>CM064870.1:42862112-45262112 GCA_032719365.1 Prinsepia uniflora | reverse complement strand
TATTCGCACCGTAATCTCACCTGTGCTAGTCCAAAGTCTCCGGGCCTATCCAAATCACATATGAGGGTCACTAATGTTCTATACAAGTTCATATACAAAACCCTCACAAAGTCTGATACTAGAAATGAGTCTCATACACATTTCTCGAGGCTAAAAACCCATAAATGACCTATCAAATGGTCTCCAATTGACCTAAAAATCACCACCATTGGATTCAGATCGTCGAAACCTTTATAACAAGACTAGTTTGACTCCAAAATTCGTGTTCATGCGCCCCCACGAGCCGATCAAAGTCTGGTCAACGTTGGTCGTCGCCAGTCAACGCCGATCAACGCTGACGTTAGCCTGACAGGTCTGACACCTGCCACGTGGTACACCCTAACTGATGCCACGTGTCTCTGACACCTTCAGCATAGTGCCACGTGGCACCATCCTACTGGTCCATGGTTCTGACTGGACCTACCACGTCAGCTGCCACGTAGGCCTGACAAGTTGTCGCGTGGCACCACCATATTGGTCCATGTGGTCTGACATACTGACGTGGACCTGACACGTCAGCTACTAACTGGGCTTGACAACCTACCACGTGGCATCACCTGATTTTCCACGTGGACTAACAGGTCTGACAAGATGTTGATGTGGATTGCCACGCCATCATCGTCAACCTATAGTTGGGTCGACTCGTTTCTCTATAACGGATTGTTTGACCTTCAACCCAGAACTGACTCATTCTTCCTCATTCGACCACCAAAACATGCCATTTTTCGACCCATCGACTCGTAATTGTCCTAACAATTGATCTATGGACTCAAAATGAACAGAAAGAACCTAAAATGCTTATACCAAGCTTGAACAGTTTCAGTTGAATTTTCAGTCCTTCTCTAGGTTGATTTCGGCCACCTTCCTTCAAGGTTTTGGTCCCTATGGACTCCTACAATCCCTAGGAATCACTTTTGATCATTAAAATTGTCCAACACACTCACTAACCCAAATTCGAAATTTGAACCCAAACCGGGTTTCAGGTTTTACCTGGGTCGTGGTTCCTCAGCCTCTCTGCTGTGCTCAGCCGTCCTCTCCATCGTCTCTCAACCTCTCTTTCAATCTCACTTTCTCAAGCAACACAGAGGAAGAAGTATGGGGGTTATGTGGGTTGTTTGTGTGGGTTTCAAGTAACAAAGAGAATGAGACGAAGATGAGATGAGATGAAAATAAGTGCATGAACATGGGTTAATAGGCCAATGGGATGAGTGACACTTGACATTCATCCATTGGTCCAACTGGGATATTTTGAGCCAATTAAAGTCAGCCAACTGTACAGTTCTCGAAAAATATGAATAGTGCCTAATTTCTTTCGTGACCCATAACTTTCCAATCGGGCGTCCGATTTTGACGTGCCGCTTGTCTACGGACTCGTGACGTCTCGATCTACATAATGAGTATTGGTCAAAGATCAAATAGTATCCCAAGTTAAAAGTCAACATTTTTCCATATCTAGGGGAAAAATGGTCATTTTATATTAAATTTATGAATTTACATTTTATTAAAAGTCCGGGGTGTTACATTTTTCGTGGCGAAGAAGACAGATAAGAAATCGCACCTCCGTAAGAACCCTAACCGAGAAGCTGATCGGAAATTTCCCTTGAAACTAACAGAGTTTTTCCCAAATTATAAAATTGAAAGTGAGGAAATCGATAGAGGACTCTTCTTATTTATAAGGCTAGACACAGAAAACGAGGCGTCACTACCTTCCGCGGCCAACGCATGTCCCAAACCACCCATATTCGACCACTATGTGTTACACATCCAATCAAGGGAAACCAGCTGCCTCGGACCAACAATCGACCTATGTACATCCTCAACTACTCAACTGACGACAGCCGACCCCTTTCAGGTCAACCGACTTCACTCTGGCTCGCAGGCTGACCACGACCCCTAACCAACTTTGAATAGGCCCACCGAGCCACGTACACCATTTAACGGTCGCTTTTCAACCCAATGATCTAGGCATCCCCAATTAGCACTGACATGTCCACATACGACCCTGCTAGTCCTACATCGAGCAGCCCGATCAACTCTGAACACCATGACCACTGAGTGTCATTCTACACACACCGAGTCACCTGGGTCCATGAACGCACCGAGATGTTTACACACATATGCGACCGAGACGTTTCCACTGAGTTGCCTTCGCCGACACACCGACCACATGTCACATCTAACATGCATGAGAACAACGTGGCGACCTCTCTCTACCGAGGGACTTGGGGGACTACAGGTATACCTCCCATCGAGTTTGGAAGAATGAGATAAGTCCTCGACTGAGAAATTCCACCTTAGTTAAGAACTTGGGAGACTTCTGTTGACACCATATCTGACTAGACTCACCGGACTGTATACTTAAAGCTCAAACACCGAACATGGGCCTAGGCCCATGTGACAGAACCCACCCCGATTATCACCTCGATAATCGGGACGAACCCTGCTCCCGCCTAACAACCGAACTAAAAAGACCAAAATAACCAGACGAAAACCACGAAATATACATTTCCAGACCATGGAGAAGTTATAATACAACTAGTCCACAGTAGCACAGAGCATAGTACAGTACAAGGTAAGACAAAAAGCCTAATAAGAGCTGGCTACACGCACAATGGGAAAACTCTATGCCTTCGCCTCTGCCTCAACGTTAGCCCCGGCGCTAGCACCACGACCTGGAAGGTGTTAAAAATATTAAAAGCGTGAGTGGACTAAAAATAAATAAGAGTTATAAAACCGTTTACGAAATAAACCAGGGTTCACCCTCCGTTTTGAAAACATGCATGCATAACCAAGTATTTGAAAACAACTATATGTACGACATGAGGAAAGCATCAGAAAGCAAAACCAAAGTTCAGGCACTCGACCCCAAATCCATAAATCAATAAAAACCAAGTTATTCGGGTCACAGCCCAAAACATTCGAAAACCAGTGAAAAACTAGTGAAAAGCATCAATCATACAAGTTTACTGGATCTCAAGTGCGCCCGAGTCTTTAAACTCAAAACCATGCGCAATAACCAGGCCTTCCCGGGATATCAACGAGTCTTTAAACTCAAAACACAATCACAGGCCTCGGGGGGTATCACAATCACCGAGTCTTTAAACTCAAAACATATACCGAGTCTTTAAACGGGGAGGAAGTTACGACGTTCAGAAGTTCGAGGGCAATTTAGTAATTTGGGCCAAAAGTTGACTTTTAACCCAGTAGGTCCGATGGTCGAGGGCCAAGGACCATTACGTAGATCGAGACGATACGAATCCGTAGACAGGCGGCACGTCGAATTCGGATGTTCAATGGAGAAGTTACAGTTCACGGAAGTTGTGAAGTACTATTCATAATAGCACGTTTTTCAAGGCAAGTGGAATTAGGTGGGGCCCAGGGATTTGTCAGTGGCCCAATGGATGAGTGACAAGTGTCACTCATCCACTGGCCATTCAGTTTCATTCATGCATCTTTCATCCTCTTCATCGATCATTTTCCTTGCTTCCACCAAACAAACCCGATCTCACCCACTTCCAACCAATCCAAACCTTCAACCCCTATGACAAAACTGAGGACAGAGTGAAGTGGGGATGCTGACGATGTGGTGGCCTGCTGGAAGCCACGCCGCCGGGACGACGACCTTGAAACCCGAACACCGTACCCAGTTAGGCCCAATTGTCATTTTAATTCGATTTCTTTGTTATGGTTGCTTTTAGTTGATTTTAGGATGTGTATTAGGTTTCTAGGAAGGTATTGAAGAGGTTTTGGGTGGGGGTTTTGGGCTGAACAGCCGTGAGGGTGGCTGGGAAAAACAGGGATCGTGGGGGTGATTTTTATGGATCGATTTAGGAGGTTTTGATTGGTTTTGTTAATTGGAATGGATAGAAAACAAGAAAATAGGATTTTTAGGATTGAATTGTGATAAAACGGACGAGATTTGAGGGAGGAAACGAGTCGAACCGGTCACGACGGTCTGAACCGGCCGTCGCAAGGTCAGGGATGATCTACAGTAGCCAGCGCGTGGGCCTACGCGCAGGCCATCCTTGGGGCGCGTGCAAGCGCGTGAGGAGGAATTTGGGAATGCTTTCAACACACGAAACCTTCTATTCGATGTAACGAACATTTTGGGACTAGTTTCGTGTCAATCAGACATCGTTTCGATATAGTTCGGGACGTCCGAAGGTTTAGGTTCGGGTTTAAAAATAGTTAGAAAATTGGAAAAATTATGGGACTTCAATGAGAGGTTAATGAGGCTATTAGTAACCCTCTAAATGAATTTGGACAGGTTCGGGAATCCCAAAGATGACGTTTGACCCGGGAGACGATGGTGGTGTGCCTTAAAGGTGTAGGCACACACCTATCTAGCACTTGGCCTTTTGGGAGCTCAAGTGGCTTTGGGGGGGATTGGAACCCCAAAGTTAAGCGAGTTGAGGCTGATGCAATTCTATGATGGGTGACCCCCTGGGAAGTTGCACCATGAGCTCCCGAAAACAAAACCGTGAGGGCGAGGCCCAAAGCGGACAATATGGTGCTAGATGAGTCAGGTCCTGACCGAGGTGGGTCGGGTCTTGACAATTTGGTATCAGAGCCAGACCCCGACCGGGAAGTGTGCCAGCGAGGATGCTGGGCCCTAAGAGGGGTGGATTGTAAGACCCGTGTCCTGGAGGGAACGGTGAACAACCCCACATTCCTGTACGGGGGAATGGTGTGGGAGAGGATGGTGGTGTGCCTTAAAGGTGTAGGCACACACCTATCTAGCACTAGGCCTTTTGGGAGCTCAAGTGGCTTTGGGGGGATTGAAACCCCAAAGTTAAGCGAGTTGAGGATGGTGCAATTCCATGATGGGTGACCCCCTGGGAAGTTGCACCATGAGCTCCCGAAAACAAAACCGTGAGGGCGTGGCCCAAAGCGGACAATATGGTGCTAGATGAGTCAGGTCCTGACCGAGGAGGGTCGGGTCCTGACAACCAGAGACTTACCTGTTTCTCCGCTCACCGCCGTGAGCTCCACCACCGTCCTAAGCGTCCCCCAGTCACTCCTCCGTCCTCTGATCACCACCATAAGCCCAAACTTGACTGGTTTGATCACTTGAACTCTCAGCCGTGCAGGGTGGCCTCTCTGTTTTCTGAGTATTTCTCACTTCCTCTCAGCCTTTTCCTCACACAACTCTCACCTAGAACCACTCACCAGACTTCTCTGATCACTCACACTCTAACACAAAGAACTCACACCCTGAAACTGAACGATAGTTCCCTGTCTCAGTCTCTCTGTTTCTCTCATTTGAACGACAAACCAAACAACCAATTTAAAATGTCGGTTTAACTGTGAGAGAAGGCTGGAAGCCACTAGACAGAGGCCAGATATCCTCCAACCTGTGGACTCAGCCCAAAATATCCAATCCCAGCCTCGCATATGTCCTTATCTGGTTGGACACAAATCGCAAGATGTAAAAAGACTGATTTGCCCCTAAATGTCAAAATTACCATTTTACCATTCACTTCCTAGACCCATAACTTTACGTTCTGATGTCCGATGACGGCGTGCCGCCTGTCGTTGTACTCAGGACGTCGAGATCTACCTAACGATCTTCGGTTTTCGTGAAGAAAACTTTCAGTGTAAAAAGTCAACAAATTCCCCATTTTTATCCTAATTACGGAAATGCCTTCGACCTTCCGAACATCATAACTTCCTCCTCGGATGTCGGAATCGGACGTGCCACCTGTCTACGGACTCGTGACGTCCCGAACTACATCACGGTCATCGGTCAAAGTCCATTTGACCGTCCGAACTAAAAGTCGACATTTTTCCCATTCTAAGGGCAAAATCGTCATTCTGCACCGTTCGTCCAAAAGTATCCAACTAATCACCAATTATCTTCGCTAATCCATCATTAACCACTAATCTAATTCCGACTTCTCGGATGGGTCGTTACAATCTACCCTCCTTAAAAAAAAATTGGTCCCCAAAATTCCACATCTCGTACCTCCGTAACCAGCGGGGAGAAACCAATGGTTCTTACACCTTGGTCTCCTACCCGGTGTCCATCTCCTGCCAATCCAACTTATCCCGACACTTCCCAACCTGTTATCTTAACTTAGTCAAGCGATCCAAATCATCTGATATCAACCCCACGTACGCCACATTACCCCTGTTCCAGTTTCAACACTTCTGACACCTTCTCGGATCGAGCGTACCTCGCATTTATATTTCTGTCAGTGATCCGTTCCGACCCTACTAGAGTTTCAACGTACTCGCCTCTACCCTGAATTGACCAAACACCTCACCAAATGGTTCCACTAGTCACTAACACAATCATCCTCTGGGAACACCAACCACGTCCCACACTGACTAATTGCCACCGGACCCTAACTTCTTCCTGTTTATCTAAGAACATATCTCTCAAACCAGGGTTCCATTAGCCACTCACCCTGATCCAGCCCACATGTTCCATCCAACAACATCCAACATGTGGGAACTACACCAATCATCCGTTTACCCTGGCACTAAGCCGATCACCACACTTCTACCAAAACTGCACGTCCAATTACATCGGCCTGGTTCCGACCACTGCAGAACCAGTACATATCTTCCACGTACATTCACTAAGTACCACCAACTAGAACCACATTGCAAACACAAGGACAACCCTATGAACTTAAAATAGAAACAAAGGTATTTTAGAATACCTCAAACACATCTCATAGAGTATATCCTCACGTACTTCCACCTAGGAAAATCCATCTCAAAGTCCTTCCCAGTATCCCGGTCTCCTGACCACTATGAAATCCTAAAGTAACTCAACTACGAATCCAAAGTAGACCCAGTACCAGTTCTAGGTCCAACAATCCATACGTATGCAACTACAGACCACAAACGTCCAACCTAGTAAAAATACCCAACTTAAGTCTCTCAAATGATTCTCCTGTTCAACACCAACTCAAACCCTGAGCTAGGAGTGATCCAATCCTGATCTACTCGCCCTTAAGTAGCTCCTACTCACTGGCCAACTACTTCGCCCTACGTCCCACAATTGCTCAGACCACCCTGTTGAATCAAATCGATAAAGTCCTCAATACATCTAAAGGCACACCTAGATTGTGAGTTCTCTTCAATAACCTTATCCCGATCAGTTACAGTTACTCTTTTTCCATTTCCTCCGTTATCCTTCAACGGAACATACCGCGATCCTCAACCTTGTCACTCCGAGTCATTCTCCCTTAATCCAACTTATCGTCAGCTCCTGACACTGGCCACCTACACCAACTCGGAATCAACACCACGTCTCACCGTCCAAATCACAGCATCTCCAAATTTCAAGATTCCAATCATGGTACGTCATCCTTAGGTATGCCAATCTCCAGACTAATTGTCTAAACGTCACTTCTTTACTACTCAGTGGAAAACCTAGACTCTCTGCTCTAAAAGAATAGGGTAGTCCCGGGATCAAACAAAACATGTACATCAAGACCAAGGATGGTAATCGTACCTGTCACTACGTCGGGTTCTGATTGAGCCTCCTGCTGAGTCATCGCAAAAACTCGGGCCTGGGGTCCTGAAGATCGGCCACGTCCCCTCAAACCACTAGTGGCACCACCACTTCCTTTGGTGCCTGCTGCCCCTGAAATTGAGGCCGTACTCCTTCCTGGCTCCGCCGTACCTTGGCCTGCACCTCCACCCAGTGGTAAGGACGGATAGTCCCTTCGGTAGTGGCCTCGCTCGCCATAGAAGAAACAAATTACACTAGAAACATCCCGACTAGGACCTCCACTCGGTCTACCTGTGGACGCAACAGATGTCGCATTGGCATGCAGAGTCGACTGTGCTCGGTGTCCATGGAACCCTGGACTCTGGGAACTACCCGGTCTACCAAAATGATCATCGCCCGCGGATGAAGCTCCACTGTAACTGCCCCTCTTCGGGGTCCTCTGACTCGAAGCTCCAGAAAAATGATGCTCTCGACGTCATACACCACCCAAGAACTGTGGTCGTGCTGGCAAACTAGCTTCCACCCTCACTGCAGCATCCGACAATTCTCTAAGGGTAGAAAACGACCTAGTCGTCACGATGGCTTGAATCTCACCTCGCAAGCCCAACTCAAACCTGCGTCACTTCTCGGCTTCCGTAGCCACAAAAGCAGGAGCAAAACGGGATAACATCTGAAACTTCTGCTCGTACTCAGCCATAGTCATACTCCCCTGTTAGAGCTATAGTAACTCAGCCTCCTTGGCATCACGGAACGAACGAGGGTAATACTGGTCAAGGAACCGCTCCTGAAATGTCTCCTAAGTCACGGTGTGGGCGTCCCAACCTGACAACTTGAGGGTGTACCACCACTCATACACCGCACCGTCCAGTAAAAATGTAGCCAACAACACTCGATCCTCCAGTGGGCATCGCATCACAGCGAAAATTCGCTCTCAAGTCGCGTAATCCACATGTGGGCTTCCTCAGGGTCTGTCCCACCACTAAACGTCGTAGCCCCAAGACGTTAGGCTCGCTCAATCATAGCACTCTCCACATCTCTTTGCAACGTCTTCAGCAGGTCATGGAGGGGGCTCACGTCTCGGAGGCATGGTCAATCGTACTCTGAAATAGGCATAAAGTCAGTATAACGACCTAGACACAACCTCGTAATAGACACAAACCGTAAACCTATGCTCTGATACCAATTGACAGGACCCACCCCGATTATCACCTCGATAACTGGGATGAACCCTGCTCCCGTCTGACAACCCAACTAAAAAGACCAAAATAACCAGACGAAAACCACGAAATATACATTGCTAGACCAGGGAGAAGTTATAATACAACTAGTCCACATTAGCACAGAGCATAGTACAGTACAAGGTAAGACAAAAAGCCTACTAAGAGCTGGCTACACGCGCAACGGGAAAACTCTATGCCTCCGCCTCTGTCTCAACGTTAGCCCCGGCGCTAGCACCACGACCTGGAGGGTGTTACAAACATTAAAAGCGTGAGTGGACTAAAAATAAATAAGAGTTATAAAACCGTTTACGAAATAAACCAGGGTTCACACTCCGTTTTGAAAACATGCATGCATAACCAAGTATTCGAAAACAACTATATGTACAATATGAGGAAAGCATTAGAAAGCAAAACCAAAGTTCGGGCACTCGGCCCCAAATCCATAAATCCTTAAAAACCAAGTTATTCGGGTCATAGCCCAAAACATTCGAAAACCAGTGAAAAACCAATGAAAAGCATCAATCATACAAGTTTACTGGATCTCAAGTGCGCCCGAGTCTTTAAACTCAAAACCATGCGCAATAACTAGGCCTTCTCGGGATATCAACGAGTCTTTAAACTCAAAACACAATCACAGGCCTCGGGGGGTATCACAATCACTGAGTCTTTAAACTCAAAATATATACCGAGTCTTTAAACTCAAAACATCTCAATCCAGAGCCTCCCGCCCCCCGGTCAATCAATCCGAGTCTTTAAACGCAAAACCAAATCCAGTGGGTTTTTCTCTTTTTCCGGGTCTTTAAACCCAAAACCATTTTTCAAGCATAAGAAAATGCATCGAAATCCGAAAACCAAAGCCAAACTGGAAATCTTTGAAAACCGAAATCACGTTTGATCGAAATCGGACTTCCGCCCGAATTTCACTTCAAATCTCAATTCATATCCACAAATCTTTCGTAAAACGGAAAGCGTATAAACATAAATCATCCATCCGAACCCATTCTCAAAAGCATAACAGAAATCATATTCTCGAAGTACGTGCAAATCTGATAACTTACATTGGAAAACTTGCAATCAAGTAAAGCAAGAATATAGAAAACATAAACATAAAATCATGCATCAAAGCCTAAAATCATATATCAAAACATAAATAATTAAGTAAAACAGTTATGCACGCTCAGTTAGAAAACAAACTGTCCACTCACAAGGTCCGAACACGTCACTCGCTTCCCGTACGCTCCTCGGCTGTCTCAGGAATATCCCGACTTGTCAAAAGTCACCATTCTGGGTCACAAACACTTCATTAAAGCTTACCCTAATTTCCCCAATTTTCCGGGATTTTTAAACGTAATTAAACGAACCCCTAAACCTTCAAATACTCAAAACTACCCCGATACGGTGTCCGATAGACTCGAAACTTGTCCTAAAATGTTCGTTACAACGATTCGAGTGAAAACCATGTTGAACGTTTCCCCAAAAGAAGCCCCACGCGCCCTCACGCGCCGCCCAAAGGGGTTGCGTTTGGGAGCCACGCGCCTGCTACTGTTCATCGTCAACCTCCAGCCAACCCGGTCCAACCGAGCAGGCGAGGTCGGTTTTCACTCGTATTCAGTCCATTTTCAATCCTTCTTATACCCTCAGTTTCGTCCTTGAATTTGTGACTGATTCAACTAATAAAATCATGAAATAAAGTCCTATTTCTTACCTCCCAAAATCGAACCAAAAACTCAGAAAAGTCGACCTTCGGATTCCGGCCACCAATCGTCCTTCTAGTCACGGGTTCGAGTCCCTGAGCTTGATAGTAGCTTCCTTCAACTGTTCGTGTCAACAAAAACACTCAACCAACCCCTAAACTTCACAACTTTCGATTTGAACAACTCTGGAAAAACAAGGGACCATAGACTTACCTGTTTCTCTGCTCACCGCCGTGAGCTCCACCACCGTCCTAAGCGTCCCCCAGTCACTCCTCCGTCTTCTGATCACCACCACAAGCCTAGACTTGACTGGTTTGATCACTTGAACTCTCAGCCGTTTACGGTGGCCTCTCTATTTTCTGAGTATTTCTCACTTCCTCTCAGCCTTTTCCTCACACAACTCTCACCCAGAACCACTCACCAGACTTCTCTGATCACTCAAACTCTAACACAAAGAACTCACACCCTGAAATTGATCGATAGTTCCCTCTCTCAGTCTCTCAGTTTCTCTCATTTGAACGACAAACCAAACAGCCAATTTAAAATGTCGGTTTAACCGTGAGAGAAGGCTATAAGTCACTAGACAGAGGCCAGGTGTCCTCTAACCTGTGGACTCAGCCCAAAATATCCAATCCCAGCCTCCCAGATGTCCTTATCCGGTTGGACACAAATCGCAAGATGTAAAAAGACTGATTTGCCCCTAAATGTCAAAATTACCATTTTACCCTTCACTTTCTAGACCCATAACTTGGCGTTCCGATGTCCGATGACGGCGTGCCACCTGTCGTTGTACTCAGGACGTCAAGATCTACCTAACGGTCCTTGGTTTTCGTGAGGAAAAATTGCCGTGCAAAAAGTCAACAAATTCCCCCCTTTTATCCTAATTACAGAAATGCCCTCAACCTTCCGAACATCATAACTTCCTCCTCGGATGTCGGAATCGGACGTGCCACCTATCTACGGACTCGTGACGTCCCGAATTACATCACGATCATCGGTCAAAGTGCATTTGACCGCCCGAACTAAAAGCCAACATTTTACCCATTCCAAGGGCAAAATTGTCATTCTGCATCGTCTGTCCAAAAGTATCTAACTAATCACCGATTATCTTCGCTAATCCGTCATTAACCACTAATCTAATCCTGACTTCTGGGATGGGTCGTTACACCCATGTCACTTGCACAGTCCTGACAATGGGCCTAAGACAGGATGACACGTGGAAGCATCTCCACCCTCTATTTTCGTAACACGTGTCAGCATGCAAATCGAGGAGCATTTGTCTCACATTGAAACTATGAGAATTGAACATCCCATTCATCCATATATAAGGGGTACACATTTTCCAATAAAGATAACTAATATTTACTATTCACTATTACTCTGCCAAACTTTTCATTTATCGTTTTCTCTTATAAACAAAGTTACTAACTTGACCGTCGGAGAACTTTAGTCTGGCACCACACATGTGCTGTAACGACCCATCCCTGATTTTAAGGGTTAGTTAAGAACTAATGACGGATTAGCGAGGCTAATCAGGGATTAGTCGAGGATTATCGGACGTTCAGGGCAAAATTACGATTTTGCCCCTGAACGAGGGTGAAAAATTGACTTTTGACTCGGGAGGTTCGATGGCCAAGGGCCGAGTACCGTTACGTAGATTGAGGCGATACGAATCCATAGACAAGTGGCACGTCGAATTCAGACGTTCGACGGAAAAGTTACGGATCACGGATGTTCCGAGGAACTATTTACGGTGGCACACTTTACGACGTAAAAATGGACTTTGTCCTCAAGTGGGCGCTAGATATTTGAATCAGGCCCAATGGATGAGTGGCAAGTGTCATCCATCTATTGCTTAGCTAACATAGACACATGCATATCCATTCCCCTTGTTTGTGTTCATCCAATCTAACCCGATGAACCCCAAAACCCATTCCCCTTCCCCTTTTGATTTTGTGTGAGGCCTTGAGAGAAATTGAGGAGAGTGTGGACTGAGGAAGTTGGTGGTAGCAGCAGGGCCGCCGTGGATGGCGGTGGGAGCTCACGACCAAGGTAAAACTATGACCCCTTTACATTTCAAATTTTGGATTTTGGATTTTGGACGTCTAGGATGTTAGTTATTGAATGGGGGATATTGTGACGGGTTGTTTGAGTCGTGTAGGATCACAAAGGGTGGCTGAGGACGGCTGAGCCGGTCACCCCACGACCGTGAGCAATTTTTGGTGGGTAGCCACCGAATTCCAATTCCGGCTAAGTAGGCCCAATATAAACCCATAAACCTTCCTATATTGATCCTAGGAGCCTAATAGCACCCTTAGGATTAAGTTTTAGCCCTTATTTATGCCCTGAACATAGAATGGAAGTTTTGGGTTTAATTGGTTTATTTAACCCATGGATTTTAGGATTGTTTTCAATGATTTGATTGCATAAAATGGTTCCTATAATGGATTAGAGTATATTGGTGGAAATAAGGAAGAAAAAGGACGAAAAATAGGAAATTAGAGCCCTGAACCTGTCACGCCGGTCCCGTTGGACCGGCTGGACCGATTCGACTGGAGGTTGAAGATAGATCCTGTGCAGGCGCGTGAAGCCCATGCGCATGGCCTTCATACGGCGCATGACGCTGTGTGGGGAGCAGTTTGGGGATGGTTCCAACATGTGAAATCATCTATTCGATGTAACGAACATTTTGGGACTGGTTTCGAGTCGATCGAACATCGTCTCGATATAGTTCGGGTTCTCCGAAAGTTTAGGATTGCATTTAAAAATAGTTAAAAATCCTGGAAAATTATGGAGCTTCACCGAGAGGTTAATGAGGTTGTTAGTAACTCTCTAAAGTGATTTGGACAGGTTTGGTAGTCCCGATGATGGTGATTAACCCGGGAAGGCGTATGACACGCATATCGAGGCGATAGCTCGTACGGTCTGTGATTGGACCTTTCTTTCTAACTTTATGCATGCATAAATGTTTTATAAGTGTTTTAGAACATGTTTTGTGATTCCATGAGTGCATTTGTGTGTGTTTACGTATTTGCATGCATTTCGAGATTTACGGCTTTATGTCGTGCATATACGTGCTGGGTTTTCTGTGGTGATTTGATGGAATGGATTTGGTTTTGAAAAGATAAAATCGGGCATGAGACCCATTTGGTTTTGGTTTTGACTCGGGCATATGGCCCTATTGATGACCTACGAGTCAAAGTCGTGGTCGCGACGGGTGTTGTGTGCACGGCGACGGACGATACGACGCTCGCCTCCAGAATGAGGATGTGTTCCTTTCGAAGAGGTCACGATGCAAGTCCCGCTGTCGAGCAGCCATTGGAGGCTCGACTTCATAGTGCTGACGGTGTAGGAGATCGATCGTTGATGTGTGCATCCTGATCTAGAGGTGGTTGCGGCAGTGATACGTTCACGGCGACATACTAGGATTGAGAGTGGTCCTGGATTAATGGTTGCACGCCTCACTATGATTGGAATCGTGATTGAACCTGAGGTATCGGGGTTGATGCCCAGTTGATTGTGAGTTCGGGCTTGAGGCCCAGTTAAATTTTGAAATCGGGCTAGAGGCCTAGTTGAGTTATAAGTTCGAGCTTGAGGCCCAGTTGACTTGTGGTGTCGAGAGTGAGTCCCATTTGTGGTTTTCATGCTATATATATATATATATATATATATATATACCCTCATTTATGAGCGTATTGGTATCCTCCAGACGTCGTTGATCCTGAAGTGTCACGATCCACTGCCTGGATTGAGTGACTCTGTCAGGACCCACCCCTGATCCCCCGGGATTAAGGGCTAAATCCTGCTCCCGTCTAACTTACGCATGACACGGAGGCTAGACTGACGTCTAACCTCTATGTCACACGTAAGTCGGACAAGGGATTCTCGATCCGACTGTCCTAAAAGTATTCGGACTTCCCAGAGTGCATCGAATCTACTGTGGATCGCGGGTGTGATGTCTCCGTCTCTCTCGACCAACAGCCCGTACCGCAACAACCTGGAGGGTATCAAAAACATGAAAAGACTGTGAGTGGACAAAAATAAAGAATAAGTTTAAAATAGTTCAATAAAACAATTACAGTTATACCCTCCATTTCAAAAACCAATGCATGCATATCAAATTCATGTCATAAAAACCATTCAATATTCCAGTTAAGCAAACCATGTAAGAAAAACCCGAACACAGGTTCTTTTTTCCAAATCCCGGGCCTCAGCCCAAAACTATCGAAAATCATTTCATCCGGGCATAGCCCAAAATCTCGGAAAACCATTATTGAAAACCATACCACATTTCCATTCATCGAACCTGCTGGATCTCTCCGAGTCTTTAAACTCCCGATTCTTTAAACTCAATCCAGGCCTCAATATAATCCGAGTCTTTAAACACAATAGGCCTACGGGGGAAAATCATAATATCCGAGTCTTTAAACTCCCGAGTCTTTAAACTCAATCCGGGTCTTTAAACCCAATCCGGGCCCGCCCCCGTCATAATCATATCCGGGTCTTTAAAACCAATAACCAGATCCAACAAATCCAATCCAAAACCGTTTGAAAACCATTTTCCATTTCTGAATCCGCAATCTCATCAGGATCCCGAATCCAAACCCAGAACTCATATCCATCATCCATTTCTAAATTCGAGTCTGAAACCATCATCTCGTAAGCCGACATCCAGAATAACCATTCTGAACCCAAACCCGGAAATCCACTTTCAAGTTCCAAATTGAATCCCGAATCGTCATCCAGAAATCCGATTCAAAAACCCGAAATCACGTTTCTTAAAACCACTTTCTGATCTGGGCTTCAAGCCCGAAAACACTTTTCCAAAATCCATTTTAAATCATTTATATTAAATCATATTTCAAATCCCAAAATCAAATCCTCAAAACTAGATTCAAATCACAAACTTCGTTCGAAATCTCGTAAAACGTGGAATTCCGTAAAATACCTCAAAAAACATGCAAACCCGTAAAGCATCAAGACCATAAATCAAATCATAGAATCACGTATAGAAAACATATAAAAACATATATGCATGCATCAAGAGTTAGAAAGCAAAGTCCACTCACAGACCATTCCGATGTCGCCTCGATACGCGCGCACTTACGCCGTTCCGGGCCATTCCGCTATCCTCGGCTTCCCAAACCTTCAATTTATTTTCTCGAACCGGTCAAGGTCACCTATACGGTTCCGTGGTTCCAGCCATCAACCAACTTTGGTTTTGATCCTAACCCGTTCCTGGAGCTCCATCCTTTGTAGGTCACGAAACCAAGCCTAGTTGATCCTCTGAACCTCCAGAAAACATCTCCCAACAACTTCATCGAGCTAAACCCATCGGAACTCAGCTATCAATTCCAATTGTCATTCATGGCTTCACGGGTTTCCCATAGTTTCTTCGCCACCACACGTCGTCGTGGGCCGTCGTGGTCACCACCATGATCCTCTCATCTTCCTCTCCCACTTTGCTTCACAAACAACTGAGGCCATTTGAACGATCGAATTGCACAACCACACTCACCCTTGCTCTCTGTTTTCCTTTCCCACCGTGCACGACTAACTGGCCATTTAAAATTGGCTCAAACAATGTAGAATTAGGTAGAAGCCTATAGGATATCACTAGGTGTCATTCACCCTATGGGCACAACCCCAAAATATCCAATAATCACTGTCCACATGTCCTTAGCTGGTTGCACAAAGTCCAATGGTGTAAAAAGACCAAAATGCCCCTGTAATGTCCAAATTACCATTTTACCCCTCACCTTTCTAGAACCACAACTTATTCATCCGACGTCCGATGACAGCGTGCCGCCTGTCGTAGTACTCAGGATGTCGAGACCTATCTAACGGTCCTCGATTTGCGTGAAAACTAATGGTCAAACAAAAAGTCAACAATTTCCTCCTGTTTAACCAAATTACGAAAATGCCCTCAACCTTCCGAACATCATAACTTCCTCCTCGGATGTCGGAATCGGGCGTGCCACCTGTCTACGGACTCGTGACGTCCTGAACGGCGTCACGATCATCGATCAATGCCCAATTGACCATCCGAACTAAAAGTCAACATTTTGCCCATTATAGGGGCAAAATCGTCCTTCTGCACCAACCGTTCAAAAGTATCAAACTAATCACCGATTAACTTTACTAATCCGTCATTAACTACTAAGCTAATCCCCGACTTCCGGGACGGGTCGCTACAGACTCCAAGAGGGAGCACATTCCAAGAGTGAGAGATATGGTATAGTCTCAGACTGGGTTTGCAAACCGTCCTCCAGACGTGGTAAATCCTGGATTTTGGACGATTCCTCCCAAACGTCGTAGATCTTGGGGGTTGACTCGGAGTGAGACCCCGAGTAGTGTGCACATTGATAGATATATCGTGACGGGTTATTTGAGTAGACATCAGAGAATGTCTAGGATGAGTTATATATGTATATATGTATTGTATGTGAGATTTCACTGAGATGGTTTTAGGCTGAGACCCACATGTGTTGGACTTGGGACAAGTTCCCACTTGATTTGGATTTTGGGCCAAGGCCCCGTGTTCTATGTTTGAGAAATGGTTTTCGAATGCATGCATGCTTTTTAGTGAAGGGCATAAATGATTTTTTATGAAAATGTTTTTATAAATTATTGTTTTACCCACTCACAGCTTTTCGTGTTTTGAATGCTCTTCAGGTTGATCGCGGATGCGGGCTGTAGCAGAGACCGAGACATCACACTCTTCCTCCGGATCCTGGCGCCCTCTGGCAGTCCCGGTTTGGCTAAGGACGGAATTTCCTTGGTCTGACACTTTGTGTCAGACGGGATTAGGCACGTCCCACGTTAATCCCGGGGGATTTGGGACGGGTCCTGACATGTGCCCATACTAACGAAAGACCCATGAATCTCTCAGTTTGTAGGTTTTTTAGGAAGGACACACGTCATTTGGTGATTGGACGATGAGTAATTGACCGTTGTAACATATCTTGCTTCAACAGAAAGTTTCTAAACATTTGAGTGATCTTTTAATTCATAAAATTGTTATTTTCAAATTCGTAATAAGTTTGGAGGTTGTATTGATATCTGAAAGTTTATAGTTATTTCCGGTCGTAATTTGTGAATAAGAATGATAGTTTTCACGTTGATAGTACGATAAATAATGTTTACATCATTATAAATATATGGAGCTAAAAGGAATTTAAACATATAAATTTGATCTATATAATGGTCCAAAGCTCGCAACCCAACCAATTCAAACGGATTCAAGTAGTTTATAAAACTAACAGTTTCTTCTTGAAAACTTTGGATGAATGAAAATTTAAACCCTTGGGTTAGTTTGTTATTTGGACAAAGTCGGACTAAACTACGAACAACATGTCCTATTATGAAACATATTTTAGAATTCTTATTTAAGCTAAGAAATCCAGAAAGCCCAAAAGGTTGTCCAGACTTATCCCATTTACCAAATCGGATCAAAGCTAGTAGCTGCAACAAGTGGAATGGGGAGTGCGTGTGTTCAGAGAAAAACGGAGCTCCAATCAGCTCTACGCTAAAAACAGAAGCTGAAGTGTTCAATTATTATTAATAAACCCAAAATAATAATTTTTTTTTTTAAAGAGAAAAAGTCAGTCAACATGGACAACAATATTTTGAAAAAAAAAATAAACCATGAATAACAATATGCCTCAATCCCGTTGTTTCCTTTCCTATTTCGTTTCCGTCCCTCCGAAAACGGTGTCCGTCCACTCTTTTTCTCTCTCTTTCAAAACCGCAGGTAATTAATTTAGGACATATTTATATAATAAAAATCTGTTACGATTTACTTCCTTTCTTACGTAAAAGTCCCTCCCTTCTCCTATTGCTCCACGTGTTGTCCTCTAACTGTACCGTACGTTTTCTCGCTCTCTTTCTTTCTCTCCGTGTGTTGTGCATATTAAGGTCTGTAAACCAAACCACACACTTTAGCTACAGTTGGTTAAAATCATTTCTCACAACCCCAACAAATTGATAACATACCCTCTCTCTCTCTCTCTCTCTCTCTCTCCCCCCGTTTAGAATTGCTGTTGTTCATCGCCCTCTGTGGCGCTAGCTTTTGCAGAGCTCCATTCATGTAGAGGATCCGACTTACGCTATCTACGCATGATCATCGATCACATCACCTGCAATTAATTAAGTAGGTATGAAATGATTTGATGTTTAATAATGAATTAATTGCATACTTTTCTGTTATTAATTTTCTTGCATTCGGGAGCCAAGCTTAGCTGCATTATAAATTTATCAGTGTTATATATAAATTGAAAAAAACGACGGATATCGATCGTCAGAATAATATGTATGCGCTGTTTTAGTGTTTGGTACTTGTAGGGAGGTACGTTTACTAGCTATGTATGCATAAAAGCTGTAGCGGCATATAGGGAAATAGGCGCGCAGGCAACGGCGAGCACTACTGACCGGTGAAGAAAATATCAATAAATTGTCGTCGATTATCAGAAGATTGTCGAAAATTTTGGTAACTAAGGTAGCGGCAAGTAGAAAGAGACTAAGGATCGAATTAGAATAAAAATAAATGTCGAACCTGGATCCGCCAGGCCCACAGGGGCTGACGAGAAGGCCGTCAAGGAGCGCGGCCACCACCACCTTCTCTACGGAGGTCTTCGACAATGAGGTCGTCCCCTCCGCCCTCGCCTCCATCGCTCCCATCCTCCGTGTCGCCAACGAGATTGACACCGAGCGCCCTCGCGTCGCCTATCTCTGTAAGTTGACCATCGTTAATAACATTCGTTCGTCATTGATCTCCTTCCATTAATGAATCAATAGTAATCAACTTTTATTGTGTAATAATAATAGTAAATATGTTCTGAATTAGTAATTAATTTGAATTTGAAATTTGAATGCGTGTTACCTCCTGTGTTTGTGAAAAATGTAAGGTCGGTTCTATGCGTTTGAGAAGGCACACCGATTGGATCCCAGCTCGAGCGGCCGTGGTGTCAGGCAGTTCAAGACCCTCCTCCTCCAACGACTCGAGAGGGTAAAATATGCTATATATAATATTGCTTATTTTTTTTCTTTATTCAGTAATTTCTCATTTGCGGACGTACGTCTAACTTCTGGATTGATTATACTATTATAATGAAGATGAAATTCTATGGAGGAGGAGCAGAGCCTATCTTTTACCCCTTCTAGTAATTGGGAAATATGATGACTTATGGGAAATACACGAAAGGTGCATGGTAAAACAGGTGAAGGGTTGATTAACCCCTCGCGACGTTCGCTTGGACGCTGTTGACTGTTGTCGGTTTGGGATTAAGTGATTAACTAACTAATTATTTAGTGGGTCCCACCTCTTTTAAAAACCCATAAATGAATCAAATCAAATCAAATTATTTTTAGAAAAAAAAAATCAAATTCATTCCATTGAAAAAAGAAAAAGAAAAATAAGTGGAGTTCTGAATTTTATATTTTCTGGAATTTGTTGTTTAATTTGAGTATAAGTGAGTAGGTGTGAAGTTGTTCTAGTTAAATTAGTTTTAATTTTAATTTGTAGATAATTAATTTTAAATTAAATGACATATTATTGGCATAATTTTCAAACATTCGTAGAGTGAGCGAGCATTGTCATTAAATCCTTTGGTTAATCACCCAATTACCCACCCAAATGATTGATTCATAAAATTGGAGCTAATGGTCGATGGCTGATGTGAAATCTGTTTGAGTTGTTGTTAGGACAATGCATCGAGCCTTGCTTCTAGGGTGAAAAAGACAGATGCAAGAGAAATTGAAAGCTTCTATCAACAATATTATGAACATTATGTTCGAGCTCTTGATCAGGGGGAGCAGGCTGACAGGTACAACACTACAACCCTAACCCTTGTTTTCCTTTTTTCTTTCTGATAGTTAGATTTCCGCAATGTTAAATGTTAATGGTATATTTTTGTATGTTAAAATTGAACGTTTTATTTTGATTTCTCCCTCAACAGAGCTCAACTGGGCAAAGCCTACCAGACTGCCGGAGTGCTTTTTGAAGTTCTTTGTGCTGTTAACAAGACTGAAAAAGTTGAGGAAGTTGCTCCCGAGGTTAGTTGGTTACTTGCATTTATTGTTTTATTTATCTACTAAATTTCCAGGCTTGACGAACCATAAATTTATCTCTTCCATTTCTTTCAATCATTATGCCCTCTGGAGTGACTGGCCGTACCTGAATTAGAAATATCTTTTGTAATTGGCGGGCCATAACTTAATGTTTCAATGCCACGAGCAGATTATTGCGGCTGCTAAAGATGTCCAAGAAAAGACGGAAATTTATGCTCCCTATAACATTCTCCCTTTGGATTCTGCTGGTGCTACGCAGTCTGTCATGCAGCTTGAAGAGGTATTTCATCTTGCTATTCTTGATATACTTTGACATCTTATATTCTTGTTCTTAGTGCCTGGCTTAGAATCTCATTCAAATTTGGCTTGTTTAAAGGTTAAGGCTGCAGTTGGTGCACTGTGGAACACTCGTGGTTTGAACTGGCCTAGTGCATTTGAGAGCAGGCAGAAAGCTGGTGATCTGGACCTCCTTGATTGGCTGAAGGCCATGTTTGGGTTTCAGGCATGTGTAACAATCAAATATTAATGCTTAAGGTTATTTACTCTATGACCTTCAACACATGATTAACATGTTGGTCTATTTTTTGGCTACAGAAAGACAATGTCAGGAATCAGAGGGAGCATTTAATATTGCTACTTGCCAATACTCATATAAGGCTTCATCCCAAACCCGAACCTCTTAACAAGGCATGTCTAATTATCACAATTTAAATTTTCATTTCCCCAGCTCATCTGTTCATGGTAACCACACCAAATATGTAGATTCCTGTCAAATTTTGCTGTAAGATTTGGATTTAAGGGCTTACGTGACAACATGCTTATGTCTGTGCATGTTGCCCGCTATAATTTCTTCTTTTGATAATTTGATTTCCTTTCTGCTGAATCGTCTTTCTAATTTGAATGATCAAATAATTTTCCTCTTTTTCGTTCATTACACCCGCTTTTTATGGGTAATTTTCCCTTTGCAAGGCTTTCTACTCTTCCGGGTCTTAATTTGAGCTTGTCTCTTCTATGCAGCTTGACGATCGAGCTGTTGATGCAGTTATGGGAAAACTTTTTAAGAATTACAAAACTTGGTGTAAATTTTTGGGCCGAAAACATAGTTTAAGGTTAGGCATGACAGTATCTGCATCAATGTTAAGAAGCGTGTTGCAAAATTCTTATTTTTTTCTTTGTGCTTTACTTTTTGGTTCTTATGCTTGAATTGCATTATTTATTGCACAATATACGAATTTGTTCCATTCAGGCTTCCCCAAGGTCAACAAGAAATACAGCAGAGGAAGATACTATACATGGGTTTATATCTTCTCATCTGGGGTGAAGCAGCGAATGTCCGCTTTATGCCAGAATGTCTATGCTATATTTTTCATAATGTAATATTTGTGGGGTTCCTCTGTTATGTGATCTATTTCTGGATTTGAGGAAATTATGTGTTGACTTTTAGCACATGATGCCTTTATACCCTCAGATGGCATATGAACTCCATGGTCTGTTGGCTGGAAATGTCAGCATTGTTACTGGGGAAAATATTAAGCCTTCTTATGGTGGGGATGATGAGGCTTTTTTGCGGAAAGTTATAACCCCCCTATACCGTGTAATTGAAAAGGTATGTTGCCTTAGAATGAAGTGTAATGCTATGAAGTTTCAGACCACCTTGCTATACTCATGACGTGAGGGTTTCTTATGATGTTCCAGGAATCCAAGAAGAGCGGCGATGGAAAAGCTCCTCACCCTACTTGGTGCAACTATGATGATCTCAATGAATATTTCTGGTCTGTGTTAATTATTATCAATATTTTTAGTAAAAGACTCAGATTTTATTTTTTATTAGGGCCTTCTCCTTCTAAGTAAGTAACTAAGATGATTCAAATTTAATTTTACTTATTTTTAGGTCATCTGATTGCTTCTCTCTTGGTTGGCCCATGAGGGATGATGGCGATTTTTTTAAGTCAACGCGTGACTTGGCACAGGTACTCTTACATTCCGAGCCATTACCACCACTTTTCTTTTGTTAGTTTACTGGTTCTTGCATGATTGAAATCTGGTTGCAGGGAAGAAAGGGCTCTCAAAGAAAATCTGGAAGCACAGGAAAATCATATTTTATTGAATCTCGGACATTTTGGCATATTTTTCGAAGTTTTGATCGAGTTTGGACTTTTTATATACTGGCTTTACAGGTATTTATTTACAACACAGTATAAATTCTAAAATGACATCATATTTCCCCTTTTTACTGTGATTGTCTGTTTCAATAACATGTTATTTGGAACTGTAAAACAGGCTTTGCTCATTATTGCTTTTAGAGGAATTTCACCGCTAGATATTTTTCAAAAGGATGTCTTAAGAGACCTATCAAGTATTTTCATCACGGCTGCATTTCTTCGCGTCCTTCAAAGTATGCATTCTTACTTGAAATGGCAATTTTCAATTATGTCTTATTTTACAAAGAGTATTCCTAATAGTTATGCAGTTATTATTTTCTGAAAGTTCACGGTACTTTGTGAAGCATAACTTTTTGTATGATGCTCCCGGAAAAGAAAAGAAAATATGTTATGTACCAATGGCCTTTCACCAACTATATAAATGAAGATGTGAAGGTCAAAATATTTATATTTTTGGATGATAGTAGAAGGAGAAAAAGGCTTTGTTCTTGCATGCTTTAGTTTTTCTTCTGATTAATTTAATTTTTTAGTTCTTTCACTAAAATTGCTGAGCATAGAATTGAGTATATATGTATTCAGTAAAGTCCTTTTGTATATATCTTCTTATCCATATTATTATCAAAAAGGGATTCCCCCACTTGTTATCTACACAGTTGTTCTTCTGGAATACTATCCATTATATATTCAGACTGGAAGTTTCAAGGTCGAACAGGTGTTTTGGCTTAGGTGTGTGGTTCACATATGTAAAAATTCATGAACTGCTTGTTTTAATTACAGCCAATATGGCATATTTATACAGGTTTGTTTAAGGGATAAGACAGAGCAGTTCTTATCTCCTTAAACTACTTCTAACTGTAATTGGATAGGTGTCCTATATATGTAACTATAATAGGACAGGTGTCCTATATAAGTAACTGTCTACTTGTTACTTAACTGATGTCTAGCTTCTACTAGGAACTTGGGTACAAGGGTCTAACCTAGGAACTAATGTACAATGTGTTCTAGGGTTAGATATACATAGTCTAACATCCCCCAGCAAACTAGGCACCCGATGGGTGACAAGTTTGGTTGTACGGTTGTTGTGGCGTGCTGTGAACAATCCCTTTGTGAACAGATCTGCAAGTTGCTGCATGGAGGGGACGAACTGAACATGATGAGTTCCAGAAATCACCCTTTCTCGCAGGAAGTGATAGTCCAGGGCTATATTCTTTGTCCAAGCATGGAAAACTGGGTTCTGAGACATGTAGCAGGTGCTCAGGTTGTCACAGTGGAGTTGTATGGGCAGGGGAGGGGTAAACATGAGTTCACGGAGTAGATTAAGGAGCCAAATGCTATCTGCACAAGTGTAAGCTAGGGCTCCGTACTCCGCTTCAGAACTAGATCTGGATACCGTCTTCTGTTTCTTTGAGCACCAGGAGATAAGAGTAGGGCCTAGGAAGGTGCAGAACCCTGTGACTGAACGTTTGGTGTCAGGACAGCCTGCCCAATCTGCATCTGAGTAAGCCTGTAGTCTGAGGGGGAAGTGGGATTTGTGAATGGTGATGCCAAGGCCAATGGTGCCTTTTAGATAGCGGATGATCTGTTGGACCGCAGTAAGATGTAGATCGGTAGGATGGCTCATGAATTGAGCAGCATGCTGGACTGCAAAGGAAATATCTGGGCGGGTAAGGTTAAGTAGAGAAGGGCACCCACTAGTTGGCGGTAGAGAGAAGCATCAGGCAGGGGAGTTCCTGTGTGGGCTGAGATGAGCTGTTTGGAGGTCACGGGTGTGGGAGCAGGTTTGCAGTCTAAGAGGCCACTACGGGTAAAGATATCTGTGGTGTATTTGTTTTGGGTTAGATGAAGGCCATTGGCAGTGGGGGTGGCTTCAACACCTAGGAGATAGTGGAGTTGTCCCAAATCTTTGATGGCAAACTCACGGGCCAGGGTGGTTTGGAAAGTGTGTAGGGAAGATGTAGAGATACTGTTAGTATGATATCATCAACATAGAGGAGAAGGAACATGGGAGTGGCTGAGGTCTTGAAAATAAACAGCGAGGGATCTGCCCTGCTTTGAGTAAACCCATTTTGGAACAGAAAGGTGCTGAAGCGTTCAAACCAGGCTCGGGGGGCCTGTTTGAGGCCGTACAGAGCTTTGTGGAGTCTACACACGAGTGGGATGTTGTGGATCAGTAAAACCAGGAGGTTGTTGCATACGTACTTCCTCTGTGAGAGTGCCATGCAAGAATGCATCGGTGACGTCCATTTGACGAATGGAACAGCCAAGGGAGACAGCGATAGTAAGTACGACTCGGATGGTAGCAGTTTTGACAACTGGACTAAAGGTCTCTTGGTAATCAAGACCTTCTGTTTGGTGAAAACCCTTGGCGACTAGACAGGCTTTGTGCCTTTCTATGGTGCCCTCTGCATGTCTTTTCGTTTTAAAGACCCATTTGCAGCCAACAGCATTGGCATGAGAGGGTAAGGGAACCAAGGACCATGTATTTTGGTTGAGGAGGGCAGAATACTTAGTTTTCATAGCTTGGATCCAGTGGGGATATTTGGAGGCTTGTTTGTAAAGTGGATGGTTCAGGAGAATGGGCGGCTAGTGTGGCATATACTTGAGGAAGGGGGTATTTGGAAAGGAAGAGAAGATGACGGGATTTGGAGTGACCTGATTTGCTTCGAGTGGTCATAGGATGAATGTTGCGGATTGGAGGGGGTGGAGGTGAATCAGAGGAGCTGGAAGAACATAGTGAGGAAGGAGGACTGTTTTGGGAATGAACAGATTCAAGAGGAGACGAGGGAGACATTGTTGGGGCAGCTTGTTGGGGGGGGAGAAGGATTGGTAGGTGGTGGGGTGGATGAATGAGAGAGTGGTGCACTGGGGGAACTAGGTTCAGTAGAGGGAGGTAGGGGCACAAAGGTAAAGTCTGCGGGTGGTTTAGTATCTGAGGGATAGGGAAACTGGTCTTCATTAAATAGAACATGGCGGCTGATATAAACACGCCCAGTGGGGGACGTGAAGGCAGCGATAGCCTGAGTGCTGAGCACTGTAGCCGAGAAAGAGACAATGAAGGGATCTGGACTCCAATTTGTGTTTGGTGTAATCTCCAAGGTAGGGAAAACAGGAACAACCGAAGGTGCGTAGAAGGGAATAGGGTGGGGATTTGTGATGGAGAAGGAAGTAAGGAGAGGACCATTTGAGAACAGATGTGGGGAGGAGATTGATTAGAAAAACTGCTGTGGTAATGGCATCAGCCCAATAACAAAAGGGGAGACCAGCTGTGTTTAGGAGAGTACGGGCAACTTCAGATATATGGCGATGTTTCCTCTCTGCCAACCCATTTTGTTGTGGGGTGTGAGGGCAGGAAAATCGCTGGTGAATACCATGGTTGGAACAGAAGTTTTGGAAGGCTTTGTTAGCAAATTCCTTGCCACCATCACTATGGAACTGTTTGATGGTGGCAGAGAATTGGGTACTGATATATCTGGAGAAGTTAGAAAAATGGTCAAATACTTCAGATTTGAGTCTCATAGGGTATAGCCATGTGTAGCGTGTGTAGTCATAAAAAAAAAGCACGTAATAACGAAAACCAGAAACAGATGGCATAGGTGACATCCAAACATCTGAATGAATTAAGTCAAAAGGGTGCTGGGAAGTATGGATTACATTAGTGAAAGATTGACGAGTACATTTGCTTAAAGCACACTGATTACAGAAAGGTACAGAATTAAAAACATTAGGATGACTGATGTGTTGCTGAGTTGCTAATTTGCGTAAGACTTTGGTAGAAGGATGTCCTAGCCACCTGTGCCAAAGACTTGGAGTGGTGGTGGTGAGGAGTGCCTGTGGTGGAGGATTAGGCTTGATGGGATACAAGCCATCACTACAGTGGCCCTGAAACAGAACTTTGTTGGTGAGTAGGTCTCTAATGACAAAATGTGTGGGAAAGAAAGTAATACTGACTTGTTGATCTTTTGTGTACTGTGCAACAGACAAGAGGTTTTTGCGGATGGAAGGTCCATGGAGGACATGAGAGAGATGAAAAACTGAGGAACCAGAGGAGAATTGGACATTACCCGTGTGTGCTATAGGAAGTGTGGTGCCATTGCCCACCATAACTTGGTCCTGAGGGGGAGGATTTGTGCGAGGGGCAGCAGGTGACATGGTGACATGGTGGGTGGCACCACTGTCGGGATACCAATTGGGGTCAGAGACGGCTGTGAGGTGAAGCCCTACGAAGGCTTGAGAGAGATCATGATCTACCGGCTGTTGAAGTTGGGGGCAGGCGGCTGCAACATGACCAAACTTGTTGCAGGACCAGCATTGTGGACTTTGGGGCCTGGCTGGATAAGTGGGAGGGGAACCAAGGACTCCTGGTGAGTTGTTTTAGGATGGAAAACGGCTAGAACCACGGCGGGAGAAGGGCCGTGAGCCACGGGTAGAGCGGGAGCCACGGTGGTAATTGGGGCGACCTCTGTGGACATAGAATGTCTGAGGGGCAGGGGAAGGTGCAGGGTTGGGGCAGTTGACATAGAGGGCAGTGAGCGGAGGGGTAGATACATAGGAAGGATTAGAAGCTTGTTGGGCCTCAAAGGAGAGGAGGCGAGCCCGCAGGTCATTGAAGGGTGGGAGAGGAGGGAAATTAAGCATGGCAGTCACGAGCATCATGTATTCTGGTTTTAGACCACGAAGAACAGCAGTGACAAGGTCATTTGGGGAGAAGGGTTCATTAATGGCTGCAAGAGAGTCAACCAGAGTTTTGGCATGAGGAGGTATTCAGAGATGGTCTTAGTGCCTTTGGTGAGAGACATTAACTGGAAACGCAGATTGGTTGCATTAGCAAGGGATTGCTGTGAAACATTTTGGCGAAGACACTCCCAGATTTCTATGGATGTGTGAAGGACAACGACCTGGGACAGAATGGGCTCAGTTAGGGTGGCCCTCAACATGCTGATCAGGGTTTGTTCTTTTTGGTACCATTGTTGGAAGGCAGAGTTCGGGAGAGAGGTAGCAGGGAAAGTCAGTGCTGAAACAGAGGTTTCATATGGAGGAGATGATGTAGCGCTTGGTGTTGGGAGAGTGGAGGGAGGGGCAGGGTGGGTGCCATCTATGAAGCGCCAGTAGTTGTGGCCAATGAGGAAAGGTTTGATCTGGCTGTCCCACAGGAGGTAATTGGATTCATTAAGTTTGACAGAGACTAGAGTGGAGACGTGATTAGGGGAGATGGAAGGGGAGGAGCAGGAATCGGTGGCCATTAGATTTGGGGAAGAACAGGAGGGGCTCGGATTGGGAAGAACAGGAGGGGCTCAGATTGGGAAGAACAGAGGGATCGGCTGTGGTTATCAGACTTAGTGCTCTGATACCATGTAGAAATTCATGAACTGCTTGTTTTAATTACAGCCAATATGGCATATTTATACAGGTTTGTTTAAGGGATAAGACAGAGCAGTTCTTATCTCCTTAAACTGCTTCTAACTGTAATAGGACAGGTGTCCTATATATGTAACTGTAATAGGACAGGTGTCCTATATATGTAACTGTAATAGGACAGGTGTCCTATATATGTAACTGTAATAGGACAGGTGTCCTATATAAGTAACTGTCTACCTATTACTTAACTGATGTCTAGCTTCTACTAGGAACTTAGGTACAGGGGTCTAACCTAGGAACTAATGTACAATGTGTTCTAGGGTTAGATATACATAGCCTAACAACATATATGTTTCAAGGTCAAGCAGGGGATTCTTCCTGTTCAATATGATCAAGCAGGGGATTTCTCCTATTCAGATAATGGGTAGTGATGGCTATTTTTGTGTAATTTGGGTGGGAAAGAATAGAAGGTATTTGACAATATGAAGAGTGAGCTGCTGAGCATCTTCTATTCGCTGGGATAATGGTAAAGGGTTTACCTTTGGGCGTCTCTACTGGCTTCATTCTCTTCTGAGTTTTAGAGCTTCTTGCAAATTTAACAAATTGGAATGCTGCTGTTTATTAGTGATTTTGTTCTTTTCTGGGTTTCTGTCGTTTTTGTAGGTTGTAGCCACTTTTTTTTTCAGCATCTTATAAAAAACATAGTGATTTGAAAGATACAATATTTGAGACGCAAAACATGTGAAGTAGACTAGGTGTTATGCTCGGCCCATTTGAGAAGGAGGGAAAAGCAGAAAGTGAGTGCAAATTTGAGGCACAAAACAGGTGAAGGGGACTAGGTGTATCTGATAAATTCTCCTAAGATGGATAGTCTGCTATTCGTTATGAAAGCTTGCCCGTATCTGATGTTATTGGTGGCTGTTCCCTTGTAGTTCATTGCGTGCCTGCACTCCTTCCTCTGTTTTATGAAATTTTTTTATGGGTGTTTTCTTCCATCTCATATTGGAATGGAAATTTGTACTAATGTAAATATATATCAATTTGTTCTCATATCTAGTTTATATTTTTCATGTAGGTATTTTGGATATTGTTTTGAACTTCCCTGGATATCATAGGTGGAGGTTCACTGATGTGCTGAGAAATATTCTGAAGATAATTGTTAGTCTTGCATGGGCAGTCATTCTTCCACTGTTTTATGTGCATTCCTTCGCTAATGCCCCTAAGCAAATCACAGATATTCTATCATTCCTTAAGGAAGTGGATGGTGTTCCTCCTTTGTATATCATGGCTGTTGCAGTATATTTGCTTCCAAATTTACTGGCAGCAGTTCTGTTCCTGTTCCCACTGCTCCGGCGTTGGATTGAAAACTCAGACTGGCATATCATTAGGTTCCTCTTGTGGTGGTCACAGGTATTTCTGTTGCTTGAACATTCTTAATTTGTGTGGGTGATCAGGGGAATCTGGAAATCTTCCAGGTTTACTTAATGGATAAAAGTCTAGTATGGCATAATCTTTGATTTATGCTGGCTAAATCCAAAATCCTTTTTCCTAATCATAATTTGCAGTATGATTAATCTTAGTCTGAAACCAAGAGCTTCGACCTCATTATAGATATTTGCCGGAATTTTTTTTGGATATAGTATGTTAAACTCAAATGTAGCTGCGGAAATTGCTTACTTGGTGCAATATATTTGAATCATTAAATTAGCTGCCCTTAATGTTGACATTAGTTTACTTGTAACTTGGTGTACTTACAGGATGTACTTTTTATTTTCAGAGAACATTTTTGTGTGATTAACTTTTCCTGTGGGGAATCTTTTTTGCTTTTTTATCTTTCTATATTAATCCAAAAAAAAAACTTTTTATTTTACTCTTGCATAAAGAATTAATTATTTTCCATTATGCCCCAAAAGGATGGTTTTGATTCATGATTTTTTATTATTTGTTTTCTGCAGCCAAGAATCTATGTCGGGAGGGGAATGCATGAAAGTCAATTTTCCCTTATTAAGTGAGTTTGATGAGGAGCATGCACCAAATTTTATCCCCACTATATGTGCTTTGGCCCTTTGGGGTTGATTATTTGAGATTTGTTTCTGTTCTGATTTCATATGCAATTTTCAGGTATACTATTTTTTGGGTGCTGTTGTTTGCTTGCAAATTTACTGTTAGCTATCTTATCCAGGTGAGTCGTTATTTATACTTGTTCTAACTTTTTAGATTCAAATTTTATGAATTAGACATGGTCTAATTGCATTCTTAATTTTCTATGTTTTTCCAGATAAAACCTCTGGTGAAACCAACAAGAGACATTATGAGAATTCGTCGTATAGAGTACGACTGGCATGAATTTTTCCCTAATGGTAATCATTTTCTACTGCTTCATTCTTGCATGATTTTCTACTTGTGGTTTCATGCTAAATAATCATTTATGATGCAGCTGAAAACAACTATGGAGCAGTTGTGTCACTCTGGGCACCAGTAGTCTTGGTCTGCTACTGATATCTTCAACCCATGTTTAAATAATTTTTTTTATCTTTTGTGGATAAATTTGTTTTGTTATCTTTACTAAACCATCTAATCCTATTTCTGAAATTCCATGCAGGTTTATTTGATGGACACTCAAATATGGTATGCTATATTCCAGACTCTGTATGGTGGTGTCGTTGGCGCATTTGATCGCCTAGGAGAGGTGAGCCTTCTGTTCTCTCTCTCTCCAACTATTTCCCCCTCTTCAAAATTATTTGTTACCTCGTCTCAGATTGTGCATTCATGAAATTATCCATCAAGATGAATCTGTCTAAATTCTGTTTTTGTCATTCATAAAATTTTATATCTGGTGAGATACAGTTGTCTGACTTCTGCTCTTTGTCATTCATGAAATTGTGCATCTGGTGAGATATAACTATCTGACATCTGCTCTTTTCCATTCCTTATAACTGAACACAATAAGTTTGCCAATTTTTCTAGTTGCTTCAGACATGCTTCATTTTGGACCACTTTACAAACATGAACAAATGATTTTGACCACTTTACAAACATGAACAAATGATTTCGACCACTTTACAGACATGAACAAATGACTATCATCGTGGTGTATTATAATTTCTATTTAACAGTAGTCTTTATTTGCCTCATCTTTACTTTGTCTGTGATTGATATTCATATATTTTTTGCTTTATATAGATTCGGACTCTAGGTATGCTACGATCACGGTTCCAGTCTCTACCCGGTGCATTCAACACATATCTAGTGCCTTCGGATAAGTCTGCAAAAAGGGGATTCTCTTTCTCAAAGCGTTTTGTGGAGGTTGATTTATGTGTTACAACTTTCATATTTATGTATAACCTTTAAGAAGACCTATAACTAGCACACCTTGGAACAAGGAAATTTATTATAGCATTTGTGATACCTGTAGATTACAGCAAGCAGAAGAAGTGAGGCTGCAAAGTTTGCTCAGATGTGGAATGAAGTGATATGTAGCTTTCGTGAGGAAGATCTCATAAATGACAGGAAATGCTCCTTGACATAGTTATATTTCTCATTTCTTCAACTTCTAATTCATCATGTGGTAAAACATATTCTGGGTATTCTTTGCTTCAGGGAAATGGATTTGCTACTTGTTCCTTATTCATCAGATCCCAGTCTGAAGATAATTCAGTGGCCACCCTTTTTACTTGCTAGCAAAGTCAGCACAACCCCTCTTAAACTCTTTTTAGTTACAATGTTTTATTGCTAACTTTTTCTACCTTTGCAGATCCCAATAGCATTAGACATGGCAGTTCAATTTAAATCCAAGGATTCCGATCTTTGGAAGCGTATATGTGCAGACGAATATATGAAATGTGCTGTGATTGAATGTTATGAATCTTTCAAACATGTCCTAAGTACTCTGGTAGTTGGAGAAAATGAGAAAAGGTTGTTACTGCTACATAATTTTCCATTAGTTAAATTTTGTGTCAATTATTTAAGTTTATATAATGTCCAAGAATTGGATAAAACTGATGGTCAGACCTTTGCACTTTCACCCAGCATTATTTAGAGACTTTGCTTTTGTCTAAAATCGTTCCATTTCACTCTTTTTGCACCACCCCCTCTCCTATGGATAATAGTTTTGTTATCAATAAGTGTCCTATCTAGTTTATCTTTTTGGGTTCTACTTTTACGGCATTTCTTTAACTTAATGGGATTGTAATTAGACAAAAGCTCCTTTTGGGGAGTGACACACTTGACAATCTTTTGAGTTTCTTTTTTCTGAATCTTATAAATTATCTCATAATAGATTACCACTTGAGGGAAATTGTGCTGCCTTTTTTCCCCTTTTTTGTGGTGATTATTCAACATTGTGTATTCATCTTAGATTGGTCATTGCTAAAAATTAAGATTGGATTTTATTTGACAGGATAATTGGCATCATCGTCAAGGAAATTGAAAGTAACATTTCAAAGAATACGTTTCTTGTAAATTTCAGAATGGGTTATCTATCAACTCTTTGCAAGAAATTTGTAGAGCTTGTGGGGATCCTGGTGAGTCATATTTAAAGAATAATTAAATCTAATGTAGTGCTTGTCTTGGCCATTATGTTATTAGAAACTTACCACTTATATTTTCATGTTGCAGAAAGACGGTGATTCATCCAAGCGATCCTCAGTTGTTTTGTTGCTTCAAGATATGCTGGAAGTAGTTACTCGTGATATGATGGTTAACGAGATCCGGTTGCTAAACTTTAGTAACATTATTTTTTGAGTAAAATATTTAGTTGGCGTAGTTGGGTAATCCTAATGCTTCAATATCTTCCAAATAAATCATAACAATGCTTTCATTTTATCAAAAAATATTTTGTAGAGAATTGGTTGAAGGTGCTCATAGTAGCAAGGACTCTGGATTGCAACTTTTTGCCGGAACTGATAAAAAACCTGCACTAGTTTTCCCTCCCCCAGTTACAGCACAGTGGGAAGAACAGGTACGTACATTTGAAACAACTTGCAATAATTTATAATTCATTGATTTTTCAGAAATTATCCTATGATAGTTAATACTATATAATGATATGAAAACTGACATTCTTTTGGCCAACTATATTTTAGATAAGGCGTCTCTATCTGCTGTTAACGGTTAAGGAATCTGCCATTGATGTACCAACAAACCTTGAAGCACGCAGAAGGATTGCCTTTTTTACAAACTCACTGTTCATGGATATGCCACGTGCTCCCCGTGTTCGTAAAATGCTTTCATTTAGGTTCGTTCGTAGTTCATTTATCCCCGAGTTTGTAAATGCTTTCTTTTAGGTTAGTTTACATTTCAGATATATATAAATACGTAATATATCTGCTTAGGGCATATCTCAATCCATAGCTCAATTCTTCCTGAAACCAAGTTGTTTGGGTCTTATTTTGCTCCTGGGGCTTCCATCTGCTGATTTAATTTCAACTCGATTTGATGGATCTTTCCATGTGTACAGCCGTAGAATATTGGAACGTTACAAAGCATCTTACAACATGTCCCGAGTTTCCCAATATTATTAGTTTTCCTTCTGTGCTTTAGTTTGTGGGATCATTAAATTTTTCTTCTTTTCGTATTACATTGAAAATTAATGTCGCTCTTTTATTATACAAGAGTTAAATGAAACCTTTGGGTATTCCGATAGGCAATGTCCTGAATAACAGCGAATTTTTGAGCTTTCAAATTTATTATGTTACATTGTTGTCATTGGCAGCATTATGACTCCATATTATAGTGAGGAGACTGTGTATTCCAAATCTGACCTTGAGATGGAAAATGAAGATGGTGTATCAATCATATATTACTTACAGAAGATCTTCCCAGGTTAGTAAAACTATTATTAACATGCTTGACTCTCATGAAGTCGTGTTGATGTTTTAAGGCATATTTTAATGGTCATCTTTAACATTTTTAGATGAATGGAATAACTTCATGGAGCGACTTAACTGTAAAAAGGATAGTGAAGTATGGGAAAATGAAGAAAACGTTTTGCAGCTTCGTCATTGGGTTTCCTTGCGAGGACAAACTCTCTGCAGGACTGGTAAAGCATTACCATCTTCTCTATGAATCTCTATGAAGTTTTATTTCTATTACTTATTTGTTTTGGTGTTGCAGTTAGAGGAATGATGTATTACCGACGAGCGCTGAAGCTTCAGGCTTTTCTTGACATGGCTACTGAAAACGGTAAAGACTAGAAGCATTGTATCTTTTACTCTCGCAACGGTCTAATTAGTCGTTAAAAAGTTGAAAGAAATTTAACGTTTGTAAAATCTAGCGCCATCATGCTTAAGATCTATGATTACTTAAGCTTTCAAAGATACTATATGACTACAGTGCCATATTATCGTGCTGGGGCATTTACTTTTTCCTCTCTCATGTTATCTTTAGTGTGCGCTATATCTTCCATTTTTATTTTATTTCACTGTGTTCATGCTATACTGGTTAGTGAAGTTATTATGTTGGGGGTAAATATATTGGTTTCTGATAACCTTTAGTTATAAGCAGAGATACTAGATGGCTACAAAGCCATCACGGTTCCATCAGAGGAGGAAAGGAAAAGTCAGAGATCCCTTTATGCTCAATTAGAAGCAGTGGCGGACCTTAAATTCACCTATGTTGCTACCTGCCAAAACTATGGAAATCAGAAGCGAAGTGGAGATCGACGTGCAACAGACATCTTGAATCTGATGGTTAAGTATGTTTCTTTCTGATAAGTTAGAAATGTATGCAATTTGATTCCTTGAAATTTTGTTACTGAGCTCATTTTTCTTGAAGAATCTTATTCCTCGTTGTTCTACAGTAACCCCTCTCTTCGGGTTGCATATATTGATGAAGTTGAAGAGAGAGAAAGTAGTGGAAAGGTACAAAAGGTTTATTATTCTGTGTTGGTCAAAGCGGCTGATAATCATGACCAGGTAATTTTCTAACCTCATAACAGAACTACCATGTTGCTTTCTTGTATTAAAACACTGATTCATTCTTAACTCTCCCAAGGAAATTTATCGTATAAAATTGCCGGGTTCGGCTAAGATTGGAGAAGGGAAACCTGAAAACCAGAACCATGCTATAATTTTTACTCGAGGAGAAGCTCTTCAGGCCATTGACATGAACCAGGTGCAACCTATGAAAATCCAAATTTATGATTTAAGTTTTCTATGGATTTTAGGCTAATTGAGACCTGTGACATTTCCCTTTTTTTATAGGACAATTACTTAGAAGAAGCTTTAAAAATGCGAAACCTTCTTGAAGAATTTAATGAGGACCATGGAGTGCGTCCACCTTCAATTTTAGGTGTTCGTGAGCATATATTTACTGGAAGGTTTGCTATTTTTTACCTTTTAATTTTCAATTTTTATTTTTAATTTACGGCTATAAATTGTATTGCTCCGTATATAGCTGTACTAATCAATTTGATTTCTATTACATGTGAATTGCAGTGTTTCTTCATTGGCTTGGTTTATGTCAAATCAAGAAATGAGCTTTGTGACCATAGGTCAAAGAGTTCTTGCAAGACCCTTGAAGTATGTTTTCTCTTCATGATTTAACTCATTAATAAGTCGGTTGTTTGGAAAGATCTTAATTATTATGCTAATAGATCAGTACCTTTTGTTTAGAAATCCAGGTGAGACTTCATTAAGAAATAAAGGTTGCCATACTTTGGAGGTGTGTGGCCTTTTGTTGATATAAGTAGTAGATCAATTTGAATAATGTAGGGCATTTCAGTTGCTGAAAAGTGTTTGATGGTATATATTCAAATCTACATGATTCTTTTTTTTTTTTTTGAAACAAAATAGATTCTATTGCTGAACAAAAATAAAATTGCAAGTGTCAACAAGCCCCCAAACTGAAACAACAGACACACATTAAAAAACAAACAGCCAAAGTTTGTTCAATTAGAAGTACATATAAGCAACCCAGAAGCTAACGAATAGAAGCTTTCCAGTGCAAGCAGACGCTTGAAAAAGATGAACCCTTGAAATCTGTAGAAACCGACGCCCATAAAGAGGACCACAGTTCTAGTTTATACACCTTATTTTGCTTAATCGGACGCGTAAGTATTCTGAATTATTAATTATTAAATAACTCATCAATTAATAATACTTTATACAAACTAAAATCTTTGGATAAGAATAATATATAATTTTTCTATGTTTTAAAAAATATGAACTTTATCCAAGGGCAACTGTCTCTCACTACCTGCATAGTCTTCAAAGATCATAGTATTCCTTTCCAACCAAATGACCCAGATGACAGCCAATAGTATGCAAAACGAAAAGCAATCTCTTGAAGGACCTAGCTTAAATCAAACTTCTTAAACATTTGAAACCAAAGATTCAAAACCAGTGGACAGTGTAATTAAACACGATCGGCAGATTCTAGATCATTCTTACAGAGGATGCATTACTGAGGATAGATACAAAAGTTGGGTCTCCTTTTCTGTATCAAATCATAAGTATTTTACCTTTCCATGAGCCACTAACCAAGTTAGAAATTTCACTTTGGCTGGGCTTTAGATTTCATTCGGTGAATTTGTTAACCTTTGTTATGTTACCCGTTCCTCCAGTTTACTCTTGCATCTTCAGGTCATCTGTTTTTCTTAACCTTGTTGAATATTTAGGAATTTGTACTAGAAGGAATGGGAACTACGATGCTACGAAACGATATTCATATGATAGATACAGGCACGAACACAGGATTGAAAATAGAGGTGGGCTGAATCCATAATTAAGAATAGAAGATGGCTGATTTATAGCCAATTAGCTTAGTAAAATAGCATTTACTAGAAATTCAGTAAAAAAATCCTTTGATTTTTTCATATTTTTTCACATTTGAGGTGGGCTGGAGCCCACCTCAAAACCATCTGGGTCCGTGCCTGGATAGATACATTTGATTGAACGAAGTTTTCATGTACTTACTTAAATTATGTTTTTGGCGTTAGGATTCGTTTCCACTACGGTCACCCCGATGTCTTTGATAGAATCTTTCACATTACTCGTGGTGGCATGAGCAAGGCTTCTCGTGGCATCAATCTGAGCGAGGATATTTTTGCTGGTACATTCTTAAATACAACACACGCATCCGTACTTTAATGTGTGCATGCAGACATGCACATACATCCTCCACGTTTGCTTTATGATATGAGTTCTTGCTGTGTAGGTTTTAACTCAACATTAAGGCGAGGGAATGTTACTCACCATGAGTATATCCAAGTTGGAAAAGGTAGAGATGTTGGGCTCAACCAAATATCTCTATTTGAAGCTAAAGTTGCTTGTGGTAATGGAGAGCAGACAATTAGCAGGGATATCTACCGCTTAGGGCACCGTTTTGACTTCTTCCGGATGTTTTCCTTTTATTTTTCGACAGTTGGGTTTTATGTCAGCGCAATGGTAATCCTTGATTTTTAATTTGTACCTTATGTTTACTTTTTTTTTAGATATGTATTTAGTTTTCTATTTTTTATTGAAAATTTGAAATTATCCTGGATTATGTTTAGTCCTAATTTAAATGAGCTACAAATCCTGGCTATTGTGCTACATTAAGTTGATTCAGTGAAAGTTAATGAACCTTACAAAATTAAGTCGGGAAGCAAAGTTCTTAGCATGATGGAGCAACTGAGCATTCAATGCATTTTTCTTTGATTTGCATTTCTTGCTAAAATGAGCATTTTCTTGTGTGCAGTTGGTTGTCCTTACGGTCTATCTTTTCTTATACGGAAGACTTTACTTGTCATTAAGTGGAATGGAGAAGACAATTGTAAACTATGCTGCCACCAGGGGAAATAATGTTCTACAAACAGCCATGGCTTCGCAATCTGTTGTCCAACTAGGTATCTTGACTTCCTTGCCCATGATCATGGAAATTGGACTAGAAAGAGGTTTCAGAACGGCATTAGGGGACATGATAATTATGCAGCTGCAACTAGCATCTGTTTTCTTCACCTTCTCTCTTGGTACAAAGGTTCATTATTATGGGCGAACAGTCCTACACGGTGGGGCTAAATACAGAGCAACTGGCCGTGGCTTTGTTGTACGGCACGAAAAGTTTGCTGAGAACTACAGGATGTACTCAAGGAGTCATTTTGTGAAAGGCCTTGAACTTATGGTACTGCTAATAGTTTATCAGATATATGGTTCAGCAGCAACCGGTACTTCATCGTATCTGTTTGTCACATTCTCCATGTGGTTCTTAGTGGCTTCATGGCTGTTTGCTCCCTTTTTGTTTAACCCTTCTGGATTTGAATGGCAAAAGATAGTGGAAGATATGGATGATTGGACAAAATGGATAAGTAGCCATGGTGGTGTTGGTGTGCCAGCAACAAAGAGCTGGGAGTCATGGTGGGATGAGGAACAGGAACACCTGCAGCACACTGGTCTTGTGGGAAGGTTTTGGGAGATTGTTCTTGCTTTCCGCTTCTTTCTGTTCCAATATGGAATTGTGTACCATCTAAATGTGGCCAGGGGTGATAAAAGCATCATGGTAAACATAACGTTTTTTTATTAACTTCTGTATTTGCATCCTTTTTCTCTCTAAGATGCAACAAATTCCAAATTCTTCCTACTTTTTTTTTTATTCTTAACTGAAATATACATTTTTTTGCACTTATTCGAAGCGTCTGTAGCATTGAACTGGGTCTAGATGTTGCTGCAATTGATGCATGAAGCTTAGGAAGATTGTTGCAAGCAGTGGTCCTTTGTTCTTAAAAGATGATAAGGCTGGGATAAGGATGATAAAGAGATCAAAAAAGAAATAAGAATATTATCTTCTGCTTTTCTTGTGCATGGATGAAATTGGATTACATTTTCTGCTTTTTTGTCTTAGAACATCTTTAGTTTGGGAATTTGATGATTCAAATATGAAAAAGTGTATTCTGTTGCAGAACTTTTATGTAATATCTTTTAATTCTTTTGGTCGTTTCTTGGTTCTAACAAAATTATAAATCCAGGTATATGCTCTGTCGTGGCTGGTCATTGTTGCTGTAATGATCATCCTTAAGGTTAGATTTCAAGCTTTCAATGCATTCATTCTGGTTGGAATTGATATTTCCATGGTCACAAAGACAGTTGATTCTGGTGACTGATGAATGTGTAAATTGCAGGTTGTGTCCCTGGGCCGAAAAAGGTTCAGTGCAGATTTCCAGCTGATGTTCAGACTCCTGAAATTGTTCCTGTTTATTGGGTTCGTTGTCACTATTGGGATGCTTTTCGCCTTCCTTAGTCTCACTGTTGGTGACATCTTTGTAAGCTTGTTGGCCTTCTTGCCTACGGGATGGGCACTACTACAGGTACTTGCGTGAGCCTCTCTCGGCGCTTCTCCCTTCTCTAATACCCAATTGTACATGTAAACTTAGTTTTGGTGCATGAGCAGATATCACAAGCATGCAAGCCATTGGTGAAGGGCCTTGGAATGTGGGGGTCTGTGAAAGCTCTAGCTAGAGGGTATGAGTACGTGATGGGGCTAACTATCTTTGCACCGGTGGCAGTTCTGGCATGGTTTCCATTTGTCTCCGAGTTCCAGACCAGACTGCTTTTCAACCAAGCTTTCAGCCGAGGTCTTCAAATCCAACGTATTCTTGCTGGTGGGAAGAAGCACAAGTCAAACTAACCATTACACAACTTATATATCCATGTAAAAAGATCACAAGGAGGAGGTCGACAACAAATCTGTCTGGAGACTTTTTGTCGTGATGAATATAGACTATATGGTTACTATAGTATAGTATTAAGAAGTGGGCATGGCATCGAATATTGGCATATTGGCATATTGGCATGGCATGGAGTTTGTAAAGCCAGCGACGCCAGGGACGTGTATATTATTACATGAAACCCAGATGTACTCTATTAGAGAATAATATGAAATGTATCCTATACTATCACGGACGCCCTGCAAAGTTTATAAAAATTTCTTGGACTGCAGATTGCACCAGGGAATAATGGATTTTGGAGTAGCGGCGGATGAATCCAGTTTTCTGTTCTTGCATACATATGGACATACAAAATTTTTAAGGGAGTTGATTTTCACTCTATTTTTTACTTAATGCGCCACATTTCTAGTTTTATCATCTTTGTGGGTTGTAGCAAGTAAAAATGGAATACGGAAATTAGTTTCTATAAATTTTCTGTTTTATTTATATGTTTTGTTTGCAGGGAAAAAAAAGTCATTATTATTATTATTATACTCTATTTGTATTCAATTAATGATGATGTCAAGGACAACTTGGTGGGTATTCGTAAACTGTAGTTTTCTCATGCCAAAGGGCAAGTCCGGTATAAATTTTTTGGGCTTGGCCAGACTGGATCTGGTGGGCCAGGCTTGTCTCATAATTTAAAAAGTTTCGGATGGGGTTGACCAGGCTTGATTGTAAATATGAAAGTCCATACCTTTTGTTGAGTCTAGTTTGCGTCGTGTTTTTATCATGCTTTACAGGTCGGGCTCAATTGGGCTTTTAAAAAATGACTTATTCAACAAATTATGAAGTTTGAAAAAAAATATATGAAAGACATGAAAGGGGGATTTTACGATTTGTTGAATTGTTTTTATTAATATAATCCAATGATATTATAAGATAGAAGAAATACAATTCAATGATAATACACTTATCCAAGTTATAGTTTGCACGATATCACTGTTGCTAGCGTCTTAAGGAGATCGAAAAAAAAAATGACGATAGGGAAGGAGAGCTGATGATAAACAATGAACAAAACAACATTACTTATCTTACCTAATAGCTCTCTATTAGAAAAAATAATGGGCCTATGAGAAGTGTTAATAAATTTAAATCTAAGACCAAAACCATCAATTGATATCCAACCAACATGCATCCATCAAAGATGACCACACACACACACACACAAAAGTATGCAGTTTTACAACACAAATCCTATTTCCATCTTCTTCTAAGGCTTTCTAATAGTAACAGTGGATCCTACAAGGACTTCGAATAAAAACCAAAAAGCCAACCCACGTAGAGTACTTATGTAACGTGATTATCGAGATTAATCAAGGATTAATCGAGATTAATCGGGATTAGTCAAGATGAAATGACAATTTTGCCCCTAGAAGGGTAAAATGTTGACTTTTGATCTGAGAGGTCAATTGCACGTGGATTGAGGTGCATTATGTAGATCGAGAGATTACGAGTACGTAGACAGGTGGCACGTCGAACTTGGATGTCGTATGAGAAAGTTACGAGTCACAAAAGATTTGATCGGATTTTATGATTTTACGATTGCACGTTATTCGAGGAAGTTGACTTTTAGTTTGTTTTTAGTGGGACCCAAAATATCTCAACTGGACCAATGGATGAGTGACAAGTGTCACCCATCCCATTAACCCATCTCCCTAGTTCATGCATCATCTCTCCCTTCCCTTGTTCGAACAACCCGAAACCCACCCCATTCCATTTTCTTCCTTGCTTCAACACCTGGTGCTGGCTGAGAGAGACAGAGAGTGAGAGAGAGGTCATGGGAGACTAAGAGGGACATAGGAAGGATGAGAGTCACGGTGGCTGGCCGAAAACCGTGAAAAATAGGTAAAACTCGAAAATCTTGAATTTGGGTCTTCGATTTTAGGGCATAAAACCCAATTTTCTAATCACCTTCATCTTCTCTGGGTTCATACGAGCTCAAGGGGCCAAAAATAGAAGGAAATGGACACCTGGCCAACCCTGGAAGGAAGCTCGAAGGTTGGTCGTGAAGGTTCAAGCTTGGCCAGGTAATTTCAGGTTAGTTTTCTTGATTTCAAGGTCGTAGAACTCTTTCTGGGTAGGATAGGGATGTTTTGGTGAACAAATGGCAGAAAAAGGTTGAGAAATGGCTGAGATATGGCCAGTTCAAGGTCGTGGGTCAAACGACCCATTATAGTGAAACAAGTCGACCCGACTAGAGGTTGAAGGTGATGACATGGCTTGCCCACATTGAAATCCATGGGAGGTTCCACGTGGCGATTTATCAGAGAGTGTCAGGGTGACATGGCAACTAACGTGGCAAGTCCACGTCAGCACTGTCAGACCACGTGGACAAATGAGGTGGTACCAAGTGGCATTGTGATAGAGATGTCAGGCAGAGTCACCATTGTCGTGGCAATGGCACTTCAACAATGTCAGAGCACGTGGACCAGTTAGGTGGTGCCATGTGGTAACTTGTTAGAGTTGTCAGAGTGATGTGGCAGTACATGTGGCAGTAATGGCATCATTAGTGATGTCAGCATGATGTCATCATGTGACACGTGGCACGTGTCACATGTCACTAGTCAAGGAGTGCCATGTGGAAGGCTATCAGAACTGTCAGTTGTCAAGCTGACGTCAACAGTGACGATTTCAGGTGACATTAACTGTAACGTCAGCTAGGGCTGACGTCCCCGTTGACTTTCGTTGACCAAACTTTGACCGACTCATGTGGGCACTTGGAAATGAATTTTGAGGTCAAATTGATCTTGCTCGAAAATTTTCGACGTTCTGAATCTAATGGTGGTGGTTTTAGATAGATCAAAGATCGTTTAGTTGTGTTTTGGAGGGTTTTCTCCTCGGGAAATGTGTTCGGGACACGTTTACTGTACCGAGGTTTAGGGGTGTTTACGTATGAACTTGTATAGATTGTTAGTGACCCCCGAGTGTGACTTTGACAGGTCAAGTGGTTCCGGAATCTTTGGATTGGCTTACTGCGCATGATGGACCGTGTGTGAATAGACCTTGTTTGATAAAATGATGCATGCATATATGTTTTAATGGTTTTATGAGCATGGTTTGAAATGCAAGGTTTGTATATTGCTTTGAATGATGAATTGAATAAAGATTTATATATTGGTTGATCATGGTTTGGAAATGAAAGATTTTATGGATTTGCGTGAAAATGGCATTTTGTGCTTGAGTCCCATTTGGAAAATGATTTTGAGTATTGTGAAATGAGGACTGGCCACTGTTTTTATGATATTGTGGAAACCATGTTTTGGGCTGAGACCCTATGCAAAACAACTGATGTGATTTGAAATACAACAGTTTATGAAAATGTGTTTTCACTCTTTTTACTACGACCATTCTCCGTGATGATTGATATGACTCCGATAGGATTATGTTTGCCCAAAGAGGGCCTTCGGTTGTGAATGTGTTTCCCCGGAGAGGACCCTATGATATGTTGCTCGCCTCTGGGATGCGTGGTGTCCCCCCCTCCCCCCCTGAGAGGTCACGATGCACTGCCTGTTTTCGAGTAGTTATGAGAGGGTCGACTCAAGAGTGCTTATGATGTATGAGATCGGTCGATATGTTTACGACAATATGAAAAACGGCCGTAGATGTGTTCACGAAGATGTACTCGAACGTGAGCTGTTTTGGAGCTTATTTGCACGTGTTTCTTGGATATCGTGACTGATGCTGATGATATGATGGTATGAGACATATGTGGGATATGAGAATGGGTCATGTTTTCAATTATTACTTTGTGTTCGGATATTTTCATATTTGTTGGTTTTGCGATGAAAGCCTTTGTTTTCCATATGTACTATTTTACTTGAAAGAAATGATTTAATTGATTATGCATGCATGTTTTATAAAATGGAGGGTTAAATGTTGATTTTCAGAAATTGGTTTTCCAAACTGTTTATTTTTATACACTCACCCTTTTTATTGGTTTTAGCACTCTCCAGATTGATCACAGATGCAGACTGTAGTAGAGACCATGGCATCAAATGAAGTTGCGTACTCTAGAAACCCTAAGTGGGTCACGGTAATATCCCTGGTCTGACACGTGGTGTCAGACAGGGGCATGTCATCCCACGTTAATCATAAGAGATTAAGAATGGGTCTTGTCAACTTGATATCGGAGCATTGAGTTGCTCATGTGGTGTCGCGCACTGAGGGTGCACGATAGATTTACTTAAGATGTGATGTCTCTACGAAAACATCCCCGTCATCAACCTGAGAGTGAGGATAAGAATATGAAAGTTAAATGGGAAGAACCAACCCATTGGTTCGATTAGGAATTAGATGCCAAGTTTTAGGGGTTTGAGTTCCAAATAGGACTGATTTTCGTGTGGACCCAGCGACTAGAGCCGTGGTGTTACAGGTTGATTGGATCCCAGGATAGTGATTGTGCAGAGTTATGACCGACGGTCGGTCAAGATGGATGTGCTGCTAGGCGTAGCAAAGGTTGTTGGCAACATTTAATCATGAATGTTGAACAAAGTATCAGGAACAATTCATGTTGGATCGGATCACGAGGTGGCCGATTAGTGTCTCGGATGTTGTATGAGTGTAGTCCTTAAGCATGCCTATGAGTAGTGCCACTGTGATTGTGTGATGTGTGTGCACATGTGAGTAGTGCATGTTGGATGGTGTAATTGTTGAGTGTTGATCATTCTGATTGATGTGGTACGATAGGCGGATTGGATTCGTGATGGACACAGTATGGTAATCAGATTGGATCCAATGTTGACTGTTCTTTAGAGGGTTCAGTTATTGTGCGCTAGCGCAGAGTGGCTTTATCGGGTTCAGTTATTGTGCGAGGTTGGAGCTCATGGCCATGGTTGAGGGCTAGAAGAACCCTAGAAAAATGTATTTGTGATTATCGCTAGAGCAAGTATTCGATAAGGTCTAGATACACCCAGGATGAGTGAGATGCCAGTTCAAGACTCGAGAGGAGTCAGGATAACAGTGATGGTTGCTGGGTGAGATGAGGTAGTGTAAGAGGACTCTAGTGTGAGTCAGATGTGGATAAGGAACTTGAAGGGAAAGTGTAGAGCCGAAGAGTTACCAGCTGGTCACGATGGTTCATCGTAGTTATGATTGATGATGTGAGATCGTCTAGTGAGATGGAGGACTTGTATTACTCAGTAGGATCAAAATGGTCAGACTGGGTTCTGAGTACACTTGCGTAGGTGACAGGTGAGATCGACAAGTGTCCATGCCTCGAGTGAGGCTTGGGAATTGAGTTTTGGGGTTTCAGTGACAATTTGATCACTCATGTGTCGAATACGGTCACGGAGAATGTGGTAAGTTTTAGCGTTGACCGTTGGATTGTAGTAAACGTCGAGTGACGTTTGATTTTGGTATGAGTACTGTGGATGGATGTTGGACGTGTATGTGGACACGTAGGAGCCTCGAGTTGGAGGAGGATTGTTTTCGCAGTGTGGATTTGAGTCAATGTGAATTTCAAAGAAAAAATTCTTTAAGGAGGGTAGATTGTAACGATCTGTCTTGAAATTTCGTCATTATCGAGATTAATCAAGGATTAATCGAGAGTAATTGGGATTAATTGAGGTGAAATGATGATTTTGCCCCTAGAAGGGTAAAATGTTGAATTTTGATCCGGGAAGTCAATTGCACCTGGACTGAGGTCCATTACACAGATGTAGGGATAATGAGTACATAGACAGTCGGTACGTCGAATTTGGAAGTCGTACAAGAAAGTTATGGGTCCTCAAAGGTTCGATCAAATTTTACGGTTGCACGTTATTTGAGGAAGTTGACTTTTAGTTTGATTTTAGTGGGACCCAAAATATCTCAGCTAGACCAATGGATGAGTGACAAGAGTCACCCATCCCATTGGCACATCTCCCTAGTTCACGCATCATCTCTACCTTCCTTTGTTTAAACAACCTGAAACCCACCCCACTCCATTTTCTTCCTTGCTTCAACACCTGGTGCTGGATGAGAAAGATAGACAGTGAGAGAGAGGTCATGGGAGATTGAGAGAGAGGTCATGGGAGATTGAGAGAGAAGGAGGAAGGACGGGAGTTACGGTGGCTGGCCGAAAACCGTGAAAAATAGGTAAAACCCGAAAACCTTGCATTTGGGTCTTGGATTATAGGGCGCAAAACCCAGTTTTCTAATCACCTTCATTTTCTCTGGGTTCATATGAGCTCAAGGGGCCAAAAATGGAAGGAAATGGACGCGTGACCAGCACTAGAAGGAAGCTCGAAGGTTGGCCGTGAAGATTCAAGCTTGGCCAGGCAATTTCAGGTTAGTTTTCTTGATTTCATGGTCGTAGAACTCTTTCTGGGTAGGATAAGAGTGTTTTAGTGAAAGAATGGTGGAAAAAGGTTGAGAAATGGCTGAGATATGGTCGGGTCAAGGTCACAGGTCAAACGACCCGTTACAGTGAAACGGGTCCACCCGGCCAAAGGTTGAAGGCGTTGACCCTGCAAGCCACATAATCTTGTTAGGCCACATGGCAATCCATGGGTGGTGGCATGTGGCGATCTGTCAGAGAGTGTCAAGGTGATGTGGTAGCTAATGTGGCAAGTCCACATTAACGCTGTCAGACCACGTGGACCAGTGAGGTGGTGTCACCTGACATATTGTCAGAGATGTCAGGCTGAGTCCACATTGACGTGGCAGTGCCCCGTCAGCACTGTCAGACCATGTGGACCAGTCAGGTGGTTCCATGTGGAAACTTGTCAGAGTTGTGATAGTGATGTGGCAATACACATGATAGTGATGACATCATCATATGACACGTGGCACGTGTCAGGGGGTAACATGTGGCACGTGTCAGAGGGTAACATGTGGCACTAGTCAGGGAGTGCCACGTGGTAGGCTGTCAGAGTTGTCAGTTGTCAGATGTCAAGCTGACATCAGCATTGACTTTCGTTAACTGAACTTTAACCGCCACGTGTGGGTGCGTGGGCATGAATTTTGAGGTCAAAATTTTCTTGTTCGAAAGGTTTCAACGTTCTGAATCCAATGGTGGTGTTTTAGGTTGATCGGAGATCGTTTCATTGATTTTTTGGAGGTTTTTCTCCCTAGGAAGCCTGTTCGGGACACGTTTATTGTACCAGGATTTAGGGGGTGTTTACGTATGAACTTGTATAGATTGTAAGTGACCCCCGAGTGTGACTTTGACAAGTCAAGTGGTTCCGGAAGCTTCGAATTGGCTTACAACACTAGTTTTGAGCGCGTAGGATGGACCGTGTGTGAGTGGACTTTGTTTGATAAAATGATGCATGCATATATGTTTTAATTGTTTTATGAGCATGGTTTGAAATTCAAGGTTTCCATATTGATTTGAATGATGAATTTCATAAAGATTTATATATTGGTTAATCATGGTTTGAAAATGAAAGATTTTACGGAATTGCGTGAAAATGGCATTTTGGGCGTGAGACCCAGTTGGGAAATAATTTTGAGTATTGTGAAATGAGGACTGGACATTGTTTTTATGATGTTGTGGAAACCATGTTTTGGGATGAGACCTTATGCAAAACAACTGATTTGATTTGAAATACAATAGTTTATGAAAATGTGTTTCCATTATTTTTACTATGACCATTCTCTGTGATGATTTATATGACTCCGGTAGGAATATGTTTCCTCGGAGAGGGCCTCCGCTTTTGAATGTGTTTCCCCAGATAGGTTGCTCGCCTTTGGGATGCCATGTGTCCCCTCCCGGAGAGGCCACGATGCAAGGCTTATTGTCGAGCAGTTGTGGGAGGCTCGACTTAGGAGTGCTTATGATGTATGAGATCTGTCGTTGATATGTTTAAGACTGACACGACCTACCCATAATCCCCCGAGATTAAGGGCTAAGTCATGCTCCCCATCTAACTTGCGCGTGACACAAAGGCTAAACCGACGTCCAACCTCCATGTGCCACGTAAGTCGGACCAGGGATTTCCAAATGAACCGTTTGACAAGTGTTGGATTTCCCAGAGCGCGTAGACTTTACTGTGGATCGCGTGTGTGATGTCTCCGTCTCTCTCGACCAATAGCCTGCATCACAACAACCTGGAGGGTATTGAAAACATAAAATATTTTGAGTTGACAAAAATAAAGGATAAGTTATAAAATAGTTATCAGAAAAGACATTTATACCCTCCGTTTAAAAACCAATGCATGCATATAAAACTAGTTCATTACCGAGATAATCAAAACCATTTATGCACATCGAAATCATTTCTTTTCCTTTAATCCCGGGCCTCAGCCTAAAACCATCAAATCCATAACATCCGGGTCACTACCCAAAACATCGGAAAACCATTATTGAAAACACATTTCCATCCATCGAACTTGCTGGATCTATCCGAGTCTTTAAACTAAATCCAGGCCTCAATATAATCCAAGTCTTTAAACTCCCGAGTCTTTAAACTCAATAGGCCTACGGGGGAAATCATAATATCCGAGTGTTTAAACTCCGGAGTCTTTAAACTCTCGAGTCTTTAAACTCAATCTGGGTCTTTAAACCCAATCCGGGCCCTCCCCCGTCATAATCATATCCGAGTCTTTAAACCCAATAACCAGATCCAGCAAATCCAATCCAAAACCATGTTAAAACCATTTCCAAATCCATGTCCAAATCGAATTCGAAATCGCCATTTCGAATTCCAAACCGAATCTGAAATCAGCATCCCGAATCCAATTCCAGAATCATATCCATCATCCATTTCCAAATCCGAATCTAAAACCATCATTTCGTAAGCCGGTATCCAGGAATACTCTTCCAAACCCAAATCTGAAAATCCACTTTCAAATTCCAAAACCGAATCCAGAATCGTCATCCTGAAATCCGTTTCCAAAACCCGAAATCACGTTTATCGAAACCACTTTTATGAACTGGGCCTCAAGCCCGAATCAATTTTCTGAAATCCATTAGAAATCATTGAAATCAAATCATATTTCAAATCCCAAAATCAAATCATTAAAACCCTGGTTAAATCATAGTATAAAACGTGCAAATACGTACTTATCTCGAAATACGTGCAAAGCCGTAAATCATCAATATCAATTCAAAAATATAGAAATCACGTATTGAAAACATATAAAACATATATGCATGCATCATAAGTTCGAAAGCAAAGTCCACTCACAGAACATTACGCCGCTACATTGACACGCGTGCACTTACGCCATTTCCGGCCAATCCACTATCACCGGCTTTCCTGAACCTGTCCAAATACCATAATAAGGTCACTAATTACTTCACAATTTTCATACTAAAACCCCGTAATTTTCCCGAATTTTAAACTATTTTTAACAGAGCCTTAAAATTTTCCGACATCCCGAAAACTATCGAGACGATATCCGATTGACTCGAAACCAGTCTTAAAATGTTCGTTACATCAACTACTTTAAAAGTCGTGTTGGAACCTTCCTCGAAATCTGTGTCACGCGCCCACACGAGCCTCACAAAGGGGCTGCGCGTGGGCCTCACGCGCCTGCACTGTTCATCATCTTCAACCCGTGTTCAGCTAGTTCAGACCGGTTCTGCAAATCCGGTCCAGCCGTGAACCGACGTGAGCGGTTTTGTCCATTTCCAGTTACTTTTTAATCCTTTTTCCATCTTAATTAATCCAATACTTTCATCCTTTCAATTATAATCATTTCACATATTTAAACCGTGAAAATGGAGCTAGCTATTACCTCCCTTCGTCGACTATCGAACTGGCCATCTTCCAATTTTTGTTCTGGCCTCCACAGCCTGTCTCAGGCTTCCCTCCAAGCCTGAACGACTCCTAACAACCTCCAAACTATTGTCCAATGAATCAAATCAAATGATAACCCTCAATTCAAAGGCCACCATTTTTGAATTCAACCTAAAGCTTCACGGGAAACTCACCTTACCATGTCATATTACACTGCCGTGGTGACCACCACACTTATTTCATCACCCTCTTCATCTTTTCTTCACACATCATGGACCAGGGGTGAGGATCGAAGGAGTTTGGCTGGATTAGTTCACGGTTTCCTCTGTTTTGTCTCACGATTCAAGTCACCGTCCACGACGGTTCTTGTGGAAACACCACCACGACCACCTCATCATCCTCACTCAATCCCCTTCACAACCCACATACAACTAATGAAGATTAAGGGGTTTGTAAGGATGGTTTCTCATGGTTACTCAGCTCTCTGTTTTTCTATGTTCCTTAACCTTGCAACATTTCCTCATTTTTAAAACCGTATGATCGATTGTGAGGCAGTGGGAAGGGTTCTCCCACCTTCCAGAGAAGGACAGATGTCCCAAAACTAGTGGACATCAACCCCAGGGCAGCCACTTGTCCATAGTCACTGGCACATATCCCAATGCAGGAAAAGGACCAAAATGCCCTTTTGAGGTAAAATTACCAAAATTCCCCTAGCATCTCTTGACCGAACCCCGAGCCATCTGAACTCCGATGACAGTGTGCCGCCTATCGTTGTACTTAGGAGATCGAGACCTACCTAACGATCCTCGAAGTACGTGAAAATGACGTGTTGCACAAAAATTCAACTATTTGCCCCTTTTCAACAAAATTACCAAAATATCCTCAAACTTCCGAACATCATAACTTCCTCCTCGGATGTCGGAATCGGACGTGCCACTTGTCTATGAACTCGTGACATCTCGTATTACGTCACGGTCATTGGTCAAAGTCTATTTGACAACTTGAACAAAAAGTCAACATTTTTTCCCATTCCAAGGGGATAATCATCATTTTGCATCGTCCGTCCGAAATTGTCCAACTAATTACTGATTAACTTCACTAATCCATCATTCATCACTAATCTAATCCCGATTTTCGGGACGGATCGTTACAAAGACGATATGAACGTCGGCCGAAGATGTGTTCACGGCGACGTGCTCGGACGTGAGCTGTCCTGAAACTTATTTACACACGTTGCTTGGATATCGTGACTGATGATGATATGATGGTATGAAACAGATGTGGGATATGAGAATAGGTCATGTTTTCGATTATTTCTTTCTGTCCAATTATTTTCACATGTGTTGGTTTTGCGAAGGGTTACTTGATATTGAGTTTATTTTTGTCCACTCAAATATAATGTTACTTTCTTTTCCCTTTGCATCCCTCAATATTCTCGCCCTAGGCTCTAGCCTTAGTATGTAAAGAAATTCTTATACACAATTAATATTTGACCCAAAAATAAAATTGAATATAGTAACAATTATTTATTGTTATAGCCTAATGATATTCCTTTATGTTATGTAGAAGGTTACTCTTCTAAAAGATAAGGTCGACACAAATGTAAAAATAGTTAAGACCGAACAAATGGTTATATGGTTATTAACAACGGTTTATTTAATCACAACCTTTAAGAATTATAATTGCAATTATTTATAACCATTGGTTATTTAGTTAAATGAGTATTAACTAACCATTAATATATGTAACTGCTGGTTTGAGCTTCGGTTGAGGAAGCTAACTGTGCTAAGGAGATTTTAAATACTTATGCTGTTGAGTTTGGGCAGCTTATTAATTTTGAGAAGAGTGCTATTCTATTTAGTCATGATTCTACATGTGAGATAAATGAGGTTATTTCTCAAATCCTTAGCATTGAGCACCGTGATGACTTTGGCAATATCTATTTCCTGTTGAGAAGGAAATTTTACTCAAATCAGTGGCAATGGTTATGTCTATCAATTTTATGACTTGCGTCATTTTACCTGTGACAGTCTGTAACGATACTGTGCGTGTCATTGTTGATTTTTGGTGGGCCATTACTAGTGAAAAGACGGGTGTTCATTGGGGGTCGTGGGACAAGCTCTCACAACTAAAATAGGCTGGTGCGTTGGGTTTCAAATATCTCTGATGTTTTAACATGGCGATTCTTGCAAAGATTGGTTGGAGAATTTTGTGCAATCCTATGTCTATTTTGGCATGTATTTTGCAAGAGAGGTATTTTCTGGGTGAACATATTTTCAATGCTAGTTGAGGGTCTTGGGGATGGAAGGGCATTGTGCAGGGCCTTCAAGTCTTGAAGGCGTGGGTTTTAGATGGTGAATTAGCAGTTGTAGTATGGTATGCACTTGGTTTACCACTCGCAAACCTTTTCTTCCTCAGTCCCGACATCCCGTGATGCCTAACCACGTGGCTGATCTTATCGATATTGATCGGAAGTGCTGGAAGGAGGAGCTAGTTACTTCCTTTTTCCATAAAGGTGAGTGTAATAGTCTGGATTTTGAGTAAACGTAAATTTAAAAGATATGAAGGTAAGAAGACGATTTTGCTCCTGAAAGTCAAATAGTTGACTTTTTCTTATGAATTTTTTTTGGGAATATCAAGAAAGCCGTTACAAAGGTGTCAAGATCCTGAGTTCATAGACAGGTACCACACCAAAATCGGAGATTGTATGGCAAAAACTCTTAAGGGTATTTTGGTAATTTTTACATGGAGGGCAATTTGATCATTTAAAAAACTTACATGTGAATCATGTGACTGTGGCTAGATGTTTCTTTAATGTTCCTCCCACCCTCTCCCAAGGGGGGCTTCAAGAGAGCATGACCGAAGCCATGAAATTGTCCACCCGAGTGCCAAAAGCCAGTAAAAACAAGGAGAAAGGCAGAGAACGAGAAGGAGAGAGAGATAGAGATAGAGAGAGAGAGAGAGAAAGAGAAAGAGAGAGAATGAAAAGTGGAAGAAGATGGGATGGTTTGGAGGAGCTAATGACTGAGAAACTGAGAAGCTACCTTGTTTCCGTGAATGGTCGACCATGGGCATGAAGGGAAAGTTGCGGCTAAGGTCTTGTATTTGAAACCAAGGGTCCTAATAGATTATGTGTGGTCTTGCCATCTTACTAAGCTAAAAACAAGAAGATTTCGATGCAGAAAGATTGAAGTGAAGGGCTTGAAAATTCTGGCCGAAGAGTGATAGATCAAACCTTAGTTTTAGGTAAGTTTTCTCCACTTCGATTTTACAGACTTCTTCCTAAGACTAATTAGAACAACTTGGATATTCGAACGATGGAAAAGTCATGGGAAACAAGAGAATTCACATCGAGTCAAGTCGCGGGGTCGATGAACTAGTGTTGCAGGAACTGGGTCGACTCAGTTCCAAGGTAGGGGATAACTAAGAGGCGTGTGGCCCCCACGCGTAGAGAGTTAAGGTGGCGCGTGAAGGCGCGTCGTGAGTTATCTGGCCGTCCGGTCAACAAGAAAAATCTAATAAATAGTAACAAGTCTATAACAACACTAGGGGCTTATGGAATACCTAAAGACTGTCCAAGTACTATATGTTTGTAATTGATATTGTGCTATGTAGTTTTGTTAATATATAAAGGATGGGAACGGTTATATAATAAATAGTTAAATAGTTATCTAATAAATGGTTTGTCCATTGGTAAATGGTTAATAAACATGACCAAACCCATATAATTGGGGGTCTATATGGTTATAATTATCATAACTATACTATTTATATACATGGTTAAGCCATAACCACCCTATTATAATTAATATAACTGATAATAGTAACTGCGTTTAGTTATAACTACGATTTTTCTATCCATCTCTAGCCCTTAGTGTACATATGTGCCTTCAAAGTCTCATATTATTGCCAATTTTGACATCAAAATCAGTCATGAAGGCATATTCTTTCATTCTAAAATGAAAGGGAACAAAGATATTAATTGTTCGATGCCCTGCAAAGTATACCTGATGTGATGAATAAATGAGTAATGATTTAATAAGTTTAACAAATTTCTAGTTTCAAACAAATTCAAGTGTTCTATTAGTTATATATGCATTGCCCCTAGCCAAATCAAGCGAACACCCACATTCAACTTGCCCATATTCTATAGTTTCACAAAAAAAAATCATCTAAATTCACAGTTATTTGACTATCTAACAATAGAGTCAAATACATATGAACAGGATGTTAAATAACAAAATAAATATTCAAATGTGGCGGTAAAGCCACTTTTGTGGATCAAAAAGATAAGAAGTAAGGTGAAGAATTCTTATTTAACAAGCAACTTATGGATAAAGAAATAAGGTGAAGAATTCTTATTTGATAAGCAATTTATGGATAAGAAGTAAGGTGGAGAATTCTTGTTTGACAAGCAACTCATATCAAGTAAGTGTACAACTTGAATTCATACTCTACGTACTTGTACAACTTGAATTCATACTCCATTTACTTGTACAACTTGAATTCGTACACTCCACCACCTTGTACAATTTAAATTCGTACACTCCACCTCCTTGACTACTCTATATATAGATGGCTTTGGCTTCACCAAATCAATCCCAAAAATTCAAGGAGGAAAAGATCCTATTTTGGGTGAAAAAGAGAGAGAGTTTTTAGAGAGAAAAAAGTGAGGTTTCTCCTAAATATTGTCTTTCTTTTTATTAGAGAGAGTGTATTTTCTCCTATTATAAGAGAAGGTATTGTCAATTGTGCTCTCCTTATTTTATACTGAAATTGTTATAATTCTTTTGCAAAAGTGTAATTGTCAGGACCCAACCCTCCTCGGTCAGGACCCGACTCATCTAGCACCATATTGTCCGCTTTGGGCATCGCCCTCACGGTTTTATTTTTGGGAGCTCATGGTGCAACTTCCCAGGGAGTCACCCATCATGGAATTGCACCAGCCTCAACTCGCTTAACTTTGGGGTTCCAATCCCCCCCAAAGCCACTTGAGCTCCCAAAAGGCCTAGTGCTAGATAGGTGTGTGCCTACACCTTTAAGGCACACCACCATCCTCTCCCAAACCATTTCCCCTCGCAGGAATGTGGGATTGTTCACCGTTCCCTCCAAGACATGGGTCTTACAATCCACCCCCCTTAGGGCCCAACGTCCTCCCTGACACACTTCCCGGTCGGGGTTTGGCTCTGATACCAAATTGTCAGGACCCAACCCTCCTCGGTCAGGACCCAACTCATCTAGCACCATATTATCCGTTTTGGACCTCGCCTTCACGGTTTTGTTTTCGGGAGCTCATGGTGCAATTTCCCAGGATGTCACCCATCATGGAATTGCACCAGCCTCAACTCGCTTAACTTTGGGGTTCCAATCCCCCCCAAAGCCACTTGAGCTCCCAAAAGGCTTAGTGCTAGATAGGTGTGTGCCTACACCTTTAAGGCACACCACCATCCTCTCCCAGACCATTCCCCCTCGCAGGAATGTGGGATTGTTCACCGTTCCCTCCAGGACATGGGTTTTACAGTAATCCTTTTGCAATTTACTCGTGGTTTTTCTCATCTTTACTTCAGTTGTAATTGTGTGCCCCGTACCACAACATCCTAACAGTGGTATCAGAGCTGGTTTTCATGCTACGATCATATCCAGTTAGTAGAAAGGATGCATCTTCAATAATGGCGACGAAGTACGAGATAAAGAAGTTCAATGGGAATAATTTCTCATTATGGAAAATGAGAATAAAAGCAGTTTTGAGGAAAGATAACTGCTTGGCGGCAATTGGAGAAAGACCCAATGAGATTACTGACGGCGACAAGTGGAACGAGATGGATGGCGATGATATTGCTAATCTGCACCTAGCACTAGCCAATGGAGTATTGTCAAGTATGGTGGAGAAAAAGACAGAAAAAAGAGATATGGGATACTCTGACAAAATTGTATGAGGCCAAATCACTACAAAAAAAAAAATCTTGAGAAGAAAACTTTACACCCTTCCGATGACGGAGTCAAATATGGTGACTGACCACATCAACACCCTCAACACTTTATTTTCACAGCTCACGACAATGGGGAATAACATAGAGAATGGTGAACGTGATAAAATTTTACTTCAACATCTACCTGATTCGTATGATCGACTCATCATCAACTTAACCAACAATATTGAAGTTCTAGTCTTCGATGATATTGCAGCTGCGGTTCTTGAAGACGAAAGTCAGTGCAAGAGCAAAGAAGATAGATTGGGAGGCTCACAACAAGTCGAAGCTTTAACAATAACGAGAAGGAGATCAACAAAATGTGGCCCTAGAGGGAGTCAAAATCAGAGTAAATCAAAATTCAGAAGTAAGAAAAATGTCAAGTGTCATCACTGTGACAAGAAAGGGCACTACAAAAGGGAATGTTGGCATCTCAAGAAGAAAGAAGAAGCCAAAGGAAAAGGTCCAAAGTCATCAAAAGCTTAGGGTTGTGTAGCAAACACCTTGCATGATGGTGAAATTTTATATAGTAAGGCAACAACTACTACTGAAGGAAAAAGAAGATTCAGTGATGTCTGGCTTATGGACTCAGGAGCGACATGGCATATGACTCCCCAGAGAGAATGGTTCCATCACTATGAACCTATCTTAAGAGGATCCATGTTCATGGGAGATGATCATGCCTTGGAGATTGCTAGTATTGGTACCATCAAAGTGAAGATAATGGCATCGTTCGCACCATCCAAGAGGTACGAAATGCGAAAGGTCTAAAGAAAAATCTATTGTCTTTAGGACAATTGACCTTTCGCAAGAAAAATCTATTGTCTTTAGGACAATTGGATAATAGTGGGTGTAAAATTCATATTCAAGATGGGTGTAAAATCCATATTCAAGATGGCATCGTAAGCTTGACCCCATGTCGGAATAAGGTTTGAAGATTCTTGCTAAATAAAAACTTCTTCCAAGGCTAAAAAAAGGTATCATTACCCTTTTGTGAGATTTTGTTATTAGTAAACAACACAGATTAAAGTTCAATAGTTCTAATGCTAGAAGCAAAGCTATCATAGAACTGATCCATTTTGATGTTTGGCAAGCACCAGTTTTGTAACGCCCCGGATATTCGAGGAAATAAAAATGACAATTTTTCCCCTGTTAAGTCAAATGTTGACTTTTTGTTGTGAACCTCGTTTGAGAAGTCTGAGAGGACCATTACGGAGGTTTGGAGATCTTGAGTTTATAGACAGGTGACACATCGAAAACGAAGATCGGATGAGTGAGTTAAGAGTCCAAATAGGTGAAGGGTAAAAAGGTAACTTTGCCACCGATGGCATTTTGATAATTTGGTAAAGGTCTAGATTTTTCTAGAAAAACCTTCATTTTTCTTTCTCCTTCCACTCTACCAACTTGGGCATCTATATATACATGTGTGTGATGTCTTGTGAGGGAGAAGGAGAGTTTCGGTCCTTAGCAACCAAAATAGAGAAAAGAAAGGAAAAAAGGTGAAAACCGTGGGAGATGGCATCAACCAAGGGAAGGGAAGAAAAGTGAGTAAACAGAAGGAAGGGTGATACTGATTAGATTAGAAAACTGGGAAGAATGAAGGGGAAAAACCCAGAAAACGGTGAAGGTGTGATAGAACCCGAGAAGCTCCTATATCGGGTTTTGAGTTCTAGGCTGGGGAACTCGAAGAGGAAGGTGATAGTAGTCTTCTGGAGATCCTGCGATCGATTTGGGATCGAAAAGAGATGCGGTGGATGTTGGAACCGTCGAGGAAACGGCTAGGTAGCCATGGCCGTAAGGTGACGAAGGTTAGTTGACAAGTTCTTGTAAGTATTTGTCCTTCCCAACTACATAGAACTTCTCCTTAGTTCGATTAGGTGAAGATTGATACTTAGAACGAAGGAAACCGTCGTGAAATGGCTGAGAACTAGCCGGGTCACCGTCGCAGGTCAGCTACCCGAAAAACCAGAAAATCGGGTCTGGACAAAGACCATGTGACCAGTGTGTGGCCACCACGCGCAGGGACCATGCGGCGGCGCATGCGACGTCTCCTGGCCTTCCGATCAACATGAAATATCTTTCTTTCAATTTTAATAATTTATTGGTATAAATTCTGGGTTAATTGGACTCTATTTGGGCATACTTCTAAATACCTATGGTATTTGTTTATAGTTTAATTATTCTTTAAATTGTTTTTAATTGTGATTCATTGAAAGGTTAGTGTAACGACCCGTCCCGAATTCCAGGATTAGATTAGTGACGAATCACGATTAGTGAGGTTAATTCGTGATTAGTTGGGCGAAATCGGACGAACTATGCGAAATGACCGTTTTGCCCCTAGTGGTGGCAAAACGTTGACTTTTCAATCGGGCGGTCAAATGGACTTTGACCGATGACCGTGACGTAGTTCGTGACGTCACGAGTTCATAGACAGGTGGCACGTTTAATTCCGACATTCGAGGAGGAAGTTATGGTTCACGGAAGTTTTGGGATACTATTTATGGCGACACGTTTTACGAGATAAAAAGTGCAGTTTTGTCTCTAGTGGGCCCAGATATTTGTCCTGATGCCAATGGATGAGTGACAAGTGTCACCCATCCAATGGACACCATATTTCCTTCATTCCCGTGCAACCCCAAAACCCATCCATTTCGACCAGAACTGAGACCAGAGAGTAGGGAGGCGGTTGGATGCGGTGGCCGGCCCAGGGAGCGCCGCCGTGGACGGCGGTGGTGGCCAACCCGCGAGGTAATCGGTTTTGCCCATTTTAATCCATTTTCGATTTCTAATTATTAGGGGCTTGTTTGGACGTTTGGGTTGAACTAATTAGGTTGCTAGGAGGTTTTTAGGAAGGTTTGGAGAAGGGTTGGACGTCGAGGAAGCTCTGTGGAGGGTTTTGGATTTTTGAACCGTGAGGACCAAATTGGACCGGTCGGATTTATGACGTTTTAGGTAGTTTGATTGATTGGGTTAGATAGGAAACGAATAAATAGGAATTTAGGAATTGGAATGGAAGCAAACAGACCGAAAATGAGGGAGAAGGAGGCCTGGACCGGTTATACCGGTCCAGTTGCAGGGGTTGGACCGGACCGGCCGGCCCGGACCGGCTGTGCGAGGAATGAGACGGGTACTGTAGCAGGCGCGTGAGGCCCACGCGTAGCCACTTCAGGTGGCGCGTGAGGGCGCGTGGCAGGGAATCTGGGGAAGGTTCCAACATATGAAATCATCTATTCGATGTAACGAACATTTTGGGACTGGTTTCGAGTCGATCGGACACCGTCTCGATATGTTTCGGGGCATCGGAAGGTTTAGGTTCGGTTTTAAAAATAGTTAAACATACGGGAAAATTTCGGGGCTTTAGTGGGAGGTTAATTAAGTAGTTAGTAACCTTCTATTACGATTTGGACAGGTTTAGGAGTCCCGGTGATGGTGATCGGCTCGGGGAACCGTGTAGCACGCAAATCGAGGCGGCAGCTCGGACGGTCTGTGAGTGGACCTTGTTTTCTAAATTGGTGCATGCATAAATGTTTATTATATGTTTTAAATGCTTGTTTGTAATGCCATGGGTGCATTTGTATGTGGTTACGTATAAGCACGTATTTCGAGGTTTCGGCCTTATATGGTGCTTATACGGGTCTGTATTTCTTTATTGGTTTTAATGAAATGGCCTTGGATTTCTAAAAGGATAAACTCGGGTATAAGACCCATTTGGTTTTGTCTTGGGCATATGACCTTAGATATCGGGCACGATGCCCCAGCTGATGTCATATGTTCGGGCACGAGACCCAGTTACTTTATGGTTTATGATTTCGGGTCAGGGACCCTACGTGGATTTCCAAATTCATGACGGTTTACGGGAACCGGCATGAACTCTGGAAAGGTCATTGTGGTTCATGACGGTTTATGGGAACCGGCATGAACCTTTGTCAGGTCATTCTGGTTCTTGACGGTTTATGGGGACTGGCATGAACCCTTGTTGATTATTACGGTACATGACGGTTTATGGGAACCGGCATGTTACCTGATTATGGATATTATGGATCATGACGGTTCAGGGGAGCCGGGCATGGATATTATGTTATGTATATATATGTTCATCTACCTTCCTTTACTTCTATTATCTCCTCCGGGGAGGGTCGTTGGCCTGGGTGGACCCCGGAGTAGTCACGGAGCACCGACTGAGTGGAGTCACCCCCCAGTAGGGTTCCTTACTCTCAGGAAGGCTATGGTTACTATTACCTCTGGTACGGTCAGTGGTCTACGGACACTGATCTTGACTTTGAGAAGACTCGGATTGAGACCCGGGTAGCACGCGCGTAGCTTTGGATACCGTGACAGGATTGGTTGTGTGACTTATATGTATATATATGATATGTGGTGTGCACAGGTGTGCACAGGATTTGAGCAGTGGCTCGTGTACTTGGTTTCTTTATGGTTTGGGGCCGAGTCCCTTATGGATTTGGGCAGTGGCCCGTATGGTCGTTTTCATTGTGGTCCTTTCGACCTTGGTTTATATCTGCTTTGGGCTTAGTCCCACATATGGTTTGTTTTGGATAAATGGTTTTCGAATGCATGCATGCTTTTTAGTGGAGGGTACAAATGTCTTCTTATGAAATGTTTTATAAACTCTTTATTTTTGTCCACTCACAGTTTTTAATGTTTTGACTGCCCTTCAGGTTGACATCGGATGTGGACTGTAGCAAAGACCGAGATATCACATACCTCCTCCGGATCCTGGCGTACTCTGATAGCCCGGGAGGGCAAAGGTCGGAAATATCCCTTGTCTGACACTCCGTGTCAGACGGGAGCAGGGTCATCCCGCACTAATCCCGGGGGGATTGGGATGGGTCCTGTCAGTTAGGGTACTAATTAAGCTATGGTTGTACCTATAGTATTGATGCTAAAATTGTGATAGATATGATCTTATATATTTGTCTTTGGGTAAGGAATTAGGAATTTAAGTAAGTTATTAGTAAATCTAATTTTGGTAGGTTATATTTAAGTATTGTGACTAGAATTTAAATATTATGTAAGTGTCAAACCTCTCGTTGGATAATCGTTGGATGGACCTATTCATGATTAATTACAATTAGAGAGATTTGCGGAGGTCATGGACCCCAAGGTAATTATACTCGTTAATTAGTGGATTCAATGGAATACTTGTTGTGAATAAGAATGAAATAAGGTTTATTTATGTATTCCCCGATATGCCGGGAAATGGGTTGGAAGTGAGCAGTATGTTGCATGAGCGATTTAGGTTTAGGTAATTAGTTAAAGTTTAACTAGAGTCAAAAGTCAATAATAACCCTTGCCTAACAAGAGTTGTCAGACGGGTGCAAGATAAGTCCGGCTTTCATGAAAACTAGGGACGGGTCCTGTCAAGTTTTGTGCCTAAGAGGAGCAAAATACTTTGTCTCTTTTGTTGACGATTACTCCAGGAGATGTTAGGTGTGTCCAATAAAAATTAAGGCAAATGTATTTCCAGTTTTCACAATATTCAAAGCACGGGTTAAGCTTGAATATGAGAAGAAGATAAAGTGTTTGAGGACAGACAATGGTGGAGAATATACCAGTGATGAATTTGATAACTTTTGTCAACAAGAAGGTATCAAAAGGCGGCTCACAGTGGCATAAACTCCATAACAAAATGGAGTAGAAGAGCGGATTAACATAACCTTGTTGAAACGGACAAGAGAGATGTTGAGAACTGCAGGGATGGCCAAGTCCTTTTGGACAGAAGCAGTCAAGACCGCCTGCTATGTGATCAATCGGTCACCATCAACCGCAATTGATTTGAAAACACCGATGGCTATGCGGATTGGTAAGCCAACTAATTATTCTCAACATACATTCGGAAGTCCTGTTTACGTTATGTACAATGCCCCAAAAGCATCAAAGCTAGATCCAAATTTGAGAAAATTCATTTTCTTAGGGTATCCTGATGGAGTTAAGGGGTACCTCCTGTGGGATCCCATTTCCCGTAAGGTGATAATCAGCAGAGATGTGATATTTACAGAAGAGAAGGTACAAGGGAAAGAAAATGATAACACTTCAAAAGAGAAACCGGAGACAACTATATTTCAAGTTGAAGAAAGACAAGAACAAGAAGTTCCAGATTCTTCTGAAGCAGTAGCAGAGCACGAAGAACAAGAGCATGCTGAGTTTGCAACTCCACAAGTTCGACGGTCAACTCGGGAGAGAAGAGAACCACCTTACCACTTAGAGTACATTATGGAAGGAAATATTGCATACTATCTACTAAAAGAGGATGGAGAGCCGTAATGACACGACCCACCCCCAATCCCCCGGGATTAAGGGATAAGTCATGTTCCCGTCTAACTCACGTGTGACACGAAAGCTAAATACCCGTTCAACCCCCGTGGAACACGCAAGCTAGACAAGGGGTACCCAGGTCAACGTACCAAAAACCAACTTATGTTAACCAGAGTTCGCAGCTCCATTGTGGATCGCGTGTGTGATGTCTCCGTCTAACTAATTAACAGCCCGCACAGCAACAACAACCTGAAGGGTATCGAAAAACCAAAAGACTGTGAGTGGACAAAAATAAAGAATACGTTCAGAAAACAGTTTACAAGAAAAGGCATTTATACCCTCCACGTAAAACCAATGCATGTATTCGAAATTCAGTTCATTTTCATCATTTCCTTTTCTCAAATCCAGGCCTCAGCCCAAAACCATCAAATCCGTATCATCCGGGTCACATCCCAAAATGTCTGAAAACCATTTGAAAACCATCAGTGTATCACAGAAATCCAAAACACATTTAAAACACATTTCCATCAATCGAACCTGCTGGATCTATCCGAGTCTTTAAACTCAATATATATCCGAGTCTTTAAACTCAATATATATCTGAGTCTTTAAACTCAATATATATCTGAGTCTTTAAACTCAATCCAGACCTCAATATAATCTGAGTCTTTAAACTTAATAGGCCTACGGGGGAAATCACAATATCCGAGTCTTTAAACTCCCGAATCTTTAAACTCAATCCGGGTCTTAAAACCCAATCACATATCCGGGCCCGCCCCCGTCACAATCATATCCTGATCTTTAAACCCAATACCAGATCCAGCAAATCCAATCCAAAACCATTTTATCAAATCCAAATCCATAAATCCATTTCCAAATCCGAATTCAAAATCATCATTCCGAATCAATCCGTATCCAGAATCATTATTCAGAATCCAAACCCAGAATTCCACTTTTCAAGTTCCAAAACCGAATCCCGAATCATATTTCTGAAATCCGATTCCAAAATCAAAATCACGTTTATCGAAATCACTTTTCAAAATCCATTTCTAAACCTTTGAAATCAAAACATAATTCAAATTCCAAAATCACAACATCAGAATCATTATCAAATCATAGCATAAAACCATAATCTCGTAAAACGTGCAATTACGTAAAATTCCTCAAAATACGTGAAAAATCGTAAATCACAGATATCACAATCATAAACATATAAATCACGTATAGAAAACATATAAAAACATTTACGCATGCATCATAATTTAGAAAGAAAAGTCCACTCACAGACCATTCGCGTCGCCGCCTCGATACGCGTGCAATTACGCCTTTTCGGCTAATCCATTATCACCGGCTTTCCTGAACCTGTCCAAATCTCATAAGAAGGTCACTAACTACTTCATAATGCTTCTACTAAAGCCCCGTAATGTTTCCGAACTTTTAACTATTTTTAACCTAGCCTTTAAACCTTCAGACATCCCGAAACCTATCGAAACGATGTTTGATCGACTCAAAACTAGTCCTGAAATGTTCGTTACATCGAATACTTTAAAAGTCGTGTTGAACACTTCCCCAAAGGAAGCCCCATACGCCCTCACGCGCAGCCCAAAGGGGCTGTGTGTGGGAGCCACATGCTTACTGTTCATCTCTTTCAACCTCTCGCTGGACCGGTTCAGACCAGTTCGAACCGGCGAGGGTGGTTTTCTGTCCAAATTCAGTCCTTTTTCATTCCTTTTTCCACCCTTAGGTTTGTTCAATTCTCTCCTATTAATCCACGTGATCAAAACACTAACTTAAGCCTTACAATTTACCTTCCAAGACGAAATCTGATCGAACAACCTTCCACCGTTGTGTTCTGGTGATTCCGGCCACCACAAGCCCTGGTTCTTATCCCAATCACCTCCTTGACACCTTCAGAATCTTAACCAATTAATCAAACTAATCATCAAGCACCAAATCAAAATTCACCATTTGAATTCAAACTTACCCATTCTCGAGTTCCTCGGCCACCGTACACGGCGGGCCTCGAAATTGGTCCCAATCAGCTTGTCCAAACCTCCAGATCAACATCCAATTAAGTAGAAGGGTTAATAAGAGCCTAAACTGAAATCCCATTTTCGATTCCAAAACAGGACAGTCACGGGAAACTTACCTTACCACGCTGTCGTGAGCTCCGTCGTGGCCTCCCTCATCATCAACTTAACTCTTTTCTACCTAGCCTTCACCAGCCATAAGAACTTAATGAGGATCGAAGGCATGAAGTTAGTGGTTTCCTCACGGTTTCGTTCCTGCTCTGTTTTTCACGGCGTCGTGGTCACCGTCCACGACGGCTCATCGTGACAGCACCACCACAATCCTCACATTCCACTCTCTTTCTCCCAATCACAAAGTCTGTACAATTGATGATGATCAAAGGAAATGGTGAGGTGGGTTTCCCTCAGTTTCTCATATGTTCTCTGTTTTTCCTTCCAAATATCGTGTAAACCCATTTTTAAATTATTGAGAGACGGTGAGAGAGTTCCACAACCATCGAGGACAAGCCAGGTGTCCAAAATCTTGTGGGCACACTTCCCAAGGTAGCCACATGTCCAAATCTAACTGGGCACAGATCCCAATGCATCAAAATGACTAAAATTCCCTTGCCTTCATAAATTACCATTTTTCCCCTCACACGTTTAGACCAATAACTAAACCGTCCAATGACAACGTGTCGCCAGTCTTTGTGCTCAGGGGATCGAGACCTACCTAACGGTCCTAGAAATGCGTGACAAATCCATGTTGTATGAAAAGTCAATAGTTTGCCTCTTTTCAACCCAATTACCAAAATATCCCTAGACTTCCGAACGTCCTAACTTCTTCCTCGAATGTCGGAATCGAATGTGCCACCTGTCTATGAACTCGTGACGTCCCGAACTACGTCACAGTCATCGGTCAAAGTCCATTTGACCGCTCGAACTAAAAGTCAACAGTTTGCCCATTCCAAGGGCAAAACCGTCATTTCGCATTGTCCGTCCGAAATTACCCAACTACTCACCGATTAATCACACTAATCCGTCATTAACCACTAATCAAATCCTAATTTCGGGGACGGGTCGTTACACATAAACTTTCCATGAGGCTACAAAAAGCCAAGAAACTTCTCTGTGGATGGCAACAATGCAAGAAATTGAAGTTCTCCATAAAAACAAGACATGGGATCTTGTTTCACTACCTTAAGGAAGGAAAGCCATCGGGAACAAATGGGTCTACAAGATCAAACGAGATGGAAATGACCAAGTAGAGCGGTATCGTGCTATATTTATGGTGAAAGTATTCGCTCAGAAAGAAGGCATGGACTTCAATGAAATATTCTCTCATGTTGTTCGACCCACAACGATTCGAGTGGTCTTGGAGATATGTGCTACATTTGACTTGTATTTAGAAAAGTTAGAAGTGAAAATTGCATTTCTGCATGGAGAACTTGAAGAAGAGATTTACATGCTCCAACCAGAAGGTTTTGAAGACAAAAGAAAAGAGAACTTGGTTTGTAGGTTGAAAAAATCTCTATATGGTCTCAAACAGGCGCTAAGATGTTGGTATAAGAGATTTGATTCCTTTATCATGAGCCTTGGATACAACAGACGTAGTTCAGATCCTTGTGTTTACTACAAGATATTTGGTGATGGTATTGTATTATTATGTTGTTGTATGTTGACGACATGTTGGTAGCAGGCCCCAACAAAGATCGTATTACAGACTTAAAGGCACAATTGGCTAGATAGTTTAAAATGAAGGACTTGGGACCGGAAAACAAGATTGTAAGGATGCAATTATACTGAGAAAGAGATAATAGGAAGATATGGTTTTCGCATAAAAATTATTTGAAGAAAATCTTGCGGCGGTTCAACGTGCAAGATTGTAAGTTCATTCCTACCCCTCTTCCTATTAATTTCAAGTTATCCTCAAGTATGAGTCCTAGCAATGAAGCATAGAGGATGTAAATTTCTCGAGTATCGTACACATCAGTAGTGGGTAGCTTAGTATTCGCTATGGTTTGCACAAGACCAGACATTACACAAGCAGTGGGAATGGTTAGTCAATACATGGCAAATCCTGGTAAAGAGAATTGGAGTACTGGGAAAAGGATCCTAAGATATGTTAAGGGTACCTCAAATGTTGCATTATGTTATGGAGGATCGGACTTTACTGTCACTGTCAGAGGCTATGTTGATTCAGATTATGCAGGTGATCTTGATAAAAGCAAGTTCACCTCATGTTATGTGTTTACTCTTACTGAAGGAGTTGTAAGCTGGGTTTCAAAATTACAGTCTATCATGGCTACTTTTACTACGGAGGCACAATATGTCGCAGCTACACAAGCTGGCAAAGAGGCAATATGGTTGCAAATGCTACTGGATGAGCTTGGACACAAGCAAGAGAAAATTACTCTATTTTGTGATAGTCAGAGCGCTTTGTATCTAGCAAAGAATCTAGCATTTTATTCGAGGACAAGACACATATGAGTTTCGTATCAATTTTTTCATGAGAAGGTGGAAGAAGGAAGTGTGGATATACACAAAATCCATACTAAAGAGAACCTAGCTGATATGTTAACAAAGCCAATCAACAACGACAAATTTACTTGGTGTCGATCCTCTATTGGCTTAGCATAAATGTAAGCAACATGAAGATGGCAAGTGTAGAAAGGATAACATGATTACAAAAGTGACTTTAAGTGGGAGATCTGTGGCGGTAAATCCACTTTTGTGGACCAAAAGGATAGGTGGAGAATTCTTGTTTGACAAGCAACTCATGGATAAGAAGAAATGTGGAGAATTCTTGCTTGACAAGAAGTTCATGGATAAGAAACAAGGTGGAGAATTCTTGTTTGACAAACAACTCATATCAAGTAAGTGTACAACTTGAATTCATACTCCACTTACTTGTACAACTTGAATTCGTACAGTCCATCGCCTTGTACAACTTAAATTCGTACACTCCACCTCCTTGACTTCTCTATATATAGATGGCTTTGGCTTCATCAAATCAATCCCAAAAATTCAAGAAGGAAAAGATCCTATTTTGGGTGAAAAAGAGAGTTTTTAGAGAGAAAAATGTGATATTTCTCCTAAATATTGTCTTTCCTTTTATTAGAGAGAGTATTTTCTCCTATCGTAAGAGAGAATATTGTCAATTGTGCTCTCCTTATTTTAGAGAGATTGTTGTAATTATTTTGCAATAGTGAAATCCTTCTGCAATTTGCTCGTAGTTTTTCTCATTTCTATTTTAGTTATAATTGTGTGTCCCGTACCACAACATCCTAACATCAAATTGTTAAACAATTTTCGATTTAAATGAAACAAGTATAGTTAAACGAGAACCAACGTATATTATATTTTGCCTTGTACTGCAGGGCAGGGGAGTATATTCATACGGACGGGTCATTTTGAGCTTCATCGATTCTAGCTGGATATCTAAACGACAACAATGGAAGACATCCATTTAACCAAAAAAACAAAAACAATGTAAAACATCCCAAGCTCCTAATTGTGCTTAGGTTTCTCAGCTTGAAGGAGTTGTCCTAGTTTTTGTCGTCGAGCATGAATTTAATTAGCTACAGAGGTATATGTTAGCCGTAGTAGGCATACAAAATGCAATAAAAAAATATATGGGAATAATTTGAGTTAAATTCCTCAGCTAACTAGGTGGTGTAGATATTGTTGATGGATAAGCGGCTATAGATTTTGGATTACTCAATACAAACTCAACCGGATATAATCCCTCATCTGATGATCATATATCTCGACCTTCATGGCTTCTCCTCCCGGTACTCTAAATCCCAAAAAGGATAGTGATGATCATAGGTCCAGTGAGTCCAATTTGTATCTATTTCTTTTGGATGCTGTTGGTTTAGTAGTTATTATTGTGCTTTTCCTTCTTTATTGCAAGAAATCGCACCAGCTGAACAGGTTGATGAAGGAATTGGCTTCCGGCAACAAGACTACGAAATCATCATCATCAACGGTCAATGTTCATGCAGAGGAGGAGGATGATAAGGATGATAGAACAAGCCAGAGTACGAATGACTTACAGCAAGCTCCCCGCCAAGACCACCAGGCGATTGCAATGACAAACAACAATGTCGATGGGCGTGGAGGAAAGAGTAAATTAGATCCTCATAAGAAAGGGAATCTGGTGTTCAATGCAGCAACTGATGAAGTTGATGTATTTGAAATGGGAGATCTTCTGAAAGCGTCTGCTGAGGGATTGGGCAAGGGTCTCTTTGGAAATAGTTATAAGGCGGAGATCGCCGTGGCCGGGAAGCAGAGTAAGCAGGCGGTGGTTGTGAAGCAGTTAAGAGATCTGAAGCCATTGGTGAGTGAGGAGTTCACAAAGCAGTTGCAGGTGATTTGTAATCTGAAGCACCCCAATTTGCTGCCGCTTCTTGCTTACTACTTCTCCGAGGATGAGAAGCTGCTCTTGTATAAATACGTTCCCAATGGAAATTTGTTCAACAGATTGTTTGGTACGTACTTTTACACTAAATTGCCCACGATTCGAAATAAAAAGAAACTTGCATTTTCTAAAAATCCAACTATTTTAAGAGGATTGAATTTAATAATGCTTTTTTAAAAAAAAAAATGTTTTACTACAACTGGCGGGATCCCATTATTTATATTTATAATTACATGATTGATCGTAACTAGCTAGCTTATATACACATGCATGGATATTAATTATCTGCAGGAGAAAGATGTAGAGCTGGTTCATCATCGTCAGGAGGTCGGCTTCCATTCCTATGGGGTTCAAGGCTCGCAGTTGCTCGGGCCGTAGCCCGAGCATTGGAATATCTCCACAGCTCGACAGGCAGCACTAGCAGTAGCAGTAGCAGTAACAGTGCCCCTCACGGCAACTTAAAATCCTGCAACGTTCTTCTGGAGGAGAATGACGGGATCCTCGTATCTGATTACGGATTTTGTTCCCTAGTTGCACTGCCAATCGCATCACAACGCATGCTTTCATACAAATCACCCGAGTACCAAAAGAAGAAGAAAATCTCAAAGGAGTCTGATGTGTGGAGCTACGGAATCATTGTGATGGAGCTGTTGACAGGGAAAATCTCAATCCACACAGCTCCACCCGGTATCAATGGCGTCGAACTGTGCAGTTGGGTCCACCAAGCAGTTAGGGAGGAGTGGACAGCTGAAATATTCGATACTGAAATAACTCTGCACACAAGGGGTTATGGTGGCATGCTTAGACTCCTGCAGATTGCAATGCGGTGCTGCGATCCAGCGCCAGAGAAACGGCCTGAGATGACGGAGGTTGTGAGAGAGGTGGAAAATATAAGTCCACAACTCGACCAATCTCAATCAGATGATCATGACTTGTCGTTGTCGGGCTCCGTATATCATTCCTTTAGCACCTAATTAACCACTGCTGGTCTCTAGCAAATAATTTTGTTCTCCCTCGGAAAAGACCACCCATAAAGTAATTAATATCATAAATTGTTACTACTACGTACACTAATTATTCTCATAAATCAAGCCACATAGAAGTGCAACATTGGCCATCACAACTTCTAAGTTCATAACACGACTTGCACGTTCCTACACAATTTGATGGTGTGAACAAAAGATGTGGACGGCACACATTCTTGTTACCATTGCCTAAGAATCGCTAGAATTCGCTATTTATGAGTCAAGAAATCCGAGACTGCCTTTCAAGAAAACCTCGAGTTATTTGAGAATCTTAGGAAACTATGAAAACAATTTGAATTCAGTGAATCAAATCTCAGAGCTGTGATCTTCTTTAGGAGGTGCAAACTGCTTGCAAAGCCTGGATCTTGCCCAAGGATCCAAGGGGACTCTCTGTGGTGGTTGAGGAGCCGGTGGTTTTGATAGTCTGAGCTCATTTTCTCGGTCGATGAACCTGCAAAATATATTCATTAAAAAGCAGCTAAACCTCAATCACTATTTGTGCTAGTAGAGAATATATAGTAGATAGAATAACACTTCCTACTGCACAAAGAAAAATTATCATATAAATTGCTGATAAGCATTTCTTTGATTAGTGGAGTTTGTAGGAATGCAAATCGTGTTGCAGATGTTTTGATTTCTCTAGCAAGACGTTCCCTCAGAATTTGGTTCCCAACACCCCATCTACCACCATGAAAAAAGTTTCGCTCTTTCTTCCCTAACACCCTCAGAAAGGCGGGCATGACATTCTAAAAGTGTCACTTACATACATATACATACATATATACACACACAAATATATACATAGGTATTATGCAAAATTACCCATCTATCAATTTATTACCATTTGAACTGTGCTCATTAGTCATAACAGTTGTACCGCAATAATATGAATAGGAACAACTCCTACCCATTCATCATCATACATAGAATGCACACATGCATGCACGCCATATAACCTCAGATTATCTTTTTAAAATCATCATTATTCCAAGTAAAAATAAAACAAAACTTGGCAAATCGGAGGTCTTAAGGCCCAATAAAAAGAACAAGAAAACTAAACTCTGAACATTTCTTAACATTTTCATTTGGAGCTTGATCCCATTTGACATATCTTTGGCTCCACTTAATTTTTCTGTGGATTCAAACTGATGGATCTGAGAAGGTGAATTTCTCTCTTATTTTTTTCTGTTTGGGTGTCACACATATGCATGCCTATACATTAACCGTTTATAAGGAGTCTTTTTTTTATATACAAGTTTATAAGGAGTCTTAAATGGCTCATTTAATACTCGAAGATAAAAATGGGTGGCCTAACGCTCTTTTACTTAGGGTGGGAAAAAGGGCATGAAAAAAACCTAACCAACTCTCCAATTCTCTAAATTGGATAAACATAATTTTTTTTTCACCTTTAGCCTGATACACAAACTTGTTTCTGCGAATTAATAAATCACAGCCTTACTCAATATATGCCATGGGTGCAGCATCACCAATTCGTATACGAGTCCGAAGTAGCCTTGTGTATCCACCTGCTCTTTCTCTGCATCATAACATCTAAAGAATGTAACAAATACAAAATACAGGAGTAACAAAAACAAGAGGTTTGAGATTCACTTGTATCGATAAGCCAGTTCAGTGAATAGCTTGTGAATCACATCATCCCCACGCACAAAAGCGGCAGCACGGTTTGCTGCACAGAGCGAACCCTGTGGCAATATTGAAAGACGATAGAATCATAGTCAAAGACATAAATACCTCATAAAAGTGATAGTATAATTCAAGAAATTCACAATGCCAAACTTGTGGACAGGTAAGTATGTTCCGATAAATCATATTCTCATAACTAAATCTTGGGTTAGAACTTTGATAAAAACTATAGTAATGTTTGTACAGATAAGAAGTACATTGAAACATTCAATTGCAAATGGCACAAGTAGTTTGTCAAACTAGTATTAGGAAATTTCGGATACTGCATATTTTGAGGTCTACTGAGCAGCTGACTTTATGGATTATCTGGGGCATGATCAACTGTAAATATTTTGATAGATCCTCTCAAACACTTTCTTCTAATTGACTAAAAAAAAGAAAAAAAAAAGTACACAATTCTGGTTCACATTTCTTCTTCCAACTCCCCAAAAAGATAATTTAAACGTGTGGTTAGCACTCTAATCAAATAGAAAACTAACATAATCATTCTGGTAGATATTTTATCCAAGAAGTGATTTAAGAAGACATAGGGTGATTGAATCATCAAACATTCACTATGAATAAACGGATTTTATAGTTCACATCCATTTACAGGCCAAAACAAATACCTATCATGTTTCCAGAACTTCAAAATTTCAATACTTGATCCTTCAGAAAAGATAACATTAAGCATAACTAATGCAACTCAGGATCTCTCCAATGCATATACATAATTTACGTTTGGTTATCCAAGATCAGTTACAATAATCTATCCATCGACGAAACAAGTCAAAAATCACCAGGAAACAAAAAACTTTGCGAGCGGGACTCACTCAAATACATGGTCCTCATATATCGATCAGAACGTGGGTTATTGTGACCTATTAAGATCTTAAGGGTGCGTCTGGATAGGGAACTTCAAAGTTCTATGGAACTTGAATAAAATTAGATAAAAAAGAGAACTTGAAAGTACCATAGAATTTGCAAATGACACAATGGAAGGCATATAGATACATAAATTATGGTATATGCTTACAATGCTCACATTTTTGTTGTTTAGTGCTTAACTACCTACTTAAAATCCGCGTAAGTTTTGTTTTTTAGTTCATATCTTAGTTATATAGTATAAATTCCATGGAACTTTGAAGTTCCCCATCCAAACGCACCCTAATGGAATAAGAAATAAGACCAATATACTAATGGAAATAGTGACACTTTGAGATTCTCTTCAATTGTTATAGGCCAAAACAAAACTCTGTTGACCAAAAATGTCATCTTACGAAAATGATTACTTATTACAAAAATGAAGAGAATTTTAACAAACAATCTGTAAATGAAATCTTAAACATAATTAAGTCAGAATCAATGCATACATCTTTTCCGAGCTGCACCATTTTATCAGCCATGCGTCGAACTTCTTTGGCCTGCAAATAGAAAAAAAGAAAACAATTAAGCTCAAAATTATTTGAAGCTCCATTTGTTTTAGGAAGTATATGCATTTGGATATGATAACAAAACTAAAATTCTACAAAACTCGAAAATACTAATCAAATGGCTTTGAAATGACTATAAGCACAAAGTCAGTTGAAATCCATTTCCTTTCTTCACAGTTCTCTATTTGAATCCTAGCATACGCGAATTGTAGTATACTCTAACCAACAAATTTAGCCTTATTATGAAATCCAAAACCAAATCCCTCCTCAAACAAATGAGCCTAATGTTTATTCCAACGACAGTCAGATTTCCCGAAATTGCAAAGCTTATGCGGAGCCGTACATTTATTTTCTGAAAATGTTGGCCAGCCACCCAAATAAAAAGGAATTTGTTATAATATGAGAATAATAAGCAAAAATTTAGAAGATGGAAAAATAAGATTAATCAGATTTATTGAACAAAGGACCTAAACCCCAGAAACCCCCAAAAATAGGAAAAATAGGAAATTGCCAAAATCAAAAAGTGAAGAGCATAACCTTGGCGACTGTGGTCTCAATGCGCTCATGCTTAACCAACTGCGACACCATCGTCCTGGAGATTGAAATCAGACTTGTTTTAATTTAACAAAGTTCAGAATGAAATAATAAAAATCTAAGCATATGAAACTATGGTAAAGTTTTAGGAACCTGAGCAGGGACATGCGGTGCCCCGTTGGTCGGTTCAGCTTCCTCAATTTCGTCATCCCCTTGGCTTTTGCGTGCACAGAGTCACACTGAGAGCGGAATAGAAATGAAAAAGCTCCGAGCTTTGTTTAGGTTAAGTTTCGGTTTTCGGTTTTCGATTTTTGGTTTTTGGTTTTTGGTTTTTGGTTTTTGGTTTTTGGTGCAGTGCGAACTGAGAACTGACCACGGTTTGAGAACACAGAGACATACGGATGTGGGCTCAATCACTTCCAGGCTACGTTAGGCTTTCACACAAAACCTCGGAGAGCCCAATAAGCGGTGTCGTACATTTTCACCCCTCCAAATTTACACAATTTATTAATAGATAAACAACATAAAAGTAATCAAATTATAAACTCGATTTCAAAAGATAATCTACCTATAAAAAGTAACAATTTCGTACCTAAATTATACTGTCGATTTCAAAATAGTACATCCGTTATAAATTCCGTCCAAAACTCAGTTAACTATCTATATGGTAAATAGTAAATATCGCCTTAAAGGGGAAATTTGAGAATAATCCTAATTCTTCATCATTATCCTTTCTTCCTTCCCCCTAATTCATCATCTTCATTAAACATCGACACAATTCAATTTTTTCTCTTGCCCAATTCATCATCTGCATTCACCATATCATCACCACATCATCTTTGTTTGGGTTCCTATGAATTGGAAACAGAAATTCAAACCCAGTTCAGATTTTTAAAAAAAAAAAACTCAATTTCTCCCTCCCTTCAAAATGGAACCACCCTACAAAAAAAACCCAGTTCATCTTTTTCCTTCCTTCAAAATGGAATCACCCAACAAAAAACCCAATTTGTGCCGAATTTCAATCTCTGAAATAACCCAAATGTATATCTTAAGCAAAATAATGCCGCTTTTCAAGATATTGATGAAAAAAATGGTATTATCGCATGTTGAATAGTTCGAGGGAAATCGCCAAGGATGAATCCAAATTCACCGTTAGCTGTAGAAGCCTCAAGACACTTGGACAACAAGTTTAGTATAATCTCATATGAGACCCAATTTTCCTTGGTTCACAACCTCTACAAGCTGAAATTTTGCCTTTTTGTTGTTTCAAAAAGATTGGACTTCAGAAATTAATATATATATATATATATATATAAACCTAAGTGCGCGCTAAGGGAAAGGACCTGAAGTGCAAATGGACCAAAAAATGAGAGCTCTTCGCGGATGATATACCCCGTGGCGATGTGACAGACACTGAGAAGGGTGGAAAGGTGAGAGGCGTAGGTGCATTTGCTGACGCACAGGCATCCGAGGATGACCCACTGGGCGTTCCTATCCTTGACGTCTTGGTGTAAAGGAAGAGCGTTTTGGGCGAGGACGGAGGAAGACGCTTTAAGGTTAGTTTTCAAATTGAGAAACGATGAGGACCAGAAGTTCTGGAGTGCCAGAAAGGGAGAAAATGATGAACTAGGTTTTTTTGCAAGAAGGGAGAAGATGATGAACTGGGTTTTTTGCAATTCGACACAAAATGTCTAGAATAATGTTATGTCTTTTTAATCATATTCTTATATCATTATTTCTTAAGCTTATCGCTTATCATAATTGGCACTATAAGATACATACAAGAATATTCCTATTTCTTTAATCCTATTATTTCTCACAAATATTTCCCTTATTTAATATGTCCATTATCAATTTCTTACTATCCAAAAGGAGTATGATTAAGTCCTTTAACCTTCCAATGATTAATTCACATTTAAATATATGTAACCAAATCCTTTTTAAATATCCTCAAAAATTCATCTATTCATCATAGTTAATCTCCAATAATTCATATAATTATTTTAATTCAAATTGAATTATAAACATAATCTTCATTATTCCACATAAGCAACATGTATCATATATCAAATTCTAACTGGGTGGGAGGGCGTGGTCTGACTTATCTATGTTGCCATCTATTAGAAGGCATGTGAGACGGTCGGTGTAGGAATGGCAGGTTAGAGGTTGCCAGCTGTGCTGATCGGTCGGTGTCATTTGGGTTTCTAGCGTCTTATGGGTTCCTAATTGTTGTACGTAGGGACGCGTGAGACCACTGTGAGCGTGACAGGTGGCGCGGTAATAAATGCTAGGTTTTTACCAAGGTGACCTTTCGCATGCCGAGACGCCCTTATAAATAGTGGGGAAAAGTGAGAAAGGATATTCACTTTTCACTTTTCACGTTGTTGCTTTGGTGAAATTCTGCTCCTCCAACCAGGCGATTTCCAGCAAGGCTTTGTGTGGCGGAGTTTGTGGTGGGGCGATTTCTGGTAAGGATGACCGCTGTATAAAAACAAGGTAAGTCTCCTTTCTTCTTCCTCTTCCTCTTTCGATTAAATTTAGTTTTGGGGATGAACTGAAGATGATATGGGGGGTCCAACATCGGTTCGATTCGAGGAGCATAGTGGTCGGTGACCAAAAATTGTTTTCCTTTTTTCTTTTTTATTAAATTGCTTTGATGTCTAACCGGGATAGCGAGTCCAATGACATTGAAGGTTATGCTAATGAGGATCAGCAAGGCTCATCGTCTTCATTTGATGCTCATGAGTCGGAGGAAAAGAGTCTGTCAGTGGAAATCAGTGAAAGTGGGAGGATCAACAAAAGACCTGATCAGGGTGATCAGGCTGGTATGTCGATGTCGGGTCAGTCGATTAGTAATGAAAAGGTTGCTCAGGAGGATGGGGAGCTGTATGGGACTGTCCGCGTTGTGAGGACGACGGGTGGTCAGGGTAAGGAGCCAATATGGGTGATCGGTGAATCGATCGAGGAGGTTCCTAAAGAGGAGATCCTGATCACCGTGCCCATTAACAAGGCCAAATTATCTATCAACGAGCTCTAGATCAAAGAGATAAAGGCAACCATGGAGAGGTTCCAGTCCGCCTGGAAATTTCCATCTGTCGTGGAGTTGAGGGTGGTTAGGCGCATGGAGGTGTCGAGCAATGGTTCTCCAAGATATGACCTTTTTTACACCAAGCTATATATGAACGGGTTGAGGTTCCCTATGCACCCTTGGCTGAACTTCATGGTTAAAAAACTAGGGGTGGCCCTCGATTAGCTCAATCCAAATGTGTGAATCATACTGATCAGTATGTATGCCGCATTTGTGAAGGAAAAGCAAAAATCGTTGTTTTATGGCCAGGTAGTACATCTATATGAGTTCGGTCAGTAATAGCAGAGTCAAGGTTAGGTGCATGCTCGGTGTAGTGATAAGGCGACTTGAGGGAAGCTCATCTTTAATCTATCGTCGTCCTAGAAGACATATAAGACGAAGTTTATTTTTGTCGGTGGGAACTGGGAGGAAAGGGCATCCCGTCTGAGTTCTAAGACTTGAGTGGTGGTGGTCGGTCCTCGCGACAGTTGTATATTTGTTGAGTTTGTTTATACCAGTCGATATTCGTTTATCTTACCTAGCTATATGTATGCAGGTGTTCTTCAAGACGGGGAGACCACAGACCAGAAGAAGGTGGTTTATGAGTTGGCCAGAAAGAAGCTCAGACCGACTTAGTACCAACATGACGTACTCTGAGTGCCACAGATGTTGTTTGAGGTCGGCCTCATCCCAAAGATAGGTAAGGACACATTGTTAGTGAAAGTACATCTACTTTCTCGATTAGTATATTGATCCCTATGTATTTTTTTTTCTTGCAAGTTGTTCATCAAGAAGCCAAGGGGCACATTGATCGGGCGACAAGGGAAGTGTTGGAAGACCTCAGTCAAAAAGGTCTTCAATTGCCGATCCGAGGGCAGTTAAGAGGATGCAACGCTTGCTGGAGGTTAGCATGACCAAAAAATCGAAGAGAGTGCCTGCATGGGCTAAGACTATGATAGTCAACCTTGCTTCCAAGTCGACTGCTAGTGTGTCTAAGCCGACCACTAGTGTGGCTATGACGACTGCCCACCTTTTTGAATCGAATGTTGATCCTGATATGGTCAGTGAGCCAGCGGTCCAAGTCATTGCTATAGATAAGGAGGGGATTGAATACCCTGGGCAAACAGAGAAATCTAAGGGGTCCATTGGGATTGAGGTGTCGGAGGACGACGTCAAGCTGGAGAGGCAAGTTTGGAATACTCTCGAGCAGGCTGCGGGACACGTAAGGCAGACCAGGGTCGGTGTGACTAGGATTAATGTGTTTCTAGAGCCCCTCGCGCTGTTTTGCAGTCTGTCATATCTTCCTCCACTTTTCTCGACTGGATCTCAGCCTCCGCCAATATCTCATGCGTAAGATCTGTCACCGTTCCTCTTCCATGTGCCACAGTCTCTACCTTTTCCACCAATTCATCATCAAATTGGTCGACGCGAGGTGAAGGTGGCCAACTATGCTGGTTTAGAGATTGGCAAGTTCACCAAGACTAATGCCAAGTGGTACTTTGATAACCGTGTTTGGTCCTTCTCCTATCTGACAAGTCAGCTTGTAACGACATGTCCCTAACTTTAAGGATTAATTAGGACTTAATGACGGATTAGCGAGGCTAATCGAGGATTAGCCGAGGATTAACGGTCGTTCAGGGTGAAATTACGATTTTGCCCCTGAACAAGGGGAAAATTTTGACTTTTGACCCGGGAGGTCCGATGGCTGAGGGTCGAGGACCATTACGTAGATCGCGTCGATACGAATTTATAGACAGGCGGCACGTCGAATTCGAAAGTTCGACGGAAAAGTTAGGGTTCACGGAAGTTCGAACAAATTATTGCACGTTTTACGAGGCGAGAGACTTTTAGCTTTAAGTGGGGCCCAGATATTTTGGACAGGTCCAATGGATGAGTAACAAGTGTCAACCATCCATTGCCCATCTCAAACATACACATGCATATCCAGCCTTCCCTTTTGTTCGATCATCTTCCATTCCACCAACCCGAGCAAACCCTTTCAACCCCAATCCTATCCCTTCCCCATCTGATCTTGTGTGAGGCTAAGAGAGTGAAGTGAGGCCGTGAGGATGGTGGCTGGCCAAGGACGACGCCGCCATGGACGGCGGAGGAACCTCGTGCACGGTAAGCCCGGTTTTGCTCGATTTTTCCTATTTTTTGATTTTGGACGTTATGGACAGTTTTAGTTGATTAGAATAGATTTTTTAGGGTGTTAGGCAAGTTTTATGATGATTTTGAGTGGTGGTTGATGGCTGAGGAGCCCAGGGAGGAAACTGGGAAACTTGAACCGTGAGGGAGGAATCGAACCGGTGAGATTTTGTGGGTTTTTTGGTAATTTTAATTGCATATTTAGGTTTATAGGATCGAAATAGGAAGATTGGAATTGGATTGGAAGAAAACGGAAAAAAATGAAGAAGGAATAGCCCTGGACCGGAGTTGCAGAGCCGAACCGGACCGACCAGTCGGCTGAAGGTTGAAGAAGATCACTGTGCAGGCGCGTGAAGCCCATGCACAGGGCCTTCATGCGGCGCGTGGCGGCACGTGGGAGGTTTTTGGAGAAAGTTCCAACATGTGAAATAATATATTTGATGTAACGAACATTTTGGGACTGGTTTTGAGTCGATCGGACATCATCTCGATATAGTTCGGGCTGTCTGAAGGTTTAGGATCGGGTTTAAAAATAGTTAAAAATTCGGAAAAATTACGGGGCTTTACCGAGAGGTTAATGAGGTTGTTAGTAACCCTGTATTACAATTTGGATAGGTTTGGGAACCCCGGAGACTGTGATTGACCCGGGAAGGCGTACGTCGCCCGTATCAAGGTGGCAGCTCGAACGGTCTATGAGTGGACTTTCTTTTATGAATCGATGCATACATAAATGTTTATAAGTGTTTTAATACATGTTTTGCAAGGAGTGCATGTGTGCGTGTGTTTACGTATTTGCATGGATTTCTAGTTTTTTTTTTATACGTGCTTATACGCGTTTATAGTTTCGGTTTTAAATGAAATAGTTTTGAAAGGTAAAACAACCCATTTGGTTTTAATTCGGGCATATGACCCTATTAATGACCTACGAGTCTAAGTCGTAGTCACGGCGATTGTTGTGTGCACGGCGAAGGACGATATGACGCTGGGCCTCCGGACTGGGGATGTGTTCCCTCCGGAGAGGTCAAGATGCACGTTTCGTTGTCGAGCAGCCACTGGAGGCTCGACTTCGGGGTGCAGATGGTTTAGGAGATCGATCGGCGATGGGTGCGCCATGTTCCAGAGATGGTCGCAACAGTGATATGTTCACGGCGACATACCAAGATTGAGAGCGGGCCTGAACTGATGGTTGCACGCATCACTATGATCGGAATCGTGACTAACCCTGAGGTACCATATCCTGCAATCTCACGCTTCATACCAGACCACCAGTAATGTTCACGAAGCGTACGGTACATCTTGGTTCCACCAGGATGCATGGCATAGGCTGAACTATGAGCCTCATCTAGAATCTATTTCTTTAATGTTGCATCCTCAGGTACACACAACCGGCCTTCCTTTACCAAGGCTCCTTCCTCACGAATTCCAAAATCATGTCTCTCCCCAGCTTCAACCTCAATCCGAATGATACCTAAAATGGGGTCCTGAAACTGAGCATCAATAATCTGATCGACAAGGACAGGTCGTACATGGAAACTTGCTAGAAACGTTCCCTGACTATCCACAGACAAGTTCACTCCAGTTTTACGGAGTTCAACTAACAAAGGCAAGCGAATCATCCTCAAATGTGCCATAGAACTTGCTGACTTCCGACTCAGGGCATCGACTACCACATTAGCTTTCCCCGGATGATACTCAATGGTGCAATCTTAATCCTTAATCAACTCCAACCATCATGTTGTCTCAAGTTTAGCTCCTTTTGTGTGAAAAGATACTTCAAACTCTGATGATCCGTAAAGATTCTACACTTCTCACCATATAAGTAATGTCGCCAAATTTTCAACGCATGTACCACTGCTGCAAGCTCCAAATCGTGAGTGGGGTAATTCAATTCATGAGGTTTCAACTGTCGGGAAGCATAAGCAATCACCTTCCCATGTTGCATCAAAACACACCCCAGATCTTGCAAAGAAGCATCACTATATACCTCAAACTCCCCACTATGGTCCGGAAAGGCCAATACATGAGCAGATGTCAAATGCCTTTTCAACTCCTAAAAACTTTGTTCACAATTCTCATCCCAAACAAATCTGACTCCCTTCCTAGTCAACCTTGTTAATGGAGCAGCAAGAGTAGAAAACACCTCTATGAAACGTCTGTAATAACCAGCTAACCCCAAGAAACTTCTAACCTCGGTAACTGTCTTTGGCTGCTCCCAATTTGCTACTGCATCAACCTTCTGGGGATCCACGTTAATTCCTTTGGCTGAAATCACATGTCCCAGGAAACCGACACTAGTCAACCAGAATTGACATTTACTTAGCTTCATATATAGCTGATTCTTCGTCAGGGTACTAAGCATCATCCTCAAGTGCTTCTCGTGCGCCTTCGCACTCTTCGAATACACCAAGATATCATCAATGAACACAATGACAAAACGATCCAGGTATGACCAATACAGTCGATTCATTAAGTCCATAAACGCTGCTGGTGCATTAGTTAAACCAAATGGCATTACCACAAACTCATAATGGCTATACTTGGTCCGAAAAGCTGTCTTAGGTATGTCCTCTTCTCTAACTCGCAACTAATGATAACCGGAGTGAAGATCGATCTTAGAAAAGTATCGAGCTCCCTTCAACTGATCAAACAAATCATCGATCCGAGGCAGGGGTATTTATTCCTGATTGTCACCTTGTTCAATTGCCTATAATCAATGCAAAGTATCAAGCCTCCATCCTTCTTCCTTACAAACAATATTGGAGCTCCCTAATGGGACACACTCGGCCGAATAAACCCCATATCTACCAACTCTTGCAACTGCTCCTTTAATTCTCTCAACTCAGCTGGCGCCATATGATAAGGTGTCTAAGAAATGGGTTGCGTACCTAGCATAAGCTCTATAGTAAACTCAATGTCTCGGTGGGGTGGCAATCCTGGTAAATCCTCTAGAAAGACATATGGAAACTCCCGCACTATCGGAATATCATCCGCCTTCAACGGTGCAGCACGTGTGTCCACCACATGAGCCAAGTATCCCTGACATCCCTTCCTTAACAACTTGCTCGCTATTAGAGCCGAAATAACACCAGTAGGTAGTGCTCGCTAATCTCCCTGAAAAGTAGTCTCTGGTAATCCCGAGCTCCAAAAAGTCACCTTCTTATCGAAACACTCGATAGAAGCATGATGTAATGTCAACCAATCCATTCCCAGAATAACATCAAAGTCATGTAAGTCCACTAGTATCAAATCAGCCGCCAACTCAACACCTCCTACCTTCACTAGACACTCTCTTAATACCTGATTCACCACATACACCGCACATGTGGGCGTACTCACACCCATATCACAACCCAGTGCAGACACCTCTCTATCCGCTAACAATCCACAACTCCGCGATATAAAGAATGGGTAGCCCCGAGATCTATCAAAGCACGTACATCATGACCAAAGATCGTAAGTGTACTTGTCACCACGACAGGTGCTGCCCGGGCCTCCTGCTGTGTAACGACAAACACTCGGGCCTGTGGTCCCGAAGATCGACCACTACCCCTTGCTCCACTACTAGCTCCACCAACTCCTCTAGTGCTCGTTGTCCCAGAAGCTGAAGCTGTACTTCGACCCTGCTCTGCCGTACCTCGGCTGTGCCACCACCCTGTGGTAAAGACGGATACTCCTTCCGGTAGTGACCTCGCTCTCCACAGAAAAAACAAACAACACTAGAAACATCCCGACTGAAACCATCACTCTGTCTCCCTGTGGACGCAACTGATGTCGCACTTGCTTGCGGGGTCGACTGTGCTCTGTATCCTCTAAACCCGGAACTCTGGAAACTATCAGGTCTACCAAACCGATCACCACTAGCGGACAAAGCTCCACTATAACTGCCTCTCTTTGGGGTTCTCTGGCTCGACGATCCAGAAAATGGACGCTCTCAGCGTCGTCCACCACCTGAGAACTGTGGACGTGCCAGCAAACTAGCCTCCACCCATACTGCAACGTTAGATAACTCTCTGAGGGTGGCAAAAGATCCGGCCGTCACAATAGCTCGTATCTCGCCTCGCAGACCAAGCTAAAACCTACAGAATTTCTTGGCCTCAGTAGCGACAAATGCAGGAGCAAAACGTGATAACATCTGAAACCTCTGCTTATACTCTGCCACTGACATGTTCCCCTGTTTGAGCTGTAGAAACTCTGCCTCATTAGCATCGCGGAACAAACGGGGATAATACTGATCAAGAAACCGCTCGTGAAATGTTTCCCAAGTCACTGTATGGGCATCCCAACCTGACAGCACTAGGGTATACCACCACTCATAAGCGGCATCATCCAGTAAAAAAGGTGGCCAACAAAACTCGATCCTCGGGGGGGCATCGCATCACAGAAAAAATCCGCTCAAGCCTAGTAATCCACTTGTGGGCTTCCTCAAGATCTACCCCACCACTAAACGGTGTAGCCCCAAGGCGATGGGCTCGCTCAATCGTGGCACTCTCAGCTTCTCTCGTAACTTCTTCTGCAGGCCGTGGAGGGGGCTCACATCTCGGAGGCATCGCCGAGCGTTCTCTAAAAAAGGCATAAGTTAGTACAACAACCCAGGCACATCAAAGTTCCAGACACAAACCGTCAACCTATTCTCTGATACCAATTGACAGGACCCACGCCGATTATCACTTCGATAACCGGGACGAACCTTGCTCCCGTCTGACAACCGAACTCGAATTGACCAAAATAACCGTAATAACCGCAAACATACATTGTCAAACCAGGGAGAAGTTACTATACAACAAGTCAACAGTAGTACAGAGCATAGTTAACAATACAAGATAAGAATAAAACCCTATTGTGAACTAACTACACGCTCAACGGGAAAACTTTATGCCTCTGCCTCTACTTCGACGTTAGCCCCAACGCTTGCACCACAACCTGGAGGGCGTTTAAAACATTTAAAAATGTGAGTGGACTAAAATAATAGTTATGAAAAATAGTGTTAAAGAAAACTAAGGTTCACCCTCCTTTTTCAAACACGCATGCATAACCAAGTATCTAAAAAAACGATATGGACGATATGAAAATAGGTGTGGAAATCAATCATGAAATCATGTAAATCACCGGAAATCAAAATTGAAGTTCTGGCACTCGGCCCAAAATCCATAAAACCCAAACCATCTAGGCCACATCCCAAAACATTTGAAAACCAGTGAAAAACCAACCGAAAATCTTAATCAATCAATCTGCTGGATCTCAAGCGCTCCGAGTCTTTAAACTCAAAACACATGCGCATCATCAGGCCTTCCCGGGATATCAACGAGTCTTTAAACTCAAAACACAATCAACAGCCCTCGGGGGATATCACAATAACCGAGTCTTTAAACTCAAAACATATACTGAGTCTTTAAACTCAAAACATATCAATCCGAAGTCCAAAACCAAATTTGAAATCTCCAAAAATTGAAATCGAAATCATATTTGATCGAAATGGGACTCATACCCGAAGTTTACTTTCAAATCTCAAATCATATCCACAAATCGTTAGCAAAACAGAATACGTATAAACATAAATCATCCATCCAAAATCATCATCAAAAGCATAGTAGAAATCATATTCTCGAAGTACGTGTAAATACGATAACTCATATTAAAAAGCGTGCAATCAAGTAAAGCAAGGAGTATCGTAATCATAAGCATAAAATCATATATCGAAACATGAAATGAGTAGGTAAAAACAGTTATACATGCTCGGTTAGAAAACAAAAGTCCACTCACTAAGTCCGAATGCGTCAATCATGTCCTGCACGCTCCCCGGTTGCCTCATGAATGTTCTAGCCTGTCAAATATCATAATTTCGGGTCACAAACACTTCAATTAAGATCACACTAATTTCCATAATTTTTCGAGATTTTTAAACGTAATTAAATTAAACCCTAAACCTTCGGACACTCAAAACTACCTCAAAACGGTGTCCGATCGACTCGAAACTTGTCCCAAAATGTTCTTTACATCGATTAGAGTGAAAATTATGTTGAACACTTCCCCAAAAGAAATCCCACGCGCCCTCACAAGTGGCCCAAAGGGGCTGCACGTGGGAGCCACGCGTGGTTATTATTCATCATCGTCAACCTTCAGTCAGATCGGTTCAGACCGGTCCAGATCGGCCCGGTCCAACTGAGCTGACGAGGCCGGTTTATGTTCAATCCTTACTTCACCATTCCCTTCGTCCCTTTGTTTAGGTTTGATTAGACTAACTAAATCACAAAAAGAAAACGTATTTCTTACCTCCCAAACTTGAAGAAGAAAAACCAGAAATGCACCTCTCTATTCCCGACCACCACAAGCTCCTCCGGTCACGGGTTTGAGTTTCTAAGTCCCGTTGTAACCTTCAACGACTACAATGGTCATCACAGTCACTCAACAACTCACCAAGACTTTCAATTTTCGTTTTGAACACATCCAGGAAAAGAGAGTAGTCGAGACGGCTTACTTGCCCTTTGTTCTCCGTCGTGGCCTCCACCGCATTTTCACGTCGTCCTAGGTTCCTTTTTTGCTCACTGATCCCACCAGAGATAGAGCTTGAATGTTATGAGTCTCACAGCTTCAAAGCTTTCCCCTGTCGACTAAGTCCTCTAATCCTCCTCTATTTCTGTTTTTTCCATTTTCCTCCTCACTGTCTTCTCCCTTTTCTTCACTCTCCACCCCTAATTTCTCTGGTTCTCACTTAGTCACCCACACAACTACTAGTAGCCCTTTTCTCTGCTAAACCATCAGACAAACACTCTCCTCTCGATTTTAAACCATAAACACGACTGCTCTGTTTTAATCTTTCAAACGTGAGAATAGGCTGGAAGCCACTAGAGAATGGACAGATGTCCATAATCTACTGATCCCAAGTGAAAAATATCCCACCAGGGACAGATGTCCTCGTCCCACTGATAAGAATTTAAGCACAGGCAGAAAAAAGACCATTTTACCCTTACTACCCAAATTACCATTTTGCCCATCACATAGTTAGACCCATAACTAAGCCGTCTGACGTCCGATGACAGCTTACCGCCCCTCGAATTATGTGAAAAAGACATGTCAAATAAAAAGTCAACTTTGACCATACTATTCACAAGGGTAAAATCGTCATTTTACATTAAAGTTTCCCGAATTTACATTTTTGCCCTTTTTGACGTTTCGGGCCGTTACAATTTCAAATTGAATTGGGTCAATGCTGCCACTTGGTGTGTCAAACTATGGATGTCCTTCTGTGTTCGAGGGGGCTCCTTGTCTAGAAGGGCCTGAATCTTCTCGGGGTTGGCTTAAATGCCACTTTGGCTAATCATAAAGTCGGGGAACTTGCCTGAGTGGACCCTAAAGACGCACTTGGCTAGATTGAAGGGCATTCAAAACTTTTTCAGAATCGTGAATATCCGAGCACGGTTGGTGATGTGTTGGTCGACAATCTTGATCTTGATGAGCATGTCATCCACGTAGACCTCCATGCTTTTGCCTTTTTGGTCGGCGAACATGTAGTTGACCAAGCGTTGGTAGGTTGTGACAGGACCCATCCCAATCCCCCCGGGATTAGTGCGGGATGACCCTGCTCCCGTCTGACACAAAGTGTCAGACAAGGGATATTTCCAACCTTTGCCCTCCCAGCCTATCAGAGTACGGCAGGATCCGGAGGAGGTATGTGATATCTCGATCTCTACTACAATCCACATCCGATGTCAACCTGAAGTGCAGTCAAAACATTAAAAGCTGTGAGCGGACAAAACAAGAGTTTATAAAAACATTTTAACGAGAAGACATTTGTACCCTTCACTAAAAAGCATGCATGCATTCGAAAACCATTTAACCAAATGAAATCATATGTGGGACTAAGCCCAAAACCAAGATTTAGAGAATCGTAATAAAAACGACCATACGGGCCACTGCCCAAAACCTGTGTAACCACACATCATATATCATATATCATATTTATATCATATACACATATAATTCACACAACCAATCCTGTCACGGTTTCCAAAGCTACGCGCGTGCTACCCAGGTCTCAATCCGAGTCTTCTCAAAGTTAAGATCAATGTCCGCAGACCACTGACCCTACCCGAGGTAATAGTAATCATAGCCTTCCTGAGAGTAAGGAACCCAACTGGGGGGTGACTCCACTCAGTCGGTGCTCCGTGACTACTCCGGGGTCCACCCAAGCCAACGACCCTCCCCGGAGGAGATAATAGAAGTAAAGGAAGGTATATGAATACATATATATACATAACATAAACGTTCATGCCTGGTTCCCTTGAACCGTCATGATCCATAACATCCATGCCCGGTTCCCATAAACCGTCATGCACCACAATGACCTGACAAAGGTTCATGCCGGTTCCCATAAATTGTCATGAACCACAATGACCTTTCCAGAGTTCATGCCGGTTCCCATAAACCTTCATGAACTTGGAAATCCATCTAGGGTCCCTGACCCGAAAGCATCAGTGTAAAACAACTGGGTCTCGTGCCCAAACATATCACATCAGCTGGGCATCCTGCCCGATATCTAAGGGTCAGTCACGACTCCGATCATAGTGATGTGTGCAACCATCCATCCAGGACCGCCCTCAATCCTGGTATGTCGCCGTGAACGAATCAACCGACGCGACCACCACAAGATCATGGTGCACTCATCACCGATCGCTATCCTGAACCGTCAGCACTCCGAAGTCGAGCCTCCCCAGGCTGCCCGACCACGAATCGTGCATCGTGACCTCTCCGGAAGGAACACATCCCAATCCGGAGGCGAGCGTCGTATCGTTGATCACCGTGCACATAGCACCCGCCGCGACCACGATTTAGACCCGAAGTTCGTAAATAGTGTCATATGCCCGAGATCAAACCAAATGGGTCTCATACCCGAGTTTATCCTTTTGGAAATCCAAAACCTTTTCATTTAAACCAATAAAGAAATACAGACCCGTATAGGCACTGTATAGGGCCGAAACCTCGAAATACGTGCCTATACGTACCCACATACAAATGCACTCATAGAATCACAAACAAGTATTTAAAACATATAATAAACATTTATGCATGCACCAATTTAGAAAACAAGGTCCACTCACAGACCGTCCGAGTTGCCGCCTCGATTTGCGTGCCATAGGCTCCCAGAGCCGATCACCATCACCGGGACTCCAAAACCTGTCCAAATTTTAATAGAAGGTTAATAACTACTTAATTAACCTCCTACCAAAGCCCCGTAATTTTCCCGAACTTTTAACTATTTTTAAACCTACCCTAAACCTTCCGATGCCCCGAAACATATCGAGACGGTGTCCGATCGACACGAAACCAGTCCCAAAATGTTCCTTACATCGAATAGAAGATTTCTCGTGTTGAACACTTTCCCAAATTATGGTCCACGCGTCCTCACGAGCCCCTATAAGGTCGAAAACATTGTTCATCACCATTAACCTCAGGAAAACCGGTTTTTTTCTGGTTTTCCGATCCGGTCACTGTGCTGAACCGGCGGAACCGGTTCAGCGTCCCTCCATCCTCATTTTCGGTCTTTAATTCCTAAATTCCTATTTCTTCATTTCCTATCTAACCCAATCATCAAAACGACCTAAAAACCGCATAAACCCATGGTTTAATTTTGAACCAAACGGTTCAATATTTCCAAAACTCACCCACGGCTGCCCAGCCGTCCAACCACCATAGAAACCTTCCTAAAACTATCCTAGCAACCTATTTGATTCATTAAAACCATTAAAACCGATCCAAAACGTTAAAAATGGAAAATGGATTAAAATGGGCATAATCGGGTAATCGGGTTACCTGGGCCTTCACGGCCGTGTGCGGCGGTCCAGGTGCTCCCAGCCACCTTCCCTAGCTTCCTTGGCCTCTCCCTCACTCTCTGGTCTCACTCAAGATCAGATGGAAAGGGCTGGATGGGTTTGGGTGAAGGTTTGAATGAGATCGGGTGGGTTGTGTTTGAAATGAAGAAAATGAAATGGATGGTCGATGCATGAAAATGTGTGGGCTGTGCAATGGATGGGTGACACTTGTCACTCATCCATTGGGCCTCCATAAATATCTGGGCCCCACTAGAGTCCAAACGTTAGTTCGTTTCGTAATTCGTGCAATAGTGCACTTTAACTTCCGTGAACCGTAACTTCGCCATCGAACGTCCGAATTCGACGTACTGCCTGTCTATGGATTCGTATCGTCCTTATCTACGTAATGGTCCTTGGCCCTCGGCCATCGGACATCCCGGTCAAAAAGTCAACATTGCCTTTTAACCAAAATTACTAAAATGCCCCTAAACTTCCGAACGTCATAACTTCCCCCTCGAATGTCGGAATTGAACGTGCCACCTGTCTATGAACTCGTGACGTCACGAACTACGTCACGGTCATCGGTCAAAGTCCATTTGACCGCCCGATTGAAAAGTCAACGTTTTGCCACTGGTCACGAACTACGTCACGGTTATCGGTCAAAGTCCATTTGACCGCTCAATTGAAAAGTCAATGTTTTGCCACCACCAGGGGCAGAACGGTCATTTTGCATCGTTCGTCCGATTTAGCCTAACTAATCACCGATTAACCTCACTAATCGTGATTAGTCACTAATCTAATCATGGAATTTGGGACGGGTCGTTACAGGTTGGGCCAGCATTCTTCATACCATGGGGAATCACATTGTAGCAATATAGACCTTGGTCGGTGCAGAAGGTAGTGTGGATCTAGTCGGCTAGATGCATGAATATCTGATTGTATCTTGAGTAGGCATCCATGAAGCTCAGTAGCTCGTGCCTAGGAGTGGCATTGACCAGTTGGTCAATCTTGGGCAGACGGAAGTTGTCCTTAGGGCATGCCTTATTTAGTTCGATAAACTCAATGCACATGCGCTAGGCACCAAAGGGTTTCTTGACTAGTGATGTCATGACTGTTTCCTTAAACTCAAACATGCATAACTGTTTTCTATACTTGTTTTCTATATGTGATGTCATGATGGTTGGATTTGTGATGTGATTTTACATAATTGCACGTTTTTCGAGAAAATGCGGTATGTGGCACGTTTTATGATAAAAGGTTGATTTCTGATTATAATGTTATAGTTTGGGCTTTCAAATGATAAATGATTTTAAATGATTATAAATGAATTTTGGAACATGATTTCGATGATTAAAGGTTTTCGGTTTTGGAAACGGATTGCGGAAAAAGGGTTGGTTTCCAAGTGGAAAAGTGGATTCCGGATTTGGGTTCGGAATGACGGTTCGGGATGCGGGAAAGGCATCGGACCGGTGATTTCGGATTCGGGTTTGGATGTGAATATGGAAATGGTTTTCAACTGGTTTTGGATTGGATTTGCTGGATCTGGTTATTGGGTTTAAAGACCCGGATACTGATTTGACGGGGGACGGGCCCGGATTGAGTTTAAAGACTCGGGAGTTTAAAGACTCGGATATATTGATTTCCCCCGTAGACCTTTGAGTTTAAAGACTCGGGAGTTTAAAGACTCGGATATTGTTAAGGCCTGGATTGAGTTTAAAGACTCGGGAGTTTAAAGACTCGGATAGGTCCAGCAGGTTTGATCGAAAAATGATGATTTCATGTTCATGGTTTATGATACGGTTTTATAATTCACATGCTCTGGTTTTTCTAACTGTTTTATAGTGTTTGTTTCTTATGATACGGTTTATGGTAATTTGGTTTATAACTGTTTTATAAACTGGGTTATGCATGTGGTTTTCAAAATGGAGGGAGAAACTTGGTTTTCTGATAAATGGTTTTAGAATTTTTATTTTCTTACGGTCCACTCACATCTTCTGTTTTAACTTGCCCTCCAGGTTATGGAGATAGCGCGGGGTCTTGACGTCGAGGCAGTGTCTGAGGCATAGAGGTCACGTGAAAGATTCCGGAGTGGTTTAACGTCTTCCGCGTGCGTGTAATTATTATCGGTTTTATTTCCTTGTGTTTCGTACTATGATCTGTAAATTATACCTTCGGGATGTTATATTTAATTTCTCCTGCGTCTGACTGAGTTTTGGGTGATTTTGAGTGAGCTTTACTTGGGTATTGTGTCGGGGAGTCAGACGGGAGCAGGATTTACCTCGGGTTTCGGGGTGAAACCGGGGTGGGTCCTGACAATTGGTATCAGAGCATAGGTTTGTCGAGTTTGTGGGGTTTTTTGGTTTGTGAGGTTGTGTTTTAGTTGTTTGACTACCTCTATGCCTCTTTCAGCGTGCTGTTTGACGATGCCTCCGAGACGTAGACCCTCTCCACGACCTGAAGAAGAAATGGCGAGGGGAACTGAGAGTATTACGATTGAGCGAGCCCAGCGGCTCGGGGCTACGACTTTTAGTGGTGGGGCTGATCCTGAGGAAGCCCAGAGGTGGCTTACCAGACTTGAGCGGATCTTCGCGGTGATGCATTGTCCGCTAGAGGAGCAAGTGTTGTTGGCTACATTTTTATTGGATGGTGCAGCGTACGAGTGGTGGTATACCCTCGAGTTGTCTGGTTGGGATGCCCATACGGTGACTTGGGAGACGTTCAGGGAACGGTTCCTAGAGCAGTATTATCCTCGTTTTTTCTGGGATGCCAATGAGGCGGAGTTTCTGCAGCTCCAACAAGGGAATATGACAGTGGCTGAGTATGAACGGAAGTTCTAGATGTTGTCTCGGTTTGCTCCTGCGTTTGTAGCCACCGAAGCCGAGAAGTGTCGTAGGTTTGAGTTGGGCCTGCGAGGTGAGATTCGAGCCATCGTGACGGCTAGATCGTTTGCTACTCTCCGGGACTTGTCAGATGCTGCGGTGAGGGTTGAGGCTAGTTTGCCGGTGCGACGCCGGGAGCCATCTTTTTCTGGAGCTTCGAGTCAGCGGACACCGAAAAGGGGTAACTTCGGTGGAGCATCGTCGTCGGGCGATGATCGTTTTGGAAGGCCTGGTAGTTTCCAGAGTTCAGGATTTCGGGGTTATCAAGCACAGCCGACTCCGCAAGCTAGTGCGACGTCTGTTGCGTCGACAGGGCGACCAGGACTTTCCGGTCGGGATGTGTGTTTCTACTGCGGAGAGCGAGGTCATTTTCGATGTGAGTGTCCACTGTTGCCACAGGAAGGTGGTGTAGGCCAAGGAGCAGCGGAGCCTGGACACAGTACAGCGTCAGGGACAGCGGGCGCGAGAGGAGGTGGTGGTGCCACTAGTAGTTCGAGGGGACGTGGTAGAGCGTCGGGATCTCAGGCCCGAGTGTTTTCGATGACTCAGCAGGAAGTTCAGTCGGCACCAGATGCAGGGACAGGTACTTGTTTTACTTTGGTTGTGTTGCACTTAGTTTTGTGGTTGTTGGCACCCAGGGTAGAGTCTAGGAGGAGTTGTGGTTGTTGGCACCCAGGGTAGAGTCTAGGAGGAGTTTCCCTAAGTAACCTAAGAGGTGTTACAGTGGAAGGGTGACGGAAGGAACAGGAGAGGAGTGACTAACTGATCGATATGAGGTTATTGAAAGAGAGAACCCACAAGCTAGAGTTTGCCTTTAGGACGTTGTAGATTTAGTCCAATAGTGGCCGAGGGAGATAGGTGTCCGATTGTCTGGGATAGTAGTTGAGTTGGTTTAGAATGGTGAGGTGGTAGTACGTGAGGATGTACTCTGTGAATTCTGTAACGACCCGTCCCGAATATCAGGATTTAATAATATTTAATGGTGATTTACTAATCTGGGATTAGTTGTGTGATTTCGGACGAATTGTGCAAAATGACCGTTTTGCCCCTAGGCGTGGGCAAAACGTTGAATTTTAATTCGGATGGTCAAATGGACTTTGACCGATGACCGTGACGTAGTTCGGGACGTCACGAGTTCATAGACAGGTGGCACGTTCGATTCCGATGTTCGTGGTGAAAGTTATGATGTACGGAAGTCCAGGGGCATTTTCGTAATTTGGACGATATAAGGGTGAATGTTGACTTTTCGACCGGGATGTCCGATGGCCGAGGGCCAAGGACCGTTACGTAGGTATCGTCGATACGAATCCAATGACAGGCGGCACGCATCAATCGGAGTCCGTATGACCGAGTTACGGGTCAGGATGCGTGAGGGGCATTTTGGTAATTTTCTGCACAAGGGCAGAAATGTAATTTCACATGGGTCACTGTTTCATTGAACTGGCCGTGTGGTGGATGCCTTGTGCGATCGATCCCATGTTTGTTTATCAATTAAATGATGGAATTGGACCGGTTTGGGGTGGATTTGCACATGGGAATGAGTTGGCATCGATTGCACGACATGGGCACTGGGTTTTTCTATGATTTTCGGGTCAGTGCGGGAACCTTTACACAGTGGATTGAGGACGGTTTTGGACGCCTTTAAAGGCTAAATTGAATTAAAAGAATGAAGGGTGTGTCGAGGGCAGTTCACTGAGATTGAGAGATGGAAAAATGGAGTGGAAATGGTGGAGGAATGCTCAAAAACCCGAAACTGGGTTCTGGGAAATTCAAATTCGAATTTCCAGTTTTAGGCCAGCCCAAGCCTAATTGATGGTGGATTGAGCTTTCTGGAACTTCAACGTGTCGAACCAGATCAAATGGAGCAAGCTTTGGGGCTCCTAGGGCCGTGGACGGACGAGGTGGACGGCCGGAAAACTCGAGCTTGAGTTGTGACGATTGAGGTATTTTCGAGTTCAATTAATCATGGTAATTGGTTCGTATTAGTCCTTATTAGCTTCCTGTGAAGTTAATTTGATAATGGTTGAGGATTGGAGGAGTTTTGGTGATCGACCCGTTTTGGGTGATCACGGGTTGTTGACTTGATTAGGGAATGGTTGATGCTAATCATGGACACAGAACTAAAATTGGTGGATTGATGATTGTTGTAGGATCAATAACGGATTGAATTGATATCGAATTGAGGGTGATTGAACCGGATCCTATCGCGGGCTTTCCAACCCGTTTACCAGACAAACGGGTGAAGAAGGAACACTGTAGCAGTCACTGTAGCAGGCGCGTGGCTTTCACGCGCAGCCACTCACGGCGGCGCGTGATGGCGCGTGGGCACGAATCTCGAGGTGAGGTCAACATGACTTTTATCCTATACAATGTAACGAACATTTTGGGATTGGTTTCGTGTCGATCGGATCCCGTTTCAATATTGTTCGGGATGTCCGAAGGTTTTAAATCGAGTTTAAAAATACTTAAAAATTTGGGAAAATTACGAGACTTGAATAGGATGTTAATGATGAGGTTAGTAATCCTCTAATGTGATTTGAACAGGATTGGGAGTCCCGGTGATAGTGATGTGGCCCGGGAAGGCCTATGGCACGCGTATCGAGGCGCTCGATTAAACGGTCTGTGAGTGGACGTTGGTTTCATAAATTCGATGCATGCATAACTGTTTTATGATTGTTATAATTATGATTAAATGATTTACTTGGATATCGGTGAATTTTAAATGATTTCACGTATTTCGAGGTGAATTACGTATTTGCACGTAAACCGAGGTTTCCTGGATTTGCACCGATTTCCATAAATATGGTTGGATATGATTTCATGAAACGGTTACGAACTTGAATAATGTAAAATCGGGCCAGGGGCCCAGTTGAACTATGAAATCGGGCCAGGGGCCCAGTTAACATGTGGATCGGGCCAGGGGCCCAGTTAACTTGTGAAATCGGGCCAGGGGCCCAGTTGATTTCTACATGTGATTGCGGGTCGGGGACCCTAAAATGGAATTGAATAAACGTTTCCTGGTTTACATTTTATATATGTTCACATGCTGGAATCTGTAAATGGTTTTGATGATATTTCGGTTATGGAACGTTTCACGGTATTTGGGCATGAGACCCGTTTGATGAAACGTAACGATTGGTTCGGATTTTACCTATGTATACCTATATGTTTTGCATGTGGATATCGATAAAATGTATTTGGTACTGCACTGTATAGATCCTTCCATATTATATTGTCTCCTCCGGATGAGGTACCCCGGAGAGGTCACGGACGTCTAGTACGTCCAGCGTCTATGACGCTAAGCATCGGGGATGCTGTACCCGAACGGGGTTCGGGGATTGAACTCGGAACTTGAGACCCGAGTGGCACGCGTAGCCTTGTGATTGTGACCTTATTGACGTCAGGGACGTCAGACATCAGGGATGTCGGATTGGAGTGTATAGTGCAGTGGCTAAAATAATGGTTATGGTTTATATTATATGCCTTATGGTTCATATTACTGGATTTATGAAATAACTCTTGGATTGACTTTTGGAAATTGAAACTATGCTTTGGTTTCCGGGCTAAGGCCCTAATGGTTATTTCTAAATGAATGTGTGATCTTTGGTTTTTGGTGCATGCATATGATTTTACTAAGGGGCATAAATGTCTTATAAATGTTTTTAACAGACTTGTTTATTTTCGTCCACTCACAGCTTTTGTTTTTAATGCCCTTCAGGTTGATTCCGGATACGACTGCGGCAGAGACTTGAGCATCGCACACCTCCTCCATCGATCCTTACGCACTCTGGAAGCCCGTTTGGGCAATGGCAATCGGTTATCCCTTGTCTGACGCCTCTTATCAGACGGGAGCACGTCACATTCCATGGTAATCCCGGGGGGATTGGGATGGGTCGTGTCAAGTGGTATCAGAGCAGGTTTTGTTCTTTTGTGCGCGAAGGACGAGGGTGTGATGTCTCTTTGGGCTGCAGTTCCGTTGTCAACCTGATAGATAGTTTTGGGTTTGTATGGTGAATTGGGTGTGTTTGGCCCGATACGCCGTGCATTGTTGCGATTCAACCCAGGTGGGGTTGTATACGATTAACTGGTAATGTGGGACCGTCGGTTCGGTCATGTGATTATGGATTGTTGTGCCACTGGGCACAGCCGGGTTCAAGGAACCCCATTGGAATAATATTATGGAAATGCGAAACTCAGTTGAGTATTGGTCTATGTTTTGGACCCTGGTAGTGTTGGCTAGTGTACGGGGTGTTGGTGCATCGGAGTTAGCCGATGACTTTCGCGATGGAACCCACGTTGAGTTGACGATTGGATTGGATTGGACGTCTATATGATGTCAGGACCGCGGGGTCGGTCAGATTGTGGATTTTACTGCAGAAGGCAGTTGGGTTCGGTGGAACCCTAGGGTGTGATCTTGGAACCCTAATTTATACGATGGGCTGGAAAAGTGAACTTTAAATGAGAACTTGTGCTGCGGCGAGCGGCTGATTTCGTGGATGACCATGTGGATGACTCTAGTGTGTCTTATGGGTTTCGATCTATGGATACGGTTGTGAGATAAAATATGGAATCCCGTGTTGGATCGAATATTAGTGTGATGTGTGGATACGGATCTTGACAACGATGACTGTTGGTCGACAGTTGTGTCGAGATAACTGGCTATCGAGGGTATTTAGTGTGGTTTTGACACTTGAGGATCAGGGGATGTTCAGGTAACGACCATTATCCTGATGTGCCAGTGGTCAAATTGGAGGTACCCATAGTCGTGGGGTACGAGTGCTGTTACGGGATCGTCGTTCGTAATGAACGGAGATCCAGGGTAACAACTTTGCACACTGTGTGCTAGCATGGATGTTCGTGTGCTAGCATGGATGTTCGTGTGCTATGTATGGATGTTGGTATGGTGATACCTATATGCCAATACTAGTATGGATGCCTGTGTGCTGATACTGGTATTGATGATGGTGCGTTGGTGCTGGTGACAGTAATTGTGATGACGATGAGCCACCAGTTGGGGTGTGACTCTGTCATGATGAACAGATGATTGGTATCTGCGACTCAGTGGTGGTTGAGTCTTGGACTGGATGGGTTCCAGTGGAGGTTGTGTCGTGTTGGGATAAGTCCTAACAGATATATGATGACAAGTGATGAATGGATCAAAAGGTATGATTGAAAATTTGGGGGAATCTTGGGATGCTGTCCCCTAGGTCATGTGTATTGGTGGATTTGGGGAGTTGTTGTCAACTCCGAGATTGGTATGATGGTATACTTCTTATATCCCCAGGAAATACAAGGAAATTATTGAAATTGGAAAAGTCGGGGAAACCATTCGTGGTATTGATGTGGGATTTTGTGATTGTGAACCACTTGGAACTTGAGGATTGAACCTGTTAAGGTCGAGATGTGAGACAAAGGCAATTTGGTATGCACATCCAGGCAGAGTTGAGGAAATTTCCGTTCGGAATCGGGGTGTGTGCATACATGATTATTGGCGGACGTGAGGTCCGAGTAATGAATTGATTTTGGACACGTGGTGGTCCAAGTGAGGTATGGACGTGGGCAGTCCAGTGGTTGGACTTGACATCTCATTGGGAGCATGTCTGTTCCCAACCTGGTTGGAACTCCCGTGTCGGGGAGAGTTGTGATTGGGAGACGAGAGGAGTGCTCGTTTCCGCATCGGTGATTGGTATTCCGAAGTCTTTGAGGTTGACTTCATATTTTCCTGCCGTGGCAGATGATGATTGTTGCTACCAGTACGTTGAGCGTGTATTGGTTGGTGGACCCATGTTTGGCTTGGGGTCATTGGACACAAGCAGTTTTGTATGATTTTGGATTTGGTGGTGAAATGCGAGGTCATCTTTCCACTAAGGGGAAATTTGACGATTGATTCATTGAGGGTGTAAGACCCTACGATCAGCTTTCAGATGGGTTGTTAGCTATGTGGACATGTGTGGATCCTAGGTGGATCTGATTTGTGATGTTGTTAACTATGGACGGTATGACGATCTAGGATCGTGGTATTACGTTTCGGATGACGTAGTGTTGGATCTGGGTCGTGATCTTGATGATCCAGATTAGGTGTGAGTTTATCACTCTTACCTTGGTATGCGGGTCGTAAACGATGGGACCGAACTTCGTTTCGAAGTGGAGTCCATATGGTTTGTTACTCAGGTGAGTAGGGTTTCCGATGTGGTTGGATTTCGTCAACTTTTGACGTGTGGATATTGGGATTGGCTTCCCTATGAAGTCAATCGAGTGTTTTGAGCGGGTAACCGATAGGATCGGTTATGTTACGTCTTGATGGACGTAAACGAGATTTTGGGTTTTGGAATCGAATTTCTGGGTGACGATTCAGGATTCGATTGCGAAGCTCGAAAATGGATTACTAGATTTGGGTGCGGAATGATTATTCCAATGCTAGCTTACGGAATAATGATTTCGGATTCGGATTTGGGAATGGATTATAATTATGATGTTGGGTTCGAATTCGGGATTTCTTACTAAATTGCGAATTCGGATTCGGAATTGGAACTAGATGACGGGTGGAGTTCGTTTTGTCTCATGTTGGTTTGGGCAAATGTACTCCATTACTAGAACGTGTTTGGCTATGACCTGGGTGGCTATAGTCAGATTGATGGATTGAGGTACGTACAGGGTACGTTGTACGAGGATTGATACTGGTTAGGCTGAGTGGTGCCTAATGGCGGTACATGGAATGTACCAGTGGTGTGTAACTAATGTGTTGGTAATCGGCTTGGTTCTGATATCATTTGTTTGGCTGTATTGTGGACTGGACATTGGATACTGTGCGCTGGGCAGATTGATCTTGTCGGGTTCAGTGATTTTATGAGCAGGTGCTCTTAGCCATGGTTGGCTTGTGGAACCCTAGTATTGAGATGTGTGTTCACTGCTGGGCTGGTATTCAATGTGTTCCAGTTACACCACTTGATGGAGTAAGTTGACGGTATACGTACACTCAGGATGAGTGAATTGGTGGTCAGAGTAACCACGAGTAGCCTTGTGTGATTTTATCACACCGTGATTTTTCCAGCGTCTTGGTTCACTGAGGGAGTCGGTGATTATGGACATTGAGATTATTTTGTGTCGCAGGATTGGGCTTGCCCTGCGAATGGTGATCATGTGGTTGATCTTGCGCTACATCGAGAGTGATGTAATACGTGGTGTTGTCACTGACTGGCTGATGGTTGGGGCTTTACTAGGGTGGTAAAGTTTTGTGATGACAGTTTGACTGATGGTGTCAGCATGGACTGACAAATGAGATTTGGTGACTCCCAATGGGAGCGAATGTAAGGATATTTTGAATGGAAAGGAACCGTCTAGCTGAAGGAGTCAGCTAAATGGTTAAGCGATTTTATCGCGAATCAGGTGATTATGTCCACTCGAGGTGGTCGAGTGTTGTTGATTGTGACGTATGACTGTGATGGGATGCCTGGGTGCAGACGAGACTGGTGTTGTTCCAGTATGTGGGTGTACAGGTGTACACATGGTATGTGGTCGAAATGTTTTCCACAAGGTGGTTGTGGAAAAAGGTTGTTGGTAATTTCGAGGACGAAATTCTTTAAGGAGGGAAGGTTGTAACGACCCGTCCCGAATATCGGGATTTAATAATATTTAATGGTGATTTACTAATCTGGGATTAGTTGTGTGATTTCGGACGAATTGTGCAAAATGACCGTTTTGCCCCTGGGCGTGGGCAAAACGTTGACTTTTAATTCGGATGGTCAAATGGACTTTGACCGATGACCGTGACGTAGTTCGGGACATCACGAGTTCATAGACAGGTGGCACGTTCGATTCCGATGTTCGTGGTGAAAGTTATGATGTACGGAAGTCCAGGGGCATTTTCGTAATTTGGACGATATAAGGGTGAATGTTGACTTTTCGACCGGGATGTCCGATGGCCGAGGGCCAAGGACCGTTACGTAGGTATCGTCGATACGAATCCAATGACAGGCGGCACGCATCAATCGGAGTCCGTATGACCGAGTTACGGGTCAGGATGCGTGAGGGGCATTTTGGTAATTTTCTGCACAAGGGCAGAAATGTAATTTCACATGGGTCACTGTTTCATTGAACTGGCCGTGTGGTGGATGCCTTGTGCGATCGATCCCATGTTTGTTTATCAATTAAATGATGGAATTGGACCGGTTTGGGGTGGATTTGCACATGGGAATGAGTTGGCATCGATTGCACGACATGGGCACTGGGTTTTTCTATGATTTTCGGGTCAGTGCGGGAACCTTTACACAGTGGATTGAGGACGGTTTTGGACGCCTTTAACGGCTAAATTGAATTAAAAGAATGAAGGGTGTGTCGAGGGCAGTTCACTGAGATTGAGAGATGGAAAAATGGAGTGGAAATGGTGGAGGAATGCTCAAAAACCCGAAACTGGGTTCTGGGAAATTCAAATTCGAATTTCCAGTTTTAGGCCAGCCCAAGCCTAATTGATGGTGGATTGAGCTTTCTGGAACTTCAACGTGTCGAACCAGATCAAATGGAGCAAGCTTTGGGGCTCCTAGGGCCGTGGACGGACGAGGTGGACGGCCGGAAAACTCGAGCTTGAGTTGTGACGATTGAGGTATTGTCGAGTTCAATTAATCATGGTAATTGGTTCGTATTAGTCCTTATTAGCTTCCTGTGAAGTTAATTTGATAATGGTTGAGGATTGGAGGAGTTTTGGTGATCGACCCGTTTTGGGTGATCACGGGTTGTTGACTTGATTAGGGAATGGTTGATGCTAATCATGGACACAGAACTGAAATTGGTGGATTGATGATTGTTGTAGGATCAATAACGGATTGAATTGATATCGAATTGAGGGTGATTGAACCGGATCCTATCGCGGGCTTTCCAACCCGTTTACCAGACAAACGGGTGAAGAAGGAACACTGTAGCAGTCACTGTAGCAGGCGCGTGGCTTTCACGCGCAGCCACTCACGGCGGCGCATGACGGCGCGTGGGCATGAATCTCGAGGTGAGGTCAACATGAATTTTATCCTATACAATGTAACGAACATTTTGGGATTGGTTTCGTGTCGATCGGATCCCGTTTCAATATTGTTCGGGATGTCCGAAGGTTTTAAATCGAGTTTAAAAATACTTAAAAATTCGGGAAAATTACGGGACTTGAATAGGATGTTAATGATGAGGTTAGTCATCCTCTAATGTGATTTGAATAGGATTGGGAGTCCCGGTGATAGTGATGTGGCCCGGGAAGGCCTATGGCACGCGTATCGAGGCGCTCAATTAAACGGTCTGTGAGTGGACATTGGTTTCATAAATTCGATGCATGCATAACTGTTTTATGATTGTTATAATTATGATTAAATGATTTACTTGGATATCGGTGAATTTTAAATGATTTCACGTATTTCGAGGTGAATTACGTATTTGCACGTAAACCGAGGTTTCCTGGATTTGCACCGATTTCCATAAATATGGTTGGATATGATTTCATGAAACGGTTACGAACTTGAATAATGTAAAATCGGGCGAGGGGCCCAGTTGAACTATGAAATCGGGCCAGGGGCCCAGTTAACATGTGGATCGGGCCAGGGGCCCAGTTAACTTGTGAAATCGGGCCAGGGGCCCAGTTGATTTCTACATGTGATTGCGGGTCGGGGACCCTAAAATGGAATTGAATAAACGTTTCCTAGTTTACATTTTATATATGTTCACATGCTGGAATCTGTAAATGGTTTTGATGATATTTCGGTTATGGCACGTTTCACGGTATTTGGGCATGAGACCCGTTTGATGAAACGTAACGATTGGTTCAGATTTTACCTATGTATACCTATATGTTTTGCATGTGGATATCGATAAAATGTATTTGGTACTGCACTGTATAGATCCTTCCATATTATATTGTCTCCTCCGGATGAGGTACCCCGGAGAGGTCACGGACGTCTAGTACGTCCAGCGTCTATGACGCTAAGCATCGGGGATGCTGTACCCGAACGGGGTTCGGGGATTGAACTCGGAACTTGAGACCCGAGTGGCACGCGTAGCCTTGTGATTGTGACCTTATTGACGTCAGGGACGTCAGACATCAGGGATGTCGGATTGGAGTGTATAGTGCAGTGGCTAAAATAATGGTTATGGTTTATATTATATGCCTTATGGTTCATATTACTGGATTTATGAAATAACTCTTGGATTGACTTTTGGAAATTGAAACTATGCTTTGGTTTCCGGGCTAAGGCCCTAATGGTTATTTCTAAATGAATGTGTGATCTTTGGTTTTTGGTGCATGCATATGATTTTACTGAGGGGCATAAATGTCTTATAAATGTTTTTAACAGACTTGTTTATTTTCGTCCACTCACAGCTTTTGTTTTTAATGCCCTTCAGGTTGATTCCGGATACGACTGCTGCAGAGACTTGAGCATCGCACACCTCCTCCATCGATCCTTACGCACTCTGGAAGCCCGTTTGGGCAATGGCAATCGGTTATCCCTTGTCTGACGCCTCTTATCAGACGGGAGCACGTCACATTCCATGGTAATCCTGGGGGGATTGGGATGGGTCGTGTCAATTCGATCGGGTACTCCATATGAGGTATTGTATAATACCTTTGTTTTCTATTTATAGAGTTTCCCTTGCGTACGCCATATAGTTGTTACAGGGAAAGGGTTGGTCGTGGTAACGGTAATTTGGGGTGGTGTGAAATACCCAAGGTGGAGATGATAGACGGGAAACCTAGGAAAAATTGTTGACTTCGTGTTGATTTCCGGGTAGGAGACCCTAGGTGTCGGGAACTAGCGGTGGAATTTCGGGGACGAAATTCTTTTTAGGTGGGTAGATTGTAACAACCCGTCCCGAGAGCCGGGATTAGTAGTGTGATTAAGGTGGGATTAGTGAGGTTAATTGGTGGTTAGGTGGTCCCGATAGGTCGGTACGTTTAGAATGACAATTTTGCCCCTAGTTAGGGCAAAAAGTTGACTTTTCGTTCGGATCGTCAATTGGGTGTTGACCGGTGACCAGGACGTAGTTTAGGACGTCACGAATCCATAGGCAGGTGGCACACCCGATTCCGACATCCGAGGAGGAAGTTATGATGTTCGGAAGGTTGAGGGCATAACCGTAATATGGCTAACTTAAGGGGGAAAAGTTGACTCCTTGTACGAATGGGTTTTGGTACGTTGACCTAGGATGGTTACGTAGCTCTCGTCATCCTGAGTTCGATGACAGGCGGCACGTATTCATCGGACTTATGGTGTGTGAGATACGGGTCTAGAAAGGTAGTGGCTTAATTGTAAAAGTGAGTAAAAAGGAGGGGTAGTTTGGTCTTTTGTGTTCTGGAATTTGTGCAGAGAGAAAACAGATGGACGGCTGGGATTGGGCCAGATGGTGAAGGTTTGGGCAGATTGGTGACACGTGTTGAGGGACTAGAGGGTTCTGGTTGAATCCTGTACATACAGGGGGCCCAAATAATTGGGGTGCAACCGTGCCCGTGTTCGTGTTTGTGCGCAGAGGGAGACAGAAACAGAGGGAGATTGTGGGAGGAAATTGAGAGCATTGAAGGGTTGATTGAGGGAGCTGGTGAGTTGTGAGTGTGTGTGGGTGTCCAGAGAGGGAAAGGGAGACGGTAAGAAGGTAGGGAGGTGAGGAAGTCGTGTGGTTGGGCAGCTGGGAACTGCGGGAAAACCAGGGGTGAAAAGCAGGGAGGTCGTGAAAATCGTGGCGGTGGCGGCCGTGTACGGGGCAACTGAGACCGTGGTGGTGTCGTGCGGGTTGCGAGGAGTCAACCAATACCGGCGGAGCTCACGACGGCGACAGGTTACAGGTAATTTCTATTTCCCCGTGACTATGCTCTGTTTTGGCCGTGACTTCAAAGTGGAAGTTGTGGCTTGAGGGGTTGAATCGAAGAGTCTAGGGGAGTCTAGGGAGTTCAGTCGAGTCCAGGGCGTCGTTTGGTTGTGTTGCCGTGACGGGAGGTGCACGGTGGTGGTTGGCACGACAGAGGGACTCTGTGTGCCCTGTTTTCCCGTTTTGTTTCAAACCAAGAGTCGTGATCCTAGAGACTGAGTCGAAGGTCTATGAGAGTTGGGTTAGGTTCCTTGAGGTCCTAGGAACCGTCTGGTATGGCCACCGTGAAGGGAGGTTACCTGGGCGGCCGGAAAGGAAAACAGAGGAATTGGGCCGTCTGGTTTCGAGTCTGAGTCGACGGTGTAGGGGCTGTGTCGAGGTGAGTGGAGGACGGGGATGCATAGAGTAAGGTTGGACGAAGCTATAGGAGAAGAAAGGAGGTGAAGTGGTGGCCGGACAGAGAAGAACCGTTGACGCCAGTTCAAGTTGCAGAAGACTGTGCTGAACCGGGTTTGCTCAAGGTAGCCGATGCACTGTAGCAGGCGCGTGAGGGCCACGCGCAGCCACTTTGGGCGGCGCGTGGAGGCACGTGCGGCGGTTCTGGGAGAGACGGTCAACATGGTTTTTGGTCCAGGAGTTGTGTAGAGTTCATTGGAAGTGATTTCGGGTTAATCGGACGTCGTTTGAGTTTAGTTTCGCGAGGGTGAAAGCTTAGGGTCCCGGGTTATTATGCTTTCGATTCGGGGAATTTTGAGGGCATTTAGGTGAACTGACAGGACCCAACCCAATCCCCCGGGGATTAGTGCGGGATGACCCTGCTCCCGTCTGACACGGAGTGTCAGACAAGGGATATTTCCGACCTTTGCCCTCCCGGGCTATCAGAGTACGTCAGGATCCGAAGGAGGTATGTGATACCTCGATCTCTGCTACAGTCCACACCGTATCCAACCTGAAGGGTATTAAAAACAGAAAGACTGTGAGTGGACAAAAATAAAGAATTTATAAAAACATTTCATCAAAGACCTTTATACCCTCCACTAAAAAGCATGCATGCATAGTAAAACCATTTATCCAAACACATATGTTAAAACATCCACAATTAGGGTCTCAGCCCCAAAATTCTGTAAATACAAGTTATACGGGCTCCTGCCCAAAACCATTTACAGAAAACCATAACACAGTGAACATATGAGGGATCTCAGCCCAAAACCATTTATCATCATAAAACATAATTTCCCAAAACCAATTGAAATCATGTTTATCCATTATATTTCATATCCAGAACCTGTCACGGCAAGATAAAGCTACACGTGTGCTAACCGGGGTCTCAAACCCAAGTCTCTTCAGGGTCCACCCAGGTCAATGTCCGTAGATCAATGACCCTCCCTGGAGGTAACGAACCATGCCCATCCTGAGAGTAAGGAACCCAACTGGGGGGCGACTCCACTCAGTCAGTGCTCCGTGACTACTCCGGGGTCCACCCAGGCCAACGACCCTCCCCGGAGGAGACAATCATATATAAAGGATGGAATATGAAAAACCTTTTGAAATCATTCTTTAAATCTTTCTAGGATTCATGCCCGGCCCCCATAAGCCGTCATGAACCATAAAATCCTTTCATGGGTTCATGTCGGTTCCCATAAACCGCCATGACCCGTAAATCCATTTCAAGGGTTCATGCCGGTTCCCATAAACCGTCATGAACCATAAAAACCATTTGTAATACATAACTGGGCCCTAGGCCCGAATCCACATAGAAACTGGACCTCAAGTCCGAATCGTAAACCAATTGGGCCTTCGGCCCGATTCCGTAAATCAAATGGACCTCAAGTCCGAGAATTACCGTTTCAAATCCAAAATCATTTCATGAAATCATATCCAAAACCACAAGAATGGAAAATCAGTGTAAAACCGGAAACCTCGATTTACGTGCAAGCACGTAAATCGCCTCGAAATACGTGAAACCATATAAATCATAAATATCCAAATCAACATTATCAAATCATATTCATAATCCATTTGGAAATCCAAAACCATTTCAGTTAGACCAATAAAGACGTACGGACCCGTATAGGCACCGTATAGGGCCGAAACCTCGAAATACATGCCTATATGTAGCCACACATCCAAATGCACTCATGGCATCACAAACAAGTATTTAAAACATATAATAAACATTTATGCATGCACCAATTTAGAAAAACAAGGTCCACTCACAGACCGTCCGAAGCCGCGCCTCGATACGCGTGCCATACGGCTCCTCGAGCCGATCACCGTCACCGGGACTTCCAAACCTGTCCAAATTAATTTAGAGGGTTACTAACTACTTATATAACCCCTCACTAAAGCCCCGTAATTTTTCCGTATTTTTAACTATTTTTAATCTCGAACCTAAACCTTCCGATGCCCCGAAACATATCGAGACGGTGTCCGATCGACTCGAAACCAGTCCCAAAATGTTCGTTATATCGAATAGATAATTTCGTATGTTGGAACCTTCCTCAAATTGTGTGCCACGCGCCCTCACGCGCCCCAAGAAGCCACTGCGCGTTGGCCTCACGCGCCCTGCACAGTGTCACCAGCTCCAGCGATCGAACCGGTTCTCTGCAACTTGAACCGGCCTGGACCGGCGTGACCGGTTCAGTGCTCCTACTCCCTCATTTTTCATATGTTTGCCTCCATTTCAATTCCTAAATTCCAATTTTAAAGTTTCCTATCTATTCTAATCAAGAAAACTAAGAAAAACCCCACAAAACCCGTCCGTCCAATCCTCCCCCAATCGGTCCAAATTTTCCGATTATCCCCCGGGTTGCACCGCCCTTCACGACCATAAAAAACGGTCCCCTCACTCTCCTAACATCCTAATAATCTTTCCCTAATCATTCAAAACCAACCATAACATCAAAATGGAAAAATGGATTGAAAATGGTTTAATCGATACCTTTCGGGTTTTGGGCCTCCGCCGTGCACGGCAGCGCCGTCCTGGCCGGCCACCACCTCCAGTCATCCTCCCCCACTCTCTGGTCCTCTCGGTTCATGATCAAACAGGGTTGGAGGGTTGGATTTGGGGAGAATGGATGGATCGGTTTGTTTGGGAATAAGGAAAATAAAAATGCACGGGAAGGTTGGATGCATGAATGTGGGATGGTAACCAGTGGATGGGTGACAAGTGTCACTCATCCATTGGTTGCTGAAAAGTAACTGGGCCCACTAAAGACAAACTGTCCTCGTAAAACGTGTCGTCGTGAATAGTAACTTGGAACTTCCGTGAACCGTAACTTCGCCGTCGAACGTCCGAATTCGACGTGCCGCCTGTCTACGGATTCGTATCGTCCTTATCTACGTAATAGTCCTTGGCCCCTTGGCCATCGGACATCCCAGTCAAAAAGTCAACATTTCGCTCCTTTTAACTAAAATTACCAAAATGCCCCTAAACTTCTGAACGTCACAACTTCCTCCTCGAACGTCGGAATTGAACGTGCCACCTGTCTATGAACTCGTGACGTCACGAACTACGTCACGGTCATCGGTAAAAGTCCATTTGACCGTCCAATTGAAAAGTCAACGTTTTGTCACGACTAGGGGCAAAATAGTCATTTCACATCGTTCGTCCGATTTCGCTCTACTAATCACGGATTAACCTCACTAATCGTGATTAGTCACTAATCTAATCATGGAATTTGGGACGGGTCGTTACAACCTTCCCTCCTTAATTAATTTCGTCCTCGAAATTCCAACCAACCTAATCTAACCGTTCTTCCCTCCTTAATTAGTTTCGTTCTCAAAACTCCCACTATCCTGATTCCACATCCACCTCGTGGAAATAATTCGATCTCACGACACGTGTACACCCGTACACCCACTAAACAGAATAATACTAGTTCGTACCCAGACGTACCACTAACACTCACGCCACATCGACTAATCCAATGGTATCAGAACCAATCCGTCTACCAACACGCTTACCAACATACTACCGGTATAACCTATATACCGACAAGTACACCCAGTATCGTACCTCGAATAACGAACAAGGTACGTACATCTACCCATCAATTAGCTTACAACCATCTAGGTCATAGCCAATCACGTTCCAATTTGGAGTCCATCTGTCCAATCCAGTACTAGACAAATCGAAACTCCAACCCATCATCTATTTCCAAATCTGAATCCGAATCCGAATCCGCAATTTCGTAAGAAATCCCGAATCCAAACCCAGAATTCATATCCATAATCATGTCCAAATCCGAATCCGAAATCATTATTCCGTAAGCTAGCATTTGGAATAACCATTCCGAACCCAAATCCATAAATGAAAATCCATAGTCAAGCTCCAGAATCAAATCCTGAATCGTCACCCAGAATCCGATTCCAAAACCCAAATACAGAAATCCTCTTTCAAGTTCCAAAATCAAATCCTGAATCGTCATCCAGAAATCTGATTCCAAAACCTGAAATCTCGTTCTCGTCTACCGAGACGCACCATATCCGAACCTATCAGATACCTGTTCAACCGATTACCACAATACAATCAATTGACTTCATAGGGAAGCCAATCCCAATATCAACACGTCTCTAAGGCTGACCAAATCCGCCCTCGTCGGAAAACTACTCGCCTGAGTAATATACCATACGGGATTCACTTCGAAAAGAAGTTCAGTCCCAACATCCTCAATTCAAACATCCAGGTAAGAGCGATAGACTCTCCACCTAGCTGGATCATCAAGATCACGATCCAGATCCATCACTACGTCAACCGACCATAGACGTCACGATCGAGGATCGTCGCAACGCCCAAAGTCCTAGACCATTTCTCACATCTAAATAGATCAGTCAACGACGAGACACGTCGAGACTGTGGGTTCTCCCCAATTACCTCGTATCGATCCTTGTCATTCCACCGAGGAAAAACCAAGGATGATCGAATATAATGACATCAAAATTCATCCTACATGAATGCAAACAAAACTCGCTGCACTCACCACGCCACGTAATCCAACACCGTCTGCCACCTAGCAGAAAGTGAGAAATCTCATTCACTTAACCTCGATATACTCAACTTCTCATGATGACCCAAAACAAATCCTGGGTCCACCAACTAATACACGATCGGCGTACTAGTGGCAACCAACAACATCTACATCATCAACATCATCTACCATCATCAATCATGGTAGAATCTGAGAAGTCACCTAAAACGACTTCGAAATATCCAATACTAATGCGGAAAACCCGCATTCGATTCGTCACCTCAATCGCAACCTCTTGTGATTCTGAAGTTCCAACAAAATTGGAAACAACATACCCGGACATCAACCACGTGTCCATAATCAGTCTAACTCACTACCAAGTTCGACTGTCGATTTACACTGTTTATGCACATCCAAAAGGATGTCAATTCATCCTAATCTGACGTACCGCTCAACTGAAGAGTCACAACAGACACCTGCTGTGATATGCAGTCAAATCTCTGCAAACCACCATATCTAACCAATTCTGACCAACTCTGGCCAACACTGACCAACTGGTCGCTAGTCCCCCATGACAGTACTCGATCATCACGTCTCAACTACCGTTGGATCCTATCCAGTCCGTCACTATCCGTGATTCACTCCCGAACCACAGATACCAATCATAAGCCCATCACGTCAGAGTCACATCCCGACTCGTAACTCACCGTCATCACAATCACCGGCACCAGCACCAGCACTAGTACCAGTACACCACCTGTCAGCATCAGCACAAAGTGTGCCAATCAGACAACTCTGGATCTCCGCTCATACCGAGCGACGATCCCGTACCTCTGCTCGAATAGGAGAAACTCTGCCTCCGTCGTACCCAACAACCCTGGGTACAGTCACCCTGACATCTCAAACGAGCAAAGGAAAACGTCCCCTGAACGTCCCCGATTCCCAACAACTGTAACTACAACCATCCTCGGTAGTAATGCCTGCCACAACTCGTGCAGACCAAACCACCAGGCATTACAATCTAGACTCTGCATCCAACGAAATCAACCGCCCGTATTAATCACTCCGTATCCCACTCAGGGATTCCATCGACAAGTACCAACCCTGGTAACTCGTCCAAATCAAACTCTACCAGTCGTAACCCGACTAACCCAATGTCGTCTACCAGGTCATCCATGACCGTAGTTGTACCAACAATCCATCACAACTAATGTAGCACGACAACCTACTAGATCTAACCGATAAGAACAACCTCGGCTGCGAAGTGCAGTCCCAACACTAAGCTGACATGACTCGACCGACGATCTCATCAAAGTCGAGACCACACGCCAACTCACCTTTCCGAACCATACACCCAAGGTAGGGTTCCACAATCACTAACTAGAGTTCCTCAGAACCCAACTGCGAAAAGCAGTAAAATCAACAATCTGACCGACCCCGCGGTCCGACATCGTAAAGACGTCAATCCAATCCTACCGTCGATCCAACTAGGATTCCCCGAATCCGGCTGCTAACTGCCAACTGCAGTAAATCTATCTAACTCAACCAAATCAGATCATCCAACTCAACAATATTCGACCATCCGATGATCACAATTCCTAACCAGTCGTCGGAACCGATCCTACGACATCGTGAAAGACGATCCCAACTAACCGTCACACGATCAACTCTAACGTACTAATACGTTAATCCTTTCATAGGGTCCCACACTGTCAACCTTGACAGAATTATGGTAACACCGGCATCAAGTGCCGAACTAAGACATTTCACGAGTCAATCCCACTAACTATCGCACCGGCACCCTAACTATCAGGTTGACCACGAACTGTAGCCCCTTGAGATATCACATCCTCGACCTGCGTACATACTCCAAGATCTCCGCGGTTGCTAGAATAGAGACAACCCCGCTCTAATAAACATCCTACGAGCAATCCTATGCTCTGATACCACATTGACAGGACCCAACCCAATCCCCCGGGGATTAGTGCGGGATGACCCTGCTCCCGTCTGACACGAAGTGTCAGACAAGGGATATTTCTGACCTTTGCCCTCCCGGGCTATCAGAGTACGCCAGGATCCGGAGGAGGTATGTGATACCTCGATCTCTGCTACAGTCCACACCGTATCCAACCTGAAGGGTATTAAAAACAGAAAGACTGTGAGTGGACAAAAATAAAGAATTTATAAAAACATTTCATCAAAGACCTTTATACCCTCCACTAAAAAGCATGCATGCATAGTAAAACCATTTATCCAATTAGGGTCTCAGCCCCAAAATTCTGTAAATACAAGTTATACGGGCTCCTGCCCAAAACCATTTACAGAAAACCATAACACAGTGAACATATGAGGGATCTCAGCCCAAAACCATTTATCATCATAAAACATAATTTCCCAAAACCAATTGAAATCATGTTTATCCATTATATTTCATATCCAGAACCTGTCACGGCAAGATAAAGCTACACGTGCGCTAACCGGGGTCTCAAACCCAAGTCTCTCCAGGGTCCACCCAGGTCAATGTCCGTAGATCAATGACCCTCCCTGGAGGTAATGAACCATGCCCATCCTGAGAGTAAGGAACCCAACTGGGGGGGGGCGACTCCACTCAACCAGTGCTCCGTGACTACTCCGGGGTCCACCCAGGCCAACGACCCTCCCCGGAGGAGACAATCATATATAAAGGATGGAATATGAAAAACCTTTTGAAATCATTCTTTAAATCTTTCTAGGATTCATGCCCGGCCCCCATAAGCCGTCATGAACCATAAAATCCTTTCATGGGTTCATGTCGGTTCCCATAAACCGCCATGACCCGTAAATCCATTTCAAGGGTTCATGCCGGTTCCCATAAACCGTCATGAACCATAAAAACCATTTGTAATACATAACTGGGCCCTAGGCCCGAATCCACATAGAAACTGGACCTCAAGTCCGAATCGTAAACCAATTGGGCCTTCGGCCCGATTCCGTAAATCAAATGGACCTCAAGTCCGAGAATTACCTTTTCAAATCCAAAATCATTTCATGAAATCATATCCAAAACCACAAGAATGGAAAATCAGTGTAAAACCGGAAACCTCGATTTACGTGCAAGCACGTAAATCGCCTCGAAATACGTGAAACCATATAAATCACAAATATCCAAATCAACATTATCAAATCATATTCATAATCCATTTGGAAATCCAAAACCATTTCAGTTAGACCAATAAAGACGTACGGACCCGTATAGGCACCGTATAGGGCCGAAACCTCGAAATACATGCCTATACGTAGCCACACATCCAAATGCACTCATGGCATCACAAACAAGTATTTAAAACATATAATAAACATTTATGCATGCACCAATTTAGAAAAACAAGGTCCACTCACAGACCGTCCGAAACCGCGCCTCGATACGCGTGCCATACGGCTCCTCGAGCCGATCACCGTCACCGGGACTTCCAAACCTGTCCAAATTAATTTAGAGGGTTACTAACTACTTATATAACCCCTCACTAAAGCCCCGTAATTTTCCCGTATTTTTAACTATTTTTAATCTCGAACCTAAACCTTCCGATGCCCCGAAACATATCGAGACGGTGTCCGATCGACTCGAAACCAGTCCCAAAATGTTCGTTACATGGAATAGATAATTTCGTATGTTGAAACCTTCCTCAAATTGTGTGCCACGCGCCCTCACGTGCCCCAAGAAGCCACTGCGTGTTGGCCTCACGCGCCCTGCACAGTGTCACCAGCTCCAGCGATCGAACCGGTTCTCTGCAACTTGAACCGGCCTGGACCGGCGTGACCGGTTCAGTGCTCCTACTCCCTCATTTTTCATCTGTTTGCCTCCATTTCAATTCCTAAATTCCTATTTTAAAGTTTCCTATCTATTCTAATCAAGAAAACTAAGAAAAACCCCACAAAACCCGTCCGTCCAATCCTCCCCCAATCGGTCCAAATTTTCCGATTATCCCCCGGGTTGCACCGCCCTTCACGACCATAAAAAACGGTCCCCTCACTCTCCTAACATCCTAATAATCTTTCCCTAATCATTCAAAACCAACCATAACATCAAAATGGAAAAATGGATTGAAAATGGTTTAATCGATACCTTTCGGGTTTTGGGCCTCCGCCGTGCACGGCAGCGCCGTCCTGGCCGGCCACCACCTCCAGTCATCCTCCCCCACTCTTTGGTCCTCTCGGTTCATGATCAAACAGGGTTGGAGGGTTGGATTTGGGGAGAATGGATGGATCGGTTTGTTTGGGAATAAGGAAAATGAAAATGCACGGGAAGGTTGGATGCATGAATGTGGGATGGTAACCAGTGGATGGGTGACAAGTGTCACTCATCCATTGGTTGCTGAAAAGTAACTGGGCCCACTAAAGACAAACTGTCCTCGTAAAACGTGTCGTCGTGAATAGTAACTTGGAACTTCCGTGAACCGTAACTTCGCCGTCGAACGTCCGAATTCGACGTGCCGCCTGTCTACGGATTCGTATCGTCCTTATCTACGTAATAGTCCTTGGCCCCTTGGCCATCGGACATCCCAGTCAAAAAGTCAACATTTCGCTCCTTTTAACTAAAATTACCAAAATGCCCCTAAACTTCTGAACGTCACAACTTCCTCCTCGAACGTCGGAATTGAACGTGCCACCTGTCTATGAACTCGTGACGTCACGAACTACGTCACGGTCATCGGTCAAAGTCCATTTGACCGCCCAATTGAAAAGTCAACGTTTTGCCACGACTAGGGGCAAAACAGTCATTTCACATCGTTCGTCCGATTTCGCTCTACTAATCACGGATTAACCTCACTAATCGTGATTAGTCACTAATCTAATCATGGAATTTGGGACGGGTCGTTACAACCTTCCCTCCTTAATTAATTTCGTCCTCGAATTTCCAACCGACCTAATCTAACCGTTCTTCCCTCCTTAATTAGTTTCGTTCTCGAAACTCCCACTATCCTGATTCCACATCCACCTCGTGGAAATAATTCGATCTCACGACACGTGTACACCCGTACACCCACTAAACAGAATAATACTAGTTCGTACCCAGACGTACCACTAACACTCACGCCACATCGACTAATCCAATGGTATCAGAACCAATCTGTCTACCAACACGCTTACCAACATACTACCGGTATAACCTATATACCGACAAGTACACCCAGTATCGTACCTCGAATAACGAACAAGGTACGTACATCTACCCATCAATTAGCTTACAACCATCTAGGTCATAGCCAATCACGTTCCAATTTGGAGTCCATCTGTCCAATCCAGTACTAGACAAATCGAAACTCCAACCCATCATCTATTTCCAAATTTGAATCCGAATCCGAATCCTCAATTTCGTAAGAAATCCCGAATCCAAACCCAGAATTCATATCCATAATCATGTCCAAATCCGAATCCAAAATCATTATTCCGTAAGCTAGCATTTGGAATAACCATTCCGAACCCAAATCCATAAATGAAAATCTATAGTCAAGCTCCAGAATCAAATCCTGAATCGTCACCCAGAATCCGATTCCAAAACCCAAATACAGAAATCCTCTTTCAAGTTCCAAAATCAAATCCTGAATCGTCATCCAGAAATCTGATTCCAAAACCTGAAATCTCGTTCTCGTCTACCGAGACGCACCATATCCGAACCTATCAGATACCTGTTCAACCGATTACCACAATACAATCGATTGACTTCATAGGGAAGCCAATCCCAATATCAACACGTCTCTAAGGCTGACCAAATCCGCCCTCGTCGGAAAACTACTCGCCTGAGTAATATACCATACGGGATTCACTTCGAAAAGAAGTTCAGTCCCAACATCCTCAATTCAAACATCCAGGTAAGAGCGATAGACTCTCCACCTAGCTGGATCATCAAGATCACGATCCAGATCCATCACTACGTCAACCGACCATAGACGTCACGATCGAGGATATATTGATTTTCCCCCGTAGGCCTTTGAGTTTAAAGACTCGGGAGTTTAAAGACTCGGATATTGTTAAGACCTGGATTGAGTTTAATGACTCGGGAGTTTAAAGACTCGGATAGGTCCAGCAGGTTTGATCGGAAAATGATGATTTCATGTTCATGGTTTATGATACGGTTTTATAATTCACATGCTCTGGTTTTTCTAACTGTTTTATAGTGTTTCTGTTTCTTATGATACGGTTTATGGTAATTTGGTTTATAACTGTTTTATAAACTGGGTTATGCATGTGGTTTTCAAAATGGAGGGAGAAACTTGGTTTTCTGATAAATGGTTTTAGAATTTTTCTTTTCTTACGGTCCACTCACATCTTCTGTTTTAACTTGCCCTCCAGGTTGTGGAGATAACGCGGGGTCTTGACGTCGAGGCAGTGTCTGAGGCATAGAGGTCACGTGAAAGATTCCGGAGTGGTTTAACGTCTTCCGCGTGCGTGTAATTATTATCGGTTTTATTTCCTTGTGTTTCGTACTATGCTCTGTAAATTATACCTTCGGGATGTTATATTTAGTTTCTCCTGCGTCTGACTGAGTTTTGGGTGATTTTGAGTGAGCGTTACTTGGGTATTGTGTCGGGGAGTCAGACGGGAGCAGGATTTACCTCGGGTTTCGGGGTGAAACCGGGGTGGGTCCTGACATGCCACGCAGGAACTTGATCTGGTCGGTGTGTAGGAAAACACTAAATGTGGTGCCAATATTGACCTTCGAGTCAGCGAAGTCATGGGAGAGGACAACCTCCTCAATCTTCTTGATCAGTTGAGGGGGCAGTGAGGTCGAATGGCCATGCGGATCCTCAATCGGTCTATACTTGATGTGTCAGGCGAATCAGGAGTCGACGGGGTCGGCCTTGAAGGTAGACAAGGTGAAAACCATAGTTTCCTTCGGTTAGGTGATGGCCTTCCCTGTCATAGTGGAAGAATTGCATGTCTAAGCTGCCATCTGGTCTCCTCGGACTTGTTCGATACCCATGCGGGTAGGGAACTTGATCAGCAGCAGGCGAGTGGATACAACCGCTCAGAGTTGGATGATCAGACCATGCTCCAGAATTACGTTGTACATGGTCAAGCAGTTGACCACTAGAAATGGAGCTACAACAATGGCGTGCTTAGGAATTTCTCAAATTAAGAGAGGAAGGGTGAAGGTACTATCAGGACCCACCCCTAATCCCCCGGGATTAAGGGCTAAATCCTGATCCCGTCTAACTTACGCATGACACGAAGGTTAAACCAACGTCCAACCTTCATGCGACACGTACGTCAGACAAGGGATTCTCGAACCCACCATTCGAAAAGTAACCGGACTACTCAGAGTGTACCGAACTACTATGGATCGCCCCTAAATGCCAAGCCGCTTGTAGGCATCCATAAAGATAACGATGACCGAGCTACCAGTGTCGATCATGATCTAACCAACATCAAAGTTGGCGATGACAACTCGGATGACGGTCGGGTCATCGTGCGGGTAGGCCACCCCTCAATCCTCTTCCTCCGAGAAGTATATGGTCTCCTAGCCATTCTTCTCAACCTTCTTGGCTCTGCCTCCTGTGATATGGAAGACCTACTTATTGTGTTGTACAGTGCAAATGAAGTTCTTCTTGGCGCAGTTGGATACCAAAGGCGAGGAGATGGAGGTACCTCTAGTGATTGTGTTGATCTAGAGATGACGAGAATGCTAAGGAGCTTTATGCAACAACGGGTTGATTTTACCGTCTCAAACAAGTGCCTCCACCAGATCCCTAAAAGCCACGCATTGGTCAAGGCTATGACCGTTCTACTTGTGATACTAGCAGTAGACGCCAATATTATTTCCCAATCAGTCTCGGTGGCTAGTGACCATTCTGGCTTGGGGATTATGTTCTCCACGTTCATGAGCACGTTCTTGTAAGAAATGTTCAAGATGGTGTATGTCTCGTACTTTGATCGAGGGGGTGTGACAGGACCCGATCATGAGAATTTGTCACAAGCCATACCCAGACCTTGCTCCCGTCCGACAAGCACGCCAAAATATCAAAATTACTCTCACACTCTTGTTAGATAAGGGATACTCGTATTCCCAAATCTTATGCCTTCAGCTCCTAAGTAGCCTCGGTTCTTGTGTAACGGCCCTAGAGGATTTCAAAACCATGAAAACTGTGTGAGTGGACCTAAAAAGAATATTTTGAAAACATAAATTTGAAAATATAATCGTAAAACATAATTATTACCCTCCGTTTTAGAAATCTATGCATACATAAAGAGAATTTCATAAACCTAATAAATAGGAAATAAAAAACAAAATCTCAAAATGCATGCAATATAAGAAATCCAGCAAACATCGGAAAAACAAGTCCACATAAAACCATATTAAAAACCATGATCACAATCATACACAATCAACCTAACCTCGATGTATGCAAGCCAAATTATCATATCACAACTGCTCTACCGGTAGGCGAAACAACTAAGAAACTACGGAGCTCAACTCATGTCTGAGTGGGGACCAGCTCAAAAACTACAAAGCCCAGCTTGACGTCTGAGTAACGATCCAAGTCTCAAAAACTACAAAGTTTTACCTCGACGTATGAGACTACTCACTAATCTTGGGAACTATGGAGTTTTACCTCAACGTCTGAGTCACATACCAAGTCTCAAAAACTACAGAGTTTTACCTTGACATCCGCGAATATCCATCACAATACCGGTCTCGGGAATTACAGAGCATTACCTTGGCGTCTAAGACTGTCCAATCAAACTGGCATCTTGAGAAGGGTTTCCATAACACAACATATCACATCTCAAATAACAAGAAAACATACCCTCATAACTTATATCAATTCCAAAACCAAGTCCAGGATCCAAAGTATCCAGAATATAACATATACAGGTTCTCGTAAAATGTGCATCAAACAATTATTGTAAAATCGTCCAAAACTCACCATTATCCAGGAAACACACTTTATAACACGCATAATACATTTGCAAACAAAATCACAACTCAAAACCCGGGCCTAAGCCCAAAGCATGTTATTAAAATAATCCATTAAATCACCAAAATTCATATAAAATCCAAATCAATCAAATATCATTAAAATCACATAGAAAACCATTTAAACCACTTACATATGCATGCAAAATAAGTTTAAGGAAGAAAGGGTCCACTCACTCTCAGTCTATGCAGTTCGAATTAACTTGCACGCCTTTTTGTAATTCTCAGAACCTTTCCCACCTGTCATAATTAAATCATGTTTTAAGGTCACTAATAGTCTTAAATAACCCTATATTTAATCCCACAATTGTTTGGAATTTTTAAACAAATTAAAATAACATCTAAACCTTCGGATAGTCAAAACTGCCCAGAGACGACACTTGATTGCCTCGAAAATTGTACAGTTAGACTTGTAACATCAAATACTAGAACTTTCATGTTGGCCGAATTCTCAGATGGTGGCCCATGCGCCTCCACACGCCACCACCTTGCTTTGCGACTGGGCCTCATGCGCCTGCAGTTGCATTCACATGCCCAGTCGCTTGCAACCTCTCGTGGGTCTGTGTTTCCAGGTCGGCCGATTGGGTGACCCATGATAGGACCCAACCCTAAAACATTCCGTAAACTACACCCAAGTCTTGCCCACGTCTGACAAGCAACCAAAATACCAAGTTCACCCTCGAAACCTTGTCAGACAAGGGACACTTGTACAATCGTGAGTTCATGCCTCCGTTCAATAAGCAGCCACGATTCTCGTGCACCAACCCTGGAGGGTTTCAAAACCAATAAAAATTTGTGAGTCGACAAAAATATTATTCCCAAACATAGTTTCCAAAACATAAGTAAGTGCCCTCCATTTTATAAAAACTATGCATGCATCATATAAGTTCTCAAATATAGAGAAAATATAGAGAAAACAAGTAAACTCGAAATACGTGCGAACACCAAAAAACATATTCATATAAACCATATCGAGATAGCAACACAGAAATGATCACATCAATGTGCGAAATCATATCAATCACACGTAACCAACCATACGGTACCAGCCAATCATACCGAACCAGCCCATCCTCTATGCTGGAATCTCAATTAACACATCATACCCGCACTATTGGTAGGGCATACTACTTGGGAAAACAAAGTCCCATACCACTCGGGAAAACAAAGTCCCGCTCTGAACGTCCGAGTGCCCGAAAAAACAGAGCACAGCTCTGGGCGTTCGCGTGGCACCCAAGAAAATAGATCCCAACTTTAGATGTCTAGGTGTGGATTGATCCCATGAAAATAGAACCCGGCTCTGGACATCTAGGTACAAGCCCAAGTCACTGTATAAGGAAAATAAAGCCCTGCTCTGGACTTCTGAAACATAATCAATCCACAACTCGAGGAAGCTTGTTCAATCACATCACAACCACACACATATATCCACAATTCACACCCAATCATACCACACATATATCCAATAGTCACACAACCATATCATATATCAATTCCATATTCAAAACCAAGTTCAGAAACCAAAACCAACTTCCAAACCCAGGCTTAAGCCCAAATTATAACTTATGTTAAAACCTCGTAAATCATGCCACTAAAATATTCCATAAATTAGCAAATCTCGTATATAAAACCCAATCAATCAAATGTCACCAAAGTCATGTATAAATCTCGTATTGACTCTAAAATCAATCTGGAATTCAATATAAACCCAAAATATGAAAGATGTATTTTCCTTGTAAAACGTGCAATATAGTAATTACTGTAAAATCACCAAAAATAACATAAAATCATATAAAATTATACTTAAATCGTCGTATAGCAGTTCACATATTAAATCATGTAAAACCATATAAATATACATGCATGGGGTTTAAGAAAAAGAAAGTTCACTCACACGTATCGTACACATAGTTGAACCGCATAGAATATTTTCTCGTAAATTCGAGAATGTCATCTCCTGTTAAAAATCATTTCTAAACATCAATAACCATCCTAATTAACTCACACTTTAATCGCTTAAATTTTCGGGGATTTTTAAATGGATTTAAAACAAAGATAAACCTTCGGATAGTCAAAACTACCCCAAGACGATACTCGATCGCCTAAAAAATTGTACCATTGGACCTGAAGGATTGAGAACTAGAAATTTTGTGTTGACCACATTACGAACGGGTGTACCACGTGCCCACATGCGCCTAAAATCTTCTCTGTGCGTGAAATCCACGGGCGTTCTTATTCATTATCCCTAACCTCGCAATAGACCCGGTTACTTGCTAACTGGGTTGTCGAACCCGCGAGTCCAATACGCTTCAAACTTCACTATTTTTCACCTTTTTTCGTGTTTTAAACATCTAAATCCATCTATCAACTACCAGAAAGAATTCTATGATGAGTAAACAATAGGAACTCACCTGGATGCCAAGGTCCAAATCCATGAGTTTCGGTCGTGATTCTCAATCCATTTCTACTTGGTTTTTGCTTCCAACTCGTCCTTTAATACCTTAAAATGATCGTACCATCTTCAGGGACACTTTCGAATGCCTCTTTCCTAGGTTCTTGGCCAAAAACAACGAACCCAAACCTTCGAGCTTCACGGGTCACTTTTGAATTTTTGTGTTACTTAGTTCCTACCCCTCTCCTCACAATTTTTTCACAGTTTCTTTCCTCTCCTCCCCATCTTCTCTTCTCTTTTTTGTCCCTTGCTAACTATCTCCCCAGTTTTTCTCACACTTCACCCCACCACTTTCCCCATGCTTTGTTTTCCTTTTTTCAGTCACTCCACCACCCCCCCCCCCCCCCCCCAAAAAAAAAAATTATCCCTAAAAAAACCCCACACACACCTCTATAAAGAATGAAAGTCGGTGGAGCTTGGGGAAGGGACAAGTCCAGAGTTTTTTGGACATGTGTCAATCTCAAAATATCTTCCAAGTAAAAGACCAAATACCCTTGGTGCACAATTACTATTTTACCCTTAGCTCGTTTTTTAACCCGCATCGAATCCTTCCCAAGTTCGATTTTGACATGCTATCTGTCTCGGGAATTTAAGACCTTCGCAATGGTCCTCGTGGAACACCCAACCAATACTAAAGTCAAAAAGTCAACATTTGACCAGTCCAAGGGCAAAATCATCATTTCCACAGAATTTTTAGAATTTTTTTTCCTCAAAAGTCTGGGTCATTACACCCGACTCGGCTGTTCCTTCTTCGATTTGCGGTATTTTCATCCCTTCCATGTCCAGTATACTTATAATTTACCTAGTAGAAGCTCTATAATCTCACAATGGCAAGAACTTACCTCAAATTCACGATATTCGATCTTAGCTTCATGGCCCGTAATGAACCTTGATGCCTGAACATTACATGCATCCAAACTATGGTTTAAACAAATCTTTAGAGTCGCATGGATGTTTAGAATATGTTATAAGGCTTGGTTTCAAGCTTCCAAGACTAGATCAAAACTTCACTTCATGACCCAGATTTTTGGGTCTCTTGGGTTCACTTCCCTCCCCCTCGTTTCACTTCATTTTCCCCTCATTCTTTCTCTTCTTTCTTTTCTTTTCCTTCTCTGGTCATGCCTTTCCTTGGTTCTCCCTCGTTTTCTTATCACCTCCACGTTTTCTCATTTTTTCTTTCTTTCGGTGCCTTACCACCGAACTCAGCTTAACCTACTCTTTGTTTTTTCCACCAATATATCTAAGTATATGTATATATATACATAAGTATAGAGGTAGGTCGGTAGTAGGGGAAAAATGAGAAGAAAATTTTTGAACCTTCTAGGGTACTCTAGGTCACTCTAGAAAATGACCAAAATATCCTTAAGAGTTTTTTTTACCCGAATCAACCTCATACGTTCTCCGATTTTTGCGTGCGACCTATCCCGAGACCTTCGTAATTGTCTTCTCCGATTTTTGGTCTAACACACCAACATGTTCGTCATCCGAGAACAATTCTAGTTTAGATAACTAAGTTGCTTAATATAAACTAATCCATCATTTCCCTTCGATATAAATCATATAAGCAACGTGAATGTCTCTAGCAATATAACTATTTCACATAAAACACACCCAAACTGACCTCAGTATTGTCCAACTAGGTGCAGAATTGTACCCATTACATATGGGCATGTCTGAAGTCTTAGTGCATCTTTTATCCTTGGTTTCTAGCAGTTGATTAGAACTAATTATCAACCCAAGTACGAGTTGAAATGAACAACAATGCCACACATGGACAAACACCTCACACCTTACTCACTAAGACTCAATAACATGACTTCACTTAGGATGAATGCCCATAATAACCAATTGTGTTTTAATCCATGTCAACTTGGAGCTATGTTAAATCTAAGAACTTCCTCAACTCAACTGAGCCCCTAATTTTTTATCCATAAACATCAATTCAACACAAATTACGTACACACATATTAGATATATCAAAATCAAAACCAACAAGTTATCTAGCCAATTCTTGATACCCTAATATCCATCGGAACAACTAACCCACCTCGGGGATTATACTAAATACTTTCCAAGTTAAATATGAACAACCATCACAACAGGTTTGTAAGGTAAACACACAAACGCTATAGACATACTGAACTAAAACTCAACTCGAGTACTAGTCATACTACATAGCATAGGCTCGTATCCAAGGTAACACTTGTTTAGGTACACTTGAACTTTAATCAATAAGAAGACATATCTCTCTAATGGTGAACATGATCTGTGGATTAATGCACCTGAACTTATTACTTGAACTATGTCAAGAAATTACCAAACTGAATTCAAGCTCAACATCATATCTATTCATATTGAATTCTTTGTAAAACTTTAACTTAACATCATCATGAATATAAACAACTTGGGCTTGCAACCACAACTTAGTTTCTTTAAACGTCCTATGCATTACTTAAGATTGTACTCAACCTTTCACTTCTAACCCAAACTATAATTCTTGATTCAACTCCTTTCAAATCTCATACCAATACTCTGACTCATGTCCAAGTCTTATTAATGTTTGAACCCATGACACCACTAACCTTTTCTCACATAAGGCATCTTCGTTATTTCTCATCTTTAAATCAAACGTATGGTCCCCAAAAAGGTGCTAAAACCCTATCTCCTTACTTCCAAATACATAACCACACATCCCAAAGTAAAATCATACATCTTTTTCGATTTTCCCTTCACTGTTTATCATTCCTTATTTCATATCTGCTAAACCATGTAATACATCCATCACGTTTCATAAAATCTACAGGGCCTTTTGAGCTAAGTGTCAATTTGAGGATGACTAGCTACGCTAACGTGTAAAACCTTTCATAGACACTTTTGCTCATTCTGTTAGAATTCTAGTTAGCAATTGCACATAGTCACTTAGTCACACTAATCACTATTCACAAATTATACCATATAAAACTTTTCTCTTAGACTAACTTATAAATCTATCACCAATCTTTCAAACCTTTGTAGGCTTGTCATAACTTCCTAAATCCTTAGAAGTTGAAAATACAATTTCCATCGTTAAGCGAACCCGATAGCTACACAAGGTTCTACCCACCTTTCAAATTCAACTTGGCTTCCACCACTTAATTATTTTCCTACTGACGTAACACGATAAATCTCTATTACTCTATCACCTAGCAAGTCAGGCTAGCTTAATAATGTTCCTCCAACACGTATAAGAGAATTCACAAGTATTCTTCTCAAGTACTACCTGTTCCATATACATTCCTTAGTCAATGCTTGCTAACATAATCGCATTTCTTAATTAATTTCACCCATATTTGTCATCTCAATTTTAGATTCTTTTAGCTTCTCCAAGTGGAGAAATGCTATAACCTCTTATGGTCCTTGAAGTCTTATACTTGTATCCAAAGAGTTATACCGTCAAACTTTTAATCAATATTACCAGTTCCAAGTTATATATAGGATCGTTTTACTCAATAATCACATACATAACAACCTTTTTAAACTTCCACAGTTCCATATACACACATAAGCATACAAGAAAACATAAACAATAGGCAATTAAGTTTCAACCCACAAATCATTGACCATGAGCCCACAACAACCATCACACACTTTTAAGAAATCCCTATATCCGATAATATTAAGAACTCTGGGCATCCTTCTCACGATCACCTCTAAGAACTTCCACAGGCTCTAATCAACAAAACCTAAGTGACAATATACTTGGGCCTTAAGAATATCACGCAATTTCTTCAACCAACTATGCATACTTTTATGATTCTATAAATATTTCTAGAATATCGCTAAGCCAAACAATACCACCAAGAATTCCTAATGACCTTAACTAAAGGGTCACCTCTTTAGCCAATTTATGGCAGTACATTCATAGTTCCATTTCAAATAAGTATCTAGAATTCCTTAATTACTCCTACAAGACACTTCCCCAAGGCGTGGGGTATTTAACATGTACTTATTACCCATTTTGAAACACCTGTGTTTAGTACTCAAACTCATTTATATGCTCAACAATGAGAATTACTGAGCTCAAATACTACTTTAGGTTTCAGCTTGAACCTTTTTTAACAGTTGAATTATCACACTAATTCGTCATTCCGACTCATCTGAAGCCTAGTATCTCGATTTATATACAACCTTTTAGAATTCTAGTTCGATTTTTGTAATCCATACTAATACATCAACCAAACACCAACCATTTAAGGTCACTATACATCATCAACCCAACATCAATGTTCACGCGTCGGACCCGACATAAGGCATTTGCTTACTTTAAACCTTAAACACTTACTCCAACTAAGAAACCTATTCGCTAGCACACTCGAGTCCACCCTGGTGACTAATACAAGGACTTCAACGTATTGTCCAGAGTTGTACAACTGTTTTTAATATCAGTACGTGACATCCACTAGACATATTGATATGCCAATCCAACATCACAAATCTCAAGGAAAAATAATGTAATACTACGCATATAACACTTCACACCAATCCAGGTGAATCACATGAACAACACGTATCATACAAAATCAATTCATATCCAGCCCTAAAAATTACCCCGGGGCACCCATACTCGTCTAACTACTAGGTCGTGCACGAGACTCACATCTCGAAGTCATGGAAATTTTAGGCACATCTCAGAACCTAAGCTCTGATATCAAGTTGATAGAACCTGATCATGAGAATATGTCGTAAACCATATCGAGGCCCTGCTCCCGTCGGAAAAGCACACCAAAATATCGAAATTACTCTTGCACTCATATCAAAGTTCATGCCTCCGCCTCCTTAGCAGCCTCGATTCTTGTGTAACAGCCCTGTAAGGTTTCAAAACCAAAAAACTGTGTGGGTGGACCTAAACAGAATATTTTTAAAACATAATTTCGAAACCATTATCGTAAAACATAATTATTACCCTCTATTATAAAAAGATTTGCATGCATAAAGAGACTTTCATAAACCCAATAAATAGGCAATAAAACGCAAAACCTCAAAATGCATGAAATATAAGAAATCCAACAACTATCCGAAAAAAGTCCAAATAAAACCATATTAAAAACCATGATCACAACCATACACAATCAACCCATCCTCGATGCCTGTAAGCCAAATCATCATATCAAAATTGCTCTACTGGTAGGCCAAACTACTTGGAAACTACGGAGCTCAGCTTGACATCTGAGTAGGGGCTGTCTCAGGAACTACGGAGCCCAGCTCGACGTCTAAGTTAGACGCTGAAACCCACTCCCCCTATCAGCCGCCTGCCACTAACTACACCCATTCCAGCCACTTAAACCTCCTAGCAGGTTCTGCCATGCTTTTTCCTGCCCAACAACTCCAAAATTCAGCATAAATCCATCATTTCCTCACTTTATTTTTTTTTAATTTGTATTTTATTTTCTAATTTTTTTGGCACTTCCTGACACGACCCATCCCAATCCCCCCGGAATTACCATGGAATGTGACGTGCTCTCGTCTGACAAGAGGCGTCCGACAAGGGATAACCGATTGTTATTGCCCAAACGGGCTTCCAGAGTGCGTAAGGATCGATGGAGGAGGTGTGCGATGCTCAAGTCTCTACTGCAGTCGTATCCGGAATCAACCTGAAGGGCATTAAAAACAAAAGCTGTGAGTGGACGAAAATAAACAAGTCTGCTTAAAACATTTATAAGACATTTATGCCCCTCAGAAAAATCATATGCATGCACCAAAACCAATTTTCACATATTTATTTAGAAATAACCATTAGGGCCTTAGCCCGGAAACCAAAGCATAGTTTCAAATTCCAAAAGGGTCAATCCAAGAGTTCTTTCATAAATCCAGTAATAAGAACCATAAGGCATATAATATAAACCATAACCATAATTTTTTTGCCACTGCACTATACACTCCAATCCGACATCCCTGATGTCTGACGTCCCTGACGTCAATAAGGTCACAATCACAAGGCTACGCGTGCCACTCGGGTCTCAATTTCTGAGTTTAATCCCTGAACCCCGTTCGGGTACAGCATCCCCGATGCTTAGCGTCATAGACGCTGGACGTACTAGACGTCTGTGACCTCTCCGGGGTACCTCATCCGGAGGAGACAATATAATATGGACGGATCTATACAGTGCAGTACCAAATACATTTTATTGATATCCACATGCAAAACATATATGTATACACAGGTAAAATTCGAACCGATCGTTACGTTTCATCAAACGGGTCTCATGCCTAAACACCGTGAAACGTGCCATAAACGAAATATCATCAAAACCATTTATTGATTCCAGCATGTGAAGATATATAAAATGCAAACCAGAAAACATTTATTCGATTCCATTTTAGGGTCCCCGACCCGCAATCACATGTAGAAATCAACTGGGCCCCTGGCCCGATTTCACAAGTTAACTGGGCCCCTGGCCCGCTCCACAAGTTAACTGGGCCCCTGGCCCGATTCATAAGTTAACTGGGCCCCTGGCCTGATTTTACTTTATCAAGTTCGTAACCGTTTCATGAAATCATATCCAACCACATTTATGGAAATCGGTGCAAATCCAGAAAACCTCGGTTTACGTGCAAATACGTAAATCACCTCGAAATGCTTGAAATCATTTAAATTCACCGATATCCAAAGTAAATCATTTAATCATAATTATAACAATCATAAAACAGTTATGCATGCATCGAATTTATGAAACCAATGTCCACTCACAGACCGTTTAACCGAGTGTCTCGATACGCGTGCCATAAGCCTTCCCGGGCCACACCACTATCACCGGGACTCCCAATCCTGTCCAAATCACATTAGAGGATTACTAACCCCTTCATTAACATCCTATTCAAGTCCCGTAATTTTCCCGAATTTTTAAGTATTTTTTAAACTGGATTTAAAACCTTCGGACATCCCGAACAATATCGAAACGGAATCCGATCGACACGAAACCAACGCCAAAATGTTTGTTACATTGAATAGATTAAAAGTCATGTTGACCGTACCTCGGGATTCGCAATCACGCGCCCCCACGTGCCACCGCAAGCGACTGCGCGTGGAAGCCACGCGCTAGCTACAGTAACTATGCACATTGATCTCCTTCACCCGAATGACTGGTAAACGGGTTGAAAAACCCGCGATAAGACCCGGTCCAAATCCTAGCAATTCGACACCGATTCCATCAATTCAAAAGTCCATTAGCATCGAATTAGATTCAATTAGGGATCTGTGGGCTAAATTACACACAATCTTACCTCAAACCTTAAGATCAAGGATGATCACACGAAGAACAATCCGATCAGTGTTCATCATCCGAAATCCTCCCATGTCAATCGATTCTTCCAATTGATGCATCCATTAGCATCGTAGGGTCATAATGAACTCAATCCCCAGTCCAATTGCATCAATCCAAGCTTCAAATCCCACGACTCAAGCTCGAAATTTCTGCAGCTACAGTAGTTTTGTTCTTCCTCAAACGGGCCTCAATTCTCTTCGTTCTTTCGACGTAAAAGATCGTGGCAATCCCAGAAGACTCAAACTAGTCTCCAATTTGATCGTCAAGGCCCAAATCTTCCAATTCGATTTTCCCCCCGAATTTCAGAATTTTCGAAATTCCAGCCCCCAGCTCTCAATTAGTCCCTCGTGTTTTCCCAATTCAATCCAGTCTCAATTCTCGCCAATTTCGTTCACAAATTCAGTGGATAGAGAGGAGATTAAGGGTAGAAGAAAATTGAAGTTTGGTTGTTCACGGTTGAAGAAGTCTGAAGAGATTAATGGAGGAAATAATTCAGTTAATTAATCAAATAAACACAATCATAATGTTCCCCCATGTTACAATTATACTAAACAATTCAGGGATAGATCGCACTAGACATCCACCAAGCTCAATCATGGCTCCAACTCACGGCTGTTCAAAATCACAGTCCAAATTACCATTCTGCCCTTGTGCAGAAAATTACCAAAATGCCCCCCACGCATCCTGACCCGTAACTCGGTCATACGGACTCCGATTGATGCGTGCCGCCTGTCATTGGATTCGTATTGACGATACCTACGTAACGGTCCTTGGCCCCTGGCCATCGGGCCTCCCGATCAAAAAGTCAACATTTCCCCTTATATCGTCCAAATTACGAAAATGCCCTTGCACTTCCGTACATCATAACTTTCACCACGAGCGTCGGAATCGAACGTGCCACCTGTCTATGAACTCGTGACGTCCCGAACTACGTCACAGTCATCGGTAAAAGTCCATTTGACCATCCTATTTAAAAGTCAACGTTTTGCCCACGCCTAGGGACAAAACGGTCATTTTGCACAATTCGTCCGAAATCACTCAACTAATCCCAGATTAGTAAATCATAATTAAATATTATTAAATCCCGATATTCGGGATGGGTCGTTACAACCTTCCCTCCTTAAAGAATTTCGTCCTCGAAATTACCAACATCCTTATTCCACAACCACCTCGTGGAAAACAATTCGACCTCATAACATGTGTACACCTGTACACCCACTTGCTCGGTCAACACCAGCTTCGTTTGTACCCAGACATCCCATCACAGTCATACGTCATAATAGCAACAACACTCGACCACCGCGAGTGGAAATGATCACCTGATCCGCGATAAAATAGCCTAACCATTTAGCTGACTCCTTCAGCTAAACGGTTCCCTTCCATTGCCAATATATCCTTACATTTGCTCCCATTGGGAGTCACCAAATCTCATTTGTCAGTCCATGCCGACACCATCAGTCAAACTGTCATCACTAAGCTTTACCACCCTAGTAAAGCCCCAACCATCAGCCAGTCAGTGATAACACCACGTACTACATCACCCTCGATGTAGCGTAAGATCAACCACATGATCTCAATTCGCAGGGCAAGCCCAATCCTGCGACACAAAATAATCTCAATGCCCATAATCGCCGACTCCCTCAGCGAACCAAGACGCTGGGAAATCACGGTGTGATCAAGTCACACAAGGCTACTCGTGGTCACTTAGACCACCAATTCACTCATCCTGAGTGTACGTATACCGTCAATTCCCTCAGTCAAGTGGTGTAACTGGAACGCATTGAATACCAGCCCAGCAGTGATCACACATCACAATACTAGGGTTCCACTAGCCAACCATGGCTAAGAGCACCTGCTCATACAACCACTGAACCCGACAAGATCAAACTGCACAGCGCACGGTATCCAATGTCCAGTCCACGATCACAACCAAACAAATGATATCGGAACCAAGCCGATCACCATCACGTTTGATCACACACCACAGGTACATCCCATGTACCGCCATTAGGCACCACCCGGCCAAACCAGTATCAATCATCGTACAACGTACCCTGTACGTACATCAATCCATCAATCCGCCTACAACCACCCAGGTCATAGCCAACACGTTCCAATAATGGAGTACATTTGCCCGAACCATCAGGAGACAAATCGAACTCCACCCCTCATCTAGTTTTAATTCTGAATCCGAATCCGCAATTTCGTAAGAAATCCCGAATCCAAACCCAGACATCATAATTTTATTCCATCTCCAAATTCGAATCCGAAATCATTACTCCGTAAGCTAGCATTGGAATAATCATTCCGCACCCAAATCCAGTAATCCATTTTCGAGCTTCGCAATCGAATTCTGAATCGTCACCCAGAAATTCGGTTCCAAAACCCAAAATCTCGTTTACGTCCACCAAGACGTAACAAAACCGAACCTATCGGTTGCCTGTCCAAAACACTCGATTGACTTCATAGGGAAGCCAAGCCCAATACTATCACGTCAAAGGTTGACAAAATCCGACCACATCGGAAACCTACTCACCCGAGTCACCAACCATATGGACTCACTCCGAAAAGAAGTTCAGTCCCGTCAACTTACACAATCAAGGTAAGAGTGATAAACTCTCCACCCATCTGGATCATCAAGATCACAATCCAGATCCATCGCTACGTCACCCGACTACTAATATCACGATCCTAGATCGTCACATCGTCCAAAGTCGACAACATCACAAATCAGATCCACCTAGGATCCACACATGCTCACATAGCTAACAATCCATCTGAAAGCTGATCGTAGGGTCTTACACCCTCAATTGAATCATTCGTCAAATTTCCCTTGGTGGAAAGATGACCACGCATTTCACCACCAAATCCAAAATCATACACAACTTCTAGTGTCCAATGACCCCAAGCCAAACATGGGTCCACCTACCAATACACGCTCAACGTACTGGTAACAACAATCATCATCTGCCACGGCAGGAAAATATGAAGTCAACCCCAATGACTTCGGAATACCAATCACCGATGCGGAAACGAGCACTCCTCTCGTCTCCCAATCACAACTCTCCCCGAAACGGGAGTTCCAACCATGTTGGGAACAGACATGCTCCCAATGAGATGTCAAGTCCAACCACTGGACTGCCCACGTCCTTACCTCACTTGGACCACCACGTGTCCAAAATCAATTCCTTACTGGACCTCACGTCCGCCAATAATCATGTATGCACACACCCCGATTCCGAACGGAATATCCACAACTCTGCCTGGATGTGCATACCATACTGCCTTCGTCTCACATCTCAACCTTTACAGGTTCAATCCTCAGGTTCCAAGTGATTCACAATCATAAAATCCCACATCAATACCACGAATGGTTTCCCCGACTTTTCCAATTTCAATAATTTCCTTGCACCCTCCGAGGATATTAGAGGTAAACAGTCTTACCAATCTCGGAGTTGACAACAACTCCCCAAATCCACTGATTCTCATGACGTAGGGAACATCGTCCCTAGATTCCTCAAGTCTCAACCATACCTTAATATCCATTCATCACTTGTCATCATAAATCTGTTAGGACTTATCCCAACACGACACAACCTCCACTGGATCCCATCCAGTCCAAGACTCAACCACCACTGAGTCGCAGATACCGATCATCTGTCCATCATGACGGAGTCACACCCCATCTGGTGGCTCATCGTCATCACAATCACTGACACCAGCACCAGTGCTAGTACCAGTACCAACGCACCATCATCAACACTAGTATCAGCACACTGGCATCCATACTAGTATTGGCATAAAAGTACCAACATACCAACATCCATACATAACACACGAACATCCACACTAGCACACGAACATCCATGCTAGCACACGAACATCCATGCTAGCACACAGTGTGCAAAGTTGTTACCCTGGATCTCCGTTCATTCCGAACGACGATCCCGTAACACCACTCGTACCCCACAACTATGGGTACCTCCAATTTGACCACTGGCACATCAGGGTAATGGACGTTCCCTGAACATCCCCTGATCCCCAAGTGTCAAAACCACACTAAATACCCTCGATAGCCAGTTATCTCGACACAACTGTCGACCAACAGTCATCGTTGTCAAGATCCGTATCCACACATCACACTAATATTCGATCCAACACGGGATTCCATATTTTATCTCATAACCGTATCCATAGATCGAAACCCATAAGACTCACTAGAGTCATCCACATGGTCATCCACGACCTCAGCCGCCCGTCGCAGCACAAATTCTCAATTAAAGTTCACTTTTCCAGTCCATCAATTATAAATTAGGGTTCCAAAATCACACCCTAGGGTTTCACTGAACCCAACTTCCCTCTGCAGTAAAATCCACAACCTGACCGACTCCGCGGTTCTGACCTCGCATAGATGTCCAATCCAATCCAATCGTCAACTCAACGTGGGTTCCATCGTGGGTTCCACCACGAAGGTCATCGGCCAACTCCGATGCATCAACACCCTGTACACTAGCCAACACTACCAGGGTCCATAATTTAGACCATTACTCAACTGAGTTTCGTATTTCCATAACATTATTCCAATGGGGTTCCCCGAACCCGGCTGTGCCCAGTGGCACAACAATCCATAATCACATGACCGAACCGACGGTCCCACATTACCAGTTAATCGTATACAACCCCACTTGGGTTGAATCACATCAAGGCACGGCGGATCGGGCCAAACACACCCAATTCACCATACAAACCCAAAACTATCTATCAGGTTGACAACGAAACAGCAGCCCAAAGAGACATCACACCCTCGACCTTCGCGCACAAAAGAGCAAAACCTGCTCTGATACCACTTGACACGACCCATCCCAATCCCCTCGGGATTACCATGGAATGTGACGTGCTCCCGTCTGACAAGAGGCGTCCGACAAGGGATAACCGATTGCTATTGCCCAAACGGGCTTCCAGAGTGCGTAAGGATCGATGGAGGAGGTGTGCGATGCTCAAGTCTCTGCTGCAGTCGTATCCGGAATCAACCTGAAGGGCATTAAAAACAAAAGCTGTGAGTGGACGAAAATAAACAAGTCTGCTTAAAACATTTATAAGACATTTATGCCCCTCAGAAAAATCATATGCATGCACCAAAACCAATTTTCACATATTTATTTAGAAATAACCATTAGGGCCTTAGCCCGGAAACCAAAGCATATTTTCAAATTCCAAAAGGGTCAATCCAAGAGTTCTTTCATAAATCCAGTAATAAGAACCATAAGGCATATAATATAAACCATAACCATAATTTTTTTGCCACTGCACTATACACTCCAATCCGACATCCCTGATGTCTGACGTCCCTAACGTCAATAAGGTCACAATCACAAGGCTATGCGTACCACTCGGGTCTCAATTTCCGAGTTCAATCCCCGAACCCCGTTCGGGTACAGCATCCCCGATGCTTAGCGTCATAGACGCTGGACGTACTAGATGTCCGTGACCTCTCCGGGGTACCTCATCCGGAGGAGACAATATAATATGGAAGGATCTATACAGTGCAGTACCAAATACATTTTATTGATATCCACATGCAAAACATATATGTATACACAGGTAAAATCCGAACCGATCGTTACGTTTCATCAAACGGGTCTCATGCCCAAACACCGTGAAACGTGCCATAACCGAAATATCATCAAAACCATTTATTGATTCCATCATGTGAACATATATAAAATGTAAACCAGAAAACATTTATTCGATTCCATTTTAGGGTCCCCGACCCGCAATCACATGTAGAAATCAACTGGGCCCCTGGCCCGATTTCACAAGTTAACTGGGCCTCTGGCCCGCTCCACAAGTTAACTGGGCCCCTGGCCCGATTCATAAGTTAACTGGGCCCCTGGCCCGATTTTACTTTATCAAGTCCGTAACCGTTTCATGAAATCATATACAACCACATTTATGGAAATCGGTGCAAATCCAGAAAACCTCGGTTTACGTGCAAATACGTAAATCACCTCGAAATGCTTGAAATCATTTAAATTCACCGATATCCAAAGTAAATCATTTAATCATAATTATAACAATCATAAAACAGTTATGCATGCATCGAATTTATGAAACCAATGTCCACTCACAGACCGTTTAACCGAGTGTCTCGATACGCGTGCCATAAGCCTTCTCGGGCCACACCACTATCACCGGGACTCCCAATCCTGTCCAAATCACATTAGAGGATTACTAACCCCTTCATTAACATCCTATTCAAGTCCCGTAATTTTCCCGAATTTTTAAGTATTTTTTAAACTGGATTTAAAACCTTCGGACATCCCGAACAATATCGAAACGGAATCCGATCGACACGAAACCAACGCCAAAATGTTCGTTACATTGAATAGATTAAAAGTCATGTTGAACGTACCTCGGGATTCACAATCACGCGCCCCCACGCGCAGCTACAGTAACTATGCACAGTGATCTCCTTCACCCGAATGACTGGTAAACGGGTTGAAAAACCCGCGATAAGACCCGGTCCAAATCCTAGCAATTCGACACCGATTCCATCAATTTAAAAGTCCATTAGCATCGAATTAGATTCAATTAGGGATCTGTGGGCTAAATTACACACAATCTTACCTCAAACCTTAAGATCAAGGATGATCACACGAAGAACAATCCGATCACTGTTCATCATCCGAAATCCTCCCATGTCAATCGATTCTTCCAATTGATGCATCCATTAGCATCGTAGGGTCATAATGAACTCAATCCCCAGTCCAATTGCATCAATCCAAGCTTCAAATCCCACGACTCAAGCTCGAAATTTCTGCAGCTACAGTAGTTCTGTTCTTCCTCAAACGGGCCTCAATTCTCTTCGTTCTTTCGACGTAAATGATCGTGGCAATCCCAGAAGACTCAAACTAGTCTCCAATTTGATCGTCAAGGCCCAAATCTTCCAATTCGATTTTCCCCCCGAATTTCAGAATTTTCGAAATTCCAGCCCCCAGCTCTCAATTAGTCCCTCGTGTTTTCCCAATCAATCCAGTCTCAATTCTCGCCAATTTTGTTCACAAATTCAGTGGATAGAGAGGAGATTAAGGGTAGAAGAAAATTGAAGTTTGGTTGTTCACGGTTGAAGAAGTCTGAAGAGATTAATGGAGGAAATAATTCAGTTAATTAATCAAATAAACACAATCATAATGTTCCCCCATGTTACAATTATACTAAACAATTCAGGGATAGATCGCACTAGACATCCACCAAGCTCAATCATGGCTCCAACTCACGGCTGTTCAAAATCACAGTCCAAATTACCATTCTGCCCTTGTGCAGAAAATTACCAAAATGCCCTTCACGCATCCTGACCCGTAACTCGGTCATACGGACTCCGATTGATGCGTGCCGCCTGTCATTGGATTCGTATTGACGATACCTACGTAACGGTCCTTGGTCCCCGGCCATCGGGCCTCCCGATCAAAAAGTCAACATTTCCCCTTATATCGTCCAAATTACGAAAATGCCCTTGCACTTCCGTACATCATAACTTTCACCACGAGCGTCGGAATCGAACGTGCCACCTGTCTATGAACTCGTGACGTCCCGAACTACGTCACGGTCATCGGTTAAAGTCCATTTGACCATCCGATTTAAAAGTCAACGTTTTGCCCACGCCTAGGGGCAAAATGGTCATTTTGCACAATTCGTCCGAAATCACTCAACTAATCCCAGATTAGTAAATCATAATTAAATATTATTAAATATCGATATTCGGGACGGGTCGTTACACTTCCTCTATAAATAAGGAGGTCATTTTCATTGTAAAACACTCATCCTTTTCTCGTTTTCTCTCTCTTTTTAGGTTCTTTTAGTTATTTTCTTTTAGATTTTCTTTAGACTTCTCTTTGTATACATTTTTATGTTTTCCTTAAGAAAATCCTAGGCCGAGTACTTTCGAGGCAATTTTAGGTTTTAAGCATGAATTCCTCGTGTTTCTTTCTTCATCTTCACAAGGTTATGTCTGTTATCATGGATCCTTGTGAAAAACCATCTTTTTCTACTTAAACTCTTGTTATTGTTTTGGTTTTCCTTATAATTTAATATATGTGTTGGTATTTTCTTTCTAGCATTTGTAAATATGAATACAATCTCCATGTGTTTTACTTTCTGAATTTTAATCATTTCATATGTTTTAGTGCTTAAACTTCAATTCAACGCTAAGTGTCTAACGATGTTGGTGCACTTAGAAGAGGATTGAAGAAATTTAATGTTGATCGCTATCGGCGCATTAAATCAACAACTTAAGGTGAATCATATTGTAAGTGACTATCGGTGTCGATGCATTTATAATATTGAAAAATGTATGCATGTAATTGAGATGATGAAGGTAAGATTTCGTGATTGGTTCAATATGAGCAAAATTTTAGAGTGTTGGTAAAATTTGTGTTTGAAGGAATTCTATTATAGGAGTAGTTTAAATAATGTGATTGTTAATTCGTATTTACTTACGTTAAAGTGTCGATTTTGTCTATGAAACTAATCTTTGGTTTGTAAATATTATAAGCATTCGCATTTTAATTCTTATTTAAAAAACGTAGTTTCAGCTACAAATCTTTTCAAAACCTCCCAAATCATTTTATTATTTTATTCGTTAATTCTTTAATTATATAATTCCTTTATTTTTTAATTTTTTAATTCTTTAATTTTTTAATTTTTTAATTTTTTAATTTTTTATTCATTTATTATGTTATTCTTTGATTATTTATTATTATTTTTTCACTAACTATTATTTAATATTCTATCATTTCCCCGGTTAAGAATGATCTATATTTACCAATACTACATCTACACAAAAAATGGTTTAAATTGCATATACTTGAATTACGTGTTTATTTAATTGCGTAGTTTATGCCGTATCAGGTCGGTCGGACCAACATATACTAGCGACCTCCTCGGACGAGTCGGCGCCACCCTCTGTGACAAAGATGTGAATGAGGTTGTCAATGCGAAAGGCCTGACATGGATCTGTCTTGAAAGGTATTTAACCAATCTGTTTCATTGGTGGTAAATCTTTTTCTCAGGGGAAAGTGAGCTTGATGGGACTGAGCTGTCTGCGATCCAGTTGGGATGTCATGATTAGGGCTTCGCGAGCATCGTAGAAGAATCTAGTCCCATGGGTACCTTTTTCTTGGTACAATTAGGAACTTGGAGGCCTTGTCAGTTGGTACATTCATGGTAGACGCCTTTTCCTTTTGTGGTGCGGCGACTTTCTTAGCTCCATGAGTCTCATCCAGAGCACGGTGAGTGGCCAGCTGGGCCTAGGCATTTCGGAGGTATGCCTTCATGTTTGTGTATTGCCCGCTCAAATTTGTGTATCGTACCTCGGCCTGAGTGTCGTTGGCCTTGGTCTCGGCAATGTCATAATGTAGTCTTTCTAGAGCTAGGGAAACATTAGGAGAGGAGCCTTTCGGTGCCCAAATCGATGCGGGCGTGGCAAAGAAAAGTGGTGCTCGGCTCGGTAGAGTGGTGGGAAAATTTAGTTAGAATTTCTACAGACGATGCCAAACTGTGGATACACAAATTATGCAAACTTAGGGTGTGAATCCTGCTCAGCCACGTGTACTGGGACAGACTTGTCAAAAAGGGTAATTGGTCGGCCGACCAGAAGTAGGCACCAATGTCGTACCAGCCTAAGGGTACTCCGACGCCCAGTTAGTGATGGGTATATGTGTAAGGAGTAAGTTGACACGACCCATCCCAATCCCCCCGGAATTAACGCGAGATGTGTCATGCTCCCATATGACACGAAGTGTCAGACAAGGGATAACTCAAAACCTCAGCCCGTTCAAGGCTTCCAGAGTGCGCCAGGATCAGTGGAGGAGTGTGATGTCTCAGTCTCTGCTACAGCCTGTATCCGCGATCAACCTGAAAGACATTAAAACCATTAAAGCTGTGAGTGGACAAAAAATAAATAATTTAATCAAAACTCATTTCACAAAGAAGACATTTATGCCCTTCACTAAAAAGCAGCATGCATTCGAAAACCAGTAATCAAACCATCTACTTTAATTAAATCATTAGGGCCTTAGTCCAAAACCGTAAACCAAAATATATGGGAACTCAACCCAAAACCAATCATGTGGGAACCCAGCCCAAACCGTCAACACAGAAATGAAAATCCAGTTAAACATAGTTTAACCAATCCTCAGCATCCCTGATGCCTAATCAATACCACTACCACAATTTCCAAGCCACGCGTGCTCCTTGGGTTCTCAATCCCAAGTCTCCCTAGGGTCCACTCAGGTCATTGACCTGCAGATCAATGAACCTCCTTAGGGGGCCTTATCCATTATTGCACTTCTGATCCTGAGTTGCGCCTCGGGCAGCCCCTCTCAAGTAGTGCATCATGATTACTCCATGATACTACGAGAAGTCTAGAGGAGACAATCCACACATAAGGATGGTATATGGAAAACATTTCATAAATCATCTCAAACCGTTCAAAGGGACCTATGCCCAGGATTTCCATAAAACCATCGTAAATCCACAAATGGGTCTCGTGCCTGAAGTATAACTTTCATAAACCATTTCCACAAATCCAATTTCCAAATTCAAGGGACTCAGCTCGAAATTTCATTTCATAAACCAACTGGGCCTTAAGCCCGATCATGTAAGTCAACTGGGCCTCCAGCCCGATGCCTCATTAAATCAAATGGACATCAAGTCTGATAGTTTGTAAATCAAATAGGTCTCATCCCGGTTCCATCTTTCCAAATCTGAAGTCCTACCATTAAACCATTATTAAAATCACAATCACGTAGAAATATAGTATAAAATCGTAAACCTCGATATATGTGCAAATACGTGAATACTAAACACCAAAATCAAATCCATCATAAACCACATATTTACAACATATAAAACAGTTATGCATGCATCAATTTAGAAATCAATGTCCACTTACAGACCGTCCTAGCTGCCGCTTCGATACGCGTGTCATAAGCCTTCTGAGGCCATATCACCATCACTGAAACATACAGACCTGTCTAAATCACACCCAAAGATCACTAATCAACTATACAAGTCTATAAGATACACATCTCAAAACTCTCAGAAAAGTCAACATGTCCCAATGATCTTTGATCGAACCAAAACCACCACCATTGGATAGGTAGACAGGCCCCTCGATTTTCGGTCATCACTCCCCGATTGCCTCAAACACAGGCCCCTCACCCATATATATACTAGAATTAAATCGGTGGAGAGAAGATGATGGAGTGAAGGAGAGAGTTCTAGACATGTGCCACTCTCCATATGATTCACATGTCAAAAAAATGTGAGATTATAAAAATTACTCTTTCGAGCCATTGTAACGACCCGTCCCGAGAGCCGAGATTAGTAAAGTTATTAGTAACGGATTAGTGAGCCTAATCGGTGTTTAGTTGGGCCGTTAGCGTAGAATGACGATTTTGCCCCTAGTGCGGGCAAAAATGTTGACTTTTAGTTTGGGTGGTCAATTGGACATTGACCGATGACTGTGACGTAGTTCGGGACGTCACGAGTCCGTAGACAGGTGGCACGTCCGATTCCGACATCCGAGGAGGAAGTTATGATGTTCTGAAAGTTGAGGGCGTTACCGTAATTTTGGTTAAATAGAGGAAAATGTTGACTTTTTGTTGGACCTCTGGATTTCACATAGACCAAGGACCGTTAGATAGGTCTCGACGTCTTGAGTACAACGACAGGCGGCACGCTGTCATCGGACGTCGGACGGATTAGTTATGGGTCTGGGAAGTTGAAGGGCAAAATGGTAATTTTTGGACTTAGGGGCACTTTGGTCTTTTCACCTTGGGCCAATCAGATAAGGCAGAGTGATTTTGTGCAATTGGATATTTATGTTTGGGACCAGAGATAATTGGACACGTGGGTTGACACTAGAGGCTTCTAGGAAGGCTTAGTGTGTACACGGTCACAAATTGTCCAATTTTAACCGTGCATTTGGGTTTGAAGAACAGAAACAGGGAGAGGAAATTGTGAGGATTCTTGATCGATTCTGAGAGTGTGTGAGGTTTAGTGACTTGGTGAGAGTGAGCAGGGAAAGAGAGAAGCTGGTGAGGGGATTGGGAGTGGAAATCATGCAAAGAACAACGAGGGTGCGAGGTTTGAATTCTCTGGGAAACAGAGAGGTGTCAAGGGAGCTGGTGGTGGTTGTGCCGTGTGTCGATCCAATCAAGGATGATAGGAAGCTAGGACGGCTGAGGGAGGCCCAGTGGACACAGAGGTGCACGGCGGTGCGAACGACGGAGGTAAAATTGACGGTAAGCCCAATCTCCCATGTTTTTCCCGTTTTGTTCAATTCAAAAGTCGTGGCGTTTGAGGATGAGTCGATGGTTTCTGTGAGTTGTGTGAGACTCAGTAGGTCCCTAGGAGTCGATTAAGGTTGATGCCGTGCTGGGGGATGGCCTGGTTGGCCGGGAACCGAAACAGAGGTTTCGGGCAAATTGTTTCGAGCTTGAGGACGACGGTTTAAAGGCTTTGATTTCTAGATTTTAGGATTGAGAATGGATTAGTGGGTAGAGGACGAAGAGAATGGTGGAAAGAGGGAGGAAAACGGACGGCGGACGGCGGAGAACCGGCCACGCCGGTCCAGAACAGTGCACGGGTCGAGAGGTTGAAGATGAACAGTGACTGTGCAGGCGCGTGACTCCCACGCGCAGCCACTTTGGGCGACGCGTGGAGGCGCGTGCGGCGGTTTCTGAGGAAACTGTCAACTAGGTTTTTGGTCTAAATGTTATAACGGATCTTTTGGGATAGGTTTCGGGTTAATCAGACGTCGTTTGAGGTTAGTTCGACAAGGTTGAAGGTTTAGGGTCTCGGTTCGTTATGTTTAGAAGTTCGGGAAAATTGGGGAAAAATTAGAAGAATCTTAGTGGACGTGTTAGTGACGTATTTTGGTGACTGTTGACAGGATTGGGAATCCCTGAGGAGGCTTAGGAAAGTACGGGACGTACGGGACTCGAGTGACGTACCCGGTATCTGTGAGTGGACCCCTTCTTTATAACTGAGCATGCATAACTGCTTTTCTATAATTGTTTTATGGTTTTGCATGTGATTTTATGATTGTTTGATTATGCTATAACTGTTTTACATTATTGCACGTTTTTCGAGAAATTACGTATTTGACACGTTTTACGAGAAATGCTTGCTTTCTGATTATGATGCCGAGATTTTGGGATTTCAAACGATAAGTGATTTTCAATGATTATAAGTGGATTTTGATACATGATTTGATGATCAAGGTTTCAGTTTTAGAATTGGATTTCGGAAAACGGAATTTGGTTTTAAAGTTGAAACGTGGAATTTCGGATTTGGGTTCGGAATGACGGTTCTGGATGCTGGAAGGGCTTCAGACCAGTGATTTTGGATTCGGGTTTGGATATGGATTTCGAATTGGTTTTTAATGGTTTTGGATTGGATTTGCTGGATCTGATTATTGGGTTTAAAGACCCGGATATTGTGATTGACGGGGGACGGGCCCAGATTGGGTTTAAAGACCCGGATTGAGTTTAAAGACTCGGAGTTTAAAGACTCAGATATATTGATATTTCCCCTGTAGGCCTGTTGAGTTTAAAGACTCGGATATTATTGAGGCCTGGATTGAATTTAAAGACTCGGGAGTTTAAAGACTCGGATAGGTCTAGCAGGTTTGATCAGATTGCTTGGTATTTATGCTTTATGATGTGGTTTTATGATGTTTCTGACGTGATTTCTATAACTGGTTTTATGATGATTCTGCAATTGTTTTTATGACGATCCTTATGTGATTTATGACTGTTTTCAACTAATGGGTTATGCATGTATGTTTTCAAAACAGAGGGCTAAAACCCTGGTTTGCTTATGAAATGGTTTTTGGAAACTATTATTTTTATTTATGGTTCACTCACACTTTTCTGTTTTTAATTGCCCTCCAAGTCGTGGAGCTAGCGCGGGGGTTGACGTTGAGGCAGCGTCGGAGGCATAGAATACTCGAGAGTGACCCCGGAGTGATTTAAGTTTTCCGTTGTACGTATATTCTGCATATCGGCTTGTTTTCCTTAAGTTGGTACTATGCTCTGTATAACTGCTAACTCTGGGATGTTTTAAATTCTCATGCGTTTGACAGTGTAATTTGTGGTTTTCGTGAGGTTATTCCAGTCTTTCGTTTTTGGGTTGTCAGACGGGAGCAGGGTTCAGTCCCTAATCCTGGGGGATTGAGGGTGTGCCCTGACATTCTTGACCCATATCGAATCTATTTGACCTCTGTTTTCGGTATGCCGCCTGTCTACGCACTCAGAAGGCCAAGACCTTCATAACGGTCTTTTTGAAGTTTCTAAAAAATGTCCCGATGAAAAGTTAACACTTGACTTTTTTGGTTTAAAGTCAACTCTTTAACTTTCAGAGGCAAAATGGTCATTTTTCATTTCCTCAAGTATCCAGGGCGTTACAAATGATTTCCCAAAAATTATCAATTACTTATTCAAGAATCACATTTAAATCATAGTTAAATAATTCCACCATTTATTCATTCCCTAAAAAACAAATTATCATTTAAAAATTGGAATTTAGACTCAACATAATTTCCCTAAAAAAATACCCCCTAAAGATGTACTCTGAATTTAAATTCAGTGCTCTGATACCAAGTTGACATGACCCATTCCTAATTAATGTAAAATTGGACCGGTCTTACTCTTGTTTGATAACTCTTTTCAGACAATGGATCTCATCAATTCTACCCATACCCATATCTTATTAAATTAACCAACTTAAATCTACCATTGTGGGGTTACCACCCACGTCCAACCCACTAACCTCAACAAGAGGTAAATTCTTACCATTTTAAATTGTTCGAGCCTTGACCTTGTATCATGTCTATAATAATGTTATATCTTGTTAATCATATTCTTGTATAATTATTTATTAAGCTTATCGCTTATCATAACTGGTACCATAAGATACATACAAGAATATTCCTATTTCTTTAATCCTATTATTTCTCATAAATATTTTTCTTATTCAATATGTCCATTATCATTTTCTTACTATCCAAAAGGAGTATGATTAAGTCCCTTAACCTTCCGGTCATTAATTCACATTTAAATAAATAAATATATATATATAACCAAATACTTTTAAATATCCTCACAAATGCATCTATTCATCACAGTTTATCTCCAATTATTCATTGACAAGGCCCAAATTACGCATTAAATTAAACATGTAATTTTAGTATTATGCAATTTAAACCATTTTTGTGTAGATGTAGTATTGGTAAATAGGGATCGTTCTTAACCGGGGAAATTAGGGAACATTAATAATATGTTAAGGAAAAGAATAATGAATAAAAGAATAATGAGTAAATTAATGAATTAGAGAATAAAATAATCAAAGAATAAATAATCAAAGAATTAAATAATCAATGAATAAAAGAATAAAAGAATAAAAAAATAAAGAATTAATAAATTAAAGAATTAATGAATTAAAGAATTAAAGAATAAAAGAATAAAAGAATAAAGAATTAAATGAAGGGTTTTGAGTGAATGTAATCATACAACTACAAGTAAAACGTAGATGAACTAATTCTAATTCAACTCTAACTTATGTACAAAGTAGACTTCCCTTAAACACAAATTTCACCAACACACTACAATTGCATAAATTTGAATCAATCACGAAATCATACATTCACAAACTCATATCTCTTCATACATTTTTCATATTATAAATGCACCGAACAACAGATTTTTACTTATAATACGATTACCTTAAGTTTGTGATTTAATGCGCCGAACAGCCATGTTACTAGTGCATTTAGTCTAAAAAATTATTTTTTAATTGAAGTTCATCGTTGTTTCTTCGAGCGCATAGTAGCTTCTCCTCAGCCAGTCGGACCAATTGTGACTTCAGTTATAAGCCCAACATAATATCCAGAGGCCCATTTCGGAATTTTACTGATTTTGTGTACTAGACAGCGTAGGAATGAGTGATTGGCTGAAAAATCTCACATTCTCTCCCTCGCCCCCCTGCACGCTGCACTGCGGCTGTCTGGCCCCTCTTTTTAGACACACTCTTTGCTTTTGCTCTCTTTTGACAAAAGAGTTATTCAAACATGGTTGAGTTACACAGCCGGAGGTTCCCCAACGCAGTCTAGGGTTTCTCTAATTAACCGTAAGTGCTATCTTCCTCTCCTATTCATCTTCATCTTCTTCTTCTTCCACTTTCCACAGTAGTCGCCATACAAATTCATGTCAATTGCTTACTTAGGGTTTCTTGTTTATTTATTTCAATGGATTTTCTTCATCTCCATGCGATTGGGTCTTGTTTAAATCAGGTCATTAGGGCCCTTTTTAGGTTTAATTTCGTTGTACTGATTGGAGTTTGTTCGTCTCTTATGAGCCAGGTTCTACTTGGTATTATGCATAATCGAGAAATATAATCTTTGAATGGGTTTATTGTATCATACAGAAAAAATGAGACTTTAATACCCTAGAGTAAATCTGCTACTTTTAACTTTGTGAGGGTGATTTCAGCTTTGTATTCTTGGTAATTGGTATGGGTCAATGGGTATCCTGATTTGTGCTATGTTTTATGTTTATTCTTTGGCTTTTCAACTCTATTGAGAGGTTGAATATAGGTATTCTTCTTGTAATAAAGATTATGGTACTACGACACGTAAAATACTTTGAGGAGGAGATACTGGGCGATTTTTTTCTTACTTTTTCTTGTTCTTGCTCTGGTGGTTAAATTGCGTTGTTTTTATTGGTAGTTTTGGTTATTGCATGAGGTCTCTTATAAAACTCTTTCACACCAAGTTAGTTCAACCAGTTGAATCAGATGCATAGGATGTGCATTGGATGTGTATTGTGCTCATGTCCCAATAATGTTTGAAGAAAGGAAAAAATAGTAAAAAAGGGAAGAAAGACATGCTTTTTTCAAAATTTTGTACTTTTTTTTCCGGGTAAACTGATATATGGATAGGGAGAGGTGTGGTTATCTGAGAGGAATGCTGTGTTCGAAAATGTGGAGAAGAGCGGTGATTTTTTTTTTTTTTTTGGGGTTCTGAATGGGAGTTGATAGGAGTGATGGGAGGCTTATATGTTGTTTGGTAGCTTATAATTTTTTCTCTCATTTTCTTGTGATTTTGTTCTGTCTTTTTGCAGTAGGTTAGGTTTCTTAATAAATGAGCCTAGTGTGTGCTTTAGATCTATATAATTCAATAAGAGTACATTTACCTGAGTGCTAATATCTAGTATAATTTTCTGCAGTACTTTCATGAGGTCACTGCATGGAGGGATTGTTAGTTTTTCCAAAAGTAACTGGCTGCAATAGCATCCTTCCAAAAGTGCCACATTGGATATAAGTACATATTATTGGATAAATTCTTAGACAGGAGTTTGCTCTGAAAAGGTTTCGGAATAACAATATAGAACTACACTTCATAGGTCAAGAATTAGTAAGGAAGGTTGATGTTCATTCTAAACTTTGATAAGTTGTATGGCGATGTGTGGGAGGTGCCTGTATGAAGAATAACTGAAAGACTACAGTCCTCAAATGTTGAAACTGTAGATAGGAGTAATTGTGGATAAAGCAAGGTTCTGCATATTTAGTTGATCAAAATATCAGGAGTGCAGGGAGATATTGTATCTGAATGTGGGTTTCAAAATCTTTGGAAGTTGAGAGTTGATTTGAAGTTTCATGTGGCTAGTTGGTGAAATCTCAACTTGTTTGGTGATAGATAATTTCTTCTTTCCCTTGTGGTAGCCATCAGTTTGGCATGGGTTTAGAAAATACCTTAATGATAACGCATTTACAGTTATCAAGTGCATGTTTGTATATCTAGGTATTTCCACATGGTAAACTGTAGTCGATGTGAGTGTTGGCATTGTTTCAAAATATATTTTGGGCCACTACTTGAAGTTCGGGGATTGTTTTCATCTGAAATCTTGAAGATTCTATTGTCAATATTATGGCTGATGCTATCTTTCTAAGAAAAATTAGTTTTTCTTCATTTTCATGAGCCTATATGTAGAATAATCTTGAATCTTGATTTCTTTTGGAGTTGAAAGCCATTTTTTTATAAGCCATAGGACTTGTGATTTCTTATTATTTCGCGAATTTTGTGTACTTTGTATGGCTGCTATAAGATGTTTCTTCCCCTACTTTGAATGTTTATGATGATTCAGTAGGGCTCTTTCCTGTTTCTGTTATTTTTTGATCATTTGACATTTATCTTTTGAATTGCCTTTCAAAACAATTTAATTGATTGGTTTTTCTGTACTAATCCAAATTAAAGGGAAGTGTCTGTCAATATTTGTGTTGTATGATGTATTTATATTTTGTAGATGATATTGAAAAGTTTTTGATAGTATCTTATATTTTACCCATTATAGGCGCAGTCTAATTATTCTTGCTCAAATTGATGGGAACTGGATGGGAACTAACGGGCTAGTTTCATGCCACTAACTCGTTCTACATTGAGCTCTTTATCTTGTTTTGAATTTTGAAGTTCTCGGAGAAATCCTATATAAAGCTGAAGGATCTTTAAATAAAGGATCACTCCTGTTGTATTTGTTAGGTCATCGGGTTTGACAATTGTAAAGTCACAAAAGTTGATGGCTTGAACTAAATACTACCTACCTACAATTTTTTTTCTTTCTATTAGATAGGTTTCAAAATAGTTATGAGCTTCCGATCTGGGTGAAAGCATCTTTGAAAGTTGAAAGGTGGAATTTCTATTTAAATATGAACCCAACAAATTGTCTTCAATGCCCTAGAGTATTGGTAAGTCAGTTGACAGTGCTTGTGTCAGGGCAAGGCTTCTGAAATTGCCTTGGGCATATGGTAGTTAAATAGATTCCATCTTTGGCGTATGCTTCGGGTGCGAGGTATATGCAGTGAATACATGGCATACATGGCATAGAATGCCTCCCAACGAAGACACCACTATGCATTTTTGTGAAGTGATTTGGGCTCCTTTATACAAAACCAAAAGTTTGAGCTGAAGGATGATAATTTAAAAGAATGGCTGCCATTTTTAAAGGTTGGTTTTCGAAAGGAGGACTTCCTTTACATGTCGTTCAGTTAAGTGGCCAGCAATGTCCAATTCAAATCTTTTTTATTTTTTATTTTTTTCGGTGGGGGTGGGTCGATTTTATAGCAGAAGAACTGATTACACATGTTATGTTAATTGGACAGGGAAGCCACTTAGTCTGCCATGTTGCAGGGAAGTACACACAAAAGATCTTCCTACTATATTAAATTTTGTTATGCATTGTTGTCATCTGCATCCTTGTTCTTGTTGGATTTTCTATCTAATTGAAGTAATAAAGTGCATTTTGTTTCATTTTTATTTAAATTGAACTGAAAGAAACTGATCCTCTAGCACGTTTGTCATGGTCATGGTCATAGTTATTGGTGTAAAATGTCAGGTTTTTAAATTCCTTTTTATTGTTTCACATTTTTATTTTATCTTCAAACATATTTTGAAAGCTAAGAGATAAGAAAAATTTCATTGAGTTTGATTTTTTTGTTTTTTGGGGCAATGCTTCCAGATTATACCAAATACGAATAAGTGAAGGTGGTTTTCCTGTCAGCCCGAGAGAAATGAGTCGAAGCAGCAGAAGACGCTCTTCCAAATGGGATTTGGCAGAAGAGCCTCAATTTGAGAATGCAAATGTACAAGAAAACGGTTGGATGGGAAAAGAAGGTAGATCATTCCATCATAAAGAATCTGGACGGGAGTGGGTTTCTTCAGAGCTTGCTGGTAGTAATGGTTCAAAATGGTCTGGTTTAGAGACAAATGATATGCAGAGATCTAAGCATGATATGGGATTACCATCCCGGGAACCTTTGCCTGGAAGCAGAGGTTCACATAAGAAAGAGAGTATCAACAGGTACATTGATGACTCTGTGGTGTGGGAGGGAGATGAAAATTGCAGCACAAGGATGTCTCCTGGTCTTCATGAGTGGAGACGTCGTATTAGGTCCCCAAGAAGCGGTTGGACCAGGTCACTGAGGTTAGATTCATTCATTCATGTCGTCAATTCTGACTTTGATTGTAAAGTATTTAACTTGTCAATTCTGACTCGGATTGTAAAGTATTTGACTTACATGATGTATTTAGCTATCGCATCTATCCTAAAGGGATATGACATACACAAGCCTTTCTCCCCTTTGCACAGCATGCAATTATGTGCCCTGCACACGAGTCATATTTATTCTACTTATGTACGATATGGTTTGAATAACTCTTGGATTTTGCTTTCAGTGATTCTCCGCAATTGTAATTGACTTGAATCTTCTGTGCTTGGAGCTATCGTAGTATTAACTATTAATGGGTTATGCGAATAGCACAGCATACCTTCTTTCTCCTAGCTGGTAGCAGAATTGGGTTAACTTATTGGCTTTGTTTGCTGGTGGATGTTATGCGCAGGGGTAGGAGTAGGAGTAGAAGCTGGAGCAGGAGTAGGAGCCAGAGCTGGAGCAGGAGCAGGAGCCCTGATCGTGGCTATAGGAGGGAATCACTCTTCGTTGACAGAAATAGGAGGGGGTCAGGAGTTCCAACTCAGACGTGCAAAGATTTTTCAGCTGGAAAATGCAGGAGAGCTAGTGATTGTCAGTTTCTTCATGAGGGTAGATCTAATTATGATGATAGCTGGGAAACTAGACAAAGGAAAGGTGGTGCTTCAAAATGCTATATCTCTCCTGACACCGATGGGGACTACCCGTTGAAGAGTGGAAGGTCTTCTGTGTACTGTACTGAGTTTGCAAAAGGAAAGTGCCGCAAGGGGGCATCTTGCAATTTTGATCACCATCGTGCTTCTGATGGATTCAGTAAAGGTTCTAAAATTGAGAGTTCTCGAGAAAGGGAAATTGAGAGAAGGAAAAGAGATGCTTCCACTGAGCGGTGCGCTGACCGTGTACCCCTCAGGAGCAGTGATATTCCTTGCAAATTTTTTGCTGCTGGTAATTGTCGTAATAAAAGGTATTGTCGGTTTTCTCATCATATTCAGGCATGTGTAAGTCCAGAAAGGAAGTCAGGGGATGGTCGGTGGGGCCTGGACAACAATTTAAATGATGCATGCACAGCCTGGGATGGTAAAAAATGGAGTGATACTGCATCTCTTTCAGATAATAACGGAAATATTGGTGTTCCAGACCTAAGGTCTAGTGCATGGTCTATAGATGATAATAGGCGTGGGAATGGCCCGAGCAACGAGAATAAAAAATGTGCTGGCCCAAGCGTCAGTAATGAAGCAGCCGAGAGGAATGAGAAGGCTGCACATCTGTGGAAGGAAGATAATGTGGGTCTTCCCAAATCAAGAGATACTGAAAGATGGCTCGGTGACATGTCTCCTGATTGGAATTATACATTGCAATCTTCTGAAAATGTCAGGAAAGAAGACCATGGTCACATTACTCGAGGTTTAGAATCTTCAAGTCAGGTGCATGGTGCTGTTTCATTTATGCAACCGGTGATAGCTGAAAGATCTAATTTTCTGGAGAACAAGGATCTAAGGGAAGCTGGTGCTAACTCTTTGCCATATGACGACAGGAATGCAGTTGAGAAAGCTGCTAGTGTTGTCAATGACCCTAGTGTTTCTGAAAATAACATGCCACGTCAAAGCTTTGACCATAGTGGCCAGAGCTCAACTGCTTTTCCTTTTTCAGGATTAAACACAGTTGGGCAAGGTCAAATGCTGATCCCAACTCAACCTCAAGCAGGAATTGTAAAAAGTTCACAAGATATACTGAACCCTGGTAGATCTGTCATCAAGTTAGATATAGGAGATACAGAAACATCACTAGCTACTGAAATTCGTCAAGTTCCAAATATGGTAGGTGGTAAAGAGCTTACAAAGCTTACCAATCTTTCAGCCTCTCTGGCTCAGTTACTTGGAAATCAGCAGCAACTTCCACAGATTTATGCTGCCTTAAATTCTCATAATGCAGTGAATTCCCAACCTCTCTTTGCTAACTCTGAAGGATCTTCTGAGCGGCTTTCAGCAGCAGCTATTCAGCCAGATCCAGCTGTGTCATCTCAGATGCCGTATGATCCTATATACGATAACATAGAACTAAAAAACAGTAACAATCCCATGTGCCTTTTCTCAAATAGAGCTGGAAATACGAGTGTTGATGGAAAAATAGAAAAACCATCTATAGTTGCATCTCCAGCATCTTTTCCTGGTGGTGCAAATGGTAATGATTGTCATCTGACTCATAATTCAGAAGAACCTCAACATAAGAACAACCAGTTAAGCCAGCTAGAGCCTGGTGGAAAATCTGTGGTTCCCGAAAGCAATAATAAACTTGGGACTGAGAAAAGCAAGAATGCACAGGAAGAGAACAAGTCCTTGGAGAATGATCCTTTGGAGGGCACAGAAAAAGATGGGGGTGATGATGGCCAGAAATTCAAGGAAGCAAAGGGAAGTCGTGCATTTAAATTTGCACTTGTGGAGTTCATTAAGGAGCTTTTAAAACCCTCTTGGAAAGATGGTCAAATTAGCAAAGACGCTTACAAAACTATTGTGAAGAAGGTGGTTGATAAAGTGACCAGTACCATGCAGGGGGCTAATATTCCCCAGACACAAGAGAAGATTGATCATTATCTGTCATTTTCAAAACCGAAGCTTACCAAACTTGTACAGGTGAGTGCTCATATTTTTTTTACTTTTAAAATGGAGCATGTGTTTTGCATCTTCTGTGGTAATAATGAATTTATTTTCATTTTTATTTTATGATTTATTGTCCTTTTCTTCAAGATTTTCATATGCATGTAGTTTCTTTAACCCCTATAAAGGAGAGATGTGGTGATGGTATATTTTGGGTAATTTGTTGGGGTAGGGAGCTCAATAGGCTTCAGTCTTTTTACTGTTTAGCATGATTTTTTCCTGCAGTTTTTTTTTTTCATTTTTTATTTTATTACAATGCAGCTGTTTTTGAGTCTCATTCTTTTTTTGTGCCGGTTCACTGTGTAATCAACTAAAACTTTTCTAAAGTTGAATTTAATTTATTACTAAGTTTTAGCGTCTGAGACAAAATCCTATTTGATTTCAAATACTTATTATTAATTAGTTATTTCAAATACTTCTTTATTAGTTGATTAGAAAGAATTAAAAGGGAGAACAACAACATTAACAACAATACAATATGCAGTAAAAGAAGATGGAAAAAAAAAACATAAAAATTTGGGAGTTGGAGCCTGGTTGAACAATGTTGGGAACTTTGGTTCCTTTTATTTTTGGAAAGAATCAAATTGAGCTTTTGAGCCATGATGTTATGTTCAGTGCATCTGTTTTCATTTATGCACATGAAAATTTGGAGCTTTAATGAGTATGGCCGTCTTTACCTGAGGAGGGATTTTAACACGTAGGTCAGAGAAGCTAATTTTTAGGAACCCTTTATTCGATATATTCGAAATTTACATGGCCATAGATTTAGAAGGCTGAACCTTTATCTGTTTTATACTGGGAGGCGTTACTCTGTGCAGTGGTGGACGACCATTAAAAAGGTCTATCTTATCATTATCCCACGTTGCTAAACATTATTAACCAGGTAAAATGGCGTTTTGGCCTATTTCCTTTGAAGAACATGTGGGTGGAAACATAAGAAGAGCTGCTAGGTCTGGTGGGAAGAAGCTTTCCCGCGGGCTGTAGAAGGGCACAAATTTATGAAGAAATTGCAGATTTTCGAAAGTAAGTTGAAAAGTGGAATAATGACAGTTGAGCGTTTGCTGAGAAAAATTGGAAGCTGATACACGATTAACAGAGCTGGACCGATTGGAGGATGGGGTTGAGTTGGAGGAAATCTGCATATTGTGCATTGAAGTTAGGGAAACGATTTAGAGTAGAAATTTAGTGGACACAAAAAGAAAGTGTCCTAGTTGAAGGAGGGGAGATTATAATTACCGTGTACCATACATTGGCCAACGGAAGAAAAAGAAGGAATATGATTAATAGATTTCAATTTTGAAATTGAAGGTGGAGGGCGATGAAAGCCTAAGAAACATTGAAGTAATAGAAGTCTTCAAGAATTTGTATACAAGTAGAGGAGTAAGTACAGAAATCATGGCTTACAATGGACTTTATGCAGTCACATCTGGTGGAGGTGGGCGAGGAATTCCTTAATATTCCAGTGGTCAACATAGATGACTAGCGCAAAATACTTCAGTACCAAATTTAGAGTTGAATAATTCAGGTGCTTTTGTTGTAGGAAGACAAATTTTAGGTGCTGTAATTTGGAAGGTGAGATGGTGGCAGGTTCATGACGAGTAAGAGGGTTGATTTTCATAATTGAATTTTAAAGAGAGTTTATGACTGCCGAGTAATGTTTTAGATCGTGTTAGCTTTGAGGCTTGATCTTGGTGGAGAAAGTGGGATAAGATCAACCTCACTGATGGCTAAGGCGGGAGAGACCAGGCATTATTATTATTTGGACAGAGTGGGGGGTGAGGGGGCTGGGGTTCAGGGTAAATTTGAATTAATTTTGTATTTACTGTATAGCTAGTAGTTTCAGCTTTTGTCACTTTCACTCATTATATCTTGAATATCATCTGTTTGTTTAAATGCTCTATTTTGTGACTTACAGTACTAGTTGGTAGGTCTGTAGCTATGTTTCCATTGGAAAGCCCAAGTCAAGCAATTACTTCTCTTTCTATGATTTTGCTTACAGTATTTGTTATTCACTTATTGTTGCAGGCATATGTGGAAAAAATGCAGAAGGGCTAAATGAGAGCACATGGATTTATTTACTTCGCTTTTGTCATACAACATGGTATCGTAGCATTCATGGGGTATTTATGCTCTTTTGCGTGTAGACAGCTTAGTTTTTTATTTTTTTAAATATTATTTTTTTCTCATTTCTTACTATTACTTTGGTGTAAGGATAAGTTAAACTCTAGGCTAATGATAGGGGACATTAGTTTTTTTTTTTTTTTTTCCGTTCCTCTATGTAATGTTGGTGCTTTCTTTTCCAACTAGGCAATTTTAAGGACATGGTTAGGGATTAAAATATCGTTTTTTTACAGAATAGTTATAGTTAAATTTACAAAAATATCAAATGGGTCAACAAAAATGTTCACAATTTACTACTTTGGGATGAAACTAGAAATAGGATTTCGTGAAACATTTTTATAAATATTAAAACGAAAAGTAGGATTTTGTATTTTTGTATTTTCGATTAAGAATGTGTTTGTAAACACTTTAATTCCAATGATATTTTGAGAACTGAAAAAAAAACGTAAAATTTGTCTAGTACAGTTAAATTTTAAAAAAAAGATTAAATTGCGAATTTGGCAATGATTTTAAATATAAATTTGGAGTCATTAAAAAAAAATTATAAATTTTGAGATGGGGGTGGTAGATTAGTGATAGTAGCGACAATATGGTTCAGGTTGTAGTGAAGGTGGAGGTGATTGTTGGCTTGTATTGTGGAGGTGTTTGTGGGGTGGTCATGGAGGTTATTCTGGAGGTGGTCGTGGAGGTGGAGGTAGTGATGGTGAGGGTAATGGAACGGAGATGGTCGTGGTTGGTAGTGAACATGATCAGCCTAAGTTCAATGCAAACAAGATCTAATCTTGGGTCATCTTGGGTCTCAATTTGAAAAAGGTTTTACTTTTGAAAATATTAAACTTTTAGCACCTGTTAACGTGAATGTTAATTTTTTATTTATTTATAAAATTTAAAATAAAATAGATAAAATGATTTAATTTTTAAATAAAAATAAGAATACTAATTACTTTAATCATTACCTTTTTCTCTCTCTCTCTCTCTCTTTCTATTAACTAATTATTATTATTTTTATTATAAATTTGATATTTAATTTTAAGATTATATCTTTAATTATTATAATGGAGATATTTTGACACATGTCATCCACTCTTAAAATTCATTTTAAAATTATCTAAGGCCTCAATATAATTTGAATCAAATATTATGATCCTAGAGCGATAATCTTTTCAGAACGTCTAGAAGTTAGAAAGAATTATTTACGGTATTTGCAAGTTTGCCTTATTTACGACTAGATTCCCGACATCCACTAATTTTTTTTGTTACAATAAATTAAATAAAAATTTTAAAAATTTTAAAATTAAAATGAGAGTGTTAACTACTTGAGCCACCATCCTTTTCTTTTTCCTCCCCTCTTTCTATTAACTAATTATTATTATTTTTAATTATAAATTTAATATTCAATTTTACTATTATATTATTAATTATTAAATTATTTCAAAGGTATTTTCGTCAAATTTTTTTGATGAGGCCTTTTAAACCTCTTGGTTTTATAATAATAGAAATATTTGCAAGTATGCCTTTAAAAGATGGATTAAAATGAAGAATTGCCAAATGTCTCATTTTCCATTGGGATGTAAGTAATGTGGAGGTGGTTATAGGGTGATGTGGAGGTGGGGATAATGGATTGGAGGTGGATGTGGGGTAATGGAGGTGGAGGTGGAGGTAGTGGTGGGGGTGATGGAGTGCTGGTAGAGGTGTGGGTGTGGGTGCGGAGTGATGGTGGCAATAGTGATTTGTTGCTATGGTGGCAAATATGGTAGTCAACGTGGGACGATGGTGGCAGTGACGACAATGATGCCATAAGTTGTGGCAACTGTTTTGGGGTGGTGGGGGCCATACTGTTGGTAATAGTAACGGTAGTGATGATAACAGTAGCATTGGTGTTGAGGAGGTAATGGTGGAAGGTGGCAATGGCGGTGGTGACCATGGAGGTAGGAATACTTGTGGCGATGATGGTGGTAATGACGACTAGTGTCTTGTTTAGGCGATCTAATACAGAAAAATTGAATCGAATTGGAATTGGTTTGCTTTTAGTTTTCAATTCTACATAACCAAGGGTTGATATGGAATCCACTAACATCAAAATGCGAGCCATTGAGTTTCTGTATTTTTCAAGCCTAAATGTAGCCCAACGCACTTGGGTTCCTCAACCTCAAAACTGAATCGCATGCCATAGATGACGTTATCAACCTCCAAACTTCCCATTCCTCAAATTTGAAGGCTTCATCTCCTTCAACCCAAATGCGACATTATACCTTGACTCAAAGTTGACGATTGATATGATCGAAGGAGGAACATTATCAGACTACTGTCACCACCACCGCTAATAGCCATAACCGATGCTGTCAATCTCTCCCTCTATTGGCATCACAGATTCATTGCTGCCTATCAATCGCTTGTCTCTATCTCAATTTCTCCGTCAATCGTTCTGCCTCTCCCTCAAATCCTCGCATAACAATTGAAAAATTAATCCCAAACTGATCGTACAGATTAACAGCCCCGAGATCAATGATATATAGGTAATTCGTGCAAAAATGAAAGCTAATCAACGACATTTCGACCGATTGATTGATAGGCGAATAAGAGGGTATCATTTAACTCTTGTTTTGTAACGACCCATCTCGAATTTCGGGATTAGGTTAGTGATTAATGGAGGATTAGTGAGATTAATTAGTGATTAGTCGAGTGATTTCGGACGGACGGTACGAAATGACCGTTTTACCCTTGGAATGGGCAAAATGTTAACTTTTAGTTCGGTCGACCAAACGGACTTTGGCCGATGACTGTAACATAGTTCGGGACGTCACGAGACAGGCGACACGTTCGATTCTGACATTCGAGGAAGAAGTTACGACGTTTGGAAGTTGAGGGGCATTGTGGTAATTTGTTATGTAGGGGTTTTTGGTCATTTAGGCCTTGGGATTTGTGCCAGTGGGAAGATGACACTTGGCTTGCTTTGGGAATTGTGCCCACCAGATTTTGGACACATGTCTCTCTCTGGATGATCGTGGAAGGTGCCTAACCGCCTACAATTGTTTTAAACATGTTTGCACTGTTTGGTTAAAATGGAAAAAAAGAGACAGTGTGATCGTGTGAATCAATCCCCTTGAACCGCTCAACCTCTGATGAGTACTTGTGATTAGTGAAGGGAGCTGAGAGATGACGGTGGGATGATTGTGGTGGTGCTGTCACGACGGGTCGTCGTATACGGTGGCCATGACACCGTGAGAAACTGGAAAACAGGGGAAACCGTGAAATCCTTCCATCCCATACCTTCAATTCTCATCCTTCATCTTTGAAGTGTGAAGAAAACTTGAATGGGAGGTTAAGAAGAGTGTGTTAGTACGATCATGGAGGGTCGTCGTCGACGGTGGTCGTTAAACCGATACGGTAAGAACTTGTGATTCGAAAATGGTAAATGATGATTTAGTGTTTGTTGCTTGATCTTAATGATGGGATGATGTTCTGTGAGGTCCTATGAGTCCATTGGAACCAGAACTAAGGCTGGAGATGGTCGGAATGTCGAGGACACAGATGAGGAAATGGCTGATTCATCATTTGATTTGAAGAGGTAATTTCTAGCCGTTAAGTTCATGTTTTTAGGTTCTAAATCATTTGTAAACACTGAGACGAACACTTAGGAATGAAAAGGGTTGAAATTGGGATAGAAAATAAGAAGATATAGTCGTGAACCGCCCTCACCGGTTCGGTTGGACCGGACCGATTCAGACCGGGTTTCCTGAGGTTGAAGATGAACAATAGCCGGCTCGTGAGGCTCACGTGTAGCCCCTTTAGACGACGCGTGTGGGCGCGTGGCACAATGTTTGAGGAAGTGTTCAACACTACATTTTATAATAGTGATGTAACGAACATTTTGGGACTAGTTTCGAGTCGATCATGCATCGTTTCGATAAGATTCAAGATGTCCGAAGGTTTAAAGGATAGGTTAAAAATAGTTAAAAAATTTGGGAAAATTACGAGGAATTAGTAGAAGCTTTATGAAGTAGTTAGTGACCTTAGTATGTGATATGGCCAGGTTCGCGAAGTTCAGTAATAGTGGATTAGCTGGAGACGGCGTATTGCATGCGTATCGAGGCAACATCGCGAATGGTCTGTGAGTGGACTTTGCTTTCTAACTTATGATGCATGCATAAACGTTTTTATATGTTTTCTATACGTGATTTCTATGTTTATGATTGTGATATCTATGATTTATGATTTGCATGTATTTTGAGGAATTTTACGTAATTGCACGTTTTACGAGATATGCTTTTATGTCGTGATTAGATAATGGTTTCGATACTATGATTTTGGGATTTGAATTGTGATTTGATTTCAATGGTTTATACATGGATTTGAAAGTGATTTCAATAAACGTGATTTCTGGATTTGGATTCGGAATGATGATTTCGAATTCGGATTGAGATTCAGAATGATGATTTCGGATTCGGATTTAGAAATGGATTTATGGATTTGGATTTGATAAAATGGTTTTGGATTGGATTTTCTGGATCTGGTATTGGGTTTAAAGACCCGGATATGATATGTGACGGGGGCGGGCCCGGATATGTGATTGGGTTTAAAGACCTGGATTGAGTTTAAAGACTCGGGAGTTTAAAGACTCGGATATTGTGATTTCCCCCATAGGCCTATTGATTTTAAAGACTCGGGAGTTTAAAGACTCGGATTGATATTGAGGCCTGTTGAGTTTAAAGACTCCGATTGATATTGAGTTTAAAGACTCGGATAGATCCAGCAGGTTCGATTGATGGAAATGTGGTTTAAATGTGTTTCGAATTTCTGTGATACACTGATGGTTTTCAAATGGTTTCCAGATGTTCTGGGATATGACCCGGGTGATACGGATTTGATGGTTTTGGGCTAAGGCCCGGGATTTGACAAAAGGAAATGATTTCGGTTTTCATAAATGGTTTTTATACTCGGAAATGAAATGGTTTTCGAATGTATGCATTGGTTTTACGTGGAGGGTATAAATGTCTTTTCTTATAAATGTTTTTTTGAACCTATATTTATTTTTGTCCACTCACAGTCTTTTTGGTTTTTTCGATACCCTCCAGGCTGATACGATGCGGACTGTTGTTAGTGAGACAGAGACATCACACACGCGGTCCACAGTGATACTGCGAACTCTGGTTAACTCAAGTTGGTTTTTGACACGTTGACCTGGGTATCCCTTGTCTGGCTGATGTGTTTCATGGAGGTTAGACAAGTGTTTAGCCTTCGTGTCGCACGTGGGTTAGATGGGAGCATGACTTATCCATTAATCACAGAGGGATTGGGGGTGGGTCGTATCAATTGGTATCAGAGCAAGGTTTGTACGCTCTACGTGAGGTTATGGCTTCTAGAATGGTTGGTTCGTCGACTTGTGTGTTGTGATGTTGCTGTGGATGTGATGCCTCGACGCGGAACGGCCCGTCATCAACCTGGGCGCGCGAGTGATATCGAGAGATTAGTGGTTTAGTTAGTGGCGAGAGCATGAGCGATTGGGTGATGCGTTGCCCGATATATGGTGTGTGGTGAGATGTATGCCGGCTTTGGATCGGAAAGGATAGCGTGTTTGGCACTGGATATGCTCGATAGTTGGTTGGACCTTAAGGTCGGATGTACCAGTAAGTTAGATGTGAGAGATACGATCGATGGTTGGCCGACTAGCCTATTAGACAGGGTGGCGATTGGATGACTATAGGATGGACTTATGACCATTTGGTCAGATGGGTTGAGATTGGACTTGTGCGGCTACGAGTAGCCGGATGCCTCGAGTTGTAGGGCTGGTTTGGTAAATGTGAGTACCTTAGTGAGAAAACCCCAGTATAGGTGCTTAGTCTGGAAAACGTGAGTTGGGATTTGTGGTTAGTTAGTTGTTGTTGCTTAGGCCGACTTTCGGCCGGATTGGAGATGGTGATGCTGGGTGCAGCCGAGGTATTAGATGGCTTGGTAGATAACTCTAGTCGAGTCTAGTGCGATTGTTGTGTCGTGGATCTGTGTAATGACCCACCCCGAATTAGTGGGATTAATTAAGACTAATGACGAATTAGCCTCGCTAATCAGAAAATAATCAGGGATTAGACGAGGATTAGTGGACGTTCTGGGTGAAATGACGATTTTGCCCTTGGAATGGGCGAAACGTTGACTTTTTGTTCAGATGGTCAAATGGACTTTGACCAATGACTGTGACGTAATTCGGGACGTCACGAGTTCATGGACAGGTGGTACGCCCGATTCTGACATTCGAGGAAGAAGTTATAACGTTCTGAAGTTCAGGGGTATTTTGGTAATTTGGTTGAATAGGGGCAGAAAGTTGACTTTTGATCCGGGACGTCAGAAGGCCGAGGATCGAGGACCGTTACGTAGATCAGGACGATACAAATCTATAGACAGGCGCCACACCGAATTCGGACGTTCGACGGAGAAGTTACAGTTCACGGAAGTTTGAACGTACTATTGCACGTTTTACGAGACGAGAGACTTTTGGCAGCAAGTGGGGCCCAGTTTTTTGGACACGCCCAATGGATGAGTGACAAGTGTCACCCATCCATTGCCCAGCCCAAGCAACTCATGCATATCCATCCATTTCCTTCATCGATCATTTTCCCCATTTTCCCAACCAACCCGATCACCCTTCCACCCCAAAACCAAACCCTTCTAACCTATGATCATGTATAAGGAACCAAGAGAGTGAGAGGAGGACTGAGGATGTTGGTGGCCGTCCAGGAGCAGCGACGCCGTGGACGGCGGAGGACACCCTGAACCCAAGGTATCGGTTTAACCGATTTTCCCCATTTTTCAATTTCAATCATTATGGCCTATTTTTAATGATTAGGATGGATTTATTGAGTTAGTAGGAGTGTAATAGGATGATTTTGAGGAAGGTTAGAGGTTGAGGAACCCCTGGGGAAGGTTTGGAAAAATTGAACCGTAGAGGAAGATTTGAACCGATGGGGTTTAATAGGTTTTAGATGTTTTAAATTATATAGTTAGGTTTCTAGGATCAAATTAGGATGATTGGAATTGATTAGGAAGGAAAACGATGAAAACAGGACCGTGTAGGAGTCTGGACCGGTCCAAGTTGCAGGGGAGAACAGAACCGACCGGTCGGACCGATCGACTGAAGGAAGAAGACGACCCTGTGTAGTGGCGGGTGAGGCCCACATGCAGGGCCATCCCAGGACGCGTGTCGGCGCATGGTGAAGAATTTGAGGGTGGTTCCAACATGTGAAATCATCTATTCGATGTAACGAACATTTTGGGACTGGTTTCGAGTCGATCAGATATCGTCTCGATATAGTTTAGGCTGTCCGAAGGTTTCAGTGCGCGTTTAAAAATAGTTAAAAATTCTGAAAAATTAGGGGACTTTAGTGATGGGTTAATTAAGTAGTTAGTAACCCTCTAAAGTAATTTGGACATGTTTGGGAACCCCAAAGATGACGATTGACCCGGGAAGGCGCATGACACGTGTATCGAGGCGGCAGCGCAGACGGTCTGTGAGTGGACTTTATTTCTGAAATCGATGCATGCATAAATGTTTTATATATGTTTTAATGTATGTTTTGTGATACCTTGAATGCGTGCCTGATATCTAAGGGTCAGTCACGACTCCGATCATAGTGATGCGTGCAACCATCCATCCAGGACCGCCCTCAATCCTGGTATGTCACCGTGAATGAATCAACCGACGCGACCACCACAAGATCATGTTGCACTCATCACCGATCGATATCTTGAACCGTCAGCACTCTGAAGTCGAGCCTCCTCAGGCTGCCCGACCACGAATCTTGCATCGTGACCTCTCCAGAAGGAACACATCCCAATCCGGAGGCGAGCGTCGTATCGTCGATCACCGTGCACAAAACACCCGTCGCGACCAAGATTTAGACCCGAAGGTCGTAAATAGCGTCATATGCCGGAGACAAAACCAAATGGGTCTTATACCCGAGTTTATCCTTTTAGGAATCCAAAACCAAATCATTTAGACCAATAAAGAAATACAGACCCGTATAGGCACCGTATAGGGCCGAAACCTCGAAATGCGTGCCTATACGTAACCACACATCCAACTGCACTCAAGGAATCACAAAAAAGTATTTAAAACATATAATAAACGTTTATGCATGCACCAATTTAGAAAACAAGGTCCACTCATAGACCGTCCGAGCTGCCGCCTCGATTTACGTGCCATAGGCTCTCCCGAGCCGATCGCTATCACCGGGACTCTCGAACCTGTCCAAATCGTAATAGAAGGTTACTGACTACTTAATTAACCTCCCATTAAAGCCCCATAATTTTTCAGTATTTTTAACTATTTTTAAACCGACCCTAAACCTTCCGATGCCCCGAAACATATCAAGACGGTGTCCGATTGACACGAAACCAATCCCAAAATGTTCGTTACATCGAATAGAAGATTTCATGTGTTGAAAACTTCCCAAAATTATGGCTCACGCGCCCAGGAATCTCCATCTGGGAGGTTCAATCACTGGATCTAGTCCGAGCTCTCTCTCTGGATCTAGTCCACATATCTCACCGGAATCTGGTCTGGGACCACAACATAAGTAACCACCACTTCTGGAATGGGATCCCTATGGGGATACCCACTCTGGTCTGTGGATCGTGACTCTCCAGGTCGAAGCTGGAGGAGACCATATAATCAAATGGTGGGTTCATTCACTTTTTCAAATACTCTTTTCTTTCTTTCTCAAATCACATTTCCCAATTGGGTCTCATACCCGATTCATCTCAATAGGATTCCTCGAATCCGATTCAAATCACTTTCACAGGCCTCGGCCTAAATCCTCAGTTCAACTGGGTCTCATGCCCGAATACTCATTTCACAAATCGAACTGGGACTCAAGCCCGATGTTACAATCAACTGGGCCCTAGGCCCATAACCATTACTCAACAAGACCTCACGTCCGATTTCACAACCAACGGGGCCTTAAGCCCGAAATCTCAACTAAATGGGTCTTAGGCCCGATATCATAAATCAACGGGGCATCAAGCCCGATAGTACCATTAACTGGGCCTCAAACCCGAATCGTAAATCAAATGGACCCTCGGTCCGATCGTATAGCTCAAATGGACCCTAGGTCCGATTCCTCGTCAAATCAAATGGACTCCAAGTATGAGAGTTCGTAAATCAAATGGGTCTCGTGCCCGATTTCATATTTCTAAATCCGAAATCCATTTCTTATACCCTCGTTGAAAACCTAGAACGTATATGCATGGTATAAAACCGTAAATCTCGAAATACGTGCAAATACGTAAATCCTAGGCTACCACAAACAAATGCACTCATGGCATCACAAAATATATTTTAAAACAATTATAAAACATTTATGCATGCATCAAATTCGAAATAAAGGTCCACTCATAGACCGTCCGAAGCCGCGCCTCGATATGCGTGCCATAATCGTCTCCCGGGTCAATTGTTGCCTCCGGAATTCCCGAACCTGTCCAAATTAATTTAGAGGGTTACTAATAGCCTCATTAACCTCTCACTAAAGTCCCGTAATTTTTCGGAATTTCTAACTATTTTTAAACTCGAACCTAAACTTTCGGACAACCCGAACTATATCGAAACGATGTCCGATTGACACGAAACCAGTCCCAAAATGTTCGTTACATCGAATAGAAGGTTTCGTGTGTTGAACTCATCCTCAGAAACACCACCACGCGCTGCCACACGCCGCCCAAAGGGCCCTACGCGTGGGCTCAAGCGTTGGTGAACAGTTCATCTTCCTCAGCGATCGAACCGGGTCTGGCCGGTTCACTGGTTCTCCTGGACCGGCGTGACCGGTCCGGCCTGGTTCCTCACCCTATTTTCATCCAATCTTTTCCTTTTCGATTACAATCTTCCTAATTTGATGTTTTCTATCGTTTTCAATTAATAAACCTAGAGGAAACTAACTAAAACTCACAGTTTGATTTTGGTTCAAACGGTTCAATTTTCCCGATTGCACCCAGGGCTGGTCAGCCCTTCACCACCGTCCAAACCACCCTATACACCTTCCTACAACCTCAATAAACTCATCCTAATCATCCAATACGATCCATGATGTCAAAATCAAATTAAAGGGGAAAATGGGCCTTACCGAGCTCTCGGGTTTTCTCTTGGCCTCCACCGCCGTTCACGGTGCCCCAGCCCGTCCCTCAGCCACCATCTTCATCACCTCACGACCCTCTCTCATCTCCCTTCACACTCCAGCCACAGATGATGAGGTTTGGGGAAGATGGGGAATCAGTTTGCACGGTTATGGGGGGTTCGGGGGTTCGGGTTTGTTCTGAATGAAAAAGCAAGGGTGATATGCATGAATGTGGGATGGTGGCCAGTGGATGAGTGACACTTGTCACTCATCCATTGGTTGCGGAAAAGAAACTGGGTCCACTAAAGTCCAAAAGCTCCTCGTAAAACGTGTCACTATGAATAATAACTTGAAACTTCCGTGAACCGTACTTCGCCGTCGAACGTTCGAATTCGACGTGCTGCCTGTCTCTGGATTCATATCGTCCCAATCTATGTAACGGTCCTCGGCCCTCGGTCATCCGAATTCCCGGTCAAAAAATCAACTTTTCGCCTAAATTACTAAAATGCCCTTGGACTTCCGAACGTCATAACTTCCTCCTCGAACGTCGAAATCGAGCGTGCCACTTGTCTATGAACTCGTGACATCATGAACTATGTCACGGTCATCGGCCAAAGTCCATTTGACCGCCTAAACGAAAAGTCAACGATTCGCCCATTCTAGGGGCAAAATCGTCATTCCGCCCAAACTTCCGTTAATCCTCGTCTAATCTCCGATTAGTCTCGCTAATTCGTAATTAAACCTTAATTAATCCCGTTAATTTGGGACGGGTCGTCACAATAGCTCTGATACCAAATTGTCAGGTCCCGACCCTCCTCGATCAGGACCCGACTCATCTAGCACCATATTGTCCGCTTTGGGACTCGCCCTCACGATTTTGTTTTCGGGAGCTCATGGTGCAACTTCCCAGGGGGTCACCCATCATGGAATTGCACTAGCCTCACCTCGCTTAACTTTGGGGTTCCAATCCCCCCCAAAGCCACTTGAGCTCCGAAAAGGCCTAGTGCTAGATAGGTGTGTGCCTACACCTTTAAGGCACACCCCCATCCTCTCCCAGTCCATTCCCCCTCGTAGGAATGTGGGATTGTTCACCGTTCCCTCCAGGACACGGGTCTTACAATCCACCCCCCTAGGGCCCAGCGTCCTCGCCGGCACACTTCCCGGCCGGGGTCTGGCTCTGATACCACTTTGTCAGGACCGGCCCCGAATCCCCTGGGATTAACGTGGGACCCGCCTGATCCCGTCTGACACGAAGTGTCAGACCAGGGAAATTCCATCTCTAGCCCTAGTCGGGGCTGTCAGAGTGCGTCAGGATCGTAGGAGGAGGGGAGTGATGTCTCGTCTCTGCTACAACATGCATCCACGTTCAACCTGAAGGGCATTAAAACACGAAAACTGTGAGTGGAAAAAATAATAATTTATTAAAAACCTTTTCATACAAAGACATTTATGCCCTTCATAAAACATGCGCATGCATTCCAAAAACCGTTCATTAAAACATTCATAAAATCATTCAATTTATCAAACATATTCTTGAAATCATTCAAGGGTTCATGCCCGGTTTCCATAAACCGTCATGACCCACAAACACCTTTCAAAGGTTCATGCCGGTTCCCATAAACCGTCATGAACCATAAATCCATTTGGGTCCTCGACCCGAAATCACAAAGAGCCAAAATCAAAATGTGGGAGCTCAGCCCAATTCACATCACGTGCGTCTCAGCCCAAAACCATTCTCAAAACATCGAATACAGAGTCTCTGCCCCAAATCACTTTCTAAATCATAAAACACAGGGTCTCCGCCCTCAAATCACTTTTCCATAAAATCTCATACGTACTTGTATGTATAACCCATCCCAGGCACTTCCAGAGAAGATGCCAACTCGGGGCACACAACCCCTAGGGAACACATCCCCGATATAGTCACGATATCAAATCTATACTAGTGTGCACACTACTCGGGGTCTCACTCCGAGTCTTATCCAAGGAAACTCCATCTGGGAGGCTCAATCACTGGATCTAGTCCGAGCTCTCTCTCTAGATCTAGTCCACACATCTCTTCGGAATCTGGTCCGGGACCACAACATAATAAGTAACCACCACTCCTGGAACGGGATCCATATGGGGATACCCACTCTGGTCTGTGGATCGTGATTCTCAAAGTCGACGCTGGAGGAGACCATATAATCGATATGGAGGGTTCATTCAAATTTTCAAATACTTTTTTCTTTCTTTCTCAAATCACTTTTCAATTGGGTTTCAAACCCGATTCATCTCAATAGGATTCCTCGAATCCGATTCAAAACCATTTCACAAGCCTCGACCTAAATCCTCAGCTCAACAGGGTCTCATGCCCGAATTCTCATTTCATAAACTGAACTGGGAATCAAGCCCGATTTTACATTCAACTGGGCCCTAAGCCCGAACCATGACTCAATGGGACCTCACGTTCGGTTTCACAACCAACGGGGCCTTAAGCCCGAAATCTCAACTAAATGGGTCTCAGGCCCGATATCATCAATCAACGGGGCATCAAACCTGATAGTACTACTAACTGGGCCTCAAACCCGAATCGTAAACCAAATGGACCCCCGGCTCGATTGTATAAAACAAATGGACCCTCGGACCGATTCCTCGTCAATTCAAATGGACTTAAAGTCCGAGAGTTCATAAATCAAATGGGTCTCGTGCCCGATTTCACATATCTAAATCCGAAATCCATTTATTAAACCCTCATTGAAAACCTAGAACGTATATGCATCGTATAAAACCGTAAATCTCGAAATACGTGCAAATACGTAAATCCTAGGCTACCACAAACAAATGCACTCATGGAATCACAAAATATATTCTAAAACAATTATAAAACATTTATGCAGACATCAAATTCGAAGAAAGGTCCACTCACAGACCGTCCGAAGCCGCGCCTCGATACGCGTGCCATAATCGTCTCCCGGGTCAATCGTCGCCTCTGGGATTCCCGAACCTGTCCAAATTATTTTAGAGGTTTACTAATAGCCTCATTAACCTCTCACTAAAGTCCCGTAATTTTTCCGAATTTATAACTATTTTTAAACTCAAACCTAAACCTTCGGACAGCCCGAACTATATCGAAACGATGTCTGATTGACACGAAACCAGTCCCAAAATGTTCGTTACATCGAATAGAAGGTTTCGTGTGTTGAACTCATCCCCAGAAACCCCACCACGCGCTGCCACGCGCCGCCCAAAGGGCGCTGCACGTGAGCTCCCGCGCCGGTGAACAGTTCATCTTCCTCAGCGATCGAACCGGGTCTGGCTGGTTCACTGGTTCTCCTGGACCGGCGTGACTGGTCCAGCCTGGTTCCTCACCCTATTTTCATCCAATCTTTTCCTTTTCGATTCCAATCTTCCTAATTTGATGTTTTCTATCGTTTTCAATTAATAAACCTAGAGGAAACTAACTAAAACTCACAGTTTGATTTTGGTTCAAACGGTTCAATTTTCCCGATTGCACCCAGGGCTGGTCAGCTCTTCACCACCATCCAAACCACCCTCTACACCTTCCTACAACCTCAATAAACTCATCCTAATCATCCAATACGATCCGTGATGTCAAATTCAAATTAAAGGGGAAAATGGGCCTTACCGAGCTCTCGGGTTTTCTCTTGGCCTCCACCGCCGTTCATGGCGGCCCAGCCCGTCCCTCAGCCACCATCTTCATCACCTCACGACCCTCTCTCATCTCCCTTCACACTCCAGCCATAGATGATGAGGTTTGGGGAAGATGGGGAATCGATTTGCACGGTTAGGGGGGGGGGGGGGTTCGGGTTTGTTCTGAATGAAAAAGCAAGGGTGATATGCATGAATGTGGGATGGTGGCCAGTGGATGAGTGATACTTGTCACTCATCCATTGGTTGCTGAAAATCAACTGAGTCCACTAAAGTCCAAAAGCTCATCGTAAAACGTGTCACTATGAATAGTAACTTGGAACTTCCGTGAACCGCATGTCTATGAATTCGTATCGTCCCAATCTACGTAACGGTCCTCGGCCCTCGGTCATCGGACTTCTCGGTCAAAAAGTCAACTTTTCGCCTAAATTACTAAAATGCCCTTGGACTTCCAAACGTCATAACTTCCTCCTCGAACGTCGGAATCAAGCGTGCCACTTGTCTATGAACTCATGACGTCACGAACTACGTCACGGTTATCGGCCAAAGTCGTGGTATCAGGCTTGATTCTGTCAGGACCCGACCCGACCCTCTTCTGTTAGGTCCCGACTCATCTAGCACGATATTGTCCTCTTTGGGCCACAACAATACTCAACGGCAAACGGCAAGCCTGCACCCTCAAGGTTTTGTTTTCGGGAGCTCACGGTGCAACTTCCCAGGGGGTCACCCATCATGGAATTGCACCAGCCTCAACTCGCTTAACTTTGGGGTTCCAATCCCCCCCAAAGCCACTGAGCTCCCAAAAGGCCTAGAGCTAGATATGTGTGTGCCGACACCTTTAAGGCACACCACCATCCTCTCCCAGACCATTCCCCCTTGCAGGAATGTGGGATTGTTCACCATTCCCTCCAGGACACGGGTCTTACAATCCATCCCCCTTAGGGCCCAGCATCCTCGCTAGCACATTTCCCGGTTGGGGTCTGGCTCTGATACCATTCTGTCAGGACCCGACCCTCCTCGGTCAGGACCCGACTCATCTAGCACCATATTGTCCGCTTTGGGCCTCTCCCTCACGGTTTTGTTTTTGGGAGCTCATGGTGCAACTTCCCAGGGGGTCACCCATCATGGAATTGCACCAGCCTCAACTCGCTTAACTTTGGGGTTCCAATCCCCCCCCCAAAGCCACTTAAGTTCCCCAAAGGCCTAGTGCTAGATAGGTGTGTGCCGACTCCTTTAAGGCACACCACCATCCTCTCCCAGACCATTCCCCCTCGCAGGAATGTGGGATTGTTCACTGTTCCCTCCAGGACACGGGTCTTACAGGATGTGTTGGGCCTGAAGTATTGATCGGCCTGATGTTGGACTCAGGATAAAGGCAGAGTTGGTAGATGTGTTAGCCTAGTGTTGGATTGGACCGATGGACTTCAAAAGTGAAGTGTGATTGATGCGTAGCCATGTTGTACGCAGTGTGGGTATGAGGATGTTACGTATGCCTCAGTGATACACTGTGATGGTTGGAGGATACACTGTTCTGATTGGAGGATGCACTGTGATGTTGTTGGATGGAATTGAGCTACATCAAGGTGTTCATTGGTATATTAGTGATCGGCTAAGACCGATGTGATTGGTGGACATACCGTGGTATGTCGTTAGAATTCTTGAGGATACTGTACGAGGGACGTGTGTTTGATTAAAAATTTCTTAGGGTTGTTGTAACGTGTGATTGGTGCTTGTACTTGAGATCTGTGTTAACCATTCCGATGCGATTGGATGTGCATCACTCGCTTCTAGTAGAAGTGTTGGTGATCGGGTAAGTGCCGAGGTATGTTGTTGATTGTATTGCTGAATCAGAGTAGTTCCGATGTGATTGACTGACTGAGCATATGGACTGGATTAGGGTGATCCTGAATGATCTGATTGGTTAGGGTACGATTCAGTAATGATGTGAGCTGGATGCTCAGAGCCATGAGTGGCTGGTGGGACCCTGACGATGAGATGTGTGATTACGGTTTGACAGGTTTGTGATAGGGTCCAGTTGCAGACAGGTAGTGTGGGACGTGGATGATGTTCCCACAGGTTGATTGTGTTGGTGGTTAGTGGAACCACCAGTGTGTTGAATTGTTGAGTTTTTCGGAATGAGCGAGTACGTTGTGACTCCGGTGAGGTCGGTGCGAATCGCTGACAGAAGTAGTACGGAATGTTGAACGGATATTGATAAATAGGAGTACCGAGACCGGTAGATGCCGTATTGAGAATTAGTTTGCGAGGTGAGAATTATGCTTGTTGACAGCAGACTCTCACGATGTATGGAGGAGTTAGTACGCATGACTCGAAAATGGATCGAGAATGTTGTGACTGGTAGTCGTGCGTCACGACCTAGTGTTAGTTGAGTCGTGAGTGTCGGCTGGTGTGATATTAGAGGTTCCTCGGGACGGAGTGAGACATAGGACGGACATGTGTTAGACTTCAGTAAGAATGAAGTGGTCGCCAGATGGACCGAAAGTTGGTATGAGCTGGTATGCTTGGCAAATATGTGATGATAGTCTTGATGACAGTTGTGGTGATAATAGAGGTGACAGTTTGGGCACTATCAGGATAAGAACAAGATTGACAGGTAATATACACCAGGTAAGAGGCCCAGGTGTGATACAAGTTGGATTCTCCTAGGAAGTTGTGGACGTATGATTAGGTTAGTGATTAATGACAGATTAGTGAGATTAATCGGTCATTAGATGAGTGATTTCGGACGGACGGTACAAAATGATCGTTTTGCCCCTAGAATGGGCAAAATATTAACTTTTAGTTCGGGTGGTCAAACAGACTTTGGCCGATGACTTGACGTAATCCGGGACGTCACGAGTCCGTAGAAAGGCAGCACGCCCGATTTCGACATTCGAGGAAGAAGTTACAATGTTTGGAAGTTGAGGGGCATTGTGGTAATTTTTTATGTATGGCCATTTTGGTCATTTGGGCCTTGGGATTTGTGCCAGTGGGCAGATGACACTTGGCTTACTTTGGGAATGGTGCCCACCAGATTTTGGACACATGTCAATCTCAGGATGGTCGTGGAAGGTGCCTCACCGCCTACTATTATTTTAAACATGTTTGCACGGTTTGGTTAAAATGGAAAAACAGAGACAGTGTGATCGTGTGAACCAATCCCCTTGAACCCCTCAACCTGTGATGAGTACTTGTGATTTCTGAAGGGAGCTGAGAGAAGACAGTGGAAGGGTTGTGGTGGTGCTATCACGAAGGGCCGTCGCAGACGGCGGCCACGACATCGTGAGAAACTGGAAAATAGGGGAAACCGTGAAATCCTTCCATCCCATACCTTCAATTCTCATATTTTGTCTTTAAAGTGTGAAGAAAACTTGAAGGGAAGGTTGAGATGAGTGTGTTAGTGCGATCGTGGAGGGTCGTCGTCGACCGCGGCCGTGAAACCGATACGGTAAGAACTTGTGATTTGAAAATGGTAAATGATGATTTAGTGTTTGTTGCTTGATCTTGATGATGGGATGATGTTCTGTGAGGTCCTAGGAGTCCATTGGAACTAGAACTAAGGTTGTAGATGGTTGGAATGTCGAGGACACAGAGGAGGAAATGGCCGATTCATGATTTGATTTGAGGAGGTAATTTCTAGCCGTTAAGTTCATGTTTTTAGGTTCTAAATAATTTGTAAACACTGAGACGAACACGTAGGAATGAAAAGGGTTGGAATCAGGATAGAAAATAGGAAGATAGGGCCGTGAACCGCCCTCGCCGGTTCGGCTGGACCAGACTGGTTCAGACCGAGTATCCTGAGGTTGAAGATGAACAGTAGTCTGCGCGTGAGGCCCACGCGCAGCCTCTTTGGGCGGCGCGTGTGGGCGCATGGCACCGTGTTTGAGGAAGTGTTCAACACGATTTTTTATCGTAGCGATGTAACGAACATTTTGGGACTGGTTTCGAGTCGATCAGACATCGTTTCGATAGGATTCGGGATGTTCCAAAGTTTAAAGGATAGGTTAAAAATAGTTAAAAAATTCGGGAAAATTACGGGGAATTAGTAGAAGCTTTATGAAGTAGTTAGTGACCTTAGTATGTGATATGGACAAGTTCGGGAAGTCCGATGATAGTGGATTAGTCGGAGACGGCGTATTGTACGCGTATTGAGGCGGCATCGCGAATGGTCTGTGAGTGGACTTTGTTTTCTAACTTATGATGCATGCATAAATGGTTTTACATGTTTTCTATACCTGATTTCTATGTTTATGACTGTGATATTTGTGATTTATGATTTGCACGTATTTTGAGGAATTTTACGTAATTACACATTTTACGAGATATGCTTTTATGTCGTGATTTGATAATGGTTTCGATACTATGATTTTGGGATTTGAATTATGATTTGATTTCAATGGTTTATACATGAATTTGAAAGTGATTTCGATAAACGTGATTTTTGGATTTGAATTCGGAATGATGATTTCAGATTCGGATTTGGAATGATGATTTCATATTCGGATTTGGAAATGGATTTATAGATTTGGATTTGATAAAATGGTTTTGGATTGAATTTGCTGGATCTGATATTGGGTTTAAAGATCCGGATATGATATGTGACGGGGGCGGGCCCAGATATGATATGTGATTGAGTTTAAAGACCCGGATTGAGTTTAAAGACTCGGGAGTTTAAAAACTCGGATATTGTGATTTCCCTCGTAGGCCTATTGAGTTTAAAGACTCGGGAGTTTAAAGACTTGAATTGATATTGAGTTTAAAGACTCGAATAGATACATCATGTTCGATTGATGAAAATGTGGTTTAAATGTGTTTCAGATTCTGTGATACACTGATAGTTTTCAAATCGTTTACAGATATTTTGGGCTATGACCCGGGTGATACAAATTTGATGGTTTTGAGCTGAGGCCCGAGATTTGAGAAAAGGAAATGATTTCGATTTTCATAAATGGTTTTTATACTCGGAAATGAAATGATTTTCGAATGCATGCATTAGTTTTACGTGAAGGGTATAAATTTCTTTTTTTATAAATGTTTTTATGAACTTTTTTTTTTGTTCACTCACAATCTTTTTGGTTTTTTCAATACCCTCCAGGCTGATACGGTGCAGACTGTTGTTAGTGAGACATAGACATTACACACGCGATCCACAGTGATACTGCGAACTCTGGTTAACTCAAGTTAATTTTTGATACGTTGACCTGATTATCTCTTGTCTGACTTAAGTGTTCAATGAAGATTAGACAAGTGTTTAGCCTTTGTGTCGCACATAGGTTAGACAAAAACATAACTTATCCCTTAATTTTGGGGGAATTGGGGATGGATCGTGTCATGTTTACCTTACTATGGTGATTTGGGCTTGGAATTTGTTAGCAAATTTAGGTCTTTTGGAAATCGACATCAACATCTGTTTTTATTCAAGATAAATTGGCAGGGAATTATGCCCCACGATCTCTACATCACCTGCCACTAGCTTCTGTAAACCCATTACCACCTTCAGAATACTCGATCCCGATTTGGGACAAGAATGGCAACTTTCTCTCCCCTTCCACTTGTAAGTTTTGCCTTGCCTTGTTAAAAATGACATCTCACATATACATACCCACCCCAAGGCCGTGAAACAGAGAATAAGAAACTAACAATAGGAGTGGAAGATTTGTTGATGAAGGGGAAAAAAGTGCCAGAGTAGGAAGCAAAGAATGCGCCTTATGGTCATGTCTACAAGGAAAGGAAAGGTGATGCAAGATAATCTTCCCGGATTAAGGAACTCGGTGGTTGTTTAACTCCAACGGAGTCAAGGAATCATTCCATGGGTTGAATTTTCCAAAGGAAGCTTTGCTGTAACTCAATTGGATATAAGACGACCACTGAGTTACTTAACCCAGGAAGATTATCTTACAACGCCGAACCCTTGTCAACATGACCAAAAGGTGCAAGCTTTGCTTCATCATCAAATCTTCCACAACCATTGTTACCTGTTAGAAGTCCTTACGGCCTCGGGGTCTATCGAGTTGGCAACCAAAATCAAGGCATCAAAATTCCGATGGCCTCAAAGGGAGTTGAGCTCTTGAAAGTTGTTCTCAGGAGTTCCTGCGAGCAGAATCGGCCTTCTTGTTTTAATTTCCAATATAGCCTTCCACATTTGGCTATTCTCATTGCGAGTAGTGTGGACATAATCAAATATTACAAGGCATGAAGCTCAACAGGGATTTTCCTCATGCCCTTAGCAAACGCAGTTTTTTGTGCTCCAGAAATCTTCTCAAACAGTTGGTGACTTATCCCCAGTATGCTTCCTTCTTTTGTCCAGGAATCAACACCAACATTAGACGGTTGTTTGTTCTGTTCACGCTTGTACGGCCTTCACGTTCCATCCTAAATTTGACAACGCTTTCATCTTTTTCATCGGATATCTCTCCATTGTTAAGATTGTAAAAGGTTTCTGAACTCTTCTTCCCAAGTAAGAAGCATGGTAACTCGGGGAATAAGGTCCAACACTGTGCCTTCAGCATGAGCATGAGAAATACAGCCAGCATGGGGATCTGAACAAGATAAATTGAAGCTCATCAATCGGGGCCTCTCATGTCAGAACTTCCAAGAGGATATAACAGAGCATCAAGATATATAATTTGCAGATATTTTGCAAGAAAAGAAGAAAAACAATAACTTCGCTTACTAGCAACATAACGCATGTGAACTCACCTCCATCACCTATCTTTACTAAAGTCAAAGCCAAATTCCAATTCTTAACTGTTGTAACAAATCTTGCGTTTTATCATTCCCCTCTCAGGAAACCTGAGAATCAGCAGACGACCAAAATTACCTACAATTCAAGAGTCCTAATTTTTCTGTTTCTCCCAAGCAGCAATTATGAGTTGCAATCAATTACAACTAATTTTGTACACAAAACTTATCAACAAAAGCTCTATCATATCATGAGATGTGAAAAACTGGCAAACCTTGCTGATTTAGAGACTCCTAGTCTCCTAGTGCTAGCACCCTGGCATCCTTGACCTCCACTGTGTCAATTGTGCCCAAGTCCAGGTGATTCCCAAGCTCACCTAATGGTAGTAAATCCAGGTCCAGAACATATAAATACTGTGCACAATTAACAACTTCCCTGCAACGATCATCCCCTCTCTAAACAAACACTCATAAACTCCTCATTCAATGTCCTACCCAATGAAACCAGCACTAATTTTCATCCCTCCATTTACACCAATCTATAATCTCTCTTTTCACTTCCCTATTCACAGCTTTTAATACAAGTATAACTCAGTTTTCGAGCTTAACACCAGAAAAAATATCATTTACATTGTATATATCAGAAATAGAATCTCATTACTCAGAACTTAAAAGTGCCGCCATCCTTGTAAACAACTACTCGTCAACAATTTTTCCTCAAACCAAATTCTGCATTCAAGCATAGTTACATATTTACTCTAAGTCGGGTTCTGGTATGAATTCAAGAGAAATGACTATATCTGTTATTCCAAATTATAAACCCAAAAATATAAGTTTCCATAATTATTATTCAACAACAACATGCTTCCCATGGAAAACATCTTCAAAAACAAATTGTGAACTAAAAATAATACAAAATAAAGAAAAACAAAGCACTGATATTTTCACAACAATCTAAACCTACAACTATAGGATTTCTATGGTAACAATTCATCTCCTGAGCTGACCTGGAAAATGTAGTGCAGTGACCTGACTAGGATGAAGCATAATGTGACAGCCTGGAAGCCATATTGGCAACCTGGGACTGCATTTGAACTGCCCTCACTTTAGCAGAGGTAGCGCGGTGATAAAACTGCTTGCGCGAGAGAGACCTCACATTCTTTATGTACTCATCAAAGGGTATTGCCCCTTCCTGCAATGCCTTATCCAAGGAATACACAACATCCTCTATGGCCAAATCGGAGGCTGTAGAGTCCAGCATTTGCTTGGAAAGCGAGTCTACGCATTCAAAGGCATCATCTGCATCCACTCTCCCTCTGCTCTTCCCTTCATTCTCCCTCAACCACCCCTCCAAAACATCAGAATTCATCAGCACCACCTGCAATTGCTGCTCCAGACCCTCCTTCTCATCCACCATCTCCTTCAACCCTTTATTGAGTTGATCCGACCTCTGCCTCAGCGCCGCCTGTGCACTGAACAACCCTTCCATTTCCGACTCCCTCCTCTTCCTCAACCCTGCCATGTCCCCGTGCACCATCTCCACAAGCTTGTTAATCGCACTCCGCTTGAAAACCTCGTTCGGATCGTCAGTCTGAATCCGAGAAAATGATCCGCTCGTAGTGCTATAGGGCGAGGGAGGGTAAGCCCTCGGAGGAATTGCAGGGCGGCTAGGATTCACCGAGCCAGAAGAGCCAGAATAACCCCCTGAATAGCTCGAATAACCCGAATGTGAAATAGCCGAAGAGGAATGGACATGTCCGAGGTTAGGATTAGCGTTAGGGTTAGGGTTAGGGGTGGGTCTGCGCTGGGCGAGGAGCGGTGGATCTTGAGCAAATAAGGCGCTGAGATTCTTAACAAGCTCCACAAGATTGGAACTAGGGTACACCCAATTCTGCAAGTAAGGAGTGGAGACCAAACCAGAGGGGTTGACATGGGCGTGAGGGCGCTTGATGACCATGTCGCGCGTGGGGTTGACGTAAACGCAGGGCGGGTGGCGAGGGTAGGACTCCATAAGCCAGACGATAACGGGGATGTTGTAGGTGACGCCCTGAAACAACATGGGGATGGTACCGTCGGCCTGGAGGAGGTTGACGGAACGACCGTCGTTGTGGGTGAAGTTAGCGGTTTTGGGCTCTAGGGAGGGGTAGGCGGAGGTGAGAGCTACGAGGTGGTTGCGGATCAGCCATTTGGTGTCTTCCGAGTAAGGGACGGCGGAGGGACCTCGTTGAGAGAGGACCGAGCTCAGGAACCGCTGTATCAGTTCTGGGTTCGGTGGAGTCGGACCGGACGGCGGAACCATTGCAAAATGGGTCGGGTCGAATCTGGGATGGGTTGACAAGGAGATTTGGGGTTTGAGAGTGGCGATTGTGCGAATCAGATTGAGTTTAGATAATTTGATTGATTCTTGGAGAATGTGGAAATAGACGGAGAAGATTGTTTCTGTTCTGATGCTTTTGCTTCGAAATTTCTAGGATCCCCAATGTGACCAGTACTATGAAACTTTGTGCCGTTAGATCACAATGGATCTACGGCTGTAAATAAATTTCAAAAAGTAAGCAAAATAGAGAGGGAAAAATCCCTAAAGGCTTGAGTGCAAATTTATCGTAATGGAGAAAAGTATCGATTGACAATTAAATCCTATAAATTACGGGTAGGTTTACTTGTTAGAAATGAGTATGATCGATAGTAAGAGAAGTAGCAAAATAAACATAGAATTAAAGGATTCATTATTGACTACTCTTTTATCAGGGTATAAATTACTTCGAAATTATAAATGAATAAATTTAAACAATCAAGTCCTTCCGTAATATCTAAAAAAGAAAAACTAGAGTCCTTTGACATCGTCTCTGCATACGTTATCCCTATTATACCCTTTAGGGTGTGTTTGGTACATCGTATTACGGTCCATATAGGCTAAATAATCTGAAACCTGTGTTTGGTACCAGTCGTATTAATTAGTCACCGTATAAGTTAATACGGTTGAATATTTTTATACGATCTAGACACGCTAAAATAATACGCTCGAAATTGTCCGTATTAAATAATCGGATAACTAGTAATCTTGTAAAATATAATAATAATAATAATAATAATAATAATAATAATAATAATAATAATAATAAATAGTAATATAATAAAAATAAAATATTAATTTAGTAAATATTAATAATAAAAAGTAATAAAGTAATAAATACTACTAATAATAAATTAATAATTAACAATTAATGATATTTTAATAAATAATAATGATAAAATTAAAAATAATTAATTAATAAAAAGGTAATAAATAGTAATAATAATTATTAAAATAAATAATAATAAAAATAATGACATACATAATTAATATTTAAGATATAAGTATTTCGTCAATTACTATAATATAATCCGGTCAGTATAATATAGTCGGCATTCTAATCCGGAAAAGTACCAAACGCCCGACTAAATAATCAGCCTATCCGATGGACAGATTAGTCTATCCGATTGAAATAGTCAGTACAGTACGGCATACCAAACGAGGCCTTAATGATAAAATGAAGTGGCAGGCATCCTTCAATGCTACCACGGATTGGTGGAAGAATAAAGCCACATATCATCATAACCCGAACAAGTCTTTACAGACATGCTTAAAGTTTTATTGAAGATCATACTCGAATTAATATCTCCTTCACGAGTTTAGGATTCTAATTAAACCTTATTTATAAATTCAAAATAGATAGTCCTTTTTATATTAAATTATTGATTCACTCTTAGCAATTTTTACTTTTATTTAAAATATTTCTAGTAATTTATTTCACCATATTTATTTTTTCTATGAAATCAAAACTGAAGTCTGTATTGTCTAGGGTTCAACTATCAAGGCCCGTTTCCCTTAGCACGATCTTATCTACTTTGGATCATGCCCTCACGGTTTTGTTTATGGGAGCTCATGCGCAACTTCCTAGTGAGTCACCCATTCTGAGATTGTTCCAGTCCAAACTCGCTTAACTTTGGAGTTCCAACCAAACGCAAAACCAATGAGCTCCCAAAATGTCTCGTTGCTAGGAAGATACGTGCCCACACATATAAGACACTTAACCCGCCCACACATATAAAACACTTAACTTTTCCCTTCTCGAGCAATGTGGGATTGTTCACCAATCTTCTCAAGACACGGGTCTTACAATCCACCCCTCTTGGAGCCCAGCGTCCTCGTTGGCACACTTCCAATCGGGGTCCAGCTCTTGGGTTGGGTCGATCTGTGGGTTTGCACAGTCCAATCTGACCTGGTGACCCGACCCGATCCTATCTTCATCATTTTCATCCATTTCAATATTCCAATAATCAATCTTCATCTACTAAATCCTGGGAAGATTTCTATGATGCCAAAACACGAAGAACTTACCTCATTTTTCCAGAAAATACTTCAATAGATTCGGCCAAATTTCAAGCTAATTTTTCACTCTTTCCCACATCAAAACCTTCAGTATTTCTGACTCAAAATCCATCCCAAGAACTCAACTAAGAGCTTGGAAACCTTAGTTGTAAGCAAGGATTGAAATATCGATATTGACGGATAAATCGCTAGTCAAAATTACGGATATCTAGCCCCAAATATCGCTATTGTTATCGATATCGTTTACGGTCAACAAAAATGACGAAAATTTGGTCTAAAAGTTGGAAATTTGAAATGAAACTTTGGGAAAAACTTAAATACTCAATAATGGCTATATAGGACTAATAAAAACTATAAAATGACTTTGATATAATAAATATCTGAAAAATAATATGATAGAATATAAGTTTGTCGATAACTAACAGTATAAAACTTTAAAGATAAACTTAAAATAATCTTGGGTAACATGAGTGAAAACATAATTATAAAGTAATTAATAATAAAACTAATATAATATAATGATAATAATAATACTTTTTTTAGATTAAAAAGGTAATAAAATATAAACATTTTTACATTTAATAATTGATATTTTTATACACTAAAATAATGTAAAATAATGTACTAAATTATCTAAATAAGTGGATATAATGATAAGATATGAGTGAATGAGTGGATATACTAAATTATCTAAATTATTAAATAATACTAAATAATGTAAAATAATGTACGTTGCTTTCATTTTTACATTTAATAATTGATATTTACTTACCTACTAAAAATAAAATATTATTTTACATTATTTAGTATATCCACTCATTCACTCATATCTTATCTCTCTCACTCTCTTACCCACTTATTCACCCACTTGATATTACCTCTTTTGACTCTTGCCACCGACCCCCTCTCATCAGTAATTTTTTTTTCTTCTTCTCCCTCATCACTCTTTCTTCTTCTCTCTCTCATCACCCTTTTTTTCCCTCATTCTTCGCGACAAGAACCTCAACCATGAATAAAACCAACTTTACCAATTCGCCCAAGCGGCCAAGCCACTCCACTTTCTTTTCTTGTTCTTCGCGACAAGGTCGTCTCAAGTAGAGCCAAGCTCCACCATGACAGTTGTGATTGAAACTAGCAGGATTTGCTCAAGCCACTCCACTTCTCCATCTGAGCCTCTCATGTCTCATGCCTAGTCAAAACGCCGAGTTGATTTTGGTGGATATTAGTCGAGATATCGGTAATATCAGACAATTTCGCCGATAATCTCCGATATTGGCCGAAATCTCTGATTTTGGGGGAAGATTTTCCTTCACCCCCTACTTAGGTGCTGGTGGTCGGAAATGGCGACATATCGACCGATATATGGATGATATGTCCTATTTTTTTTTCATCCATGGTTGTAAGCTTGGAAGCTTCAAATGATTCAAGGGATCGATTTACAGTTTTCCAATTTTCCGGTTTTCCTTCTCCCTCCATCTCGAAGTCTTCCTTCTCTCTTCCCTTTTCTTTCTTTTCTTTCTTTTTATCTCTCTTTTGCTCTCTTTCTCTAGTTTCCTCTCTCAGTTTTGTAGTTATTCCCCTTTCCTTCTTCCCTACGGTTTTCACCAGTTTAAAAAACACACAAGACACCACAAACGGGGGGTATAAACGTAGATTTTCAAAGGTTATTTTTGTCCATTCACATTTTGATGGATTTTACTTACCCTCCAATCCATGAGACGAAGACAAGAACCTACTTCAGGGTAGAGGCATAAGCGGGATTTTGGTGTATTTGTGGATTTTAGGGTAAAGCCTGCATTTTGAGCCATATTGTAAACTTATGATTTGTGCATAGCGGGATGAACGAATGTACAATTATTCCTAGTCTAACAGTTATAAGGTTTTATGGTTCTTGAAAATCTTTTGAGGTTATTCTTGAAGTTTTGAGTAGTGATTGTCAGAAGGGAGCAAGATCCCTTAGGATTGTCAAGACTTTTTAGGAGGGGTCCTGTTAACAATGGTCCCCACAAAAAGTCCAAAAGACACTTGAAAGCAAAAATCAACTTTTAACCATCAAGGAAAAAATCGTCAATTCCCCCTTTTAAATTTCCGAAGTTACTTTTTTGAAATTTTCGTGTTGTTACAATCTACCCTCCTTAAAAAATTTCGTTCTTGAAATTCAAACTTGTCTATCCGAGAACTAGAATCACCTAACCCCGAACAGTGTCTCGAGTTCCTACCTCAAACCCTTATTTGATATTCGACACTATAACTAATATTTCTACCTTCCGGCTTTCCCGAGTCTTAATCCCTAATTTCGACTCCTTCCAAGCTCTAATCCGATAACCAAACTCCGTCTGAATCCTAATTCGACATTCACAATCCATGCCAATACCGGCATGCCTAGTGATCAAACAGAAATATCGCCAATCGTACCAGACCCTACAGAGGATCTTTTGTCACCTCAAAACCTAAAATATTCCTTATAATCGAGGAACTCGTTCATCTATCTTCGCTTAACCTCTAAGTTCGCTCACTATTTAGACCAGCACCAATCCTCCTACACTTGAGAGCGCAGTATCTAATATCCAACCCAAACAACACAGATTCCATCTAATCCCCAGATCTATCCTAGGATTAGGCATACTTTTCACGTATCTGTCTCATCTCTAGGCTTTTCTTGGGGCTCGTATTTCGGAGGCATGATATTGGAAATCACCATTCAAAATCAACTCGACTTTGATACTAAGTTGAGATAACAAACTCCTGAAATACTTTGATAATCACGTATGATCCTACTCCCATCTGACAAACCATTCAAAATACTAAAACTACCATCAATACTTGTCTAACAAGAGGTACTCCTACTGCCTTACTACTTATGCTTACGCCTCTCGATCAACCTCGATTTTTATGCAACGACTTGTAGGGTCAATAAAACTATGAAAAAGTGGGAGTGGAAAAAAATAACATTTTAAAACACATTTTTCAAGAAAAACAAACATTTACCCTCCATTTTTATAAAATATGCATTCATAGAATAAAACGTAAAACAATTGGATTTCAAAACAAACATATCATAAAACGTGAGACCACAACACTCATAAAACACCATTAAATAGTCAGTATCCCACATTTTCCTAAATCTATGTTTAGCAAATCATGTCACAAAAATGTAGACACAAATAGCACCATCAAACACAACCCATCATCGACTTAAGTAATACTCACATGTAGCAATAGCATTACGCGTAGGCTAACACCCCGAGTATCAATCGTTTAGAAACACCCCTAGCTTCGGCTTCTTAGGAAACAACCACAACATATTCACCCCTAACTTCGGTCGTCTGGAAAAATACCCTTAGCTTCAACTTTCTAGAAAATAACCACAGAACAATGGACATAATCCATGGATTAAGTTGCAAAAGCATCATAATTGAACATAAACCCTTGACTCACATTCCAAGCCAAAATACTATTTCCAAACCTGCCTTGATCCTAAACACCATTTCCACAAACTACCGTAAAATACGAGTCCAAAACCAATAAATAAATCCAAAAAATCGTGAAGTAATCATTTAGAATTCATATTCAAATCATTGCAATATAAATCACCCAATAAAGAAATTAAAATATTTAGCTATGCTTTCATAATAATTTAGAAAACAAGTCCACGCATACATCGTCCACGTAGCTAAATCTCGATCTGCACATTCCTCCGTAAATCTAGAAATTGTACCACATGTCAAAAATCACTACCAAGGGTCGTTATTGTCCCAAATAACCTCACATTAGAGTCGTCTAATTTTCAAGATTAAATACGAATTAAAACCCTACGTATAACACTTTGGACACCCGAAACTACTCTGAGACGATGTTCGATTGACTCGAGATCTGCGCTAATAGATTTGTAATGTCATATACATTGAAAAATGTGTTAATTGTATTTTGAGGTAGGATGGCACGGGCCTTCATGTGCCTTGCACCCTCTCTGCTCATGAGCCTCACACGCGACCATTGTTCATCATTTTTAACGTTGGGTTGGGTCGACCCACGGGTCTGCACAGTCTAATCTGACAGGACCCATCCCAATCCCCCTAGATTATCCCGGGATGTGCCTGCTCTTGTCTGGCACCACGTACCAGACAAATGATAAAACTGTAACCCGCTTAGGGTTATCCAGAGTACGCAAGGATCTGTAATGGTATGTGATGTCTCAATCTCTGTTACAGCCTGCATCCCCGATCAACCTGAAGGGTATCAAAAACATAAAAGTTGTGAGTGGACAAAAAATAATCAGTTATAAAAATAATTTATCAAAATGCCATTTATACCCTTCATGTAAAAGTATGCTTGCATCATAAAACAGTATTTCAAATACTCTTCCGAAAAGTAAGACGTATTGCTTTTCAAAAAAAAAACACAATGAAAAATGCTTCTCAATCGAAGCCATTTCCTTAGTATGGACTCAGCCCAAATCAACAACATGTGGGATCTCGGCCCAAAACATAAACATGTGGGATCTCGGCCCAAAACATAAACATGTGGGATCTACCCAAATCAAATCACAGTATCAAAATCCAAGCCTTTAAACCCCCGAGTCTTTGAACTCAATATCATGTCATCAGTATCATCAGTCAGGATTCTAATCCCAGCAACGCGTGCCCATAAGCTCAAGGACTGCTCTGATCTTGAGCATGTCTCCCTGAACACATCACCGGCCGACAATCACCAGATCTTCGTGAACATATCATCGATCGATCTTATATGCCGCACTCCTGAGTTGAGCGTCCCTTTGCTGCCGCCTTTCTCGACTGCTCGACAGTAGGCGCATCGTGGCCTCTCCGTACCTCGGAGGCGAGCATTATCTCCAGGGTGCTCTTCGGGGAAACGTATTCACAACAAGAGGCCCTAACCGAGTCTTTAAACTCCCGAGTCTTTAAACTCAAATCATAATCATTATTTTGAAAACAGTGGAAACATTCAATAGGGTCTACGCCCGGCTATAATTCATCAAATCAGTTTCCACAAAACTATTGTAAAACGTTGTCTATCAACACTTCACAAACCCAAGATTCCTCGAATCTTATCAAATTCACAACTAGGTCTCATGCTCGAAATATATTTCATAAATCTAATAACTAGGTCACATCCCAATATATCTTACGTTTGACTAGACTCTAAGTCAAACTATAAATCAACTCGGTCATACGCCCGAAAGATATTTCTAAATTCGAAAACAGTTTCGTTATTCAAATCATTTTTTCAAAACACCTTTGACTATCATCCAAGTCAAAGTCCATATCTAATTAGGACTCATGTCCGGATACCAATTTCATGCGTCTCCGTGAAATCATTCAAAATCGATACTCAATCCTCAGTTTCACGTCTCTCCATGAAACCGTCAAAATCACATAAAACACATGCACGTAGAATGCTCGACCTAAACCCAAATATCATCTAAAAACAGAAATCTCGAACTACATGCAATGTCGCACTCTAGGAATCTCAAATCATGTTCATAAAACATATAAAACAGTTATGCATGCATCATATTAATAAAACAAACGTCCACTCACAGACCATCCGTAATGCGCGCCTGAAATCCGCGCCTTAAGCCACTCTAGGGCTAATCAGTACTCTACGGGACGTCCGGACCTGTCCAAATCATACTCAAATGTCACTAACCATCTATAAAAGTCCTAATCATAAACCCTCACACATCCCGGAAAGGTCAACGTGTCCCCAACAAGCTTCCCAAGAAGAAAAATCTCCATTTGACTTGTCGAACAACTTCTAATCGAAGTGAAACCACTACCATTGGATTCAGATCGTCAAAACCTTTCGAACAAGATTGGTTTGATCGTGAAATTCAAGCCCACGGTCCCTTACGCGCAGGTCAAAGTCCTCACTCGCTGGTCAACGGCAGTCAATACTGACGTCACCGAAGTCAACGCTGGCATCATCATGGTCAACGCTGATGTCATTTGCTAACGTCAGTCTGACAGGTCTAACACCTGTTAGGTCTGACATCTACCACGTGTCACCATCATATTGGTCCACGTGTCCTAACACGTGTCTCTGACATCTTTGACACTACCATGTGGCACCACCTCATTGGTCCACGTGGTCTGACATGGCTAACGTGGACCTACCACGTCAGCTGCCACATCATCTGACACCCTCTGTTATGTTGCCATGTGGCACCACCCCACTAGTCCACGTGGTCTAACATAGCTGGCATGGACCTGCCACCTCAAATACTAACTAGACCTGACAAACTCTGATAACTCGCCACGTGGCACCACCTGATTGGCCACTTGGCCTGATAGATGATGAAGTGGCTTGCCACGTCTACCTCTTGTAGGTCGACCTATTTTCCTACAACCTGGTCACTCGATCTGCGACCCTGACTCGGTTCTATCTCTATTATTTCTGAACCATTTTCTTCCATTTTTTTCCATTCAACTTGTAATCAACCCAGAAACCTATCCCCAACCTCAAACCATAAAAAAAGGGTTGAAATCTCACCTGTCACGATCGATCATCACGGTTCAACCTTCGAACCTTCACCTGAGCACCTCCCAGCATCCACACGCTATATTTCTAGGCTTTATGAGCTCTCATGAACTCACAGAAGGTAACCATGGCATTAGTTTCGAGTTCTAAACATCCAAATCGAAAACACCATTTTGAAGTTCATGTGTTACCTGTTTTCTCACAATTTTTCGACTAGCCATCGTGGCCCCTCGACTCTCTGCCGTCTCATCCGCCTCTCACAGTCTCCCTCAGTCACTTTTTGCCCCTCTCTTAGGTTAGTACCAGGTGATCAAGAAGATAATGGTTTTGGGGTGGGTTTCGGGTATGAATGGAATAGGAAGGGAAACGGTAGATGCATGTATGTGTAATGGGGAGCAATGGATGAGTGACACCATTGGGCATGAACAAAAAAATTTGGGCCTACTCAAGAAAAATCCAAAAGTCAACCCTCGTAAAACATGTCACCGTAAATAGTTCTCAAAATCATTTTAGACGCGTAACTTTCCTATACGATGTTCGATTTCGATGTGCCACCCGTCTACAGACTCGTATTGTCTTGATCTATGTAATGGACCTCGATCCACGTGCCATTGATCTCCCAGGTTAAAAGTTAACTTTTTACCCTTATCTAGGGGTAAAATCGTCATTTTACCCCAATCGTCCGTTAATCCTCGATTAATCCCAAATAACTCTTAATTAATTCTTATTAATCATGAAATTCGGGACGAATCGTTACATAATCTGATATGGTGACCTGATCTAGTCATATCTTCATCATTTTTTGTCCATTTGTGCGTTTCAATAATCAATCTTCATCTACTCAATCCAAGGAAGAGTTTTATGATGTGAAAACATGAAGGATTACCTTCATATTCCAAAAAATGATTTAATAGATTCGGCCAAATTTCAAGCTTGTTTTCCAAGCTTTCCCATGTCCAAACCTTCAGTATTTCTAACTCAAATCCATCCCAAGAACTCAACTAAGAGCTTGGAAACCTTAGTTGTAAGCTTGGAAGTTTCAAATGATTCAAAGGATTAATTTACGATTTTCTGGTTTTCATTCTCCCTCCCTCTCGGCTTGTTCCTTCCTTCTCTCTTCCTTTTTCTTTCTTTTTCTCCCTATTTTCCTTTCTTTCTTTGGCTTCCTCTCTCGATTTTCTAGTTATCCCCCTTTCCTTCTTCCCCACGATTTTTCACGGGTTTGAAAACCACACACATAACACACCACAACAATATATATATTATGCTATGTTGGTGCACAATGAGAAAGGGACCCCACCCAAGACCAAATTACCAAAATTGATAGGACCTCACCCAAGAACACTAAAACAGTAACAGTACACTCAGGCCCTGCTTCCGTCTAACAGAAACCTTGTCAGATAAGTGATAATGTGTGAGTGGAAAAAAAGGAACAGTTTACCTTGTCCTCAACCTTATGCCTCCGCCTCTCAAGCCTCGACTCCCGTGCAACGATCCTGAAGAGTCACAAAAACCAAGAAAACGTGTGAGTGGACAAAAGGAAGGGTTTACAATCATAATTTGAAAACATCCTTCTTTTACCCTCCGTTTTCTAAAACCACGCATACATATGAAAATCATTTTACTTCGGTTAAAACAAAACTCAATTTATATTCTCGAAATACGTGAAATAAGTTCTCAGATCTCAACTCAACAGTAACATTTAATCATCTAAGACCTCGATAAGTCGACATAACCTTTATACAAGATCACAACCACCAACAGAAGGACAACACAACAATCATAAACAATCAACCCACCATCATCACAATGTCACACATGAAACCACTGCCCCATTAACAGGCACACCACAAACTCACTTGGGAACCGGAGCTCAGCTCGACGTCCGAAACTAACCAACCAATAGGCATAATCACAACATACATCACATCTCACAAGCCATCACGTCAATACACACAATCAATCCATAACCAACATCATCATAGAACTCTCATATAGTCAACCAATCATCAATACATAAGCACAACATCAATCATCACATCACAGGGCACTACCAGTAGGCCATCACATACACACTCGCTTGGGAACTGAAACCCTAAGCTCGACGTCTGAGTTATCACAATACAGTCTCGGGAACCGAAGCCCCTGGCTCGACGTATGAGACACACATTCAAACATCACAATCACAACGACATTTCACACATCACGAGTACCGAGAAACACAAGCTCATGTCACAACTCAATATCACATGTCATCACAACATATCACATCATATATCACAATCCAAATCCACAATCAGAATCTTGAGCATAAGCCCCAAACACAGCTTAACCCAATTTCTTGTAAAACGTGTCATTCAGGTTACTTTAGTAAAAATCGTCCAGAAATCATATAAAATTCTTAATTATTCCAAAATCACATTATTCCGAGCCACAAATAAAGTTCAATTTGAGATCACAATCAAAACGGTATTCAAAACCAGTTTACCAAAAACCTCGTAAAATGTGCATTAAATAATAATAAAATATTCACAAAATCACCGAAAATCCAAAGAAAATCGCAATCACTCAAATATCACCAAAATCACGCAGAACCCAATTAAATCATATAAGTATGCATGCATAATAGTTTAGGAAAAGAAAGTCCACTCACACACCGTTCGGAGAATCGGATCTCGGTTTGCACATTTTTCAGTAGCTTTTTGGATTGTCACATACTACCATAAACCACATCTTAAGGTCACAAATCATCTCAAATATCTTCAATTTTAATCCCATAATTTTTTGGGATTTTAAACTTATTTAAAACGAACCCTAAACCTTCGGACACTAAAAAATACTCTGAAATGTTGTTCGATCGACTTGAAACCTGTGCTAAAATGTCCATAACATCGAAATGATGAAAATACATGTTGAAACCACCTCGAAATTCCCCCTCACGCGCTGCCTAGAGTGGATGCGCACGGGAGCCATGCACCGAGTACTGTACACTGCTATAGTGTCATCCATGTTACCCGAATGACTGCTTTTTCGGGTCTCTCGACTTGATGACCTGACCCGGTCCTAAATCCTTTATTTTCCAACATTTTCCTTCCATGTTTCGTTCAATTCCTTCGTATCAACCTCTACAATAGTTCTACCAATTCAAAAATGAAGAATAATGGGTGTGAATTCATACCTAACCTTCAAAGAATTTTCCCATAATTCAAACTCGGTTTCTGGGCAAGTTTCATGTCCAAAATCATGTCTTACGGGCTTGTTGGGACTGTAGGGACTAGAAGATGGTGATATGAAGCTCGTTACCAAGCTTCCCCATCGAAAACGTGGTTGTGCCACTCGAAACCACAAAAGTCGTCTCAGGTTCCATGGAAGTTCGTGGGTCTGAACCTAGTTTTCACCCTCTTAGTTTTCTCTTTCTTCCACTCTCTTTTCCTCCCTTCTTTTCCCCTGGTCTCTCCTTCTCTTGGTTTCTCTGATTTTCCCTTTTTCTTTCACGGCCTGGAACACAAAACACACACCTCACTGCCAAATAACAATACACACACACACACACACACATAGGCGATGGCACAAATATTTAGGAGATAAGGGACACGTGTCCTTGTCCAATTGGACCACCAAAAAAGTCACATAAGAAAATTCCCAAAATGCCCCTCAAAGAAAATTACCAAAACGCCCCTACTTATTATAAACCCGAATCGAAACCATCCGAACTCCGTTTTTGGCATGCTACCTGTCGACGTATTTGGGAGACTGATACCTTCGCAACAGTTCTCTCGAATCACTACAACGAGGTCCCGATCAAAAGTCAACACTTAGGGGAAAAACAGTTAATTTCGTCCGACCTTTTTTCGATTTTGGTGTACCGTCTGTCTATGAACTTAGGATCTTGAGACCATCATAATGGTTCTTTTGTAACCCCCAAATGACGTTCCAATAAAAAATTCAACACTTTGATTTTTTCGAGGGCAAAATCGTCATTTTCTCCTTAAATTTTTCAATTTCACGTTTTGTCGTTATCAGCGTTGTTACAAAAATACCCTAGTCATTTTGGACCCGTAAATTTTTTTTTGAACTCCACTTTTGACATACCACATCTCTACGGACTTCGGACTCTGAGACATATACAACGTTCTTCACGAAAAATCCAAAAGATATCGAGAGCAAAACGTCAAGTGTTAGCCTTCAAGAACAAAATCGTCAATTCCCCTTTGTAAATTTTCAAAATTACCTTTTTCAAATTTACGGGTCATTACATGGGTTGGAAAATCCATATTGTTCATTTTCTTGTTCTTCATTTTTTTCTTTTTATTTTTTAAATATTTAGTTTTTATATTTTTCTATAAAGTGATTTAAACATCCAATATCTTATTGTCACATAAGCACATTAAACACTGTTACTAAGAGCCTAGCGTTTGGAGCAATAGAGGTGATAAAATGGGGTTCTAGTAGCACACCGCAATGATTTGACGTTCGCGGAGCAAATTGAGACTACATGTCCAGTCCCGGGAAAATTTTGAGTAATAAGCCTTGTTTTAAAATATTGGGTTGGGGTAGTTGGAATTATTGTAACCAATAACGCTAGAGGCACCACAGAAGATCTCACATTTTACATCTCACCATATGTGGCATTTGATGTGGCATTTTATGTCATCATCTTCAATTTTTCATCTTAAAAATAATAATAATAATTATTATTATTATAAAACTTAAAATAAATTGAATTAAAACACAAAATTATAAACCCTAAATTCAATTGTTCTTTCGCCTCTATATCTCCGTCTCCTAGCAACTCATCATTTTCCTCCTCTTTGGGGCGTACTACTAGCTGAGCTATGGTGTAGATCTTCTTTGTTTCAAATTGACGGGTAAACATCTATATATTTAATTGTCCTTTCTGATTATTTTGGGCTTTCGTTGAGTTCCATGCATTTCCGTTAACAATCTTGACTAGAAGATCAATTGAGTTCCTGTTTCCGTTAACAATCGTTGAGTTCCCTGTGTTTCCCTTCGTTTAGTTCCTAGAAAATACTCATACTAATACGTAGTTCTATATTTTAGCTATTCTTTGGTATTTCTATTTGTTTATAATTATATTGGTGGACAACTAAGTAGTTATTTTTTCATATAAAGTAACTTATTGGTATTTCTATTTGTTTATAATTATACTTAGTGGTGAATTAAGTAGTTATTCTTTCATATAAAGTAACTTAAGATGGATTTTTACTCCATAAGTTAAGATGGATTTTTACTGCATAAGTGACTAGAAGATCAATTGACATAACTTTGTCAATCATTCAGAACTGATATCGGATGTATTTTTTTATTTGGATTTGGATTGGAGTATTTCATAAGTAATATCTAATATTTTGAAATAACTTCCGAAATTAGGAATTTTTGTGAATTTGGTGATCTAACATCGTTTGATCAAAATATCTTTATATTCATCCTCGTTTTTTTTTCATCTTTCTTTTCTCCCTCTTGATTCTCTTGTCTCTCATTTCCTTCTCTTCGACCTTTTCCCACCCCCTTCTCCAAATTTTCTATCACCCATTCCCTTATCTATCCTCTTCCTCCTCCCTTATCTTTTGGTTCTCCGCCCTGCTCGTTCCCTCTCTCCTCCTTTATCGTCCATATTTAATTATTTATCTCACCCCCTCTACCTTTACCCATTATCTACCTTACTCTCTTTACCTGACTAGCCCTATCTTTCCACCATGGTGATGGTCATAGTAAAGCAATCCGAATCTAGCAGACTGTAGACAACACCTAACAAGAACCCTCTGGGATCCTCAAAGGTTAAACCATGTGACCCCACCACGTGGACCCACAGTTAGCCCAAGCTCACAAGACCTACTTTGGGCTCGGGCCTAGACAACAACCACCTGCCAGGGTGACAGGACCCGCCCCGATCCCACGGGGACCACAAGGGGACGTGCCCTACTCCCGTCTGACACCCAAATTAACATACCAATTTTAACCTAAAACGTTCAAATGCATAAATAACCAAATTAAAGTTATACATCAATCCGAAATAAATAGATGTCAGACAAGGGATGAAAACTAAAATTACAAATTGCGAGCACGACTCTAAAATAAACCTGCGGGCAAACCACCCAACAGGAGATCAGGTACGCGGAAGTAGATCTATGCCTCAGCCTCAGGATCCTCCTCTACCTCAGTATCACAGCCTGGAGGGGTTACCAAAACATTAAGGGTGAGTGGGCCGAAACTCAAGTTTATAAAATCGTTTAATAAATAAAACATATAATTTACCCCTCCGTTTTCCAAACATGCATGCATCAGAATTTAAAACCATAAATCATATAATATGAATCATAAGGCATGTAATAAAACCATAAACATAATTTTAGCCACTGCACTATACACTCCAATCCTGACATCCCCGATGTCTGACGTCCCTGACGTCCAATAAGGTCACAGTCTCAAGGCTACGCGTGTCACTCGGGGTCTCAATCCCGAATCCAATCCCCGAACCCTGTCCGGGTACGGCTTCTCAAATGCCTAGCGTCCTAGACGCTCGACGTCCCTGACGTCAAATAAGCAATCCTGCTCCTGAGTCATTTTACGGTCCGGTTCCTCCGTAGAATGACCCCTCGCAGGCAATGCGCCATGACCACTCCGGGGTACCACATCCGGAGGAGACAGTATCACAAGAGTGGATCTATACAGTGCAGTACCAAATACATTTTATTGATATCCACATGCAAAACATATATACGTAGATAAAATCCAAACCAATCTTTAAGTTTCATCAAACGGGTCTCAAACCCAAATACCGTGAAACGTGTCATAACCATAATTTCAATATCATCAAAACCGTTTCATGATTCCAGCATGTGAATATGTAAGTAAATCAGAAAACATTTAAGCATGCAAGGGTTTAATGAAATCGGGCCCACTCACAGTACAATCCTGCTGAAAACCGAACGTATACCCTCGTCCTGGTACTATTGTACAATCCCTGTCATGTCCAAAGTATACATAAAGGTCAATATAAGCCCCTAATATTTAACCATGAAACCCTAGACTGAAACCGGCCAGGAAAAGCCTCCCGAACGCGCTTCCTGAGGCAATAAACCTCATTTTGACCAATTTAATGATCTCCGATCGACCCGAAACCACCGACATTGGATCCGGATCGTCGAAACCTAAAGAATGGTGGTGGTCCCACCAAAAATACTGTTCATACGCGTCGGTCAACGTTCTGGTCAACACAGGAACAGTTCTTACTGACGTCAGCATGACGTCATCTGACAGATGTCAGGTCTGACATGTCAGACTCTGACAGGTGCCACGTGTCAACACACGATTGGTCCACCTCACTGATCTTTCAGGACACGTGTCAGATCTGACATGTGCCACGTGTCAGCACGTCACTGGTCCACGTTACTGACATGTCAGTGACACGTGGCAGTCCCTGATTGGGCCACGTCACTAACATGTCAGTGATGACTGTGCACTGACATGTGACACATGTTGGCTGAAGAGTGGTCCACGTCACTGATAGGTCTAACAGGGTGCCACGTCATCACCATCAACATCGCGACGGGTTGACCCGTTTCTCTGAAACTGGGTCGTGCAGACCCGCGATGTGACCCGGTCACCAATCCTTCATTTCTTGGCCATTTTAACTCAGGTTTCTTCGTAATTACTCGTCTCATTCCCAGTAAGGGTTATAACCAATCAAAATCATAAAACACAGGTTGAATCGAAGGCTTACCTCGATGAACAGAACCGGTTCTCCCGTCGCCGTTTATTCTCTGTTCAGGCCACCACTGGTCACGAAATCGAGCCCTAGAGGTTCCTATTAGTCCCTAGAATCGATTAGGGTTAATAGAAATCAAAGATACACGTTGGAAATTAAGCTTCCAAACACTGAGTTTTTAAACAGTTTTCGGGTTAACACAGCCTACCTCGCCGCCGTCTGCCGCCGTGACCACACCGTCCCTCAGCCCTCACCAGCCCAGTCCAGCCACACACGAACACGGAGAATGAGTAATAAGCTGGGGTGTTTGTTCGAAATGGATCGTGTGTGCAATCGGGTAGGAAAATATAAAGGATGGAGGGAAACTGATCAAACGGAATGGACGGTCCAGATTAAGTCTCAGGGATGAGATCAAGGGCTGAGAGGAAATCTGGGAACTTTTGATGAGTGGCTAGGATTAAAAGGTAGATTTAATTCTATTTAAATGCTTAGTGGAGTTTGATCCAATCTAGCCAATGGATGAGTGGTCACTCATCTAGACGTCCTCCAATCATAATATCAGAATAAAATATTCGACACGATTACCGAGACGCAAACCTCCCGATTTCACGTTTCTGACCATAACTTCCTCATACGAAGTCCGATTTCGGCGTGCCGCCTGCCTACGGACTCAGGGCATCGAGACCTACCTAACAGTCCTTGAGTCATGTGAAAATTAGTTGTTAAACGAAAAGTCAACATATTCGCCCCTATCGTCCAAATTACGGTAATGCCCCTGAATTTCCGATAGCCATAACTTTTTCCCTGATCTTCCGAATTGGACGTGCCACCTGTCTATGGACTCGTGACGTCCCGAACTATGTCACGGTCATTGGTCAAAGTCCATCTGACCCTCCAATCAAAAAGTCAACAATTTGGCCATACCATTCACAGGGGTAAAAACGTCAATTCATACATCAAATTACATTATTATAATCCTCGAATTTCCGGGGTGTTACATAGGGTGCCACTTATTAGGGTACCACTCATCTAATTGTATCACTCACCCAACATTACCACTCACCCAGGAGGTATCACTCACCCAATAGTACCACTCATCTATCAGTACCACTCACTAGTGGTACCACTCAAATGCCTATCCTATTGGGGTTTTGAGCCCATAAATACGGCCTCACATTTCCTCATACACAACTATAAACGAGGGACACTTGTCTCTCATCCCTTGGTGCATAAAGTCTCACTTAGAGGGTTTTCCTCCCATTTCTTCATGTGGTCTTAGGTAGAGCTATTTGAAATCTTAAGGTACTAGGAGTTAGCCCAGAGCACCAGGTGTCAACCTCTTGGTGTGGGACGAGATTGGCACAAGTTCCCTAACAAGTGGTACCACCCTCCATAGGTGGTACCAATGGGATGGTACCTCATCCTTGCAGTGGTACCACTACTCATTGTATAGACCAGCTTATGAGAAGCCTCCACATGGACCATATGTTGGAGAATTCTACATGAAGTCTCATTCGATACAAATAGTGGTTCTTGACCACTTAGAAGGGGGTTGAAGGTTAGATGGGAGGAAACTATCTCTCTTTCTCTCTAAGAACTCTCTCACTCTATCTCTCTCTTTTCATATTTTACACCTATGTATTCTACATTTCATGTAAACATTGATGTATTCTCATACTCGTATATAATACAAACACTACAGTGGACGTAGCCCTCTTTATAGGGTGAACCACTATAAAGCTTAGTGTTCAATGATTGACTTAGATTAGAAGTTACCTCGTACCTCGATCTATTTTACATCATTAACATTTGGCACTGTCTGTGGGAACCCAGTCACAAAGGACTTCATGTTCTTCTAGCCGATTACAAGCACGACTTAAATCTATGGTAGCAACCACCCTCACTATCGTAAGCCTTTCTCCCTTGCATATTTCCTCCAGAAGTTTGATAAGATCATTGACCTACCATGGGCAAACCCAATGTCCAAGCTCTTTCATTCACCATCGAGTTGACGGACATTGGTGTTATCGCTCATACGTGCATTTATGCATTGGTACTAGAACCATGTCCATTCCATTGGTTCTTTATCCAGTACCCCAGCACCTGCTACTGCAGGTGCATCGATTGATCAACCTGCTGATACATTCTGTGGCATGACCCATTCCTAAAATACTAGGATAACCAAACTGGTCCTGCACCCGTCTAACCATTCTTGCCAAACGCAGGTGCATCGATTGTTCAACCTACTGATACATTCTCAGTGGCATGACCCGTTCCTAAGATATCAGGATAACCGAACTGGTCCTGCATCCGTCTAACCATTCTTGTCAAACAAGGGATTCTTCCTACCTTCAACCTTGTTCTTATTTGTCACTCAACTAAATAGAATGCACCTACTGCGCTGCACCTCCTGCGCGGCACCGCCCACATCCAGCCAACTTGTCCCGCTAAGAGGTGGACATTATTTACTAATACACTTCTTGATATTTCTTGTTTATCAATCTTCATTTACCAAAAATTCATATTATAGATTAGTTAATTCCCAATCGTAAAACCCTTTAAATTTGCACAACATAAATTATAAACCTAAGGTAGTAACTTTTACATAAATATATTAATTCCTTATAAAATCACAATTATCCTTTTTTTTTTCCCCTAAAGGCGCCTTTCCTTATAATCCTTAACAATATACTAATTTCCATGTATAACCATTAACGAAATTCTTAATCACCATTTTTTTTATACTCCACAATAAAATCACATATAATCACCTCATCTCTTCATTACATAGTAAACATGGTACTCATCACCTTTGATAAGTTCCTTCATTTTTCATAAAAATTACAACTTTGTGAACCTTACAATAGATTTCTTAACCATACCTTGAAATATCCCATTTAATTTCAAAACCCATACAATTTCTTTAAGCCAAAGATAATTTTAGTCAAGTTCTCTAATTTCATTTGTTTATATTTCCACAAGTTTTCCATATAAAACTCCAATTTAGAACATAACCTTATAATATAGAAAATAATCACATAAGATAGGAAAATTCAGGAAAATATTCAGTTGGTGTTTAATTAATCCAAACTCTATACCATTAAATCTAGTACGAAGAGAGGAACAACTTTCATGTTGGTTGCACCATCAGGAACGGCCGCATGTACACTCACACGCCGTCGAAAGGCCTCCACACTTGGGCCTTATGCACAGGCCTGTCACTAGCAACCTCCAACTGGGTCTGCAACTCGGGTCGCCCAACCCAGCGATCAAACCCAACTCTAAAACCTATTTTTCACGTCTTTTTTCATGTTTTAAGTGTCTAACAGCATCTACAGAATCAAAGGACGAGATCTATGCAATCAAAATCTAGAAAACATACCTCGTTTGTGCCTTCCAAGTTCATGGATTTTTGTCCATGGCTTTACTCTCTCGCTACAGCCTTCCCAGACCTCCAAGCTTCATTCTTTAAGTCCCAAAATGACCCCAGGGACTTAACTCACCATCTAAGATCCCCAGATAAGCACTAGGGAGCCTCAGAACCATTTTTTAACCCATGGCCATCGTTGGTCCTCATGGGTTTGAGTTCTAGGATCACCCACCCTCGACTCTTTTTTCTTCCTTTCATTGAACCATGCCTCTTATCTTCTTCCTTCCTGTCATTTCCCTTTTTTCTCCCTTTGTTTTTCATTTCTTTCTTTTCTTCGGCTATTTTTCACCGAATGGCACAAAAAAACACACACAACACATATATGTAGAATGAATAGTTCAGTGGAACCATGATGGAGAGAAAATGGAAGAAGGTTCTGGACTTTTCTAGGTTTTTTCCTTCAAATGACCAAAATACCCTTTTGGTCAAAATGACCAAAATAGCCCTACTCAAATTTGGCATGTACCAAAGCTTTACAATCTCTGATTTCAATATACTAACTGTCTATAAATTCAGGAATCCGAGACTTTTGTCACGGTCCTCTCGGAATGTCCAACAAGTCCTCAGGTTAAAAAGTCAATTTTTTATCACTAGAGGTAAAATTCTCATTTCCTTCTAGTTTTACCTTCTCTCGAGATTCTGGGTGTTATACTCAGCCTCAATTGCCGCCCAAACTTGCAGCGAGTACCGCTTAAAGAGTACCGATCAGGGGTTCTGCTCAAGTGGGTAACCAGAAAAATAAATCCTCACGATTACCAGAAATCTCCTAGTAGTTGAGACAATTAGTAAAAAGGCTGATACCACTGCTTGCCTCTTCATGCAACCCTTCTCTACCATCTGATGGTCTCATTTATGTGTACAGAATGTCGAAAGGGAGGTACATAGCTATAAAGGTACCAGTTACCATGTGGTACCTCTCATCTCGGTATCACTCGCTCGCTAGGTGACATTCTCCTTATCAGGAGTTCATTCCCTACAATCAGATGGCCACCAACTTTTTTTGTTTAGAGGATGCCAAGCTCTCCCCCATATGGATGACCCATTTTCCACCTTATCTTTGTTGAGGCGATGCCAAGTTCTCCCTTTTGTAGATGACCTGTTCTCCACCTAATCTTTGTTGAGGGGATGCCAAGCTCTCCCTTTCATGGATGACCTACTCTCTACATAGCACATGTTAATGGGAAAATCCATTATTCCACGGTAGCTTCCATGACAAGTGTGAAGTGTGGTATCCATCTCTAATCGCAGACAACTTGAAGTGCGCTTGGTACCACTATACCTAGTATCATTGTTCTTGACACCACTACGATGACACCACTGCGCCTTGCCCATCTACGCTTGCCTTTAGTGTGGACAGCCACATGTGCTTGCATTTCTTACCCAATAAGTGGTACCTGGTCGGAAGAGGGGTACCCCAACTAGATTTTCATGTCTTTACATTATGTGTTATTTGGTAAGCACTTGAAATTATATATTTGTTGTATATTTGATCTTCTTGTTTTACCTAAGTCTGGTTAATCTAGCATGGATACAAGTTCAACCTCAACTAGGTACTTGAGTAGACTTGGGGACTTACCACCATCATATTGCCTTAGTTTCCCACCATTTCTATTGCTCAGCTGTCCACCAATGCTTTTGCATGTGCTATCCACCATAGTTATTATCTCATCTGTCTACTACTGCTACCTCCTGAGCTGTCCACCATAGCTACCGCCTCAATTCGCCACCTTTGCTAAGATGATTAATTGTTTAGGGTCTGCTAGATTCGACTCAAATGTCATCAATGATTCAACTCCCCACCTGAGAGAAAGCTCTCGACTAGGGAGTTGGGAGACTCCTTTTGATGGTTATAGTATAGCGAGCTGAATCTAACATACTGTAGCAGACAACACTTGACAAAACCCCTTTAGGATCCTCAAAGGTTGAACCATGTAAGCCCACCACATGGACCTACTATTAGCCCAAGTTCACAAGACCTGCTCTAGGCTAGGCCCAAACAACAACCACGGTACCACTTATCAGAGTACCACTTAGTTGCCTACCAAGGTATCACTCATTTGGCACTATTCACCCAGAGGTACCACTCACCCAACAGTACCATTCACTTGGTGGTACCACTCATTAGTGGTACCAATCAACTGCCCAGCCAATAGGCTTTCCGCCCCCATAAACCATGCCTCAACTTTCCCTATACATAGCTATAAATGAGGAACACTTGTCTCTCATCCCATGGTGCATAAAGTCTCACCTAGGGAACTTCCCTCCTATTTCCTTATGTGGCCTTGGGTAGAGCTATTTGGAGTCCCAAGGCATTAGAAGTCAACCTAGAACACTAGGTGTCAACCCCTTGGTAGAGGACAATATTGGCACAAGTTCTCTAGCAAGTGTTACCACCCTCCGTGGGTGGTACCCATAGGGCGGTACCCCATCCTCATAGTGGTACCACTACTCATTGTACATACTAGCTTATGAGAAGCCTCAACATGGACTAAAATCAATCCTTGGACCGGAAGAGGCCATGTCTTCCTCCATTGTGGACCATTTGTTGGAGACTTCTACATCAAGTCTACTTTTCTATAAATAGTGGATCTTGGTTACTTAGAAGGGGGTTCAAGGTTGGATGGGAGAAGACTCTTTCATTCTTTCTTTCTTTCTTTTCTCTCTCTCTCTCTCTCTCTCTCTCCCTCTCTCTCTCTCTCTCTCTCTCTCTCTCTCTCTCTCTCTTCGTACTTCACATGACAAGACCTGTCCCTAAGTTCACCAGTCATGCTCCCGTCTCATAAATTTTATCAGACTAGGGATAATTTTAATGTTAACCAAGCCTGTAATTTGCTAGATTAACCAAATTTAAGCTCATCCTTGTAAGGTTACCGCCCACATCTAACCCATCAACCCTGCCAACTAGTGAAAATTTCTAATTTGACCTTAATTGGGGTTTTACTTCTGTTGTTAAAATCATCGATATTTACCAATTCAATTACCTATGTATTCGATATTATTCCTATTAATAAAATTTATCACAAACTCATAGTTCCTTAGTTCTTTTGTTTAACATATTTTATCACAAAAGTCTATGTACACCAAACATATTACTATTCTCTAATATCCATAAGTTTTCCTTTTTATTATAATTCACGTATAAGTCCATTTTCACTAAGTAATTGGCACCACAAATATACATAATAAAGTGCACACACTCAACATCTCACAATATCCACTTATAATAACATTGCATCATGTATATAACATAATAGGATTGTCATGTTATCAACATATATAATACTTCTTGTTCACATTTTAATTCATCCTAATCCATCACAATCATAGCAACCATATAATCATCAAAATATTCATAACCACATTAACATATCTATTCTTTAATCCCACATCTAAGTACCATAATTTACACCAATAAATCTAATTTAATTAACCAAAATATAATTTAAGTTTATAATATAACATAATACTTTGAATAACCAAAACTATATTCAAACGAAATCCATTTAACAAAATCATAGTATCATTGAACTCAGAATGAAGAGAGGAGTATTTTTCGTGTTGACCGTACCACCAAAAACCACCGGATGCGCTTTCATGTACCGTCATGGCCCTCACACGTGATTGCAACATAGTCGTAGGGCTACTAGCCCCTGACCTTCAGCCGGGTCTGTGATTTGGGTCGCCCAGCCCGTGATTGTAACTCGTTTCTTAAATCACATTTTCACGTCTTTTTTCTCTAGTTTTCTTCACCAAATTAAATCTTCACAATCCTAGGAACATATCTATGAGTTCTAAATCGTGGAATAGACACTAGAAAGTAAGATATGTAACCTTCACTTTTTGGCGAAAGTTTCACAGTTTGTTCTTGGGTCCTTCCAGCATCCATTCTTCGACTTTTCTAACTTAAAATGAACATAGGAACTTACCTAACTCACCAGGATCCTCGGTTTGTACCAGAAACCCTTGAAACGAGCCAACTCTCCACGAGCCAACCTCGGGCGTGTCCTCAAGTCTGGGTGAAAACACCCTTCTCTAGCTCGTCTCTAGTTTTCCTTTCCAGCTTGAACTTTTCTCTTCTTCTCCTATCTCTCTCTCTCTGGCCCTTCTTCATCTTTCTATTTATTTTCTCAATTTTCATCATTTTTTCTCCTTTTCGGTGCATCTCCACTGAACTACCAACATAAACACACACATTTTTTTTTATAGAACACTAAGTCGGTGGACGACTAAAGGTGGGAAAATTCAAGATCTTTCTAAACTAGACTAGGTTGTTCTTGAAAAATTACCAAAATGCATTTTTATGGTAAATTACCAAAATATCCCTATTTAATATTTGCCCCGTATTGAAACTTTCCAACCTCCGATTTTGTCCTACCACTTGTCTACATATTCAGAATTCCGAGACCTACACAATGGTACTCATGGATCGTCCAAAAAGTTAACATTTTACCTTACAAGGGTAAAATCGTCATTTTGACTTTCTCAAAGTTATGGGTCGCTACATCACACATGTAAACACTGATGTATTCTCATACACATAAATAATACGAACACTACAATGAACATAGCCCTCTTTATAGGATGAACTACTATAAATCTTGATATCCGATGATTGACTTAGATTAGATGTTACCGCGTACCTCAATCTATTCCACATCGTCAACACACCTCAGATGCTTGCCCATCTCTCTCCGTTATCATACAATCCATCAAATCCTTATGTAAGTGATACATATTCAGATAATGTACACAAATCATTATCTTCTTCAAATTTATCTAACAACACTATTATAACTTACTAATAAATGAATTACACAAGATTTTGAGCGAATGAATGAATTGAGAAAAACAAAAAACAAAAAAAACAATAGAGAAATTAAATTTGAGCGTGGCTCAAACTAGATAGTCACCATAAAGAACTCTTATTACAATCCCAAAAGAAAAGAGAAAACAATGGAGAGGATGAAAGAAATAGATGATTTTGCCACAATCTTAATGCATTAACCGTTATATACATAACATACATGGTCATGATCGACTAGCTGGCTCACAAAAGGCCATTTCAAATTTTGCCTACTAATTTTTTTGTAGAAATCAAATTAATTCAACAAGGGTGAATCTTCAACGATACTCAAAGCTTCACTCAATTCCATCTCTTGGCATTCTTTGTTCCTTTCGATTTTGCCTTTGCTTGCTGAAATGCCTGCATCTTTTGCTTCTTCCGAGCTTCCTTTTCAGCCTACAGGAAACAAACATGATATCGGCTCAGATTGCTTCAGTAAAATTTAACGAATATCTTTTCGTTTCATAATAGAGGAAGAATGCTTACCTTGGACATCTTCGATTTCGCTTTCACTTTAGGAGCCTTTTCTTCTATCTCTGCCTCCCGCTCCAGCGCTCTTTCCCTAGCATCAAGGTTCTTCTCTAGATAATACTGCATGCCAGCAAATTTCATGGTCAGAATCACCCACCAGATAAAGTGATCATCTTTTTACTTTTTGAGCTAACCCAGAGACCACACTCAGTAAATCAGGAAAAACAGACAAATGCAAAGATTTTAAAAGGGAGCTTACATTGTAGTCGCCTGCATAATTTTGCAACTTCCGATCTTTAACTTCCACTACTCTATTAACTATTTGCTTAATGAAGTATCGGTCATGAGAAACTGTGATGACAGTGCCTTTGTACTCCGTTATTGCCTCCTGCAAAACAATTACAGATCATAATACAGGTAAAAGATGTTGAACTAATACAAAACATTCATTACAAAATAGAGAAAGGAAGGAAAAATGTGAGACATGCCTCAAGCATCTCTTTAGAAGGGATATCCAAATGATTTGTTGGTTCATCCAGAACTAGCAGAGTCGATGGCTTCACCATGAACTTGCAGAAGGCAAGGCGTGCCTAGCAAAAGCAAAAGACAAACTGTTAAAACGACCACCTAGTTCAGCACTCAAATCGATTTTTTCATGGTTTTGGGATATGGACATGTTAACTTCTAGATACAGTGCAGGCTTCTCGTATAAGTATTTAGAATCAATAAAAGCAGTGAGAAGTTTAAAGTGTTACAACACTAAAGTTAATGCCTCACTGGAAGGAAAAGACAGAAGAAACATCAGTTGCAAGTTTGTGAAATTTTACCTTCTCACCACCACTCAAAAGGGAAACCTTTCTATCAAGCATATCCGATTTGAAATTGCAACGCCCAAGGAGACCCTTTATATCATCAAGTCTCCAGTCCTCTGCAGCTTCTTCTACTGTCTCAAGTACTGTTTTATTTAAATCAAGTGCCTCAGCCTATAATAGCAATGCAAATTGTAATTAAATAAGAAAAGAGAGGAGAGAAAAAAAAATGGAAATAGAATTTATTTGAGGAAATCTAGAAATAGAAATTTTGTAAATGACAGTAAGAAACCTGATTTTGCTCAAAATAATTAGGCAGTACGTTATGCTCCCCAATCTCAACTTCACCTGCTAAAGGCTTTTGTAAACCCATGATTAGTTTCAGCAAAGTACTCTTTCCACATCCATTTGGGCCAAGAATGGCAACTTTCTCTCCTCTTTCAATTGTAAGATTTGCTTTGTCAAATAGGACCTGGAGCAAAACGCAGATTGACATAATAATTTACAATTTGACTCAGTTCTCCGCAACAAAATATATAAAACTTGCAGATGAACAGTTTCAAAAATAAGAATCAATTTATTAGTATTTAAAAATCATTAGCAACAAGTCAACACACCTTATCCCCAAATCCAAATTCCAGATTCTTAATTGTTGCAACAAACCTTCCGCTTCGTCCTCGCTCAGGAAATCTGATCTTCATTTGTTTCCTCTGGAATGGCCTTTCAATTAGATCCTCCTCCTGAAGTTTCTCCAGCTTCTGTTATTGGCAGCAGAAAGAATGTTAGATCAAGAATTGAAGTAGGCACTAAAATGATTACATACAAAGCCATAGTCAGAAAAACATATGAACGGCTTAGGGGCATTAAACAAGTATAAGAAAGTCGCCTCTTTTGCATTATTCAGAATCATGAACAGCTATAGATAGTTATTTAAAGTGATTTTATTATTTGGATAAACCACTATTTACTGTAACTCTGCTTTAAAAGATTGAATGAGGGCAGACTACAAGCCAACTAAAAAGGACAGTCTAAGAAAAACTTCGTTTTGGAAAAAAAAACGCTCTAAAGTTTTCACTACTGAGAAAAGAAAATGAAAGCAGCTAAGTTGGATTTATCTTAAATTGAGAAAATTAACTGACAAAATCCATTTTAACTGATTGTCCAGGTTAGATTAGAGTATTAAGTTTCTTTTAGAATTGCACATCAATCCACTTCCTAGTCAGGTCAATGTCAGTGTACCTTTTCAGCAGAAGAAGCACGGCCAGAATTAGCTCCAGCACCCAACCTGTGTATCAAGTCTTTTGTCTGGTCAATTTCCTTCTGCTGCTTCTCCCAAGCTGCATTTTGTGTTTCAATCCATGCTGCCTTGGCAATAAAATACTCAGAGTAGTTTCCGTCATATGTCCTGGAGATCCCCATATCTGTTTCCACTATTTTTGTACACAACTGATCTAGAAAAGCTCGATCATGAGATATGATAACCATTGGCACATCTTGCTGATTGAGATAATCCTCAAGCCACTCAATTGTGTCAAGGTCAAGGTGATTCGTTGGCTCATCCAAGAGTAGTAAATCAGGCTCCTGAAGATAAAAACACGGTGCAGTGATCAGCAGCTGAGCAAATTTACACTCAGAGACAGCTTACGCATGCTATGATTATTACAATGCTTATTTTTTGAGTTCTTTCTCAAGTTCAACTCACATAGAAAAATATCACATGTTGTAGGAAAAAAAAATACTTGTTGGAAACAGCTTCTTACTACTCAGAAATTTACATTACCAATTCGCTTGCAAACTATTAATCAACAATTGTCTGAAACCAATTTCTTCAATAGAACACAGTTGCATAATACTGTCGAAGAAAGCATGAAAATAATATCGAAAGATATCCATGCATACATAATAAACACTCCAAGCTATAATTCAGATTCCTACACCACCGCAGATCATCCAACATACAAAACGCCCTGATCAATAGGACAGTTAATATACCTGAAGTAAAATCTTCCCAAGTGACATCCTCATCTGCCAACCACTGCTAAATGAGGCCACCAGCCTATCGGAATCCTCCGCGGCAAACCCCAGTTCTGGCATCAACTTATTAATCTTTGCATCCACCATATCCAAGTTAACCGACTGTGCCTGATTCTGAAGCTTATCAAACTCATCCAAAAGCCTTCCCATCAAGTCCAAATCATTAACTGAATTCTCCAGCGCCTTTTGCACCTTTTCCAACTTCCCTGCTACCTCCATCTCCTCCTTAAACGCACTCATAAACTCCTCCTTGACGGTCCTACTCAACGAAACCTCGAATTCTTGACTCAAAAATGCAATTTTCATATTCGGCTTTGCCTTGGTTACATTTCCAGAATCGGGTTCTTCTAAACCGGCAATAATTCTCATCTGAGTTGTTTTCCCTGCTCCATTTACACCCACCAATCCAACTTTATCACCCTTTTTCACTTCCCAACTCACGTCCTTCAGCACAGTGACACCCTTATAGCTTTTCATCACATTTTCGAGCTTAACACCAGAAGATATACCCGAAGCCCCAGAGTTTGAATTCTTCTTATCACGTCTATGCTCAAATTCATTCTTTAAATTATCCGAAAACAAGGATTCAATATCGTTTTCGGCCGTAGTTTCGGCTACCGATTTTTCGACGGCCAAAGCCGATAACTGAGTTGTAATTTTAACATTTGCTCTTCTGGGTTTGTACAGATTTCTGGTTCTGATAGAGTTAGTGTTGTTACCTCTACTTGATTGAGTAGCTATTCGATTGGAAACTGAGGGAAGGCGAGGCGAGAGAGCCGTCATTCGGCCATCTAAAGGCGCTGAGCCGGTGAAGAACATTGAGCGGAGGTCAAGGCATTGAAGCTTGGAGGTCAAATCCATGATTGGGTAGAAAAATTGGAGAATTAAGCCTAACTGAGAGCTTTCCGAGGTGTGAGAATGAAAAGTGCCTAGAGTAAGGGGCAGAAGCAGAGTGGAGTTTCCCTCTTGTCTCTGAGAGAAACTCTCCGGCCCTGAATAATGGTTGGGAGCAAAGCGTGGAGTTATAAATCCCAGGCAAAAATACGTTGTTTTTTCTACGTAGAAATGAGATAAATCGTGTGGTGCAGTTCTTTTCTTAAATTTATTTATTTCGAACCTCAATAAAATTGTTCATTTGTTATCAACAAAAATATTTTTCAATTTGTTCAATTATGCATTTTGCTTATTATCACCACTGCTCTTTTTATTTTGTCAAACTCACATTTTCATCCATTGCTTTCCTTTCATATTCATCAATTTCATCGCTTTTTTTATTTTTATTTTTATAAATACATATATTTAATCACTCTGAGCAACTCCATTAAGTATTCCATCAAATTTGATCGGGTGCAAGGTAAATAATCACTATTTAATGAGTAAATCTGTCATATCATTCTCTCATCACTATTTATCAAGATTCAAAACGGCGTTAGACGTTCATAGGACAGTCGATAGGGAGCCTAACGTTTAGGCGGTTAGATGGAGTCTAGACGTTTTTTTTTATAAATAAAATTCAACAAATTAATAATATATTGAATATTATCAAATAATCCAAGAACAAAAATTAATTATTTAGATAAGTAAATTGAATTGAGAATCATAAATGTTGAAAATGTAAGATTTTTATTAATTTTATCATACAATATTCTATGTTTTTTAATTTATTATTTTTATTTTAATTAATAATTATATTATTAACTAAATATTTAATAAATAAAATAACAAATATAACTAAATATATAAAAGAACTTATATAACTAAATATGGGGCCCCACCAAATATATATAAGGATGTACATAAAAATTCACATAGCCACTTAGAGTGTGTTTGGATGAAAGATTTCTAATTTAATGAGAATTTACAAAATTTCATAATTTGTAATTCCATATTTACAATTTCCATGATTTGAAAATTATAACGTTTGGATGTCAACGTTAAAAATCATGGAAATTAAAATTTCACTTATTTCAACTCATCATTTGGAAAATTTTGTCCCTTGAGACATCATCTTAACTCATCATTTAAGACATCCAAATTCCTTGTTTCTATTTTTTTTGGAATTTGTAAATTCCAATTTTTATTATCCAAACAAAGAAATTGGTACGTAGGAATTATAAAATTCTAATTATGTGGATTTATCAAATCCCTTATTATTTTCCTTTATCCAAATACACTCTTAATCATTATGTGGAACGGTTTCTCACATTAGAACGTTTAGGCGCCGCTATCTAGACGGACTAAGCAACCGTCATTTTGAACGATGTAATTTATCACAGAAAAATACAACAAAAACATAATGAGATTGAACTCCACCATATAAAAAAGAAACGTATGGACCATGTAATTGCAGAAAAATTAATTTAAGCGATTTACACTTAACAACAATAGATAAGTATGAAAATACATTCACCGTATCTAAAAGGGTCTCATAACCTTCTGAAAAGATCGCTCATCCTCAATATCATTCCTGATACAATTATTTTCTTCAAATTGGAGAACCCTTTATCTTTTTATAATATTTTCTCTCAACCAAATTTAGGAACTTTGAAGCCTAATTTAACAAAAATGATGGCTGGTATTAACTCTTGTGGAATCCAAAATCGCCTGAAAATTGTGGAGCTGCCATGTGGCTCATAATTCTTAAAATGTCCAAATTACCCCTGTAATGGAATTAATGACTCACATACACCCGCATAGTAAATAATGTATTGTCAGCCAAGTACATTATTAAAACGGGTTAACGCTCGATAATATTGATATTCTTCGAGAAATAATTGATATTCATAATAATAAACAATTTTTATTAATATTAATTATCATTATTATCATAATTACTATTAATGTTAATTATCATTATCATTATTAACATTAATTATCATTATTATCATAATTACTATTAATGTTAATTATCATTATCATTATTAACATTAATTATCATTATTATCATAATTACTATTAATGTTGATTATCATAATTATTATTAACATTAATTATCATTATTATCAATAAATTATTATGATTATTAAATAATATTTAAATATATTATTTAATTGCAAATTCAACCGATCAATCAGAACGTTCCAAGACTCTCAAGACTTCCCTATAAATAGTGAAGCTCATTTCATTTACAAGGTAGTTCGATTCAACGCTACTTAGCTCTTAAGATTTCTCTTTCAAAGCTGACTTAAAGATTGTAACGTTCTTAGTCGAACAACCCCCGGGTCCCGATCATTGAACGAATGATATCTTACTATTTACTGTTTGCACGGATCCAGAAGATTTTTGAGTTTAAAGGACGAATTTTGTTTCAACAACTCTGAACTCATGTGAGCTGGAGCTCAGGAGTGGTGGCGGACTAGGTGATGTAGATATCGAACTAGAGATTAAACGCGTACTTGAGGAGATTGAACTCGTCAATGTCCAGTGAGTTTGCGAGAGAGGGACATGCACAAGCGGAGAGCACCACGGAGAAAGAGAGGCAGAGGCGAGGTGGATTCATCCTTGGGCACGTCGAGAGTACGAGAGAGAGAGAGAGAGAGAGAGAGACGAGACACAATAGTGTGCGTCGCCGAGTACGACTCTCTGCGAGAAAGGGTCATTCGTGTAATCAAAGAGAAAGAAGAGTTGGATTAGCCTATTAGGTTTTTTGTTTTTGGATTTAATTTAGATATTAGATCTTTAATTATTAAAAAATTCAAATTCGGTATGGTACTGGTACATGGCGATTTTTTCCAACATCGAAATCGATTCTATATCAATTTGAAATGATTTAGTTTTGATTTTACTCTTCAAATTTTTTCAGCTTAGAATAATACGGAATGTAGCGATTTTGGTATTTCGGTTCGATATATCCAAAGTTTAATTGGTATAATAAATGGTAATGAAAGAAGTGATATGCGATTCATATGATTAATTTTGACGGAATACTTAGCGGAGCTTGCCTAAAGGACTACATTGATGGGTATATGGATGAAATTGATGGATAGATATGAAGGGAAATAGATGAAAATAACAAGTTTGAGTAAGTAGAGGGACTATCGTTGATAAAAAGTTTTTATGTTTATAAGTAACAAATTTAAAAAAAAAAAACATGAAGTAACTGATATAAAATAAATAGGATGTAGGTTAGCGAGCAAAAGGTAGGATGATAATTATCTTTTTCTTTTTATAATGCTTTTTTATTATTTTAAGCTTTGATTTATATTTTCTATGTAATAAGCTTAGTATGAAAAAATATGTTGCCAAAAGTATTGAAAAAAAATTGGTGAAGCTTGCAACACTACACCAACCCTCTTGAGGTAGGGGAACCTCGGGCTTTGTGCGGGCTCTAGGCAGTCACATAGCTAGGATTTCAATTCATGGGGCCTTTCACAAAATATTATAAATATATATTAAAATTATATTTTAAATAAATATTTATATATATATATATATTAAAATGTTGATACAATGTATTGATAAATTAATTCAAATGATTTAAATCAATATAATAATATTAAATTAAACAAAAATAAGAAATTATGAACACAAAATTTACAGGTGCTATAATTAATAAATTGATGATCTATTTAATAAAAACAAAATAACATGACTCAACCTCAAATTTACTTTGAAAATCGTGTCGTTCTTACTTCTATCTGACAATAAGTTTTGAAATCGCCAAAATTTCCTTAACTATTATCAGACAATGAATATACTTATTTAATTCGTATACTAATTGACTGATTAATCAAACAGAGTCCATCTCTTATAGGGTACTACCTACATCGAACTCACTAACTCTGTCAAGTCATGGATCCTGTCTACTCGTTTTCTTTCTTTTAGCTCATTAAATAATTATTGAGTGCTAAATGTAAATTATTTCAGTAAAATAACATAACACAATAAAGCATGTAAAACAATACATATGCATAGTAATTTAAATAAAAGGTGAATCTGTGAAGGAAGGTTTGCTCACAATTTGTACATATAGTCAAACTTTTATTTATACACCTTTCCATAGCTTTTGTGTAGTTTCTAATTTATCATAATTTACCATTAAGGTTCGTTAACACCAACATAAATTGACACGACCCATCCCAATCCCCCCGGGATTACCATGGAATGTGACGTGCTCCCGTCTGACAAGAGGCGTCAGACAAGGGATAACCGGTTGTCATTGCCCAAACGGGCTTCCAGAGTGCGTAAGGATCGATGGAGGAGGTGTGCGATGCTCAAGTCTCTGCTGCAGTCGTATCCGGAATCAACCTGAAGGGCATTAAAAACAAAAGCTGTGAGTGGACGAAAATAAACAATTCTGTTAAAAACATTTATAAGACATTTATGCCCCTCAGTAAAATCATATGCATGTACCAAAAACCAATAATCCCATATTTATTTAGAAATAACCACTAGGGCCTTAGCCTGGAACCCAAAGCATAGTTTCAAATTCCCCAAAAGTCAATCCAAGAGTTATTTCATCAATCCAGTAATATTTATTTATTATTTTTCCATCTCCGGCATCCCCGATGCCTAGCGTCCTAGACGCTTGACGTTCCAGACGTCATATCTCACGGTATTAAGCAACGCGTGCTGCCCGGGGTCTCACCGGGTCCATATCTCTGACATCCCCGATGTCGGACGTCCATGACGTCCAGCAATCCTGCTCCTGGATCACTATACGGTCCGGTAGCTCCGTACAATGAGCCCTCGCAGGCAATGCACCGTGACTTCTCCAGTGTCCCCGACACTTGGAGGAGACCAGGATATAAATATCCTCATATCGAGATGGTTTTATGGAACACATTTTTATTATTCATTTCCAAAATAGCACAAGGGCCCTGCCCCGAATTTCCATAAAACCGTCATAAATCCAAATAGTTGAATCAAATCCGAAATAGTTTATTCAATTCCATTTTAGGGTCCCCTACTGATAGGTCCTCAAATAAGCGTTATTTTATATTATTTTATACCCTTTATACTTGACTTTTAATATTAAAATAATAAATAATTAGACAAATTAATTTATTTTGTGATATTTTTGTAGAAATAAATAAAGCGTGGAATTTGGAGCATTTTGGTGAAAGAATCGTCCCAATCGGAATTATAACGAAGAAATTATGGACGAAATATGAGAAACCACCGAAAATCGCAAGGAAATTCGGTGGGAAGTTCCCAAAATCAGCATATTTGCCCCAAAATCAGCATCTTTTCCCACCCAATCTCATCATTTCCATCACTTCTTCATGTACTATCTTATTGCTATTTTTATATTTTAATTTTGTACTTTTAATTAAACAATTGTGGCACTCCCTCTATAAATAGGGAGGTCATTTCATGTATTTGGGGAGTCCCCCATTAGCTCCATTTCTTCCATTTTGCTTAGTTTTTAGTTTTCTTCTTTTAGTTCTTTTGCTTCTCTCTTTTGAGAGACATTTTTGGGGACCATTTTAACTTCTTGTAGATTTTCTCATTAATTAGCTTTCTTTTAATTCTTGTTCTTAATTTATGTTATTCTTATTTTTCTTAATTTCATTTCCTCTTTACTTTGTTCTTGTGATATTTCTTTGAGATCTCTTAAACACATTTTTATGCTTTCCTTAAGAAATACCTAGGCCAAGTAATTCTAAGGCAATTCAAGAGTTTTAAGACCGAATTCCTCGTATTTCTTCTACCATCTTCACAAGTTTCCTGCCGCTGTTCGGTGATTCTTGTGAAAATCCATACTTCTCTACTTAAATTCTTGTTATTGTTATTGGTTTTACTTATAATTCAATATATGTGTTGGTATTTTCTTTCTAACATTTGTAAGTAAGAATGCAATCTCCATGTGTTTTACTTTTTGAGTTTCTTTTACTTCATATGTTTTAGTGCTTAAACTTCAATTCGAAGCTAAATGTTGATCCGCTGTTCGGGGCATTTAGAATAGAGTTGAAGAGATTTAATGTTTGATCGCTGTTCGGCGCATTAAATCACTTACTTAAGGTGAATCATATTGTAAGTAATAATCCGCTGTTCGGTGCATTTATAATATGAAAAATGTATGCATGTATTTGAGATGATTAAGGTATGATTTCGTGATTGGTTCAATATGAGCATGATGTTAGAGTGTTGGTAAAAATATGTGTTTGAAGAAAATTCACTAGTACAAAGGTTAAAGTAGAAGTAAAATTAAGTATTTAATTATTTTTACTTGTTTTATTTATTTTATATTTACAACTCTTTTCAAAACCCCCCTTTTCAATTCTTTATTCTTTATTCTTTTATTCTTTTATTCTTTTATTCTTTTATTCTTCTTTTCTACTTTTAGTTTATTATTCATTGATTCTTTCATCTCTTTATTCTTTTATTCTTTAATACTTTTAGTTTATTATTCTTTGATTAGTTAATTCTTTAATTCATTTATTCTTTAATTCTCAATTCTTTTATTCTCTAATTCATTAATTCATTAATTTGTTAATTATTTAATTATTTAATTCATTAATTTATTCATTATTCATTTATTCATTACTCTTTCCCACTAACACATTATTAATGTTCCCTAATTTCCCCGGTTAAGAACGATCCCTATTTACCAATACTACATCTACACAAAAAGGGTTTAAATTGCACAACACTCAAATTACGTGTTTAATTTAATGCGTAGTTTGGGCGTAGTCACCTACCCGAAATCACATATATAAGTCAACTGGGCCCCTGGACCGATTTCATAAGTCAACTGGGCCCCTGGCCCGATTTCATAATTCAATTGGGCCCCTGGCCCGATTTTACTTTATCAAATCCGTAACCGTTTCATGAAATCGTATCCATCCATATTTATGGAAATCAGTGCAAATCCAGAAAACCTCGATTCACGTGCAAACACGTAAATCGCCTCGAAATGCGTGAAAACATATAAATTCACTGATATCCAAAATAAATCATATAATCCCAATTATAACAATCATAAAACAGTTATGCATGCATCGAATTTATAAAACCAATGTCCACTCACAGACCGTCTAACCGAGCGCCTCGATACGCGTGCCATAGGCCTTCCCGGGCCACACCACTATCACCGGGACTCCCAATCCTGTTCAAATCACATTAGAGGATTACTAACCTCATCATTAACATTCTATTCAAGTCCCGTAATTTTCCCGAATTTTTTACGTATTTTTAAACTGGATTTAAAACCTTCGGACATCCCGAACAATATCGAAACGGTGTCCGATCGACACGAAACCAATCCCAAAATGTTCGTTACATTGTATAGGATAAAAGTCATGTTGACCTCACCTCGAGATTCGTGTCCACGCGCCGTCACGCGCCGCCGTGAGTGGCTGCGCGTGAAAGCCACGCGCCTGCTACAGTGCTCCTTCCTCACCCCGAATGACTGGTAAACGGGTCTGATTACCCGCGATAGGATCCGGTTCAATTACACCCAATTCGACATCAATTCAATCCGTTCTTGATCCTACAACAATCATCAATCCACCAATTTCAGTTCTGTATCAATGATCAACATCAACCATCGATCAATCGTGTCAACAACCCGTGATCACCCAAAACGGGTCAACCACCAAAAATCCATCAATCCTTAACCATTGTCAAAGTAACTTCATATGAAGCATATAAGGACTAACACGAACCAATTAGCATGATTAATTGAACACGACATTACCTCAATCACCACAACTCAAGCTTGAGTTTTCCGGCCGTCCACCGCGTCTGTCCACGGCCCTAGGAGCCCCAAAGCTTGCTCCATTTGATCTGGTTCGACACGTTGAAGTTCCAGGAAGCTCAATCCACCATCAATTAGGCTTGGGCTGGCCTAAAAACCGAAGTTCAAATTTGAATTTCCCAGAAACCAGTTTCGGGTTTTTCAGAGAAATCCAACTCCAAACTCACTCAATCCTTCCATTCTCAATCACAGGGGAACCCACTCGACTTACACACAATTCCTTTAATCCCAATCAGCCGTTAAAGGCATCCAAAAGTGTCCAATTTCCACTGTGTAATGTTCCCCTGCACTGTCCCGAAAACAATAGAAAACCCAGTGCCCATATCGTGCAATCGATGCCAACTCAATCCCCATGTGCAATTCCACCTCAAACCGTCCCAATCCAGCCATTTAATTGATAAACAATCAAGGGATCGATCGCACAAAGCATCCACTACACGGCCAGTTCAATGGAACAGTGTCCCGTGTGAATTTACATTTCTGCCCTTGTGCAGGAAATTACCAAAATGCCCCTCACGCATCCTGACCCGTAACTCGGTCATACGGACTCCGATTGATGCGTGCCGCCTGTCATTGGATTCGTATCGACGATACCTACGTAACGGTCCTTGGCCCTCAGCCATCGGACATCCCGGTCGAAAAGTCAACATTCACCCTTATATCGTCTAAATTACGAAAATGCCCCTGGACTTCCGTACATCATAACTTTCACCACGAACGTCGGAATCGAACATGCCACCTGTCTATGAACTCGTGACGTCCCGAACTACGTCACGGTCATCGGTCAAAGTCCAATCGACCATCCGAATTAAAAGTCAACGTTTTGCCCACGCCCAGGGGCAAAACGATCATTTCGCACAATTCGTCCGAAATCGCCCAACAAATCCCAGATTAGTAAGTCACAATCAAATATTATTAAATCCCGATATTCGGGACGGGTCGTTACATAAATCCCATGCTTAATTCACATATTTTTTCCATAGATTATTCACGTTTAAAATATGAATATGTTACATTAAACATCCAAAACTATGCCCAAACGATATACAATTAACATAACAATCGCACCATTAAATTCAGAATTTAATAACGAAGAACTTTCGTGTTTTCCGGACAGCGAGAGGACATCACATGCGCCCTCACGGTACCACCACAACCCTTTGCACGTGGGCCTCACGCACATGCATAAGGGGTCGTCTTCAACCTTAACTTGCAACTCATTTTCCTACAAACGGGTCATTCAACCCGCGACATGAACCTGACTCTAAAACAATAATTTCTTTGTTGTTTTTCATGTTTCAAACGTCCATGTCTTCCTAATTAGACCCAGGAAAATATTCATAATACGAAATCAAGGAAAACTCACCTCAATACACAGTCCAACTCCATGAGTTTTCGGGCATGGTTCTCCAACCACACAGAGGACCTTTCCCACGTCCAAAATCGCCTCTTTCTGCCTCATAACCATCATGAGACCTCCAAAGATACATTATCATGCTAATTTTCAAGGTTCCTGGCTTAAAACTATAAACCTGAAAACAGAAACTCAGGGGTTCCTAATCTTTCCTCACTGTTTTTTCCTTTTTCCTTCACTGACTTCATCAACCTCTCTTCATTTTCTTCATTTCCTTCTTCCTTTCTCACTCTTTTTCTCTTTTCCATTCTTTTTTCCAGTTCTCTTTCTTTCTCGGGTGGCTTTTCATATGACTTTTCTTGTTTTAGGCTCCACTATATATATATATATTATATATATATATATATCAACGAGGAATGTCAATGGAGTTAAAAGAGATAAGGGAGGGGATAACATTATAGATTACCCTAGTTTTTCTTTGTAAAATTACCAAAATACCCTTATGTCTAAAATTACCATAATACCCCTACTCAGTTTTGACCTGTATAGAAGCTTTTTGTTCTCCAATTTTGACATACCACCTGTCTATAAACTCAAGAGTCTGAGACCTTCGTAACGGTTTTCACGGAACTTCCAACCAGTATTTAGGTTAAAAAGTCAACTTTTTGACATTTAGGGGTGGAATAATCATTTTTATTTCCTCAAATTTTTGAATCGTTACAACCTACACCCCTTAAAGAAATTTCGTCCTTGAAATTTTCTACGAACAATTAATGGCAATCATCAAATCTTAAAAACATAATATAAACCATGAATCAAGAATCAAACAATATTAGTAATCAAATCAATATAAAAAAACATTGAATCATAACAAGAATCACACTTAAGCAACCTTTCCTCAAAGTTCGAAAATCAACCATCATAATCAAACTGACCTCGGGAACTACATTAAGTAACATTTGAGTCATGCCCAAGCGTTTATCATATCTGCAATGAATATCATCCACTAATGCACACAAGCTTCATAACCAAGCTTAACCAATTCTCAACTCAAACTTTTATCACATTGTATCACAGCGCTATGCATAGGCTGCCCAGAAACATCACAAAGCATTATCTGAGCCAAGTATGAGAACTACACTAACTCCCCCATCCGAAAATATCTGTGAACTGCACGAAGTACCATCCAGACTATCACATCATCCCCCGAGAACTGCACAAAGCACTATCCAGGTTACAACAACATTCCCCGAGAACTACACGAAGCACTATCTAGGTTACCACAATATCCCTCAAGAAATGCACAAAGCACCATCAGCGTTATCACAACATATCATTACTAGTCTTAGAAAACAGAGCAAAGCTCAACGTCTGAGACTAACCATCATCATTACATCACACAACCACTCGAGGATATAACATCTTAATACCAACTAGCAGTCCATAATAAGGCGCAAGTATCAAGAAACATACATTTATAATATACTAATTCCTTAAATCATACCCACATAGTCAAGATCTAGACCCAAGTCCAATACACGATTTACGCAAAATACCGTAAAATGTATGCTTAAAATCAATCAACAATTCTCAAAAATCATGAAAGAATTGTTTTAAATTCATAAACTATTTCATCAAATATCCATTTCTAAAAACTAATTGTCAATCTTAAAATCCAACTCCTAACCCATCACATTTTTCATAACACCTCGTTAAATGTGCATGCAAAATCCATTTAAAATTCCGAAAAAAATCCTCAATAATCATTTGAGACTAAAATTTAAATCGTTGTCACATAAATCATACAATAATCTTGACTCATATTCCAGGTCATATTCAAATTCCAAATCAGACTTTAGCTCAACGACGTTTATAAAAAGTCTCATAAAACGCGTTTTTAAAAAAACTTCCATAAAATAAAAAATAAATCATACTCGAACCATCATCATATAAATCACATATTTAACATCTTATATCATAAAGATCGAATATTTAGTATTGGTGCTCTGATACCAAGTTGACAAGATCCATCCTCAAACGTACTTTGAAAATTGTGCTGGTCTAACTCCCATCTAACAACAAGCTTTGAAATTGCCAAAATTTCTTTAACTATTATCAGACAAGGGATATTCTTATTTAACTCATATACTAATTGACCAGTTAACGAAAAAGAGTCCATCTCTTACGGGGTACCGGCCACGTCCAACCTATAACGACCCGACCCTTAATTACAGATTTAGGGAATTTTTCAGAGATTTTACGGAAATTTATCTATAAATGTTTAACCTATCAGACAGTTTATCCCTTGGGGTTTTAACTTGGCTTACTAAATTAGAGAAGGGAAAAATGGGAAATGGGAAAAAGTAGATATTTTAGATAGTTTGAATAAAGTTGCATCATCATCTTATCTCATTTCTCACTCTCTATTTTTCTCAAAATGTGTATACCCCCCTCCCCCTCCCACCAAACCCAAACACAACAAATAAACATTACCACCATTAATTCACATTTTCATTTGGAGGAACTTTTGAACCAAACTAAGGTTAGGATCGTGTTTTAGGGAGTCCCAGTCACGTAGAGCTCAAGGTTGAATGCGGTGGACATCGGAATTGCAGGTGGAGAGGAAACGTGGCTGAAACTTTGGGAGCTAATATCTTGGAATCCAAGTATTGTTTATGAATTTTTAGCTTAGATTTGGATTAATGGGCGCAAGTAGATGAATTTTAAATAATAGAACTAATTTGGTTGAGAAATGAGGGAGATCATGATGACGTCAGCTGATGATGTCAGCTGACACGTGGTAGGGGACGGTTGGTGCCATGTGGCAACATTGTTAGATCTTGCTAGGTGCCACATGGTAGGTGTTCATGGGCCATGGGGCAAAAGTGCCACATGGCATGTGGTTGGTGGTGTGTCAAGTGTCAGGTCCATGTGGCAAGTGCCATGTCAACCTAGGGTTGACATCAACATTTGACGTCAGTGTCTGACGTCACGAGCATGGGATGGCGCGAGGTATTGACTGCCAATTTTGACCAGCTCCTGACTACGCGTCAGTACGAGTTTTGAGGTAGGATCGATCTTGTTCGAAATGTTTCCACGTTCTTAATCCAATGGTGGTGGTTTCAGGTCGATAAGTGGTGGTAGTTTTGGGAGTTTTTCTCCTCGGGAAGCATGTTCAAAATGTGTTTTTAGTTCTGAAGTTTTCAGAGGTTTCTCGTATGAACTTATATAGATGGTGACCCTCGGGCGTGACTTTGATAGGCCAGGACGCCTCGAAGACTTCAGATTAGCTTACAGTTGGGGATTTGGCTGATCAACGGTACTGCGAGTGGATACTTTCTTTCATATCTGTGATGCATGCATATTTACATATTTATATGGCTATATACAATGGTTTGGTTGGCTATGCATTGGTTATATGATGTTGTGTGATTTCTAGATAAATGCTGGGTTTTTGGTATATATATGGATATTCAGTTGTGGTTTTTTGGACACAAGTTTTTAATGGTGGTTTTGGAAATCAAAATTTGGGCTAGTGCTTGGGTCAAAAGTTATTTTGGTAATGGTTATGTTTTTTTGTTAGTTCAACCTCAAGCGATTGGATCGCTATTTCATAATTGGACTCTGATGATTCCCATGGACGAACTCAGACGTGATCGAAGTTGAACTTGACACGTGCTGGCGGAGTTGGACTCCGTAGGATCTGTGGTTGTCTACTGATAGTCCATATAGGATATAGTTGGACTAGCATGCTAGTTGAACCAGTGGGACAATGTTTGACTTTTGTGGCTGGTTGGACCAGCGAGACCAGATTTGGCTTTTGTTAACTTGTGGTGTGTCCATGGGTTTTCAAAAGGATTTACAGCTGGAGTTTTCAGGGAAATGTGGGCCAAGGGCATTTATGACTTTTATATGTTTATGCATGCATGTTTTTATAAAACACAGGGTTTAAAGGATGATTTTCGAAAAATGGTTTTCCAAATGCTTTATTTTTTTCCATTCACCATTTTTATTGGTTTTGGCACTCTCCAGGTTGCTCTCAGGACGTGGGTTGTACTGAGGCTGCGACATTTCTATGGGACTGCGCATTCTAGTTAACCATAGTAGGTTCTTGCAGTTTTAAATTCGTGTCTAGTGCTCTCAGTATGTAATATTTTCTGATTTATATTTATGCTTAACATGTTGGGTTTATCTCTTTTCTGACGCTAGCTTTGTAATATAATCGGACTGAGGGTAGTTTGGTAATTTTAGTGTGTTCGTGTCAGAAGGGAGCAGACTCTCTCACGAGAATCGAGGGTGATTTCAGGGAGGGTCTTGTCAATTTGTTATCCTCCTGGTAGGATCCTTTGTTTTAGTTCAGGGAGGCTGATTTCAGATAGGGTCCTATCAATTTTAGTTTATCCCTTGTTTCTGACATTTGCCTCTTATCAGACAATGTGCCTCCACGACGACAGCCCCGTCATCAGCCTGGTAGCAAGGATGAGAACAAGGAAGCTAAGTGGGAAAATACTATGGACCAGTTTGGTCAGGTATCCGCGATGCAGAGGAGTAGGATCCTCAGGGAGGGGCGGCTTAAAGTTATTGAGTTTATTGGTGGATCAAATCATTGGGTGGCCGATGATTGAATGCTTTGAGCGGATCTTTCGAGGAATGCATTGCGCTCCCAAGCATATGGTTCAGACATGTCCATTCTTCTTCGATGGTTCTGCATAGGTGTGGTGAAAAATTTTGCTATAAACTACCGAGACTTGGACGACGATCAAGGAACGTTTCTTGCATAAGTTTTATCCCCAGTCTTATCGAGATATTTAGGAGCTCCTGCAACCGGAGCAGGGGGATATGATAGTTGCTTAATATGAGCAAATGGTATGGTGACGAATGAGGCGATGAGGATTCATCGATTTGTGTCTGGTCTTCGAAGTGAGATTTGGGCATCAGTGCTAGCTAGAGGATTCACCATACTCCGGACTCTGTCGGATGTTACATCTCAGGTAAAGTTGACTTTAGTGGAATCCCAACAGTAACAACACGGTGGTTCTGGTCGATGTCGAGGGCATCATGAGGAGGACTCAATTACCTAGGGAGTTCCCAAAGGGGCTGTTTCTATTTTCAATTCTTCTAGTGGCAACCATTCAATTTCTAGTGAGTGATGGTCGGGTCAGGGTGGGCATGCTACTCGTAGCAACATGGATGGCTACTTCTATTGTGGAGAGGTCGGACATTTCAAGTTGGAGTGCCCATATCTTCTGGATGGCGGTGCTACTAGTTAGGGTACATCATGGTAGGGTTAACAAAGAACACATTCTTCGATTGTGGCATCAGGGAGTCAAACACGGGGAACCAGTAGGGCAGGTGGTAGCCAGAGGGGACGCGCTGGAACCGCGGTTTGCATTTAATGTTTTTGTACGGAAGGCAAAGAACTAGCATTCCTGGACAGGATTTTTGGCAATCTTTTATGCTAGCTTAGGGTGGTAGTAATTTCTCACAATTTATTAGTAAATTTAAAGTTTGATGTTTTGGGTTCATGCAGGTTACAAGTCTGCTCTATGTTTTTCTTACTTTAGTGTGTACAATGAGTGGGTTGCTGAAATTTGAGGTTCACTTGCGCTCTACACCTCTATGTTCTCATTCCTTTGATGCGAGTTTTTCGTCCAGTATGTGAATTTGTCTTCGATTATTTCATTGGTTTTTATCAATTTGTTTTGTTCTTGGCGATTATTCTCATTTTCGATGAAATTTCTATGGGTACTAAATATTTCATAATCTTTATGAGAAACTTGATGTGGTTTCTTAGTTATTTTAAACAATTGAACTTTTAGCAACTTGAATTTTGATATGGATTCTTAGTGCTATCAAGTGTGTGTTAAAATTGCTAGCTAAAAATGTTTGCGTTTATTCTTGTTGCGTAGAGCTTAGCCACTGTCATCAAACTTTGATAGAGCTTCATAATCATAAAAGTTTTGCATTTCATTATTTAGTTTATCAACTTCTGAGTGGTGCTTTCTTTTCAGTGGATTTACGGTCTTACACAGCTGTGATTATGTGTACGTATGTATATAAATCTTTTTTTTTTATTTAATTGAATAGCTTGCTAAGGGCTTTGTGCTAGTAGCAATAACTCAATAATGAGTGACGTCTGGTGGATTCTTGGTATTGTTGAAGGCAATCAAATATTTACTCCCTAAACAGTCTGAGGGTCACACTCAACGAAGCCCTCATGTCAGGTACTAGAAAGTGGCATTGTATTTCTCTTAACTTAATTAATTTACAACAGATAAATTGATGTAAACTAACACTACATTTGTTACCTTTTATTCTTTTGGCATTTCCAAAAAATACTGGAACTATTGTAGCTCAACAAAGATCACCCGGATGAATATAGCTACCTACCAATTAACCTCTTTATTTGTATACAAATTCCCTTTCCGCTCACATGTTAAAGATGTTGCAGGTTAGTTTTCAAATGCTAATTCAAGTTAATTTTTTAATTTTAATTTCAAGGAGCTGTTTATGAAATTACGATTGCAATCTATTTTGACAGTGAAATTGATGACAATTCTGCTAGAACTACCGAATAGTTAGAGAAGTGCAAACAACAGAGTCTTTAGAAGCAAAAAGCCTTGGAAGAAGCCAACAAACAAGTCGAAAAAATAGTTTTAGATGCGGTAAGTTCTTTGATGTTCATCATTTACATGAATTACGTTATACAATTCCATTTATAAGATGGCGGAAGCCAATTTCATTGATCATTGTCTCTTAATGCATTGAGTTCTGATTATCCGAACTTCATATGTTGAATTCGGGTTAATTTAGTGCAACATAGAATATTTAGATAAAGGCTTTTGTTTAGATTTTAGAGGAAATTTGGTTTCCTCCGATAAATCACATTTAGCATTTTGATTCCTACATATTACAATTTCAAGTTTTCATGTTCATATTTAAAATTTTGAGATTTAACATTTCCATTGTTCTTTCCATCCTTTGCTTTACCTTTGCTTTAGATCTACAAAATCATTTTGCAAATCTGCGATATCGCACAAATTACCTTTACTAATTTACTATCTACTAAAACTCGTATGCCGAAAGCACTGTTCATGGAACAGTGCATGAACAGTGCATTCTGATAATGCCCCTTGACACCTGAATGATGATTTTGCCCCATTTTTTCTGCTTTTTCTTTGTTGTGAATAGTCCACTGCTGATTTTATCCTTCTTCATCTCTTACACATTTCCTCATTTTCTTCTCTTCTCTTCGCACACGGCTTCGAGATTGTTCATCTGTTCCGGTTTTCAATTAGTAGCTGAGTCTCGACTAGAGTTCGTCGCCCACACCGAGGGCTGTAGGTCGTCGCCTCTTTGAGTGCACGATAGTTACATTCATTTCGTCTAATTTTCTCTTTGATTTCTTATGTTCTTCTTTAAATATTTTTAGAAATTTCCTTTGATTCATTCTCTTCGATTTTCTTATGTTCTTCTTTTAATATTTTTTGGGAATTTCCTTTGATTCATTCTCTTCGATTTTCTTATATTCTTCTTTCTCTTTGGCCATTATCGGTGGAAGAAGGAAACAACATTCAGAGACATTTGCAGGGTAAGTTTTGTGTTTTTTTAGGTTCATCGTTCACTTAATTTTTTAGGATGGATTTTTTGGGTTAATTGTTTTGTATTTTCACTTAATTGTTTTGGATTTTTTTTCGTTCTTTTGAAAGGAGCGAAGAAGATTTAGGCTTTTTTTTCCGCAGAATCTCTGAACAAATTTAGGTACTCCTCTGAGGAAATTTTCTTTTGTTCTGTAGCTGTCTTCTCTGAATTTTTTGTATGATATTCAAGTTGTTCAAATCGTTATCACGATTCGGTTGTCTAGAGGGTGCTTCGGCTTCTAATAGTTCTTTCATGCGATAATAAGGGTCATTTAATTCATGATTGAGTTAGATTTTGGCTCAGGCTATGCTTACTATTTTATGGTTTTATGGTTAATGTTGTATGGTTTTATGGTTCATTCGGTGATTAAGTTTTATGGTTCATCAGTGTTGCAGGCCAATTGTTTGGTAAAAGTTCTTTAAAAAAAAAAATTGATCATCTTTGAGTGAAAGAAATACGAAATGGGTTGTGGGGGGTTTTTTTTTTTATTTCAATTAATATTCAATTTTCTTATTTGGGTGTGTTGAGTTTTGGTTTTTTGCAAGGATTGAAGAAGGTAGCGTTGCGTGTTGGAGGAATCTTTAGGTAAAATTTGTTGTTTGATGTTTTCTGTTCATCTTTTCCTTTATCTTATTTTTTATTTTCATTTTGAGTCTCATAATCGTTATTATAATTGTACATAGACTGTTTTCATTTTCACAAGGGTTTTAAGCTTTTACGTAAAGTTGCTCCCTTTCTTCTTTCATCTTTGCCCTTTTGTTTTTCTCATCATCCATTCGTTTTCCAAATGAATTATGTTACTAAGAATTTTAACTCCCGAAATTCAGCTTTGCCTGCAAGCTACGTAGAATTTTCCTCAGCTTTCATATATTTTTTGTCGTTCTCTGAGTTACAATGTCATGTACCAAATTACGTAATTTCATCGCACTAATATATGTCTTTTGTTTTGTACTCCCCATTAACACGAAAGAAAAAAAACGTAGAAAACAAAAGGAAATTTTGACAAGTAAAGGCTTCTTTATTTCCTATTCAATTGCACGAGGAGTCTTTTGCAGATTCAAATAACCTAGAGGAATATCTATCTTCAACATAAATGGCTGAATATTTGTTTAGAGATTTATCTAAGTCCTTTCCTTTCCAATTTTGTGTTGCAGGGCCACCACAAAGGTTGTTGTCCAGCTTTTGCACTTAATTCTTGAAAGTAACCGTGGTGGGATGTCTTTCCGTTGTGCTCCGGTTCTAGCATTAGGACTGTTTGCTATGACAGACTGTACACAGGTGATCACAACAACATTATGTAATAAGCTCCTAATTATATATGTCTCTTTCTCTTTAGTCATTTATCAAACACAAAGTAACATTGAAGTAATTTTATGTGTTTGTATCATAGGATCTCAAGAAAAATTGTAAAAATACTACATGTGACACGACCCATCCCAATCCCCCCGAAATTAACGCGGGATGTGCCATGCTCCCGTCTAACCCATGTGTAACATGATGGGTCAGACAAGGGATAACTCAAATCTTAGCCCACTCGGGTTTCCAGAGTGCGCCAGGATCAGTGGCAAAGTGTGATGTCTAGGTCTCTGCTACAGTCCGCATTCGCGATCAACCTGAAGTGCATTAAAAACCACAAAAGCTGTGAGTGGACGAAAATAAAAAATTTCATAAAACTCATTTCATAAAAGAAGACATTTATACCCTTCACTTAAAACCATGCATGCATATGAAAACCAGTTAACTTGGTCAACTCAAATATATATAATAAAAAAGTTTATAAATCAAAGTCATTTATTTCCTTAAATCATTAGAGTCTTAGCCCAAAACCGTAAAATCACCAAATATGAGAACTCAGCCCAAAACCGTAAATCCAAATCATGTGGGTCACTGCCCAAATTCATAAACACGGAAATATTAGTTCATAAATCCAATAAATCCGTAATCCAAATATCGATCATTGGCATCCCAGATGCCTAGCGTCCCAAACGCTTGACGTCCCAAACGTCATATCACTATCTATGCTACGCGTGCTACCCGGGGTCTCTCCGGGTCTATCTATGACATCCCAAATGTCTGACGTTACAGACGTCTAATAATAGTAATCCTGCTTCTTAGTCACTATACGGTCTGATCGCTCCGTGCAATGACCCCTCGCAAGCAAACACCGTGACTACCCCAGTGTCCCAGATAGTTGGAGGAGATCATCCACATATCCACCTATAAGGATGATATATGGAAAACATTTTATAAAATCATTTCAAAACCTTTCAAAGGGGCCATGCCCGGAATTTCCATAAAACCATCATAAATCCATAAATGGGTCTAAGTCTGATTCCTCATTAAATCAAATGGACTCCAAATCCGATAGTTTCCAAATCCAAAACCATTCCACCAAACCATTATTGAAACACCAGCACATATAAATACCGTATAAAACCATAAATCTCAAAATAAGTGCAAGTACATACATATTAAATACCATAATCCAATCATCACAAAACACATATAGAAAACATATAAAACAGTTATGCATGCATCATATTTAGAAAACAAAAGTCCACTCACAGACTGTCTTAGCTACTGCCTCGATACACGTGCTATAAGCCTCCCCGAGGCTAATCCACCATCTCTGGGACTTCCGATCCTGTCCAAAACATACTCGAAGGTCACTAACTATCTATATAAGCCCATAGGATAAAACCCCAAAACTCCCGAAAAAGTCAACGTGTCTCGGACACGTTTCCTGAGGCTAAAAACTTTGATTTGACCAACCTAACGATCTCTGATCAACCCGAAACCACCACCATTGGATCCGAATCGGTGAAACCCTTTGAATAACACTAGTCCCACCTTGAAATTCGTAGTCAACGCGAAAGTAAACTCTGCCAAAAGTTTACTGCTGACATCAGCAAAGTCAATGCTGACATCAGCGGTCGACGGCTAACGTCAACATGACATCATCACTGACAACTCTGACAGTTGTCAGATCTGACACCTTTTTGATCTGACAGTGCCACATGTCAGCCTGCCGTTGGTCAACGTCACTGACATGTTAGTGACACTTGGCAACCCGTGATTGGGCCACATCACTGACATGTCAGTGCTGACTAGGCACTAACATGTGACACGTGTCGATCTTGGACTGGTCCACCTCTGGCACCTAACAAATGATGACTTCAGATCATTACGTCATCCTCGTCTTCAACCTTGGGTAGGCCAACCTGTACGTCTGCAACCGGGTCGCGCAAACCCGTGACCTTGACCTGACCCTAACTCCCTCGATTCTCAACCATTTTCCTCCTAATTTTTTGCTAAACGATCGTCCTTAACCTATAAATAGATCTCCTTAACTAAAACCATGAAATTTGACCAAGATCATACATGTTCGAACGAGAACAGTAACCTCGAACTTCCTGCCCCGTTTTCGACCACCTTAGACCACCTTTGCCTTCGATTTTGAGTTCCCTGAGTTCGTACTAATCTCTAGATCATCACCCAATCCATCAAAACCGTCAATAACCGTCCTAACCAAAAACTCCATTGTTGAACTCGAAAAACACATACCTTCTAACCCCAGCCACCCTGCACAACGGTCCATGCCATTGCCACCGTCACGATCGTCTCCCCTCACTCTTTCATTTTCATTCACGGGCCAGCTGCATCAGGTGAGGATTAAGGGTGTTTGCTTGGGATTAGGTAGTGTGGGTTTAGGAGGTTTCACAGGTATGGGAAAACAGAGAGGGTGAGGATGACTGATGAAGATAAGGACCCAAACTCGTCACTAAAACACGACATCCTGTGCCAATCGAAGCCTAAACCATCTCACCACGTGCCAAAAGTAACCTAAGCAAGGTTCGGTTCCACTGAATTCTCATACTTTCACCCTAACTATCAGGTTGATGACGGGCTGTTACCATTGCAGAGACATTACATCCAGCACCTGCGCGTCACTCAAAGAGCCATCTCAAGCTATGATACCACCTTGACAGGACCCGTCCCAATCCCCCTAGATTATCGTGGGACGTGCCTGCTCCCGTCTGACACCGCGTGCCAGACCAGGGATAAATTCGTCACCTGCTCGGGGTTAGCCAGAGTACGCCAAGATCAGTGGTGGCATGTGATGTCTCGATCTCTGCTACAGCTTGCATCCGCTATCAACCTGAAGGGTATTAAAACCATAAAAGCTGTGAGTGGACAAACTAACAGTTTATAAAAATCATTTATCGAAAAGACATTTATACCCTTCACGTAAAAGCATGCATGCATCATAAAACAATTATTTCAAATACTTTCTCGGAAGCAATCAAGACGTATTGCTTTCCAAATCAAAACATAGTGAAACATGCTTCTCAATCGAAGCCATTATCTCAGTAAGGTCTCAGCCCAAAATCGAATCATACAGAGCCACAGCCCAAAAACAAATCAAAGAAAACCAGTACGGGGTCTAAGTCCAAATTATAGAACACGTGGGAACACATCCTATCCTCATCTCAGTGTTAGTTACGATTCTAATCCTAGCACATATATAAATAGCTATAGCTCAGGATCGCTCATAATCCTAGCATGTCGCCGTGAACACATCACCCACCGCGACCATCTCTAGATCATCGTGGACACACCACCGATCGATCTCAGAGGATAACATCGACACTCCTAAGTCAAGCCTTCTTCTGGTATCAGAGCCTCCAGTGACTGCTCGACAACAAGCAGTGCATTGTGACCTCTCTGGAAGGAATACATCTGCAGTCCGAAGGCGAGCATCGTAACACTCGAGACTAACCCGTAATATCACACATAGGCCCATCTGCCCGAAATATCATCAAATGGGTCACATCCAGAAAATATCACCAATTGAGTCATAACCTGAAAATCCAGTGTCCAACGACACTTCATATCCCAGGATTCCTCGAATCCTATAAAATCCACAACTCGGTCTCATGCCTGAAATATCTTTAGTAAAACTCATAACTGGGTCATAGCCTGACTTATCTCACGTTTGACTATACTTCTAAGTCAAAACTAAAATCAACTGGGTTATATGCCCGAAAGTTATTTCCAAATCTGAAAACTATTTCCCATTTCCAAAACACTTTCAAATCATTCCTAACTTCATGCTAAGTTAGGGTCTTCCAACTGGGTCTCTTGCCCGAATTTCGATTTCACGTCAGTTCCTCGATTTCACACCTCTCCGTGAAACGTTCAAAATCAATAAAACACAAGCACGTAGTACACTCGGCCAAAGTCCAAACATCATATAAAACAGAAGGCTGGGAAAATCACGGTGTGATCAAGTCACACAAGGCTACTCGTGGTTACTCAGACCACCATTTCACTCATCTTGAGTGTACGTATACCGTCAACTTACACAAACAAGTGGTGTAACTGGAACACATTGAATACCAGCCCAGCAGTGATCACACATATCAATACCAGGGTTCCACTAGCCAACCATGGCCAAGAGCACCTGATCATACAATCACTGAACCCGACAAAATCAATCTGCACAGCGCACAGTATCCAATGTCCAGTTCACAATCACAACCAAACAAATGATATCGGAACCAAGCCGATTACCAACACGTTTAATCATACACCACCGGTACATCCCATGTACCACCATTAGGCATCACTCAGCCTAACCCGTAACAATCCTCGCACAACGTACCCTGTACGTACATCAATCCATCAATCCGCCTACAACCACCTAGGTCGTAGCCAAACACGTTCCAAAAATGGAGTACATTTGCCCAAACCAACATGAGACAAAACGAACTCCACCCGTCATCTAGTTCCAATTCCGAATCCGAATTCGCAATTTCGTAAGAAATCCCGAATCCGAACCCAGACATCATGTTTTTAATCCATGTCCAAATCCGAATCCGAAATCATTATTCCGTAAGCTAGCATTGGAATAATTATTCCGCCACCCAAATCCAGTAATCCATTTTCGAGCTTCGCAATCGAATCCTGAATCGTCACCCAGAAATTCGATTCCAAAACCCAAAATCTCGTTTACGTCCACCAAGACGTAACAAAACCGAACCTATCGGTTTCCTGTCCAAAACACTCGATTGACTTCATAAGGAAGCCAATCCCAATATCCACACGTCAAAGGTTGACAAAATTCGACCACATCGGAAACCTACTCAACCAAGTCACAAACCATATGGACTCCACTCCGAAAAGAAGTTCAGTCCCGTCATTTACGACTCACATATCAAGGTAAGAGTGATAAACTCACGTTCAATCTGGATCATCAAGATCACAATCCATATCCATCGCTACGTCACCCGACAAGTAACATCACGATCCTAGATCGTCACATCGACCAAAGTCGACAACATCACAAATCAGATCCACCTAGGATCCACATATGCCCACATAGCTAACAATCCATCTGAAAGCTGATCGTAGGGTCTTACACCCTCAATTGAATCCTTCGCCAAATTTCCCTTGGTGGAAAGATGACCACGCATATCACCACCAAATCCAAAATCATACAAAACTTCTTGTGTCCAATGAACCCAAGCCAAACATGGGTCCACCCACCAATACACGCTCAACGTACTGGTAGCAACAATCATCATCTGCCACGGCAGGAAAATATGAAGTCAACCCCAATGACTTCGGAATACCTATCACCGATGCGGAAACGAGCACTCCTCTCGTCTCCCAATCACAACTCTCCCCGAAACGGGAGTTCCAACCATGTTGGGAACAGACATGCTCCCAATGAGATGTCAAGTCCAACCACTGGACTGCCCACGTCCATACCTCACTTGGACCACCACGTGTCCAAAATCAAATCATTACTCGGACCTCACGTCCGCCAATAATCATGTACGCACACACCCCGATTCCGAACGGGATAACTACAATTTTGCCTGAATGTGCGTACCATACTGCTTCCGTCTCACATCTCGACCTAAACAGGTTCAATACTCAGGTTCCAAGTGATTCACAATCACAAAATCCCACATCCATACCACGAATGGTTTTCCCCGACTTTTCCAATTTCAATAATTTCCTTGTACTCTCAGGGGATATAAGCAGTACACAAACTTACCAATCTCGGAGTTGACCACAACTCCCCAAATCCACCAATTCTCATGACATAGGGAACATCGTCCCTAGATTCCTCAAGTCTCAAACATACCTTTTTATCCATTCATCATTTGTCATCGTAAATCTGTTGGGACTTGTCCCAACACGACACAACCTCCACTGGATCCCATCCAGTCCAAGACTCAACCACCTCTGAGTCGCAGATACCAATCACATGTCCATCATGACAGAGTCACACCCCAACTGGTGGCTCATCGTCATCACAATCACAGACACCTGCACCAGTGCTAGCACCAGTACCAACGCACCATCATCAACACTAGTATCAGCACACTGGCATCCATACTAGTATTGGCATAAAGGCACCAACATACCAACATCCATACATAGCACACTAATATTCGATCCAACACGGGATTCCATATTTTCTCATAACCGCATCCGTGGATCGAAACCCATAATCCTGACTAGACTCCCTTGAGTCATCCACATGGTCATCCACGACCTTCGCCGCTCGTCGCAGCACAAGTTCTCATTCAAAGTTCACTTTCTAGTCCATCAATTACAAGTTAGGGTTCCAAAATCACACCCTAGGGTTCCACCGAACCCGACTTCCTTCTGCAGTAGAATCCACAACCTGACCGACTCCGCGGTCCTGACATCGTATAGACGTCCAATCCAATCCAATTGTCAAATCAACGTGGGTTCCGTCGTGGGTTCCACGACAAAGGTCATCGGCTAACTCCGATGCACCAACACCCCGAACATTAGCCAAGACTACCAGGGTCCAAAACATAGACCAATACTCAACTGAGTTTCGTTTTTCCATCACATTATTCAAATGGGGTTCCCTGAACCCAGCTGTACCGAGTGGCACAACAATCCATCATCACATGACCGAACCGACGGTCCCACATTACCAGTTAATTGTATTCAACCCCACTTGGGTTGAATCGCATCAACGCACGGCGTATCGGGCCAAACACACCCAATCTACCAAAACTATCTATCAGGTTGACAACGGAACTGCAGCCCAAAGAGACATCACACCCTCGTCCTTCGCGCACCAAAGAGCAAAACCTGCTCTGATACCACTTGACACGACCCATCCCAATCCCCCCGGGATTACCATGGAATGTGACGTGCTCCCGTCTGACAAGAGGCGTCAGACAAGGGATAACCGATTGCCAGTGCCCGAACGGGCTTCCAGAGTGCGTAAGGATCGATGGAGGAGGTGTGCGATGCTCAAGTCTCTGCTGCAGTCGTATCCGGAATCAACCTGAAGGGCATTAAAAACAAAAGCTGTGAGTGGACGAAAATAAACAAGTCTGTTAAAAACATTTATAAGACATTTATGCCCCTCAGTAAAATCATATGCATGCACCAAAAACCAATAATCCCATATTTATTTAGAAATAACCATTAGGGCCTTAGCCCGGAAACCAAAGCATAGTTTCAAATTCCAAAAGTCAATCCAAGAGTTATTTCATCAATCCAGTAATATTCATTTATTATTTTTCCATCTCCGGCATCCCCGATGCCTAGCGTCCTAGACGCTTGACGTTCCTGACGTCATATCTCACGGTATTAAGCAACGCGTGCTGCCCGGGGTCTCACCGGGTCCATATCTCTGACATCCCCGATGTCTGACGTCCATGACGTCTAGCAATCCTGCTCCTGGATCACTATACGGTCCGGTAGCTCCGTACAATGAGCCCTCGCAGGCAATGCACCGTGACTTCTCCAGTGTCCCCGACACTTGGAGGAGACCAGGATATAAATATCCTCATATCGAGATGGTTTTATGGAACACATTTTATTATTCATTTCCAAAATATCACAAGGGCCCTGCCCCGAATTTCCATAAAACCGTCATAAGTCCAAATAGTTGAATCAAATCCGAAATAGTTTATTCAATTCCATTTTAGGGTCCCCGACCCGAAATCACATATATAAGTTAACTGGGCCTCTGGCCCGATTTCATAAGTCAATTGGGCCCCTGGCCCGATTCAACAAATTAACTGGGCCCCTGGCCCGATTTTACTTATCAAATCCGTAACCGTTTCATGAAATCATATCCATCCATATTTATGGAAATCAGTGCAAATCCAGAAAACCTCGATTCATGTGCAAACACTTAAATCGCCTCGAAATGCGTGAAAACATATAAATTCACTGATATCCAAAATAAATCATATAATCCCAATTATAACAATCATGAAACAGTTATGCATGCATCAAATTTATAAAACCAATGTCCACTCACAGACCGTTTAACCGAGCGCCTCGATACGCGTGCCATAGGCCTTCCCGGGCCACATCACTATCACCGGGACTCCCAATCTTGTCCAAATCACATTAGAGGATTACTAACCCCTTCATTAACATCCTATTCAAGTCCCGTAATTTTCCCGAATTTTTACGTATTTTTAAACTGGATTTAAAACCTTCGGACATCCCGAACAATAACGAAACGGTGTCCGATCGACACGAAACCAATTCCAAAATGTTCGTTACATTAAATAGGACAGAAGTCATGTTGACCTCACCTCGAGATTCGTGCCCACGCGCCGTCACGCGCCGCCGTGAGTGGCTGCGCGTGAAAGCCACGCGCCTGCTACAGTGACTGCTACAGTCACCATCTTCACCCGTTTGTCTGGTAAACGGGTCTGATTACCCGCGATCTGACCCGACCAGATAACCATCAATTCGACCTTGATTCCATCCGTTCTTGATCCTAAAACAATCAATATCCAATCAATTTCAGTTCTGTGTCAATAATCAATATCGACATGGATTAAATCAACCAATCCAAGCCCGAACAGCCAAACGGGTCGTCGTTAGTAACTCACCCAACTCAAGTCCATTTTCAAATTAACTTCACATGAAGTATACTAGGACCCAAACGAACCCAAAACCATAACCAATTGAACAAGAGCTCACCTGGAAGTCGTCGTCCACAGCACTGTGTTTTCCCTGAAAACAGTGGCCACCGTCCCAGCTTAGCCGTGGCTGGTTCCCTTCGAAATTGATACGGCTGAGCTCCAGACACTCCCAGAAAGCTAAACCCGTCCATGGTTTGGTCCAACAATGCTCAGAAATCAAATTCTGAGTTTTCCCTCCAAGAACCCGAAATGGTTTCTCACGGTTTTTCTCTCCAATTCGACAGCCAAACAACTCAGAATGGTCCTCACAACTCACTCATCATTCAATTAATCCACTACAGCCGTTAAAAGTGCCCCAGAGCACCACGCAGTCCCACTGTGCAAAGCTTCCCTGCACAGACCCGAAACCATTAAAAATCAATGTCCATGTGAGTGCAATCAGTTGCTAGCTCCTCACATGTGCAACCACAATCCAAAGCTGCCCTAATAACAGTCCATTAATTGATAAACAAATCGTGGGATCGATCGCACAAAGCATCCACCCTCACGGCTGTTCAATGAAACAGTACCCCCCGTGTGAAATTACAATTCTGCCCTTGTGCAGAAAATTACCAAAATGCCCCTCACGCATCCTGACCCGTAACTCGGTCATACGGGCTCCGATTGATGCGTGCCGCCTGTCTACGAACTCAGGGCATCGAGACCTTCCTAACAGTCCTCGGTCCTAGGCCATCGGACCTCCCGATCAAAAAGTCAACATTTCTCCTTATTACGTTCAAATTACGAAAATGCCCCTACACTTCCGTACATCATAACTTTCACCACGAACGTCGGAATCGAACGTGCCACCTGTCTATGAACTCGTGACGTCCCGAACTACGTCACGGTCATCGGTCAAAGTCCATTTGACCGTCCGAATTAAAAGTCAACGTTTTTCCCACGCCTAGGGGCAAAACGGTCATTTTGCACAATTCGTCCGAAATCGCCCAACTAATCCCAGATTAGTGAATCACAATTAAATATTATTAAATCCCGATATTCGGGACGGGTCGTTACAACCTTCCCTCCTTAAAGAATTTCGTCCTCGAAATTACCAACAATCTTATTCCACAACCACCTTGTGGAAAACATTTCGACCTCATATCATGTGTACACCTGTACACCCACTTACTGGGACAACACCAGTCTCGTCTATACCCAGACATCCCATCACAGTCATACGTCACAACAACAACACTCGACCACCTCGAGTGGACATAATCACCTGATTCGCGATAAAATCGCTTAACCATTTAGCTGACTCCTTCAGCTAGATGGTTCCTTTCCATTATCAATATATCCTTACATTTGCTCCCATTGGGAGTCACCAAATCTCATTTGTCAGTCCACGCCGACACCATCAGTCAAACTGTCACCACTAAGCTTTACCACCCTAGTAAAGCCCCAACCATCTGTCTGTCCGTGACAACACCACGTACTACATCACTCTCGATGCAGCGCAAGATCAACCACATGATCTCAATTCGCAGGGCAAGCCCATTCCTGCGACATAAATAAATCTCAATGTCCATATTCGCCGACTCCCACAGCGAACCAAGATGCTGGGAAAATCACGGTGTGATCAAGTCACACAAGGCTACTCGTGGTTACTCAGACCACCAATTCACTCATCTTGAGTGTACGTATACCGTCAACTTACACAAACAAGTGGTGTAACTGGAACACATTGAATACCAGCCCAGCAGTGATCACACATATCAATACCAGGGTTCCACTAGCCAACCATGGCCAAGAGCACCTGCTCATACAATCACTGAACCCGACAAAATCAATCTGCACAGCGCACAGTATCCAATGTCCAGTCCACAATCACAACCAAACAAATGATATCGGAACCAAGCCGATTACCAACACGTTTAATCATACACCACCGGTACATCCCATGTACCACCATTAGGCATCACTCAGCCTAACCCGTAACAATCCTCGCACAACGTACCCTGTACGTACATCAATCCATCAATCCGCCTACAACCACCTAGGTCGTAGCCAAACACGTTCCAAAAATGGAGTACATTTGCCCAAACCAACATGAGACAAAACGAACTCCACCCGTCATCTAGTTCCAATTCCGAATCCGAATTCGCAATTTCGTAAGAAATCCCGAATCCGAACCCAGACATCATGTTTTTAATCCATGTCCAAATCCGAATCCGAAATCATTATTCCGTAAGCTAGCATTGGAATAATTATTCCGCCACCCAAATCCAGTAATCCATTTTCGAGCTTCGCAATCGAATCCTGAATCGTCACCCAGAAATTCGATTCCAAAACCCAAAATCTCGTTTACGTCCACCAAGACGTAACAAAACCGAACCTATCGGTTTCCTGTCCAAAACACTCGATTGACTTCATAAGGAAGCCAATCCCAATATCCACACGTCAAAGGTTGACAAAATTCGACCACATCGGAAACCTACTCAACCAAGTCACAAACCATATGGACTCCACTCCGAAAAGAAGTTCAGTCCCGTCATTTACGACTCACATATCAAGGTAAGAGTGATAAACTCACGTTCAATCTGGATCATCAAGATCACAATCCATATCCATCGCTACGTCACCCGACAAGTAACATCACGATCCTAGATCGTCACATCGACCAAAGTCGACAACATCACAAATCAGATCCACCTAGGATCCACACATGCCCACATAGCTAACAATCCATCTGAAAGCTGATCGTAGGGTCTTACACCCTCAATTGAATCCTTCGCCAAATTTCCCTTGGTGGAAAGATGACCACGCATATCACCACCAAATCCAAAATCATACAAAACTTCTTATGTCCAATGAACCCAAGCCAAACATGGGTCCACCCACCAATACATGCTCAACGTACTGGTAGCAACAATCATCATCTGCCACGGCAGGAAAATATGAAGTCAACCCCAATGACTTCGGAATACCTATCACCGATGCGGAAACGAGCACTCCTCTCGTCTCCCAATCACAACTCTCCCCGAAACGGGAGTTCCAACCATGTTGGGAACAGACATGCTCCCAATGAGATGTCAAGTCCAACCACTGGACTGCCCACGTCCATACCTCACTTGGACCACCACGTGTCCAAAATCAAATCATTACTCGGACCTCACGTCCGCCAATAATCATGTACGCACACACCCCGATTCTGAACGGGATAACTACAATTTTGCCTGAATGTGCGTACCATACTGCTTCCGTCTCACATCTCAACCTAAACAGGTTCAATACTCAGGTTCCAAGTGATTCACAATCACAAAATCCCACATCCATACCACGAATGGTTTTCCCCGACTTTTCCAATTTCAATAATTTCCTTGTACTCTCAGGGGATATAAGCAGTACACAAACTTACCAATCTCGGAGTTGACCACAACTCCCCAAATCCACCAATTCTCATGACATAGGGAACATCGTCCCTAGATTCCTCAAGTCTCAAACATACCTTTTTATCCATTCATCATTTGTCATCGTAAATCTGTTGGGACTTGTCCCAACACGACACAACCTCCACTGGATCCCATCCAGTCCAAGACTCAACCACCTATGAGTCGCAGATACCAATCACATGTCCATCATGACAGAGTCACACCCCAACTGGTGGCTCATCGTCATCACAATCACAGACACCTGCACCAGTGCTAGCACCAGTACCAACGCACCATCATCAACACTAGTATCAGCACACTGGCATCCATACTAGTATTGGCATAAAGGCACCAACATACCAACATCCATACATAGCACACTAATATTCGATCCAACACGGGATTCCATATTTTCTCATAACCGCATCCGTGGATCGAAACCCATAATCCTGACTAGACTCCCTTGAGTCATCCACATGGTCATCCACGACCTTCGCCGCTCGTCGCAGCACAAGTTCTCATTCAAAGTTCACTTTCCAGTCCATCAATTACAAGTTAGGGTTCCAAAATCACACCCTAGGGTTCCACCAAACCCGACTGCCTTCTGCAGTAGAATCCACAACCTGACCGACTCCGCGGTCCTGACATCGTATAGACGTCCAATCCAATCCAATTGTCAAATCAACGTGGGTTCCGTCGTGGGTTCCACGACAAAGGTCATCGGCTAACTCCGATGCACCAACACCCCGAACATTAGCCAACACTACCAGGGTCTAAAACATAGACCAATACTCAACTGAGTTTCGTTTTTCCATCACATTATTCAAATGGGGTTCCCTGAACCCAGCTGTACCGAGTGGCACAACAATCCATCATCACATGACCGAACCGACGGTCCCACATTACCAGTTAATTGTATTCAACCCCACTTGGGTTGAATCGCATCAACGCACGGCGTATCGGGCCAAACACACCCAATCTACCAAAACTATCTATCAGGTTGACAACGGAACTGCAGCCCAAAGAGACATCTCACCCTCGTCCTTCGCGCACCAAAGAGCAAAACCTGCTCTGATACCACTTGACACGACCCATCCCAATCCCCCCGGGATTACCATGGAATGTGACGTGCTCCCGTCTGACAAGAGGCGTCAGACAAGGGATAACCGATTGCCAGTGCCCGAACGGGCTTCCAGAGTGCGTAAGGATCGATGGAGGAGGTGTGCGATGCTCAAGTCTCTGCTGCAGTCGTATCCGGAATCAACCTGAAGGGCATTAAAAACAAAAGCTGTGAGTGGACGAAAATAAACAAGTCTGTTAAAAACATTTATAAGACATTTATGCCCCTCAGTAAAATCATATGCATGCACCAAAAACCAATAATCCCATATTTATTTAGAAATAACCATTAGGGCCTTAGCCCGGAAACCAAAGCATAGTTTCAAATTCCAAAAGTCAATCCAAGAGTTATTTCATCAATCCAGTAATATTCATTTATTATTTTTCCATCTCCGGCATCCCCGATGCCTAGCGTCCTAGACGCTTGACGTTCCTGACGTCATATCTCACGGTATTAAGCAACGCGTGCTGCCCGGGGTCTCACCGGGTCCATATCTCTGACATCCCCGATGTCTGACGTCCATGACGTCTAGCAATCCTGCTCCTGGATCACTATACGGTCCGGTAGCTCCGTACAATGAGCCCTCGCAGGCAATGCACCGTGACTTCTCCAGTGTCCCCGACACTTGGAGGAGACCAGGATATAAATATCCTCATATCGAGATGGTTTTATGGAACACATTTTATTATTCATTTCCAAAATATCACAAGGGCCCTGCCCCGAATTTCCATAAAACCGTCATAAGTCCAAATAGTTGAATCAAATCCGAAATAGTTTATTCAATTCCATTTTAGGGTCCCCGACCCGAAATCACATATATAAGTTAACTGGGCCTCTGGCCCGATTTCATAAGTCAATTGGGCCCCTGGCCCGATTCAACAAATTAACTGGGCCCCTGGCCCGATTTTACTTATCAAATCCGTAACCGTTTCATGAAATCATATCCATCCATATTTATGGAAATCAGTGCAAATCCAGAAAACCTCGATTCATGTGCAAACACTTAAATCGCCTCGAAATGCGTGAAAACATATAAATTCACTGATATCCAAAATAAATCATATAATCCCAATTATAACAATCATGAAACAGTTATGCATGCATCAAATTTATAAAACCAATGTCCACTCACAGACCGTTTAACCGAGCGCCTCGATACGCGTGCCATAGGCCTTCCCGGGCCACATCACTATCACCGGGACTCCCAATCTTGTCCAAATCACATTAGAGGATTACTAACCCCTTCATTAACATCCTATTCAAGTCCCGTAATTTTCCCGAATTTTTACGTATTTTTAAACTGGATTTAAAACCTTCGGACATCCCGAACAATAACGAAACGGTGTCCGATCGACACGAAACCAATTCCAAAATGTTCGTTACATTAAATAGGACAGAAGTCATGTTGACCTCACCTCGAGATTCGTGCCCACGCGCCGTCACGCGCCGCCGTGAGTGGCTGCGCGTGAAAGCCACGCGCCTGCTACAGTGACTGCTACAGTCACCATCTTCACCCGTTTGTCTGGTAAACGGGTCTGATTACCCGCGATCTGACCCGGCCAGATAACCATCAATTCGACCTTGATTCCATCCGTTCTTGATCCTAAAACAATCAATATCCAATCAATTTCAGTTCTGTGTCAATAATCAATATCGACATGGATTAAATCAACCAATCCAAGCCCGAACAGCCAAACGGGTCGTCGTTAGTAACTCACCCAACTCAAGTCCATTTTCAAATTAACTTCACATGAAGTATACTAGGACCCAAACGAACCCAAAACCATAACCAATTGAACAAGAGCTCACCTGGAAGTCGTCGTCCACAGCACTGTGTTTTCCCTGAAAACAGTGGCCACCGTCCCAGCTTAGCCGTGGCTGGTTCCCTTCGAAATTGATACGGCTGAGCTCCAGACACTCCCAGAAAGCTAAACCCGTCCATGGTTTGGTCCAACAATGCTCAGAAATCAAATTCTGAGTTTTCCCTCCAAGAACCCGAAATGGTTTCTCACGGTTTTTCTCTCCAATTCGACAGCCAAACAACTCAGAATGGTCCTCACAACTCACTCATCATTCAATTAATCCACTACAGCCGTTAAAAGTGCCCCAGAGCACCACGCAGTCCCACTGTGCAAAGCTTCCCTGCACAGACCCGAAACCATTAAAAATCAGTGTCCATGTGAGTGCAATCAGTTGCTAGCTCCTCACATGTGCAACCACAATCCAAAGCTGCCCTAATAACAGTCCATTAATTGATAAACAAATCGTGGGATCGATCGCACAAAGCATCCACCCTCACGGCTGTTCAATGAAACAGTACCCCCCGTGTGAAATTACAATTCTGCCCTTGTGCAGAAAATTACCAAAATGCCCCTCACGCATCCTGACCCGTAACTCGGTCATACGGACTCCGATTGATGCGTGCCGCCTGTCTACGAACTCAGGGCATCGAGACCTTCCTAACGGTCCTCGGTCCTAGGCCATCAGACCTCCCGATCAAAAAGTCAACATTTCTCCTTATTACGTTCAAATTACGAAAATGCCCCTACACTTCCGTACATCATAACTTTCACCACGAACGTCGGAATCGAACGTGCCACCTGTCTATGAACTCGTGACGTCCCGAACTACGTCACGGTCATCGGTCAAAGTCCATTTGACCGTCCGAATTAAAAGTCAACGTTTTTCCCACGCCTAGGGGCAAAACGGTCATTTTGCACAATTCGTCCGAAATCGCCCAACTAATCCCAGATTAGTGAATCACAATTAAATATTATTAAATCCCAATATTCGGGACGGGTCGTTACACAAACCCACGAACCCAACCTGGTCCGTTCTTCCATTTCCGACCACCATTTTCGAAGTCATTGCTTCCAGCATGATCGTCCAATCAATCCTAATCGATCTATGCGATCAAAACCTAGAAAAACAGCCTAGAAACTACATGTTCGATTTGATCTTCACGACCCAATTTTCTAGCTCCCTACCTGAGCTGCTCCGCCGTTCTCTGCCTTCGATTCTAGTCCCAAATGACTTGTACAACCACCAAAAATAGAACCCAATCATTAGAAACAGCCCCCAACGTTCAAACCAAAAATTCGAATTTGAATTTAAAAAGGGGGTTTCGGGTTTACCGTTCCTCCGTCTTTCACAGCGGTCCTGCCACCTCCTCACCGTCACCGTCTCACCCTCAATCTTACTTTCAGTCTCATAAACCACACAAGGGATGAAGGTTGGGGTGGGTGGTGTTTGTGATAAAAGGTTTTGGGCAAGGGAGAATAAAGAAGATGAAAATGGGATGATATGCATGTATGTGGGATGTAGGTCACTTGTCAGGACCCACCCCGGTTCCACCCCGATAACCGAGGTAAATCCTGCTCCCGTCTGACAACCCCAAAAGAAAGACCAAAGAATCTCACGAAAACACACAAACTTTCACTGCCAGACGCAGAAGAATTTAAAACATCCAAAGTCAACCGTTACACAGAGCATAGTACCAAACAAAGAAAAACAAAAACTGATACACAGAGTACACGCACAACGGAAAATTGGAAACACTTCGGGAAAACTCTCGAGTATTCTATGTCTCTGACGCTACCTCAACGTCAACCCCCGCGCTAGCTCCACGACCTGGAGAGCAATTAAAAACCAGAAAGTGTGAGTGGACCATAAAGAATAAAAGTTTCAAAAACCATTTCTTAAACAAACCAGGGTTTGGGCCTCCGTTTTGAAAACATGCATGCATAACCCATTAAGTAAACACAGCTATAAACCACATAGTAGTCATCATAAAAGCGTTTATAATTCACAAAATAGGCTTCATGAAAACAATACGATAAAAACATAGATCCAAGTCATCATTATCCGATCAAACCTACTGGACCTATCCTAGTCTTTAAACTTCCGAGTCTTTAAACTCAATCCAGGCCTCAATAATCCGAGTCTTTAAACTCCGAGTCTTTAAAATCAACAGGCCTACGGGGGAAATGTCAGTATATCCGAGTCTTTAAACTCCCGAGTCTTTAAACTCAATCCGGGTCTTTAAACCCAATCCGGGCACGTCCCCCGTCAAACATAATATCCGGGTCTTTAAACCCAATAATCAGATCCAGCAAATCCAATCCAAAAACTGTTTGAAAACCATTTCTAAATTCGTATCCAAACCCGAATCCGAAACTACTGGTCTGATGCCCTTCCGACATCCAGAACCGTCATTCCGAACTCAAATCCGGAATTCCACTTTTCAACTTTAAAATCAAATTCCGCTTTCTGAAATCCGATTCTAAAACCGAAAACCCTTGATCATCAAATCATGTCTCAAATCCCTTTATAAGCATTAAAACCCATTTATCGTTTGAAATCCCAAAACCATGTCATCATAATCAGAAATCAAGCCTTTCTCGTAAAACTTACTAAAAACCGTACTTCCTCGAAAAACATGCAATAATGTAAAACAGTCATAGCATATTCAAACAATCATGAAATCACATGTAAAACCATAAAACAATTATAGAAAAGCAGTTATGCATGCTCAATTATAGAGAAGGGGTCCACTCACAGTTACCGGGCACGTCACTCGCGTCCCGAACGTCCTGCACATTCCTCGGCCTCCTCGGAGATTCCCGATCCTGTCACAGTCACCAAAACAAGTCACTAACATGTTTACGAAGGTTCTCCTAATTTCCTACGAAATTCTCCGGGTTTTAAACGTAACTAACCGAGACCCTAAACCTTTGCCCTCGTAGATCTAACCTAAACGACGTTCGATTAACCCGAAACCTAGCCCAAAAGATTCGTTACAACATCTAGACCAAAAATCTAGTTGGAAGTTTCCCCAGAAACCACCGCACGCGCCTCCACGCGCTCCCAAAGTGGCTGCTTGTGGGCCTCACGCGCTTGAACAGAAATACTGTTCATCTTCAACCTCGAGCAGTCACTGTTCTAGACCGGCGTGGCCGGTTCTCCGCCGTCCGCCGTCCGTTTTCCTTCCTTTTTCCTCCCCTAGCTTCGTCCTACCCTAAGAAATTCATTCCCCTCATCCGAACACGACCATCCTACCTCTAACCCGTCGTCCCCAAACTCGAATGAAAACTGCCCGAAACCCCTGTTTCGGTTCCCGGCCACCCAGGCAATCCCCCATCATGGCTGTACAACCAGAAGGTTCCTAGGGACCTACTGAACCTAATAGCACTCACAGAACCCTTCGACTCAGACCCAAAAGCCACGAATTTACATCTGAACCTAGACGGTAAAACAAAGCACACAGAGGAAAGAAGAGAAATTACCTGCGTCCTGCTCTCCACCGTGAGCTCCGCCGTGCCCACTGAGTCCCAAAGGATCCACTACGGTCACCGAACACCTCCAGCAGCCACGAGTGATCAACACACGGCAGCACCACCACCAAACTCCCTCGACACCTCTCTGTTTTCCTGAGACACTCACACTCTCCTCACACACAAACACTCGACTCTCAGTCCTCTCAATCCAGTTCCTACACTCTCAACCTCCCTCTGAACACAAGCACACACTCAAGACTCTCACCTCCCTGCAATTCGATCGATTTCACCCTCTCTGCCACGTCTCTGTTTCTCTTTTGCACACAAACACGACTCACACACACAGCCTGTTTAAATGCACCGTCCAAACATACTGGAACCCACTAGACACAACCACATGTCACAATCCTATGGTCCCAAACTCAAAATATCCCAATTAGCACTGCACACTTGTCCTCATCCTATTTGCACAAATCCCAATGTGCAAAAAGACCAAATTGCCCTTATGACTCAAAATTACCATTTTGTCCTTTGTCGTTCTAGAACCGTATCTCACTCGTCCACTGTCCGATGAAGGCATGCCGCATGTCGTTGAACTCAGGACGACGAGATCTACCTAATGGTCCTCGGTCTACGTGTAAAAATCCGATCGTACAAAAAGTCAACTTTTCCCCCTATTTTACCAAATTACGGTAATGCCCTCAACCTTCCGAACATCATAACTTCCTCCTCGGATGTCGGAATCGGGCGTGCCACTTGTCTACTTACTCGTGACGTCCCGAACTACGTCACGGTCATCGGTCAATGTCCAATTGACCGCCCGAACAAAAAGTCATCTTTTTACCCAACCTAGGGGCAAAATCGTCATTCTACACTAAAGGACCAAAAGTAACCAACTAAACACCAATTAGACTCACTAATCCGTTACTAATCTCGGCTCTCGGGACGGGTCGTTACATCACTCATCCATTGGGCTCAGTAACAAATATCTGGGCCCCACATAAGACAAAAGTCAACCTTGCCTCGTGACCCATAACTTTCCCGTCGAACATCCGATTTCGACATGTCGCCTATCTACGGACTCGTATCAACTCGATCTACGTAATGATCCTCGGTTCTCATGCATTGGACCTCCCTGGTCAAAAGTCAACTTTTTGCCCTCATCTAGGGGCAAAATTGTAATTTTGCCTTGAACGTCTGATGATCCTTGACTAACCCTCGATTAGCCTCGCTAATCCAAAATTTAATCTTAATTAATCCCAACAATTTAGGACAGGTCGTTACACTCGACGTATCTTCTCACTTGTCAAATCGTTAATAATTACCATCTCACACCAGATTGACTCCAAAAGGAAGTCAATCCCATCACTACACCTTGATTACGGAGGTCGCCATCGCCCGACAGTCATTGACACTACAATCTCAATGTGTGAATCCAATATCAACACTCATCCCCATATCCAATCTATGTCTTGTATTTTCACTAACAATTCCCAGCGATTCTTCAACTGTCTGGCAATACGATTCTCCTCTGATTTTAGCTTAGCATAATCAACAAGGTGGGGTCTGCGCCGTGTTGGTTCACCAATAAGATTTTGGCACACCTCTAGATCCTTCTTCAAATCCTCTGTTGCCACATCACTCATTGACAACGCCCAAACTACGCATTAAATTAAACACGTAATTTGAGTGTTGTGCAATTTAAACCCTTTTTGTGTAGATGTAGTATTGGTAAATAGGGATCGTTCTTAACCGGGGAAATTAGAGAACATTAATAATGTGTTAGTGGAAAAGAATAATGAATAAATAAATTAATGAATTGAAGAATAAAATAATCAAAGAATTAATTAATTAAAGAATAAAGGGATAAAAGAATAAAGAATAAAGAATAAAATAAAAGTATAAAAGAATCAAAGAATAAAGAATTAAAAAAATAAAAAAATAAAAGAATAAAAGAATAAAGAATTAAAAATGGGGGTTTTGAAAAGATTTGTAATCTAAACTAAAGAAAACACTAACTAAGAATTAAATTAAACTTAAAAATAACATTATTTAAAACTACTCCTAAAATAAACTTCCTTTAAATACAATTTTTACTAACACTCTAACATCATGTTTATATTGAATCAATCACGAAATCCTACCTTCATCATCTCCATTATATGCATACGTTTTTCATATTATAAATGCACCGACAGCGGCCGACACTTATAATATGATTTACCTTTTGTTTGTGATTAAATGCACCGACAGCGGCCGACATTAAAATCTCTTCAATCAAATGCTAAGTGCACCGACAGCGGCCGACACTTAGCATCAAATTGAAGTATAAAACACTAAAACATATGAAGTAAAAGAAATTTAGAAAGTAAAACACATGGAGATTGTATTCATACTTACAAATGTTAGAAAGAAAAAACCAACACAAATATTGCATTATAAGTAAAACCGAAACAATAACAAGAGTTTAAGTAGAAAAACATGATTTTTCACAAGGAACCCTGACAGCAGGCAGAACCGTGTGAAGATGGAGGGAGGAATATGAAGAATTTGGTCTTAAAAACTCTTGAATTGCCTTAGAATTACCCAGCCTTAGGTTTTTCTTACGGAAAGCATAAAAAATGTAATTAAAGATAAGTTTAAAAAATTCTAAGAACATAATAAAGAAAATGAAACTAAGATAATTAATTAAGAAGAAAATTACAAGAAGTTACAAATGGTCCCCAAAAATAAAGAACAAAATAAAGAAGATGAACTAAAAGAAGAGAAGAACTAGAGAGAAAATATAAGAATCTAAACTTAAAGGAGAAACAAAATGGGAAAAATGAGGACTAAGGGAAACTAATGAGGACTAATGGGGACTCCTAATACATGAAATGGTCTCCCTATTTATAGAGGGAGTGCCACAATTGTTTAAATAAAAGTAAAAAATTAAAATATAAAAATAACAATAAAATAATACATGAAGAAGTGATGAAAATGATGAGATTGGGTGAATTTTGGGGAAAAGATGCTGATTTTGGGGGAAAATGCTGATTTTTGGTTTGAGCTTCTAGATTTCAGCAGCTTCCCACCAAATTTCCTTGCGATTTTCGGTGGCTTCTCATATTTCGTCCATAATTTCTTCGTTATAATTCCGATTGGGACGATTCTTTCACCAAAATGCTCCAAATTCCAAGCTTTATTTATTTCTACAAAAATATCACAAAATAAATTATTTTATCTAATTATTTATTATTTTAATATTAAAAGTCAAGTATAAAGGGTATAAAATAATATAAAATAATTCTTAATTAACGACCTATCACTCGTCATTACCTTTTCCACATCTGAGTGCTCGCCCCAAAGACAAAGCACGTCTAGACTGTGGGTTCTCATCGAGTTCCCCATATTGATCAGTTATAGTCACTCTTTGTCATCCTTACCTATCGAGACTCCCTCGCCTTATTTACACATCCCCCTTATCTCATTTCCCTATGTCAGATCAACCCTGTCACCCCACATAGGGAAAATCAAGGATGACCCAAGAAGATGACATCAAAATTCATCTTATGTGAGCGTAAACACAATCCCTACTACACTCACCACGTCATGTGACACCAAGCACAATCTGCTAATTCCAAGTAGAAAATGAGAAGTCACCCTGCGTGACCTCGGAACGTCCCTCATCCACTTCGAAATCCACCTCACCAACTTCTCTTGATTAATGACCCAAAACCAAGCATGGGTCCACCAACCTATACCAAGATCAACGTACTGGAGACACCAACATCACCGACTATGGGCAGAAGATAAAAGGTCTCCTTCACCGACTTTGGAATCAAGAGAAGTTGCAACCATGTTGGAAGCATACTCATCATTTCCAACCACTAGACTCCTTGCACTCATACTACCGTCGAACCTTTATCTCTCAAGTCTTGCCACCGAACTCCCAAGTCCTTAACTCCCTCGGACATGAGTAGATGTTCGAGGCCAACCTAACGAAATACCCAACTCACCAGTCCGTTTTATATCGTTTATGCAAATCCAAAATGATGAGTGATGGATGACATCCTTCATTATCTGACTCTCACGTTTCTATCATTATGGTTACCACCCCCGAGCACACCAACGTGTCTCAAGTCTCACAATCAAGTTGACGACCAAGCAAACGGAAAAAAAGGAGTCACCTTCTCCAACTAAGAGTATTCTTTGATAGTTGATGTAATACTTAATCCTTTTCTCCAAAACACTTACATTGATTCTCCTCGGCTTTTTCCAACTTCGAATAAATTCTTAGTTCTCCCTTCGACTCACTAATTCTGGGTAAAACCACTCTGACAAAACCACCCTGATAAATCAAAAGTCGCCACACGGCTATCGAGTCTCCGTCTCCTCACATAAACACTACTAATAGATCCAGGGGTGGACCCTCAAATATTATCCCATAATGGTACTTAGGAATTGGATTCCATCATTTCACTTAGTGTCAAGACAACCAATTCACTTAGTCTTCTCGACCTCTGCTGCACTCTGCAGCACAACCTCCAATCTAACTGATCCCACGGTCACAACCTTGCAATATCATCATATACGACCCTTCTCGGGTCCCTCTCACCGATTCACGGCTTATCGGGCCAAATGTAACCTAACCACGATTTATTTCCACTAACCATCATACTCTTACCCTAACCTTCAGGTTGATAACGGGCTGTCGTACTCGCAGAGACATCACATTCGGCACCATCCAACTGAAAACCTTGCTCTGTTACCACTTTGGCACGACCCATCCCAATCCCCTTGGGATTAACGTGGGATGTACCATGATCCCGTCTAACCCACGTGTAACACTATGGGCTAGACAAGGGATAACTCAAACCTTAGCGCACTCGGGTTTCCAGAGTGCACCAGGACCAGTGGCGGAGTGTGATGTCTCGGTCACTGCTACAGCCCGCATACGCGATCAACTTGAAGGGTATTAAAAACCATAAAAACTGTGAGTGGACGAAAATAAATAATTTCATAAAACTCATTTCATAAAAGAAGACATTTATGCCCATCACTTAAAACCATGCATGCATACGAAAAATAGTTAACTTGGTCAAATCAAATATATATATAATAAAAGAGTTTATAAACCAAAGCCGTTTCCTTCCTCAAATCATTAGGGCCTTAGCCCAAAACTATAAAATCACCAAGTATGGGAACTCAGCCCAAAACCATAAATCCAAATCATGACACGACCCACCCCCAATCCCCCGGGATTAAGGGCTAAGTCATGCTCCCGTCTAACTTACTCGTGACACGGAGGCTAAACCGACGTCCAACCTCCATGTAACACGTAAGCCAGACAAGGGATTCCCAAACGAACCGTCCAAACTTCCGGACTTCCTAGAGCGCTCAGAATCTACTATGGATCGCATGTGTGATGTCTCCATCTCTCTCTACCAGCAGCCCGCCCCGCGACAACCTGGAGGGTATCAAAAACATAAAAGACTGTGAGTGGACAAAAATAATCAATACGTTCAAAAAACAGTGTATAAGAATTTACATTTATACCCTCCACGAAAAACCAATGCATGCATAAGAAAACCTTTTCATAAACCATCAATGAAAACTGGAAACATTTCCTTTTCTCAAATCCGTAACTCAAATCCAGGGCCTCAACCCAAAATCATAAATCAATCATCAAAGTATGGGAACTCGGCCCAAAATCCAAAAAATCCAAATCATCCGGGCCACTACCCAAAACATCTGAAAACCAGTGAAAAACATCAATCAATCAAGTTGTTGGATCTCAAGTGCGCCCTAGTCTTTAAACTCAAAACACATGCGCATAATCAGGCCTTCTAGGGATATTAACTAGTTTTTAAACTCAAAACATAATCAACAGGCCTCGGGGGATATCCTAATAACCGAGTCTTTAAACTCAAAACATATCAATCTGGGGCCCTCCCCCCTCAATCAACCGAGTCTTTAAACTCAAAACCAGATCCAGCCATTTTCCGGGTCTTTAAACCCAAAACCAGTTTTCAATGGGTCTTTAAACCCAAAACCAAGTGAAAATCCATCGAAAATCCATATCCAAATTCGCAATAATGATTTTGTAAGTCGGCATCCGGAATCATCATCCCGAACCCAAATTCATAAATTCACTTTCAAGTTCCAAAAATGAATCCGAATCATATTTCCGAAATTCGATTCCAAAATCCGAAATCACATTTATCGAAATCACTTTTATGAACAGAGCTTCAATCCCAAAATCACTTTCCAAAATCCATCATTGAAATCAAATCATATGTCAAATCCCAAAATCAAATCATCAAAACCATGATCAAATCATAACATAAATCGGAAACTCGTAAAACGTGCAAATAGGTAAATATCTCGAAATACGTGCAAAATCGTAAATCATCAAGATCATAACCATAAACATAGAAATCACGTATAGAAAACATATAAAAACATATATGCATGCATCATAAGTTAGAAAGCAAAGTCCACTCACAGACCATTAGCGTCGCCGCGTCGATACGCGTACAATTACGCTTTCCCAGCTAATCCACTAGCACCGGCTTTCTCGAACCTGTCCAAACCCTATAATAAGGTCACTAACTACTTCACGATGATTATACTAAAACCCGTAATTTTCCCGAATTTTTAGCTATTTTTAAACGAGCCCTAAAACCTTCGGACATCCCGAAACATATCCAGACGATGTCCGATCGACTCGAAACCAATGCCAAAATGTTCGTTACATCGAATACTTTACAAGTCATGTTGGAACCTTCCTCAAAATCTATGCCACGCGCCCACACACGCCGTCCAAAAGGGTTGAACGTGGGCGCAACACTGTTCATCATCCCCTTCCTCTCGCCGACCCGATTCAAGCCGGTTTGAACTGGTGCAGGCAGTTTTCCACCATTTTCCACCCGTTTTCAATCTTTTTAAGCCTAGTAGATTCGTCCCACTCTAAATAATCGATCTAGCGACCCAAATTGGACAATTAGGACCTAAAGCTCACCTTTCCCCTTCAAAGTCGAACTCTGTTTCTGCAACCATGCTCTGCAGCCTTACCCGATCCTCGAGGCTTGATTTTGATCCCATCCAACATCTGGAACCTTGAGAAAGCATTTCCAATTCGCAGAATCGATCAACAAGCCCTATAACAAAAATACCAAATTCGAATTCAAATGGAAATGCACGGGAACCTCACCACACCACCGCCGTCGTGCACCGCCGTGGTTGCCACCGCCTTTGTCTCACCTTCTTTTCCATCTTTTGTTCATAACACAAGGACAAACAATGAGGCTTGCAGGTGATTTGAGTGGGTCGAGTTCCTCTCGATGCTCTGTTTCCCACAAGTTCCACCGCCACCGTCGTGGACAGCCATCACGAGCACACCACCATCCTTTCACTGTCCTCGACCTCCCTTGATCTTAGTTACTCTTCATGGGTTGGGGTTTGGGTTGAAGGAACTGGACTAACAAGTCCTCTGTTTCTATGTTTATGTCAGAAGCCATGCACAAACACATAACCCATTTAAACAGACTTTGAGGCGGCTTGTGTAATGTTCTACCACTATCCAGAGAAGGACAGATGTCCAAACTCTGGTGGTCACAACATCCAAAACATCCAAGTGTCCCACTTCCACTTGGCACAGATCCCTAGGCTACCAAATGACCAAAATGCCCTGCCTTCACAATTTACCATTTTTCCCCTCAAGTTCCTAGACCCGTAACTCGGTCGTCTGACCTCCAATTGACGCATGCCACTTGTTGTTGTATTCAGGGGATCGAGACCTAACTAACAATCCTCGAACTTCGTGAAAAAGCCATGTCGTATGAAAAGTCAACAATTTGCCTCTTTTCAGCCAATTTACCAAATTACCCTTGACCTTCCGAACATCATAACTTTTTCCTCGAATATCAGAATCGGACGTACCACCTGTCTATGAACTCGTGACGTCCCAAAATGCGTCACATTCATCGGTCAAAGTCCATTTGACCGCCCAAACAAAAGTCAACCTTTTTCCCATTTCAAGGGTAAAACCGTCATTTCGCACCTTCCGTTCGAAATCACCCAACTAATCACCGATTACCGTCACTAATCTGTCATTAAGCTCTAATCTAATCTCGATTTTCAGGACGGGTCGTTACAAATCATGTGGATTACTACCCAAATCCATAAACACATAAATACTAGTTCATAAATTCAGTAAATCCGTAATCCAAGTACCGATCCTTGGCATCCCAAATGCCTAGTGTCCTAGACGCTTGACGTCGCAAACATCATATCACGGTCTAAGCTACGTGTGCTACCCGGGGTCTCTCCGGGTCTGTCTACCTATGACATCCTAGATGTCTGACGTCCAAGACGTCTACTAATATCAATGCTGCTTCTGAGTCATTATAAGGTCTGGTCGCTCCATGCAATGACCCCTTGCAGGCAATGCGCCGTGACTACCCTAGTGTCCCAGACAGCTAGAGGAGACCATCCATATATCCACATAGAAGGATGGTATATGGAAAACATTTTATAAAATCATTTCAAAACCTTTCAAATGGACCATGCCCGGAATTTCCATAAAACCATCATAAATCCATAAACGGGTCGCAGCCCGATTCCTCATTAAATCAAATTAACTCCAAGTCCGATAGTTTCCAAATCCAAAACCATTCCACCATACCATTATTAAAACACCAGCACGTATAAATACCATATAAAACCATTAATCACGAAATACATGCAAGTACATACATATTAAATACCATAATCCAATCATCCTAAAACACATATAGAAAACATATAAAACAGTTATGCATACATCATATTTAGAAAACAAAAGTCCACTCACAGATCGTCCTAACTACCGCCACGATACACGTGCCATAAGACTCCCCGAGGCTAATCCACCATCTCCGGGACTTCCGGTCCTGTCCAAAACATACTCGAAGGTCATTAACTATCTACATACGCCCTTAGGATAAAACCTCAAAACTCCCAGAAACATCAACGTATCCCTGACACATTTCTTGAGACTAAAAACCTCGATTTGACCAACCTAACAATCTTCGATCGACTCAAATCCACCACCATTGGATCTGGATAGTCAAAACCCTTCGAATGACACTGATCCCATCTTAAAATTAGTGATCACGCACCCCCACGCACTTGGTCAACGCGAAAGTCATCTACTGACATCATCACTAACAGCTGTCAGATCTCATAGTGCCACGTGTTAGCCTGCCATTGGTCCACGTCACTGACATGTCAGTGACATGTGGCAACCCGTGATTGGGCCACGTCCACATCACTGACATGTCAGTGATGACTAGGCACTGACATATTACACGTGTCGATCCAAGATTGGTCCACCTTTGACACCTTTCAGATGATGACGTCATTATTGTCATCAATCTTGGGCGGGTCAACCCATACGTCTGCAACCGGGTCGTACAGACCCGCGACCCTTACTCGGCTCTAACTTCCTCGATTCTCAACCATTTTACTCCCAATTTGTTCCTAAAAGATCTTCCTTAACCCAGAAATAGATCCCCTTAACTAAAACCAAGAAATTTAACCTAGATCATACTTGTTCGAACGAGAACAGTAACCTTGAACCTCTTCCTCCATTTCTGGCCCCCTTAGACCACCATTGCCTTCGATTTTGAGTTCCTTGAGTTCGTACTAATCCCTAGATTATCACCTAATACATCAAAACTGTCAATAACCGTCCTAACCAAAAACTTCATTTTTGAACCCAAAAAAACACATACCTTCGAACCCCGGCCACCCTACACGACGGTCCACGCCGTTGCCACCTTCACGATCGTCTCCCCTCACTCTCTCATTTTCATTCGTGGGCCAGCTGCATTAGGTTAGGATTAAGGGTGTTTAATTGGGATTAGGTAGTGTGAGTTTAGGAGGTTTCACGGGTATGGGAAAACAGAGAGGGTGAGGATGACTAATGAAGATAAGGACCCAAAATATTGGGGTTTGAGCTAATTAGATAGGTGACACTTGTCACTCATCTGGTGGGTCCAACCCAGATATTTTCCCCAATCAAAATAGTCCACGTGTCTATTTCTCGGTTTGGGTGTAATAGTTCCAACCTCCGTTTTAGACCAGTATCTTTCCCGTCAAATGTCCAATTTCGATGTGCCGCCTGTCTACGGTCTCGTAACGTCACGATCTACGACAAGGTCATTGGTCAAAGTCCATTTGACCGCCCGAGTTAAAAGTCAACATTTTGCCCAAGCCCAGGGACAAAACAGTCATTTTACGCCATCCGTCTGAAACCTCTCGACTAATCACTGATTAGTCATCTCGACCTCCGTTGTACTCTGCAACACAACCCCCAATCTAACTGATCCCGCGGTCACAATCCTGCAATATCGTCATATACGACCCTTTTCGGGTCCCTCTCACCGATTCACGGTGTATCGGGCCAAATGTAACCTACCCACGATTTATTTCCACTAACCATCATACTCTTACCCTAACCTCCAGGTTGATAACCGGTTGTCGTACTCGTAGAAACATCACATCCGAAACCATTTAATTGAAAATCTCGCTCTGATACCACTTTGACAAGACCCATCTCAATCCCTCCCAGATTAACACAGGATGTGCCATGCTCCTGTCTAACCCACGTGTAACACGATGGGCCAAACAAGGGATAATCGAAACCTTAGCCCACTCGGGTTTCTAGAGTGCGTCATGATCAGTGGCAGAGTGTGATGTCTCGGTCTCTGCTACAGCCCGCATCCGTGATCAACTTGAAGGGCTTTAAAAACCATAAAAGCTATGAGTGGACGAAAATAAATACTTTCATAAACCTCATTTCATAAAAGAAAAAATTTATGCCCTTCACTTAAAACCATGCTTGCATACGAAAACCAGTTAACTTGGTTAAATCAAATATATATAATAAAAGAGTTTGTAAACCAAAGCTGTTTCCTTCCTCAAATCATTAGGGCCTTAGCCCAAAACCGTAAAATCGCCAAATATGGGAACTCAGCCCAAAACCGTAAATCCAAATCTTGTGGGCCACTTTCCAAATCCATAAACACATAAATACTAGTTCATAAATCTAATAAATCCGTAATCCAAATACCGATCCTTGGCATCCCAGATGCCTAGCGTCCCAGACGCTTGATTTCCCAAACGTCATATAAGGGTCTAAGCTACGCGTGCTGCCTGGTGTCTCTCCGGGTCTATCTATGACATCCCAGATGTCTGACGTCCCAGACGTCTAATAATATCAATCCTGCTCTTCAGTCACTATACAGTCGAGTCGCTCCGTGCAATGATCCCTCGCAAGCAATGCACCGTGACTACCTCAGTGTCCCAGACAGCTGGAGGAGACCATCCACATATCCACATATAAGGATGTCATATGGAAATTTTTTATAAAATTATTTCAAAATCCTTCAAAGGGGTCATGCTCGGAATTTCCATAAAACCATCATAAATCCATAAATGGGAGCCTGATTCCTCATTAAATCAAATGGACTCCAAGTCCGATAGTTTCCAAATCCAAAACCATTCCACCATACCATTATTAAAACACCAGCACATATAAATACCATATAAAACCATAAATCTTGAAATACGTGCAAGTACATACATATTAGATACCATAATCCAATCATCCCAAAACATATATAGAAAACATATAAAATAGTTATGCATGCATCATATTTAGAAAACAAAAGTCCACTCACAGGCCGTCCTAGTTGTCGCCTCGATACGCGTATCATAAGCCTCCCCGAGGCTAATCGACCATCTCCGGGACTTCCGGTCCTATCCAAAATATACCCGAAGGTCACTAACTATCTATATAAGCCCATAGAATAAAACCCCAAAACTCTCGGAAAATTCAATGTGTCCCGAACACGTTTCCTCATGCTAAAAACTTCGATTTGACCAACCTAACGATCTCTGATCGACCCGAAACCACTACCATTGGATTCGGATCGCCAAAACCATTCGAATGACATTAGTCCCACCTCAAAATTCATACTCACGTGGCCCCACGCACGTGGTAACGCGAAAGTCAACTTTGCCAAAAGTCAATTGCTGACATCAGCAAAGTCGTCCTTAACCTAGAAATAGATCCCCCTAACTAAAACCATAAAATTTGACCTAGATCATACCTGTTCGAATGGGAACAGTAACCTCAAACCTCCTCCCCTGTTTCCAACTGCCTAAGACCATCGTTGCCTTCGATTTTGAGTTCCCTGAGTTCGTACTAATCCCTAGATCATCACCCAATCCATCAAAACCGTAAATAATCGGCCTAACCAAAAACTCCATTTTTGAACCCATAAAACACATAACTTCGAACTCCAGCTACCCTGTACGACGGTCCACGCCGTTGCCACCATCACGATTGTCTCCCCTCACTCTCTCAGTTTCATTCACGGGCCAGCTGCATCAGGTGAGGATTAAGGGTGTTTGCTTGGGATTGGGTAGTGTGGGTTTAGGAAGTTTCACGGGTATGGGAAAATAGAGAGGGTGAGGATGACTAATGAAGATAAAGACCCAAAATATTGGGGTTTGGGTCAATCAGATGGGTGAAACTTGTCACTCATCTGGTAGGTCCAACCTAGATATTTTCCCCAATCAAAACAGTCCACGTGTCTATTTCTCGGTTTACGTGCAATAATGCCAACCTCCGTTTTAGACCCGTATTTTTCCCGTCGAACGTTCGATTTCGACGTGCTACCTATCTACGGACTCAAAATATCACGATCTATGGCACGATTTTTAGTAAAGTCCATTTGATCGCCCGAGTTAAAAGTGAACATTTTGCCCAAGCCTAGGGTAAAATGGTCATGAGGCAGAGTAGACGTTTTTTTCCTCTCTTTTTTTTTTTCCAGTTTATTGCCTCTTCTTATTCATGTGGAATTTGTGGTTGTTCTTTTAAACTTTGGCTTCTTTTATTCTTGCAAGGATTGGAAAAGATCCTCTTGAGTGTTTATCAAACTCTCAGGCAAATTTTGGTCTTTAAATTTGAGATTTATTTTCGCAAAACCCCGAGGCTATAATAAACACTTATGTCAATAGTTCATTTTCTGCTGAATTTAATGACCTTAAATTGTTTTATAGATTTGGATTATGAAACAATTAATTTAGTGTAATACAACATGCTGGTTCTGACATTTAATTCCACTCTTATTAATTGAGTATTGGATTGAATATAGTATGCTATTAATTTATTTTCAAATCTATATATGTTATTAGTCCAGCTTCAATTGAACACTTTCTATATGAATTGCTTTGAATCCAATGTTCATTGACTTTTGGCTGTTGGTTATTTTGAAGGGTTGATGAAAGGAAATCTTGCGTTGAGAGAAGTATTGAGGTAAAGTTTTTTTTTCCCCCAATTGGTTTTTAGGTTGTTAGTTTATTGGGTTCTTTTAATTCATAAAGATTTTGTGGGCTATTTATAAATTTGTCCTTTTGGTTTTCTGGTAAGGATTAGAGAGGATGTTGTTGAGTTTTCATCAAATTATGAGGTAAACTTCTATCTTTGAATTCATTTCAGATTGGGGTAGGTTTATTAAGGCTTTGGTTAAGGTATACTCGCCTTCCATGGTTTGCCCTTTTGTTTCTCTCATCATCCGTTCATTTTCTAAATGGATTACATTACTGAGAATTTTAACTCCCACAATTTAGCTTTGTAGGCGTGGTTTGAATTTTTCTTCTCCATTTTGCTTATTTCATATGGTTTTCCCAAAAAAAAAAAATTGGACCTCTTATCGCAATCCAAATAGAAATTTAGGTCCCACAACTTCTCTTCCAATTATGGTTTGAATGTATTATTTTCTGCATATTTGTATTTAATAAGTTTAGTTTTGGCTTTCCCACATGTTGGAAAGATGTTTCAATAAAGTTTATGTATTTTAATTTTTTTTCCTACTTTGTTGTTCGTCGGAATCTTATTCATGTTACTTGATGATCTGCAAGCAAGAATAGGTATTATATTTCTTAAAATCTTACCCTATGTATCATATCAACTGCATCCATTTTCACTTTTTATTATTTCAATAGGGTTCATGAATTTGAGGTTCAATACCTTTTCTAAGTTTCGGGTCATGATTTGTTTATTATAAAATTGATTTCATACAAGAACCTGAAATTTGATGTTTTTTTGAGGCAAAGTTTATTGTCATGTCATGTAATGGGTTATCAAGATTTGATTCATCAAGCATTCTGCTATTTGGTTATGTTTCCTTACTCATTTGAATTGTTCTTCCAATTCATTGGTGTTCTTCCGATTTAAGACTTCCTAATAAATGAAGTGTTCTCAAGTGAGTCATAATTGTACACTTATTGAAGTGTTGTTTGCAAGTTTGTAATCTTATTAAACACTATGCTCTGTTTTCAATAATGGGGTCCAGATTTCAATTTTTTGGAGAGTTATGCATACTTCAATTTGTGTAGTTTTTAATAGAGTTAATTATTTAGGTACCCACCGTTGAATATGATATGATAATAATTTGTGTAAATTTGGTAAATTCATTCATAATAATAAATACCAGCTAAAATTAGCACGGCCCAAGTTACATTCCATTCTTTTCTAACTAGCGAGTAAGTGCTGCAACTGAAAGAATTGATAGGTAGCCTCATGGCCAACTTAGAAATATTGACTCTCTATTTTTGCAATTATTTTTCTTTTTAGATGAGTATTTGTTTTTCTATTTAAAAGAAAGTTGGCATCTTGCTTGATTACTTATTGATAAGTTCCTTAATTTCTCAATTCACATTTGTTTGTAGTTGATTAGTAACGATCCGTCCCGAATTCCAGGATTAGGTTAGTGACTAAGGGAGGATTAGTGAGTTTAATCGGTGATTAGTTGAGCGAAATCGGACGGATGACGTAAAATGACCGTTTTACCCCTAGTCGTGGGCAAAATGTTGACTTTTGACTTGGTGAGTCAAACATATGAGGACTGATGACCGTGACGCAGATCGGGACGTCACGAGTCCGTAAACACGCGACACATTGAAATCGGACGTCAGACGAAAAAGTTATGGTCAAGGGAAGTTCAATTGAACTATGCACATATTTCGAGGTGGAAAACACATGGCTAAATCTGATTGGTTGACTTAATAATGTGGGACCTTGGATGAGTGACAAGTGTCACTCATCCCATTAGTCATTATCCCTAAAAAGTGGATCTTAATCTTGATTGGTGAGTTTAACATTAAAATATTATTTTTTGGATTATTTTATAATTTCCTTCACCTACTCTCTCTCAATCTCAGCCATCCATTCCCTCACACCCTTTATCCTTACCGTCCACTCATCTGATCAGCACCACCAAACCTCACCTTCTCTTCTCTCACCCGTACTTCATCTTCATTTTCCCTCTCAAAACAAACACATGACACAAACACACCACCTCACCACCATATTCATCCGAGTTCGTATGTGCAACCATGGGTGTGACTGAGAGAGTGTGAGGACTGAGAGTGACTAGGATGGCTTGATGATGGGCGATGGGCCACGATGGTGGCCACGGCGGAGGAGAACCAAAAACCGCAAAGGTGAGTTTTGGTTTGAATTTTGAACTTGGGTTTTAGGTGTTGCTGGTCGATTTTAATGTTTGGGGTGACTTTCTGGTGATCATAAGGACCATTTAGGATCGAAGGCAATCGCTGAGGACGACAGTGCAGCCCAGACGGACAGCCGGAAAAACATGGCCATGTCCTTCGATCAAGGAGGTAATTTCTGAGGCCTTTCTTGTGTTTTGAGATCGTAGGAAGATAGGTATTGAGTAGAGGAAGGTTTAGGAATTGAATGGGGGCAAAAATGGATCGAAATGAGAGAATTAGAGCATTGGACCAGTCACGCTGGTCCAGACCGGTCCGGTCCAGTCAAAACTAATGAACCCGGTCTGCTGGAGGTTAGGGGTGGTTAATAGTGTCAGGCGCGTGGCCTCCACGCGCAGCCCCTTTGGGCGGTGCGTGGAGGATATTTTCGGCATGACTTCAACATGTGAAATAATATATTCGATGTAACGAACATTTTGGGACTAATTTCGTGTCGATCGGACGCTGTTTCGATATAGTTCGGGATGCCCGAAGTTTTAGGATCGAGTTTAAAAATAGTTAAAAATTTGGGAAAATTACGGGGCTTCAATGAGAGGTTAATGGAGTAGTTAATAACCCTCTAGTATGATTTGGACAGGTTTGGGAGTCCCAGTGACGGTGATTAGCCCGGGGAAGCTTACGGCACGCAAATCGAGGCGGCAGCATAGGACGGTCTGTGAGTGGACCTTGATTTCTAAAATGTGATGCATGCATAAATGTTTTATATGTTTTACGTATGTGATTCTATGATGATGATTTGGATATTAGTGATTTACATAATTTCACGTATTTCGAGGCTATTTACGTATTTGCACGTAAATCGAGGTTTACGATTTTGCACTGATTATACGTGCTTATGGTTTCGAAAATAGTTTAATGAAATAGTTTTGGATTTGAAAAGGTAAACTCGGGCATGAGACCCATTTGTTTTGGAAACCCTCGGACTCGAAGTCCATTTTATTCACATTATCGGGTTTGGGGCCCAATTGGTCTATGAATTAATTTCGAATTCGAAAATATGGATCGGGCACGAGACCCATTTGATTTAAAAACCCTTGAACTTGAAGTCCATTTGATTTAACAAGGCATCGAGCTGGAGGCCCAGTTGGTTTATGTATCGGGCTAGAGGCCCAGTTGATTTACGAATCGGGCTCAAGGCCCAGTTGGGTTACGAAATCGGGCACGAGGCCCATTTGGATTACGAAATCGGGCACGAGACCCAGTTGGTTTACGTAATCGGGTGTGAAGCCCAGTTGGTTTATGAATTCGGGCTTGGGGCCCAGTTATGGTTTACGATTGTGATTTCGGGTCGGGGACCCATAAATGGATTTCTGGTTCATGACGGTTTATGGGGACCGGGCAAAAACCTTTGAAAGGTTTTGAGAATGATTTCAAAATGGTTTTTCATATACCATCCTTATATATTTATGGATTGTCTCCTTCGGGGAGGGTCGTTGGTTTGGGTGGACCCCGGAGTAGTCACAGAGTACTAACTGAGTGGAGTCGCCCCCGTTGGGTACCTTACTCTCATGAAGGATATTATGGATTATAACCCCCAAGGAGGGTCATTGATATGCTGACATTATTATGGATTATAACCCCCAAGGAGGGTCATTGATATGCGGACATTGACTTGGGTGGACCCTAGGGAGACTTGGGATTTGAGACCCTGGGTAGCACGTGCGTAGCTTTAGAAACCGTGACATGATTGGTTATATGATATATATATATATATATGTTAAACATGATTTCTTGGAATTGCGAAATTGTGTTTTGCGAATAATAAATGGATTTGGGCTGAGTTCCCACATATATTTGATATGATTATGGATTTGTGTAAATGAATTTGGGCAGGGGCCCGTTTGACTTGAATTTACGGAACTTGGGGCTGAGACCCTATTAATGGTTATTGAAACATATGTGGTTTGATAAATGGTTTTCCTATGCATGCATGCTTTTTAGTGAAGGGCATAAAGGTCTTCTATAAAATGTGTTTTATTAAACTATTGTTTTTCATCCACTCACAGTCTTTTATGGTTTTTAATGTTCTTCAGGTTGATCTCGGATGCGGACTGTAGCAGGGACCGAGACATCACATTCCTCCACCGGATCCTGGCGTGCTCTGGAAGCCGGTCGGGCTAATGGTTTTAATTTATTCTCTTATTTGACACTTCGTGTCAGACGGGATCATGACGCATCCCGTGTTAATCCCGGGGGGATTGTGATGGGTCGTGTCATGATTTCATTCCTGTGTTTCTCACTGGACTTGATTTTATATTTTCGGTCATTTAATTTGTTCCATTTATTAGCGACTTGGTTTCTCCATGCTTCATTATTGCTGCAATTTTTGTAACATTCGATATAGTTTCCTGACTATATGTGTTTATGGATTTCTAATTTTCCATCCAATTGAATTGGTCCTACAATTTGTTGGCAACTGCTTTTTTATGTTCGTGTCGTCATTGACTTACCATTTTTCGTGCCCAGAATTTCTCCCTTGGAATGATTGTGCAACAAATTACTGACTTCTGCAGACACTTTCAGGTAATGTTTGGTCTTTCCATTTGTTTAAATGTAGCTGGTATATAAATGTGTTGGTAGTGATGTTAACGGGCCATATTTTATTTTCACCATTCTCAATTGCATCATCTTGGTTTTTTTTTGGCAATGATCTTCTTGCATTGGTGGGTGAATATCATTTGTTATCATTCTCAATTGCATCATCTTGGGTTTTTTTTGTAATGACCAGCTTATGTACGGGTGAATTAGAGTATATGTATAATACTTGAGTATCATTTTTTTCCCTTCATTTTGTTTGCACCTTTCATTTGATTTGTAAGAAAGTTTTAGGAATTTTTTCACTCCTAAATTTAAAAATCAGGTTAAGGATTAATTTTAAATATTAAATGATATCACGGCATGGCATGGGTGTTACTGCTAGTTTATCTCTAAAACTGAGGCCCTCTAACAGTGAGGCCCAAAACCTAAGCTTTACTCACTTCGCGCTTGGATCAGCCCTGGCGCTAGATGTCGACCCGATGCCCTGGAAGTTACTAGTGCCATTTTGGAACATTAATGGATGTTAAAAGTTAGAAACCTTGTACCCGCCTGGCGCCTATAACCCAAACTGAGACCCGAACCAACTTCAAGGATTGAGTTAAGAGTGTTGAGGTTCGAAAACGCCAAAACCAATGTAGTCCTCCCATTCCTCGTGACATAATCATTCCCTTGCTCCTTCTATTATCGTTGTCCTCTCGATTTCGTCGTTCACCTACAACCGCGAAGGGCGTTGGTTTATCCGGTTCATCTGGTTGCTTTCTCCGGTTCATCTGATTGCTTTCTCCGGTTCATCTGATTGCTTTCTCCGGTTCATCTGATTGCTTTCTCTTCTCAGTTATCAGATTTTTCATCTTACTCCGGTTCATCTGATTGCTTTCTCCGGTTCATCTGATTGCTTTCTCCGGTTCATCTGATTGCTTTCTCTTCTCAGTTATCAGATTTGTCATCTTACTCCGATTTTTCAGTTTCTTTAGCTGATCAGTGTAATTGCTTCTATGTGAGTCCTTGAGAAATTAGTGGAAGAAAAGGTAAGCGCAACTACTTATTAGAGAAGCACTTAGAGGGCAAGATGTTAGAGGTTTTAGGTGTCAAGATGGAAGCTTTAATGGAGGTTTTCAGGGGTTTGGTGGTCAAGTGGCCACCCTTGCCCCTTAATAAATCCGTCACTGGCCTTTTCTGCATTTTTCTGAACAAAATTTAATTATATATAGGCTTCTCAAATGTAGATGCTCGTAAGTGTTGTAATATTCAATTTCTGATTTACTTTTTATGGCTGATTTCTCAAGTTCTAGATTCTTCACTGATCATATAAAGAAAAATTAATTTAAATGTCTATCCGTTTAAATGTAGAAGGAATTTAATTTTGGCATTGTATTTTGGCCTGTTGGGTGTTTGTTTCTTGTTGAATTTTAATTTAGAAGCTGTATTTTGTTAGGCTGTTCTGGAGTTTTTGGCCTTCTTATGGACAATAAGTTATGAACCACTTTGAGACAATCTATAATATTTGCAGCATATAACTCGTACTATCTCTAATATTCCTTACACCATTGTCCTTGACCTAGACAACGGGAGTTTGTAGGTAGCCAATTTCGTGCACATAGCTAAATGAAAAAAAAATGTGCACATAGCTAAGAGTGGGGTGAACTCACATCCTTCTTGGACTTAAACACACCAAACAAAAAAAGGTATTTATTTTTGGTCGAAAAATAAAATAATATTGCATAAAAAAGGTAAAAATCCTCTCAGCTCCAATGAAGAAGAAGACATGTGAAGAAGGGTGTTATTGAAGAGAGAAAAGAGAAGGTTAAAGTAATAAGTTATTTTCACTGTCATGACCAATTTTTTATTTTATTTATTTATTTTATTTTCACTATCTAATTATGTGTTCAAGTGCGAAGCAGTTAGTGTAATAAAAAGAAAACTAATTACAGTCTAAGTCATAAGATGAACCTAATGGCTGTACCTGTAGTTCAGCCTTCATATCCAACATAAATTACCCTTCACTTGCAAGGGGCTTGTTGCTAGTGGTTAACTGTATCATTACAGACCCGAGATTTCGTGTTTGAATCCCTCCAAGTCCAGGCTCGATTGCATATAAACATATCCACACATTTTGAAACAGAAAGCAAACCCTTAATCTTTTTTTATGTTTCATGTCTCATCTTCTCTTCCCCTCACCATCACAAGAAGAACCTGTTTCTCTCCTTCTTCTCCCTCTCTTCCTCCCTTCATATGTTCCGCACATAATCTTGTCTGTTAATTTTTTTTTTCATTTTCATTTAATTCATTCATACTTCAGAATATTGGTTGGCTTGCATTCAGGTTCTTTCCTAATACCATCACTTGCAAGGGGTTTGTTGCTAGTGGTTAACTGTATCATTAGAAACCCGAGATTTCGTGTTTGAATCCCCCCCACATCCAGTCTCAGTTGCATAAAAACATATCCACACATTTTGAAACAGAAAGCAAACCCCTAATCTCTTTTCATGTTTCATGTCTCATCTTCTCTTCCCCCTCACGAGAACCTGTTTCTCTCCTTCTCCCTCTCTTCCTTCCTTCATATGTTCCGCACATAATCGTGTCTTCAATTTTTTTATTTTTTTATTTTAGTTTACGTTCTTACTTCAGCATATTGGTTGGCTTGCATTCATGTTCTTTTCTAGTACCATCCCTTGCAAGGGGCTTGTTACTAGTGGTTAACTGTATCATATAGATCCCTTTTCATGTTTCGTGTCTCATCTTCTCTTCCCCTCACCATCACAAGAAGAACCTGTTTCTCTCCTCCTTCTCCCTGTCTTCCTCCCTTCACATGTTCCGCACATAATCTTGTCCTCTCATTTTTTTTTTTTTTCCATTTTCGTTACTTCAGTATTTTGGTTGGCTTGCATTCAGGTTCTTTTCTAGTACCATCATAAAAAGCATTGAGCATTATCATATTGAGCTGTGTAATATTTGGTCAAGGGGTTAAAAATTAAATTTTTTTGTGAATATTGATGGATCAATTTCTATTTCTATTTGACTGTCAGATTTGGAAAAAGTTAGTGCGTATCAGTTTTTAGAATTTCAGCCATTGAATTGAAAAATTTGTCCTGTTTCAGAACACCGGCTAAGGGCTATTACCAGTTTACTAGGATCATAAAATGACTCTCGTGACAAGTCACTGTGTCGCCTCACACCCGATCTGTAAGCATCAACATAAACGTCCTCAGTTTTCTTCTCCGCGTGTAGTATCAAAATTGAGTATAGGCTCAGATGTTAAAGCTCCGCAACTGACCTCTTTAACTCTTGAACTAAGAAAAGAGTGAGTTCCCAGTTAATAATTCTCATTTACACATAATTTCCAATGGAACTCACTGGGTTAACTTGGAATTGTGCAGGTGTGAGTGCTTTAATTTGTACAAGCAGCAAGTTCCGTATGGTCAGGCGTGGGCTTGGCAGAAGAGCATAGTTAATGAGAAAAAAACTCTAATTGAGAGGAATGAGGATTGCCCGGACTCGCTTTTTGTTGTTCAACATCTTCCTGTGTATACCTTGGGGACCGGCAGCTCCAAACAGTTCCTTAGTTTTGACCTCAAGGATGCGCCTTTTGATGTGTATCGAACCGAACGTGGTGGCGAGGTTACGTATCATGGGCCTGGGCAGGTGCTATTCAGTATTACCCAATGACTGAATTTAAAATTTAAAGTTTTCATTTGAACATAATCTCTTGGTGGAGTGGTAAAATTCGAACATGGGACTTAACCAGGAATGATTTTGTGTTACTGTAGATAGTTATGTACCCCATTATGAATCTGCGTAACCACAAGATGGATCTTCATTGGTACCTCAGGTCACTTGAGGAGGTGATCATTCGTGCTCTTTCAAAGACATTTTGTATCAAAGCATCTCGGCTTGAGGGCCTCACTGGTGTTTGGTATGGTACGCTTCCTACACGAAAGACATTTTGATTTTCTTTAGTCCTTACTGTAATACTAGCATATCATAATGTCTGTCATTGCATTGCTGTGTGGTTGCTTTCATGCCTTCCACTATAACAGTGATTCTTTTAATGCCAGGAAACCAGAAACTCGCAGCCATCGGAATAAGAGTATCACAATGGATAACCTATCATGGTCTAGCAGTCAATTTCACCACAGACTTAACTCCTTTTTGTTGGATTGTACCGTGTGGGTTACGTGACTATCAGGTTGGAAGCGTTAGAGGCTTGCTCAATGAGTTTCAGTCATTCTCTCCTGATCTTGATGACGGCCAGTTACTTGATATTGCTTATAAATCATTGATCAATGAGTTTTCAGAAGTTTTCCAGGTTAGAATCAATTATGAAACCATCTCAAGGTTGGAGTTATTTGAAACGAAACCTGTAAGTCGTCTGAACGAGGAACCAATTAGTTGAGGGATTGAGCCCTACTTCGTATGAAACACAGTTGACATGCCGGCGTTTTGAGCATATTCATTTTAAATAACCTTAGATTGGTGGCCATGTCTGCAGCAAAGCATCAAGCACAGTAGCACTACTCAGTCCAAAAGAGCGTCAATAATATCTCTCCGTATATTTATATTTCTTTTGGCTATGCGTCGTTCATCACTTCATTCTATGCATTTTGTTTGTAAGCATGTAGAGAGTTATTTAGCCTTTTGCTTTTCTATGGTAAAGGCATGTTCAAACGCTAGCTTGTTTCCCGTTGAATGCTTGAGATGCAATTAAATTGTCAGAATTAGTCCATGTCTCTTTGGTTCTCATTCGTTCCATGTCTCTTTGGTTCTCGCTTTCAAAGACTGAAAGTCTTGATTTTACCAGAACAAAAAAAAAAAAAAAAAGGAGAATATCTTCCCTTTCTTTTTCTCATAACCCTTGATTTGTGTATAATATATGTAAGAGAACTATTAATTACAAAAATATATTAAAATTCTAAGAGAGGTAGAATCACAATAGCCATGGCAAAAGGAATGTAACAGCAAAGCAATGGAGGTCTCCCTCCGTATTTATACAATTTGAATGAATTTCCTTCCTTATATAAATTTATTTTTATAGGGATAAATATGAAAGATTAAATAAACTTTTTAATTAATACACCATATTCAGAAGCATAGATGGGCATTTTAATATAGCATATATGGGCATTTTAGTATTATGGCATTCACACGTAGTTGTTACGCCATAAGCTACATATGATTGGATATAAAAAATGGGTTTGTAAGTATACCTGTAGCATTAGTCTTACCCAATTTTACCAAATGAAAAAATCCTCTCATGAAATGGATTTTGGTTACAACATGATTTTGGAGTTTCAAAGTTTAAACTTTTTTGTTTGAAATATCAACTTTGGATTTTGGAATTATAAGATTAATATGAACTCTAATATTTGAGTTGAAGATTAAAGAATGAATTGTAACTTCTAACCGTTCTTAGTTAGAATTTGTCATACTAAGGTTGATATGAACTACAACAATAAAATAAGATTAGGATTTCAAAGATCAATTTTTTTCCCGTCAAAATTTTGAGTTTGAATCTTAGAATTATGAGTCTTATATGAACCTCTAGCATTTGGCATTGTAGATTGAAGAATGAATTTTGAATTTTATCATTTGTAGTATGGTCTTTCTATTATAAGTTTATATGAAACTCTCACACTATGAAATTAGAACTTCTCACTACAAATTTTTCCCTTTCAAGTTTGGTTTTTCAATGATAATGTTGATGTGACCTCTTATAATATGAATCTGACCAAAGTTTCGATATTAATTTGATTTTATTATTCAAAATTTCAAAATTTATTATGAAATTATAAGGTTTATATTAACTCTAACATTTGATATTATGGGTTGGAGAAAAAAAAATTTAATTTTCTTTATTTGGGTTTGATTTTTCTATGTTACAATTTATGTGAACCCTCACAATATGAATTTGGCTTCAAGGTTCATTTTTCTTTCTTCAAAACTTTGACTTTCGATTTTGGAGTTTTAAGGTTTATATAAACTCTAACTTTTGATATTACGAATTGAAAAAATAATTTTGAATATTTTTCGATTTTGAGTTTGATCATTCTACGGTAATGTTGGTCTGAACTCTAACCATATAAAATTTAGAGGTTTTGAAGTTCAATTTTCTTTTCCTTTAAAATTTCAAGGTTTGATTTTGGAATTATAAGGTCATGGGGACCCTAAGGTTTTATATTACCAATTATTTTATTTTTTTAATTTCTCCTTTTAAATTTGGTATCTCTATGATAAGGTTGATATGTGCTATCACAATATGAGATCAGAGTTTCGAAGTTCATTTCATTTCAATTTTTTTTTTGTTTGAATTTTGGACTAATAAGGTTAATAAACTCTCGTGTTTGATATTGCGGGTTGAAGAAAGAGTTTTGAGTTTTCTTTGTTTTGAGGTTTAGGTTAATTTGAAATCTAGCAATATGCAATTAGCTTCAAATTTCATTTTTTCCTTTCCAAGATTTTGAGTGAGTATTTTGGAATTATAAGATGCATATGAATTCTAACAGTTGCTATTATAGGTGGAGAAAGAATTTTACATTTGCTATGTTTTGAGTTTGGCTTTTTTTATGGTTAATGCGAACTCTCACAATATAAGATTAGATTTTGAAGTTCCAACTTTTTTTTTCTTTATAAAATTTCGAGTTTGGATTTTAGAGTTATAAAACTCATACGACCTCTAGCACATAATATTAAAAATGGAGAGAGAATTTGGAAAGCTTTTTTTTTTTCTTTTTCTTTTGTGAGTTTGGTTTTTCTATAATAAGATTGATATGAACTCCCACATTACGATATTGAGGTTTCGAGGTTCAAATTTAGGGGTATGGACTTTAAATCTTGTTAAAAACGTGCAGGTTTTGGGGTACACAAACCGGTTTTCTATCTTTAGTTGTTTGCTGTTTTTCTATTTTAATGCTAGTTTTTGTGCTTAAATTTGTTAATAGGAATGTATATATCATGAATATTTCTTGTGCTTTACTAAGAATCATGTCATGACCAATGAATTAATAAATTTACACTTCACAATGTCATGATTAAGTGATTAAGCAACCAAAGCAATTGAGTTTGAGGAACCCATGAAAATTAGTGGAAACTACATTGTGAGATCTTTGCGCGTAATTGCTATTCTTTCAAGATGAATTATTTTGTTTCTACTCCTAATATTTTGTTTATATCCTAAACACTCTTCACTTTTGTTCACTTTTTATGATCTCATTATGTTTTTGCATTAATGTTTAAAGAACCTCATTATATATGCTCTTAATTCGATGTCTGATTATTTTTACAAAATGATATAGGAAATGTGTGCTTAACCTTCTAAAAGGTATCCTTTCCAATTGCATGCTCCCTAAGCCCCTTTGATGTCAAACACTTAGCCATTTCTTTCATCATCCACATTACAACCTACCAAAGATTTCAGCTATTCATTATGACCATACCCTATAATCTGAGCTTGTATTGGGGTTGTAACAAATGAGATTCATGGTAAGAATGAGGTGTGTGAAACTATGTGCTACCCTAGTCCATGCAATTTTTGTGTGTTTAAAAGCTCAAATTTTGAGATATGTTAGAGGTTTTGAGGAAGATGTTGCATGATCTTGGTTCAATTCAAGAAAAGAAAAAAAAAATGTGAAAAATGTTCATCATGAACCCAAAGGTGTTCAAAAAAGAAAAGGGGAAAAAACAAAAAAAATAAATTAAAAAAAATATAGAAAATAAAAGTGACCCATTGCTCTTTTTAAGTCTACATGTTATGAGGAGGGATATGTGACACACTGTGATTAGATGAGGAGTAATCCTAAGTTGGAGTATTTCGTACTTCAACAATTTGGCACCGTCTATGGGAAGCTGACTAAGTCTACCCACTCTTTACCGAGCCAAGCACACACTCGTCTAACACAACAATCATGTTAGGCGACTAGGATCTCGGTGAAATAACGTCTAGATAAGGGTCTAGGGCACCGAGAGACAACTTTCCTAATTTCTTACCAATAATAGAAAAATGACAAAGCGACATGGTTGAGGTGAAGTCTAAGCAACTGCGGACTGCACGGCTGGTCGAACAAGGGCTACGATCGAAAAGGCCGACAGGGTGGCAGTTGAATGGGCTCAGCGTGCTGAGCGACTACGTCGATTTGCGGGAAAGGAAAAACTCAAGACTCACACCGAACCAACTAACAAGACCTTTTGACTGCTCATCACCCCTAGCAAGGGGCATGCCAAGACCAGGATCTACCGAGACTCTCACGAGACCCTTAGTGAGGGATCTCAAACCACCACCACCCCCTCCCCCCCCCCCCCCCCCCCTTCCCCCCTCCTCTGTCCTCAAGACAAGGGCCACACATCTTGGTTGTAACAACCCGAAACGTTGAAAAGGGCAAAAATGTAAATTTGGAAACTTTTGATGTAAAAATGACATTATTACCGTTGTGAATAGTATGGTTAAAGTTGACTTGTTACATGACATGTGTTTTTCACGTAATTCAAGGACCAGTAGGTAGGTCTCGATTCCCTGAGTCCGTAGATAGACGACACGCTGAAATCGGACTTCAGATGAATAAGTTATGAATCTAGAACAATGAAGGGTATTTTGGTAATTGTGTTAAGGAGGGGTAAAATGGTAATTTGCACAACAGTGGATTAATCAGTCATATTACGTTGTCCTTAAGTCCCTAAACGACACATGTCACCAGGAATAACAGGTGAGTGGCCTGTCGGTCGTGGGTGAGTAGGTTACACAGCACAGGTGTTTGTGTGTGAAGTGTAACAACAAAACAGAGTACCGTTTGAAATTGATAATTGTATGATTGAATTGATAAGGATCAGACCACCGTGAGGGACTGGGAAAACAGAGACGCTGGAGAGAAACAGAGACTAAAAGAGACAAGGAAAACCAAGGACAGAGAGAGACCCAGAATCGTGAAAACTGGACAATTTGAGTAAAAATTAAAAATTCAATTTGAAAGTTGAGAGGATCCAAATTGAGAATAGAAACAGCTTTCTGAGACCATTTCGATTCAATCCACATCAAAATCGAAGGAGTTCGACCTTGTTTCGATCGAGAACCGAAGCTCAAATTATTCAAAAAAATCGAGTTTGAGTTCGAGTGATTAGAGGTAAGGAATTGTGCAATCAGTTTCGTATTGATGTTCATTATGTTCCTAGGTTCCTTCCTGTGTGAATTAATTGGAAAAACTAATGGGAATTGGGTGAGATTGAAGTTGAAACCGTTCGAGAAATCCATTAGGGGAATTGATGGATTAAGGCCTTGATCGATGTAATTAATGACACAGAACCTAAATTGAAATAAATTAGATGAAATCCAATGAAAGAAATGAAAGAATTGAACAAATTAAGGTCGAATTGAAGGAGACCAAACTGGGTCATGTCGCGGGTTCATAGCCCATTTAGCAGAGAAACAGGTGAAAGAGGTGACACTGTAGCGATTACTGTGCAGGCGAGTGGCTTTCACGCGCAGCCCCTTTGGGTGGCGCGTGAGGGCGCACGAGGCTGTGTCTCCGGTCAAGGTCAACATATGATTTTATCTTTTCAATGTAACAAACATTTTGAGACAAGTTTCGAGTCGATCGGACGCCATTTTCGGGGTAGTTTTGAGTGTCCGAAACGTTGAGGGTTTTAATTTAATTACGTTTAAAAATCTAGAAAAGTTGGGAAAATTAATGTGAGCTTAATTAAAGTATTTGTGACCCGAAATTATGATATTTGACAGGGCAGAACATTCCTGAGGAGTTCGGGGATCATGCAGGACACGATTGACGTGTTCGGACTTAGTGAGTGGACTTTTGTTTTCTAACCGAGCATGCATAACTGTTTTTACCTACTCATTTCATGTTTCAATATTTTATGCTTATGATTACGATATTCCTGCTTTACATGGTTGCATTCCTTTCGATGTGATTTATTGGATCTATACGTATTTCAAGACTATTATTTCTGCTATGCTTTTGATAATGATGTGATGGATGAGTTTATGTTGTTTATACGTACTCTGTTTTGATAATGATTTGTGGATATGATTTAGGATTTGAATGTGAAATTCGGGCATGAGTCCCATTTTAATTAAATATGATTTTGGATTTCGGTTGATTATGGTTTCTGCTATGCTTTTGATAATGATGTGATGGATGAGTTTATGTTGTTTATACGTACTCTATTTTGATAATGATTTGTGGATATGATTTGGGATTTGAAATTAAAATTCGGGTATGAGTCCCATTTTGATTAAATATGATTTCGGTTTTGAGATAAATTCTGGATTCGGAATCGAGCTTTCCATTGATGATTTCAGATTGGTTTTGGAATGTTGAGTTTGATGGATTTTGATGGATTTCCTATGATTTTCACTTGGTTTTGGGTTTAAAGACCCGGTGCTATTGCTGGATCTAATTTTGCTATTCCTGGATCTAATTTTGGGTTTAAAGACCCGGCTAATTGATGACGAGGGAGGGCCTTTGATTGAGATATGTTGAATTTAAAGACTCGGTTATTGTGATATCCCCCGAGGCCTATTGTAACGACCCGAACTTTCGTAATTCTTATTTTATTGTAAAATGACCGTTTTGCCCCTGAGGGGGGGGGGGGAAACGTTGACTTTTACCTCGGGAAGTATTTAGGACTTTTACCCATTACCGTGACGTAGTTTAGGACGTCACGAGTTCATAGGCAGGTGGCACGTCCGATTCCGACGTTCGAGGAAGAAGTTGTGACGTTCGGAAGTCGAGGGGTATTTTGGTAATTTGGCCATTTGGGGGCCAAATGTTGACTTTTGACCCGGAAAGTCCAACGGACGAGGGCCAATGACCGTTACGTAGGTCTCGTCGATACGAATCCGTAGACAGACGGCACGCCGAAATCGGACTTACGACGAAAAAGTTATGGTCAAGAACGTAACCGAACTAACCGAGACTCGGAATTAAAATAATATTAAAATAATGAAATCTGGTTACTTTATTCAAAATCGATCTGGACCCTTGATGAGTGACACATGTCACTCATCTACCTCATCCACATCATCCCCAAAAACCAGGATCTATGTTTGCCATTCCATTAATTAATTAATTTAATTTCCTTAAATCCTCACCTTCCATCCTTACACTCAGACTCAATCCTAGCCGTTGGTTTCATTTTCTCCTGCTGTTCTTAAAACCATCTGAGACTCACACTCTCACATTTTCATTCTCTCAAAACCGTGCACCCTCTCACTCTCTGCAGAAACACTTCAGCAGCTCACCACCCAACCTCCCTCACCAGGCAGCACCAGGCAACCCCCAGCAACCCCCAGACGGCCATCACCACCACCACGGCCACCCTGCACGGCCGGGAAACCCACAAACCCGAGAAGGAACCCGTGCAGCCCAAACTAACCAAACCGTCCAAACCTTCACCCCTGCACTCGAACTAACTTAGGGATGGGTCAACTGGAACCATAGGACGACTCAGGACCGGACTGGGCAGCCCACGGCGGCGACACGGCGGTGGTAAGCCCATAAACCCGAGAGACACAGATTTCCTTCCCTGTTTCGAAACGTCCGTTTTTTACGTTGGAATTGTTTGTTTGCTTTTGAGACATAACCTAGGGAACTAGACGAGCATTTTGGACCAGGGTTCGTGGCTGAAAGCTTGACGGCTCGCCGGAGAAGACGAACCAGAGCCGGCAGCCGGTTTCCCGTCGATTTTCAGGTGGTTTCTCGAACTTAAAAACCTGTTTTAATCCCACATAACCATAGAACTTGATTAGACGAGTTAATAGGAACAAATCCCATCGATTTTGGTGGTCGGGTTGATGAGAACCGATCGGGTTGAACCGTGGGTCTGCGGTGACCCGGTTCTCAGACCCGGTACTGTAGCTGATGACGTCATCATGCTGACGTCAGCAGTGACGTCATGATGACGTCATCATGTCAGAAAACTGTCAGACCAGGGACCAATGGGCTGTTGACACGTGTCCTCTGACACTGTCAGTGATGACGTCATGCTGACATCAGCAGTGACGTCATGCTGACGTCAGCATCACTATAGCACTGTTGACCAGAGGGTTGACCGGCGCGTGGGGGGCGCGTGTGAACAGTGTTTTGTGTGGGACCAGTGCCATTTTCAAGGTTTCGACGATACGGATCCAATGGCGGTGGTTTCGTGTCGATCGGAGATCATTAAGTTGGTCAAATTAGGGTTTGACGTCTTGGGAAGCGTGTTCGGACGGCTTTCCCGGGCCGGTTTCAGTCTAGGGTTTCTTAGTTGTTTAGTAGGGACTGGAAGTGACCTTTACGTATGCTTTGGACATGACAGGAATTGCACTTTAACCCTTGGACGGGGCTTTACGCTCGGGATTGCAGCGGGATTGTACTGTGAGTGGGCCTTTGATTTCACTAAACTTCGGCATGCATAACTATTTTACTTTCTACTATATCTATATGTGATTCAAGTAAAAGTATCTGTTTATCTTGAGTATGATTTATGGCACGTATTACGATGTTTGGGCATGAGACCTGTCTGGTTGTTTATGAATGGTTTGGAGTCATGTATATGTATAATGGATCTCGATATTATCTGTGGTACTGCACTGTATAGATCTACCCTAGGATTCTATCTCCTCCGGACACCGGAGTGGTCACGGCGCATTTCCTGTGAGGAGTCATTCTACGGAGGGACCGGACCGTAGAGTGACTCAGGAGCAGGATCGCTACTATTGAACGTCTGGGACGTCAGGCATCTAGAATGCCATGCTCGGACTGGGTTCGGGATTTGGACTCGGGATTGAGACCCCGGGTGGCACGCGTAGCCATGGGACTGTGACCTTATTGGGCGTCTGGGACGTCGGGCATCTGGGATGTCAGGGTTGGGATGTATAGTGCAGTGACTAAGATTATATTATGTTGATGTTATTCTGCTTATGATTATATGGTTTTGTGGTCTATGATACTAATGCATGTCTTTTCGGAAAACGGAAGGGAAAAAGCTATATGTTTTTGAAATGGTAAACTATTTTGTAAACCTTGAGTTTCGGCCCACTCACCTTTGTTGTTTTTACTACCCCTCCAGGTAGTGCTATTGAGGAGGAGGATCCCGAGGAGGAGGAGGAGGAGGAGGAGGATCCCGAGGAGGATGAGGCATAGGTTTACGTTGCGTACCTGAACCCTACTGCTGGGTAGGTTGGTACGTTGTGTGTCTAGAGTCGTGCTCAATAAACTGTATTCGGGAACTATCCCTTGTCTGACACTATTTGTATTCGGATATTTGTGTGGTGTGCTATGTATGACTTAACTTCGGTTTTCTTTATGCATTTTATTTTCAATAAGGGTGATCTTGGTATTTTAATGTCGGGTGTCAGACGGGAGCAGGGCACGTCCCGGGTGGTCCCAGGGGGATCGGGGCGGGTCCTGTCACCTATTGATTGTGTTTGAGTTTAAAGACTCATTGATATCCCGGGAAGGCCTGATATATGTTATTTTGAGTTTAAATACTCGAATAGATCCAGCAGGTTCAATTCGTTGATGTTACATTCGGCTTTACATGATTTCGTGATTGTTTCTCCATAACGGTTTCCACATGTTTCATATATATGTTTTTAAATACTTAGTTATGCATGCGTGTTTTGAAAAAGGAGGGTGAACCCTGGTTTTCATTAAAATTGTTTTCCATAACTATTAGTTTTAGTCCACTCACACTGTTTTCTAGGTCGTGGTGCGAGTTTTGAGGCTAACATCGAGGTAGAGGCAGAGGCATAAAGTTTTCCCCTTTGCGTGTGTAGTTAGCTCACAGAGTAAGGTTTTATTCTTATCTTGTACTGTTAACTATGCTTTGTGCTACTGTTGCCTTATTGTATAGTATGATGTATCGTAACTTCTCCCTAGTCTGACAATGTATGTTTCGTGGTTATTATGGTTATTTTGGTCATTTTTGTTCGGTTGTCAGACAGGAGCAGAGTTCTTCCCGATTATCGAGGTGATAATCGGGGTGGGTCCTGTCATTGGCCACCAAGGAAGATGGCCACATCTTCCCCCTAGAGACACGAACTTCTTGGTGGAATCTTTGAGGATGCCAAACAAGTGAGGCATCCCTCGCTTGATCTCATTTTGATCCCCATTATGGAGTTCGAAGGAGCCGATTCCTCATAAGAGGCTGAGAGCACTGCGCAAAATCTCTCAACGTCATACCCAAGAAGTCGAATAATAGCACCTTTATGAGGAATAGGAATATGGGGAAACCATCTCGATTATCTTCTTGAGGATACACCGAACGGTCTCGCGCATGTCGACAACCATCAAGAGGTACCCTTTGAGTCGACACATGGGAAAAGTACCGAGCGGCCGAGACAAAGCAGTTAACCAGGCTTGCATGGAGAAAAACTAGCTAAGGGCCCTTCACCCAGAGGATTAACCAATTCAGGGCCGACCACTCAGCTCAAGCCTCTGAAGATTCCACTCTACAGCAGAATGGGAGACCCAATCACCCAGTCTGAACAACTATCAGTCAGTTTTAGCTTTCAAGAATCATTCAGACGAGGCACAATGATCGATCTTTAACTCCACGCAAATTGAGGTGATCATCAATTGGTTCTAAAAACTCGAGGCTAGGACTATATATTCTTTTGAGCAACTCTAGAAAACTTTCATGAACCAATTCATAATCCAAGCTGATTGTCTCTTCTCGATGGAAGACCTCTTCCAAGTAAAACAAGGAGCAAATGAATCACTACAGAAGTACATAGGCTCGGTTCGGCCATGAGTACTCTTGGTGTACTGAGACAGACGACAAGGTGATCTTTACCAGCTTTCAAGGGCGACCTCAGGAAATCTCCTTTCAGGTACAACTTGACAGGACCCATCCCAATCCCCCCCGGGATTAGTGCGGGATGACCCTGCTCCCGTCTGACACGAAGTATCAGACAAGGGATATTTCCGACCTTTGCCCTCCCGGGCTATCAGAGTACGCCAGGATCCGGAGGAGGCATGTGATATCTCGATCTCTGCTACAGTTCACATCCGTTGTCAACCTGAAGGGCAGTCAAAACATTAAAAACTGTGAGTGGACAAAACAAAAGTTTATAAAAACATTTTAACGAGACATTTGTACCCTTCACTAAAAAGCATGCATGCATTCGAAAACCATTTATCCAAAACAAACCATATGTGGGACTAAGCCCAAAGCAGATATAAACCAAGGTCGAAAGGACCACAATGAAAACGACCATACGGGCCACTGCCCAAATCCATAAGGGACTCGGCCCCAAACCATAAAGAAACCAAGTACACGAGCCACTGCTCAAATCCTGTGCACACCTGTGCACACCACATATCATATATCATATATACATATAAGTCACACAACCAATCCTGTCACGGTATCCAAAGCTACGCGCGTGCTACCCGGGTCTCAATCCGAGTCTTCTCAAAGTCAAGGTCAATGTCCGCAGGCCACTGATCCTACTCGAGGTAATAGTAACCATAGCCTTCCTGAGAGTAAGGAACCCAACTGGGGGGTGACTCCACTCAGTCGGTGCTCCGTGACTACTCCGGGGTCCACCCAGGCCAACGACCCTCCCCGGAGGAGATAATAGAAGTAAAGGAAGGTAGATGAACATATATATACATAACATAATATCCATGCCCGGTTCCCCTGAACCGTCATGATCCGTAATAACATAACCAGGGTTCATGCCGGTCCCCATAAACCGTCAAGAACCAGAATGACCTGACAAAGGTTCATGCCGGTTCCCATAAACCGTCATGAACCGCAATGACCTTTCCAGAGTTCATGCCGATTCCCATAAACCGTCATGAACTTGGAAATCTATCTAGGGTCCCTGACCCAAAATCATAAACCGTAAAATAACTGGGTCTCGTGCCCGAACATATGACATCAGCTGGGCACCGTGCCTGAAATCTGGGGTCATATGCCCAAGACAAAACCAAATGGGTCTCATACCCGAGTTTATCCTTTTACAAATCCAAAGCCATTTCATTAAAACCAATAAGAAATACAGGCCCGTATAAGCACCGTATAAGGCCGAAACCTCGAAATACGTGCTTATATGTAACCACACACAAATGCACCCATGACATCATCAAACAAGTAATAAAACATATAATAAACATTTATGCATGCACCAATTTAGAAAACAAGGTCCACTCACAGACCGTCCGAACTGCCGCCTCGATTTGCGTGCCATACGGCTCCCCGAGCCGATCACCGTCACCTGGACTCCCAAACCTGTCCAAATCGTAATAGAAGGTTACTAACTACTTAATTAACCTCCCACTAAAGCCCCGAAATTTTCCCGTATTTTTAACTATTTTTAAAACCGAACCTAAACCTTCCGATGACCCGAAACATATCGAGACGGTGTCCGATTGACACGAAACCAGTCCCAAAATGTTCGTTACATCGAATAGATTTCGTATGTTGGAACCTTCCCCAGATTCCCTGCCACGCGCCCTCACGCGCCGCCTGAAGTGGCTACGCGTGGGCTTCACGCGCCGCTACAGTACCTGCTGACGTCATCGCTGACGTTAGCATGACGTCATCACTGACAGCCCTGACAGTGACACGTGTCACGCTCCCATTGGCCCACTGTCTGACATGGTCAGATCTGACATGATAACGTCATCCCTGACATGATGACATCATCAGGATGACGTCATCAGTCATCCCTGCCTCCTCGCGGGTCGACCCGAATGACTGCACCCGGGTCGCCCTGACCCGCGGCTTGACCCGGCCAGTTCTCCCTGCTCCGGCCACCGTTTCTCCTCCCGTTTGTCCCATTCTACTTGTCTCAATCTAACCTAAGGTTCTATGACATTAAAATGGAAGGAAAACAACTAAAACCCGTACCTCCAATTCGGCCATGGCGGCCGTGACTTCCTCCGCCGTTCACGGTTGTTACAGGCCGTCCAACGCCTCGAAACCAATCCATCTTGACTCCCCTAAGTCCCTAGAATGTGTTAGGATCCACAGAAACCCAAAACCGTCCCTTAAAACTCATTTTCGAATTTTGAAGTTTTCTTACCTCACGAGTTCGGCTCCTCCGCCGTGTCCTCCGTCGTCCGTCGCCGTGACTCGCCGTCCCAGCCTCTCTGTCCTTCCCTCCACTCACTCACGGTCACACCCATGCAATGAATGGTGCTGGTGTGTGTGTGTTTCGGTTTTTGAAAGAAAATGAAGAAAATGAAGAAAAATGGGGTTATGGGTTTCGGGTGGGAGGATGAACAAAGATGAAGGAGGATGGCTGATGAGAGAAAGAGAGATGGGATGGAGGGTGTGGATTTAAAGTTAGAATTGAATTGGAGGGTTGAGATTGAATGGTGGGTGGGTTTGGTTTATAAAATTAATTAAATAATATTAATTAATTATATAGATCCACAAATTGGGGGATCAAGTCAATGGGATGAGTGACACTTGTCACTCATCCATGGGGCCCACTAAAATATCTACCCAATCAGATTTCGCCAAATCGTCCCCGTCTCGAAGTTCGTGCATAGTGAAATCGAACTTCCGTGACCTATAACGTCCCCGTTCGAAGTCCGATTTCAGAGTGCCGCCTGCCTATGGATTCGTATCGTCCTTATCTACGTAAGGGTCTTCGACCCTCGGCCATCGGACCTCCCGGTCAAAAAGTCAACTTTTGACCTCCTATTCACCCAAATTACCAAAATGCCCCTAAACTTCCCAATGTCATAACTTCCTCCTCGAATGTCGGAATTGAACGTGTCACCTGTCTATGAACTCGTGACGTCACGAACTACGTCACGGTCATCGGTCAAAGTCCATTTGACGGCCCGATTGAAAAGTCAACATTTTGCCACCACTAGGGGCAAAACGGTCATTTCGCATCGTTCGTCCGATTTCGCTCTACTAATCACGGATTAGCCTCACTAATCGTGATTAGTCACTAATCTAACCATGAAATTCGGGACGGGTCGTTACATAACTCATACTTAAAGTTGGTCCGCTTACAATGATATATTGAAATATGAGGCTATACATGCCAAGGACGAGATGCTAAACTAGAAGGTAGACAGACATCAGACTAATACATACAGCGACTCCCACCTAACTCAGTTTAAATGTACCAACTGAGCAATCAAGACCAATATTAGAGCTCAGAGCATCGCCCTAATAAACTGGAAAAACAAGCTATTAGGGGAGATGAAGGTCTATTCCAATGACAACAATCTATACAGCCTCAAAGAAGAAGGGCAAGAAACCACACCATCAGAGCGAACATCATGGGCAGAATCTCCCAGATGATCGACCAAACCATAGAAAAATACGTGTTCCTCGATTAAAGTATTAGACCTACACCATACTCAACAATTTCTAAGTGTATGAGCTAATGAACGTTGAACATGTGATCCCGAAGCCCACTTGGGCACCAGCGACTGGCAAGCTTATCAAGAACATGGGGACGTACTGCCAATACCACAAGTACAATGGTCATAGTATCGACCAATGCGTGGCATTCAAGGACTTGGTCGAAGCTTTGGTTCAAAATAGGAAGATCAATCAGTTCCACTAACATTCACCGCCCCACCTCGCAATCCACAGACCAACATGATTAGTAGAGGAGCCTTCATCTCTTCCTCTGACTTCAAACCATGCAAAGAAGAACTTACTTCGTGCTGCCCAACATAACTAGTAGATCTTCAGCATTAAGGATGGATGAGCCAAAAAGGCGAGCAAGGCTCGCTAGGAACTTATCACATTCTCATATGAGGAAAAGCAAGGAGTCATTTACCCGTAGAATGACCCAATCATCATCTGAGTGGAGATATCAAACTTTATTGTCGGAAGAGTCATGTTTGACACCAGTAGCTCCGTCAATGTCATTTTCATGGTAGCATACAAATAGCTAGCCATTCTAGAGTCTGCCCTTGGTCATTCACCCACACCACTCTTCGGCTTCACAAGGGGCTCAATTGTCCCACTCAGCATTGTCACTCTTTCGCTCTCTATAGGTATGTTCTCGCAACGAGTAATAGTTCTAGCACATTTCTAAGTGGTGGAATGCCCCACCATTGACAATATCATCTTAGGAAGAGGGGTAATTAACTATCTCAAGGCAGTGGTATCCACACATATGTTCTTTATCAAATTCCCCACCCCTATTGGAATTTGCTAAGTCCGAGGAAACTAGCTAGCAACAAGGAGGTGCAACTCAGCGACACAATCCCCACCAAATGAGACATTGACCATGACTAAGTTAGCTTTCGAGGTTGACTGTGACGATCCGAACCTTCAAGAAAATCAAATTTGGCAAAATAGGGTAAAATGACAATTTTTCCCTTAAAAGTCAAATAGTCAACTTTTTGACCAAAAGTTCCAAAAGTTAAAGTGTTGAATTTTTCATCGGGACCTCTTTTACGTAATTTGAGAAGACCGTTATGATAGGCTTGAGATCCTGAGTTCGTAGACAAGTGACACGCTAAAAACCTTTAAGGGAATTTTTGTAATTTTGGCATAAGGGTAAAATGGTCATTTGGTAATGGAACCTTGTTAGATTGTGCCAAGTTTCAGTTCTAGAAAGTCCTGATATTTTGGCTTCCCCACCAACTTCTCCCTCTATATATATGCAGTGTTTGAAATATCGACCGATAGGGTCGACATATCGGCGACATATCGCTTTTTCGGAGGAGCGATCCATAAAGGGAGGGGTAAGGAAAATCGTACCGGAAAATCGATGATATCGGCGAAAATCGGAGAATATCTCCGATTTTGGTCGATATCACCGATTTTCCCTCAAACGGTCGATAGGCACCGGAAATCAAACACAAGCTCAAACCAAAAATCAAACGCAAACTCAAGCTCAAACACTCACTTTACTCAACAGTCAACATTAACAGATTACAAATTGCAAGAATTGAGAGAGAACAGAGAAGATAAGAGAATTGGAGAGCAAAAAAAATTTGGGGCAAACCGGAAAACCTCCCTCGACCGGCCTCGAAGCATAGCTGCACTCCTCCTCCGTGAATTTGTTGTCGACGGTTGAACCTCGAAGCACAGCACTCCTCGACGGCGGCTCCTCCTCGACCCTCGACCGACAGCACACATCGACCCCTCCGCCTCTCTCAGCGGCTCCTCCTCGACCCTCGACGACGATGGCTGCACCCCGCTAGTCATCTTTGCTCTCCCAGGATCTCCGCCTCCTTACGGCTGCCTCTCACCGTCGCCACCAGACAGAGCACAGGAGAAAGCTCTGCCGGCTTCCACTGTTCCACACAAAGAAGAGAAAGAGGAGATCGATCGATTGATCTCTCAAACCCACCCAAACCCGTCGTTTTTAAGAGATGCAACTATGCAAGTGGGCTAATTGAAACGCTGCGTTTTTATTTTAACAACTTTTTTTTTTTGGGTCAAATACTTATTTTGCTATTTAACCATTTTTCCTAGTTTCAAATAATAAGTAAAATATATTTTAATAATCCTATTTAATCTTAATTCACAATTTCAAATAATAAGTAAAATATGTTTTAGTAATTTATGTTTTATTTTAGAATATATATTTTAATTTAGAACATATGTTTAATTTAGAATACATGTTTAATGTGAAAATATGGCTTAACTCACATATTTAGAATATATGTTTTAATTTAGAATATATGTTTCAATTTAGCACATATATTTTAATTTAGAATACATGTTTAATCTAAAATTGGCCATTTAACCTTTTTTAGAATACATTTTTAATTTAGAATACATGTTTAGTAAAATATATTTTAGTAATCCTATTTAACCTTTTTTCACAATTTCAAATAATAAGTAAAATATATTTTGGTAATTTATGTTTTATTTTAGAATATATATTTTAATTTAAAACATATGTTTAATCTAAAATTGGCCATTTTTAACCTTTTCAAAATACATTTTTAATTTAGAATACATGTTTAGTAAAATATATTTTAGTAATCCTATTAACCTTTTTTCACAATTTCAAATAATAAGTAAAATATATTTTGGTAATTTATGTTTTATTTTAGAATATATATTTTAATTTAGAACATATGTTTAATCTAAAATTGGCCATTTTTAACCTTTTCAGAATACATTTTTAATTTAGAATACATGTTTAGTAAAATATATTTTAGTAATCCTATTTAACCTTTTTTCACAATTTCAAATAATAAGTAAAATATATTTTAGTAATTTATGTTTTATTTTAGAATGTATATTTTAATTTAGAACATATGTTTAATTTAGATTACATGTTTAATTTAAGTTTATCTTTAAGATTTTATATTATTAGTTATCGGCAGACCTATATTTTATCATATGATTCATCATATATTTATTATATCAAAGTCATTTTATAGTTTTTATTAGTCATATATAACCATTATTGGGTACTTAAGTTTTTCCCAAAATTTCATTCCAAATTTCCAATTTTTGGACCGAATTTCCGTCATTTTTGTTGACCGTAAACGATATCGATATCGATACCGATATTTGGGGCGAGATATCCGTAAATTCAACTAGCGATATATCCGTCGATATCGATATTTTCATCCTTGTATATATGTCAGTATAGTGTGTGTGGGTTCGATGGGCATAGGCCGAAGGCCACGAAAGGGTGTGGAAGCACCCACTGTGAGGGAGAGGTAGATCAAAGAGACAAAGGGTTTGGGAAGAGAGGAGAGTGAAGAGAAATAGAGAGAACGTGATGAGAGGTGAGTAAAAAGGGGGAAAGAACATGCAATCCTGGGAAACCCGAAAACCATGGTTTTTATGCGTTTGCTTTCGGTTTCTTAGTTAGATTGGGGAAGCTTGGAAACCAAGCTTTCTAATTAGTTCTGCGTGGTCAGGCGACTGCAACAAACCCAAAAATTTAAAGTTGGAAGCTGGGACATAGTGCAGGATGCATGTCGAACCTTGGTCGTGAGCTGAAAGTATTGCCCTTCGATTTCTAGTTATTATTTTGTTGTGTTGTGATCAAAGAACTAATCTAGATAGGGATTAGATTATAATAGTCAAAACCGGGATGAAAAACATTGAGAATGGGTGATTTAGGGTCGGGTCGGGTCTTGCGTGCAGACCACCCGTGGGTTAACCAGGTCAGACTTTTAAGACGATCACTGTAGTTGACGCGTGGCTCCCACGTGTAGCCACTTTGGGCGGCACATGGGGGCGTGTGAGGGGGAATACCGAGGTGGTGTGAACATGCTTTTTAATGTATTCAATGCTACAAATCGGTACAATTTCCGAGGCGATTAGATATCGTCTCGGGGCAGTTTTAGGTTTCTGAAGGTTTAGGCATTATTTTAATATGTTTAAAAATCCTGAAAAATTATGAGATTAATATGTGAGTTAGTTGGGCTGATTAGTGACCCTTAGAAGTGATTTTGGATAGGAGATGATATTCTCGAATTTTACGGGAAAGCGTGAAATGCGGTTCGGCTGCGTGTACGGTACCTGTGAATTTCTTAATGGTTATTTATATACGATTTATATGGATTTTGTGGTGAATTTACAGTAATTACAACTTTGCACGTTTTAGGAGGAATTGCTATATTGTTTTCTAGTTTATCATTCAGTTTTTGAAATTGGTTTTATACTCGATATATCTTGTTTATATGATTTCGATGGTGTTTGGTGAATTGAGATTTTACATGATTTCAGGAAAATTTTAATGGCTCGATTTAAAAGATTTTTGGGTATACTTGTGAATTGGGCTTAGGCCCGGGTTTTGAATTGAGTCTTGGTTCTGGATAAATGTGTATTTGTGATTTGATTGGATGACCTGATAAGCACCTAATTCATCCTCTTTTTATATCAATTTTCTCTATCTTTTATTTTGTTAAATCCTTAATTATATTCAATCTATCTCATTTTATTATTTTCTTTTTTTAATTACTAGAATTAATTAATTAGTAACTAATTATAAGATTAATAATTATAACTAATTAAGTTATATAAATAATAATTGATGGCTAATTTGCAGGCCATGATTTCCAATTACCCAGTCCACCACGCCCGTGGCCCATGGCTTCCACGCATCAAATTCAGCCTGCGTCCAAAGCTTGGCCCAGCTGCTCGCCCAATTATTCCAGTCCATCTCCCTGCGGGCCAAAATCCACGCCAGCAGCCACCAAACATCTGCACGTGGCCCGTTTACCCCGCCATGCGGCCCAACGGCCTGTTTTGCAATCTCGCCAGCCTAATAACCCAGCGCACTTCGCTTGGCCCAGGTCGCAGCCATTCCAGTCTTCAAGTGGCCCAGCTGTCCATTTAATCCCCTGTGCAAGTTCATTATAGGGCCTAGATTTCTTCTTTCCCAAATTCCAGCAAGCAAGAGGAATTTCCAAGCAAATAAAGGAAATAGTATTTCCTTTATCTTTTAGGTTTTAATTAGATTTTAGATTTCCTTTTTAATTAGGATTTTATTATCTTCTTCTTTTTCTTTTAGGACTTTAATTTAATTATTTTAATCCTTTTCCTTTTAGAATTTAAATTGTAAACTCCTATTTATTTGAGAATTAATTTTCTCCTATAAATAGAGAGGCTTAAGTTATTTGTAAGAGTTGCCCATTTTTGTACCAAAACTCTACTCAACCAATTTTCCCCTTTTATTATATTCAAGTTTTCAAGTGTAAGAATAATTACACCATACTTCAACTTCTACACCTTTATCCATGACTAAGTTGAGGAGCCCTCGTTTGTCTCACCATAGAGTGCCCAATCACTTCGTATCCACAGGGAGCCCCGAAGAGAAAAAATGTAATACGACCTCTTTACCTCGTAGTTATTTATTATGTTTGAATATTGGTTATATGAATTGATTTCTAATAATATTCTTGGTTTTATGATTTCTATTGCTTCAATATTCTATGTGTTCTATGATTCTAGTTTTTGTTATGTTTGTGTGTTCGCGCTTAATGCTTGACTAGATATAGGGAGCCCCGAGTCTAGGTCATTGAAAGTGTCGTCGGGAGCCCCGAGCACGTACTTAAGAGAATATGCAAATAACTCGTAAGATTAAGATTATAGGATTACGTATGTTGAAATTAATACAATCATGAATGAGTGAGGTTAAAGATGAGTTGACCATGTAAATAATAGGTTAGGTTAATTGAGATTATTTAATCACGTAGGACGTTAGTAAAACCAATCAACTACCCCCTTAATTAATTAATCAAACGATAATCATGCTTAGGTACCCTCAATCCTCTGTTAAGAACGATCCCTATTTACCAATGCTACATCTAAAAAAAAGGGTTTTTAATTGCATATTGAGTGTGACTTTGTGTTTACTTTAATACTTAGTTTTTGCGTATCATGACCCTCCTCGGAATGCCGGATTGATTGTACGGTCTCAAATGTCGAGCTAATGCTCCGTAGTTCCCGAGACCAATATTGTGATGGGCAGTTTCAGATGTCGAGGTAATGCTTCGTAGTTCCTAAGACTAGGATCGTGATTCAGACGTCAAGGTAATGCTCCGTAGTTCTTGAGTCGGTCTACACTCGAACATCGAGCTGGGTTCCGTAGTTCCCGAGTGATGAGAGCCTACATGTAGTGCAAATTTGATATGATGGTTCAGCTTGCAGACTTCGAGGATGGATCAGTCGATATGATTCATTAATTTGGTGTGTCAGTGGTTTAGGTGTGACTGATATGGTTGTGTTAGCATGTTTGCATTTATGTTGGTAATTATAGTTTCATGTTGGAGAAGTTTATGAAGTTATTGGTTTTTTTATTACTGTGCGTATTTCGAAATTTTTGTTTTAATTGTAAACTTGGTGCATGCATAGTTTCATAAAACGGAGGGATATTAGTATGTTTACAAACTATGTTTTAAAAAAATTTATTTTTCATCCACTTTATAACCCTCCAGGGTCGCTACACGGGAGTCGAGGCTATTTACGGAGCGGAGGCATGAGCTCACAAATGTACAAGTATCCTTTGTTTGACATGGTTTCGAGGGTAAATTTGGTACTTTAGGTTACCTGTCAGACGAGAACAGGACCCGAGTTTCTTATATATAATGTTTTTCGGGTTGGGTCCTATCAACTTTGTATCAGTGCTTAGGTTCTGATATGTGTTTGAAATTTTTATGTCTCTGAGATGTGAGCCTCGTGCACAGCATGCTTGTAACAACCCGTCCCGAGAATCGGGATTTCTAGAGTGATTAAGGTGTGATTAGTAAGGTTAATCAGGGGTTAGGTGGTCCCGAGGGGTCCGGGAACCCAGAATGACGATTTTGCCCCTGCTTTGGGCAAACATGTTGATTTTCATTTCGGGTGGTCAATTGGGGACTGACCCGTGACCGGAACGTAGTTGAGGTTGTCACGAATCCTTAGGCAGGTGGCACGCCTGATTCCGACATCCGTGGAGGAAGTTGTGATGTTCGGAAGGTCGAGGGCATTATTGTAATTTTGGGTAAAATAGGGGGAATAGTTGACTTTTCGAATAATCGAGTTTTGGTAGGTTGACCTAGGATGGTTAGATAGTTCTGGTCGTCCTGAGTTCGATGACAGGCGGCACGTGTTCATCGGACTTACGAGGTGAGAGTTACGGGTCTAGGAAGTTTCGGTAAAACCGTAAAAATGTGTTAAACAGAAGGGTATTTTAGTCTTTTTGGGTTTATGGGGATTTGTGCAGAGATAAAAGAATGGATGGCTGGGATTTAAACAGATGGGATATAGTTGGAAGGGATGGTGACACGTGTTGAAGGACTGGAGGATTCTGGTGGAATCCTGTGTGTTCGCGGTCCCAAATAATTGGGGTGCAACCGTGCAGTCCTTCGAAATACAGAGAACAGAGGGTGAGAGTTTTGGATCAGTTGATCGATCTGAGTGCAAGGGTGAGTGGTTAGGGATTTGTGAGTGTGTTAGTGAGGCAAGGCGGAGCTGGTGGCCGTGAATTTGAGGTGCAATCGTGCACGGCAGCACGGCGGAGGTGTGGAGGAATTTTGGGGAAAAACAGGGAGCCGTGAACGTTTGGTGGTGGCTACGCCGTGAGGCGGTTCAAATCAAGACAAGGAGAGGCTGAGGAGGTTGCAGGGAGTCCAACGACCACCGTGGTAGGCGGCAGTGCGCACGGCGGAGCTGCAATCGAAGGGTAAGTCTTCCTGCTCTGTTTTTCCGTGGAATTTCAGTTGGGAAGTCGTGACCCTGGGCTGAGAGTCGAGAGGATTGGAGGTTAGGGTAGTGATTAGGGAGGTCCTAGGTGTCGATTTGGGTGGTCGCCGTGACGGGGCCGTACACGGCGGAGCTCAGTCGAAGATGGGTTTCTTTTACCCTGTTTCGGCAGTGAACTTCGAACGGTAAGTCGACGAGTTTGGGGGTGAGTCGACGGTATAGGAAGGTTGGTTTAGGTTCAGTGAGGTTCAGGGAAGAGTTTGGTGAAGCCACCGTGAAGGGTGGTGAGCTGGGTGGTCGGATCGTGAAACAGAGTGTTGGGGAGGTTTGATTTCGAGCTTGAGACGACGGGTAGGAGGCTGTGTCGAGGTGATTGGAGGTTGGGGATGCTTAGAGTAAGGTTGGACGATGCTGTTGGTGAAGAAAGGAACCGTTTTGGTGGACGGAGGAGGAAGAACCAGGTACGCCGGTCTGAGTGCAGACCACTGTACTGAACCCGGTTTGCTCGAGGAAGGAGGTGGTACTGTAGCAGCGCGTGAGGGCCACGCGCAGCCACTTTGGGTGGCGCGTGGGGGCGCGTGCGGCGGCGGATGGGAAAACGGTCAACTTGACTTTTGGTCTAGGAGTTGTGTTGAGTTTAATGGAGTTGGTTTCGGGTTAATCGGAAGTCGTTTGAGTTTAGTTCCGCGAGAGTGAAGGTTTAGGGTCCCGGGTTCTTACGTTTAGGATTCGGGGATTTTTGAGGAAAATTTAGGAGAGTGTTGGTAGATGTATTAGTGACGTAATTTGACGGTGTTTGACAGGATCGGGATTTCCCGAGGAAGCCGAGGAACGGGCTGGACGTTCGGGACGCGAGTAGGGCTCAGTACTGTGAGTGGACCCTTTCTCTAAACTCGAGCATGCATAACTGTTTTCTATAATTGTTTTATGATTTTGATTATGATTCTATGTTTATTGAATATGTTTTGGTTGGTTTTACATTGTTGCACGTTTTTCGAGAAAATACGGTATTTGGCACGTTTTACGAGAAATGTCGATTTCTGAGGAAAATGCCAGGGTTTTGGGATTTTAAAGGATAACTAGTTTGATTGTTTACAAAGGGATTTTGCAACATGATTTGGTGATTAAATGATTTTCGGAAAGTGGATTTCCGGATTTGGGTTCGGAATGACGGTTCTGGATGCCGGAAGGGCTTCGGACCGGTGATTTCGGATTCGGGTTTGGATGTGGATTTAGAAATGATTTTCAAATGGTTTTGGGATTGGATTTGCTGGATCTGGATATTGGGTTTAAAGACCCGGATATATATGTGACGGGGGACCGGCCGGATTGGGTTTAAAGACCCGGATTGAGTTTAAAGACTCGGGAGTTAAAAGACTCGGATATATATTGATTTTCCCCCGTAGGCCTTGAGTTTAAAGACTCGGGAGTTTAAAGACTCGGATATGATTAAGGCCTGGATTGAGTTTAAAGACTCGGGAGTTTAAAGACTCGGATAGATCCAGCAGGTTTGATCGAGAAAATGATGATTTGGTGGTTATGGTTTTGATACAGTTTCTGATACTCATGTGGTGGTTTCTTATGATATTTTATAGTGTTTCTATTTCTTATGATGTTTAAGAATGATTCCTTATAAATGTGTTTATAACTGTTGGTTATGCATGTGGTTTTAAATGGAGGGTTTAACTCGGTTTTCTTATAAAATGGTTTTTGAACTTTTGTACTTTCTGGTCCACTCACATTTTCTGTTTTAAATTGCCCTCCAGGTTGTGGAGCGAGCGCGGGGTCTTGACGTCGAGGCAGAGTCTGAGGCATAGAAGTGACGTGAGAGTTCCCAGAATAGATTAAAGGCTTCCGTGTGCGTGTAGTTATCGGTTTTATTTTCTTTGTATGTTCGTACTATGTTCTGTAAATGCTTCTTTCGGGACTTTGTGTCTAATTACTCCTGCGTTTGACTGGGTTAGAGTGAGTTTTATTTGAGTATTGCGTCGGGGAGTCAGACGGGAGCGGGATTTACCTCGGGTTTCGGGGTGAAACCGGGGTGGGTCCTGACAATTGGTATCAGAGCATAGGATTGTCGAGTTTGTTGGGTCTGTCGGTTTGAGAGGTTGTGTTTTAGTTGTTTGACTACTTCTATGCCTCTTTCAGCGTGCGGTTGACGATGCCTCCGAGACGTAGACCCTCTCCACAACCTGAAGAAGTAGCAAGAGAGACGGAGAGTGTCACGATTGAGCGAGCCCAGCGGCTCGGGGCTACTACTTTTAGTGGTGGGGCTGATCCTGAGGAAGCCCAGAGGTGGATTACCCGACTTGAGCGGATTTTTGCGGTGATGCATTGTCCGCCGGAGGAGCGAGTGTTGCTGGCTACCTTTTTACTAGATGGTGCGGCGTACGAGTGGTGGTATACCCTCGAGTTGTCCGGTTGGGATGTCCACAGTGTGACCTGGGAGACGTTCAGGGAACGGTTTCTGGAGCAGTATTATCCTCGTTCTTTCCGGGATGCCAAGGAGGCGGAGTTTCTGCACCTCCAGCAGGGGAATATGACAGTGGCAGAGTATGAACGGAAGTTCCAGATGTTGTCTCGGTTTGCTCCTGCTTTTGTGGCCACTGAAGCCGAGAAGTGCCGTAGGTTTGAGTTGGGCTTGCGAGGTGAGATTCGAGCCGTAGTGACGGCTGGATCTTTTGCTACCCTCCGAGACTTGTCGGATGCTGCGGTGCGAGTTGAGGCTAGTTTGCCGATGCGACGCCGGGAACTATCTATTCCTGGAGTTTCGAGCCAGCGGACACCGAAAAGAGGTAACTTCGGTGGGTCGTCCTCGTCGGGCGATGATCGTTTTGGTAGGCCTGGCAGTGCCCAGAGTTCAGGATTTTGGGGTTATCGAGTACCGCCGACTCCGCAAGCGAGTGCGACGTCGGTAGCGTCCACGGGAAGACCGAGTAGTGGACCAGGCTGGAATGTGTGTTTCTATTGCGGGGAGCGAGGTCATTTCCGACGTGAGTGTCCACTGTTGCCACAGGAAGGTGGTGTAGGTAGAGGAGTAGCGGAGTCCGGACAGAGTACAGCATCAGGGACAGCGGGCACTAGAGGAGGTGGTGGCACAGCCACGAGTAGTTCGAGGGGACGTGGTAGAGCGTCAGGACCTCAGGCCCGGGTGTTCTCGATGACGCAGCAGGAGGATCAGTCGACACCAGATACAGAGACAGGTACTTGTTTTACTTTTGGTTGTCTTGTTGGTTTGGTGTTTGGATTTCGGGGTAGAGTCTAGGAGTGTATAGTAAGTTCCGTAGCAGGTTGACGGGAAGTATAGGAAAGGTGTGACTATAACTGATCGATCTGAGACTGTGGAAGGAGAGAACCCACAAGCTAGAGTTTGCCTTTAGGACCTTGTGAAGTTAGTCCGACCGTGGCCGGAATAGTAGTCGAGTTGGTTTGGGCAGGTAGGGTGGTTGTATACGAGGATGTACTCTATGACTTCTGTCGGGTATTGCGAAATGAGGTATTTTATAATACCTTTGTTTACTGTTCATAGAGTTTCCCTTACGTACACCTTGTAGTTGTTACATAGCTAGGGTTGGCTGTGGTAACAGTAGCTGGGGACGGAGTGAAATACCCAAGGTGGAGATGATAGACAGGAAACCTAGGAGAGGTTGTTCCTTAGGAGACCCTAGGTGTCGGGGACTAGCTGTGGAATTTCGGGGACGAAATTCTTTTTAGGTGGGTAGATTGTAACAACCCGTCCCGAGAATCGGGATTTCTAGAGTGATTAAGGTGTGATTAGTAAGGTTAATCAGGGGTTAGGTGGTCCCGAGGGGTCTGGGAACCCAGAATGACGATTTTGCCCCTGCTTTGGGCAAACATGTTGATTTTCATTTCGGGTGGTCAATTGGGGACTGACCCGTGACCGGAACGTAGTTGAGGTTGTCACGAATCCTTAGGCAGGTGGCACGCCTGATTCCGACATCCGTGGAGGAAGTTGTGATGTTCGGAAGGTCGAGGGCATTATTGTAATTTTGGGTAAAATAGGGGGAATAGTTGACTTTTCGAATAATCGAGTTTTGGTAGGTTGACCTAGGATGGTTAGATAGTTCTGGTCGTCCTGAGTTCGATGACAGGCGGCACGTGTTCATCGGACTTACGAGGTGAGAGTTACGGGTCTAGGAAGTTTCGGTAAAACCGTAAAAATGTGTTAAACAGAAGGGTATTTTAGTCTTTTTGGGTTTATGGGGATTTCTGCAGAGATAAAAGAATGGATGGCTGGGATTTAAACAGATGGGATATAGTTGGAAGGGATGGTGACACGTGTTGAAGGACTGGAGGATTCTGGTGGAATCCTGTGTGTTCACGGTCCCAAATAATTGGGGTGCAACCGTGCAGTCCTTCGAAATACAGAGAACAGAGGGTGAGAGTTTTGGATCAGTTGATCGATCTGAGTGCAAGGGTGAGTGGTTAGGGATTTGTGAGTGTGTTAGTGAGGCAAGGCGGAGCTGGTGGCCGTGAATTTGAGGTGCAATCGTGCACGGCAGCACGGCGGAGGTGTGGAGGAATTTTGGGGAAAAACAGGGAGCCGTGAACGTTTGGTGGTGGCTACGCCGTGAGGCGGTTCAAATCAAGACAAGGAGAGGCTGAGGAGGTTGCAGGGAGTCCAACGACCACCGTGGTAGGCGGCAGTGCGCACGGCGGAGCTGCAATCGAAGGGTAAGTCTTCCTGCTCTGTTTTTCCGTGGAATTTCAGTTGGGAAGTCGTGACCCTGGGCTGAGAGTCGAGAGGATTGGAGGTTAGGGTAGTGATTAGGGAGGTCCTAGGTGTCGATTTGGGTGGTCGCCGTGACGGGGCCGTACACGGCGGAGCTCAGTCGAAGATGGGTTTCTTTTACCCTGTTTCGGCAGTGAACTTCGAACGGTAAGTCGACGAGTTTGGGGGTGAGTCGACGGTATAGGAAGGTTGGTTTAGGTTCAGTGAGGTTCAGGGAAGAGTTTGGTGAAGCCACCGTGAAGGGTGGTGAGCTGGGTGGTCGGATCGTGAAACAGAGTGTTGGGGAGGTTTGATTTCGAGCTTGAGACGACGGGTAGGAGGCTGTGTCGAGGTGATTGGAGGTTGGGGATGCTTAGAGTAAGGTTGGACGATGCTGTTGGTGAAGAAAGGAACCGTTTTGGTGGACGGAGGAGGAAGAACCAGGTACGCCGGTCTGAGTGCAGACCACTGTACTGAACCCGGTTTGCTCGAGGAAGGAGGTGGTACTGTAGCAGCGCGTGAGGGCCACGCGCAGCCACTTTGGGTGGCGCGTGGGGGCGCGTGCGGCGGCGGATGGGAAAACGGTCAACTTGACTTTTGGTCTAGGAGTTGTGTTGAGTTTAATGGAGTTGGTTTCGGGTTAATCGGAAGTCGTTTGAGTTTAGTTCCGCGAGAGTGAAGGTTTAGGGTCCCGGGTTCTTACGTTTAGGATTCGGGGATTTTTGAGGAAAATTTAGGAGAGTGTTGGTAGATGTATTAGTGACGTAATTTGACGGTGTTTGACAGGATCGGGATTTCCCGAGGAAGCCGAGGAACGGGCTGGACGTTCGGGACGCGAGTAGGGCTCAGTACTGTGAGTGGACCCTTTCTCTAAACTCGAGCATGCATAACTGTTTTCTATAATTGTTTTATGATTTTGATTATGATTCTATGTTTATTGAATATGTTTTGGTTGGTTTTACATTGTTGCACGTTTTTCGAGAAAATACGGTATTTGGCACGTTTTACGAGAAATGTCGATTTCTGAGGAAAATGCCAGGGTTTTGGGATTTTTAAAGGATAACTAGTTTGATTGTTTACAAAGGGATTTTGCAACATGATTTGGTGATTAAATGATTTTCGGAAAGTGGATTTCCGGATTTGGGTTCGGAATGACGGTTCTGGATGCCGGAAGGGCTTCGGACCGGTGATTTCGGATTCGGGTTTGGATGTGGATTTAGAAATGATTTTCAAATGGTTTTGGGATTGGATTTGCTGGATCTGGATATTGGGTTTAAAGACCCGGATATATATGTGACGGGGGACCGGCCGGATTGGGTTTAAAGACCCGGATTGAGTTTAAAGACTCGGGAGTTAAAAGACTCGGATATATATTGATTTTCCCCCGTAGGCCTTGAGTTTAAAGACTCGGGAGTTTAAAGACTCGGATATGATTAAGGCCTGGATTGAGTTTAAAGACTCGGGAGTTTAAAGACTCGGATAGATCCAGCAGGTTTGATCGAGAAAATGATGATTTGGTGGTTATGGTTTTGATACAGTTTCTGATACTCATGTGGTGGTTTCTTATGATATTTTATAGTGTTTCTATTTCTTATGATGTTTAAGAATGATTCCTTATAAATGTGTTTATAACTGTTGGTTATGCATGTGGTTTTAAATGGAGGGTTTAACTCGGTTTTCTTATAAAATGGTTTTTGAACTTTTGTACTTTCTGGTCCACTCACATTTTCTGTTTTAAATTGCCCTCCAGGTTGTGGAGCGAGCGCGGGGTCTTGACGTCGAGGCAGAGTCTGAGGCATAGAAGTGACGTGAGAGTTCCCAGAATAGATTAAAGGCTTCCGTGTGCGTGTAGTTATCGGTTTTATTTTCTTTGTATGTTCGTACTATGTTCTGTAAATGCTTCTTTCGGGACTTTGTGTCTAATTACTCCTGCGTTTGACTGGGTTAGAGTGAGTTTTATTTGAGTATTGCGTCGGGGAGTCAGACGGGAGCGGGATTTACCTCGGGTTTCGGGGTGAAACCGGGGTGGGTCCTGACAATGCTAGTGAAACGAGAATAGGAACCCTGAGGTAGTAGTTTTGAGACTGGATGTGAATTGGTTACATGTGATATGTAATATATGTTGCTTATGCACTTCACCTAGATTTATTTGAGGAGTTATATGTGTTGTATGCTAGTATATCTCCTCGATGTTTGTAATGTTGAATTAGATTAGCGACGTTAATAGTACACATCACGTGCTGATAAGGGGAAATAGTTGTATGACTTCAGATAATAAGTGGGCTTACTAGTGAAAGTTGGAGAAATTGATGGTGTGTTGGGCCCCGGAGAGACAATTGAATTCGTGGTTCGGCTAGAATAAGTGTTGATTTTGATCTTATCGAATCCGATGTGTGTGGTAATATTTTGTTTAATAATTATAAGTATCAGCACTTGGTTGGTTGTGACCATGGAATTGGGACTCCAAAAGGAGTCAGGATATCCGGTTATGGTTTGGGGGTGAGTTGTGTTGTTAGAATAGAATTAAGAAGAGTCCGAAGGTGGACGCATCACATTTAAGTGAAAATGATGTAATTTTTGTTGGACTGTATAAGATGCAGTTGCGTAAGGATTTTGTATAGTTAATAAGTGGTAGTACAAAAGAATATAATTGCTTGATTTTCAAATGATTATTCATGAGTTACGATATGCATATGATTCGATTGAAATGATTTGAGCAATGATTGATTTGAGGAATTTGGACTTATGAAATGATTTCTAGACACTGTTTTACAATGGTTTTGTGGAAACTATTTTTGGGAAAGCCAAGATTAAGTACATGCCCTGCTAAGGTGTTTTGACTCGATTTGAGACATAAATGTTTATGAGAATGAGTTTACTGGATTTGGTGACTATTTTCCACATGTTCCATCCTCTAGTATGTTGTTATTTTCCTCCGGACGTTTGGTGATCCCAGAAAGGTAATGAGTATGATGTATGGAGATGAGTAGCTCCATAGGAGACTCAGGCTTAGGATTGTTAGATTATGACATTGCCCGGATGTCTTTGATTCCAGGGATGTACTCGGATGTAAGAATCCCAATTTTTTTATGTGTAGCATCAATACCGTGACGAATGTTTGGATATTGAGGATTTGATATTGAGGATTGTAGATCAATTGATAAATTAACTACAAGAAGTTTTAACATTGAGTTTGTTTATTTGGAATTTAAAGAAGGATATGATTAGTCTAACATGGCTGTTCAATTCTTGGAAAAGCGTAAGGAGGATATTATATGGAGTCCCTGTTGGTCTAGGACCAGATATAATCACTGGCAGAATAGGGTAATGAACATAGTTGATATTTTCCTCAGAGCCCTCCTAAAGAGTATGGTGATCAAGAAATCCTAGATGTAATCCCGATGTTAAGTGTCAATTGGGTGGTTATCTAAAGAACCTGAAACTTGAGGAATTTTTCGTTTTGGTTTTAACCCGATAGAATAGTGGAAAAAGAAACAAAGAAAGAAAAGAAGAGAAAGAAGAAGATCCAAGAAAAAGAGAAGAAATGTGGGTGTTGCTTGATTCACCTAATATAAAAAGGGAAAGGATAAATATTGAATGGGACTTGGCAGAGCTGTTGCTTTTACTTATGAGTGTTGGCTAGTAGTTAAGGAAATAAGCATTCTATTACTATTTTAGAATCCTTGTGTTTATTGTGGAACAAATGATGGCAACATCACTTATTTTGAAGAAAAAAAAGGGCAGTGGTGTCGTGGTTTGGATATGGATTTGGAATTCAGAGATAAGATATGGATTTGGAATTCAGAGATAAGATTTGACTATGGAATTGAGTACTTTTGCAAGGAATTGGAAAGTAAACTTGTTGGTTATGACCTGATATAATGAATGGAAGTTTATAAGAAATTCGAATTATGGCTGTAAGTCTGGGGTTTGATTAAGTCTGATTTTGGTGTTGAGTCCAATCTCAATGTTACTTAGATTTTGCCTGGTTGAACATCATTGTTTCGTGGAATTGGTGGAAATGCTATACTAATAAAGTTCATTTTAGTAATGTTTCGACTTAAAAAGTGAATTGAGGTTTGAGTGAGATCGAGTTTGGCCTAGCAATAGGCATGTATAGAATTACTATGCTGGTGATACAAAATTTGTGATGGTGGTGTTTATAACGACTCAGATCTAGAGGAAACGAGAAATTGGAAAATTTAAGGTAAAAGGACGATTTTACCCTTGGAAAAGTCAAAAGGTTGACTTTTTTGGTCAAAGTCAAAGAATTAACTTTTTAACCGAGACGACTTTTAGTGATTCCAAAAACGTCATTAGGAAGGTCTCTGTCTCCTGAATACGTCGACAGGCAGCATACAGGAAACGGAGTTCGAACAGTTTCAATTCGGGTTTATATTACGTAGGGGCATTTTGGTAATTTTGTTTAATGAAGGGTATTTTGGTAAAATTTGTTGTGAGATTTTCTTTTGTGGTTCAATTTGACAGTGAAAAGTGTCCCTTATCCTTTAGATAATTGTGCCACCTACTTGGTAAGTGGTGTGTGTGATTATATGTTGGTTTGGTGTGAAGTGTGGTTCTCAGCCAAAGAAAAGAACAAAAAAAAGAGGAGAACCGTGAGGAAGAGTATGATGGGAAAAAACAGAGGGGAAGGGAGTGAACCATAGATAAGAGTGAGGGAAAATGAGAAAGAAAACGAAAGGAAAATGGGTGATCGTGGACTAAGAATGAGAAAAAAAAAACAGGGGACCCGTGAGGTTTCTTTTGGGTTTAGGATTGTTGGATCGATTTTCAGCGAGGGAGCTTGAACCCAAGCTTGTGAACATTCTGCTTAATTTCCCACGACCATAACAGAGTGTCCAGACGTTGAGTTGAACGTTGGAATCGTCCAGACATCCCAAGTGCGTTTGGCCATGCAATTCTTTGACAAGTTAAGTATTTTGGGTAAGCTTCTCTCTGTTTTGATTATATGGATCTATTTTGCAGTTGATTCCGAGTATACTGGAAGAAAAACGAGTGGAATCGATCGAGTGTGGTGAGAGATAGAACCGGGTCAGGCGACCCGAAAAACCAGTAAAATGGGCTGGGATGATGATGAACAGTGCAAGCGCGTGGCTCCTATGCATAGCCACTTTCGGTAGTGTGTGGGGGCACGTGGTATGTTTTCTCGAGATGCTTGCAACATGAAAGTTTGAATATTCAATGTCACAAATCCAACGGTTCAACTTTCAAGGCAATCAGACACCGTCTCAGGGCAGTTTTAAATGTCCGAGGGTTTGAGATTTATTTTAAATACTTTTAAAAATCCTAAAAATTATGTGATTAAAATAGAAGATATTTGGAATGGTTTGTGACCTTTCAATGTGAATTATGACAGGATTTGAGGTTCCCGAATATTACGGAAAACGTGCAAAGTGGAATTCGATGATTCAGAGGTGTGTGAGTGAACTTTCTTTCTATAAAATATTATGCATACATATTTATGTGTTTTAATTATGTTATATGTGTTTGTGATGATGTTTGGGTGTTTGGAATTTTATATGGATTTTTGGTGATTTTACAAATATTTTATTGCACATTTTATGAGATTTCGCTAAACTATATTTTGAGCATTGTTTCAAATGTGGTTTTGAATCGAGTACGAATAATGACATGAAACAATGAGTTTTGGAATATTTATGATTTTTATATCGTATTCTGGATAATTTTTACGAAAATGGCATTCATGACACGTTTGACGAGAATTGACGTTGAGCTATGTTTAGGGCTTAGGCCCAAGGTTCTGATTGCGATTTGGGTTTATAATAAGTTGTGTGTATGTGCCTCTTGGTAATGGTGATGTGAGAACTGTGGTTTGAACTTGGTTATGTGGTAATTCTTGTTGGATGTGGGTTTCAGCTGTCGAGCTGGGGGCTCTAGATCCCGAGACTAGTGATTATGATTATGATATTGATATGGTCTCATAAGGAGATATTCTGGTCTTGTATTGTGATTGGCGACTTGGACATCGAGCCGAGGGCTCCAGATCCTGAGTTGGATATCACTTGATCGTCGAGTTAGGGACTCCAGATCCCGAGTGAGTATATGTGGTGACCACCGGTAGTGTCTTTGTGATGTGCTACATGTGATATGATGATTGATGTAGTGAATATGATGATTGATGTGATGCTTGTGCATTGATGATGAGTGATTGTGTGGACTATGTGGTGATATTGGATATAGATTGATTGTGTGTTGTTGATGATTGATAATGTGATGATGATGGGTTAGGGGTATATGAATGATTGCATTGGCTTGATGGTTTCGTATGATCTTTGAATTGAAGATACTTTTCACATATTTCGAGAATGATAACTGTGTTTCGTTTTGATTGAAAGGACATGGTTTTCGTATGCATGCCTGGTCCCTGGTAGTAAGACCTGAGTTTACTGTTCTTGTGTATTCGGGTTGGGTCCTGTCAATGTTAACTTAGTAATATTTGTTTCTTGGTTTGACGTAACGTGTGAGTTATTATTATCATTATAGTGCATTTTTAAATGTGACTCGAACAATCATGATTGTGTTTGAGTAAGTTTTGTTAACCTAATACCTACATATTTGGAAGTAAGGGAGATGTAAGGCCCAATTTAGTCGAGGTTTTGACTTATGGATTCAAATTACGATGTCGAGATGCAAGATGAGTATGTGAGTTCTAGATATTCGTGGTATGGAATAAGGTTGGATTGTTATTATGACGGCCCAGAAATTTGAAAAAGGTAATTATGAGAAATTCAAAAGAAACTGGACGTTTTTACCCCTATGTTATGTGGTCAAATGTTGACTTTTTTGTTTAGAATATTGTTTGGACTTTCTGTGAAAACCGTTACGTAGGTCTCAGTGTTCTGAGTCCGTAGACAGGTGGCACACTAAAATCGAAGTTGGGACGAGTTCGTTATGAGTCTAGGAAGGCTAGGGGCATTTTGGTAATTTTTTCTTAGAGGGATAATATAGACTTTTTACTTGTTTGATGACTCAACACATGTATTATAATGTGAGATATCCTCCATGCCAAGCTCCATAAAAGACTCAAAATAGGGCTTCATCCGATGCCCATTCACCTTGAACAAAAAAACAACAAAATAAAATGAATGAACAACTTAAATAAAATGAATCAAGCTAATTAGCAATTTACTAATCCCCGGCGACACGGCGCCAAAAATTGATGTGCTAATTGCTAACACACAATTTAATACCCTACAAAAGTTGTAGTATGTAATATAGGATAAGTAAGGATCGTTCTACGCTAGGGATTAGATGTCAAGATAACTAACATGAAAGGAAAAGAAATGAAAACCAAAGAAAATAATTAAATTGGGGGAGTTGTGAGAGTTGGATTTAATCTAACAAAACTAATGCAAATGTAATAAAAATCAAGGTAAGATTGAAATGTGAGAAACCAGCTAAAGGTTCAATCTCCACACACCAAACATATGCACATGAATTAATTTTCAGATATTTCTTTACAAACTAGTGAATGACAAAGTCTAAAATCAATTGTGAAAAGTACTAATTAATCCTATTATTTCCCAAATTTTTATTGAATTAAACTTCGCGTCTTAGTTGAACCTAGGTTTTTCTTAACATAAGTATGTCATTTAAACACGAACTGCAAGTTAAATAAACAAGTAGATATCATTAAACTTTATGGAAAATTAGACATTATATAGGAGAACATAAGTATAAACTGCATCTTAGTTGAACCTAGGTTTTGCTTAACATACCAATGTCTGTTGATAGTTGCTACTTATGAAAATAATAAGATCATGACTATTAGGTGAAACTCTCTTATATTCTAACATCAAATCCTAGCATATTTACTGGCCACAATCAATACATAATCAAATATGAAAGTGAAAATAAGTGTAAGAAAAGAAAAGATAAAGTTAGGGAGAGAATGAAAAATGCCACAATCAATCTTGGAATAGTGGAAAATTTGCTTCTTGTGAAAAAGATAGAAGAGTTGCAACCGCTCCTCTTAACTTCGCTGCCAAGTCGTGTGTAGAAAAGGAAGAGAAAGATGCCCTCGAAAAAGGTGGAATCTTGCTACCCAAAAGCTCTCCCCTTGTCACTACCGAATCCCTTTAGACTTTTTGCTTTCGCTCTCCATGTGTTTGGACAACAGTTGCTACTGTCTTTTATAGAGGAAAATGAGAGCACAGTTTCTTTTTCACCCTTCATTGTTGGAGGCGTTTCAGCTGATTATTAAGGAGCTTTATGACTTTTCAATGCTGTCGTTACCAAGTAAATGTGAGGTTTGTATACTCCAAATAATGGAGAGCAAACATTTGTTGCTGATTGAGTTATTTCCATAATGAGGGAGAGTAAGCATTTGTTTCTCTTGTGTGCATATTCATTTCTTCCAAGTGTATCTCTATCGTGGCTGCTCATCTTTTTTTTTTGTTTATTTATTTATTTATTTTTTTTTTGATTAAAATGATGCCTTCTGTAGCCCTAACAAGCTTGGCCTCTAGTCGTCCAAGCTCGAAAAAGATTAGAAACTTGAAATAAACGGAATGCTGAATTCCCGCGCAGCCTGACCTTACTGTACTAAAACACCCATAACTCCTTCTACAAAATTCCAATTAACAAACCGTAAAATTCCCTGGAAACTAGACTTCCATATCTTCCCAACCATATATGGTTCATCAGGTAGTACCTCCCGAGAAGGTGCAGTTTATTCTGAGAAGTTGACACATAATCTGCAGACAATTTCAAAGTTTTTCCTATATAATATTCCAAAACAGCAACTAATTAACTTCTTTTTTTTTTGTAAATTTTCTTCCAAAATTCTTATAAAACACGAAAACAAACTGAGTACTATGAAAACATAGAAAACAAGCTAATAAAAGCATAAGAAAACAAGATAAAATGTCGCATAAATATGCACCTATCACAGCAAGCCAAAATCAGAGTTTAGGTGAGTTCGTTACGAGTCTAGGAAGGCTAGGGGCATTTTGGTAATTTGTGCTTAGAAGGATAAGTTAGACTTTTTACTTGTTTGATGATTCAGTACTGGTATTATAAATTGATGACACATGTCACCATAAGGTTAGGGTTTGTGGTAGTGTGTGGGTGCTGAGTAAGTGTGTTTTTTTATTTGAATTCGGTTGGGAAAAAGGAAAACCAAATTGGGAAAAAACTAGGAAGAATTGAGATGAAATGAAGATGACACCCGAAAACAAATACCAAAACCCATTGATCAATTTGAGCTTCACATGAGAACTAGGAAGAATTGAGATGAAATGAAGGATTAAAGAGGAGAGAAAATGTGAGAGAGACGAAGAGGAAACCATAATTAAAGGAAGCACACAAAACCTACAGAACCCGAGAAACCTCCATGGAACCTGGAAATCTATTTTTGGTTTTGGATGATTGATGGGTAAGATTGAGTGTTCAATGTAAAGAATTGATTGCAGAAAGGCTTGGATTGACACTTGAAACGTTGACCAAAATTCAAGTTTAGGTTGTCGAGTTGGAGGTAGGAACTCGTGAAATTTAGATCATGTGTCCTTAATTGGGGTTATTTCGATGCATTTAGTTGCCTAAAATGTAGAAATTGGTGCAGTATTGAGCAGAATTGAACCGGGTCAAAGGACCCATTTGCAGAAAAAAGGGCAAAAGAGACAATGAATAGTGCAAGTGCGCGCATAGAGGCGCGTGAGCATTTTCCTCAAGGTATGGTCAACATGAATTTTAGTGTAACCGATGTAACGAACATTTTGGCGTAGGTTTCGAGTCGATCGGACACCGTTTCGATATAATTTTGATGATCTGAAGTGTTATGTTATATTTTTAATTTGTATTTGAATCCCGAAAAATTAGGGGATTTTAATGTGAGATTACTTGAGGTATTAGTGACCCTCGATAATGATTTTTGACAAGATTGGCGATTCCTAGAATTACGGAGGAGCATACAGCTCGAAATTGAATCGCGTGGACGGTGTGTGAGTGGACATTTGTTTTATAAACTGTTATGCATGCATAGTTAAATGTTTTATGTTATTTATTGCATGATTTGATTGCAATGATTTGAGGTCATTGCTTGATAATTTGGTGGACTTAATTGTCGATTTCTGAACAATTTTATAGATTTACGTGAAAATAGTATTTTGGGCTCGCACCCTGTTTTAGAAATGGTTTTGATTTGGAATTGGAGTCAAATGTAAGTATATGATTGAATTGGTGATTTTCAGATTTATGAAATGATTTATGGACACTGTTTTACGATGATTTCATGGAAGTGGAATTTTAGAGTACTGATGACTAATACTGTTGTTGATGGTTTTTGTGACTAGCTTGATGTTGATGGTTATGTCCAGATGCATGATTTAAGGAAACGGATTTTGGGAAATGTGGACCATGGGTTTGATATGTGCTATGATTGTGGGTCCCACGGTTTTCTATGTAATGTGATTTGAAATCAATTTATTCATGTTTTACTCTATACATGCATGATTTATAACTGGAGGGTAAAGAGTTTGTTTTTTAAATGGATTTTCAAATGATGTTATTTTTGTCAACTCACACTTTTATTATTTTGATGACCCTCCAGGCCATGGCATGAAGATCGGGGCTGCTTGAGAGTCGGAGGCATGAGTGGGAATCAGTGCAGTTATCCCTTGTGTGACAAGCACTGAGGGTGTTTTCGGAACTTCAATTAACTTTTCAGACGGGAGCAAGATTAGGCACCGTTATCAAAGCCTTTTTGGGACGGGTCCTGTCAGTTATGGTTGGCATGGTTTCACGTATCATAGTATGTAATTAAAATATTTAAAATGTAAGTGGTTGCTGATTTTCACCTTGAGTGATGATAGAATAGTCAAGAGTTAGATGAATATGATTAAAGTATAAGTTTACATTTTGCGATGTTGCTTATTATGACATAGGCTTGAATTAGTCATTCGTTTTGTTTGGTTGGCAGGGAGCAAGCTTAAATGGGGTAATTGAATTTCAAATGTACCTAAAGGTGCTAAGTAATTGTTGGCATAGCTAAGCGATGCGGAGACCAGTTCTTGGATGGGCAGAAATTCTTTGTGCAAAAATAAACTACACTATCCTCCGCAATTCATCATCCTCCATTAACATTTAAGGCGAATTTATGAGTGTTTTACCAAAGAGTGTCGAACCACTTAGCATCTATAAGGCGAATTCCTGAGGATTAAAAGTGTAACTCAACCTCTATAGGGTGAATTTCCGAGCACGTACTTGAGATAATATGCATGTATTTCGTAGAACTAAGGTTATGAAATTTCATAGGTTTTGAAGTTGTTATAATGAAATTTCGTAGGTTTTGAAGTTGCTATAATTTATGAATGAGTTAGGTTAAATATGAGTTGACCACGTGTTAATAATAGATTAGGTTAGTTTAGATTAGTTAATCACATAGGACCTTAGTAACAAACAATTATCCCCCGTGATTAATCAATCAATCAAATGATAATCATGCTTAGGTACTCTCAATCCCCAGTTAAGAGCGATCCCTACTTATCAATTCTACAATCTACAAAAAAAAAAGTTTTAATTTGCATATATTTTTATTAAGTGTTGAGTGTAACTTTGTATGTACTTTAATGCTTAATTTTAGTGTATCAAAAGTCACCGACAAGTGCGTGCCATTCTTCAAAGCCCTCAAAGGAAAGTCCAAACACATTACTTGGAAAGAAGAATTTACCAAAGCTTTCACATAAGTCTTTGCCTGGTCATATGCCGACATGTCTAGCATATCCACCGACTCCGCCACCGGCTCAGCATTGACTCTTCCTACAAACCAGTTGAGGAGAAATGACATATTTACAACACAGAGTAGACATACGCAATGAAGGTAAATATTGTCAAGCTCGCACCATACACTCTATCTAAAAGGCAGTCTAAGCCATTTGGGTGGACATCGTTTTGGTAAAAAAAAAAAAAACCCTCAAGATCCTAGCGAATGTGCGCCGACTTTATAGACCTGAACAAAGCATGCCTCAAGGATAACTTCCCCCTGCCCAAGATAGACTAATATGTCGACGCAACCATGGGATACGAGCTCTTGAGCTTCATGGATGCCTACTTTGGGTAAAACTAGATCTTCATGCATCCAGTTTACCAGATCCATACAACCTTCCAGACTGATTACGGACTCTACTACTACAATGTGATGTCAATTAGACTGAAGAACACAAGAGCTACCTATCAAAATCTCGTGAACTTCATGTTCGTAGACTAGATGGGGAAAAAATGGAGGTCTACATCGATGACATGCTCATCAAGAGTAAAACGATCGACCAGCACATCCCCAACATTTAACAGATGTTTGACTTTCTAAAAAGATACAGGATAAGGCTGAACCCAGCTAAATGCATTTTCAGAGTGGGCTCTTGAAAGTTCTTAGGCTTCATGATAAGTCTCGGGGGGTCGAGGCTAACCCAGAAAATATCAAGGCTCTCATCGACATGGAACCCCCAAGCACCTAGAAAAATACAAAGCCTCACTGGCTGAGTGGCAGCACTTACCTACTTCATCTCTAAGGCCACCGACAAGTGTGTGCCATTCTTTAAAGCTCTCAAAGGCAAGTCCAAACACATTACCTGGAACGAAGAATGTACCAAAACTTTCACCGAATCGAAAGAACACATGAGCAGAGCGTCACTACTCGCAAGACCTGAGACGGGAGAGCCCTTGTTTATATACCTCTCTGTCTCCTCATCCACAACTAGCTCATTACTCATTAAAAAAAGGATGGAGCTGAACACCTAGTATACTATGTGAGCAAGTCACTTCAAGGTACCAAAACAAGGTGCCTAGAGCTTGAAAAACTTGCCTTGCTTTGATCATATCATCTAGGAAGCTCTAACCCTACTTCCAAGCTTATGCAATCGTGGTGATGAATAAACCACTGCGACAAGTACTCTAGAAGCCCAATATTTTGGGATACTACTTAAATGGGAAATCAAACTTAGTGAATTAGATACCACTTTCGCCCCCCAAATTGCTGAGAAATGCCAAGCCATCGCAGACTTCATCTTAGAGTTATCATACATATCAATAGAACCTGAAGAAAAAACCATTTTTTTGACTCTTCCGACATCCATAACACATACCTTGGATGACGAAAGAACACAATTGGAGACCAACAAGCCGACTTGGCTCCTTTATGTGGACGGATCAACCTGCCATAGTGACTCAGGTGCAAGACTTGTCTTCACCACCCCACACAACGTGAAGATGGAATATACTCTTCACTTCATGTTCATAGCTTCCAATAGTGTAGCTGAGTGTGAGGCTCTTCTTGCAGGCCTCTGCCTAGCCTAGACCATGGAAGCCAGGTAAATCCAAATTTACAACAACTCCTAGCATATCGTCAACAAGTTTAACGATGAGTTTGAGGCGAAGGACTCTTCCATGGTTATACATGGCACTAGCCAAGTCTCTCTTGGACGATTTTGAGTGCCACACAATCACACTAATTCTAAGGTAAAAAAAATAGCCACGCTAATGCTCTTGCTCGGCTTGTATCCTCCCTTGATGAAAAAACATGTCGGAATGTCCTAGTAGAAATCCTTGAACAACCAAGCACTCAACACTTTCCCATTCACGTTATCGACACCAGCTCCACATGGATGGCCCCTCTGATTGCTTTTCGCACTATAAGACTCTTCCTTCTGACTAGGCCACGGCTAAGAAGAACTAACAATAGGCGGATTGACACACCATCATCAACGACGAACTCTACAAGTGAGGATCCATTCTTTTTCTCTTGAAGTGTCTTGTCCCTGAAGCTGAAAGGGCTATCTTGGAAGAAATACATGCCCGCATTTGTGGCAACCACTCTGGCCCCCAATCATTGGTGCACAAGGATTTCCGTGAAGTTTGTTACTAGCAAAAAATGCATGTGGATACATCAAACCTCACTAAACGATGTGACAAGTGCCAATGATTTGCTTCTTTCCTCCATCTTCTTCTAGAGAACCTTACACCCATGCTTAGCTGGTGACCATTTTCGCAATAGGGACTTGACCTTAATAGAAAAATGCCAATTGGAAATAGGCAGATAGAGTACGTCGTTGTCGTAGTGGACTACTTCACAAAATGGATCGAAGCCAAGGCCCTAGCCTCCATCACTACCGCGCAGATCAAAACTTTGATCTTCCAAAACATTATATGGTGTTTCAGTCTTCGACATACGATTGTCACAAAGTTCGACAATGCTCGCTTCCAAGTCTACTGTGAAATGCATAATATCAACTTGTGCTTCGCCTCCCCTGCTCATCAACAGTCCAATGACCAAGTCAATTGTAACGACCAATCCCGGAATTGAGATTAGTCTAGTGGATAATGATGAATTAGTGTGATTAATCGGTGATTAGAAGGGTGATTTCGGACGGACGGTGTGAAATGACGATTTTGCCCCTAGAATGGGCAAAAATGTTGACTTTTCGTTTGAGGGGTCAAATGGACTTTGACCGATGACTGTGACGTAGTTTAGGACGTCACGAGTTCATAGACAGGTGGCACGACCGATTCCGACATTCGAGGAAAAAGTTATGATGTTTGGAAGTTTGGGGGTACTTTGGTAATTTGGTTGAAAATGGGCAAATGGTTGAATTTTTATACGACGAGTATGTTTCACATATTTCTAGGACCGTTAGGAGGTCTCGATCTCTTGAGTACAACGACAGGTGGCACATTGTCATTGGACGTCAGATGATTCAGTTAATGGTCTAAACGTGCGAGGGGCATTTTGGTAATTTAGCCTCAAGGGCATTTTGGTCAATTGGCTTGCATTGGGATTGGTGGCCAGTGATCAGGGGACACTTGGATGTTCTTGGGAAGTTTGCCCACAGAAAATTGGACACCTGGCCCAATCTGGAGACTTGTGGAACCTTCCCTGCCGCCTCACACAATTTTAAAAAGGAATGATGGATTTACACGGTTTTGGATTAACAGAGAAAAACAGAGAGAATTCCACCCCTTCATTTCCTTCGATCTTCATTACTTATGCCTACCCTATGAATGAAAAAGAGAGAGTGGAATGGGAGGATTGTGGTGGTGCTGTCACGACGAGCCGTCGTGGACGGTGGCTCTGAACCTAGTAGACAACCCCGTTAGATGAACAGAGTGCACCTATGATCTTACTTATGTAACTCCCATAAACGACATCAGTTGTGTGTGACTTGTGAATGGAGGATGGAAAGGGAGTTGAGATGAACATGGTGGTGGCTACGGTGGAGCCTATGGCATCGATTTGAGGTAGGTAACCCGAGGATGTTATGTTCGGTTTAAAAATGGTACTTGGACTTCTAGTATTTAATCATCGATTTGGTGAATTAGGGAATGTTTTGGAAGTTAAGCAAGCTGTAAGGACTAGAACCGTGGCTTGAGGTGGTCTGTGGTTGGTGGCTAGAACCGAGAAGGAAAGTTTGGTGTGGAATCGACGATCGGGAAAGTATGATTAAGACCTTGGTTCTGTGATTTTAAGACATAGATAGATAGATAATGATGAGACGAAACTAAAGGTTGAAAAAGAATCGAAATTGGGTTGGAAATGACTGAAAACCGTGAGCGCCGGTCCAGTTGAACCGGCTAGTCTGAACCGGTCTGGACCGGGTCGATGCAAGGTTGAAGATAATGAATAGTGTGGCGCGTGGTTTGGGCGGCGCCGGGGGGGGGGGGGGGGGGGGGCGTGGGGCCTAGTCTGGGGAAGTTGTCAACACGTGTTTTGATGTAATCTATGTAACGAACATTTTGGCACTGGTTTCGAGTCGATTGGACATCGTCTTGATATGTTTTGGGATGTCCGAAGGTTTTAGCGCTCGTTTAAAAATAGTAAAAAAATCGTGAAAATTACGGGATTTTAGTAGAAGCTTTGTGAAGTATTTAGTGACCTTCTTATGGGATTTGGACAGGTTCGGGAAAACCAGTGATAGTGGATTAGCTGGAAAAAGCGTAATTGCGCGCGTATCAAGTCGGCGACGCGAATGGTCTGTGAGTGGACTTTCCTTTCTAACTAATGATGCATGCATAAATGTTTTTATATGTTTTCTATACGTGATTTCTATGTTTATGATATGATCTTGATGATTTACGGTTTTGCACGTATTTTGACATGTTTACGTATTTTCACGTTTTACGAAGTTACGATTTATGTTGTGATTTGATCATGGTTTTGGTGATTTGGTTTTGGGATTTAAATTCTGATTTGATTTCAAAGGTTTAGAAATGGATTTTGAAAAGTGATTTCGATAAATGTGATTTCGGGTTTTGGAATCGGATTTTGGAAATATGATTCAGATTCGGTTTTGAAGCTTGAAAGTGGATTTCTGGATTTGGGTTCGAAATGATGATTCCGGATGCCGGCTTACGGAATGATGATTTCGGATTCGAATTTGGAAATGGATTTATGGATTTCTATGATTTTCACTTGGTTTTGGATTTAAAGACCCAGATATGGTTGGATCTGGTTTTGAGTTTAAAGACTCGGTTGATTGATAACGGGGGAGGGCCCTGGATTGATATGTTTTGAGTTTAAAGACTCGGTTATTGTGATATCTCCCAAGGCCTGTTGATTGTGTTTTGAGTTTAAAGACTCGTTGATATCCCGGGAAGGCCTGATTATGGCCATGTGTTTTGAGTTTAAAGACTCGGCGTGCTTGAGATCCGGTAACTTGATTGATTGATGTTTTACTTTTGTTTTTCACTGGTTTTCAGATGTTTTGGGCTGTGGCCCAGATGATTTGGATTTATATGATTTTGGACTGAGGCTCTGGATTTGAGTTATGGATTTGAGAAAAGGAATTGATTTCCGATTGTCATTGATGGTTTCTTATCTTGGTTATGAAATGGTTTTATGAAAATAGTTTTCATATGCATGCATTGGTTTTTTTTAAATGGAGGGTATAAATGTAATTTCTTATAAACTGTTTTCTGAATGTATTATTTATTTTTGTCCACTCATAGTCTTTTTATGTTTCGATACCCTCCAAGTTTGATGTGGTGCGGGCTATTGTTAGAGAGGGACGAAGACATCACACAAGCGATCCATAGTAGGTTCTGCGCATTCTGGGGAGTCCAGAAGTTTTTGGAATGTTCGCTTGGGAATCCCTTATCCGGCTTACGTGTTACATGGAGGTTGGACGTCGGTTTAGCCTTCATGTTGCACGTAAGTTAGACAGGAGCATGGAATATCCCTTAATCCCGGGGGATTGGGGGTAGGGCATGTCATCGATGCTATCAACAAGATCATCAAGCATATGTTGAAGACCCAACTCAACGAAGGCAAGTGGTTAGAAATCCTCCTAAATGCACTATGATCGTACTGAACTTCATATCGAACAGCCACAAACGAGACACGATTCTGAATGACATTCAGAACCAAGGCAGTCATCCTCGCTAAGATACATGAGACATCCTACCGAGTCATGACTTACGGACTAGAGAAAAACGAGCATAAACTGGCGCTCATCTTGGTCCTCATCGAAGAACATCGAGAGCAAGACAACTTGAGGAACGTAGCTTACAAGTAGCACCTCTGCCAATACCATGACACATGAGTCAAACCTTGAAAATTCCAAGTCGGAGATTAAGTCCTAAGAAAGGTCAACCTTACAACTAAGAACTATTTGGTCGAAACTCTCGGACCGAATTTGAAAAGCCCTTACAAGATTACACGATTTTGTGGACCCAAAACATACAAGTTGGCCGACTTGGAGGGCAGGCAGCCAGGGCACCCTTAGAATGCCAACCACCTGATGAGGCATTTCATATGAACGACTCGGCCAAGACACAATAAATCAACCACCTTCTTTTTATTTTTTCTATAATTGATGTAATTAACCAAACTTGGCCCACAAATTATCAATGAGAAGTTTCTTACCAACTACTATTAAAAAACAATAAAAACTTTACACATGACTCAAACAACCGAGTCGGAGTACATGTCACATCCAGCCTACACTTGACACTTGACCTCGACTCAAATATTCAATTGAGAGTACATGCACACTTGGCCTTCACTAGACACTTGGTCTTGACTCACACATTCAAGTCGTAGTATAGGAACACTCGGCCTACACTAGACACTTGACTTCAAATCATACATTTGAGTCGGAGTATAAGCACACTCAGCCTACACTCGAACCTTGGGCCTATGATTCAAACCACAAAGTTGGAGTACATGTCGCACTCGGCCTACACTCGACACTTGGCCTCGACTCAAACATTCGAGTTACAATACATGGACATTCGGCCTACACTCGATACTTGGCCTCAACTCAAAAATTCGAGTTAGAATACTACCTTACTCGATCTACACTAGACACAACCTAAAACATAAAAACAGCCATCCGGTCTCGGCATACACATATTACTTGACATTTCATTATGAGTCAGTTAAAAAACAAAAAAAAAACATCGAAAGCAACTGATAAACAAAGGAATATCAAAGTCCTCGGCATTGACTACTCTTACTCTATCTATTGCACTTGCTTCTTCCTTAGTTATTCCTCCTCGATCGATTTAGGGTCATTTTCTTTGGCCTGCTCCTTGGTGTTTTTCCCATCACCACCTTCCTCTTTCTCGCCAGACTCAAAGTCCTCGGCCTCAATGCCTTAACCGAGCCAAGGGGTCTTAATCAACAATCCAGGATTGTGGAGGAAGATGTTCTTAAAGAACACCTAGTCACACTCAGTTGTATAGTCCATTTTAATCTTCTTGAGCTTAACCGACTACTTAAACATAGAAACTACCTCTTTTTGGATATAGGCAATGTCGGCCTCCTGAGCAGGCTTCACTCGAGTAAGCTTGACATCTTTCTCGGCCATTACCACCTTGGTCTTCAGCTCTTCCTGGCTCGTTAGCAGTTCTTGTTTCAATTCCTCCTTGCTCACCTCTACAATCACCATGGGCCTTGAGGGCCAGCTTGGCCTCCCTAAGCTTAGGAGCCAAATCCTCATATTGTTTCTTTAACTTCTCATTTTCCTTGGAGGCCAAGCAAGTGACCCTCATTTGAGCATTAGCAAACTGCAGGTACACTTTGTCAAGAGACTACACACATACTAGTAAGATCAACTTGAAACAAGACAAAGAAAACACACTTAAACAAAATTGTGGGAAAACCTACATTCAAAAGCAAGACCTTCTCCATATTCTACTCGAACGTCAAAGCATGAGTGTTAGCTAGTTCATCGGGCGGCATAGATGCCCCCTAACATATGTCATTCACCAGAGGAACCATTTGCTTAGCACAGTAGATGGTGGCCGAGGATGAGGCCACGCCAGGGTTGATGCACTCGACTCTATCAGTAAAGAGACCGAGATCGATCCCCTCACATCGAGCCAACATCTCAGCAACACATCAATCAAGCCGAGGTGGAGATGGAGGTCGTAAAACCTTAATAGGGGCATTAGATGCGAGTTAGACCTCATAAGCACTGACTGAGCATGCAAGATACCTTCAACCTTTTTTTGAACCTTCAACTGCCAAGGGTCAGGCAACCATACCCTCTCTAGCTAATACCCGACTAACACGCTAGTCTCATGGTGGGGAGCCTACGACCGAGAGTCCACATGCTCTTCCACCAAGTCTACTTGCTCAGCTATCCGATTCAAAAGAGGAGTCGAGCCGAACATAGAGGTATGGGTGTAACGACCCGTTCTGAATTTACAGGGATTATTGATAATTAAGTGAGAACTATCGGGATTAATCAGGGATTAATCGAGGATTATCAGACGATCAGAGTGAAATGACGATTTTGCCCATAAACGAGTAAAAATATAACTTTTGACTTGAGAGGTCAAATGCACGTGAACCTGGGTCCATTACGTAAAGCGAGATGATACGAGTCCACAGACAGGAGATACGTCAAAATTGAACATCGCACGAGAAAGTTACGAGTCAATGAAGGTTTTTCATACTATTCATAATTGCACGATTTTCAAGACGGTTGACTTGTTGTTTGGTTGTGGGGCTCTAAAATATCTAGTTTTGAACCAATGGATGAGTGCCAAGTGTCACCCATCCCATTGGCCTTTCCCCCCATATTCATGCATTCATTACACCACCATCTTTCTCTTTTTCTCTCATCCAAAACTGAAACCCCTACCTCATTTCATCCTTCCACTTTCCTTGTTCTGTGTGAGAGGGACTGAGAGTGAGAGTGGGGCAGAGAGACTGAGAGAGGCGGACGAGGATGGCAGAGTCGTCCTGGAGGTGGCCGAGAAACTCATGAAAAAGGTAAGCCATGTGGGTGTTTGATTTTGGTTTTTGATTTTGGATGTTTGGGGTTTGTTCTGATGCCTTGTCCATGTTCTCTAAGGTTACACGAGCTCATAGGGACAAAAATGGAAGGCTAAGGCTGCTAGAACCGCCCTAGAAGGAGGTTCGAATGTTGAACCGTGAAGATAGATCTTGACCAGGTAATCTCTGGGCTTTTTCTCTGATTCTGACCTCGCAGATAGATTCCTAGGAGTGAGAAGAGTGTGTAGGAAGAAAAATGGAGGTAAACGGTGGTCAGACAGTGAAGATACGACCGGGTCAAAGTTGTGGGTTGAATGATTTGTTATAGTGACCCGGGTGGGCCCGATTGAGGGTTGAAGACGAAGACGTGGCTTGCCACATCATGTCAAGCGACATGGCCAACCAAAGGATGACATGTGGCCAAGTGTCAGTTCAGTCAGTAGGTGATGTGGCAGTGCCATGTTAGACATGCCAGGCATGTCAGACCACGTGGACTAGTGAGGTTGTGCCATGTGGCAACGTGTTAGAAGTTGGCAGGTAACGTGTTAGCTGATGTGGCAGTCCACGTCAGACTTGTCAAACCACATGGATCAGTGAGGTGGTGCCACATGGTAATATGTAGAGACTTGTTAGAGGTGTCGGTGACATGTGGCAATGATGATGTCAACAAGTGATGTTATCAAGTGACGTGGTAGTGACAGAGGGTGACACGTGGCACCAGTCTGCCGTGCCACGTGGCAGGTCGTCACATTATCAGAAATGTCAAATGTCAAGCTGACATTAGCAGTAACGTGAGCTAGAGCTGACGTTAGCAGATGATGTCAACATGACGTTAGCGTTGACCAAGCGCGAGTGAGGTTTGACTGGCGTGTGAGGGCACGTGGGCACAAATTTTTAGGCCAAAATGATCTTATTCAAAAGGTTCTGATGATCTAAATCCAATGTTGGTGGTTTTAGGTCGATCGAAGAACATTTGATATGTTATTTGGAGGTTTTTACTCTCGGGAAGCTTGTTCGAGACATGTTTACTGTTCCGGGAGTTTTGAGGGTTTATGGTTTAGACTTGTATAGATGGTTAGTGATATTTGAGTATGATTTGGACAGGCCCAAACGTTCCGAGAGACGTTGGATTAGACTCGGATTGGGTTACAGTACGGATTGTGAGCGCGCAACATGAACAGTCTATGAGTGGAGATTATGCATAAATTTTATTTGTTTTATGAACATGGTTTTAGATGCATTTATTGCTGAAAAGGTTATATTGCACGTATTTTAATATTTGTATTTTATGTCGTACTTATGCTTAGGCTGAGTTTTCTACATGCTTGGGATTTCAGTGATTTGAATAATGTTTTGATTATCGGTTTGAATGATTTCACAGAGTTGCATGAAATGGACATTTTGGGCTTGAGAACAAGTTGGTTATTGACTTTGACTTGGATTACAGTCAAAGTTGATTTTTAACAGTGATTTGAATAGTGACATGGTTTTCAGATTTGGAAATGGTATTTCGGGCTTGTGTTCTAGTTGGTTTATGGTTTGAATTAGAGTATATTCAAATGTGAAACTGAACAATATTTCGATTTGGAATTGATATATCAGGCTTGGGACCTAGTTCTGATTTATGATATGATATTTCGGGCTTGTGGACCCTGTTGTGGATTTACGAAATGATATTTAGGCTTGTGACCCCGTTGAAAATGATTTTAACTCAAACTGTGAGTCCTTGTGAACTGTTTTCCACACGACCATCCTCTATGATGTGATTGTTCCCTTTGGACGTCCCAGATCCCAAAGTGGTAACCTCCGATGTCGTAGATCCTAGAGCTTCGAGATGTCGTAGATCATAGAGAGGTCACGATTACCCTGGAGGTGAGTAGCTCTGAGGGGAGGCTCAGGCTCAGGAGTGTCAAATATGGACATTACCCAGACGTCGAAGATCCTGGGAATGCCATCACTCAGACGTAGTAGATCCTGAGTGTATACTCGGACGTAGAATCTCGAGTCGCACGCGTTGCGTTGATATTGTGACTATTGAGATGATTTGCTGGATATAGGATAATGAGGATGGGTTGCTATTTTTCAGGCAAAGGCCCTACTGAGATGATTTGTGAGATTTGGATTTGGGCGGAGACCCTACATGATTTGGTTTTGGACTGAGACCCTACACGATTGATTTGGGTTGAGACCCTACTGAGGAACTAGATTTGATTTGATAAATATTTTCACTGTGTATTAATTTGAAAACCAATATGTTTTGGTTTTACGAAAGCACTTGAGATATTTTTTTCTGATGCATGCATGTTTTTAATTGAAGGGTATAAATGTTATTGCAAAAATTATTTTTCAACTGATTATTTTTGTCCACTCATAGTTTTAATGTTTTGATACCCTTAAAGTTGATCACAAATACGGGTTGTAGTAGAGACCAAGGCATCACATGCCGGTGTGTACTTTGGAAACCGCTGCGTACACTTGAAACCTGGTGTGGCTTATGGTTTTATTCCTAGTCTGACACATGGTGTCATACGGAAGCAAGGCACATCCCACGATAATCCAAGGAGATTGGGATGGGTCCTGTCAGCTTGGTATCAGAGCACTGGGTTGCTCTTGTGATGTTATGCATGCGTCGGATGTGATGTTTTTACGACGACGACAGCCAGTTATCAACTTGATAGTGAGGGTAAGAATAGGAAAGTTAAGTGGGAATGGGCCTCAAATAGGAGTACATGAAGTCATTGATGACCCTAGTTTGCGATAGGTTGAACAAGTTACCAGAAGAGTGGTACTTGTGGATTGGATCCCGAGGTGGACCAATCAGTGGATCTTACGCTTTTGAGTAGATTGTACAGGCAATGAGTTGCCATTACGAGCACTTAGTACATATAGCAATGAGCTTTTTGGATACGTCTGCACGAGGTTTGCTGTAAACATTGCTATCAACGGACGTGGATGATACTATCAAAAGTTGAGCGACGTCTAAAGAAGGTTTCTTACTTCATATTTGCCCTAGGATTATCGAGATAAGAGGGAGGCGGAGTTCCTCCGGCATGAGTAGGAGATTTGGTGGTAGCTCAGTACGAGCAGAGGCTTGGGATTTTATTATGGTGTGCCACCGAAACTTGGCTATTGAGGTTGTCAGGACCCGACCCTCCTCGCTTAGGACCCGACTCATCTAGCATGATATTGTCCGCTTTGGGCCTCCTTGCCCTTGCCCTCACGGTTTTGTTTTTGGGAGCTCACGGTGTAACTTCCCAAGGGGTCACCCATCATGGAATTGTACCAGCCTCAACTAGCTTAACTTTGGGGTTCCAATCCCCCCCAAAGCCACTGAGCTCCCAAAAGGCCTCATGCTAGATAGGTGTGTGCCTACACTGTTAAGGCACACCACCATTCCCTTCCCAGACCATTCCCCCATCGTAGGAATGTGCGATTGTTCACCGTTCCCTCCAGGACACGGGTCTTACAGGGGTAGTGAGGCTTCGTCGGTGGCGATTGTGTTGAGATGTCACACTATCTCAGTAAAGATAAGTTGGACAGAATCTCAACAGTGATTGGATGATTCCTGCTGACACCGAGGTCGTCTAGATGATGCATCGACTAGGGGCCTTTGCAGAGGGACATTTCTAGCCCCTAGTCTTTGAGTAGCAATAGTGTGATCGTAGAGATCGATGAGCGGGACGGAGAGGATCCCAAGAGGACCGGTTGAGATTGCGGTTATCTTTCGAGTTCAGTGTGACTTTTGGACATCTGTACTGCACTTGGAGTAGAGACAGGTGTTTGCTTTACTTTGGTGAGTGTGCACGAGTATTGATGGAGTTTGGACTCACACAACCTTTTCTTGGGATCGGCTTCCCATTAGATTGGGACATACGAGCCAGTACTCCGACGGGTTCAATGATGGAACCACCTACTGGATTTGAGTAGAAGGTGTGACAAAAGACATAAAGTTTTCTAGGACATACAAGACTTGTTGTGATGTTCCACTAATTCATCAGGTGGACTACCCGTTACTCTTCTGTTGAGTTTTGGAGGAACCAGATGTAGTTGGTAGTCCTTGATTTTTCACGTTTGGCCTTTTGGGGGGACCAAAGGAGATCTCTAAGGAAGAGTATTCGGCTTTTTACAAGAGTTTTACCAATGACTAGCCAGAGGATACTCATTTCGTGAGTTATGGTTTGGAAGCCATGAGTTTTAGGCTGTGCCGAGTTTCCTCTGATAAAAGTGGATGTTTATGGTTGCCACATTTAGAGGAGAATTCCTGAGTATGTAACCCCTTTTTCAACCACCTTGTCGGAAGGTACCGACAAAGTTGAAATCATTGAGAGTTCAGTACATGATTAGTGGATTTGGGGTTAGGTTGACTTGGAATTTCACTTTGGGGAACCCCAGTGTTCTTTGTCGAAATTTGATGGAACTTCGAGAGTTAGGCTTGACCAGGCAGCAGGACAGTGAGCTGGTATGGAACGAGTATTCCTTACCACGTGTCAGCTAGTGAACTTTCTTCATCACTTCTGGGTTTCATGGAGATGTCACCCAGGAAATTCGATTGAGTTGAGGAGTGGAAGGTGCTTGGTGTCACCTAATGTGATGAGTAAGTATCAGATTAGGTGGACCTGTATTGGTGTTATGGGTCATGTTACGTTGACTTACAGAGCTAATGTGGATCCTTGGAGGATCGAGGTGGTTGAGGACCGATTGGGATGTGGATCGAGATGATTATAGATTGAGACGTTTGTGGATCGATTTGGTTATGGATCGAGATGGTCGAGGATTGAGTTGGTCGAGGGTCGAGGTAAGTGTGAATCGAGACAAGTGTGGATTGAGATAGTTGAGGATCAAGTTGTCTTTAGATTAGCAAGGATCGATATGGTTGTGATCGAGTTGGTTGTGAATCGAGCTAGTTTGGGATTAGCGTCAGCCAACCATGACGATTACGATTGGATTCACTCAGACTGGATGAGTGTTATGGACATTCGGGTGGAGATTTTTCTTCTGGGATTGTAGTATGTTCACGGGATTGACTCATAAGGGAGTCAATCTGGTGTGAGATGATAATTGAGTGAGCATAATGTTTGACTCTTCCAAACGTTAGCAGGATTTTTGCCACATTGGCGCTTGTGCATGAGAGTTGGATTCACTATCTCCCCGAGAGATGTGCAGGATCATAAAGATCACAGAGCCTTATGTGTCGGTTCACTCCAAGGGAGTTACACTCAAGGCAGGGGAATTGGCTAGAGTTGGCTAAAGACCAAGATGGTACATTTGGTTATCATTCGAAGAAAAGTGAACATAGTAGCCGATGCCTCGAGTCGGATGTTGCAGGCTCATTATCTCTTTGCACGTTGTTCATCTACCTTTGATATTGGAGCTCCAGATGGAGGGATTGTGCTGATGGTAAATGACCATGGAGTGATAGCCAATAGTGTTCCAGCAAGACCTTTATGGCTGGATTAGCAGTTACAGAAAACTGCAGGATCTGATCTTTCGCATCATCAGGATGGGTTTGAGGTAGGTAACCGACTTACGTCTGTTGACCTTTGGAGTTAACCAAGGAATCAGATTGGTTAGTGGACTGGCTGGATTGTCTCTGGAGTTGGTCAGGTGACCGCGAGAACACAAAGAGGATCTTGTGTATTGGTATGTGATTGGCATCATCAGCAGAGATAGGGCAGACAGGTTCCAGTATCGGATTATGATTGGCATGTCAGCAATATGATAGACGAATTAGATCCAATATTGATTTAGCGTGTGGTTTTTATTGTGGATACTGGTACCTGTCTGGATGGTGCGTGTGCAGTCCCCGGATGTTGCGTGAGTGCAGTCCTTGAGGAGGCATATGAGTAGTGCCTATGTGCTTATGTGATGTGGGTGCACATGTGAGTAATGCATGTTGGAATATGTAATTGTTGAGTACTGATCATTCTGATTGATGTGGTATGATCATCAGATTGAGTTCGAGATGGACATGGTATGGTAATTGGATTGGATCTGATGTTGAGAGTTCATTGAGGACTAGGACTAGGCATCGAATACTGTGCACTAGCGTAGAGTGGCTTTAGAAAGTTTAGTGATTGTGCAAGCTTGGAGCTCAGGGCCATGGTTGTAGACCAGAGGAACCCTAGTAATTCTATTTGTGATTGTCTCGCTATAGCTAGTATTCGATGAGGTCAGGATACACGCAAGATGAGTAAGATGTCAGTTTGAGACTCGAGAGGAGTCAGGATCACAACGTTAGTCCCTGAGTGATACAAGGTACCCTAATAGGACTCTAGAGAGAGTCGAGTTTTTCGAGTCACTATCGAATAGAGACAGTGGAGCCGTGAGTTACCAGCTGGTCACGATAGTGCATCATTGGTGTGATTTACGGTTAGAGACCGCTTAGTGAGACATAGGACTTGTGGTGCTCAGTAGGAGTACGATTATCAACCTGGAGATTTGAGATTGGGGATTTCCGATGACGGTTTGGTCACACGCTTGTTGGATACGGTCGCGGAGGATGTGCCGAGTTTCAGCATTAACTGTCAGATTGTGGTTGATATCAAGTGACGTTTGGTTTCTGTTGAGTACTGTGGATAGATGTTGGACGTGTACGTATACACGTGAGAGCCTGGGGTTGGAGGAAAGATTAGATTTTTGCAATTCTGATATGAGTCGATTTGAATTTCGAGAATGAAATTCTGTAAGGGGGGTAGATTGTAACGACCTGCCCCAAATTTACAGAAATTATTGATAATTAAGTGAGAATTATCAGGATTAATCGAGGATTATAGGACGATCGTGGTGAAATAACGATTTTGCTTCTGCACGGGTGAAAAAGTTAACTTTTGACTCGGGATGTCAAATGCATGTGGATCGAGGTCCATTACGTAGATCGAGAGATACGAAACTGTAGACAGGCGGTACGTCGAGATCGAACATCGTACCGGAAAGTTACGACTCAAGGAGAATTTTTTGTACTATTCATGATTGCATGATTTTCGAGACGATTGATTTGTTGTTTAGTTGTGGGACCCTAAAATATCTAGTTTTGGACCAATGGATGAGTGACAAGTGTCACCCATCCCATTGGCACTTTCCTCGCATTCATGCATTTATTACACCACTATCTCTCTCTTTTTCTCTCATCCAAAATCGAAACCCCTTCCCCATTTCTTCCTTCCACCTTCCTTGTTATGTGTGAGAAAGACTGAGAGTGAGGCAATGAGACCATGAGAGGCAGACGAGGACAGCGGAGCCATCATGAAGGTGGCCGGGAAACTCTGGAAAAAGGTAAGCCATATGAGTGTTTGATTTTGGTTTTAGGTGTTGGACATTTGGGGTTTGTTCTGAAGCCTTGTCCACGTTCTTTGAGGTTGGACGAGCAAATAAGGACAAAAATGAAAAGCTGAGGCTGCTGGAACCGCCCAGGAAGGAGGTTCGAATGTTGACCCGTGAAGATCGATGTTGACTAGGTAATCTCTAGGCTTTTTCTTTGATTCTAACCTAGTAGATAGATTCATGGGAGTGAGAAGAGTGTGTAGGAAGAAAAATGGAGGAAAACGGTGGTCGAACGGCGAAGATACGACCGGTTCAAGGTCACAGGTCGTATGACCCGTTACAGTGACCCAGGTCAACCCGAATGAGGGTTGAAGATGATGATGTGGCATGCCACATCATCATTTCATGCCACGTGGAAAACTATAGGATGACACGTGGCCAGGTGTATGTCTAGGTAGTAGCTGACATGGTAGTGCCACGTCAGACATGTCAGACCACATAGACCAATGAGGTGGTGCCACTTTACAACTTGTTAAGAGCTAGCAAGTGAGGTGGCAGTCCACATCAGACTTTTCAGACCAGATGGACCAGTGAGGTGGTGCCACGTGACAATGTGTCCGAGACTTGTCAAAAATGTCAGTGATGCGTGGCAGGGCACATGGTAGTGATGGAGTCAGCAGGTGACATCATCATATGACGTGGTAGTGTCAAAGGGTGACACGTGGCACCAATTCAAATTTTCCATGTGTTAGAGAGTGACACATGGCACCAGTCCGGGTGTGCCATGTGGCAAGTTTTCAGACTGTCAGAGATTTCAGATGTTAGGCTGACGTCAGCGGATGGCGTTAGAAGTAATGTTAACAGATGGCGTCTGTAGTAACCTCAGCTAGGGCTGATGCCAGCGAATGACGTTAGCATTAACCAGGCGCGTGTGAGGTTTAACTAGCGCGTGAGGGCTCATGGGCACAAATTTTGAGGTCAAATTGGTCTTGTTTGAAAGGTTTTAACGATCTGAATCTAATGGTGATGGTTTCAGGTCGATTAGAGGTCATTTGATAGGTTATTTGGAGGTTTTTAGCCTCGAGAAGCGTGTTTGGGACACGTTAACTGTTCTAGGAGTTTTGAGAGTTTATGGTTTATACTTGTATAGATGGTTAGTGACCTTTCAGTATAATTTGGACAGGCCCGGACGTTCGGGAAATGTTGGATTAGCCTCTGATTGGCTTACGGCGCGAATTGTGAGCGCGCAACATGGACAGTTTGTGAGTGGACATTTTCTTTATAAAGTGATGCATGCATACATGTTTTATATGTTTTATGAACATGATTTTAGATGCACTGATTGCTTATGATTTGAATATGATTTGGCATTTTCGTAGAAAATGTTATATTGCACGTATTTCGAGATTTGTGTTTTATGTGATACTTTAGCTTAGGTCAAGTTTTCTTCGTGCTTGAGATTTCAGTGATTTGAATAACGTTTTGATTATTGGTTTGAATGATTTCATGGAGATCCGTGAAATGGACATTTCGGGCTTGAGACCCAGTTGGTTATTGACTTTGACTTGGATTATAGTCAAATGTGAATTTGAACAGTGATTTGAATAGTGAAATGGTTTTCAGATTTGGAAATGATATTTCGGGCTTGTGTCCCATTTGGTTTATGGTTTGACTTATATTATAGTCAAACGTGAAACTGAACAATGTTTTGATTTGGAAATGATATATCGGGCTTGTGACCCAGGTCAAATTTATGATATGATATTTCGGGCTTGTGACCTTGTTGTGGATTTGCGAAATGATATTTCAGGCTTGTGACACCGTGAAAATGATTTTGACTCCAACTGTGAGTCCTTGTGAACTGCTTTGCACACGACCATCCTCTATGATGTGATTGTTCCCTTCAGACGTTATAGATCCTGGAGTGGTATCCTCCAGACCTTGCAGATCGTGGAGCCTCCAAACGTCGTAGATCCTAGAGAGGTCACGATTACACTGCCTGGAGGTGAGTAGCTCCGAGGGGAGGCTCAGGCTTAGGATTGACAGATATAGACATTAACTAGACGTCGAAGATCCTAGAAATGCCATCACTGAGACGACGTAGATCTTAGGTGTATACTCGGACGTAGAATCCCGAGTCGTACGCGTTCCGTTGATATCATGACTATTGAGGTGATTTGCTGGATATTGGATAATGAGGATGAGTTGCTATGTTTAGGGCAAATTCCCTATTGAGATGATTTGTGAGATTTGGATTTGGGCGGAGACCTTACATGATTTGGTTTTGGGATGAGACCCTACAAGATTGATTTTTGGCTGAGAGTCTACTGAGGAACTGGATTTGATTTGATAAATATTTTCATTGCGTATTAATTTGAAAACCAATATGTTTTGGTTTTACGAAAGCACTTGAGATATTTTTTTCTGATGCATGCATATTTTTAATTGAAAGGTATAAATGTTATTGCGGAAATTGTTTTCCAACTGATTATTTTTGTCCGCTCACAGTTTTAATGCACATCCCACGATAATCCAGGGGGATTGGGATGGGTCCTGTCAGCTTGGTATCAGAGCACTGGGTTGCTCTTGTGATGTTATGCATGCGTCAGATGTGATGTTTTTACGGCGACGACAGCTCGTTATCAACTTGATAGTGAGGGTAAGAATAGGAAAGTTAAGTGGGAACGGGCCTCGGATAGGAGTAGATGAAGTTATTGATGACCGTAGTTGGAGATGGGTTAAATAAGTTACTAGAAGAATGGTACTTGTGGATTGGATCCCGAGGTGGACCAATCACTGGATCTTATGCATTTGAGTGGATTGTACATGCGATGAGTTGTTGTTATGAGTGTTTGGTACAACTAGCAATGAGCTTTTTGGATAGGTCTGCAAGAGGTTTGTGGCAGACATTTCTATCGACGGACGTGGATGGAACTATCGAGAGTTGGGTGATGTCTATGGAACATTTCTTAAGTCATATTCACTCCAGTCTTATTGATATACGAGGAAGGCGGAGTTCCTCTGGCATAAGCAGGAGATTTGATGGTAGCTCAGTCCAATCAGAGGCTTGGGATTTTGTCATGATGTGCCACCGAAACTTGGTGATTAGGGAAGTGAGGCATCGTCGGTGGTAATTGTGTCGAGATGCCACACCTTCTCAGTGGAGATGCATTGGACATAATCTCAGCACCGATCGGATGATTCCTGTTGATGTCGAGGGCGCCTAGATGATGCATCGACCATGGGGCTTTGCATAGGGACGTTTCTAGCCCCGAGTCTTTTAGTGGAAATAGTGTGATCGTAAAGATCGATGAGCGGGACGGAGAAGATCCCAAACGGATTGGTTGAGATTGTGGTTATCCTTCGAGTTCGGTGAGACTTTTGTACATGCGTACTGCACCTGGAGCAGAGATAAGTGTTTGTCTTACTTTGGCGAGTGTGCATGAGTGTTGATGGAGTTTTGAGTCACACACTTTTTCTTGGGATCAACTTCCCATTGGATTGGGACATGCGAGCTAGTACTCTAACGGGTGCGGTGATGGAACAACCTATTGGATTTGCGTAGAAGGTGTGATAAAAAAACAACTTGGTTTTCCAAGACATACAAGACTTGTTGTGATGTTCCACCAATCTATCAGGTGGACTACCCGTTACTCCTCTGTTGAGTTTTGGAGGAACCAGATATAGTTGGTAGTCCTTGATTTGTCACGTTTGGCCTTTTGGGGGGACCAGAGGAGATCACTAAGGAAGAGTATTTAGATTTTTACAAGTGTTTTACCAATGACTAGATGCCTTCTTGGCCTCATTAACGTTAGTCATCACCTTTTCAGCTTCCCTCAATATCTTCTTGCCCAAATAATCGAGAACTGCAAGGCCAACCCACTAATCAGCAATCGACAAAAAAAAAACATAATAATAGGTGACAAGCAACTTACAATCGTTCGAGTTGATCAAACTAGCTCAATGTTGAAGCTTAGGAAAACGAAGGATGAGTTGGTTGTGTTCTAAGTTGTCTCGCTTCGTTCTCACTTTTCTGATAACCTCCTTCTTAGCCTTTGAGATATCCTCAGCGGGAAATAGAACTGCTCACCAAATTAATGGTAAGAATCATAACAAGACTTGGACACAAAATAGGAAACAAATATGCACGATCAACACAACGAAGACCGAGAAACCTAAGCACCTTCGGTTTGGAACTTTTCCACTATGTGACTTCCCCTCGATGCTCACTTCCCTCTCCCTATCGTCAAAACAGAACTGAGACTTGCATGTTTTTTGTGAGGTTAGCGTGAGCCCACCCCTCTCGGACTTCTTAATACACCAAACATAAATCCAACCGGTGCTCTATTGCTGGAAGCCGCCGAACTCATACAAGTACGTTAGTTGGGCATCGATTGGCCCAGACACTTTGTCCCACGAAACGCCTTATAGAGAAAGCATAGCACTATCCAAATATTGGGGTTCAGCTGGCCGAGTGCAACCCTCATCCTCTTCACCATCTTTCACAACTACGGATGGAGTCATGGGTAAACGATGTGAGTCATTAGCTTGGGGTAGAACAACGCCATCTCGGGCGGTGGATTGCTCGATACCTTGACCTTCGTCGTCAACCTCATAGTCACCGAATTAGGAACTCCAAACTCAACTTGGAGTTTACTCAACCCAACCTCGGTCTCCCTGTGGGCCAGCTCGTCCACTAAGTACGAGGCCTTTACAATTAGCACCAATTTTGGCACCTAGCGCTTGTGACAGGACCTATCCCAACCCCCCCCCCCCCCCCCCCCCCGGGATTACCGTGGAATGTGCCCTGCTCCCGTCCAATAAGAGGTGTCAGACAAGGGATAACCAAGAGCCACTGCCCAACGGGGCATCCAGAGTGCGCAAGGATCGATGGAGGAGGTGTGCAATGTCCCAGTCTCTGCTGCAATCGCATCTGTAATCAACCTGAAGGGCATTAAAACCAAAAGCTGTGAGTGGACAAAAACCAATAAGTTCATCAAATACATTTATAAGACATTTATGCCCTCCAATAAAAACGTATGCATGCCACAAAAACCAGTAACCAAAACGTTTGCTCAACCGAGCCCTTAGGGCCTTAGCCCAAAAACCGTTAACCAAAAACCAAGTGTGGGAACTCAGCCCAAAACAGTGGAATACCACAACCATACATATTAAAACCAAGTGGGCCACCGCCCAAAGCCATAAATATAAATCCATAAATCCAAAACCATTTAGGGTCTCTGACCCGACATACCATTTCATAACCAATAATCCATTTATACCATATAACACATATCCAACCAATAAGCCATTTTATTCATTAATCCATATTTTACCATTACCATCACCAGCATCCCAGATGCTTAGCGTCCCAGACGCTAGACGTCCCTGACGTCATATCTCACGGTTTAATAAGCTACGCGTGCTGCCCGGGGTCTCTCCGGGTCCATATATCTGACATCCCTGATGTCTGACGTCCCTGACGTCAATCATAGCAATCCTGCTCCTGAGTCATCATACGGTCCGGCTGCTCCGTATAATGACCCCTCGCAGGCAATGCACCGTGACTTCCCCAGTGTCCCAGACATCTGGAGGAGACCATCATATATCCTTGTATCCAGATGGTATATGGAAAAACAGTTTTATTAAATCCTTTTATCACATCATTACCATTGGTCCCTGCCCGAAATTTCCATAAAACCATGTAATTCCATTTAGGGTCCTTGACCCAAAATCACAATTATTAAATATAGGGTCCCTGACCCGAAATCACATTTATTATCCAACTGGGCCTCATACCCGATTTTATGAACCACTGGGCCCACGACCCGATTTGTAAACCAACTGGGGCCCTGGCCCGATAACATAACTCAAATGGGTCTCAGCCCGATTTCATACCAACTGGGCCCCTGGCCCTATTTCATTAACCAACTGGGCCCCCGGCCTGATTCTCAAATGGACTCCAAGTCCGAAATTTCCAACATAATTGGGCCTCAAGCCCGAGTTCATATTTCCAATTTCAAAACCATTTCATCATATTATATCCAAGTCATAATTATGGAAAAAACCATGTAAAACCGGAAAACCTCGATTTACGTGCAAGCACGTAAATCACCTCGAAATACGTGAAACCGTACAATTTACCAACAACCAAATCAACATCACACAATCACAACCATAATCCATATAAAACATTTAAGCATGCATAGAATTTATTAAACCAAAGTCCACTCACAGACCGTTTTAACGGTATGCCTCGATACGCGTGCCACCGACCCACCCGGGCCTCACCACTATCACCGGGACTCCCAATCCTGTCCAAATCACATTAGAGGGTCACTAACCTCATCATTAACATCCTATCGAAGTCCCGTAATTTTCCCGAATTTTTACTTATTTTTAAACTTGATTTAAAACCTTCGGACATCCCGAACAATATCGAGACGGTGTCCGATCGACACGAAACCAATTCCAAAATGTCCGTTACATCGAATAGATTAAAAGTCATGTTGGAAGTTTCCCCAAAATACCCTTCACGCGCCCCCACGCGCCAGGTCAACACTCAGGTCAACCCTGATGACGTCATGCTACAGTAACCGGGTTCTGAAACCGGGTCTGTAACCGGGTCGCCGTCGACCCACGGCTTGACCCGATCACAGATCGAGTTTTAGACCACCATTTTTGATACGGTTTGATCCTATGGACTCGTCATAACCTCTTCTACGGTTCTGTGACATCCAAACTCATTTTTAGGTTGATTAAACTACCTGAAATCTGACAGGAAAATCGGCTGAGAACTCAGGTCATCATCTCCGGCGACTCGTCGAGATTCCGGCCGTGGTTCATGGTCCAAAATGGTCGTCTAGGTTCCTAGGACATGTCTCAAAAACAACCAAACATTCATAACGTCAAAAACGGACGTTTCAAAGCAGGGAAGTAAATCGGGTCTTCACGGGTTTCTGGACTTACCGCCGCCGTGGGCTGCCCAGTCGTGGTCTGAGTCGTCCTAAGGTCACACTGATCCTAACCCTACGTTGGTTCGAGTCCAGGTATAAATGTTTGGATGGTTGGATCGATTTGGGCTGTTCGGGTTCCTCTCGGGTCTGTGGGTTTTCCGGCCGTGCAGGGTGGCCGTGAGGTGGTGGCCATCGTCTGGAGGTGGCTGAGGTCTGTCTGGAGGTGTCTGGTGTGTGAGGCTGGGCTGTGAGGTGGTGGAGTGTTTGTTCTTGGAAGGAAACCGTGCTCACGGTTTTGAGGGAGAATGAAAATGAGAGGAATGTGTGGTCTGCTCAGACAAAGAGAAGGAAAATGAATCAACGGCCCAGATTCATTCTGTGGTTAGAGATGGATGGTGAGGATTTAAGGAGAGGAAATAATTAATTAACCCAAATGGCCAGCAAAGATCCCTGATTTAGGGAATGAAGGGGATGATGACATGTGTCATACATCAAGGGTCTAGATTGGTTTGGGATTAGGATAATCAGATTTTATTATTATATTATTATTTTATTCTGAGTCTCGGTTAATCGAGTTTACTTCCGTGACCAAAACTTTTTCGTCGCATCTCCGATTTCGGCATGCCGCCTGTCGTTGGATTCGTATCGACGATACCTACGTAACGGTCCTTGGCACTCGTCCATCGGACCTCCCGGTCAAAAAGTCAACATTTGGCCCCTAATAAGCCAAATTATCAAAATACCCCTCAACATCCGAACCTCACAACTTTCTCTACGAATGTCGGAATCGAACGTGCCACCTGTCTATGAACTCGTGACGTCCCGAACTACGTCACGGTCATTGGTCAAAGTCCGTTTGACCGCCCGATCAAAAAGTCAACATTTTGCCCACGACCAGGGGCAAAACGGTCATTTTGCACAATTTGTCCGATTCCGCCCTACTAAGCACCGTTCAACCTCACTAATCGAGATTAGTCACTAAACTAATCCCGGAATTCGGGACGGGTCGTTACAGCTTGTTGGACGATTTTTGGGATGAAGACACTACCTCTCTTGAGACCATATGAAAGCTTTAATGCTCTATAAACCCCTTTCTCTACTATGGTCTTGGCATCGACTGTGGTGTTGCCACCTTCGGATCGTTCAGTCATCTCCACTATAGGGACCAACCCCTCTCTCTAACTAGAACTCTCGACTATTTCCTCATTTGGCTGGGTTCTATCTCCACTCTCCTCTAGGCTTGACCCCTACTTACTTATGGACCGAGTAGGCTCTACAATTTCGACACTCTCGACCAAGGACTCCTCGACCTTTGAGTTGTACCCCCTCTTCTTTGTCCAACTGCTAGTTTCAGACATCTACAAGAAAAATAAACTCAGAGGACAATCCAAAAACCTGAAAGATCTGAGCACTGACCTAATCAAGTTCATTCCCAGTTCCTTAAAAAAGACTACTTTTAATTAAAAAAAATAGAGAAAAGATACTTACCGTGTTTTTTCAAGGTGGAGCTGACACGTAGAAAATTGTACAACCGTGAAGCCCGCACGCAGAATTCTCGTTGGAAATTTCTTTAACAAATCGACAACACTTCGTGAAAAAACTCAGAAAAGAAAAGTGGGAAAAATCAAGGAAGACTCCTCCTATTTGTAGAGAGCGGCATAAACTAACAGGACTCGCCCCTCAAATGCTTTGTAAAGCGTATCCAGGCCCTACTCCTGACTAATAAGTAACCCCAAGTATTGAAATTACTCTCGAACTTGTCAGACAAGGGATCCATTCACACATCCTCATCATTCATGCTTCCGCCTCATCATTAGCCCCGAACTTTGTGTCACGGCCTTAGAGTGTTACAAAACCAAGAAAATGTGTGAGTGGACAAAAAGAAATAATTTAAAAACATTCTTTTAAAACAACCGGTATTTACCTTATATTTAAAAAAAACTATGCATGCATACAAAAAGCACCCAAAATCTAACATAAACCTCACCCAAGTCACCATAACAAAAATAACACATAGTCGACCCATCATCAACCCACAATGTCAAACATCAAATCACTGCACCATTGGTAGGCGCATCAAATCCACAATCAGAACCTCGGGCCTAAGATCATAACACAACTCAACCTTAGTTCTCGGATAATGTGCCATAAAAAATTTCTGTAAAATAAATCACCAAAAATACTATGAAATTCATGAAACATTCCAACATCACGATATCACATGCCGCAAACCATATTCAGCCCAAATCCACAACTTAAAAGAAATCCGGAATCAAAATCTCACGAACCTCGTAAAACGTGTAATGAAATAATTATCGTAAAAAGTAAAAAAAATCATATAAAAATCTCAATCAACAAGATATCTTCAAATCACATAGAAACACATTTAAATTATGTAAATTTGCATGCATAATCGTGTAGGGAAAACAAAATCCACTCACACATCAACCATATAGTGGAATCTCGCTTTACACGTATTTCCGTAATTTTTGGGAATATCATAACTAGTCATAAATCACATCTAAAGTCACCAACCATGTCCATAAACTCATATTTTAATCCCACAATTTTTCAGGATTTTTAAACGAATTTAAAATAACTCCTAAGTATTCACACAACTAAAACTATCCCAAAACGATGTCCGATCACCTCGAAAATTGTATCGTTGGGCTTGTATCACTGAGAAGATGAATTTTCATGTTGACCATTTTTCGAAATGACATGGCATACGCCCCCACACACCACCAAAAATGGCTGTGTGTGGATCCCATGCGCCATAAATACTATTAATTATCTCCTTCCCTATGTCGGGTTTTTAACTCGGGTTCTGACCCAATTTCGCGACTCGGTTTCAAATCCTTCAATTCCAGTTTGTTTTTCACAATTAAACCCACTATACTACTAGAAATTAACCTAGAAACATGTTTTTAAGTCCAACTTGAGGATCAACTCACCTTAAATCATCGAACTCATTCAAGCTTCGAAATTCAAATTTTGAATTCAGTTCCAGGTTCATCATTGAGTATTATCTTCTATTTTTCCATAGTTCAGCTCGAAATGGTTCAAGGAAGGGACGTACAATCTCAATTTGAGCAATTAAAGTCCAATTCCTCAAACCCGATTTCAAGCTTCACAGGTTCAATATTTCAAATTCCAAAATTCATCCTTTTTGTTTCCCCTCACCAGTTCCCCCACACTTTTCTCTAATTTCCTCCTTGCTTTTCCTTTGCACTCACCTATTCCTGATCCTCCCTTGCTACCAAGCTCTCGATTTGAAGAATTTCACACACCAAATTCACCCAAAACCCACACAAACCTATAAAATATACACAGACCACCCACCGCCATACCTTGGCGATGCACACACCAACTTAACACATAAAACGAGGAGATGAGCACAGGTGTCACCATCACACTTAATCTCATAGTGTGAAATTACTAAAAACACCTTTAAACTAAAATTACCAAAATGCCCTTATCCTTTTTAGACCCATTGTAAACTTATCCAAACTCAGATTTTGGCATGCCACATGTATACGAACTCAGGATTCCGAGATGTTTGTAACGGTCTTCTCGAAAAATCCAAAAATCATCGTGGTCAAAAAGTCAACACTTTGACTTTTGTTCAAATGTAAATTTTTTTACCTAAGGGGCAAAATGGTCAATTTCATTTCACTTTTCCAATTTTACCCCTGTTGAAAGTTCGGGTCGTTACAACCTACCCTCTTTAAAAAAATTTCGCCCTCAAAATTTCAGAACTAACCCAAAGTCACATCTAGGAGCTTAATCACAACGATAACAGACTTAAACAATTATCAGCTCTTATCATGTCCATCTATAACATCCAACACATATATGAAGATTCTAAGGCATACCAATCAATAATCACACTGAACCTTGCATACTATCCCACATTCACACAATTCTTCCCCACAAGCTAGAACCACTAACAGCTCTACAACTATTCTGGGCTCGTAAACTCGTCTCATCACCAGGGCGTGCACGGGGCTTGCATCTTAAAGGCACAAAATCAACAACACATCCCAGAACCTTAGCTCTGATACCAAGTTGATTAGACCCGTCCTGCAAACGCCCCTTATAGCGTATCCGGGCCCTACTATCGACTAACAAGTAACCTCAAGTATCAAAATTACTCTCGAACTTGTCAAACAAGGGATATTCACACATCCTCATCATTCATGCCTCCGCCTCACCATCAGTCTCGGAATTTGTGCCATGGTCTTAGAGGGGCTATAAAACCAAGAAAATGTGTAAGTGTATAGTTTAAAAATACACCTTTATAACAACCGATATTTACCCTCCCTTTTAGAAAACTATGCATGCATACGAAAACTATTTCACTTCTATTAAAATAAAACACAATTTATATTGTCGAAATCTTTGAAAAGTAACCTCATGTTAAAAACAACATTTAAACATCAAAAGCACCCATAATCCAAAATAAACCTCACTCAAGTCACCATAACAGAAATCACACACAGTCAATCCACCATCGACATGCAATGTCAAACCTCAAACCACTGCACCATTGGTAGGCACATCACAAATCCACTCGGGAACCGGAGCCCAACTCGAAATCCAAGTCATCACAACATAGTCTTAGGAATCTAGAGCCCTGCTCAATGTCTGAGACTACCAAATTCGTCAACATGCATCTCGAGGAGGGTTACTCACATACATTCACAACTCATATCAATAACACACAATCAATCCATATCCAATAATTACCACAGAATTCACATAAAATAAACTCAAAATTGTTGCATAAGCACAACATCAATCATCAAATCACAAGTGCACTACTGGTAAGCCATACATTGCCACTCGAGATTCGAAGCCCAACTCGACGTCCGAGTGAAATCCGACTTAGGATTCGGAACCCAGCTCAACGTCTGAGTCGCCAACACAATACCAGCCTTAGGATATAGAGCCTCTAACTCAACGTCTAAGACTAATCAACCAACAAGCATAACCATAATTCACACCATTAACATCAAGAAACAGATACTCGTATCACATCTCAATATCAAAGATCAAATCCACAATCAGAACCTCGGGGTTAAGACCATAACACAACTCAAGCTCAGTTCTCGTAAAACATGCCATAAAATAATTTTCGTAAAATAAATCACCGAAAGTCATACGAAATTCATGAAACATTCCAACATCACGATATCTCATGTCACAAATCATATTCAATCCAAATCCACAATTTAAAAGAAATATGAAATCAAAATTTTTGGAACCTCGTAAAACGTGCAGCGAAATAATTATTCTAAAAATCGGAAATAATCGTATAATAATCCCAATCAACAAGATATCACCAAATCACATAGAAATGCATTTAAATTATGTAAATATGCATGCATAATCATATAGGAAAAAGAAAGTCCACACACACCATCTGTATAGTCGAATCCCGCTTTGCATGCATTTCCATAATTTCTGGGAATCTCAGAACCTGACATGAATTACATCTAAAGTTCACTATCCATCTCCATAAACTCATATTTTAATCCCACAATTTTTCGAGATTTTTAAACGACATTAAAATAACTCCTAAAAATTTGGACAACCAAAACTATCCCGAAAGATGTCTAATCACATAAACAAATTGTACCATTGGACTCGTATAAATGAGAAGATGAATTTTCATGTTAGCCTTTTTTCGTGATGACGTGGCACGTGCCACAAAAAGTCGCTGCGCATGGAGCCCACGCACCACAACACTGTTCATTATCTATCTCCCTATTCTGGGTGTGCAACTCGAGTTCTGAACTGATTTCGCAACCCGGTTTCAAATCCTTTAATTCCAGTCAATTTTTCACAATTAAACCCACTATACTACCCAGAATTAACTCATAAACATGTTTCTAAATCCAATTTTAGGATCAACTCACCTTAAATCATCGAACTTGTTCAAGCTTCAAAATTCAAATTTTGAACTCAGTTCCAGGTTCATCCTTAAGTAATTGTCTTCAGTTTTTCGATTGTTCTACTCAAAATGGTTCAAGGAAGGGACTTACAATCTTAATTAGAGAAATTTAAGTCCAATTCCTCAAACCTGATTTCAAGCTTCACGGGTTCAATATTTCAAATTCCAAAATTCATCCTTCCTATTTCCCCTCACACTTCTTTCTAATTTCCTCCTCAATTTTCCTCTATAGTCACATGTTTCTGATCCTCCCTTGCTACCAAGCTCTCCGTTTAGAGTATTTCACACACTAAATTCACCCAAACCCCACACACACATATAACATATACACACACCACCCACCGCCGCACCTTGGCGATGCACACACACCAACACAACACATAAAACGAGGAGATGAGCACATGTGTAACCACCACACTTATCTCTTAGTGTGAAATTACTAAAAACGCCTTCAAACTAAAAATTACCAAAATGCCCTATTCTTTTTATACCCGTGGTAAACTCATCCGACCTCCGATTTTGGCATGCCACCTGTCTATGAACTCAAGATTCTGAGACGTTCGCAACAGTTTTTTCAGAAAATCCAAAAGTCATCAAGGTCCAAAAGTCAACACTTTAACTTTTGGTCAAAAAGTCAACTCTTTGACCTAAGGGGCAAAATGGTCAATTTCACTTCACTTTTCTGATTATACCTCCATTGAAAGTCCGGGTCTTTACATAGACTATAAGGCATCGCACACCTCAGAGGCCAACATGTGTCCTATCTTCTACACATTCGACTAACTTGTGTCTCTCGTCCAGTATGCCATGACACGATCGTGAAGACTAATCGACTTGCAAGCCGAGAAGACCAACATTTTCACAAGCCGACATACTATGAAACAAAGAGGGCCGACCAATGTTGGACAAGCATGCCGACAAACTCTAGACCAAATTCACTAGGGAAGCATAAAGAGTCATACAGAACGGCCACTAAAGAGATAACCGAGTGGCCTGCCTAGCCGAACTCTTGACCGTTATCATTAGAACCAAGTCCAAGTGCACTCTAGTTGCATACGCCAACTCACTGCGTTGATTAGGAAGAACTAGCCAAACTATACAGACCACTTGGCTGACGTATTAATAACCAAGTACTATGTTACAACTACTGCATAAACCGACTCATTTGACGCCGATCATCGCAAAGTACCTTCTTCCCCACACCAACACCAGCGTGGACCAATATAGCTACATAGATCGCTCGGCAGACGCCTAACAAACCGAGTACTATGGTACCCATATCTAATGGACCGACACAATTATCAAAAACCCGCCCCTCGGCCTTCAACAAATACACCTTGTGGTGTAAACTAAGCAGGTATTCAATACCTCGAAGGCCGAGGCATCAGACTAGTCGGCCTACCACACGGACATCGACCACTAAGGATCTCCATACACAAGCATACGCACAACTTGGTGACTTTCTTGATCGGGGACTTGGGGGACTATAAGTGTACTTCCCACAGAGTTTGGTAGAAAAAGACAAGTCCCCAATCGAGAAATTCCACCTCGGTCAAGAACTTAGAGGACTTCTGTTAACATCATATATTGCAACGACCCAGATGTTCAACGAGGGTAAAATCGAAAAAGTCAGGAAAAACTGATCATTTTGCCCCTAAGTCAAAAGGTTGGCTTTTTTTTTTTTTTACCAAAAGTCAAAGTATTGACTTTTTTGCTTGGACAATTTTTGACAATTTCGCAAACACCGTTAGAAAAGTCTCGGTCTCCCAAGTACGTTGACAGGTGTCATGCCAGAAACGGAGTTCGAACGGTTTCTATCCGGGTCTAGATGGCATAAGGGGCATTTTAGTAATTTTTTCTTAGATGGGTACTTTGGTAAATAGACCTTTTTGAGATAATTTTTGTGGCTAAATTGGGAAAGACCAAGTGTCCTTATCGGCAGGTGCCACCGACTTGGGTGGGTTTGTAAGACCCGTGTCCTAGAGGGAACGGTGAACAATCCCACATTCCTGCGAGAGGAAGTGGTCTGGGAAAGGATGGTGGTGTGCCTTAAAGGTGTAGGCACACACCTATCTAGCACTAGGCCTTTTGGGAGCTCAAGTGGCTTTGGGGGGGATTGGAACCCCAAAGTTAAGCGAGTTGAGGCTGATGCAATTCCATAATGGGTGATCCCCTGGGAAGTTGCACCATGAGCTCCCGAAAACAAAACCGTGAGGGAGAGGCCCAAAACGGACAATATGGTGCTAGATGAGTCGGGTCCTGACCGAGGAGGGTCGGGTCCTGACCTAGGAGGGTCGGGTCCTGACAATTTGGTATCAGTGCCAAACCTCAACCGGGAAGTGTGCCAGCGAGGACGCTGGGCCCTAAGGGGGGTCGATTGTAAGACCCGTGTCCTGGAGGGAACGGTGAACAATCCCACATTCCTACGAGAGGAAATGGTCTAAGAGAGGATGGTGGTGTGCCTTAAAGGTGTAGCACACACCTATCTAACACTAGGCATTTTGGGAGCTCAAGTGGCTTTGGGGGGGATTGGAACCCCAAAGTTGAGCGAGTTGAGGCTGTTGCAATTCCATGATGGGTGACCCCCTGGGAAGTTGCACAATGAGCTCCCGAAAACAAAACCGTGAGGGCGAGGCCCAAAGCGGACAATATGGTGCTAGATGAGCCGGGTCCTGACCGAGGAAGGTCGGGTCCTGACAGGGTTTGTGTGTGTTATGTGAATTATTTAAGTTGAAAGGTGTATGTTTTTGTGTTCTTCAGCCCGATAGGGTACCCTAACGATGAAATGAATCTCACTCGACTAGTGTGTAACTGGACCCCATCGAATACCTGCCCAGCAGTGATAGCACATCTCTTCTATAGGGTTCCACTAGCCATCCATGGCTCTAAGCACCTGCTCCTACAATTACTGAACCCATCAAAATCACTCTGGCCCAGCGCAAAGTATTCAATGTCCAGTCCACGTTCTCAACCAATCCAATGATATCGGAACTAAGCTAATTACCAACACGTTCATCAACATACCACTGGTACATCTCATGACAGGACCCGCCCCGATCCCACAAGGACCACAAGGGGACGTGCCCTGCTCCTGTCTGACACCCAAAATTCATACCAATTTTAACCTCAAAACATCCAATGCATAAATAACCAAATTAAAGTTATACATCAAATCCGAATTAAATAGGTGTCAGACAAGGGATGAAATCCAAAATTACAAGTTGCGAGCACGACTCTAGAATAAACCTGCGGGTAAACCACCCAACATGGGTTCAGGTACGCAGAAGTAGATCTATGCCTCAGCCTCAGGTTCCTCCTCTACCTCAGTAGCACGACCTGGAGGGGTTACTAAAACATCAAGGGTGAGTGGGCCGAAACTCAAAGTTTATAAAACCGTTTAATAGGTAAGACATATAATTTACCCCTCCTTTTTCCAAACATGCATGCATCAGAATTTAAAACCATAAATCGTATGATATGAACCATAAGGCATGTAATAAAATCATAACACAATGATAGTCACTGCACTATACACTCCAATCCTGACATCCCCGATGTCTGACGTCCCTGACGTCCAATAAGGTCACAGTCTCAAGGCTACGCGTGCCACTCGGGTCTCAGTTCTGAGTCCAATCCCCGAACCCTGTTCGGGTACAGCATCTCAAATGCCTAGCGTCCTAGACGCTCGACGTCCCTGACGTCAAATAAGCAATCCTACTCCTGAGTCATTTTACGGTCCGGTTCCTTCGTAGAATGACCCCTCGCAGGCAATGCGCTATGACCACTCCGGGGTACCACATCCAGAGGAGACAATATCATAAGAATGGATCTATACAGTGCAGTACCAAATACATTTTATTGATATCCACATGCAAAACATATATATACATAGATAAAATCCAAACCGAACTTTAATTTTCATCAGACGGGGTTCAAACCCAATTACCGTGAAACGTGCCATAACCATAATTTCGATATCATCAAAACCATTTCTTGATTCCAGCATGTGAACATATAAGTAAATCGGAAAACATTTAAGCATGCAAGTGTTTAATGAAATCAGGCCCACTCACAGTACAATCCTGCTGAAAACCGAACGTATACCCTCGACCTGGTACAATTGTACAATCCCTGTCATGTCCAAAGTATACGTAAAGGTCAATATAAACCCCTAACATTCAACCATGAAACCCTAGACTAAAACCGGTCGGAAAAGCCGCTCAAACGCGCTTCCCGAGGCAATAAACCTTATTTTGACCAACTTAATGATCTCCGATTGACCCGAAACCACCGCCATTGGATCTGGATCGTCGAAACCTAAAGAATGGTGGTGGTCCCACCAAAATTACTGTTCACACGTGCCCACACGCGCTGGTCAACGCCCTGGTCAACGCAGGAACAGTTCCTGCTGACGTCACTGCTGACGTCATCTGACAGCTGTCAGGTCTGACATGTCAGACTCTGACAGGTGCCATGTGTCAACACCCGATTGGTCCACGTGTTAGATCTGTCAGGCCACGTGTCAGATCTGACATGTGCCACGTGTCAGCACGACACTGGTCCACGTCACTGACATGTCAGTGACACTTGGCATCCCTGATTGGGCCACGTCACTGACATGTCAGTGTTGACATGTGACACGTGTCGTCCGAAGAATGGTCCACGTCACCTGACAAGTCTGATAGGGTGCCACGTCATCACCCCTGTCTTCCTGACGGGTCGACCCGTTCTCTGCAACTGGGTCGATCAGACCCGTGATCTGACCCGGTCACCATTTCTTCAATTCTCAACCATTTCTGTTCTAGTTTGTTCCTACATGCTCGTCTCAATCCCAGAAACGATTCCATTTAATTAAAATCATTAAACAAGGACTGAATCGAAGACTTACCTCGATGAACAGACCCGGTTCTCCCGTCGTCGTTCACACCCTGTTCAGGCCACCACTGGTCGCGAAATCGAGCCCTATAGGTTCCTAACAGTCCATAGAATCGAATAGGATTAATAGAAAAAAAAAGATACACGTTTGAATTCAAGCTTCCATTCCTGAGTTTTTTTGACAGTTTTCGGGTTAGCACAGCTTACCCTGCCGCCGCCTGCCGCCGTTCACCGCCATCCCTCAGAGTCTCACCAGCTCAGTCCAGCAACACACAAAGCAAGAATCAGGGTGGTACGCAGGTGTGATGGTTGTATGGGCAGTATGTGTGTGTCGGGTAGGAAAATATATATAGAATGGAGGGAAAGGAAATGGACGGTCCAGATTTAATCTGAGAGATGAGATCAAGGGCTGAGAGGAAATCAGGGAACTTTTGATGAGTGGCTAGGATTAAAAGTTGGTTTTAATGCTATTTAATCCCACAGTGGATCTGATCCAATCTAGCCAATGGATGAGTGACACTTGTCACTTATCCAGGTGTCCTCCAATCATAACATCAGAATAAAATATTCGACACGATTACCGAGACGTAAAACTCCCGAATTCACGTTTCTGACCATAACTTCCTCGTACGAAGTCCGATTTCGGCGTGCCGCCTGTCTACGGACTCAGGGCATCGAGACCTACCTAATGGTCCTTGAGTCATGTGAGAATTAGTTGCCAAGCGAAAGGTCAACGTTTTCGCCCCAAAAGTCCAAATTACGGTAATGCCCCTGAACTTCCGATAGTCATAACTTTTTCCCTGATCGTCCGAATTGGACGTGCCACCTACCTATAGACTCGTGACATCCCGAACTACGTCACGGTCATTGGTCAAAGTTCATTTGACCCACAAATCAAAAAGTCAACAATTTACCATACCATTCACAAGGGTAAAAACGTCAATTCATACATTAAATTACAATATTAAAATCCTCGAATTTCCGGGGTGTTACATCTCATATACCGTCACCAGGCACCACTCAGGCCTGCTCAAGAATTAGTCTTCACACAACATACCCAGTACGTACATCCATCCATCAACCAGTCCACTACATAGCTCGTAGCTAATCACCCTTCAATTCTGGAGTCTATATGTCCAATCCCGTATAAGACAAACCATACACTCCAATTTTGTGTTCATTCCGAGTCCCCTGGTCACCCGACCAACATCTAAACGTCTACTTCTAACCACGTCATCCAATATTTACCAATCCAAATCACATTCACCAAGACATACCAATCTCACACCGTCGGATACCTACCCCTTTAATTACTATATCTCATACTAGATTGACTCCAAAAGGAAGCCAATCCCAGTAATACACCTCACTTACGGAGATAGCCTCCGCCCGATAGTCACTGACACTTCCAGTCTGAATGAGTAAATCCAAGATCCATACTCATCCACATATCCTAGACAATGACATCAAAATTCATCCTACGTGAATGCAACCACAAATCCACTGCAGTCAACCCATCTGGTGCCACCAAGCACTATCTGCTAAAGAGCAGGAAATGAGAAGTCACCCTCATTGACTTCGGAATATCCATCACCAATGCGGAATCAAGTACCCTCATCATCGTCTTAATCACAACTTCTCTTGATTCTGAAGTTCCAACCATGTTGGAACCCACTTGAATATGCTTGCAAGTTCTCAACTCACTCGAACATCATCCACGTGTCAGTACCAAGCTAACTTAGTACCCCAACTCGCCTATCTATTTATACCGTTTCATCCATTCACCACTTAGTCATCTCAATCACTTCCGTTATTTCAATCACGGTTGGGTTAGAGTCCCAAAACATCTCATCCACTGCTGGATCCCATCCAGTCCATCTCTATCATATCTATCATCTCGACACTACTCCTAAGCATCAACACTAGTCGATGAATCCTCATCGTCGGATCAACACCGAACACAAGCACATCACAACTAAGTCACATCCTTAGCTCGTGGCTCATCGTCTCCTATCGTCATCGCAATCGTTGTCACATAAGGTGCGAACCAACAGGTTGGAGGAACTCTGCTTCCCTCAACTCACTAACTCTAGGTACAATCATCCTGACAATTCATACAAGAAAATTCACCTGATTCTCAACAACCACAACTACATCCACCCTCGATGGTAGTGCCTCCCATAATCTCGTGTAGACCCAACCACCAGACATCGCTATCGAGACTCCGTATTCGGACTCACTTGTGGATCGGATCCTTTCATTTCACTTAGTGTCAGACCAATCAATATTTGTAGTCTTAACTAGACTAAAATAGACTCAACTAGAGTCGTCCACTAGGTCATCCATGACCTCAGTTGTAGAGGACAACACAACATCCAATCTAACCTGTCCAACAGTCTCGACTCCAAAAAGTCACCAAAGTCAAACCCCAAACTGACTCACATTTCCAAACCATACATCACACACTAAGGTTTCTCGAACCCGGCTGCTCTCAACAACACCATTCCCAACTCAACATGACCTGACCATCTAATGGTCACAACTCCACACTATCGTCATATCCTATCCTGCGATATCGTGATAGACGATCTTGAAATAACCGTCCCATGGTCAAGACTCTAAAGAAATGCTACGTTCATCCCTCAGTAGGGTCCCACACTACCAAACCACCATATAACTATGGCATACTTAGGCACCAAATGCCGAACCAAAACTATACACGATTCATATTCAAAAACTCTCGTACTGTTACCTTAATGACCAGGTTGATAACGGGATAATTCCATGTAGAGACATCACATCCTCGCTCTGATACCACCTTGCCATGACCCATCCCAATCCGCCCGGGATTAACACGGGATGTGCCATGCTCCCGTCTGACACGAAGTGTCTAACAAGGGATAACTCAAAACCTCAGCACGTTCGGCGCTTCCAGAGTGCGCCAGGATCAGTAGAGGAGTATGATGTCTCGTTCTCTGCTACAGTCCGCATCTGCGATCAAGCTAAAGGGCATTAAAAACTATTAAAAACTGTGAGTGGATGAAATAAATAATTTAATAAAATACATTTCACAAAAAGACGTTTATGCCATTCACTAAAAAGCATGCATGCATTTAAAAACCAGTAATCAAACCATTTACTTTAATTAAATCATTAGGGCCTTAGCCTAACATCGTAAATCCAAAGTATGCGGGAACTCAACCCAAAACCAAGTATATGGGAACTCAGCCCAAAACCAATCATCATTAAATAACCAGTTTATCGAAATACAATGTAACCAATCATCGGCATCCCTGATGCCTAATCAATATCACTGTCACGGTTTTCCAAGCTACGCGTGCTCCTCGAGGTCTTAATCCCGAGTCTCCCCAGAGTCCACGCAGGTCAATGACCCGCAGATCACTGACCCTCCCTGGGCGGCATTATCCATAATTGCACTCCTGATCATGAACTGCGCCTCGGGGTAGCCCCTATCAGGTAGTGCACTGTGATTACTCCGGGATACTACGAGACGTCCAGAGGAGACAACCAACCACTCCAAGATACTATCGGACGTCTGGAGGGTAACCACTCGAGAGGATGGTATATGGAAAACATTTCATAATTATCTCAAACCGTTCAAAGGGACCTATGCCCAGGATTTCCATAAAACCATCGTAAATCCACAAATGGGTCTCGTGCCTGAAGTATAACTTTCATAAATCATTTCCACAAATCCAATTTCCAAATTCAAGGGACTCTGCCCGAAATTCTATTTCATAAACAAATTGAGCCTCAAGCCCGATAGTACAACCAACCACTCCAAGATACTACGGGACGTCTGGAGGGCAACCACTCGAGAGGATGGTATATGGAAAACATTTCATAATTATCTCAAACCGTTCAAAGGGACCTATGCCCGGGATTTCCATAAAACCATCATAAATCCAAAAATGGGTCTCTTGCCCGAAGTATAACTTTCATAAAACATTTCCACAAATCTAATTTCCAAATTCAAAGGACTCTAGCTAAAATTCTATTTCATAAACCAACTGAGCCTCAAGCCCGATAGTATAACCAAATGGGTTTTCGATCTGATGTCTCGTTAAATCAAATGGACTCCAGTCCGATAGTTGATAAATCAAATGGGTCTCAAGCTCGATTCCATATTTCCAAATCTGAAATCATACCATTGAACCATTATTACAACCACAATCATGTAGAAACACAGTATAAAATCATAATCCTCCTTGAAATACGTGCAAATATGTGAATACTTAATACCACAATCAAATCCATCATAAAAATCACAAAAAAATATAAAACAGTTATGCATGCATCAATTTAGAAATCAATGTCCACTCACAGACCTTCCTAGCTACCGCCTCGATACATGTGCCATAAAACTTCCGGGGCTAAATCACCATCACTGAAACATCCGGACCTGTCTAAATCACATATGAAGGTCACTAATCAACTATAAAAATCTATAGGATAAATCCCCAAACCTCCCGGAAAAGTCAACATGTCCCGGACACGTTTCTTGAGGTGAAAAGTCTTGATTTGACTAACTTAACGATCTCCGATCGACCCGAAACCACCACCATTGGATTTGGATCACCTAAACCTTTAAAACTACACTGGGACCACTTCGAAATTCGAGCCCACATGCCCCTACGCACCTGGTCAATCCAAAAGTCAACATTGAAAAGTCAACACTGACGTCATGCTGACATCAGCATGACGTCAGCACTGCTAATTCTAATTGCGCCATGTGTCGAGTTCCTATTGGTCCATGTCTGACATGTTAGTTTGACATTGTCAGACCTGACATGATGACGTCATCAGTATGACAACCTGAGTGGTAAGGTTTAGAAACTATTTTGAGATCTGAGAGATTTCCCCCTAGCGAGGGTTACTGGTTGCGACAACCTGAGTGGTGAGGTTGTTGGGAGCTCTTGGAGGCCGAGGGTTTGGATAACCCGAGTAAGGATAAGGATTTAAGGACTCTGTTGAGATGACTCATTGGGACTGTACGTATCTTTGTGAGAAACCACGGAGTAAGTGTTTAGCCTGGAAACTGTGAGTTGGGGTTTGTGGTTAGATAATTGTTGTGGCTTGGGCCGACTTATGGTCGGATTGGAGATGGTGCTGCTAGGCGCAGCCGAGGTAGGGGATGGTTGATGGACGACTCTGGACGAGTCCAGTGTTGGGTACTCAGAGTATTGGACTCTGAGGGAGGTTAGTTTCCCCGACCCGAGCGAAGGTTAAGGGTTTGGCTCGATAGGAGCAGAGGCTCGGGACTAGTGTACTGTGAGTCCTGGAGTAGAGTTGATATGCCACAAAATGGGATGCTTGTGAATGGTCGGATGGGCACATCGAGTCTAGGATGTGGCCAGTCCTGAAGTGATGGTGTCTGGTAGGAAACACTAACTAAGCAGGGATATGTGATGACCATCGGTAGGTCATATTTCAGACGAACGGTCAGGATGCCATTAGTTGATCAGAGTAGCACGACAGAAGCGCGGTGGACCTTTACCTTGTATTAGATCAGGCTAGGTTTATATGGTCGGGGTTGACCGCTCGTGAGGTTAGTTTTAGTAGACGTCCCCTAGGCATGTTGGCATATGTCGGTCGGTACCGAGGTTGGCACTTGGTGAGTGGCGACTTCGAGGGTGGTACTTGTGGAGTCTGAGGTTAGTGATTGAGGATTTCGGGAGTTGGTGAGTTGTGTTCTAGCAGGTGCCTAGAGTTACACCTCGGGAAGGTTGGAATGTGATCATCAGAAGGAGTGATGATTGATACCCGTTTGGATGTGCATAAACAGTGAGAACCGACATGCGAGTTGGTCGGTGAGTTGATGTGGCTACGAGCACGTGGTTGTGATCCTTTGTGGATTGCCTAAGTATAGTAGAGTTGATGTTTGGACAGGTGGTCCAATAGTGGTACTCGTGTTACGGATTAATTTTCATGGTTGGAATCTCATAAATAGGAGGTGTTGAGTTTAAGACGATGATGTACTGTGTTTGGTTCCGAGGTGGTGAGTAGGTTGTGTGGTAGCTACTCTGGAGTTGAGTTGGGAGACTCACTGTTGAGATGTCAGGATTTGTGACCCCCCCCCCCTTTGATGGTGGACACTTGTGGATGTGTTTCGGAGTAAGAAGAGTACTTGGTGACGTCAAGTGTGGCCTATAAGGCAAACGTCTTGGGATTGTGCTAAGTTGGCTTAAGACAGGATGAAGTGTGATGTCGTAGTTGTGGACCATTGCGTGTTCCGTTAGAGGATGACGGAAGGAAATGGAAAAGGAGTGACTATAACTGATCGATATGAGGTTATTGAAGAGAACCCACAATCTAGGCGTGCGGTATAGAAGATCGATTGGATTTGATGCAATGGTCTGAAGCCTATTCAGTAGGATCCACTTAGGAGTGAGTGGATCGGGACTGGAGTGTTTCTGACCCAGGATTGAAATATGGTGGATTAGGAGGATAAGATGACAAGACAAAGGTTGGATATGTTGGAAATACAGATGAGGAGAGTGCTCTGTCTTGTAGGAGTGGTGCAGGACATATGTGGTCTGTGGTTGCATACTTATGAGAATTGGACTTGGATCTAGTGCGGGGTCTACCTTGTGTACATAATGAGAGGAGCGTGAGGTTCATACTGGTCGGGCGACCCAGGAGATCGGAAGACTCGAAATAGACTCGAGCTGATGTTCTTTGGAAGCATGTGAGGATATACACTACGAGCTGCGTTTGAGGTATTCTAAAATATCTTCGTTTTATTTAAGTTCATAGGGTTGTCCTTGCGTGTGGTTGATGGTATGCACCGTGGTTCTAGTTGGGGGTAACTGGTGCACGTACTTGGATTGTGTACGTACTGGTGCTGCAGTGGTCAGAACCATGCTGATGAACTCGGACGTGCAGCGTGATGTTTCGATACAAGTGTGGGTAATCAGCTTAGTGCCGAGGGATGTTGTGAATAGATGGATGATGGACGTGTTCCGATATGGTGGAGTTTGACGGAGCTTGTGGATTGGATCCGGGGGATCCAAAGTGATCTGTGATGAATACCGACATGAGCTGGATGCTCAGAGCCATGAATGGCTGGTGAGACCCTTATATTGAGATGTGTGAGCCCGGTTAATCAGGTTTGTGATAGGATCCGTTTGCAGACAGGTAGTGTGGGAAAAAGTTGGTGTGCCCATAGATTGAATGTGTCGGTGGATTAGTGGAACCACGGGTGAAACGATTGGTTAAGAGAATACACGAATATGTTGTGACTCCAGTGAGGTCGGCGCGGATCGCTGATGGAAGTAATATGGACCATTGTACGAATCTTGATGCATTGGCGTGCCAAGGCCGGTAGATGCCGTCTTGTAAACAAGCGTACTTGAATTTGTGACTGTTGACGGAAGATTCGTATGATGTACGGGGACGTTGGTACGAGGTACGTATGACTCGAGACTGAGTCGAGGCTGCTATGCTTGGTGGTCGTGTGTTACGACCGAGTGTTAGTTGAGCCATGAGTGTTGGCTGGTGTGCTGTGCGAGGTGCCACAATACGAGTTGAACAGAGTTGACCCGAAGAAAATCAATGGATTACGAGATGAATTGGAAGTTGGTTGAATTGACTTGCTTGGCAGAGATATGGGGACAGTCTGGAAACTATTATGATAAGCTGAAGTGGCAGGTGTTAGACACCGGGTAGGAGACCCAAGTGTGAGATTAGTTAGATTTCCCCCAAGTTAGTTACGGAAGTACGAGATTCTGAATTTCAGGGATGAAATTCTTTAAGGGGGGTAGATTGTAACGACCTGTCCCCAAAATTGGGATTAGATTAGTTGTTAATGACGGATTAGTGAAGTTAATCTGTGATTCGTTGGATGCGTTCGGACGGACGGTGCAAAATGATGATTTTGCCCATGGAATGGGTAAAAATGTTGACTTTTCATTCAGACAGCCAAATGGACTTTGACCGAGGACCGTGACGTAGTTCGGGATGTCACGAGTTCATAGACAGGTGACACGTCTGATTCCGACATCCGAGGAAAAAGTTATGATGTTCGGAAGTTTGAGGGCACGTTGGTAAGTTCGTTAAAAAGGGGCAAACTGTTGACTTTTCATACGACATGGAATCTTCACGAACTTCGAGGACCGTTAGGAAGGTCTCGATGCCCTGAGTACAACGACAGGCGGCACATCATCATTGGACTTCGGATAAATTAGTTACGGGTCTAGATAAGTAAGGGGTAAAATGGTAATTTGGACATTAAAGGGGCAAAATGGTATTTGGCACTTTTTGAAATGTGAGATGAATCAGATGATGCCATATGTCCTTTTATTTTCATGAGAGATTGGAGAGATGTGGACGCGTGGACGTGGTTTGGTTGGTTCCAGCCACTTCTTCCATTTGTTTCTTTTATGTTGGATCGATTAAGCCAATTCCCCATTTATATACAGAAACAGAAACAGAGTGTGGATTTATACCGTGAAATCCCACCCCAATTAACCCTGTAATTTTCATCCTCTGCCCTTAAGTATTGAAGGAAAAAGCAAGACAGTAATGAGAGGGTGGTAGTAGAGTACTCACGACGGTTTGCAGTGGACGGTGGCCATGTTACAAGAGGAAACAGAGAGGAAACAAAACCGTGAGGAACCAGGATTTGATCACCCTCAATCATGATGTTGAACCCATAGTTTCTGAAAGGAAAATGGTTGGAAGGTCTAAAGGAACTCCATAGATTTGGAATTAAGGCTTGGAAGGGACGGAAAGTGGAAGTTTATAAAAATTCGATTTTGAAATCGAAAATGGTAATTTCAGTTTTACACATTTTACTCCTAAATATGGATTGCATGAGGGTATGGAGGACCTAAGAAACTCAGCAAGCTCAAAACCAAGGGAAATGGAGGCTGGAATCGTGCTGGTGCGACGGTCGACGGTGGATAACGGTATTTTTGAATCGGAAAGGTAATTATAGACCAGAATTCTTTGTTTTTATTAGCTAGATTGATTATACTTGTTGGGACGAAGCTAAGGGTAGAAATAGGATTAGAAACGGATTAAAAATTGGACAAAACCATGAGTAGGTTCAAAATCGGACCGGAATTGCAGACTGGTTCAAACCGGTCGACTGATGTTGAAGACGATGAACAGTGACTGGCGCGTGAGGCCCACACGCATCCACTTCAGGCGGTGCGTGTGGGCGCGTGGCACGCCTTTTGAAGAAGGTTCCAACACGACTTTTAAAGTATTCGATGTAATGAACATTTTGGAATTGGTTTCGAGTCGATCGGACATTGTCTCGATATGTTTTGGGATGTCCGAAAGGTTTTAAGGCTCGGTTAAAAATAGTTAAAAATTCGGAAAAAATACGAGGCTTTAGTATGAGTTTTATAAAGTAGTTAGTGACCTTATTATGGGATGTAGACAGGTTCGGGGAAGCTGGTGATAGTGGATTAGCCCAAGAAGCGTAATTGCACATGTATCGAGGCGACGTTGCAAACGGTCTGTGAGTGGACTTTGCTTTCTAACTCTTGATGCATTCATATATGTTTTTATATGTTTTCTATACGCGATTCTATGATTTGATTTGTGATCTTGATGGTTTACGGTTTTGCACGTTTTTCAAGGCATTTACGGAATTATACGTTTTTGGGGTTTCGATCGATATTGTGATTTGACTTTGATTTCGATGTTTGATTTTGGGATTTGAAATATGATTTGATTGCAATGAATTGAAATGGATTTTGAAAAGTGATGTTGGGCTTGAAGCCCAGTTCAGAAAAGTGGTTTTAAAGAACGAGATTTTGGGTTTTTGAATCGGATTTCAGAATGGCGAGTTTGGATTCGATTTTGGAAACTTGGAAGTGGATTTCTGGGTTTGGGTTCGGAATGGTTATTCCGGATGCCGGCTTACGGAATGATGGTTTCGAACTCAAATTTGGAAATGGATGATGAATATGATATTGGGTTTGGATTCGGGATCCTGATGAGATTGCGGATTCGGATTCGGAAATGGAAAAAGGTTTTCAAACGGTTTTGGATTGGATTTGCTGGATCTGGTTATTGGGTTTAAAGACCCGGACATGATTATGACGGGGGCGGGCCCAGATTGGGTTTAAAAACCCGAATTGAGTTTAAAGACTCGGGAGTTTAAAGACTCGGATTATATTGAGGCCTGGATTGAGTTTAAAGACTCGGGAGTTTAAAGACTCGGATAGATCCAGCAAGTTTGATGGATGTATATGTGGTTTCAAATGTGTTTGGATTTCACTGAGTTTTGATGTTGATGGTTTTCAATAAAGGTTTTCCGATGTTTTGGGCTCTGCCCGGATGATATGATTTTTGATGGTTTTGGGCTGGGGCCCGGGATTTGAGAAAAGGAAAAATGTGTTTGGTTTTTCTTACATGGTTTGCATAACCTGAATACTGAATGTTTTAATGAATACTAAATGGTTTTATGACATAGATTTGATATGCATGCATTAGTTTTTACATGGAGGGTTTAACTGTACTTGTTTTATGAATTGTTTTTAAACTTATACTTTATTTTTGTCCACTCAAAGTCTCTTTGTGTTTTTGAGACGCTCTAGGTAGTGGGGTGGTATGTGTTTGTGTGTTTTTTTAGGAAGAAAGAAAATGATGCACGGAAAGGGAAGAGAGATAGATGAGGGAAAAAATATATTTTAAATAAAAAGCACCAAATCATAACCTAATCCACAATTTAAGTAAGGTGACCAATGGGATGAGTGGCACTTGTCACTCATCCAAGGGCCCCACATACCTTTTTCAACCAATCAGATTTTAGGATCATTTAATTCAGATCCCGAGACGGTAATTAAATCGATTTCGATTCCGTGACCATAACTTCCCCGTTCGACGTTCGAATTCGACGTGCCGCTTGTCTACGGACTCGTGGCGTCCTAATCTACGTAACAGTCCTCGGTCTTTGTGCATTTGACTAGTCGGGTCAAAAGTCAACATTTTGCCCAATTCCAAACCAAAATGGCCATTTTACACCGTCCGTCCGAATTCTCTCGACTAATCCCCGATTAGTCACGTTAATCCATAATTAATTAATATTTAATCCAGATATTCAGGACGGTTTGTTACAATTTGGGGATGCATCCAACATGTCTTTTGATATTTTTTATGTTATAAATATTTTGGCGCAGGTTTCGAGTCAATTGAACACCTTTTCGGGCTAGTTTTTGTTGTCCAAAGGTGTAATGTTCGTTTTAAATTCGTTTAAAAATATGAAAAGTTATGGGATTAAAATAGAAGATATATGAGATGGTTAATGATTTTTAGATGTGATTTATGACATATTTTGAGATTCCCGAAAATTATAGAAATGCGTGCAAAGTGGGATTCATCAATTTAGAGGTATCTGAATGTACTTTCTTTTCTCTAAAGTTTTATGCATGCATACATATATGATTTAAATGTATTTCTATGTGTTTTGATGATATTTGGGTGAATGGATTTTGAATATGAATTTCGGTGATTTTATGAATATTTAATTAATATTTTTTACACGTTTTTCGAGATTTTTCGTAAACTATGTTATAGATTCCGTTTTGATGGTGATTTTGGATTGAATATGTTTTATGATATGAAATAATGTGTTTTGGGGTGTATATGATATTCATATGATTTCTTGATAGTTTATACAGAAATTACGTTAAATGCACGTTTTACGAGAACGAAGCTTAAATTGTGTTTTGGATTTAGGCCCGGGATTTTGGATTATGGTTTGAGTTGTGATATGGATGTGTGTTTCTGGGTGATTTTGATGTGATATGTTGTGATGATTTTTTATTGGATGGTTAGTCTCAAACGTCAAGTTGGGGACTTTGAATCTTGAGATTAGTATTGTGTTAGCGACTCAGACGTCGAGTTAAGGGCTCCGAATCTTGAGTCGTGTTCCACTCGGATGTCGAGTTGGGCTCTAAATTCCGAATGAGTGTGTAATGGCCTACTAGTAGTGCCCTTGTGATGTGATGAATGATGTTGTGATTATGTAGTAATGTTGAGTTTATTTTGTGTGAATTTTGTGGTAATGTTGCATATGGATTTATTATGTGTTACTGTTGTGATTTGTGATGAGTAACCCACCCCATGATGCGTGTTGATGGGTTTGGTGCTCTCAAACGTCGAGTGGGGCTCCAGTTCCTAAAACTGTGTTGTGATGACTCGGATGTTGAGCAGGGCTCCGGTTCCCGAGTGAATTTGTGGTGTACCTACTAGTAAGGTAGTTGTTTGATGTTTGATTATGTGATGATGGTGGGTTGATTGTATGTGATTGATGTGTTGTCCTTGTGTTGATGGTTGTGATATTGTGTGATGGTTATATCGACTTATCGAGGTTTTAGACGGTTTAATGTTACTTCAATTTGAGAACTGTTTTACCATACTTCGAGAATATAAACTGTGTTTTGTTTAATTGAAGTGAAAGAGTTTCCGTGTGCATGCATGGTTTTGGAAAATGAAGGGTAAAAGTTGGATGTTTTTTAAATTATGTTTTTAAATATATTTTTTTCCACTCACACGTTTTCTTGATTTTGTGACAGGACCCGTCCCAACTGGACGTCAAAAACCGTTCCCGGTCCTGCTCCCGTCTGACAAGTCAACTAAAGGTCCGAAACTCCCCTTCAGTGCTTGCCAGACAAGGGATGTTCGCGCGGATTTCTGCTGCTGTCACTGCCTCACGATCAGTCCCGAGCGTCGTACCACGGCCTGGAGGGTCACAAAACAGAAAAGGTGTGAGTGGACAAAAATGACCTCTTATAAAAACATTTAACGAAATACAAACTTACCCTCCGGTTTTCACAAACTTGCATGCATATCGTAAAACATGAGTGACCGATAAAATCAAAACATATTTTCCCATGGTCCATAAAACTCATGTTCACCAAATCAGTTCATGTTATAAAACATCAAATCCCGGCTCTCAGGCCAACACATGTGAAAACATAATCACCTGACCACAAAGACCAAAAATCCGTACTCAATACCAGTACATCATCACAATCAATACCAATCAGCACTACTCACCAGTGCACAATAAATATATCAATCCAATCAATCCGCACTACTCACAAGTGCATAAAATATCACCAATCACATCTGCACTACTCACAAGTGCACAATCAATCAAACTGCACTACTCACAAGTGCTGCACTACGCGTAGGCCAATATCCAGTCACTCTCTTGGGAACAGACACCTCTGGGCTCAACCCCCTCGGGCTCAGTCACCTCTGGGCGAACACATCCCCAGGATCAGACACCTCCGAGTGGTACATCCAAGCTCAGTCTCATCCGAGAAGCTGACTACCATAGGATCAACTCCCGATCCTACAATCACATCCCCCAAACTCTGGTCGTCTGGGTAATCCCCCCAAGCACCGACTGTCTGGGAATATCACAATCACAATGAAAACCATCCCGGGAATCACATCCCAAAACATTTCAATCAAATCTTGACTTCATACCAAGTCAAGATCATTCTCAACTGGGTCTCAAGCCCAAAATACCTTTTACACATAAACCGTTAAAATCACATTTAAATCAATAGAATAATCCGGAAATCATCATTGACTCACCAACCAAGTCAAAATATCATTTTAGAAATCATTTAGACTCCGGGTCTAACCCAAAACATCATTTGCACGTACCTCGTAAAACATGCCCGAAAGACTGATTAAAATAATCATAAAATCCCAATAAATCATTAATTTCACAATTTCACAAATGACTCCAAATCCGAGTCAAAATCACTATTCACTTGGGTTCTCATGCCCAAAATAACATTATCACGCAAATCCATGCGTTGCAACCTCCGTTGCCATTTTCACGTAAATCCACGAATTTGACCATTGACTAATTCCCGAGTCACCACATCATTTTTCAATCCATGACTCAATAATCCGAGTCCAAACATTATTTTCAATCAATTTCAATCCCGGACTCATAAACCAAGTCCAAACATCATTTTTACCAAATTTCGTAATTTCTCAAAAATCGCCCAAAATAATAATATAATAATCATAAAACCGAGAAATTACCGGATTGAAACATAAATCATGCCCAAGCATATAAAATCATATAATAAGGCATTTAAATCATATATGCATGCATCACGGTTAGAAAACAAAGTCCACTCACACACATCGTCCAAAACGGTCCGTTTCCGAGCTGCACGTTTTTCCGTAAAATCTGGAAATCACAACTCCTGTCCAAAATCATTATAGAGGGTTACTAACATCTCAAAATACAACATATAATTTTCTCCAATTTTTCCGGGATTTAAATACGTATTTTTAACGTAATACAAAACTTCGGATACGCGGAACATTATCGAAACAATATCCGATTTCACCGAAATCAACGTCAAAATGTTCGTTACACTGAGAGGATCAAAAGTCATGTTGACCTCACCTTGAGACTAGGCCGGACGCGCCCCCACGCGCCGCCGTGAGTGGCTGCGCGTGAAACCCACGCGCCAGCTACAGTGCTGTCTCCCTCACCCGTTTGTCTGGTAAACGGGTCGTTTAACCCGCGATCAGACCCGGCTCCAATCCTATCAATTCGACACTGAATTCATCAATTGATCAATCAATTGGCTTCTACTTAAGTCCAATTAGAGTTCTGTAACAATAATTCCATGAAACATTACCTCAATCCTCACGATCACAGATGATCAATCGAAGGACATCCGGCCACTGTTCATCCTTCGAAAACCATCAAACCTTCTTGATTTCGTTCAATTGATTCACTAGTAAGCTTCAATGGACTCAGGTAAGTATTTTCCCCAACTCAATTGCATCAATTCGTGGCTCAAACGCCACGACTCAAACTCGATTCTTCGTCACTGTGCAACCATGGAGTTCAGTCAATCTCCAGTGTTTTCCTTCAATTGATGGATCCAGAAGCATCGTGGGATCCTCAGGAACACAATCCCCACATCAATTACACCGTTTGATCGCTCCAAGATCACGACACAGCCTCGATTTCTCTCACTGTTACCAAACCCGTTCAGAGCCAAATGAGCCTCAATTCAACTCGTTTTTGATCTGGTTCCACTCGTCTCAACCTCAGGAAGCTATTTCCAAGCTCCAATTCGATCATCACAGCTCAATTCTTCCAATTTGATTTTCCCTCCCAAAACTCAAAATCCGAAATTCAATTTCTCAGCTCTCAAACAATCCCTCGTTTTATCTCAGTTTAATCCATCACTCAAAGCTCTCAAATTCCCCTCAAAACTGGTTGTGAAAGGGAGCTGAATTCTCTCAATTAGATTCCCCCAATTTGCACGGTTTGAAGAACAAAAGGGGGGTTAAGGGATGAATTAAGAATAATTTAGGATTAATTAATTAATTAAACATCATAATTGTGTTTTCCCTAAAACATGGGATCTGGTTTCATGCCTGATTTTAGGGGATGAGTGACACTTGTCACTCATCCAAGTGTGTTCAGTCACCGGGTACTGTTCATATTAAAATATTATTTTATTCCCGGTTCGTTCGGTTAATCGAGTCCGATTCCGTGACCATAACTTCGTCGTCGAATCTCCAATTTCGGCATGCCGCCTGTCGTTGGATTCGTATCGACGAGACCTACGTAACGGTCCTTGGCCCTCGTCCATCGGACCTCCCGATCAAAAAGTCAACATTTGGCCCCTAATATGTCAAATTACCAAAATACCCCTCAACTTCCGCACACCATAACTTTCACTACGAATGTCGGAATCGAACGTGCCACCTGTCTATGAACTCGTGACGTCCCGAACTACGTCAGAGTCACCAGCCAAAGTACATTTGACCGCCCGAACTAAAAGTCAACATTTTGCCCACGCTAGGGGCAAAACGGTCATTTTGCACGTTCCGTCCGATTTCACTCAACTAATCCCCGATTAGTCATTCTGATTCATAATTAATTAATATTCAATCCCGATATTCGGGACGGGTCATTACAACCTTCCCTCCTTAAAGAATTTCGTCCCCGAAATTCCAACTATCCGTATTCCACAACTACCTTGTGGAAAACAAATGGGTCTCACAACACGTGTACACCCACTAGCCAACGCAGAACTCCTCTGCACTCAGACGTCACATCGCCGATGCACGTCATACTAACTACACTCGACCGCCTCGAGTGAAATCGATCACGAGAAATTGGCAATATCATCACTAAGCTGACTCCTTCAGCTTGACGGCCCCACGTAATCACTAATGTGCCCTGACATCCGCTCTCATAGAGAGTCACCAAAACTCACTAGTCAGTCCATGCTGACACCACAAGCCAAACTGTCACTACCAAGCTTTACCACCCTAGTAAAGCGCCAATCAGTAACAGATCAGTGACAACACATCATACCACCACGTCCGTCAATGTAGCACAAGATCAACAACATGATCTCCCCTCGCAGGGCAAACTCAATCCTGCGACAAATACCAACAGCAGTATCCACAACTGTCACCTCCTCAGCGATCCCAGATGCTGGTAAGGTCACGACAAGGTAACATCTCGCCGCAAAGCAACTTGCGGTCACACTAACCACCAACTCACTCATCCTGAGTATACGCATACCGTCATCACACTCAAACAGACGGTGTAACTGAAACACATTGAACACCAGCCTAGCAGTGATCACACAACTCAACACTAGAGTTATACTAGCCAACCATGGCTAAGAGCACCTGCTCAAACAATCACTGAAATCATCAGAATCACTCTGCCCAGTGCATCGTGTTCAATGTCCAGTTCACGTTCACAACCCATCCAATGGTATCAGGATTAAGCCGACTACTAACACGTTCACCAACGTACTACTGGTATAACCCGTATACCGTCACCCGACACCACAAGTCTGCAAAGTATCGTACCTCAAACCATAAACAAGGTACATACATCTATCCATTGACAAGACTACAACCACCTAGGTCATAGCCAAACACGTTCCAATAATGGAGTCCATTTGCCCAAACCAACAAGAGACAAATCGAAACTCCACCCATCAACTAGTTCCAATTCCAAATTCGAATCCGCAATTTCGTAAGAAATCCCGAATCCGAACCCACACATCACATTTTTAATTCATGTCCAAATCCGAATCCGAAATCATTATTCCGTAAGCAAGCATTTGGAATAATCATTCCGCACCCAAATCCAGTATTCCACTTTCAAGTTCTAAAATCGAATCCTGAATCGTCACCCAGAAATTCGATTCCAAAACCCGAAATCTCGTTCACGTCCACTCGGACACACCAAAACTGAACCTATCGGTTACCCATTTATTATACTCGGTTGACTTCATAAGGAAGCCAATCCAACAACCACACGGTTAAGGTTGACAAAATCCGATCACTTCGGAAACCTACTCACTTGAGTAATATACCACAAAGGGCTCCACTTCGAAAAGAAGTTCAGTCCCGTCATTTACGACTCACATACCGGCGTAAGAGTGACAAACTCTCTACCCAACTGGATCATCAGGATCACGGTCCAGATCCATCACTACGTCAGCTGGCCATGAACATCACGATCCTAGATCGTCACAATGCCCAATGTCCATGACATCACAAACCCGATCCACCTAGGGAAAACCAAGGATGATCCCAAAACGATAACACCAATATTCACCCCGGGTCAAGTTTATTCTGGGCCCAACACGCCCATCTACAAACCAAACTGTTAACAAAAACAACCATCCGGACCCACAGTAGTCCGACACACCCAAAACACCTGATACAATATTACAACACAAATGGAAAATACAAACCATTTACAAGGTATCACGAAAACATGTATCAATACAATTATTCTGACCTACGGTCAAGTTGATCGGGGCAGTTCCTTCGCAAATGTCCAAGTTTCCTACAAAAGTGACAAGTGGCAGTGCTGAGGCGACTTGCCCCACCACGCCGCTTACTTGTCGACTGGGTTGAAGTTCCACCCGAATGAACGCCTACCGAGGATTGCGACACAAGAGTATGAAGGCTAACTCGCTTCGTTGTTTCCTGACTCATCTGTTCAGTATCCTGACGCTCTCGGCGTCGTCCAGAGCCCAAAGATTGTTCTGGCACAGGTAAAATAGTAGCCTCCACTCGGATAGCAGCATCCGATAATTCCCTCAGGGTGGAATACGAGCCAACAGTTACAGCACCTCGTAACTCATTCCTCAATCCCTGCTCAAACCTTCGACACTTATCCTCCTCAGTAGCCACATACAGAGGAGCGAAACTAGATAAGTGCAAAAATTGCTGTTCATAATCGACCACTGACCGATTCCCTTGCTGCAATTGGAGAAACTCAACCTCCTTAGCGTTCCGAAATGAGCGAGGATAAAACTGATCCAAAAATTGCTCTCGGAATGCATCCCATGCCAAGGTACGGGCATCCCAGCCAGTCAACTGTAAACTATGCCACCACCTGTAAGCATAGCCATCCAAAAGAAAAGTGGCTAAGGGTACCATGTCCTCCAGGGGACATATCATAACCTCAAAAATCCTTTCCAATCGAGTAAGCCAATCTTCGGCACCATCCGGTCCCGAATCACCACGAAACACAGTGGCTCCCAACCGTCGAGCTCGCTCAATATCTGGGCCTTTACTAACACTACTCTCGCCCCTCCCATCTTCAGACCGTGTACGGAACGCACGACTCGGAGGCATGACGTATCAACAGAAATCAAGAACCAAATGCTCTGATACCAATTTGATAGGACCCGTCCCAACTGGACGTCAAAAACCGTTCCCGGTCCTGCTCCCGTCTGACAAGTCAACTAAAGGTTCGAAACTCCTCTTCAGTGCTTGCCAGACAAGGGATGTTCGCGCGGATTTCTGCTGCTGTCACTGCCTCACGATCAGTCCCGAGCGTCGTACCACGGCCTGGAGGGTCACAAAACAGAAAAGGTGTGAGTGGACAAAAATGACCTCTTATAAAAACATTTATCGAAATACAAACTTACCCTCCGGTTTTCACAAACTTGCATGCATATTGTAAAACATGAGTGACCGATAAAATCAAAACATATTTTCCCATGGTCCATAAAACTCATGTTCACCAAATCAGTTCATGTTATAAAACATCAAATCCCGGCTCTCAGGCCAACACATGTGAAAACATAATCACCTGACCACAAAGACCAAAAATCCGTACTCAATACCAGTACATCATCACAATCAATACCAATCAGCACTACTCACCAGTGCACAATAAATATATCAATCTAATCAATCCGCACTACTCACAAGTGCATAAAATATCACCAATCACATCTGCACTACTCACAAGTGCACAATCAATCAAACTGCACTACTCACAAGTGCTGCACTACGCGTAGGCCAATATCCAGTCACTCTTTCGGGAACAGACACCTTTGGGCTCAACCCCCTCGGGCTCAGTCACCTCTGGGCGAACACATCCCCAGGATCAGACACCTCCAAGTGGTACATCCAGGCTCAGTCTCGTCCGAGAAGCTGACTACTATAGGATCAACTCCCGATCCTACAATCACATCCCCCAAACTCCGGTCGTCTGGGTAATCCCCCCAAGCACCGACCGTCTGGGAATATCACAATCACAATGAAAACCATCCCGGGAATCACATCCCAAAACATTTCAATCAAATCTTGACTTCATACCAAGTCAAGATCATTCTCAACTGGGTTTCAAGCCCAAAATACCTTTTACACATAAACCGTTAAAATCACATTTAAATCAATAGAATAATCCGGAAATCATCATTGACTCACCAACCAAGTCAAAATATCATTTTAGAAATCATTTAGACTCCGGGCCTAACCCAAAACATCATTTGCACGTACCTCGTAAAACGTGCCCGAAAGACTGATTAAAATAATCATAAAATCCCAATAAATCATTAATTTCACAAATGACTCCAAATCCGAGTCAAAATCACTATTCACTTGGGTTCTCATGCCCAAAATAACATTATCACGCAAATCCATGCTTTGCAACCTCCGTTGCCATTTTCACGTAAATCCACGAAATTGACCATTGACTCATTCTCGAGTCACTACATCATTTTTCAATCCATGACTCAATAATCCGAGTCCAAACATTATTTTCAATCAATTTCAATCCCGGACTCATAAACCAAGTCCAAACATCATTTTTACCAAATTTCGTAATTTCTCGAAAATCGCCCAAAATAATAATATAATAATCATAAAACCGAGAAATTACCGGATTGAAACATAAATCATGCCCAAGCATATAAAATCATATAATAAGGCATTTAAATCATATATGCATGCATCACGGTTAGAAAACAAAGTCCACTCACACACATCGTCCAAAACGGTCCGTTTCCGAGCTACACGTTTTTCCGTAAAATCTGGAAATCACAACTCCTGTCCAAAATCATTATAGAGGGTTACTAACATCTCAAAATACAAAATATAATTTTTCCCAATTTTTCCGGGATTTAAATACGTATTTTTAACGTAATACAAAACTTCGGATACGCGGAACATTATCGAAACAATATCCGATTTCACCGAAATCAACGTCAAAATGTTCGTTACACTGAGAGGATCAAAAGTCATGTTGACCTCACCTTGAGACTAGGCCGGACGCGCCCCCACGCGCCGCCGTGAGTGGCTGCGCGTGAAACCCACGCGCCAGCTACAGTGCTGTCTCCCTCACCCGTTTGTCTGGTAAACGGGTCGTTTAACCCGCGATCAGACCCGGTTCCAATCCTATCAATTCGACACTGAATTCATCAATTGATCAATCAATTAGCTTCTACTTAAGTCCAATTAGAGTTCTGTAACAATAATTCCATGAAACATTACCTCAATCCTCACGATCACAGATGATCAATCGAAGGACATCCGGCCACTGTTCATCCTTCGAAAACCATCAAACCTTCTTGATTTCGTTCAATTGATTCACCAGTAAGCTTCAATGGACTCAGGTAAGTATTTTCCCCAACTCAATTGCATCAATTCGTGGCTCAAACGCCACGACTCAAACTCGATTCTTCGTCACTGTGCAACCATGGAGTTCAGTCAATCTCCAGTGTTTTCCTTCAATTGATGGATCCAGAAGCATCGTGGGATCCTCAGGAACACAATCCCCACATCAATTACACCGTTTGATCGCTCCAAGATCACGACACAGCCTCGATTTCTCTCACTGTTACCAAACCCGTTCAGAGCCAAATGAGCCTCAATTCAACTCGTTTTTGATCTGGTTCCACTCGTCTCAACCTCAGGAAGCTATTTCCAAGCTCCAATTCGATCATCACAGCTCAATTCTTCCAATTTGATTTTCCCTCCCAAAACTCAAAATCCGAAATTCAATTCCTCAGCTCTCAAACAATGCCTCGTTTTATCCCAGTTTAATCCATCACTCAAAGCTCTCAAATTCCCCTCAAAACTGGTTGTGAAAGGGAGCTGAATTCTCTCAATTAGATTCCCCCAATTTGCACGGTTTGAAGAACAAAAGGGGGGTTAAGGGATGAATTAAGAATAATTTAGGATTAATTAATTAATTAAACATCATAATTGTGTTTTCCCTAAAACATGGGATCTGGTTTCATGCCTGATTTTAGGGGATGAGTGACACTTGTCACTCATCCAAGTGTGTTCAGTCACCGGGTACTGTTCATATTAAAATATTATTTTATTCCCGATTCGTTCGGTTAATCTAGTCCGATTCCGTGACCATAACTTCGTCGTCGAATCTCCGATTTCGGCATGCCGCCTGTCGTTGGATTCGTATCGACGAGACCTACGTAACGGTCCTTGGCCCTCGTCCATCGGACCTCCCGATCAAAAAGTCAACATTTGGCCCCTAATATGCCAAATTACCAAAATACCCCTCAACTTCCGCACGCCATAACTTTCACTACGAATGTCGGAATCGAACGTGCCACCTGTCTATGAACTCGTGACGTCCCGAAATACGTCACAGTCACTGGCCAAAGTCCATTTGACCGCCCGAACTAAAAGTCAACATTTTGCCCACGCTAGGGGCAAAACGATCATTTTGCACGTTTCGTCCGATTTCACTCAACTAATCCCCGATTAGTCATTCTGATTCATAATTAATTAATATTCAATCCCGATATTCGGGACGGGTCATTACATTTTGTGACCCCCTCCAGGGGCGTTGCACGAGAGTCGAAACTCGGGAGGCGCAAACATGAACTAGAGAAACTTATGTGTTTCCCTTATCTGACAAGGTTTCATACGTATATCTTAATTCTTGTCAGACGAGAGTAAGTCCCGTGTGTACTATTTTAGTGTATTTCTGGTGGGGTCCTATCATATTTGACCAGACTCACTGAGTTATATGCTTAAAGTCCAAACACCAAACATGGGTCAAATCTACAAAACCTAAATACACCTAGCAATGGGTCAAATATGAGATGCCACGTGGACACATATCCACCATCAATCTACATGCCACATGTCAGCACTACAATCAACGTGCAGTTATCCTACATTGAAACTATGGACAAAAACTATCTCACTCACCCATATAAAATGAGTGCACATTTCCTAATAAGGTAACCAATATTTACTATTCACTATTACTCTGTTAAAATTACTATTAACTGTTTTCTCTCTCAAACAAACTCACTTACTTGATCATCGGAGAGGTTTAAGCCGACACCACATCGGTGCTCATCAATAACGGAAAACTCACTGCTCCTATTAAGTTTACAGGTTACGAGAATGGACTCGTGATAGAAGACGATTGGACAAGGAGTAATTCTAAGTTGGAACATTTCAATCCTCAACACTAATTAATACGAGTGATTCTAAATACTATTTTTATATTATATTATTATATCTAATCTTTTATACCACGTACCAATTTTAGTATATTTTGTGAAAATATGAACCAAATTTTAGTACATTTATAATTTATTCGATCGAGGGGACTCCCCAAATCTGAATGTAATAACTTATTTTCCAATGTGATCCTTTTTAGTATTGTTAGTTGGGTATAAATACAAAAGTACCCCTAACCTAGTGCTAGCAGAGCAGGCGATCTGTTTATCCCTACATATCTCGATTCCAATTTGTTTGTGTTCGCTGAAGCCTGTGTTTTCGCTTAGGCGCCGTCACTAGCTCCCCAAACCCTAGCCCTAACCCCCAATCTCTCCATCTCTAACACCTCGGTGCCCCCAACAACATGGCGAGAAAGCGAAAGCACGACTCCAGCTCCACCGGGTCCTCTGAGCCCTCCAAAAAACAACAGCAGGTCGTTGAGGAACCCAAACCCCAAAGCGAACCAGCAGAGGAAGTAGTCGAAGAAGAAGAAGCGGAAGAAGTAGAGGAGGAGGAAGAAGAGGAAGGGGAAGAAGAGAAAGAAGATGAAGGAGTTGAAGAAGAAGAAGAGGAAGAGGACGAGGACGAAGCAGAACCAGGTGTTGAGTATAAGCAAACAGAGACCGTGACGAAGACGTCTACGTCGCAAGCTTCAGATCTGGCCGGTTCTGGCGGCGGTGACGACGAGGACGAACCGATCCAGAACCTTCTAGAACCCTTCACCAAGGATCAGCTTATCGCCCTGCTCCGCGAAGCAGCCGATAAGCACGCGGACGTGGCTGATCGGATCCGAAAGGTTGCGGATGAGGACCCGATCCACCGCAAGATTTTTGTCCATGGCCTCGGCTGGGATACCAACGCCGAAACCCTAACCAGCGTGTTTGAGGAGTACGGTGAGATTGAGGATTGTAAGGCTGTGTGCGATAAAGTTTCTGGTAAGTCCAAGGGATACGGTTTCATCCTCTTCAAGACTCGTTCTGGGGCTAGAAAAGCCCTAAAACAGCCCCAAAAGAAGATCGGTAACCGGATGACTGCGTGCCAGCTGGCTGCGATTGGCCCTGGCCCTGCTCCAAGTGCTGCCGCCGCTGGGCCGACTGCTGTCCAGGCGGCCCACTCACAGCCAATGTCTGAATACACTCAGAGGAAGATCTATATCAGCAACGTAGGGGCAGATTTGGACCCTCAGAAGCTGCTTATGTTCTTTTCTAGGTTTGGAGAAATTGAGGAAGGACCACTAGGGCTCGATAAGATGACTGGGAGGCCTAAAGGGTTTTGCTTGTTTGTGTACAAGTCTGCTGAGAGCGCAAAGAGGGCTCTGGAAGAGCCGCACAAGAATTTTGAGGGCCACATTTTGCACTGCCAGAGGGCTATTGATGGTCCAAAACCAGTCAAGTCTCAGCACCAGAACCAGCACCACCACAAATCTCATAATTCGAAGTTTCAGAGGAATGAGAGTTCTGGTTATGGTGGAGGAGCTGCATCAGGAATGGGGCACTTGATGGCGCCAGCAAGTGGTGGTATTGGGTTTACTCAGGCGCCTGCGGCCGCACAGGCACTGAACCCGGCTCTTGGGCAGGCACTGACTGCATTGTTCGCGACACAGGGGGCAGGCTTGGGGCTGACAAACCTTTTGGGGACTTTTGGAACTGCTCCGAATGGAAACCCGGCTGTTCCTGGTGCAGGACATGCTATACATGGTGGGTATGGGAGTCAGGCAAGTATAAGTCCTGCTATCTATGGAAATCAAAGTACAATGCAAGGTGGATACCCTAACCCTCAGATAGGGCAAGGTGGTTCAGGAAGAGGGCAGCATGGTGTGGGGCAATCTGGTGGACCCTATATGTGAGGTATAAAAAGTTCACTTATTTCCTTGGTAATTTGATTTATTCTTTTACTCAGACCACAGATAACTACAATCTCTTCTTTCTTTTGGTAGCTAAAGAATATTTGTATTAGTTGTTAAGAGATTTCAGAAGATTACGTTGCAGTAGACTATTGGGCTAACATAGCATATAACGTCTTTGATGTGTTCATAGCTCCTTTTTATCAAACTACTAAGTTACTTTAAGATGAGTTAGACAAGGGTCATATAAACAATATCAAGAAAAGATGTAGAAGGATGTGTTCTCAAACTTGCATGAATTGCAGTTTTGTGTGTTTGTGTCATTGCATCTTCTGTATCTATATTATACATGCGCACTAATACCTTTTCTTCTATATGTCCCTGTGTTGTTCATTGAAGTTCTAACAATTATCGAAACTGATTATGAGGTTTGGTGTCTCTTCAATACTACTGTTTTCTTTGATACTGATGTCAATTTCATTCTCATGTTATACCATTCTAAAACATGCAGATTGTATGCTTATTAGTAATATATTTCTTCTTTCTCGATAATGCATTTGAACAATTCTTTATAAATGGTAGAATCTTTTTTCATGTACTTGCTAGGTTTCATGCATCTTCAATACTAAATGTTTGCTTTGATGTTGATTTCAGTTTTGTTCTCATGTTATACCATATTCTGAAAACATGCAGAATGCTCACGTTTTAGTTCAAAGCTTTTCCTCTCTTCACATAAATGCATTTGAGCAATCCTTTTATGCTTGTAGAATATTTTTCAATTTGAAGGTTTGTTTATTTGTCTGCCCGGATTATTTGTAGTTTCTCTTCAAGTTTCTTGTATTAAGTTTTTTTGTAGTATCTAATGTTTTTTCTTTCTGAAATCTAATATGGTTGTTTTGTATATAAACTAAATGCTGAGACCAGTTGTCTTTTTAAACTTGAAATTTAACATGTGTTCACTTAAAAAGAGATTTTGGGTTCTAAAACCTTTCATCTCTTTTGAAATTTCTTTTCACGTTTTTTATTAAATGTGCAGATCCCACATAGGTGCATCAGTCTTTTTGTACTGGTCTGGTGATTCTTCTGAAGTTTAAATGGAGCTGATGGTTACTTCAAAGAGCAGAATATTAAAACTGTCAAACGAAATTTCTGTTTTATTCTCCCCTTTTCTGGCCACAAGTTCTTCAAAGTAATGTAGTTTTAATTTGTTTGAAAGCTCAAGAGTTTGAGAAATTCGCATATAAACCTATTTGTATTTTATGGAGTCAGCGAGGTTGAACAAAAATACTTTTTTTTTTTAAATTTCCAATCCTATGGATTAAATGAACTTGATAATCTAGATTTTGTTTCTGCAATACTCGTTGTTAACATCGTCATGAATGGTTTTTTAAGTATTGTTTTTCTTGGTTTTGAATAATTTTTTTGTGACACTACCTTTTTTTATGTACAATATGTTTGTTTGGATTTTCTAATCTTGTTTTGTCAGTTGGAAACTGATGCTGAATGGTGCTCAGTGATTCATGATGTTTAGTGTGTGACGTTTGAGAGCATCAGATCTCATACTATAATCTTTAGATAATAACATATTTTGTTGTTTAGTGCAGTCATCTTTTGCAGGACATTTGATACAGGTTGTGCGGCTATAATACTTATCATATTAACTATACATATACAATCCTTACAATTGGGTAAAACAGGATTGATTTTAAAAACATTCCAGGACATGATTGCAGAAAGCTTCTAACTGAAAATTTATACTGGGTAGTAGTCTTGTGTTGCAGTACCCTTATCATGTTTAAAATTGTTTTTTTTTTTGAAATTTCTAGAGCAAATTAGATTTGATAACTGTATTTGTGTTTTTTGGGACATTGATCTGTCTCTTTTTAACACTTTTAGACTTTTGATGTTGGAGTTGAAATCTGTTTTGAAGAAAACAACTTTTATATGAAAGTAGGTCATTTAGCAATCATTAGAACCTGTAGGTGCACTTATAGGGTGATTCTTATCGTATTTGTTGGGGCTGGTGTTTTAAGTTTTTATATTAGACTAATTATTTATTTGGTGGAGCTGGTGTTTGAAGTTGGGATTGAAATCTGTTTTCAAGAAAACATTTATCATATGAAATTAGGTCATTTAGCTATTTACATAGATTTTGTAGCTGCTCATATCGGGGGATTCCGATCTTATTTCTTGGAGCTGGTGTCTAACGGAAGGGTTTTAATGTTTGTCGCTAGTTGTCAGAACCTAGTTAATAGAAGACTTGCCTTTGTTGGAATTGAGGTAAGGAAATCAACTTAAGATTTTACCGGTTGATTTTTTTTTCTTTTAATTTCCTTTGTTAAACAAGCTTCTCCAGCTTAATTGGTCCCAAAATGCATCTCTTAGTGATTTGGTCTGCCGGAGATTCAAACATGCAGTGTTCAAGTCGAAGCTTGTTGCCCTTCCCCTTTTTCTTTCCTGCGTTAGTGTTTGGTTGTCGAGGTTATCCATGTGAACCATGGAGCATTAGCTTGTTTTGTCAAGTTGGACTACGTATTTGATATCTACGAGTTTTGCGTCGGAAAACTTTTGGTGAGCTGGAGGACTCATTTAGTAAATGTTGACAACAAGGTGTTCTTATTTCTGCCTTGGTTTTGGAACCTAATGCAGCATTGGTGAAACTCTGGTGAAAAAATTAAACCCGAGAGACTAGGATTCTCTGGAACCTCATTTTCAGCCGTGGTTCTAGTCGCTGTATACCGATTGGAAGCTACGGTCGGGATGTTGGAACTTAAGAGATTGGTGTTGGTTGTAGTATTGAACATTTGAGCCAATGATATTGATAACCCAAATGGCTTGACTCTTCTTCTAATGGGGATATGATTTTGTAATAACCAAGCATTGAAATATCAATATTGACATATTCGATATATATATATATATATCGATAGTTAAATTTTCGGATATCTTGTTTTAAATATCGATGGTTAACAAAAATGATGAAAATGTGATATAATAAATATATAATGAATAATATAATGCAATATAATTTTAACGATAATTAATAATATAAAATTAGAATGCTGTGGGTTTGCAATTTAGGCAACAAGGGAAATTTAAGACCACTAGGAAGAAATAAAAAACCAAGTTAACTTGGCTAGCTAGTGTAATTAAAAATTTAGGTCATGTATAATATATAACTATAAAAATTAATAGTTATCTTTTTCATTTAGTGGATATGCAATTCGGGGTTTTCCACTCATGATTTTATTTTACGTCCAATTTTTATAAATTGATAGTCTTTTTATCGTTTTCATCTCAGAAATTAATGTGGACTTGAAACAAGAAATTTTTTCGAAATGTCAATTTTCTATATTCCTTTCGGTGTTGCCAATTGAATTTTTTGATATTTCGGTGAAATTTTGATTTATATTTCTGATATTTTCATAATAACTAGTCATTGGAGATGCCTTAATATTCCAAGCTTGTCCTATGTTTATTATTTATGGAATTGATCCTATTTACCTAATCAAAGTAATAGAATCACAATCCCATTGTTTCACAGCTAGAGAAAAGTTATTTTATATATAATATTAACTAATTTACAATATATATATATATTTAAAATCTCTAAATTTCTAACTGTATTTTTCCTTATTTTCCTCTTTTTCAATTTATTTTTCTTTTTTTAACTCATAAAATGCACTTTATTCCATGTTTCTAAGTATTATGTTTTTAATTTCTAGTTCACTATTTTTTTTCATTTTCATTTCTAAGTGATAGTAGAGTTTATGAACTTTGTTAAATTATTACTTTATTAGAGTTAAAATTATAAATGTATAACTAGCGTAAATGATTCATATACAAATAATTTTCTTTTAGAAACCACCCAGAAATGCCCATGAAAATTTATTAAATTGTGAATTTTTTATGCTTGTAAATTTATGATAACTAATGAATAAAAATATTGTAAGTTAAGAGTATTTCTCGAGTGAAATAAAAATGGCTAGGTCCCCTTTAAAGTTAAATTCTGAACATGTCACTGCTCTTGATTAATGGCGTGAAAATAACGCAAAATAAGGAAAAGTGTGAGTAGATAAAAATAATAATTTAAAACTATATGAGGAATGTTCATACCATATTGGCCCAGATCGAGCTTGAAGCCCATACTGACTACAGACCCAGCCCATTGCCAAAACAGTACCAGTTCGGACCAATCTTGGAGGCCCAGCCCTTTTCTGACACCATGCCACTGGCAGACTCTAGAGGCCCATCTCCTGTCGGTCGGTGAGGCGGCCCAGACCGACCGGTCGGCCCAGTACTGCCGCCTAGCACAAGCCCAAGGGATCCAGGCCCACTCACGCGAACAAACCATAGTCGGGTCTAGATGGACCATCTACGTGTCAGTTTCACAGCGAATTGACATTTGTCCCACATCGGGAAAACACAAATATTATATTCACCGCACTCGTACAAAGTGGGTTCATTTGTCGTACAAAGGTAACTAAGCAATTTACTGTTCACTACTATTTTTACAGTATACTTTTCACCACCCTCTACGCCTTAGACATACCACTGACTTGGGCGTCAGAGTACCTTTGGGCCGGTACCACACCGGTGCCTATACTCTGACCTACCGACCAGTTTCCTTCCTTTTCAGGTTTACACAGTGCACGTGGCAGAGCATCATTCGCTCCCTAAGTTGGCACATTTTGTGCATCAACAGTTTGACGCAGTCTGTGGGAAACTGAATAAGTTTGCCCTTTACTCTACTGAGCCTAAAACACCGTTACCCTCCCCATCTTTCAGCATGCAGGACAACGTCGATGGCGAGGTTACACCCGCGCCCGGCCGAGGGCCGAAGGACACCTCCCCCGAGGTACTCCGGGCGTTGGAGAAGCTGCAACGCGACATGGCCGAGATCCGGGCCAATGACACTCACGCCGAGGCACGCGACACCGAGCTCAGCGGGCAGTACATCGAGGTCGTGGCCCAGCTACAGGCCGCTCAGGTCGAGCTAAACGCCCGCCACGCTTAGGATGAGATCCGTCAGGTCGACCTCGTGGTAGCCGAATGTGCGGAACGTGCAGAGAGGATCCGACGGGCTGCAGACAAGGGCAAGGCTGCAACTACGGCCGCGCCGACGGAGAAGGGCCAGAAACTCTTGGTCATTCCTGGAAAAGGCACACATGCCACTAGGATCTACCGCGATGCTCGCGAAGCCTTGAGTTGCACCTCCCAACTAGAGGGTCGGCAACTCAGCCCGATCCGCCTCGAGTACCCCGTGGACAAGGATCTACGGGCAACGGAGCAGACCGATCGGACGAGACCCGAGGTAGGCCCCCGCCAACATTCCCGTGGCGAGAACTTCCCATCTCGGTGACCGAATGAGCGGATTCTTCCCAGGAAATCCTAAGTGCCCGAAGGTCCGAGCGCCCCCCACGCAGCACAAGGTCTCGGCGGAACATGCCATTGCCTCAGCAAGGGACCGACCACCCCTGCCCGAGCAAGTCTCCCAGTGCCGACCCTATGGTAAAACAACTCCTCGATCGTGTGCGGTGCCTCGAGGCCGAGAAAGGGACACCCCATACACATACTTGGGGCGGACCTAGCTCGGGGCCGTTCACAGATCGGATCAACTTTTTTCAGCACGACAACACAATCAAGCCGCTGAAGATTCCCCTCTATACCGGTCAGACCGACCCGATCAACCATCTCAACAACTTCCGGTCGGCCGTCTCCTTCTCGAGCCTGACCGACGAGGCCCGCTTTTTAGTTTTTCAGCTTCACCCTCACTGATGCTACGATCAATTGGTTCTACAGACTGGAGCTCGGATCTGTTGACTCGTTTGCACAGCTCACCAAGGTTTTCCTAAATCAGTTCATGATCCAGACTGACAGGCTTTTCTCCGCCGAGGATCTTTTCCTCTTGAGGCAAGGAGAAACAAAGACGCTATGTGCATACGCTGCGCGGTTCAGTCTGGAGTACTCCTGGTGCACCGAGTCCAACGACCGGACAACCTTCACGGTGTTCAAGGGTGGCCTACGTGAGTCCCAATTCAGGTACGCTGCACATACTCAAGGTTGGACTACTTATAATGAGCTAATGAAACATGGAGCCATTCATGCCAAGGCCGAGCTGTTTCCCAGCAAGGGCGGTGCAACAACGGTCAACACATACCGACCTAGCACTGGGAACTCGGTCGACACATATAGATCAAGTCTCACCCTACAGCAGCCGGCCCCCCAGCAGACCACGTCAGGTCAAACCCAGCACCACAACTCCCCGAGCAGAAAGAGGAAATATTATATTCCCTCCTACGGCTCGAGAAAGAAGGACAGGAACCAAAACCACCAGGGGTCCCGCCAGGGACAGGGTCAACATGATAATCTACCCAATGAGCAACGTACCGAGCTCCCCCTCCTCGGTCCAAGTACGAAACCTATACGATCTTGAATACGTCGTATGAGAACGTGCTGATGAATGTGGAGCGTATGATCCCTAAGCCGACCTGGACTCCCAGCGTGGGCCGACTGGCCAAAAACACTGGCGTCTACTGCCAGTACCACAAGTACAACGACCACAGTAGTGATCAGTGTGTGGCCTTCCGAGACCTGGTTGATCCCTTGGTCCGAGACGGCAAGATCAATCAGTTCTTGCAAAACGCTCCGCAGCAGCCCCGGCACCCCCAGATCAACACCATAACCGGCGGCACATCCATATCTTCACCTCTGGCGTCTAACCGAGCTAGGAAAGACTTCATCCACACCATGAAGCACAACCAACAGGTCTTCCAGGTGGCGGATGGCCGAGCGCGGAAGGTAGCGCGAACGAGTTGGGAGGCCATCATTTTCTCGGAGGAGGAAGAGCAAGGGGTGATCTATCTGCATGACGACCCACTTGTCATCTGCGCTATCATCAGCAGCATTGATGTTGGTCGGATCATGGTTGACACTGGCAGCTCGGTCAATGTCATCTTCATGGAGGCATACAAACAGCTTCAACTCAAGGAGGCCGAGCTAGACCGATCCCCTTCTCCATTGTTCGATTTTACCGAGGACTCCATCGTCCCGACCGGAACTGTCAACCTGCAGATCACGGTCGGAGAGAACCCGAAGCGCGCAACGGTTCTGGCGCCTTTTCTCGTGGTTGATTTCCCGAACGCGTACAACGTCTTCTTGGGCCGTGGACTTATCAACCAGCTCTGAGCCGTTGTCTCCACCCATCTTCTCCTAATGAAGTTCCCGACCCCCATGGGCGTCGGACAAGTCCGTGGAGACCAAATGGAAGCTCGGACCTGCAACTCCACCACTCTCGCTGGGAAGGCTATCACCCAGCCCGCAGAAACCCTAGCCGTTACCGAGTCCGCCTTTGAGGCCGGCCCAGTTGATCCCCAGGTTGCCCAGCACCTACGCGACGGGCTGATCGAAGACCCTCGCGACCACTCTACCACGCCACACCCTCAGCCAATCGAGGTGGTAGAGGAGGTCGTCCTCTCGCACGACTTCACTGACAGGAAGGAATTGGTACTACACTGAGCCCAGCTCTGCGCGCCGACCCGATCAAGTTCCTGCGCGATAACGCAGAGGTCTTCGCATGGTCTTACGCGAACATGCCCGGCATCTCGACCGACGTCATCTGCCACTAACTGAGCATCAACCCAAAATTCAAACCAGTGGAGCAAAAACGACACATATACGTCACTGAGTAGACCGAGGCCATGAAGGTTGAAATTATGAAGCTCAGCACTATCCACTTCGTCCGCAAGGCCGTATATGCCGTTTGGGTGGCTAACGTGGTCCTGGTGAAGAAGCTCTCAGGGGCGTGGCGCATGTGCATCGACTCCACCGACCTAAACAAGGCATGCCCCAAGGACAGCTTCCAACTGCCCAAAATCGACCAGCTGGTCGACGCCACTGCCGGGCATGAACTCCTTAGCTTCATGGATGCTTACTCGGGATAAAATCAGATATTCATGCACCCTGCAGGCCAGATCTACACCACTTTCCGCACCAACCAGGGCTTGTATTGCTACAACGTGATAAGTCTCCACAGACTTATCAACCAGCTCTGAGCCGTTGCCTCCACCCATCTTCTCCTAATGAAGTTCCCGACCCCCATGGGCGTCGGACAAGTCCGTGGAGACCAAATGGAAGCTCGGACCTGCAACTCCACCACTCTCGCTGGGAAGGCTATCACCCAGCCCGCAGAAACCCTAGCCGTTACCGAGTCCGCCTTTGAGGCCGGCCCAGTTGATCCCCAGGTTGCCCAGCACCTACGCGACGGGCCGATCGAAGACCCTCGCGGCCACTCTACCACGCCACACCCTCAGCCAATCGAGGTGGTAGAGGAGGTCGTCCTCTCGCACGACTTCACTGACAGGAAGGAAAAAATTGGTACTACACTGAGCCCAGCTCTGCGCGCCGACCCGATCAAGTTCCTGCGCGATAACGCAGAGGTCTTCGCATGGTCTTACGCGAACATGCCTGGCATCTCGACCGACGTCATCTGCCACTAACTGAGCATCAACCCAAAATTCAAACCAGTGGAGCAAAAACGACACATATACGTCACTGAGTAGACCGAGGCCATGAAGGTTGAAATTATGAAGCTCAGCACTATCCACTTCGTCCGCAAGGCCGTATATGCCGTTTGGGTGGCTAACGTGGTCCTGGTGAAGAAGCTCTCAGGGGCGTGGCGCATGTGCATCGACTCCACCGACCTAAACAAGGCATGCCCCAAGGACAGCTTCCAACTGCCCAAAATCGACCAGCTGGTCGACGCCACTGCCGGGCATGAACTCCTTAGCTTCATGGATGCTTACTCGGGATAAAATCAGATATTCATGCACCCTGCAGGCCAGATCTACACCACTTTCCACACCGACCAGGGCTTGTATTGCTACAACGTGATGCCCTTCGGTCTAAAAAATGATGGGGCTACCTACCAGCGATTGGTCAACTACATGTTCGCCGACCAGATCGGCAAAACCATGGAGGTCTATGTGGACCATATGTTGGTCAAAAGAAAGACAGTCGACCAACACATCACCAACCTCACCTGCATGTTCTTGGTCCTCAAAAAGTTCCGGATGCGCCACAATCCGGCGAAGTGAGTTTTTGGGGTCGGTTTGGGAAAGTTCCTCGGCTTCATAATCAGCCAGCGCGGCATCGAAGCTAATCCCGAGAAGATACATGCACTCCTGAACATGAAGGCCCCTCAGGCCCAGAAGGAGATCCAGAGCCTGACCAGCCGAGTCGCCGCGCTGACTCGGTTCATTTCAAAGGCAACCGACTGATGTGTTCCCTTCTTCTAGGCCCTCAAAGCTCGGTCCAAACACATTACCTGGACCGAGGAGTGCGACAAAGCTTTTACCGAGCTAAAAGTATACATGAGTCGAGCACCCTTACTCTCCCGACTAGAAAGTGGAGAGACCCTCATCATATACCTGTCAGTCTCCAACTCTGCCGTCAGCTCCGTCCTCATCAGACGCTCCGAGGGCGCCGAACACCCTGTCTACTACGTCAGTCGAGCACTACAGGACGCATAAATTGTTGGAGTTTTGAGAGAAATTCACTAAAATTTGTGAGTTAAACTATGCCACAATTGGATTGGATTAGAAAATAATGGTTAAATGCCTAAAGGTATGATTATTTAGATATACATGCAAGACTGCACAAACCTAAATGGTTAGAGTATTTATTCCCCCATAAAATCTAAAAGGACTTAAATATGAGATAACAAGGTTGGGTGAAATTGGTTAAGAATTGTGGAGTTTTGTTTGACGAATATTGTGTAGTGGCCGACGAAGATTATAAAGAGATATTGGGGTATGCCATAGGCAAATAACCAAGTGGTGGAAGATGTTTGGTCCTTGAATAACTGTTGGACTCGTGTAATGGCAGAGGTTGTATTTGTAACTTCTAAAATCCAGGGCAGTTAGGATAAGTTTAGATGGTTATAGATGGATTAATTAGCTAGCCTAACTCTTATGGGTAAGAGAAATTTTTTCACATGAAGTAACATATGGATGATTGGTGGATGAGACTAAGAAACGTCAAGAAATCAAGTATGACTGAAATCCATAGGGGTAATCAGGATTCTAACAGAATGTGCAGAAGTGTTTTAGAGAGGTTTTATATGTTAGTATTGCTATCCACCATCTGATGGGCGAATAGTCTAGAGGGATGTCCAACGCCAGGGAAACGTGGTAAAAGTATTATGTGGGTTACCATATATGAAAAGGGAAGAATAACCAATGAAGGAAAGCTGATGAAACTGTAGATCTTTGATTTAGGAGTTGGTTATAAGCTTAGAATCAAGAAAATAGGCATCTTGACACCTACTAAAGGCCCTGTTTTTCATTATAGAGTGAATATTAACGATAATGCCACATGTTCGATAGTCAGTGTTACTATGGATTAGGAAATGGGATTATGGTTAGGAAGAGGTCCAAACTAAGAACTATAATCCGCAAGAAAGTTGGAAGGTAAAATTGTTGAGTAAACTTTTAAGAAATAAATAGGAGTTCAGAAGGAACTCAAGTTATAGTTGCAAGCTCAAGTTTGGTTATGTTCATGTTGGTATTAAGATAAAGCTTATGTGAGTTGGATATGAATACTTCATGGTACTTCGTGGATGCGATATTTGAGCTTAATTTCAATTTGGTAATCTATTGGCTTGGTTCAAGCATGATGACTATGTAAGTTAATCCCTAAATTATGTTCACTGCTAGGTTGATAGGTTCTCGATGGTCAAAGATTAAGATGTTCCAAGATTGTCCATGCCCATGATACAAGTTTGTGTATAAGGCTAGTAGACAGTATGATTGATACTTGAATGGAGACTTGGTTCGACCTGTCTTTAAGGTTGGCGTGGTTTAACTTGTAAGCTATGTTATTACTATTACTATCATGATAAGGAATGGAATGTGACTTGGACAATATTCTAAGGTGAATTATGTAGATTGGTAGTGTGAATTATTGATTTGCTTTTGGTACTCTTGTTTTTTGTGTTTCGATAATTCCTTTTGGATAGAGGTATATCGATTTGGAGAAATGTGTGTTAGGCATGGATTCCCACTATTTGTGATTATGTAGTCTGAAACAAGGTACAAAAGTGATGATTAAATTATTGAGAACTTGATAGATAAGGTTCAATGTGAGAATTTATGTCTTGTATTGTTGCTTCTTATAACTCAAGCTTGAGTTAGTGATTAGTTCTGTTCAGTTGGCAGAGGCTAATTCAAAAAGAAATAATGAGATTTTGGCATGTCCGGAAGTACTAAGTGCGGTTTTGAACATGGCTGAGCGATGTTGAGTTTGGTTCCTAGGCAGGCTATACATAGAATTGTGATATATTGAGATGCATGGGGATGAAGTTGTGTGCATTAGTGGATGATATTCATTGTTGATGTGATAACCGTACGGATATGGCTCGGGCGTTGACTCGTGTAGTTCTCAAAGTTAGCTAGATTATGTTAGTTGATTTTCGAACCTTGAGAGAAGGTTGCAGCAGGATAATTCTTATATTGATTGGATGTTTCTTTTTATTGATTTGATTACTAATATTATCTAATTTCATATTCAGAGGGCTGCATTAAATTGTTCGTGGTAATTAAATAGGTAAGTCTTGATTCTACCCCAACTCGTGGTTTAAAATTTTAACGACGAAATTTTCTTAAAGGGGGTAGGTTGTAACAACTTGGACATTCAAAGAAAATGAAAAAATTGGAGAAATAAAGTAAAATGAAAATTTTGCCCCTGTTATGTCAAATAGTTGACTTTTTAGGTGGACATCTTTTGGGTAATTTGAGGGTACCGTCATGTAGATCTCAGCGTCTTGAATCCATTGACAGGCAATACGTTGAAATTGGAGATTTTATGAGCTTGATACCTACCAAAAACGATCAAAGGGTATTTTTGGTAATTTTGACTTAAAGGGCAATTTGGTAATTTTATGTGAGAGATTCTACGTTATCTAGAACCTTCCCTCTCCCTTATCTCCTAGCCTCCCATCAACCTCCCTTTATGTTTAAATGTGTGTATTTGCTATGTTTGAAGTGTTTTGTGTGAAGGAACCGAAACACACCAACCCTCCGACCGTGGAAGAAAAACCAGAGAAAAGAGGGGAAAATCTAGGGAAATAAGAAGGGGAAAATGAGAGAAGGGTAGAGGAAGAAAACTGAGTGAAAACAATGAGGAGAAGGGGGATTCAATAGTGATTGAAAACCTTGAAGTCGTAAGCATGAGAATCAGGTTTTTGGTTTTGGGACACAAACATTGGAGGTGGGAATTCTCATGTGTTTTTTGGGTCCTTAAGGTTGTCATAAGCTCGAAAGAGTAAAGGCTTGAACGTTGGATCGTGATGGGAAGAAACTATCTGCCATAGCTTTGAACCATGCTTGGAGGTGAGTTTTTCTTTAGTTTTAAATCATAAATATCTTTCTGGGAATCTTAAGATGTTAGTGGACGTTTAGAACGTTAAAAACGGTAAAGATTTAGTGAAGTTTGAACTGGGTTGGACTCGCAGGTTGGACGACCCAGTTTGCAAGAAACCAGGTCTGGTGCGCAGATGATGACGATGAACATTGAGCGAGTGAATCGCATGCGCAACAAGGATTCTAGGTGAGTAGGGGCACGTGACGGTTCATCTTGCAGTTTCATCAACATTAAAGTGCATGAATTCGACCTTACGAGTCCATAGGTATAGTTTTTGAGGCGATTGGGTATCGACTCGGGGCAGTTTTGAATAACCGAAGTTTTAAGGGTTGTTTTAGGTTCGTTTAAAAATCCCAAAAACTTATGGGATTAAAGTATGAGTTGTTTTGAATGGTTAGTGACTCATAGGAATGATTTAGGACAGGTTGTGAAGGTTTCAAAAATTACAGAAATGCGTACAAGTTGGTATAGGACTACGCAGATCGAGTGTGAGTGGACTTTATTTTCCCTAAACTCCTATGGATGCATATTTACGGATGCATATTTACATGTTTTAAATGCGTTTTCTATGTGATTTAAGTGATGCTTGATTGGTCATGATTTTTATATGGATTTTGGGAGAATTTACGATTTATTGAAAATGCACGTTTTACGAGGAATTCCCATATTTCGTATTCTGTGTTTATACTCGTGATATGAATTTCCTGTATGATTTTAGTGAGATTTTTATTGACGGTTTTACGGATTATCCTAAGGGCACATTTTACGGGCTTTTTGGCATGAATTGTAAGCCCGATTTTCGAGATATTATTTTGCTTAAAGAATAAATATGAGTTATAAAAATTGTGTTTCTCGATAGCTGTTATGTAGTTTTGGATACGTGTGGATTGTGATGTGTGTTGACCAACTCTCCTCGGTATGTAGTGTCATTGATGCTCAGAAGTCCAGAGTTGGGCTCTACTAACCTGAGAGGTTGATGTGTCTCAGACGTCTAGAGCAGGGCTCTGTTTTCTTGAGCAGTAACCCAGAAGGATGCAAGTGAGCCGATACCAAAAGGCATAGCAAGCCCAGAAGGCATGTAAAGCACAGAAGGCCAAATAAGCCACAAGCCCAAATGGCCTGAAGCTAATAGTCCATCAGCCCAACCCACGGGTTGGCTCAGCCAAGCCATGTAGCTCAACCAACTAGGCTGAGTCTTGGGGATCAGCTCAGCTTGGGTCGGCTTGGGTCTACTCAGTTTGGCTTAGCTCGATAATGTAGCTTAGTGGCCCTGGCTCTACGGCTCTCGCTTGGCAGCTTCGGCTCTAGCGCGACTCATTTTTTTTCAATAAGAAAAAAAGGGGATTCATGTGCACCTTTTTGGGCTTTGAGCCATGGACCTCATAGTACACAAAACAAGAACCTTAACCATAAAGGGACTTGTACTTTTAATTAAACATCTCATTGTATAATTAAACTTTCAATGCCAAAAGTATTTGTTTAAACATATCAAATCATATAATGCCAAAAATATTAATTTATATTGTTCTTACAAATAATGTAATATTTATTTACATTATTTAATTGCTTAAATATTTCCTTAAATGATAAGTATTTATTTAGCACTCGTATAGGAAATATATATATAAATGAACCGGACATTCATAAACCAACTAAAAATCTATAAATAAACTAGTAGTTCATTTTGAACATTGAACCTATAGTTTTGGTAATGCTATAAAATGAAAATCGGACCCCGAAGTTTATTCATAAATTCACCAGACATGATAAAACCAGTAGATTTTATATGTTTTAAATCTAATTTATATATCATATCATGGAATCTACAGTTCTTATTAGTCTCTTATGGATGAGTTTACCCAATGTACTAAATGCATTTGTTTTATCATTGTAAAGACTCTAAAAAAAAGAGGAGGACAGTTATTATTGCAACATCTTATTTGAAGCAAGAAACGAATGACATATCATCCTTTTCATGATTTTATGACAAGACCCGTTCCAAAGATACTTTGAGAACCGTGTCTAGTCCTACTCTCGTCAGACAAACCTAGCAAGTCCCAAAAACCCCCTTAACACTTTTCAGACAAGGCATAGTTTTCAATCAGCCCCGATCTTTGTGCCACTACCTGGAGAGTTATAAAAACATAAAAAGTGCAAGTGGACAAAATAAACGTTTAAAACATGTTTTGATAAAAATAAACCATTTACCCTGGAGTTATAAAACATGCATGCATAGAGTAAATCATGAACAATCGGATTTCAAATCATATCACATCACAAATTGTGGGACCCATTATTATAACATGAATCAAAGCTCGTGGCCCACATTTCCCGAAATGAATTTCATCAAATTCCGTTTTGAAACATGGACACTAATATCCATAACTAATCCAAATCAATAATTGACTCCCCCGAGAATCAGCCATCTAGGAAACACCTCGAGCTTCGGCTGCTTGGGAACAACCACTATAGCCATAGTAACAACAACCCCGAGCATCAGCTGTCTGGGAACACCCCTAGCTTCGGCTGCTAGGGAGACAGTCGGACCACGTTCCGGTTGTTTGGGAAACTGCATAGCTTCGACCGTCTGGGAACTTATTACAATCATAATGATCAAACAGTACTACTCATCAGTGCACAAACATCAATCACAATATCAGCACTACTCATCAGTGAACAATCAATCATAGTATCACATCGGCCCTACGCATAGGCAACCATCAAGTTACATTCTCGGGATCATACACATCTGGGTAGGACCCCTAAGATCAGTCGCATCTGGGTGAATACTAACATCCCCAAGATCAGACACATCCAAACAATACCCTAGGCTCTGTTGCATTCGAGAAAATAATGTACCATGAAAAAGAACTCATAAATCTAACCACCATGTAGCTCATCCAAACAATACCCTAGGCTCAACCCAAATTACCATTTTCACGCAAATCCATAAAAGTGTGTCCATAAATCATTAAATAATCCATAAAATCATCAAATAATTATATCAAATCATCATTCCAATCATTGCAACTCAAATCATGCAATAAATCATAGAAAGCATTTACTATGCATGTGTATCAATTTATAAAACAAAGGTCCACTCAAAAATTGTCCACGCGGTTCGATTTCGAGCCATACGTTCCTCCATAATTACCAGGAATTACAAATCCTGTCAAAAAATGGTCATTAACATCCCAAGTAACATCACATTAAAATTCCCTAATTCTTAGAGATAAAATATGCATTTAAAAGCGTAACATAACACTTCGAACACCTAAAGCTATACCAAAACGGTGTCTTGTCGACTCGGAAGCTGCGCCAAAATATTCCTAACATCGATTACATTAAAAACTGTGTTGACCGTACATCAAAAATCTCACGCACGCGCCCCCATGCGCCGCCAAAAGTGGTTGTGCGTGGGATTCACATGTTCTGCTGCAGTACCATTCTTCAACCTCCAGTTTGGTCAGCAACTCATACCCGACCCCCGGCCTGACTCAGTCCAAAGTTCCTCTTTTCTGAACTAATTCAGACAATCCAAACGTCAAATTGAAGCTACTCATTCCAATAAAAGGATCTATGATCTCTGTTAAAGAAAAATTCATCCGTACTCTCAAAAGTCTCCTAGATCCCTGCAAACAGCAAACAGTAAGCTATCGTTCGCACTGATCGAGGCCTGGGGGGTTGTTCGACCAAGAGCGCTCTAATGCCTAAATCAGCTTTGAATTTGAAATCTCAAGAGTTTAAGAAGCATTGAATCGAATTACCTTGAAAGTGAAATGATCGTCTCTATTTATAGAGAATCCTTGGAAACTAAGCAGCGTTTTAATTGGTCGGTTGATTTGTAATTAATAAATAATATATTTTTATTTAAATATATTATTTATTAATTATAATAATTTTTCATTATGATGATAATTATTTTAATTTAATATTAACAATAATTGTCCATTATTAAGAATAATGACAATTAAATCTCAGGGAGAATATTAATATTATTGAGGCTTAACCTGATTCAATAATATATTTAGCTGAAAATATATTATCTAATGTGTAGGTGTTTCTGAGTCGTTAATGCCATTACTAAAGACAATTTGGACATTTTGGGAATTATGGGCCACGTGGCAACTCCACAATTTCGGGCGATTTTGGGTTCCACAAATGCCCCCACATCGCTTAGGAATTTAGAAAATCCTAACTAATGTATGCTTTTTGGATTTACTATTTCTGTGGTGAGAAAACATTTCTGAGTTCAGGGTTAGGCTGATCTGCTACGACTTTGTTGTGGATCACAAAAAAGGAAATACTATTTTTTCGACCTTGATGTGAGCGCCTGATGTGGTTTACAGCAAAGGGAAAACCCTTAAAGAAATTTAAACCTCATAAATGACAACTAATCTCATGAAAAAAAAGATTAATTTTATTCCAACGTTTTAAGGTTTTATTTTTCTCGTATTTAAAGAGCATGTGTCGGCTGAGCACAGAAAGTCAAAGGAAAAACTGATCCCTAATCTTCCTATCTATTTGAGAGAGAGAAAAAAAAGAATCGGTTGCTAAAGGGAGAGAAGTTGCAGGTCCTCCTTTTTCAGGAAAATTTGTGGGTAAGATTTTCTTGCTTGTGTTTCTTTATTATTTAATGTTTCACGAGTTTGGAGATAGGTATTAAAAATCTGAGGTTGACTAGTGGATTTTCCATTCTGATAAAACTGGGACAAGATGGGTCATTCGTCTACTGATTGAAAGGTAAAAGGGGATGTGTGTCATCTGGCCATTAGTGGTTGACCGGGAAGAGAGGACACATGGAGGGCTGCGATTGGTGGAATGAAAAGGTCTCTGCTAGCCTGTTGGAGACTCAGCAACTTGGCAAAAGAGGTGGACGTGTGGTAGCTTCCGAATTGTAGGGGTGTCGATTGGTCCTACACATCAAGCGCGTTGTAGGCACCTCTGGTGCTATGTGGAGAGCATCTGACCGCTCTGCCAAGCACGTGTGGCGTAGCTTCGATAGGAGCGGGTCGGACGCTGTAGAGGTAGAGCACATAACGCAGAATGCGCCACATGTGCAACATTGACTAGAGACTGTTATGGGTAAGGCTCGCACTGGTTGGCCGTATGCTTTGGCCACGGAAGTCATCCACACGTCTTTTCTTAAGTGCGATTAGGGCTGGCGTGTGCAGCCTTTTTTGGGGCACGACAGATCCTTTAGTAGGCAAGACCCATGCGACAGCGGTAGACCCGGCTGCGTGTCTGAAGTGGCCACATGGTGCACGTCGATTAGCGCTCAGGATGGCAAGTGCAGCTTTTTTCTAGAGCCTCATCGATGGCGAGGCACCACATGGCAGAATCCGACTAAAGGCAAGGGAATCAGGGCCCCATGTTGTTGGCGTGTGTGTTGAAGTTGTGGTCATTATGCGATGTGGAGAGTATTGGTTGGGGGCAGTCTTTTAGTTTTGGTGACCAGCGGGTGAGGGAATGCTGCACTTCTTTTGAATCTATCCTCCCTATGGCTGCCATGTGGCGAGTTGCGAGTGGGTGAGAGAAGACTGCCCTTCTCTTGAATTTGGGCATATGGCCGGTATTACCTCTCTTGACTTCTTACCTTTTTTGTACTTAATATATATTTATACATTAAATATATTATTATTGTTGTTTATAAAATGTTTGACTTTTTATACAAGTATATTTATGTGTATTTAATGTATACATAAATATAGTAATATATTAAAATTTGTATTTAATATACTTGGTATATATTTGGTATATTCTTGGTATATATTTATTTTCAAAACTAATAAATTTGTCCCTTTATTGCAGGTTGACTTTTTTGAGAACTCTGGGAGCTTGGAGCGTCCGTGTTTCTTGACTAAACTAGCGAAAATTTTGCGTTTTCGAGGTGACCATTTCGAGATGCGTCATGGTGCACTTCTGGAGAGCCCTAGTAGGCTTGAAATGTGGGAGCAGGGTGGCTCACGTAGTCAGAATCCATTCTGTGGGAAGGAAAAAGACTTTGAAGGAACTAAAGAATTCCAATCGTGGAAGATCTGTAACAAACATGCATTTCCAGAAGGGGTGCTTGCAAAACTTTGTGACATATGCTCCTCCATGAAGGCTCCCAAGAATGGAAGGGGAAGAAATTCCAAATATAGACCAAATTCCATCTTTTGATCGTCAGCTTGGGATTCAAATTCCCGTTATTGAAGTTTTTCTCTGGGATCCTCAATCAGATGTGTTGCTCTCTAGTTCAGCTGGATGTTGACTCTTATAGGCACATTATGTGTTTTGAGAAGCTGAACAAGCTCTTTAGATTGGAGCTTTCTAGTGAGGAATTTTGGCATTACTACTCCATAGCGCATGACGGGCTCTCTGGTGGAAGTCTTACGCAGGTTATTCCTAAAGTGGAATTGTTCATAAAAACTGTATTCAATGACGGGGCATATAGACAGAGTTGTTTTGAGGGGGGAAGCGCATTGGACTGCAATTGTAATGGAAATGGGAGGATTGTATCTCGCTTCTGTACTCGTGATGAATTGTATTCTGATTTTAAAAGTCATCTTGATCTTAAGAAGATCGACAGCGCCCTGAAAATTCCACATGAATTTCATGAGATGAGTTGGTTACTTAGCCTATCCAGAGATTTTGATGGTGGAAGGCCTCATGCTAGCTTGGTCAAGTAGTGGTTAAGTGCTCTGCTATGCCTAAGGAGAGCTATCATTCAGAAGAAGAACCATAAAGTAAGACTTGCCGCACCTCCTGAAAGGAAATCAGGTCCTGAAATGCCTTCTCAGGATGTCTAGGACTCCATACTCTGTCATGCTAGTCCAGCGGGATCATTCAGCAAGCACAGAGCCTCGGATGGTCCTTTGGAGCAAGTAGTTGAACCTTCTAAAAGGTCGAACGCTGTCTACGCTTCCTCTAAAGTGATTGAGGCACTGAGGGATGAGGATTCAGAATGACTAGTGGAAAGGACACAACTGGTATCTAGGACTGCATATACACAATTTTCCCCTGTGATTGTCGAAACTGCGAAGGTAGTCCCACATGATGCTTATGATAAAGTTGTTAGAGACCTCAAGATTGCAAAAGTTGGGGCCCACAAATTGGTTGACATACTTAGCGAGCAAGCGAACCTTGAAAAGGAGAATAAGCGATGTAAATTCGTGTGTATCCACCTTCGAGAAGGTCGTGACCATTCCAAACGAAACAACATTACCTTGGTGGGGAGATTTCGTTGATTGGAGAGCAAGGTGCGTTATCTGGAGACAAGTCATGCAGAATAGGTATTGGTAGAGAGTGATTGTGACACCGCCCTTAAAGAGTGTGTTCTGTTGCGTGGGCGTTTGCATTCCGATGAGAAATTCAAACTTTTGGAGGTTGAAATCTAAAATTTGAGAGCTGACTGCTAGCTACCATCACATGCCCCCAAAACTTTGTACTTTAAGGAAAAGGAAATGCAAAAGTTTGGTATGGAAAGTCAGAGCAATATCACCACCAAAGAGATGGATCTTGAACTAGAGATGGTGCCTGAGCTTGAGTTGGAGGCTAAGAAAGACGACGTTCCTGAAACTGACGAGTCACCATTTGATGATATTTCCCTACTTTCAACAGAAGAGTGGGCACAGTTTTGAAAAACGATGGGCTTTGAAGACTTGCATCCTTAGTTTCTATATTTGTTTATGCTAATGATTGTATTTGCATTATTATATTCAATAATTGGTTCAGGCAATGAATATGTGATTTGCCAACCATCCTTCAAATAAATGAGAACAACGCTTATCAAGAATTTTGAGATTCCAGCTTCCAGTCTCTTTGTCAAACTTTATTAACTGTTTGATCTAGCCCAAACTATTTTTTTCATCAGATGCCCCCGCTGTAGCCATGGGTGTCCAACATTGGATTTTAGCTAACTTGGTTAGCGTTGCCTTAAAGGAAGGGCTTTTACTTTTTAAAAGAAGACTTGAAATGCTTCCAGGAGGAAGACTTGATGTGCTTCCTGGAGGAGGACTTGAGGTGCTTTCTAGTGGAAGGCTTTGAGTGTTTCCTGATGGAAGGCTTTGAGTTCTTCCTGGTGGAAGGTTTTTAGAGCTTCTTAGTGGAAGGCTTTCCAAAAAATATGATTAACTTGAGAATGACTTGATAACTTTATTGATAAGTTGAATAAAACATTCTTGAAAACAAAGACTACATTAAGTACATAAATAAGGTTGGTTGACATGACCCTCCCCGTAATCCCCTATCGATTAGCATGGGAGAACCTGCTCCCGTCTAATACGTCATGAAAAATCACTAAAATACCCTCAAGATTTCAATATGCAAAATCACTAGAAAAATACCGATATCTCAATCAGCCCTAACGGGATCCTCTCCATCCCGCTTATTGAACACTGCAACTACTCTTGGAGCTAGAAGCGTCCCTCTTCCAAGCTTCCTGGCAAATGCATCCTCTTAGTGCCCTCGGTATCAGCCAGAATCATCCGATCGCTACTAGGATTTTTGTCAAACTTATATCCCTCTGAGATGCCACATCTACGAGAGTCCAAATTATGGTAAGTCCTAAAACCAGCACCATCGCTCGAGCCTTACTCCCAAGACTTGACGCAAACTGACGAAGCCTTATTTCCTTAATCGTCGTCGTACCCAGTGTGAACCTTACCATATCTAGGAATCTCTGCTCATACCGTGCAAAAATTATATACCTGAGCAGGAACTCTACCTCCCGGGCTTCTCGATCAACTAGGGGCGAATGTGACGTATGAATGTCTCGGTAGTCACATCCAAATTCGTAAAGAGCAATGTCTGCCACCAACCCTGTGCTGACTAATCCAAGAAGCACACTGCTATCAGTACCATACGCTCACGAGGGTAACACATAGCCCGTACGATCCGTGCAAGCGTAAGATCCACTGATCGGTCACCACGGGATCTGATCCACAAGTACCACTTTCATGTTAAGTTCGTTCAAATGTTCTGGAACTAGGGTCATCAACAACCCCTGCTAACCGACCCTTCCCGAGGATCTAATCAACCAGAAAGTCCACGGCTCCAACTGATAGGTCCCATCCCAACTGGACGTTGATAACCGTGCCCAGTCCTACTCCCGTCTGACAAGTTGACTGAAGGCCCGAAATTACCCATCAGCACCTGTCAAACAAGGGATAACTGCACTGACTTCCGCTCATGCCTCCGCCTCTTGATCATCCCCGAACGTCGTACCACGGCCTGGAGGGTCATCAAAACAAAAAGGATGTGAGTGGAAAAAAATAATATCATTTAAAACACATTTCGAAATACATCATTTATCCTCCTATTTATCAAACCATGCATGCATAGAGAAAAACATATGAATCAATCACCGGCTTTCCAGCCAATTCACATGAAACGTAGCAAATCCCGGCTCTCAAGCCAACCATGTGAAAACATAATTACCTGGCCACACAGACTAGAAACCCATACTCAATACCAGTACGCAATCACAATCAACATCAAACAGCACTATTCATAAGTGCACAGTCAATCACACAGTCACATCCACACTACGCGTAGGCCAACCTCGGGAACTGCACTCAGGCACTATCCGAGTCATATAAGTCATGTCTGGGAACTGCACTCAGGCACTATCCGAGTCATATAAGTCATGTCTGGGAACTGCACACGCACCATCTAGACGTACCACATACTCAGGGACTGCACTCACGCACCATCCAAGACACGTCTAGGGACTGCACTATCACCATCCAGAACATGGTCCAGTATCCACAATCACAAACACAATCCACACCACAAACACATATCAATCATATCCATGACTTCAAACCAAGTCAAAAGCATTCCCGACATGGTCTCAAGCCTAAATGCCAATTATATGTAAATCCATAAAATCATATTTGAAAACATTAAAATAATCTAGAAATCATTCTTGACTCACCAACTAAGTCAAAATTTCCTTTTAGAAACCTTTTTCACTCCGGGCCTAGCCCAAAATATCATTTGCACATTTCTCGTAAAACGTGCCGAAAAGACCGATTAAAATAATCATTAAATCACAAATAATCATGCCACATCACCAGGACATCATTGCAACTCAAATCATGCAATCAATCATGTAAAACATTTAACTATGTATGCATAACGGTTTATAAAACAAACGTCCACTCACACACCGTCCCAATTACTCGATTCTGAGCTGCACGCCTTTCGGTAACTTCCGAAATTCCCGAAGCCTATCAAACAACATCATTACGGGTCACTAATGACTTAATTAACATCATATTAATTTCCCATAATTTTCCAGGAATTAAATATTAATTTAAAACATAACATAAACCTTCGGACCCTCGAAAAAATATCGAAACGGTGTCCGATCGACTCGAAACCAACACCAAAATGTTCGTTACATTAAATGGAACAAAACTCATGTTGACCTCTTTCCTGGAAACCCATCCACGCGCCCTCACGCGCCGCCGCAAGTGGCTGCTCGTGAAAGCCACGCGCGTGAACAGTGGTGCTACAGTGTCATCGCTTCAGCCTGATTTTCTGTTAAACGGGTCGTGAACTTGCGATCAGACCCGGTACAATCTTCCTCAATTCGACCTCAATTTCTTCCATTCCTTCATCCTACTTCATTTAATCCATCCTAATTACGGTTCTGTGTCCTTAGATTAAGCCAATTCTAACTCAAACTAATCAATTCCAAATCTAAGTCACAATACTCAAAAATTTCCAATCGGTCGATATTCAAGTTTATTCTTCAAATTAATCAAACTAGAAGTATAGGAGAACTATTATAAAAACTATTTTGAAGTCAATTTCAACTTCCCTCACCTCCAAGCACACAAACTCAAGCTCGATTTTTCTTCGAAATTGGGACTTCCGTTCTTGCTCAAAACGGTATCAATTTCCTTCGTTTTGGTTATGTACTAGTTCGAAATGGTCTCAGAGAGCTTAATCAAGCCTCAATTTGGATCCTTGCTGCTCAAAACTTGGAATTTGAATTTTCCCTTGATTTTCGAACTTTTCGAATTTGGGTTTTCAAGTATCCTCTTAGTCCCTCGTTATTGCCCTTCGATTGTGTTGTTCTAAATCTCACAAATACACAAGTTTCCTCAAAGGATGTTGACTGGTTCCACTTGAATCGAATGAAGGATCAAAGTTTGGGTCCTCTGTGTTTGAAAGAAACATACACACGGCTACAATTCAAACATAATATCCAAGGCGGCATCAATGCCACTCATCCTTCAATTGTGGTGACAGGTGTCACCAAGTAGCCAGTTCACATCCAAGTTAGAGAGGGACAGATATCCAAGTACTGCGAATGTCCCTGCTGAATCATCACACAGGTAAAAAGACTAATTTGCCCTTCCTTACATAATTACTAAAATGCCCCTAGCCTTCGCAGACCCGTAACTTTCACGCCCGACCTCCAATTGACGCATGCCGCCTGTCTATGGATTCAGCGTCCCGAGGCCTATCCAACGGTCATGGCCAAAAGTCCAAAAGGCATCCCGAACAAAAAGTCAACTTTTGGCCCTTATAACGATGAGCAAAATCATCATTTTACTTCCAACTTTTCCAATTTTTCCTTTCTCGAATTTCCGGCTCGTCACACCAAGCAGCTGGGCTCACACAAAAATTGGCCCTTCTCGGGGTCCAACCTCCCTGAAACACGCAATCCCCCCCACGATTAGCGTGGGAGGACCTTTTCCCGTCTGACACGTCATGCAAAATCACTAAAGTACCCTCGAGATTTCAATATGTATACTTAGCACGTGTCAGACAAGGGATAGGGCTACATTCTAGACAGGATATCCAGAGTACGCAAATCTATGTGATGCCGCAGCCTTCATACATCCCACATTCGCGATCAACTTGGAGGGTTCAAAAGCTAATAAAAAGTGTGAGTGGACAAAAAAAAAGGTTTGGAACAGGTCCTCGCTATCTTTGGGTTTTAACAGTAGTAGTGGAGACGTCGAGTGGGTCTTGAGATATCAAAATGCCTTCTCGAAACCTTCATTCCACTTATCTTTGAATGCCTTCTTTACTGCTTGGAAGAAAGGTTCACATCGATCCGTTGCCTTGGACAAGAATCTGTTTGGTACCGTCACTCGGCCAGTGAGACTTAGAATCTCCTTCAAAGTCGATGCTTACTTCATCTCGAGAATTGCCTTGATTTGGATTTGGATTTTCCTCTATCCCTCATTGGGTCACAAGGTAACCTAAGAACTTCTCTCCTGATACTTCGAAAGTGCACTTCAAAGGGTTGAGTGATAGGTCCTCAAATAAGTATTATTTTATACCCTTTATACTTGATTTTTAATATTAAAATAATAAATATTTAGATAAAATAATATTTTTTGTGATATTTTTGTTTAAATAAATAAATCTTGTAATTTGGAGCGTTTTGGCGAAAGAATCGTCTCGATCGGAATTATAACAAAGAAATTATGGACGAAATTCAGTGAAAATATTAATTAATTTACAATTTAAATTAATTCAGTTGCTAAAAGCCCAAATCATTTTCTTTTGCTCAGCCCAAAAACCCAATAAAGCAAGCCCAGAAGACCTGCGCACGGCCCATCCAAGCCCAAGAAAATTGAGGCCCAGTTCCCTTGCGGCCCAGCCCGCGTCCCAGTCCCAACATGTAGCTACCGAAGCCCGCATCCCACCTCCGGCACAAGTGCGTCGAACCAGCCAACTGTCTGTCAGTAGGCATGCACCGAAGCTCTACCTAATCTGCCAGCTGCCTGCTACTGAAATGATGGCCTGCCATTTAGTTGCTCCTGGACGAACTTCAGGCAGCCCATGCCCTGCTACTCAACTGCTCCCCTTTTTCAGATTTTATGCAATTTCAGCCATTTTCCAGCCATCTTTTCAACCCAAACCATCCCTAAAATCCTCATTAATCATCATTGGTCATCATTACATTTTTATATTTTATTTTTGTATTTTTTATTTTGGATTTTTGGCACTCCCTTTATAAATAGGGAGGCCATTTCATTTGTAAGGTGTCCCCATTTTGTCTATTTTTTCTCTCTTTTGTAGCTTTTATTTTAGTTGTTTTTCTCTCTACATTGTAGAGTTATTTTGGGGACCATTTTAACTTCTTATATATTTTCTTATTAATTATCTTTCTTTTAAGTCTTGTTCTTAGTTTATGTTATTTTTATGTTAGTTCTTAATTTCATTTCTCCTTACTTTGTTCTTGTGATTTTTATTTGAGAGCTCTTAAACACATTTTTATGATTTCCTTAAGAAATACCTAGGCCGAGTATTTTCGAAATAATTCTAGAATTTAAGTCCGAATTCTTAAGTTTTATCCTTCATCTTCATAAGGTTCCAGCCGCTGTTCGGTGTTCCTTATGAATAACATTTCATTGTTTCCATCCACTTTCGGAATCACAATCTGTTCTTGGGTTCCGAAAGTGTAACTTTAATCCTTTTACTTAAATTCTTGTTATTGTTTCAGTTTACTTATAATTCAATATATGTGTTGGTATTTTCTTTCTAACATTTGTAAATAAGAATGCAATCTCCTTGTATTTTACTTTTTGAATTTCTTTTACTTCATATGTTTTAGTGCTTAAATTTCAACTCTACGCTAAGTGTTTATAACCAATGTTCGGTGCACTTAGTAGAAAATTGAAGAGATTTAATGTTTGACCGCTGTTCGGCGCATTAAATCACAAATTTAAGGTGAATCATATTGTAGATAATAATCCGCTGTTCGGTGCATTTATAATATGAAAAATGTATGCATGTATTTGAGATGATTAAGGTAGGATTTCGTGATTGGTTCAATATGAGAATGATGTTAGAGTGTTGGTAAAAATATGTGTTTGAAGAAAGTTCACTTGTACAAAAGTTAAAGTAGAAGTAGAATTAAGTTCTTAATTATTTTTACTTGTTTTCTTTATTCAATGATTACAATCTTTTCAAACCCCCATTTAATTTTTTTTATTCCTTTATTCTTTTATTCTTTATTTCATTAATTCATTAATTCTCTTATTCATAATTCTTTTATTCTTTTATTCATTTATGCTTTAATTCTTTATTATTTAATTATTTAATTCATTATTCTTTGATTATTCATTATTCTTTCTCACTAACATATTATTAATGTTCCCTAATTTTTCCGGTTAAGAACGATCTCTATTTACCCATACTATAACTACACAAAAAGGGTTTAAATTGCATAATACTCAAATTACGTGTTTAATTTAATGCGTATTTTGGGCGTTATCATTGAGCTTCATCTTGTACTTCTTCAATAAATCAAAGGTCTCTCGTAGATTGGCGATATGATCCTTTCGCTTTTCACTATTAACCATGATATCGTCCACATAGACTTACATGGACTTGACTATAAGATCTTTGAACATTTGATTGACAAGTCTGTCATGATCCGACCTTCTCCAACATGATATTGTCCACTTTGGGGCCAGCCCTCACAGTTTTGTTTCCGGGAGCTCACGTGCAACTTCCCAGTGGGTCACCCAACTTGGGATTGCACCAGCCCTTACTTGCTTAACTTTAGAGCTCCTTAGCAATTCAAAGCTAGTGAGCTCCCAAAAGGCCTCATGTTAGATAGATGCGCGCCCACACATATAAAGTGCATCCCTCAGATCCCCCTAGGCTATGTGGGATTGCTAACCATGCCCCAAAGGCACGGGTCCTCACAATCCACCCCCCTTGGGGCCCAGTGACTTCGCTGGCACACTCAATTCCGGGCGGGGTTGGGCTCTGATACCAAATTGTCACGACCCGACCTTCTCCAACAAGATATTTTCCGATTTGGGTTAGCCCTCACAGTTTTTTTTTTCGGGAGCTCACATGCAACTTCCTAGTGGGTCACCCATCTTGGGATTGCACCAGCCCCTACTGTAACGACCCGTCCCGGAATTCAGGATTAGATTACGGACTAATCATGATTAGCAGGGTTAATCGGTGATTGGTTGGGCGAACTCGGACGAACGGTGCAAAATGACCGTTTTGCCCCTGGTCGTGGGCAAAACGTTGACTTTTATTCGGACGGTCAAATGGACTTCGACCAATGCCCGTGACGTAGGTTGGGACGTCACGAGTTCATAGACAGGTGGGACGTTCGATTCTGACGTTCGTGGTGGAAGTTATGATGTATGGTAGTTCAAGGGCACTTTCGTAATTTGGATGAAATAAGGGGAAATGTTGACTTTTTGATCGGGTGGTCCGATGGCCGAGGACCGTTAGGAAGGTCTCGATGCCCTGAGTTCGTAGACAGGCGGCACGCATCAATCGGAGTCCGAATGACCGAGTTACGGGTCGGGATGCGTGAGGGGCATTTTGGTAATTTTCTGCACAAGGGCAGAATGGTAATTTCGCGGGGGCTGCTTGCACGGGCACTGTAGCTCCGTGAATGGGGAAACACGACCAGTGCACGGGGGCATTGTTTAAGCTTGAAATTGGAAGTGGGGTATGGTTTATTGTGCTAATTAATTGTTAATGGACTGTGGTCAATGTGTGGGAAGCATGGACAGCACGGATGAGATTAAATATGGTTTTGGGTTGTTTACGGGAAGCATTTTCCAGTGGGGCTGAAGATGTCTCCCACGGGTTGCTGTCGATTGTGAGCCGTTAGTTGGGTGCCTGGTGAGGGTTAGGACCATTCTGGGTCGAGTTCGAAGTGAGGGCAGAGTGTTGTTGAGAGGAAATCGAGTTCGGAGGAAAAATGGAAATTGGAGGGAAAATTCTCAGTTTAATTTCTAAGAGGAATTGGACCAAACCATGGACGGCTTGAGGCTTCTGGGAGGAATTGGAACTGAACCCCATCAACTTCGAAGGAAAACTGACGCGGATTGGACTGGAACTGAGGTTCCAGATTCTGGAAAATCGCACAGCAGTGGACGATCACTTCCAGGTAATGTCGTGTCCAATTGATCGCGCATTTCAGTTCCTTTTAGGCCTAGAATCCTTACTGTGAAGTTAATTTGAGTTTGATTGAGAAAACACAGAGTTTGGGTGATCGACCCGTTTGGGTGATCACGGGTCGTGGGACTAATTTTGGGACTTTCTTGGTGAATCAAGGACATGGAACTTCGATTAGATAGTTGAAGAATGTTTTAGAATAAAAAACAGAAGGAATCGAGGTCGAATTGATGGCTATCTAATCGGGTTGGAATCGCGGGTATCAGACCCGAATTACAGAGAAACGGGCGAGGACGGTGACTGTAGCAGTCACTGTAGCAGGCGCGTGGCTTTCATGCGTAGCCACTCACGGGGGTGCGTGGCGGCGCATGGGCACGAATTCCGAGGTACGGTCAACACGAATTTTGTCCTATACGTTATAACGAACATTTTAGCGTTGGTTCCATGTCATTCGGATCCCGTTCGGATACTTTTCGGGATGTCCGAAGGTTTTAAGTCGGGTTTAAAAATACTTAAAAATTCGGGAAAATTATGGGACTTGAATAGGATGTTATTGTGGAGGTTAGTAACCCTCTAATGTGATATGAACAGGTTCGGGAGTCCCGGTGTTAGCGACGAGGCCCGGGAAGGCCGGTGGCACGCGTATCGAGGCGCTCGGTTAAATGGTCTGTGACTGGACATTGGTTTTGATAAATTCTATGCATGCATAACTGTTTCATGATTGTGGTAATTGCTTTTATATGCTTTGATTTGGATATCGGTGAATTTATGTGGTTTCACGCATTTCGAGGCGATTTACGGGTTTGCGCGTAAATCGAGATTTTCCGGATTGCATTGATTTCCATGATTGTGGTTCGAATATGATTTTATGAAACAGTTACGGATTTGATAAAGTAAATTCGGGCCAGGGGCCCAGTTGATTTAAGAAATCGGGCCAGGGGCCCAGTTAAATTATATATGTGATTTCAGGTCAGGGACCCTAAAATGGAATTGAATAAATGATTTCGGATTTAATAATCAAATAATTGGACTTATGACGGTTTTATGGAAATTCAGGGCAGGGCCCTTGTGATATTTTGGAAATGAATAATAAAATGTGTTCCATAAAACCATCTCGATACGAGGATATATATTGGTCTCCTCCAGGTGTCTGGGACACTGGGGAAGTCACGGTGCATTGCCTGCGAGGGGTCATTGTACGGAGCGGCCGGACCGTATAGTGACTCAGGAGCAGGATTACTATGATCAGACGTCTGGGACGTCCGACATCTGGGATGTCAGAGATATATGGACCCGGTGAGACCCCGGGCAGCACGCGTCGCTTAATACCGTGAGATATGACGTCTGGGACGTCAAGCGTCTGGGACGCTAGGCATCTGGGATAACGGAGATGGTAAAGTAATAAACATGTGCCACTGGATTTATTAAATAACTTTTGGATTGATTTTTGGATTGAAACTATGTTTGCGGTTTCCGGGCTAAGGCCCTAAGGGTTATTTCAAATAAATATTTGATTATTGGTTTTTGATGCATGCATATGTTTTTACTGAGGGGCATAAATGTCTTATAAAATGTATTTTACGAACTTGTTTATTTTCGTCCACTCACAGCTTTTGGTTTTTAATGCTCTTCAGGTTGAGCGCGGATGCGACTGCAGCAGGGGACTGGGACATTGCATGCCTCCTCCATCGATCCTTGCGCACTCTGGATACCCGTAGGGGCAGCGGCGTTGGGTTATCCCTTGTCTGACACTTCGTGTCAGACGGGAGCACGTCACATCCTGTGGTAATCCCGGGGGGGATTGGGATGGGTCGTGTCACCTACTCGCTTAACCTTAGAGCTCCTCAGGAATCCAAAGCAGTGAGCTCCCAAAAGGCCTCATGTTGGATAGATGTATGCCCACACATATAAGGCACATCCACATCATCCCCCCGGGAAATGTGGGATTGCTAACCATGCCCCCAAGGCACGGGTCCTCACAAGTCTCTGATATGTTGCACCCGTATTCTTGAAGCCAAATGACATGAGCTTGTAGCAGTACACACCTCGTTTGAAGATGAAGGCGATCCTGTCTTTGCCTTTTTCATGGATAAAAATATGGTTATAGCCTGAGTATGCATCTAGAAAGCTAAGGAGCACATTTTCCGCAGTAGAGCTCACTAAGAAATCGACTTTGGAAAGGGATAATTATCTTTTAGGCATGCAAGATTGAGCTATGTTTAATCGACACAAACTCTCCATTTTCCCACTTCCTTCTTCTTGACAAGTACGATGTTTGCTAGCCATTCAAAGTGCAAAACTTCTTCAATGGAACCAGTAACGAGTGACTTGTCAATATATTCTTAGATGATAGCAATTTTCTCAGAGGAGAAATTGCTTCTTTTCTGCTTGACCGGCTTATGATTTGGATTGACTTGCAGCTTGTGGCAAGTAATGGCAGGGTCAATCTCCGACATATCAGATGGTGACCAAGCAAAAAAAAATTTTTCCTCTCGCAAGAACGTAGTTAGCTCTTCTTCTTTTTTATCACTCATAAACATTTGGATCTTGACCCACAATTGGTTGTTATTTGGGAGATGAAGAATAGATTTTTCCCCCAGCGGATGATCCAATCTAAGGAATAAACTTGGTCTCTTTGACCTCTTTTAGCCTTATGGTAAGGCACCGTTGAGCCATTTCTTGATCGCTCTTTATCTCTCTTATTCCTCCTCCAGGGATTCAAAATTGAAATTTCTGAAAAAGACTCGATGTTCTGGCTAAGATCATATGAAGACATGGTCTTCCTAGTATTCCATTGTATGGAAAATACTCATCCATGATGTAAAAAGCTTGTGACGTGAAAATGGGATCAGAGTGCACATCCAGCTAGAGGGTGCCAACGGTCATACTTGTTGACCTGTTAAAACCTCAAAGTGGAACATCCCTTTTTCGTAATGACGTTCTCTTATCCCATTTTACACATAACATCAAGGCTCAGGATATTTACTGTACTTCCTTCATCGACATTGATTCGATCAATTTGTGCATGTGCAATTTTGATTGACACAACCAAGGCATCATCGTTTGGCCAATCAATTCCTACCTTGTATTTCAAAGAGGAACCAACGAAGAGGTCATTGACCACCCCGGGGTGGTAACATGGGAGACTTGAAAGACATCCAAACAACACGGATCTTTCTTTTTGTTTATTCCCAGCAATTTTGACTCCGTTATGATTATGTTGATGTGAATCATCTTTGATGCTGGCTCCTTGGGTCCTTTGTTAGCAGGTCGATCCGTGGCTTTCCTTTTGACGTACTCTGTGCAATGTCCTTCCTTAATGAGATTTCAGATATATGTCTTAAAGGATATGCATTTTCTGATATTGTGCCCATATCATTTGTATTAGGCACAACACTTCATCATGTTGGCCTTCTCTTGATTACCTTTGACTGTTTTCGTCTTCTTGAACCAAGGCTTGTTCTTTATTTCGTTGTGGATAAGGTGGAATGGAAGAGATAGCTGCAAATTAGGGTTTCCCACTGCTAGAGTTTGGGAAATCTATCCTGCTTTACGTTTGTTGGACTTTCCATGCGTAAGTTTGCCATAGGATTCATCTTTATTAGTGGCCTTTTAGCTTGCCCTAGCAAGATCTTGTGCATGGGTGGCACTCTTCTCATCCTCCCAACATGCATGCCGCTCTCCCAGAAAGAGCATATTGGTGAGACTTCGTGCGTTACTCATGACTATGTCATCATAGAGTTGACTATCCCTGTTTGAATGCCATTGTAGCAACAAGGTCGATGCACCCAACAATGCGAGACTTTTGCTCGTAGTATCTCTGAATGTATTGTCAAAGAGTCTCTTTTTCTCTCTTTCATATGGTGAAGAGATGGTCATCTTTTACTTCTACTGGGTGAAGTTGTGAGTATGCTTTCACAAACGCCAAAGCCAACTCTTCAAAAAAAGCAATCGACTTCTAGGGGAGATGGTTCAACCACATCATGGCTTGGCCTTGTAGTGAGGCTTGAAATACTTTACACATGAGTGCATCATTATTTCTGTGGGGAACTGTGACTCCTTGGTAATAATCTATATGTTTCACCGGGTCAGAAGTTCCTTTGAATTGATTGAAGTTTGGGCTTGCAAACCCTGAGGGAATGACTCATCCTCAATATCTCTCACAAAGCGAGTGGATAGCTGAATTTGGAGGCATAGATCATCTTCTAGATCGCCATTACATTGGACACAGAGGTTTTGACCCAACATCATTTGGATATCATCAGCTTGCAGCGCTCTTCGCTGAGGTGGGGAGTCGTTACGTGTTAACAGTCAGGAACCTCCTCAAGTCTCAACCTTTGATTTTTAAGATCATATATGTGAGTAAGCCTCGTCCTCCTCCTCGTTGTGATGGGTAGTTCGTCTTGGAGAATTCTGGGATGCCACATGTTGCTTCCTATTTCAATGTGAGTGTTCCACTCGAGAAGTTGCCCCCACCTGCTTTCCAAGCCGCTCATGCACTGATGGCCTTGGATGTTGTGGGCTCTTTGCCTTGCAGGTGTGATTTTCTTCTCAAGAGTCACTTAGGGAGGTGTCTCAAGACATCGCTCGGCATTGGCTGTTTCCTTCCCCAGACGCCTTGGAACGTTCTCCTGCCTTCCACGTGAAGTGGAGTGTCTCTCAGATTCTTGAGATATTCGTTCTGCTAAGAGGCGTTGTAAACGCTCTAACTATATATGAACTTGGTTGCTCAATATTTCGACTTTTTCCGACAAGTTGTCCTGAGGAGATTAGCATCGAGGTGTTTACGTTTGGGGCGTATCATGTCAAAACCCTCGCCTTAGGCGTTGCTGGTTTGCATTAAGTCCAATTTGTGCTTGATTCTCCCATGAAACGTCATAGCGCCTATCCAGAAGATCGCGCAGATCCATGTTTACGTAAGGTTGACTCTACTTTTGTAAGACCCGTGTCCTGGAGGGAACGGTGAACAATCCCATATTCCTGCGAGGGGGGAATGGTCTGGGAAGGGAATGGTGGTGTGCCTTAAAGGTGTAGGCACACACCTATCTAGCGTGAGGCCTTTTGGGAGCTCAGTGGCTTTGGGGGGGATTGGAACCCCAAAGTTAAGCGAGTTGAGGCTGGTGCAATTCCATGATGGGTGACCCCCTGGGAAGTTGCATCGTGAGCTCCCGAAAACAAAATCGTGAGGGCAAGGGCAAGGAGGCCCAAAGCGGACAATATCATGCTAGATGAGTCGGGACCTGATAGAGGAGGGTCGGGTCCTGACAACTTTATCATTTTTCCCATCATCTACCTGCTAGTTTGCTGTAAGGCTAACGTTCCTTCTCCTAGTGCAGGCACTTGAGTTGTTAGAGAGGGAAAGGTTCCGAAACTAAAAGTCGGAATCTGTCCATGCGTCTCTATGGGAGCATCGATGGACACATGTCGGGGGGTGAATTAGGTGAACCTCCGACGTCTATATGTGAACTTCATTCCCTATGTGAGCTATTGAGGCAGAAACACCATCTTCGGCTGATCGAACGGATCGACAAACTTTAGCCATGCTTAATCGGAAAATCTTGAGCGGAAAGTTTTTGTTGAATGATGAACAACGTTTAAGATCTTAGAACAATATCGATGAATGACGAACGAAGTAAGATGAATGACGAACAAAGTTTGAAGAATGATGAACAATGGTTAACAACAATGAACGATCATGAGAGATCCTCTTGAATATTTCTCAATCGGCTCTCAATGAAAGCACCAATTGTTGAAGCAAAATTCGTTCTCAAAAGTCTCCTTGATCCCTGCAAATAGCAAACAATAAGCTATCGTTCGCTTTAATCAAGGTCTCGGGGGGTTGTTCAACGAAGAATGCTCAAATGTTTAAGTCAGTTTTGAAAGAGAAATCTCAAGAGCTTAATTAGCATTGAATCGAATTACCTTGAAAGCGAAATGATTGTCTCTATTTATAGAGAATCCTTGGGAGTCATGTAGCGTTCTGATTGGCCGGTTAATTTGTAATTAATAAAAAATATATTCTTATTTAAATATAATAATAATCGTCTCTATTTATAAACAATTATTAATTATAATAATTGTTCATTATGATGCTAATTATTTTAATTTAATATTAACAATAATTTTCTATTAATAAAAAATAATGACAATTAATTCTCGGGGAAAATATTAATATTATTGATTCTTAACCTAATTAAATAATATATTTAGTTGGAAATATATTATCTAATGTGTAGGTGTTTCTGAGCCGTTAGTGCCATTACTAAAGGTAATTTGGACATTTTGGGAATTATGGCACCTAGCAACTCCACAATTTTCGGGTGATTTTGGGTTCCACAATCGCAAAACACCATAAACGTGCCTCAATTGTTCAATTCCAAATCCTTAAATATCGGCCAATTTCCAGCTGTTCAATCCATGCCCGCCTGCGCCCAATTCGATACCTTTACACCTCCATTCAACTCGCTAGAGACCAAAGATCCCAATTTTAACCTCAATTTCACTCATTAAACGGTCAAAATCCAACTTCGAATTCATGTTCTCATGGTGGGTTTCGGGTTCCTAGGTTCAGTTCCTTCTCCCCTTCTTAGTTTTCTTCTTCTATTTTCCTTTCTCTTCACTTGTTTCCTCTCAATTCCTCTCTGGTTCCAAGTGTTTCTCAGATGAAGATCGATAAACACAAAACATACATACCAGCACACACATCCCTATTTCGATAAACACCCACACATACATATGACCAACAAGGCCACTAAGCTCCCTAGGATGGTGACACTTGTCACCATCCAATTTAAACACACCAACACATTACTGACTCATAAAACTGCAAAATGACCAAAATGCCCTCATGGTCTAAAATTACAAAAAAATACCCCTCATCATTTTAGACCCATAACAAATCCGTCTGAGCTCCGATTTTGATGTGTCACCTGTCTATGAACTTATGACTCTAAGACCTACGCAACAGCCTTTATGGAAAGTCCAAAAAGTACCCCCAAAAAAGTCAAATTTTGACCACATAAAATAGGGGCAAAAACGTCCATTTCCTTTTCAAATTCATGGAATTACCCCCCCCCCCCCCTCCCCTCCCCTTCCTTCCCCCCTTAAGGAGTTTCACCCTTGAAATTCAAACGTATCCCTCCAACACCCGTGGAGACTGTGTCAGGACCCACCCCGGTTTCACCCCGAAAACCGAGGTAAATCCTGCTCCCGTCTGACACCCCGACACAATACCAAAGCAACCACTAAAATACCCCGTCAGACGCAGGAGAACTTTAAAACATCCCGAAATTAAAATTTACAGAGCATAGTACTGAATACAACAGAAAGAAAACTGGTAACTAGATACACGCACACGGAAAACTTTACAATACTCCGGGATCGCTCTCGTGACTTCTATGCCTCAGACGCTGCCTCGACGCCGAAACCCTGCGCTAGCTCCACGACCTGGAGGGCAAATTTAAAACCAGAAAAGTGTGAGTGGACCGGACCATAAATAAAAGAAAAGTTTCCAAAACCATTTATAAGAAAACCGGGTTTGGCCCTCCGTTTTGAAACCACATGCATAACCTAGTTATTAAAACAGTTATCAATCACGTAAACCTTATCATAAAAACAGAAACACTATAAATACAGTTGTAGAAAGCATATCATCAGCGTCATAAAACTGTATCAGAAAACATAAGTACCAAGGCATAACCAACCGATCAAACCTGCTGGATATATCCGAGTCTTTAAACTCCCGAGTCTTTAAACTCAATCCAGGCCTCAATATAATCCGAGTCTTTAAACTCCCGAGTCTTTAAACTCAACAGGCCTACGGGGGAAATATCAATATATCCGAGTCTTTAAACTCCCGAGTCTTTAAACTCAATCCGGGTCTTTAAACCCAATTCGGACTCGTCCCCGTCAATCACAATATCCGGGTCTTTAAACCCAATATCCAGATCCAGTAAATCCAATCAAAACCAATTGAAAACTATTTTGGAATCCATATCCAAACCCGAATCCGAAACCACTGGTCCGAAGCCCTTCCGGTGTCCAGAACCGTCATTCCGAACCCAAATCTGGAATTCCACTTTTCAACCTTAAAACCAAATTTCGTTTCTCGAAATCCGATTTTAAAACCGAAAACCCTTGCTCATCGAAATCATGTTCCAAAATCCCTTTACAATCATTAAAAACCATTTATCATTTGAAAATCCTGAAACCATAACATTATTTTCAGAATCAACATTCCTCGTAAAACGTGCTGAAAACTGAACTTTCTCGAAAAACGTGCAATTATGTAAAATCCACAAAGCATATCCGATAAACATAAAATCATAATTAAAACCATAAAACAATTATAGAAAAACAGTTATGCATGCTCGAGTTTAAGGAAAGGGTCCACTCACAGTACCGAGCCCTCAATCGCGTCCCGAACGTCTCGTACGTTCCTCAGCTTCCACGGGAAGTCCGAATCATGTCAACAACTGCCAAAGTACGTTACTAACACATCTACGAAGGTCCACCTAAATTTCCCTAAAAATCCCCGGATCCTAAACGGAACGAACTTAAACCCTAAACCTTCACCCTCGCGGAACTAGCCTCAAACAATGTCCGAACAACCCGAAACCAATCCCATTAGACTCGTCACAACTCCTAGACTAAAAACCATGTTGACCGTTTCCCCAACCTCCGCCGCACGCGCCGCCCAAAGTGGCTTCGCGTGGCCCTCACGCGCCGTCCAAAGTGGCTTCGCGTGGCCCTCACGCGCCAGCTACAGTGTCACCAGCAACCTCTGGTCGACCCGATTCGAAACAGTCCCTGCAACTCAAACCGGTGTGACTGGTTCTCCGCCGTGCCTGCACCAAAACTGCTCCTCTCTTCACCATCTGCTTCGTCCCGTCCTAAGGAACTCATCCCCCTCACACTAACACCTCGACTCATCCTACAACTCGTCGACTCAAGCTCGAACAAAACTCGAACCAATCCCTTGTTTCACGATCCCTTCAACCCGGTCACCCCCCGTCACGGTGACTGTCTTAAACTCTTCCTAGAACCTCTCTGAGTCTTACCCAACTCACTAAAACCGTCGACTCACGTCCAAAAGCCACGACTCAACGTTTGAAGTAAAACGAAAAAACAGAGCACACCGGTACTCTCCGTCGTTCTAGCCTCCACCGTGCACTTCCCTGTCACGGCTGCTCAACCAGCAGCTACCTAGGACCCTACTGAGTCCCCTTAACCTCACCAGACTCCTTGATTCATCCCCTAAAGCCACGACTTTCGATTTGAAAATCGACGGCAAAACAGAGCACAGAGAGGAAAGAAGAAAGATTAGTTGCGGTCGATCGCCGCCGTGAGCTCCGCTGGGGCTAGTCAACTCCTCTCACCCCTCACGACACCACCACGAGTCCAATTGCACCGTACACGGTCACACCGCCACCACAAGCTCTCACCTCTTCTCTGTTTTCTCTGAGGACTCAAACCTCCCACTCCTATGATTTCCTTCACAATCCTCACTCTTAAATCACTCACCACTTTCCTCCTTTCTCTCAGTCACTCTCACAACTCACCAACCTCTCACCCACACACTCAATCGATCAATTCCTCTCCCAATTTCACTCTCTGTTTCTGTCTGGGTCGAAGAACACACACGCACTACACGGTTAACCCCCAAATTATTGGACCTGTGCACAAAATGCTGGAACCCTCTAGTTCCCCTACACGTGTCACCATCATCTCCTCTCCCTCACAAATGTCTCAATCTCAGCCCTCCATTTGTCCCTCTCTGTTGCACAAATCCCAAGTGCAAAATACCAAAATGCCCCTTCTTAAACCCCAAAATTACGATTATGCCACTAACTTTCTAGACCCGTAACTCACACATCGTAAGTCCGATGAATACGTGCCGCCTGTCATCGAACTCAGGACGATGAGATCTACCTAACGGTCCTAGGTCAACGTACAAAAGCCAGTTCGTACGAAAAAGTCAACTTTTCCCCTTAATTTAGACAAATTACAGTTATGCCCTCAACCTTCCGAACATCATAACTTCCTCCTCGGATGTCGGAATCGGGCGTGCCACCTGCCTACGGATTCGTGACGTCCTAAACTACGTCCTGGTCATCGGTCAAAATCCAGTTGACCGCCCGAACTAAAAGTTAAATTTTTGCCCGAACTAGGGGCAAAATTGTCATTCTACACTAACGACCCCATCGAGAGCAACTAATCCCCAATTAAGCTCACTAATCTCATCTTAATCACGGTCTTAACCCTAATTCCCGGGACGGGTCGTTACAGACTGAGTCCGCATCAGTACCTCGGGCTCCCACCTAAACCCTCATTCGCTATGCGAAACCGTAATCATTAGTTCAACCTTAAGACTCTTCTTGAGCCCTAATACAATATGGTGGCTTATCTCGAGTCCTAAACCAAAATCTTGACTCCTTATGAGTCCAAATCCAATATCTTGACTCCTTCCAAGTTCTATCCAGCATTCACAATCCATGCCACCATTGGCATGCCTGGTCACCTAGCAAAACACCGCTGGGTATACCACATCCTATGGAGGATCTCCCATTACACATAAAAAAAATCAAATACTCACTCTAACCAAGGAATTCACTTAACTGACTCATCCGGGTCCAACTCGCCCATCCATGCTACATTTCTAGCCTCCGGGCTCGTTTACTATTTGCGCCCACATAAGTCATCCACTATTGAAGCACAATATTCAACTTCCGACCCCCAAGTCCAGGGTTCATTCCATCCTGAAGTCTATCTTAGGATCTTATATACCTCGTAAGGTGGGTGGACGCTGGGCCTCAAGGTGGGTGGATTGTAATACCTGTGAGCTTGAGAAGCAAGACTGGTGAGCAAGATTCGTGATCTTGGGAAGCAAGAATGGAGAGCAAGACCCGTGAGCTAGGGAAACAAAACTGGTGAACAATCCCGCATCACTTGGGGATGGAAAGGTGAAGTGCCTTATACGTGGGAACGATGTCACCCTAGAAACAAGGCCTTTTGGGAGCTCATTGCTTTGGGTTTGTTTGGAACTCCAAAGTTAAACGAGTTTGGGCTGGAGAAATCCCAAGATGGGTGACCCACTGGGAAGTTGTGTGTGAGTTCATAGAAACAAAACTGTGAAGGCTGGGCCCAAAGAACACAATATCGTGCAAGGGAGAAGGATCGTCACAGAATGGTATCAGAGATGTACCCTAAATGGAAATGTGCTAGCGAGGATGCTCGGCCCTAAGGTAAATGGATTGTAAGACCCGTGAGCTTGGGAAGCAACATCAATGAGCAAAACTCGTTAACTTGGGAAGCAAGAATGGTGAGCAAGGCCCGTAATCTTAGAAGAAAAGACCGGTGAACAATCCCACATCACTCGGGGAGGGAAATATGTGCCTTAAATGTGTAGGCACGTATCTTCCTAACATGAGGCTTTTTGGGAGCTCACTAGCCTTGGATTCTTTGGGAACTCCAAATTTAAACGAGATTAAGCTGGAGCAATCTCAAGATGGGTGACCTATTGGGAAGTTGCGCGTGAGTTCCCAGAAACAAAATCGTGAGAGCATAGCCCAAAGTGAACAATATCATACTAGGAGAGTTGGGTCGTGACATAAAGTCTCCTCTTATAAGGAATAATGGACTTCTTGACATAAGGGATGTGGGAAGCTGTAGAGAGGGAGATTCGACGGTTGGTCTAGCATGAAGGAAATATGGCTAGGTTGGAATATGATCAAAGCTTAGATGATTGAGCTAGGAATCAGCTGTCATATTTGGACTATTAGGGGGAATCAGAAATTGAAGGAATCATCTTAAAGAAGCCACATATTCATAAATAGTTCTTGAAATAAAGATGGGCAAGAGGGAAGCTCACTAACCTCACTAAGAGCCTCAAAAACAAGAGGGAGCTCTAGAGAGACTGATACTTCCTTTGCCCTCTTTGGGGCCCACTTACTCCTCACTAACAAGGGAAGGGTTTCAACATCACTCCCTTCCTCCTCCACAACGGGAATCTAGCAACACCCACATTTTTTCAAGAATGGAATCGTGGAAACTCAAGTGGAAGTTGGAGTCTCCATTACCATAGCAGAAGAAGGGGATACCTTCTTATAGAACACTGAAGCACGACGAGAAGAGTTTGACAAGGTAAGAGGGTAAGTTTTCATCCAAAATAGAAAAAGAAGGTAAAAGTCATACCCAGAGCTGACAGACCAACAACTGCCTCTTCCGTCTCTTCATCCCAGCCTATCATTTCCTCCATGGATAGAACTTTGTCAGTATCATTTCCCATGAGGGTGAAGGGGTTATCTACTTCTTCCATATACATATCTACCTCGTTGATTCTGACTAAAAAGAAAAATGGCCAGACATAAGTACAAAGGCGGAGCCAAGTCAAGTTTTTGGTATAGAAGAAACTTATGAATAAGGGAAACCATGTTTTGATCCCGAATGGCTTTCACCAACTTGGAAACAAGTGCTCATTTGATCTCGCTGGGAATTTGAAATCCTCGAATCACTAGTCAAATACAACCTCAGGAGTAACTTTAAAGTTATTCTCGAATTAGGATGTCTACCATCGAGCAAAGGCTTGGGTGCATTCATATGATTCCTTTATTGATATAGGAAATCAAATAGGAGTTTCATAGAACGATTATCAAATGGACATAGGAACATGATCCGGAAATCAAGGAAGGCTGAAGGAGGCACCAGCATTGGTTCCCATGACAAAAGGTATATGAATGGTTAGACAGAAACTAAACTAATGAGCATAGAAATTTGGTTGGTAAACCTCAAAGCCAGGGAGAATTTTAGCATTTCTATTAACTTCCTTCAGCTGGTATCGTTCTAGCACACAGCTCATAAAATCCTTTGCCTTTGCTTATAGACTAACAGGCACATTAGGACGAGCCAGGAATGGCCCTTTAAGGTCAGAATGTGGAAGGCCCCGTTTAGTACTAGCCTCCGAATCTTTCTGAGGACGAAGCTTCAGCCTAGGAAAAAATGCTAGACAATCCAACTGAGAACCCCACACAGATGGAAAACACATCATTTTAATGTCTGAGATTGAGGGAAAGATGAATTCAACCATACTTGGACCATCCATAGTGGGAGATGATACTAGAGCTTTGGCAAGAACGGCTGGGCCCATGGTGATAACATCACATGAAGCTATAGCTTAGTCAAGTGGGACCCATTCCATTTTCAAACCTTTTGAGACATTTAGGGAAAGGAACCAGTGCAACCAAAAATGGTAGAACTGGATCTTTTTGTAAACGGAACCTAGGTAGCCAATAGGAAAACTAAGATTCTAGAAGAACTTCTCCTTTCTGAGTCAGTCACTCACGTCATAAGGACATAATTTCTCTAGAAAAGGATTAAAGGATCTACATGTAATGAAGGAAAAAGGGGCTCTAATTATATCTAGAATTTTATCTTTAGAGGTATATAGTCGAGTGTACCTATTGGGAAAATTAGTAATTCTCCCTAACGGATTCATGCCAAAAAGAACCACCAAATCTAGAAGAGTAGGAGTCATAGGTCTGACTCTAAAATCAAATGTGTTATTGCTACTATTCCAAAAACATATGGCAGCACTAAGGAGACTCACATCTAGTTTCGTGGAAAGGTCAAACATACCAACCAGATTATACACGTCGTTGGACCGAAACTCAACCCAAAATTATTTCCTCATTCTGTTTACCAACGAGAAAAAACAATGAGATATCTTAGAATTTTGGCCATAAGGGAATAGGCGAGTCTAGAAGCGGTGAGATTCACCCCAAGGAAAAGAAGAGCATTGGTAAATAGGGGTGGCCTGAAATTTTGAAAGTGCCAATAAAGCAGTGCCGCCATTTCAGGGATCCGACCATACCAGTAGGACATAGAGTGCGGCGATGCTTGTCTTCTACTCTAGGAAGAAGATATTGAGCTATGAGTTTTTCCACCTTGTAGTCCCTTAATATATGTTCCCAAGATTTTAAGGGCTCTTGGAACTCTTCCCCGAAAATCCATTTAGTGTCACTTGTTGGGGGATCGACGAAGTCATGTGAAGAAGAAGAACCTACTTATTTCTTGGCCTTCAAGGTTGACTTGGGAGACATGGCTAGAACGAAAAGTTGAGAATGAGCTCAGAAGATCAAAAAGGGAAACCTTGTGTTGTGGTCGAATTATTTGTAATTAGACTATCGGGATTCAAAATAGAGAGGCACATATCACAGGGCCATCGAAGTTACAAGTCGTGGGGCAACTTGAATCTGAAAGCTCTTTTAGCCCAAGAGCTTTCTAATTCATAGGGTAATGTTTACACCCAAAAAATACCACTACGGGCCTGTGGAGAGTCTTTAAGAAATTAAAGACACAATATGATTAAAGGCCCAAGCCTAGCTTGTATCCACATTCGGACCATGGGGAAGCGTGAGCATAATTTTTGGAATTACTCTAACATTGCGCCAAAACTGTCAGAAGGGGCAAGTGAACGTGCGACTTAGTCATTGTGACAGAGATGCATGCGGGAATGCATGTGTCGACCATCCACACCCTCATGCCGCCTATAAAAGGAGAAGAAACCCTTTTTTTTCTAAAAGGACAACCAAATCAATCCAAAACAAACAAGTGATCAAACTCAATCAATTACAACAGCTGCAAACCCCTCAAATGACAAGAACCAACCTTGAAACACCTTGTAAACCATACCCAGGTCTCGCTTCTGTCTGACAAGTAAACCAGAATACCTAGTTACCCTCAAAACCTTGTTAGACAATGGATACATATATACTTGTGAGTATGAGCCTCCGCTCTGTAAGTAGCTTCGATTCCCGTGCAATAACCTTGGAGGGTTTCAAAATCAAGAAAATGTGTGAGTGGACAAAAATAATAGTTTAAAACATAGACAACAAGTCTATATGCAACCATATAAAAACATCAACACATATATGCACATATTATCGCACAACCATAACCATAAACTGAACCAACCAATCATACCTAATCAACCCATCCTTGATGCTAGAACCTCTATCAACACATCATATATGCACTACTAGTAGGCCATACCACTTTGGAAAACAGAGCCTCGCTCTAGACATCCAAACGCCCAGGAAAATAGAGTCCAGCTCTAGATGTTTAGGTGTCACCTAGGAAAACAGAGCCCATCTCTGAACATCTGGGTTTGGACCGATCCTTGGAAAATAGAGCTCGTATCTGGATGTCTAGGTACTAGCCTAATTAACCGTCTCAGGAAAACAGAACCCTGCTCTGGACGTTTAAGACACATCAATCATACCACAAATCGAGGAAGGTTGCCCAATCACACAATCCATATATTTATCTCTAGAAATCACATAACCAAATCATATAGTAATTCCATAACCAAAACCAAGTTCAGAATCCAAAACCAAACCTCGAAACCCGGGTATAAGCCCAAATGATAAACTATGTCAAACCTCATAAATTGTGTCATTAAAATAATCTATAAAATTACATAAATCCCAATCAAGTCAATACCACAAAAGCCATGTGGGCAAGTCATATCAAGTTTAAAACCACTTTCCTACACTCGAGTGTAAAGCCAAAACACGATATAAGCAAGATTTTCGTAAAACGTGCAATATAACCATTTATGTAAAATCATATAAATTTATACATAAATCATCGTCAAGCAATTCAGATATTAAATCATGTAAAGGCATATAAATATGCATGCATAGGGTTTAAGGAAAACAAAGTCCACTCACACATACCATACATGTAGTAGAACTGCATTGTACGCTTTCCTATAGGAATCTGAGAACATCACCTCCTGTCAAAAATCACTTCTAAAGGTCACTAAGCATCCCAAATAACTCACACTTTAATCCCATATTTTTTTTTGGATTTTAAACCAAATTAAAATAATACCTAAATATTCGGACAGTCAAAACTACCCCGAGATGATGTATGATCAACTCAAAAATTGTACCATTAGACTCGTAACATCGAATACTCAAACTTTCACGTTGGTCGGACTCCCATGAGGCATGGCACGTGCCCCCATGCACCGATTAAAGGCACCATGTGCCACTGTTCATCATCGTCTACCTTTGACGTTGATCCAATTTCCTGTAAATCGGGTCGTCTGACCTGCGACAAGACCCAATTCAAACCCAGCCATTTCTTCACCTTTTTCATGTTTTAAATGTCTAAACCCATCTATATGCTTCCAAGAAGAGATCTACGATAAGTAAACAACAAAACCTGACTTCAATGACCAGGTTTGAATCTACGAACTTCGGCCAGTTTTTCCAGTTTCCTCTCCATCCATGTCTCTGCGTCCAAACCTTTGAGTTCTAGGCTTGTTGAAGTCGTATGATCATGCAGGACAAACCAGTGGGCTTGGTTTTCAGGCTTCAACATCCTTATTGGAAATCCGAAAGAAAAACCATGGTTTTGGGTTTCCAGGGCTCCTTACTTCCTCCTTACTTCCCCGTTCTCCTTACTTTCTCTGCTTCACTTCGTTCTTTCCTTCTTCTTTTCTTTTCTCTCTTCCTCAGTCTCTCTCTCTCTCTCTTATATCCATGTATTTCTCACTTTCGGGCAACACCATTCATGGTGTTTCGCCATGTTCCACCGAAAATAACCAGACTAACATCCCTCCCCTCCCCCGCAATATATAGGTTAGTAAATTGGTGGAAGGAGCAAAGTATCAGGCCCTTCTAGAACCTAACACTTGCCAACATCCAAAAGGTTCTTATTGCAAAATGCCCTTTAAGCATAAATTACCAAAATCCCTTGACTCTTTTGACCCATAATACCCGCATTCGACCTATGATTTCTATGCACTGCTTGTCTACGGATTCAAGAGTCCAAGCCTTTGTAACAATCTTCGCAGAATGTCCAAAAGATACCCCAGTCAAAAGTCAACATTTGACCATTTCAAGGGAAAAATCTTCATTTCCACAAAATTTTCAAAATTTTATTTTCCTCAAATTTTTGGGTCGTTACAACCTACCTCCATTAAAGAAATTTTGTTCTCAAAATTTAATTAGCAATGACACCAAAGTATTACACTCATAAGATTACCCTCTTTAACGGGGGTAGTGTAGCCTAATTCCCATAAGTAACTGGGGTACTAAGTCAAGTTTGCACAGGCTATGTATGGGAACCGCACTCAATTACATATGAACAAATCTAAATTTTTCCAGAGACTAGTCCCTGCCAACTGGACAGAACTAGTCAACAACATAAGCTCTAATTTCAACGCTCATCAATAACCTATATAAACTTATCCCTCAAATCCCATACCTCAAGATCTCAGTAACTTCATCATCACTCAAGGTGAATGTAATCAACAACCACTCATGTTTCAGATCCCATAACTACGGACCGCATAACATGGAACCATGCCAACCATAATTTTTTCCTCGATTAAACTGGGCCCCACACTTTCCAAGTCCATAAATATCAGATCAACACAATTTACTTAGATACATATATGAGAATACCAAAATTAAATCCAATAAATTTACCATCAAATATGTAGTACTCAGATACTGATCTTAATAACCGAATTGCATAAAGAACTTATCTGTCACATTCAAGCACGCATCACAATAACATAACCCATATGTTACATTACACTAAGAAAAAAATAACACTAAGTCAATACAACCATCATAAATTTCATACCACAAGCACAGTAATCACATACAGCCCCATAACTAGGCTGAACCCAATCTCAACTCAGCTTTTAATTCACTCTTAGATCAAGACATTATGGAACCTAAATTAACTAACATATATTTCCACAAGATTTCACAAGAAAATTGTATCTAAACCATGCAAAATCTATTTAATATTAAGGTTGAACGTAACACCAAGATCAACCTTCATCAAAACCTAAGCTTTCAACCATAACTTGAGTTCATTTTGTACTCCCATTCATTATATGAGATCATAACCAACGAGTTCACTTCCCAACTTCCTGTTAAGGTTCTCAATCCCTTGGTATTGTCTCGTCTTTGAGTTCTAATTCAATATCCAAACCACAACACCACTGCCTTTTCCTAACATATAATATCGTCGTCATTATTTGTTTCCTTAATTCCAAGCTCATCATAACCAACACTTAGAAGAAGAAGCATACAACTTCTCCATTTCCTTTTCACTGTTTATCCTTCCTTTATTATATCTGGTTAACCGCGTAACACTTCCCTTTCTTTACTCTTTTTCTGGATCTTATTCTTTTTCTTCTTTGTTTCCTTCTCCACTATCCTACCTATCTAAAACATGTACAAGTAGCTCCTAGAAATCTCGAGTTCTTTCGATAAACACCCAACTGCTATATCCACACAGGTGTTTCATTACATCCGTGGTTTCCATATCACTGCACTTCTCCAGGATGGCTCTTAGGGTAATACCTACTCTTTCCATTCACCTTATCCTTCTAACAAATCTATAAAGTCCTATACTAACGGGGACTCCATATAATGTAACAACCCGTCCCGAATTCTGGGATTAGATTAGTGACTAATTAAGTATTAGTGAGGTTAATCGGTGGTTAGTTGAGCGAAATCGGACAAACGATGCAAAATGGTTGTTTTGCCCCTAGTCGTGGGTAAAATGTTAACTTTTTGACCGGGAGGTCCGATGGCCGAGGGCCAAGGACTGTTAAGTAGCTCGAGTCGATATGAATCCGTAGACAGGCGGCACGCCGAAATCGGACGTCGAACGGAGAAGTTATGGGTCACGGAAGTTCAATTTCACTATGCAAGCATTTCGAGCCGGGGATGATGTGGCGATATTTGATTGGGCAGATATTTATGTGGGGACCTTGGATGAGCGACAAGTGTCACTCATCCATTGGTGAATTTTACCCCAAAAAGGGGATCTTGGATGTGATTGGTGGCTTAATTAATTAATTTATTTATTTTAATCCTCATATTTCTCTCATTTCTCTCTCCCCTTCCCCGCACATCATCCTCTCCATTTCTCCCTAACAAACACACGGCTCAACCCCATGAATGACCCTCAAACCATAACCAATGGCAATGAACATTAAAGGAAAGTGAGAGAGTGAAGGGAGAGAAGTCGAACGGTGGCCACGGCGCAGGACGTCGTGCACAGTGGCAGGAGAACCCCCAAAATGGTGAGCTTTAGTTCAAAATTTGAAAGTTAGTTTTTAAGGCATGTCGATCAATTTTGTTGATTCGGTCGTGTTCCTAGGACTCAGAGTCGATCGGTGCCGGATTCGAGGGCTAGGACGGCCGGAGGCCATGACGGTGATCGATTGCAGGTGGCCGATTCAACCATGGGCCTTCAAGGTGAGATTTCGACCCTTTTTTCCTATTTTTAATGACTGAATTAATTAGGTTTGTTTTTAGGAACATTTAGGAATAAAAATGGGAAGAAATGGAGTGAAAATGAGTGAGAATGCGCTGTGAACCGTGATCGCCGGTTCAGTTGGACCGAATCGATTGGAACTGCTCTGAACCGAGTCTGTCGAGAGGTTAGGGGTGACACTGTTTGGCGCGTGGGTTTCACGCGCAGGGAGATTCAACCCGCGCGTGGGGGGGGGGGGGAAGGGGGGGGCGGGGGGCGTGGGGGGTATTTTGGGAAAGTGTCCTACATTTGAATTACTCTATTCGAGGTAACTAACATTTTGGGACTGGTTTTTTGTCGATCAGATATCGTTTTGATAGGTTTCGGGGTGTCCGAAGGTTTAGGATCGAGTTTAAAAATAGTTAAAAATTCGAGAAAATTTCGGGGCTTTAGTGAGAGGTTAATTAAGTAGTTAGAAAACCTCTAAAGTGATTTGGACAGGTTTGGGAGTCCCGGTGACGACGATTGGCCCGGAAGAGCCGTATGGCACGCATATCGAGGTAGCAGCTCGGACGGTCTGTGAGTGGACCTTGTTTTCTAAATTGATGCATGCATAAATGTTTATTATATGTTTTAATACTTGTTTTGTGATGCCATGAGTGCATTTGTGTGTGGTTACATATTGGTACGTATTTCGAGATTTCGGCCTTATATGGTGCCTATACGGGTTTGTATTTCTACGATGGTTTAAATGAAATGGTTTTGGATTTAAAAAGGATAAACTCGGGCATGAGACCCATTTGATTTTGTCTCGGTCATATGACCATATTGATGACCTACGGGTCTGAGTCGTGGTCGCGGCGAGTGCTATGTGCACGGCGACGGACGATACGACGCTCGCTTCCGGACTGGGATGAGTTCCTTCCGGAGAGGTCATGATGCACGTCCCGTCGTCGAGAAGCCAATGGAGGCTCGACTTCGGAGTGCTGACGGTTCAGGATATCAACTGGTGATGAGTGCACCATGATCTAGAGGTGGTCGTGTCAGTTGATATGTTCACGGCGACATACCGGGATTGAGAGCGGTTCTGGACGGATGGTTGTACGCATCACTACGATCGGAGTCGTGACTGACCCTGAGATATTGGGCACGATGCCCAGTTGAGTCATGAGTTCGGGCATGAGGCCCAGTTACTTTACGTTTATGATTTCGGGTCAAGGACCCTAAATGGATTTCTAGTTTCATGATGGTTTATGGGGACCGGGCATGAATATTTTTGTTATATATATATATATATATATATTCATATACCTTCCTTATTTGGAATGTCTCCTCCAGGGAAGTTCGTTGGCCTCGGTGGACCCCGGAGTAGTCACGGAGCACTAACTGAGTGGAGTCGCCCCCCATTGGGTACCTTACTCTCAGGAAGGCTTGGATTATAACCTCAAGGAGGGTCATTGATCTACGGACATTGACCTGGGTGGACCTTGAGAGACTTGGGCTTTGAGACCCCAGGTAGCACGCGCGTAGCTTTAGATACCGTGACAGGATGAGTTATGTGATTTATATGTATATACTATATGATATGTGATGTGTACAGGTTTTGGGTTGAGTCCCACATAGATTTGGACAGTGGCTCGTGTATCTGGTTTCATTTACGATTTTGGGTTAAGGCCCTGATGGTTTGGTAAATGGTTTTCGAATGCATGCATGCTTTTTAGTGAAGGGTACAAATGTCTTCGATGAAAATGTTTTTATTAAATTATTCGTTTTGTCCACTCACAGCTTTTAATGTTTTGACTACCCTTCTGGTGGAATTCGGATGCAGGCTGTAGCAGAGACCGAGACATCACATACCTCATCCGGATCCTGGCGTACTCTGAAGACCGAGAGGGCTAAAGTCGGAATTTTCCTTGTCTGACACTCCGTGTCAGACGGGATCAGGAATGTCCCGCGTTAATCCCGGGGGGATTGGGACGGGTCCTGACATATAATACCCTCATTTCACTTTCCCAAGAACTGGGCAGCCTTGTTAGATTGATTATATACTTCTTTGAATTCCAACTATACAGATTCAATTTTACAACTTCATGTAGTTGATTTATTAACCGATCCAAATTCCTTAGTACCTACCACAATTTCTCTGGGTGTTTAGAAGCTGAAATGCCAATTGCATCATTCAATGAATCCCACATATCCCCATGAATCGAAGGCAACTACCACATTCATATGGCTTCCATTATGACATCCCTTGCTCACTAGCATAACACAATATATATCCAAACTTTGTCACCCATTATCTCAGGATACCTTATCAATAACATTCTGCGTAAATGGTGGTACTCCTTAGTACCATTAAACAACATCATGTAGTTGAAACAAAAAATTCACCCATATTCTTACTCAAAGTATTATCCTCTTCATACACATTCTCTAAATAACACCACATAGCATATTTACAATTCTAAACCGGTTTCACCCAAACTTTAGTATCGAGTTAAATTTTCTTAGGTTCTTTGGGTGACAATATACTTTAATCTTTTGTGGTTCATGAAGCCTTTCCTTTAACTAAAGAATCATACCTTCACACCTTTTCCCCTTATTACCAGTTCCAAGTCATAGATGGGATCGTCTGTCTCACAAGGAACAAACATAACCATACAATGAAATAACAACAATCAATTTTCATGTTGCACAAATCAAGGATCATGTGGCCACAACAACCATTACACACTTTATAAGTAATTCCCAATGGCCCCAAGTAGCAAGAACTTTAAGTATCGACCTTATGGGCAACTTCAATAATGGTTATACACTCTTACCAATCATATACTAACAAATGCACTTCTGTAGATGTGGGCCTCAAAGAACAAGGCAATCCATCTTATGGCCTATTGTCCAACTTATGAACCTACTGACTTCTGGATTTCATTTTCTTCAAAGTTCTCTATGCCCAGAATTTTTTCTTTCTTCGTATTTTCCATTTCCTTGTCAATGAACATTAAGTTGTGATTGTATAACCCTTATGTATTATTCTACCAATCCCAAAATTCTTAACTTCCGTAACTGTCTCTTTAATTTTTTTTTGAGAAACCATAATAATTTCATGAACCGGTATGACATATCCCAAAGAATTACCTCACCAAATTAGATGAACACACATCAAATGTGCATACAACGGAACCCTTCATTAGGGTAATGATCCCTATCACAAACCAAGTCAAGGACGGTCAAAATACCCTTACTAAATCATTAAGTATTGCAAGGATATGAGTTAATCCTAACAACATCCCTAACAACTTATCATGTCCCTATCTTATATGGAGGACTATTTTGGGGATCTTATCCTTCTTTACCCCACTTATGAATCACAAATTACCATGTCCCTATCTTATATGGAGGACTATTTTGGGGATCTTATCCTTCTTCATCCCACTTATCCCACTTATGAATCACAAATTAGTTATCAGATACTGTCTAACCTCCCCTAACTACTTAAGGCATATCACTTGTTTAAGGGAGGGGGTGTTTCTTCTGTACTACCACTTTATCAAAGTACACAAAATCATTACACCATTGCATCTTATGCAGTCTGTTCCTGTTTATCTAGTGGAAATGGCTCCGACAAAATTTCGAGGAGCACGCAACATGGGGTTTCAAATGGCGATCACCACCTGCATTCTAGTTGCCAGTGCTGTCAACTACGGCACCGCCAAGATCAACGGTTCATATGGCTGGAGAATATCCCTCGTTCTCGCAGCCGTCCCCTCCCTGATGATGACCATCGGAGCAATGCATCTTCCGGACACTCCAAACTCCATCCTGGAAAGAGGCCACCGTGAGCAGGCGAAGAAAACGTTGCAAAAAATCCGAGGCACCGACAAAGTGGACTCGGAGTTTCAAGACCCGGTTGATGCCACTGAGGCCGCAAAGACGGCTCATAAGAATCAATGGAGAAATATGAATCAAGCAAGATATTGGCCTCAGCATGTGATTTGCTTTCTGATTTCCTTTGTTTCTCAGCTCACTGGGATCAATGCCATTATGGTTTATGCTCCTCTCCTTTTCAAGACCCTCGGTTTTCGAGATGAGGCTTTCCTCATGTGTACCATCATCACCGGCTTAGTCAACGTCTTCGCCACTTTGCTTTCCATCTTGATCGTTGATAGGTTCGGAAGGAGGAGCTTGTTCCTTCATGGTGGTGGGCAGATGAACGTTTCCCAGGTACCTAATTAATTAATGATAATTTTTTGTTTATTGATTTTTTTTTAATGGCACAAGGTCGAAATCTAGGAGTGATTGATAAAGGAGGAGGAAGCGCAGTTCATCTTGATCTTGGTATGCGCTTATGTTGCGGCGTTTGCATGGTCTTGGGGTCCACTGGGGTGGCTGCTTCCAACTGAGATATGTCCTCTGGAGATCAGATCAGCTGGCCAAGCAATCAGTGTCTCAGAGACTCAGTCAACATGCTCTTCACTTTCCTCACTACCCAAGTCTTCTTCGCCATGCTTTGCCACTTCAAGTTTACTCTCTTCTTCTTCAATGCTGTCTTCCTCCTCATCACCCTCTTCATCTTTTTCTTCCTCCCCGAGACCAACAATGCCCCAATTCATGACATGAATACTCTCTGGAAATCACACTGGTTTTGGAGGCACTACTATATCCATTATCATATTCTTGCCCCCACGATGTCAGCATCGACGTAAACCAACAAAAGATAGATTTTTGGTCACTAATTAAGGGATACATTTTTGCTAATCCCCCACTAGAGATCATGGATTCATAGGGAACGGAGACGGGTTGTAGCAAGGGAATGTGAGAGCTTAAAAATCACTATCCTTTTCGCCAAGGACATATGAAACAAAATTTTCAGGTCAAACTTTCAAATAGAATACAGCAGGAGAAGCACCAAGGTATCGTACATAATACATACAGAAAGCAGACACATGAGCAAAGGGGGAAAAAAAACTACTAGCCAAATTTGACAATACATCTACATCATTGTGTTCTATTTGAAATGAAATGGAAGTGGTAAGAAATAAATGAACCCATTATCAAATTACAGACAACGAAACACATAACAAGGCCAAGGAGAGGAAAGTTTTAATCTCCTCTACACAGGGTCTACTTCATGATCAGGCTCTCACACAACAGTTGAAGTAGCTGAAAATGCTTCGTCGAGTCTGTTCGGCAGAAACAAAAAACAACAACGTGATAAGTAAACAAAGTTTGAATCATTCAACAATGAGCAGCCGAATTTATAATCCCATATGTCCTCTAAAAAAGAGTCTGAAATGCATATCTAAATGCCTTAAATAACATAATTGACAAGGGCAATTCATTGTCTATAGCTGATGTTTTATCTTTCTTATTTACAAAGATGGAATGGTTTATTTTCTCTATTTATTCTTCTATTCATAAACCATTCAGATGAATTAGCCAACATATCAGGTATATATCTTGTGTTCTCCCCAGCCAAGTAGATGACAGATTTTCTCCTGCTAAACCAACAAAACGATGCAATTGACAGATGAATCCAAACTCCATACAATTATGGGCCAATATAATATTATAGGCCTAAATCAACCGGTGCATGTGCACCACTTGGACTAGCGTGTAAACATCTAGGATCACTTGTTAAATCCTTATTTCTAGTACGTAGAGGAATATCTTGCCTTTTTTTCTCTTTTCTTAAATAAACAGAAATGCACCTATTATTTTATGGCCTAAAGCATCTCAAGCATGTGCAACCACTTTAAGAATGTAACCTCAATATATTCACAGGAAGATTCTAAATTATTTCTATTTGCAATCTAAATAACTTCTATCAATAAACACTGAAGCTTAGGTCAAGATAGAGACCCTACGTGGATTTGTTGTCATATATGGTTGTGGCTCAAAATTTAATGTTAAGCTTGGCCAACTTTACACAATAAACATTGAGTTGCAGTGAGTTCATGTCATGTACTCTCTTTTGATTCAGTCCTGTTGCATCTCTCCTAATGGGTTTAACCAAGGATTTTCTTTATATTTAAAAAAATATATATTTAATCGGATGACAACTATCTCAGGCTCTCAGCTGGTCCCTGTTATTAGATGATTTCTACCTGTATTAAAACCACAGTAAAAAGAAAAAATAAAGGGAAAAAAAAAGAGGAAAAATCCTACCCAAAGTAATCTTCATGGGGCGAATAATCTCTTTAAAAAATTTATTTTTGCAAAGTAATAAAGAAATCTCAATCGATGAAAAAACTTGGTTAACAAAAAAGGGTATATTCAATTGAAGAAATGAAGCCATGGAACCTTCATATCTCAAACATAAGCAGAAAACCTCTTTGACCAAACTAGGTGTTCTATGATCTGAACTTTGCAAGAGTATAATTTTCTCTGTTCCTCAAATATAATAACCACAAAGTAGAAAATTCTTTATGGAAACAGCCTCAAGCAATGGCCAACAACGAAGCTGATTGAACTGAATCAAAAGCTATAAATACCTAATACAAGTGCATCAAGTGCCCCTTAAGTTGCTTGGAAAATTAAATATGAGTATAATATTTGATAGTTTCTACCTACTCACACCTACATTGTTTACTTATTAGGGTTTAGTAAAGGGAAGTGCAATCCCCAATACCCAAACCCCACCAAAGCTGCCACATGCATGCCTCCTCTATCATAAATATTGCTCATAAAGCTACCCTCTCTACATTTATACGAGACCAACTACTTCGTATAGTTGTACTCAATAATGCATTTCAGATATTTAAATACCAAGATAAGAAACTGAAAATACGATAAGCAAAGGCATCTTACAGTTGGAGAGTTTTGTTGCCTCTGATGGTAATGGTCATTGTGGGGAACATCAACATTAGCAGTATTTGCCCCTGCAATGAGTTCTTCTTCATTTCCGAGACTAGCTCTCGACACATCTCTCTTGTTTTGCTTCCTCATTTCTCTTATTTTTGAGAAATCAAGAGAGTAGTCTGGCACTTGGCCCTTCTGATCCCAGTCCCCAAATTGGGGCACTGATAGCCACGGCGCATTTTTCTGCATTAAACAAACTAGTTATCTAATAGAAAATTGCAATTAGCTGCATTGAAAAAAGCAACATAGCGAATTAAACAAAAGGGAACACTTGTTTTCATTTACAATGAGCTTAGACATTTTCTTCCTTCTTAATTGATGGTAAGCATTACCACCCATTCGTTGTTGTTGGATGAGCGTATGTGTTTAAGATTCGAGCAGCACATAGATTAAATGACACCCAACCAACTGCAGTCGATATCATGGTAATTCAAAATGGTCCCAAGAATCAAAGGACTATCTAGTGATTCAAAAGCCAGAAACCAGTCTGTGTTGGTTAATTAAGGGAACATGAAATAAATACTTCGATCAATAAATAACAACTGCATGGATCCAGGTGACAAAGGATTAAATAATCTGTGGGTTCAAACCCAAGTTAAATTTATAATGAAGAGTCATGAACTCATCGAATTGACATTTAGGACTGCGGTTCTCTGCAGTAAAGAAGACTACTTAAAGTAAATAGGTTGGTAAACGGTAATCGGTTGGGTTATGGTATGACTAGTCTTCAGATTCAAACTTGGAAAACAGAATCCACGAATTACAATGTTTCAACTCAACTTTCAAAATTTTCAAATTGGATTGTTGAATTCTATCCAAAACACCTAAGCTGATTGTAACCAAATTGAAATTCAAAAATCTCCAATTATATAAAGAAAATGAGAGAACTTTGACTGTTTCTGAGTTTGGAAACTTTAATCATATCTCCCAAGAATGTCTCAACAAAAGGTAAAGTAACATTAAGTTTTCAGACCATAATTAACAAACATAATCATGGTAATAGATCTGAATTCCACCATGCAATCTTAAGCTAATCAACAAATTAAACATAGTCCACAACGCCCAAAGCCCAAAAAAGAGGGGAAAAAAAAAAGAGATTGTTTATGTCCCGTTTGGTTACCCAGAAAACGAACACCACAAAACAAACCAAAAGGATTTTGAACTCCAAACTTGTTGCTGAATCCAACTCCAAATAGCTACTAAAAATATTCAAGAAAAACGGCACCTTGGCGCTTGGCTTTCTTTCTTTTTTTCTTTTTGAAATAACAGAAAAACACATAATAAACACACACCTAAACTTTCTTTGCTTCTCACCAGTTTTCCCAGAAACCAAACAACAAACTAACCCCCAACCAATTCAGAAGAGAAGAAGAAGAAGAGAATCACCTCCTTTCGATCCTCCATGAGACAAAGACTGGTCTGAGATCCTCAAAGAAACTTTGCACAACTTTATAGTTTCCAAGATAAATAAAGTATAAAAAATGAAAGTTGAAAATATTAAAGAGCTCTGGTGAGAGGGAAAGAAGGGACTCTCTGTTATCAAACTTTAACAGTATCGCAATTCTTCGACACAGCACGGCAGACAAATCACATTATTATGTATGGACAAGGATTAACTACGATAATGGCCCTCACATACTTCATTAACTACATAAATGCCACTCCATGACACGCTTTACTTTCGTGACTTTCGGCCTTGGGTGGCTTCTTGTCCCTACTTTAGCAAATTGCTGTACTGCGCCTTGTACGTGGACAGATCGAAACGACGCCATTTCATATCTGTCTAGTGTGTCTACTATACGTCTTTCATTTTACGAGGCTGGCATACAGCAAGCGTTTTACGCGCGTTGTGTACGTGGCGTCTTCCTTATTAATTTGGACTCGACCCTACGTAAATATCTATGGCTTGGACTGGGCCATACGTGCATGTTGTGAGAATGTGACATAAGGTGAGCTTCTCATCTTTTTGGTATAAGTTGGAAGTTTATCTTAAAATCAATTGTGAATAAAATAGAGAGATACATGTTAATCACAGCAGTGGGAGCCAGAATTTAAAAGGGGTATAATTATCTTTTTTTTCTAAAAATATTCTTAATTAATGTTGTTTATCATAAATTATTAATATAATTATATAAAAATTGATATTTTAATTAATTATCAATGACATTTCTTGGAGGTTGCTCAAAAACAAGAAACAAAAATTATTTCACGACTTTATTTTGTTCTATTTATTTTACATAATGAGGGTCTTATAATTATAATCTTAATTCTAATAACTTAGGAAAGTTCATAATCTCCACTATCACCCTAAACATCCAAAACTGAAAAGAAAATAAGAGAGTAGGAAAATACCAAATCCGTTGGAAATATAAAGTAAATAGGAATATTTTAAGTTAGAAAAGAACAAAAATAAATTAAGAAAATAGGAAAATAAGGCAAAGAAAAATTAGGAATTTATGAATTTTAAATGTATATATATATATAATTAGTCTAGTATCATATAAAAATAAATTATTTTTAAAAATAGATAAAAAAAAATTAGTACAAAGTTATAAGAGAAAATAAGAAGGTTATATATTATGTATAAAAAGATTAAAATATATTTATTATTCAAAGATGATAAATATCTAAATATAATCTAATTATTATATGCTGTATTATTTATGTATATATAAAGGAAATTAAAAAAATATTGGAGTCGAGGCATAGGCTCGCTTTGGCCACCATCTAGCTCCACTACTGAATGATATAGTGATAAATTGTGTTTATTTGACACGAGAATCAAAGAAAAAAAAATCCAAATAGACAATTATAAAAGAGAGTTTGTGAGAGAATCTAAAAATTGTATTCCTATTAATTTGAGAATCATAATACACCTGCCTATTGTTCGTACCTAAAATGTTATCATAGTGGAATTCAGAGTCGCCATTCGGTGGCTCGCTTCTGAAGGAGCGCATACACAAGTGTTTGGGGTGATAGGGAGCTCTTGGCTGTAACTCGTTGTAGGGGTGCAACATAAGTAACTAGGTCGAATAGGGAGAAGGCTAGCAACTTGGCCTTCTAGTTGCCTTCAAGTAGGCGGCTAGTAAAGACTATTATTAGACAGGGTTAGTGATTGGTTTTGAATTGCAGCCTATGAACCATCATTTGAAATCAAGTGAACTAGAACAAGAAGATGGTCCTAAAGCTTAAGCAGCCATAGAACCATTGGTTGATATTTTTCAGTTTTCGAAGTCGACTTTGAAGGAGCCAAAAAGCAAAGGGGAGAGAACAAATACAAACACTTAGAAAATAAATAAAATATTTTCTTTATAGATTGAATTACATGTTCGTGAAGTAAATTATCCCTAAACTAAGCCATGAGCTGGCGTTCATGGTTGAGAGACCATCGACATGATGAACATCCATTGAAAATCATACCAAAGTTGTTGGTAGAGTAGTAAATCAGGGAGTGGGGTTATGAGGGTGTAAGGGTCTCAAAAGGCTGGTTAAAAGCAGTAGAAGTGAGAATGATGATCTTCAGATAGGCAGTGGAAGCTTAGTCGGAAAGAGTGTATGAAGGTCGGGAAGTCTCTAGAAATGAGCTAGGGATATAAGTCGAATTAGGAGGAAGGCTTATTGTTTGTTAGAACTGAGAAAAGTTGAGAAAAGAACTGAATCTTAATCCTGGATCGAAGAGACGGGCTTTCCCAAGAAGGCTAGCTTTTGAGTAACAATGAAAACTTTTGATGTAACGACCTAGAAATTTGACAAAAAGAAAATTTGGAAACTTCTAAGGAAATGACGATTTTGCCCTTAAAATGGTCAAATGTTAACATTTTCACCCGGATATCTGTTGGACATTCTGCGAAAACCGTTACAAAGGTCTCAAACTCTGAATCCGTAGACAAATGTTACACATAAATTGGTGGTCGAATGAGGTTATTATGGATTAAAAAGTGTCAAGGACATTTTGGTAATTTATGCTTGAAGGGTATTTTGGTCATTTTGCAATAAGAACTTATTGGATGTTGACAAGTGTCAAGCTCTAGAAAGGCATAATATTTGACTCATTCCATCGACTTCCTAGCCTATATATTGGGGGTGTGTGTGTTGGTGTGGTTAGTTTTCGGTGGAACATGGCCGAACACTATGAATGGTGTTGGTTGAAAGTGAGAAATACAGGGCGATGAAAGAGAGAGACTTGGGAAGAGAGAAAAGCAAAAGACGAAGGAAAGAACGAAGAGAAATAGAGAAAGTAAAGAGAGTTGGGAAGTAAGGAGGAAGCAGGCAACCCTGGAAACTCGAAACCATGGTTTCATGGTTTTGCGTACGGATTTCCAGTAAGGGTGTGGAAGCTTGAAAACCAAGCCCATTGGACATTTGTGCGTGATCATATGACTTCAACAAGCCCATAACTAGAAGGTTTGGATGCAGAGACATGGCTGGAGAGAAAAATGGAAAAACTGACCAAGTTTATAGATTTGAACCGGTCATTGATGTGAGGTTTTGTTGTTTACTTATCGTATAGCTCTTCTTGGAAGTATATAGATGGGTTTAGAAGTTTAAAACATAAAAAAAAAAGGTGAAGAAATGGCTAGGCTTAAATTGGGTCTTGTCACGGGTCGGGAAACCCGATTTACAAGAAATCGAGTCGAGGCCAAATGTAGACGATGATGAACAGTGACGTGTGGCCACCACACACAACACCTTTGATCGGTATGTGGGGGAGCATGCCACGCCTTCTGGGAGTCCTACCAACATGAAAGTTTGAGTATTTGATGTTACGAGTCTAACGATATAATTTTTGAGGCAATCAAACAACGTCTCGGGGCAGTTTTGACTGTCCAAAGGTTTAGGCATTATTTTAATTCATTTAAAAATCCCGGAAAACTATGGGATTAAAGTGTGAGTTAATTGGGATGGTTAGTGACCCTTATAAGTGATTTTTGATAGGAGATGATGTTCTTGGATTTTTATGGGAAAACGTACAATGCGGTTTGATTGCGTGTACAATACGTGTGAGTGGACTTTTTTTTCCTTAAACCCTATGCATGCATATTTATATGGTTTTACATGATTTGATATGTGAATTTCTTGACAGTGATTTAAGTATAATTTTATATGCTTTTTGGTGATTTTACAAAAATTGTTATATTGCACGGTTTATGAGAAACTTGCTTATCTCAAGTTTTGGCTTTACACTGAGTTTAGGAAAGTGGTTTTAAACTTGATATGAATTGCCCTTGTGGTTTTGGTTGTATTGACTTGATTGGGATTTATGTGATTTTATGGATATTTTAATGGCACAATTTACGAGGTTTTGGTATAATTTATAATTTGGATTTAGGCTCGGGTTTCGAGGTTTGGTTTTGGTTTCTGAAATGACTTTTGGTTATGGAATTGCTATATGATTTGGTTATATGATTCTTGGAGATAAATACATGGATTGTGTGATTGGGAAACCCTCCTCGGTTTGTGGTATGGTTGATGTGTCTTAGACGTTTAGAGCAGGGCTCTGTTTTCTTAAGACAGTTACTTGGATTAGTACCTAGACGATTAGAGTTGGGCGCTGTTTTCTTGGGATTGGTCAACACCCAAGCATCTAGAGTGGGTCTCTGTATTCCCAAGTGGTATGGCCTATTGGTAGTGCAGATATGATGTGTTAATTGAGATTCTAGCATCAGGGATGGGTTGGTTTGGTATGATTTGTTGGTTCAGTGTGGTTTGTTTAGTTTATGGTTATGGTTGTTCGATAATATATGCATATATGTGTTGATGTTTTGATATGGTTGCATATGGACTTGTTTTCTATCAGTTTTCTCGATATTTGAGAACTTATCATACGCATGCAGAGTTTTATAAAACTGAGGGAATTACTTATGTTTTCGAAACAATGTTTTAAATTATTATTTTTCGTCCACTCACACATTTTCTTGGTTTTGAAACCCTCCAGGGCCGTTGGACGGGAATCGAAGATGCTTATAGAGCGGAGGCATGAACTGTGATGACCCGGAAATTCGAAAAAGGAAAAATTGAAAAAATTGGAAGGAAATGACGATTTTGCCTTTGGTTGTGAGGGACAAAAGTTGACTTTTTGACTGGGACCTTGTTTGGACTTTCCATAAGGACCGTTGGATAGGTCCCGAGACGCTGAGTCCGTAAATAGGGGGCATGCGTCGATCAGAGTATAAGTTATGGGTCTAAAACTATGAGGGGCATTTTGGTACTTATGTGATGTAGGGGCAAAATGATAATTTGGGTTGGATGGTTAAATGGATGATTCAGCCGTACCTAATGATTCACTAAGTTATTCAGTGACATCTTTCATTTGATTATGCCAATTAGTGGCACTAATTAGCAGGAGGTGGAGATTGAATTGGTTATGCACCGTGTGTGTGGGTATTGTAAAACAAAAACAGAGCATGATTGATCAAGATGAGTCCACCGCCCAACCGCTTGATTCACTAGATAATTGGATCAATTGAGAGGATATTAGAGTGACAGTGAGAAAGGAAACAAGAAAAACCAGAGAGGAAGAGGTGTTGTAAAACTAGAAATCCAACTTTTTGAAATTCAATGTGATCAAAGTCGAATTTGAAATTGTGGATGTTGATGACTGCAATTGAGCTTAGATTTAGCTTTCTGGAACCTAGGCGACTCAAACTACTTCAAAAACAAAGGAAATCGAGGGTGTTTTCGTCAGGAATAGAACCCTGAAGCCTCGCGAAACCTTGAGGTTGAGTTCGAGTAATTGGAGGGGTAGAAGGATGCAATTGGCACTGGAAACAAGTTTATAAGAATCCCACGAAGCTTTTGGATGGATCACATGAAGATAAAAGATTGGAATTGATGAACTTCAAAGAATGAACAGTGCTTGGGTGTTCTTCGAAAAATCAAGCTCAAATCGAATGGATTGAGGTAATGAATTGTGTAACTGAAATCACAGATCTCTAATTGAGGTTTAAACGATGCAAATGGACGTTTCAATTGTTGCAAATGATGTTGAATTACTGGGTTTCTAATTGGGTCGAGTCGCGGGTCTCATAATCCGTTTTGCAGGGAAATCGGGTGAAGCTGGTGACACTATGCACCATTGTAGCAAGCGTGTGGGCTTCACGCACAGCCACTCACGGCGGCGCGTGGGGGCGCGTGAGACACAATCTCGAGGTGAGGTCAGCATGAAACTTGCTCCTTTTGTTGTAACCAACATTTTGGCACATGTTTCAAGTCAATCGGACACCGTTTCGATATAGTTTTGAGGGTCCGAAGCGTTAATTATAGTTTAAATACGCATTTAAATCCCGAAAAAATTGGGGGAAAATTATAGGACTATATTGAAGTGTTAGTGACCCTCGAAAATGATTTTGGACAGGAATCATGATTCTTGAAATTACAGAAAAACGTGCAGCTCGGAAGCGAGCAGTTTGGATGGTGTGTGAATGGACTTTACTTTCTAAATTTCAATGCATGCATAATTGTTTTATATGTTTTCGATTTATGATTTCTATGCTTATGATTATGGTAATTACGATTTCCGTATTTACACGTATTTGAATATGAAATACGTAATTGCACGTATTTCGAGAATATGGTTTACACATATCATGTTTTGATAATGATTGATGATGTGACATTGGGTTTGAATGTGAATTCGGGCACGAGACCCATTTCGATAAAATATGATTTCGGATTTGGTTTTGAAATTTGGAATTTGGATTTCGATGGATTTTGGATTTTCTATGATTTACACATGGTTTTGGGTTTAAAGACCCGTTGCCGTTGCTGGATCTGGTTTTGGGTTTAAATACCCGTTGATTGATGTGCAGGGGAGGGCCCTTGATTGACATGTTTTAAGTTTAAAAACTCATGAGTTTAAAGACTCGTTATTGTGATATCCCCTGAGGCCTGTTGATTGTGTTTTGAGTTTAAAGACTCGTTGATATCCCGGGAAGGCCTGATATATGTTTTGAGTTTAAAGACTCGTTGATATGGGATCCAGCATGTTGATTGAAATATGTTTTACTGTTGATTCCGATGGTTTTCAGATGTTTTGGGCTGTGGCTGTCAGGACCCACCCCGGTTTCACCCCGAAACCCGAGGTAAATCCCGCTCCCGTCTGACTCCTCGACACAAAACTCAAGTAAAACTCACTCAAATCCAGTCAAACGCAGGAGTAATTAGACACAATGTCCCGAAGGTAGCATTTACAAAACATAGTACGAACATACAAAGAAAATAAAACCGATAACTACACGCACACAGAAGCCTTTAATCTATTCTGGGAACTCTCACGTCACTTCTATGCCTCAGACTCTGCCTCGACGTCAAGACCCCGCGCTAGCTCCACAACCTGGAGGGCAATTAAAACAGAAAATGTGAGTGGACCAGAAGGTACAAAAGTTCAAAAACCATTTTATAAGAAAATCAAGTTTAACCCTCCGTTTTGAAACCACATGCATAACCAACAGTTATAAACACATTTATAAAGAATCATTCTTAAACATCATAAGAAACAGAAACACTATAAAATATCATAAGAAACCACAACATGAGTATCAGAAAACTGTATCATAAACCATGAACATTAACTCATAAATGTCCCGATCAAACCTGCTGGACCTATCCGAGTCTTTAAACTCCCGAGTCTTTAAACTCAATCCAGGCCTTAATCATATCCGAGTCTTTAAACTCAAGGCCTACGGGGGAAAATCAATATATATCCGAGTCTTTAAACTCCCGAGTCTTTAAACTCAATCCGGGTCTTTAAACCCAATCCGGCCGGTCCCCCGTCACATATATCCGGGTCTTTAAACCCAATAATCAGATCCAGCAAATCCAATCCCAAAACCATTTGAAAACCATTTACCAATCCACATCCAAACCCGAATCCGAAATCACTGGTCCGAAGCCCTTCCGGCGTTCAGAACCGTCATTCCGAACCCAAATCCGGAAATTCACTTTTTAACTTTAAACCCAAATTTCACTTCGGAAATCCGATTCTAAAACCGAAAACCTTGATCATTGAAATCATGTTCCAAAACCCACTTATAACCATTGAAAACCACTTATCATTTGAAATCCCAAAACCATAACATATTTTCCAGAAACCAACCATTCCTCGTAAAACGTGCTAAAAACCACTTTCCTCGAAAAACCAACCAAACATATTCGATAAACATAAAATCATGATTAAAACCATAAGACAATTATAGAAAACAGTTATGCATGCTCGAGTTTAGAGAAGAGGTCCACTCACAGTACTGAGCCCTACTCGCGTCCCGAACGTCCAGCCCGATCCTCGGCTTCCTCGGGAAATCTCGATCCTGCCAAACACCGTCAAATTACGTCACTAATACATCTACCAACACTCTCCTAAATTCCCTCAAAAATCCCCAAACCAAAGACTGAAAACCCCGGGACCCTAAACTTTCACCCTCGCGGAACTACACTCAAACGACTTCCGATTGACTCAAAACCAACTCCATTGAACTCACAACAACTCCTAGACCAAAAACGATGTTGACCGTTTCTCCCAGAACCGCCGCACGCGCCTCCACGCGCCGCCCAAAGTGGCTGCGCGTGGCCCCACGCGCCAGCTACAGTACCGTCTTCAACCCGTGCTGAACCGGCCGTCGCAGGCTGAACCGGCGAGACCTGATCTCCGCCGTCCGGCCATCAATTCGATCCCTTCCTTCACCAGCAGCTGCGTCCAGACCTGCCCTAACTCTTCCCATACTCCGTTCACCTCGACACGGCCTCTACGCCGTCGACTGAAGCTCGAATTCAAACGGCCTACATACCCTGTTTCACAACTCCTCAACTCCGGTCACCTCCCGTCACGGTGGTGACACCAAACTCTCCCCTGGACTTCTCTAAACCTAACCCAGCCAACCAGAACCATCGACTCACTCCCCAGCTGCACAACTTGCCGTTCGAACCTCACGGCTAAAACAGAGCACACAAGTGCACTCCGTCGTGCCGGCCGCCACTGTGCACCACCCATCACGGCAGCACACTCAACCGGTTCCTAGGACCCTCAGGAGTCTCACCCTAACCTCCAACTCCCTCGACTCTAGCCCTAGACTCATGACTTTCAAATTAAAATTTCACGGCAAAACAGAACAAAGAGACCTTACCCTTCGATTGCAGCTCCGCCGTGCGCACTGCCGCCTTCCACGGTGGCCGTTGGACTCCTTGCAGTCTCCTCAACCTCCCCTGGCCTTGGTTTGCCTCGCCTCACGGCGTAGCCACCACCTCAACCTCACAGCTCCCTGTTTCTCCCCAAAATTCCTCCACATCTCCGCCGTGCCGCCGTGCACGATTGCACCTCCAATTCACGGCCACCAGCTCCGCCTTGCCTCACTAACACACTCACAACTCCCTAATCACTCACCCTTGCACCCAGATCGATCAATTCCCCTCACTTCTCACACTCTGTTTCCCTGTGTTTGTCGAAGAACAACACACACAATCACACACGGGCTCACCTAAGTAGTTGGAGCCGTGAACACACAGGATCGCACCAGAAGCCTCTACACACCTGCCATGTGTCACCATCCCTTCAACCTTTATCCCATCTGTTGAAACCCCAGCCGTCCGTTCCTTTCCTCTGTGCACAAATCCCAATGTGCCACAATGACCAAAATACCCTTCTTTTTAACACATTTTTACGGTTTTACCGAAACTTCCTAGACCCGTAACTCTCACCTCGTAAGTCCGATGAATACGTGCCGCCTGTCATCGAACTCAGGACGACAAGAACTATCTAACCATCCTAGGTCAACCTACCAAAACTCAATTATTCGAAAAGTCAACTTTTCCCCCTATTTTACCAAAATTACGATAATGCCCTCGACCTTCCGAACATCACAACTTCCTCCACGGATGTCGGAATCAGGCGTGCCACCTGCCTATGGCTTCGTGACGTCCTAAACTACGTCCTGGTCATTGGTCAAAGTCCATCGGACCTCCCAAAATAAAAGTCAACATTTTGCCCAAAGCAGGGGGCAAAATCGTCATTCTAAGTTCCCGGACCCCTCGGGACCACCTAACCCTTGATTACCCTTACTAATCACACATTAATCACTCTACTTATCCCAATTCTCGGAACGGGTTGTTACAATCTACCCACCTAAAAAGAATTTCATCCCCGAAATTCCACAGCTAGTCCCCAACACCTAGGGTCTCCTAAGGAACAACCTCTCCTAGGTTTCCTGTCTATCATGTCCACCTTGGGTATTTCACTCCATCCCCAACTACTGTTACCACAGCCAACCCTAGCTATGTACCACCTACATGGTGCACGCAAGGGAAACTCTATGAACAGAAAACAAAGGTATTATAAAATACCTCATTTCACAGTACCCGACAGAAATCACAGAGTACATCCTCGTATACAACCACCCATCTCCCTCGGCTACTATTCCGGCCACGGTCGGACTAACTTCACAAAGTCCTAAAGGCAAACTCTAGCTTGTGGGTTCTCTCCTTCAATAGTCTCAGATCGATTAGTTATAATCACTCCTTTCCTCTACTTCCCGTCAACCTGCTACGGAACTTACTGTATACTCCAAGTCCTCTAGGCAAACTTCTAGACTCTACCCCGAAATCTAACAACCAAACCAACAGAACAACCAAAAGTGAAACAAGTACCTGTCCCCACATCTGATATCGACTGATCCTCCTGCTGCGTCATCGAAAACACCCGGGCCTGAGATCCTGACGCTCTACCACGTCCCCTCGAACTACTCGTGGCTGTGCCACCACCTCCTCTAGTGCCCGCTGTCCCTGATGCTGTACTCTGTCCGGACTCCGCTATTCCTCTGCCTACACCACCTTCCTGTGGCAACAGTGGACACTCACGTCGGAAGTGACCTCGCTCCCCGCAGTAGAAACACACATTCCAGCCTGGTCCACTACTCGGTCTCCCCGTGGACGCTACCGACGTCGCACTCGCTTGCGGAGTCGGCGGTACTCGATAACCCCAAAATCCTGAACTCTGGGCACTGCCAGGCCTACCAAAACGATCATCGCCCGACGAGGACGATCCACCGAAGTTACCTCTTTTCGGTGTCCGCTGGCTCGAAGCTCCAGGAATAGATAGTTCCCGGCGTCGCACCGGCAAACTAGCCTCAACTCGCACCGCAGCATCCGACAGATCTCGGAGGGTAGCAAAAGAGCCAGCCGTCACTACGGCTCGAATCTCACCACGCAAGCCCAACTCAAACCTACGGCACTTCTCGGCTTCAGTGGCCACAAAAGCAGGAGCAAACCGAGACAACATCTGGAACTTCCGTTCATACTCTACCACTGTCATATTCCCCTGCTGGAGATGCAAAAACTCTGCCTCCCTGGCATCCCGGAAAGAACGAGGATAATACTGCTCCAGAAACCGTTCCCTGAACGTCTCCCAGGTCACACTATGGACATCCCAGCCAGACAACTCAAGGGTATACCACCACTCGTACGCCGCACCATCGAGTAAAAAGGTAGCCAGCAACACTCGTTCCTCCGGCGGACAATGCATCACCGCAAAAATCCGCTCCAGTCTAGTAATCCACCTCTGGGCTTCCTCAGGATCAGCCCCACCACTAAAAGTCGTAGCCCCGAGCCGCTGGGCTCGCTCAATCGTGGCACTCTCCGTCTCTCTGGCTACTTCTTCAGGTTGTGGAGAGGGTCTACGTCTCGGAGGCATCGTCAACCGCACACTGAAAGAGGCATAGAAGTAGTTAAGAAACTAAAACACAACCTCACAAACCGACAGACCCAACAAACTCGACAAACCTATGCTCTGATACCAATTGTCAGGACCCACCCCGGTTTCACCCCGAAACCCGAGGTAAATCCCGCTCCCGTCTGACTCCTCGACACAAAACTCAAGTAAAACTCACTCAAATCCAGTCAAACGCAGGAGTAATTAGACACAATGTCCCGAAGGTAGCATTTACAAAACATAGTACGAACATACAAAGAAAATAAAACCGATAACTACACGCACACAGAAGCCTTTAATCTATTCTGGGAACTCTCACGTCACTTCTATGCCTCAGACTCTGCCTCGACGTCAAGACCCCGCGCTAGCTCCACAACCTGGAGGGCAATTAAAACAGAAAATGTGAGTGGACCAGAAGGTACAAAAGTTCAAAAACCATTTTATAAGAAAATCAAGTTTAACCCTCCGTTTTGAAACCACATGCATAACCAACAGTTATAAACACATTTATAAAGAATCATTCTTAAACATCATAAGAAACAGAAACACTATAAAATATCATAAGAAACCACAACATGAGTATCAGAAAACTGTATCATAAACCATGAACATTAACTCATAAATGTCCCGATCAAACCTGCTGGACCTATCCGAGTCTTTAAACTCCCGAGTCTTTAAACTCAATCCAGGCCTTAATCATATCCGAGTCTTTAAACTCAAGGCCTACGGGGGAAAATCAATATATATCCGAGTCTTTAAACTCCCGAGTCTTTAAACTCAATCCGGGTCTTTAAACCCAATCCGGCCGGTCCCCCGTCACATATATCCGGGTCTTTAAACCCAATAATCAGATCCAGCAAATCCAATCCCAAAACCATTTGAAAACCATTTACCAATCCACATCCAAACCCGAATCCGAAATCACTGGTCCGAAGCCCTTCCGGCGTTCAGAACCGTCATTCCGAACCCAAATCCGGAAATTCACTTTTTAACTTTAAACCCAAATTTCACTTCCGAAATCCGATTCTAAAACCGAAAACCTTGATCATTGAAATCATGTTCCAAAACCCACTTATAACCATTGAAAACCACTTATCATTTGAAATCCCAAAACCATAACATATTTTCCAGAAACCAACCATTCCTCGTAAAACGTGCTAAAAACCACTTTCCTCGAAAAACCAACCAAACATATTCGATAAACATAAAATCATGATTAAAACCATAAGACAATTATAGAAAACAGTTATGCATGCTCGAGTTTAGAGAAGAGGTCCACTCACAGTACTGAGCCCTACTCGCGTCCCGAACGTCCAGCCCGATCCTCGGCTTCCTCGGGAAATCTCGATCCTGCCAAACACCGTCAAATTACGTCACTAATACATCTACCAACACTCTCCTAAATTCCCTCAAAAATCCCCGAACCAAAGACTGAAAACCCCGGGACCCTAAACTTTCACCCTCGCGGAACTACACTCAAACGACTTCCGATTGACTCAAAACCAACTCCATTGAACTCACAACAACTCCTAGACCAAAAACGATGTTGACCGTTTCTCCCAGAACCGCCGCACGCGCCTCCACGCGCCGCCCAAAGTGGCTGCGCGTGGCCCCACGCGCCAGCTACAGTACCGTCTTCAACCCGTGCTGAACCGGCCGTCGCAGGCTGAACCGGCGAGACCTGATCTCCGCCGTCCGGCCATCAATTCGATCCCTTCCTTCACCAGCAGCTGCGTCCAGACCTGCCCTAACTCTTCCCATACTCCGTTCACCTCGACACGGCCTCTACGCCATCGACTGAAGCTCGAATTCAAACGGCCTACATACCCTGTTTCACAACTCCTCAACTCCGGTCACCTCCCGTCACGGTGGTGACACCAAACTCTCCCCTGGACTTCTCTAAACCTAACCCAGCCAACCAGAACCATCGACTCACTCCCCAGCTGCACAACTTGCCGTTCGAACCTCACGGCTAAAACAGAGCACACAAGTGCACTCCGTCGTGCCGGCCGCCACTGTGCACCACCCATCACGGCAGCACACTCAACCGGTTCCTAGGACCCTCAGGAGTCTCACCCTAACCTCCAACTCCCTCGACTCTAGCCCTAGACTCACGACTTTCAAATTAAAATTTCACGGCAAAACAGAACAAAGAGACCTTACCCTTCGATTGCAGCTCCGCCGTGCGCACTGCCGCCTTCCACGGTGGCCGTTGGACTCCTTGCAGTCTCCTCAACCTCACCTGGCCTTGGTTTGCCTCGCCTCACGGCGTAGCCACCACCTCAACCTCACAGCTCCCTGTTTCTCCCCAAAATTCCTCCACATCTCCGCCGTGCCGCCGTGCACGATTGCACCTCCAATTCACGGCCACCAGCTCCGCCTTGCCTCACTAACACACTCACAACTCCCTAATCACTCACCCTTGCACCCAGATCGATCAATTCCCCTCACTTCTCACACTCTGTTTCCCTGTGTTTGTCGAAGAACAACACACACAATCACACACGGGCTCACCTAAGTAGTTGGAGCCGTGAACACACAGGATCGCACCAGAAGCCTCTACACACCTGCCATGTGTCACCATCCCTTCAACCTTTATCCCATCTGTTGAAACCCCAGCCGTCCGTTCCTTTCCTCTGTGTACAAATCCCAATGTGCCACAATGACCAAAATACCCTTCTTTTTAACACATTTTTACGGTTTTACCGAAACTTCCTAGACCCGTAACTCTCACCTCGTAAGTTCGATGAATACGTGCCGCCTGTCATCGAACTCAGGACGACAAGAACTATCTAACCATCCTAGGTCAACCTACCAAAACTCAATTATTCGAAAAGTCAACTTTTCCCCCTATTTTACCAAAATTACGATAATGCCCTCGACCTTCCGAACATCACAACTTCCTCCACGGATGTCGGAATCAGGCGTGCCACCTGCCTATGGCTTCGTGACGTCCTAAACTACGTCCTGGTCATTGGTCAAAGTCCATCGGACCTCCCAAAATAAAAGTCAACATTTTGCCCAAAGCAGGGGGCAAAATCGTCATTCTAAGTTCCCGGACCCCTCGGGACCACCTAACCCTTGATTACCCTTACTAATCACACCTTAATCACTCTACTTATCCCAATTCTCGGAACGGGTTGTTACAGTGGCCCAGTTTAGAGCTCAGTTGGTTAGAGTCGTGGCCCGGTTTATATGGATTTATGTATTTTTGGGCTATGTTCTTGTACTTGGATTTTGATTTATAGTTTTGGGCTAAGTCCCGAGGTTTGAGAAAAGAAAATGGTTTTTGAATGCATGCATTGGTTTTACGTGGAGGGTTTAAATGTCTTTTTCAGTAACATGTTTTATAAACTTATTTATTTTTGTCCACTCACACCTTTTATATTTTTATTGACCCTTCAGGTCGTAGCACGATGATCGAGGTTGATCGAGGGGTGGAGGCATGAGTGGGCACATGTATGGTTATCCCTTGTTTGGCAAGTGCTGAGGGAAATTTTGGAACTTCAGTTGACTTGTCAGACGGGAGCAGGACTGGACACGGTTATCAATGTTCCTCAAGGGACGGGTCCTGTCATGAACTCACGAGTATAAATGTATCTTTTATTTGGCAAGGTTTTGAGGGTAACTTTGTGACGACCCCAAAATTTGAAAAAAGGGAAATTTGGAAATTTTAGAGGAAAATGACGATTTTACCCTTGGTTAATAGGGTCAAAAGTTGACTTTTTGACAGGGATGCTATTTGGACTTTATATGAAAACCGTTGCGTAGGTCTCGGAATCCTAAGTTCGTAGATAGGTGGCAAGTCAAAATCGGAGCTCGGATGTGAAAGTTAAGGGTATGAGAAGGCTAGGGGTATTTTGGTAATTATGCAAGGAATGGCAAAATGGTCATTTGGTCGATTTTTGCTGTGTCAGTCACGTATCCTCACAGCAGAGGTGTTTCTGGCACCACATGTTTTGTCATCTATGTGTGTATGTGTAGTATGTAGGTGTGTGTTAATTAAAAGAGAAATAAAAGAACAAAACCATAATTTAAATTGATCACCTGGAGATTGATCTTCACAACACCCATTAAAGAGACACAAACGAACCTGTGACCTTGAGTAGAATTAATTGTGAAAAATGAGAAGGAAATCAAAAGAAAACAAGAAGAAGGAACCCGAGAGAGGAAAGTAAACCTGTAACTCAAAACCAAGAAATTTGAATTTGAAGTTTTGAACCTTTATTGTTGGAATTAAGCTTTGTTTTAAGCTTCCTAAACTCCCAATGAATTGAACCAGCACAAAAATGAAAGAAATCGATGAGGTTTTGGTCCATAACAGATATGGCGACTTCTTTGAATTTCAAATTCTAATTCAAATGATTGGAGGTGAGAAATCATAGAATTGAGTTTTAATTCAGTTTTATACAAATCCTAAGATTATTTCTGGTTGATTATAATGAAGAACACAATGGAATTTGAAGGGAATTGAACCCATAACAGAGTCGTGACTCATTTCGAAGTTTGGATTGGAATTGAATACCTTGAGGTAAGTATTTGTGAAATTGACGTTATGGACCCTAAATTGAGATGCATTCAATACTATTAGATGATTGAATTGTTGAAATTGATGCAGAAGGGATTGAATTCCATCCGAGTTGAACATGCAGGTCAAATGACCCGTTTTGCAGGAAACAGGTGAAGACGATGAACAGTGCTGGTCACTGTAGTAGGCGCCTGATTTTCACGCGCAGCCACTTGCGGTGGGGCATGGGGCGCGTGGCCCTGTTTTCGAGGTACGATCAACATATGATTGGATCCTTTCGGTGTAACGAACGTTTTGGCACATGTTTTGAGTCGATCGGATACCATTTCGATATAATTTTGTGTATCCGAAGTGTATATATATATATATATATATTTAATGCATATTCAAATCCCGAAAAATTAGGGGATTTTAATATGACATTATTTGAGGCATTAGTGGCCCTTAGTGGTGGTTTTTGATAGGATTCGTGACTCCTAGAATTTATGGAAAAACACACAACTCGGAATCAAGCAATTTGGACGGTGTGTGAATGGACGTTTGTTTTATAAACTGTGATGCATGCATAGTTAAATGTTTTCCATGATTTATTGCATGATTTGAGTTGCAATGATTTGAATGATGATTTGATATGATTACTTGATGATTTGGTGAACTTAATTGTCGGTTTATGAACGTGATTTTACGGATTTAAGTGAAATGGTATTTTGGGCTTAAGACCCTTTTGGAAATGGTTTTGACTTGGTTTCAAGTCAAGGTTTAGTTGAAACTAATGATTTGGACGTAGGCCCGGTTTGATGATGATATTTGACTAGGAATGTAAGTCAAGGATGGTTTTGAAAGGATTTTGGGATGTAATCCCTGGTAGTTTCATTGTGACTGTGATGAGTTCCCAGACGATCGAAGCTAGGGGTATTTCCCAGATGACCGAAGCTTAGGGTGATTGTGATTGTTTCCCAGGCAGCCGAAGCTTGGGGTGTTTCCCAGACGGCTGATGCTCAGGGTATATGTGTGTTCCCAGGTAGCCAAAGCTCGGGGTGTTTTCCAGACGGCTGATACTCGGGGTATATGTGTGCTCCCAGACAGTCGAAGCTAAGGCTATTCCCAAACGGCTGATTCTCGGGGTTATTTACTTATTGTTGGTTGCCTACGTGTAGTGTCGGTGTGATTATGTGACTAATTGTGCACTTGTGAGTAGTGTTGTTTGATTATTGTGCTTGATATTTAAGTATTGGTGATGATTACTGTTTTCGAGGGTCCTTGTGACTGGTTTGGTGATTTTCATGTGATTTAGTTTGAGAGCCGGTTGTTCATATGTTTTACCTTATGCATGCATGTTTTATAACTAGAGGGTAAAGTGATTCGTTTTGAATTGTGTTTTCAAACGATATTATTTTTGTTCACTCACACCTTTTATGTTTTTTATGACTCTTCAGGTTGTGGCACGAGGATCGGGGTTGATCGAGAGGTGGAGGCATGAATGGAAATCAGTATGGTTATCCTTTGTCAAACAAGTGCTGAGGGTATTTTCGGAACTTCAGTTGACTTGTCAGACGGGAGCAGGACCAGACACGGTTATCAAAGTCCAGTTGGGACGGGTCCTGTCAAACTTGGTATTTGGTTTACTTTTCAGAACAGGGAAGGACTCAAGTGTGGTTTACTCTCAGGACCCGACCCTCCTAGGTCAAGACCCTACTCATCTAGCACCATATTGTCCGCTTTGGGTCTCGCCCTCACGGTTTTGTTTTCGGGAGCTCATGGTACAACTTCCCAGGGGGTCACCCATCATGGAATTGCACCAACCTCAACTCGCTTAACTTTGGGGTTTCAATCCCCCCCAAAGCCACTTGAGCTCCCAAGCCTAGTTTAGATAAGAGATGTGCCCTTGCCCACTCTATCTAATACTATATTGTCCCCTCTGGGCAGGGCGCACCATCACACCCGCAGGGTTTTATTCCCAAGACCTCACGCTTGGTAGGGCACACCTTAACCAACGCGGCCAAGGGAGGCCTAGTGCTAGATAGGTGTGTGCCTACACCTTTAAGGCACACCACCATCCTCTCCCAGACCATTCCACCTCGCAGGAATGTGGGATTGTTCACCATTCCCTCCAGGACACGGGTCTTATAGTTTACAAGGTGTTTCAGGGTTGTGTCCTGTCAACTTGGTATCAGAGCTTGGTTCTGATATGTGTTTGAAATTGCCTTGCCTCCAATATGTGAGCCCCGTGCACGGCCAGGTAGTGAGACGAGAATAGGAGCCTTGAGGTAGTTTAAAGGTTGGATTTGAATTGGTTGTACGTTTTTTATATGTGTTGTTTCTGTGATTCACCTGGATTGGTTGAGGTGTTATATGTGTAGTATGCCGATATGTTTCCTTGATATTTGTGATTTTGGATTGGATTAGTGGCCGGACTAGTATATGTCACGTACTGATAAATGGGAATAGTTGTATGACTCTAGACAATAAGTTAAAGTTCTAGTATTTGCCACCATGGTGGGTCCAAGTGTGTTAATGAATACGTTACTCAGTCAGCTTAAGTGTTATTAAGATGATGATAGGCCTTTTGTCCGATCCGACATGTGTAGTAATGATTTGGTTAACAGTTATACGTATCAGTACTTGGTTGGTCGTGAATATGAAATTGAAACTCCAATAGGAGACAAGACATCCGGTTGTGGTTTGAGGTTGAGTTGAGTTGTTGGAATAGGATTTGAGAAGAGCCGAAAGGCGAACATATTGTATATAAACTAATGAAATACTTATGGATTGATAGATAATAAATAACTGAGTGTTTTTCATCCATTTGAATTGAATTGGTTTAAAGGACCAAGATGATGGATGTGTAGGTGTGTACCTGATTAGCAAATCCAACACCAACACCGAGCAAGAGACGACCAATAATGAGAAGTACAATGATATTGGCAACACCATTTAGGATAGAGCCAATAAGAAAAAGAAGGCCTGCAACAAACATGGAGAATTTCCGACCAAACATTCTAGTCACTGACGAAGCCAACAAGGAAGCCACCAATGCCGACACATAGAGGGAAGAGGTGAATAATGTGAGGACCTGGCTGTCAAATTTTCACTACTGGTCTTGAATTTCGGGTTTCGTCTTCATCTTATGGGAACACGGATGGGAAGAACTCTCTCAAGATCGGCTCCATTGATGCCACTCCACCTAATCAATGTTCAATGTACACATATATATATATATATATACATATTAACTAGTATTCAAACTTTTTGTCAAGATCAGATCCGAAAAGGAGACCGCCGGTGGTGGCGACAAGGCAAGTGAATACCACCACAACGATGGTGACACTTTCATAATTGCTGCTCATCCCTCCTCCCCCTACCATCAATGATCGATCTTCAAACTAACTAATCAATTCAGTTTTGGACATGAATGATTGAAACTAACTCAAATGTTTTAACACTAAATACAAAATTAATTGGAACAAGTTAGGTATATAGGTAGCTTAATATATTGGCTGTTTCAACAACTTAAGATCTCGACCAAGCACATAATGATGTTACGATTTCTACAGACAAAACACTTACGTTGTAACGTAAGTACGTGTTCATGAACCTTGAATATCCATATTGTCAACTACAGCATATCCATTTGTCTGCTTGTTATCACAAAAGCAGTTTTGAGGATTTCGGGTTTAAATTTCAAATTGTTGTTTCAACTAACAAGTTGCGAAATAAATCAATCCTCTCGAAGGCGGAGGTATAGAGGATCCAGAGTGAATTAATCAAATTCCAAGTATGATTTGATTTATTTCTTTTTCCTTTTATATTTTGGGAAAATTTATTTCTTTTTCAAGGTAGAATAAAATAAAAGTCGCGAGCCCTAACGCGGAACCTATTTTCCTTCAAAACTCCGATGTAGCCTCACGCTGCCATCTCATTGAGGTTTCGAGCTTCATCACCACCGCTCCACCGCACATACTTATTGGCAACTAAACTTACCGGTAACTCGTGTAAACTTTGTTCATGGGTTCGTAGGTTTTTTATTCTTCAAACCATTTCCCTCAAAGTTTCTGATCTTGGATTCATCGAGGAGAGAGCGAATTTCATGTGGGACATCGATATTGCACGTTCTGGTGTAGCACCTCCAGTTTTTATCTCTTGCCACACCATTATAATGATTGGCTCCTCATTATTTGATTGAAAATAGACCAAATTATCTGAGTTATTGTCCAAGTATATAATATAATTATAACCAATGGAAGCCTCAAAGATGGCCCAGGCTTCGGTAGTCCCCTAGCATTAGATGCTCTGGTCATCGAATGGTTGGAAATGCCCCAAAGTGATCCAAGGGATGTGAAAAATAGGCTGCAAAAAAAGAGGATGGCCCACCAAAAAACATTTCAAATGTTTACCGAGTTCACTGTTTGGGTAAAGGAAAAAGGGTATATTTGTAAAAGACATTAAAACGAAAATGAAGGTTTAAGTCAGCGATTGGAAGAAGCTGGGATGGTGAGCGACAACGGGTGTGGTTGGCGGAAGGGGATAAGTCGATCGGAGGTTGTCCCGCAGCCTCAGTCCATCGGAAACGCCATGCAAGGTGGCGACTAGTTTCTGGGTTCATGGGTTCAATTCGCCCCATACGGCGGACGTCGTCGATGATGGATGAAGGCAGAGAGGGATTCATCTCGATGGCAGGATGGATTTGGCGTCGCTGTCGAAGGTTGGGTTGATCGGAGGCGAGAGTATTGGTGGGCTTTTGCTGGTCTCGGACCATGAGCGGGAGAGAGAAAAAATTTCTTGGGAGGGAGAGAGCATAAGGGTCTCGGACCATAATTGGGAGAAAGGAAATTTTCGAGGGAGGGAGATAGCATAAGGGTTGGAGGGTTTGGATGAAGAGAGGATGAGGGATGTTGAAGATGAAAGGGTGTCATTTGGGTTTGTGAGATATGGGCATCTGAGCCGAAAAAAAGAGGCAGAATGTTGTTTGAGACTCAAGGTAATCTGTTTATCAATGATTTTGTTTGTACATTTAAATGACATTATTTTTTAACTCTTGTTGATAAATTTTTCACCCAATTGACAGAATTACACATATGAATGTGGTTTTGTATGATTGATAGGTGTTCTTGTGCTCTTCAAATTATATCTCTCTGTTTAGCAGAGTTCTCAATAAGCTTATGAATTTGAGGCAGAAACTCATGTATTTGAGTTCGTTCCAATTTGAGTTCACAATTATTGTCAAATTCAAGGGTACAAATAGTACGTTGTTTGTCTTGCTTGGCTTCTTTCCATCTAATCTTCCTATTATAATCAATGCTCATCTCATGGATGTTTGTAGAGCTGAAGATATATTCTTCCTTTTTCTTAGAATAGATGACATTATAACGTTTCTTCAAGTCTTGATCCTCATAAATGATGCTTCCGCGATGATTGAATTGGTTTCATATGCACAGATTTTGGTTATTGTTTTGTTTCTACCAACCATTGTATATACTTTGGTTCACATGTACTTGGAACAGCTCTAATTAGTAGCGTCTTTTGTTTTTAGGAAAGTTCTCAAATTATCTTAAAGTTTTACAATTCCCAGAAATAAACTCAGGTTCCACCATGTATGCATGGCCATTACTGCTCAAATTTAAGAATTCTGTCTTTGTAAACCTTTAATGAGACAGGAGGGGGCACGACTAGAAGCAATTAGATTATGAGTTGTAGAAGCTCAACAGCATGAGCCAAGCTCAAAATAGTTGTGTCCTATCAATTGTTTTACTTTGATCTCCTGATTCCAGTTCGATTTCATATGATTGCCTTCGAATTATGTATACCATTCTCTTGCATTGAAAAAGCAGGCGTGGGTTATGTGGGGAGCTAAATGAAATGATCTTGATGCTGCCGAAAAGAAACGATTAGTTTCATTTGAATATTAGTTTCATTTTGTATTTTTTTTTATGTATTTGTTTAATTTGGAAGTTGGAAGCTAATTGAAATGATTTTGATGCTGCCCAAAAAGAAGAGATTGTTATGGGTTGCTTAGTTCTCTCAAGTTCATTGGGTATGTTAATCATGTTATCTGATGGATCTTGATTTTGAGGGGTTTTGGAGAGTTTGTAACTCTGTTTTATGTGCGTTTTTTGTTACGAAAATTTCTTGACTCATTTTTATCAGAGATTTTTTATACTAAAATTTCTTACTTTCATTTTTCCTGTTTCTCTGTTTGGAGATGTGGAGTATATTTCTTATTTTGTTCTCTTATGATTAATTTTGATGTGTTATGGGCTGTTGAGAACAAAGCCATATGAATTCGCCTTGATTGGCTGAAAAATATGATTAGTATTATTACTAGTTGATGATTGAATTGGTCTCCATGCGTGTAAGATGCCATATGGGGTGATAAACTTTTCAAATATTATGCTGAAACCACAGAATGTCTGTTACACATAGGGTTAAAATGCCTAATTTGCTTTCCACACCAAAATGAAAAACAGCCCTCATTCTTAGAGCTATCCTTGGGTGACGGAGTTGAGAAAATTTACTACTTCATCCAACTGAATCTTATGCTGAATTTAACTCTGTAGTTTTTTCTCTACCTGATTATTATAGCTGCTTGAAATCCTCGACTTTTGGAGATAGCTTTACTTGCTCTTTGTTTGATGATCTTGAATTTGGATTAAGATCCATTTACAATCTATAATTTGTGCAGATGGCACATATTTCCTTACAGTGGGCTAATGAAGACAGAGTGGAGGAAAGGAGATTATTAGGTTACCTATAAATTTGTAATTTTGATTAAGCTGTAACTTTAATTATGCAAACCTGTTTCCTTTGTAAACCAACAATTTCCAGTTGTCCTATTACTTTTGTTACTTTGATAGTCATTCTAGTTTGATTTCATAAGCTTCCCTTCGAATGTCGTATGCCAATTTTATAGAACATCTATTATTGATGAAGCATTTGTGCACTAGCGGACCATTGCACAATTTGTAAGACATTATAATCTAATTTTAGCGCATATCTATGATTCATGCTCAAATGAATAAAAATCCCTATTTGTCAATTACTACATAAAATGAGTTATTTAAAATTTGTGACATGTAGTATAGCATATTTATAGGAATACATCATTTCAGTGCATTTTGAAATCAATAGCATCGTAACAAAAACAACAATGAAGAGTATACTTACATTCAACCATTTACGCATGTTAATCTAACAGTACCAAAACATTCAAAGGAACAATAAAGTTATATTTCGATGTTTCACTTTGTATCCAAATACTTCATTCTTCACGACCTTAACTAGTGTTCTAGTATTCCTTCTCACAAATAACAAATATGCCTATTCTTTACTCACCCAGGTCGTACGGCAAGGTCCCCCTGTAACAGAAATATTTATGCTTAATCAAGTCTCACACCAGTTGCAATAAAACCATTACCATTGCGACATGATCAATGAATTGAATCTATATGGAGATACTAAGATAGAGTGTACCTTGATTCCCATTCTTGAAGCATGTTACACATCCACACCAAATATAAGCAATCAGTGCCAATTTGAAGAACATCAATCATTAGTTCACATGCAATAATTGGATGGCACATTGTTGTCAACATATAATAAAATCCGTGAAGTGCAAAGGTTCCAATGCCAGAAAGGTACTAAGTATTACAAGGATTATGTAATCCTATTAAATAAGGGAATACAAAACAACCTAGCAACAAGCACCAAAGTTGGCATCACAAATGCCACTCGTACAAGACAAATCAAGTTTACTCCATCCTCCTTTATATGTTGGTCTGTCTTTTATTAATTTTAGTGCACATACTCGCCTTTTATTGCCTGATAAGTTTATATTTCCAAATCAAGTGCCAGCCATAAATAAATACTACAAACTAATAAATAAATACTCCAAACTAATTACTGGATGCTAGTCTTAGGGTACATACCCGCTTGTTACTTGTTGGTTGAGGGATGGGTATTCATTTGTTGCTTCATGATTATTATATGCTAATCCTTTTGACTGGTAGAGGGTGGATCCAGCCCGAATTGAATCAGATGCCTCCTTGGAAGATAAAGACGGCCACTCACCCTCGGGTGTAAATTGAGCACCACTGTATTTTTTCCCTCCGGGTCGCAGTGGACATGTTGTCTTTGTGTGACCGCATACTCTGCATATACTACATGCATGTCTGTTTGTCTTCGACTTATACTTCCCACAGATGTGTGGGGGTTTGTCATTTCCCCTTGCAATTGCAATCTTACCATCTCTAATGATCTTATCCTTTAGTCCAACACTTCCAACTCTGTCATAAAAGCCTTCTACGTTCTGTGTCAATGATTCCAATTTTATGGTCAATGAAACAACTTCATGTTTCATCTCGTTGAATGCTTCACTACTCTTGGAAGCAACATGACACAACTTCTTGCACATTGCTCCAATCGCCCCGTATCTAGCGGCTTTAACTGCATCATCAAAGTAGCTATCCTCCTTTCTCTGAAATGGGAATCCTTGCCTCGCCTCTTTCGTAAACCTTTTCAATATGACACTATTCAGAATCTCCATCATCCCCTCCCATTTCATCATTCCGAAAATATGACTACATGGAGTGCCTTTAGACTCTAAACTGTCACAGCTGCACTCAATACGTTCGTTTTGCTCCTTGAAGTAGTTAACAGTCTAGGTATGTCCGGGCTTCCCATACATATTCACTATATAGCTTGAGTACCCCGGGAACGTAGCTACATCCATCACATTTAATTGAGCCACTGTATTTATCTCGTCTTGAACAATATAGAACACTTTTTCAGTATAAAGCTTTGCTATATGTTTCTCAAGCATTCGTAGTGGGGTGGTCAAAACAGGGGTTGAATTCAAATTGCGAAAATCCTCCATAACACACTTATTCCTTACTCGCAATACCCCCTATCCAATTGGCTGAAGCATTCTTGAATCTTCATTCATGATCGCTTCAGAAAATCTTTCATGCAAAAGTTCATGCTCTCACATCGTTGAGTGCTGGAAATTCCCCCCAAAAAATGGCCTCTAAATGTCGCTTGAGCCCATCTTTTTTTTTTGTAGAGACCCGTCATGGTTTTATTTGCATGGAGTCCATATCGATCAAGTATTGACCTCCATTTAACTTCAAATTCTTCTTCGGTAATGTGTTGATACAAACATTCCTTGAAAAGCAATAGAAGTGGAGGATTATTAGTGATATCTGAGACAGTCCTCAAAAGATGCCATGAAAATAATCGATGCCTCACCCCGGGAAACATTGTCTGCATTGCACTTCGCATTACTTCATCGCCATCAGTCAAGACATATATCAGCATTTTCCCTCCCATTGACTCCAAAAATGTTTTCAAGATCTAACAATATGTGTCTGCTGTCTCATTACATAGAAGGGCTGATGCAAAAACTACGTTCATACTATGATTATTCATACCCACAAAAAGAACCAAGGACTTTCCATACAAGTTTGTCTTGTAAGTATTGTCAAACATTATCACGTCTCCAAAACAAGTATAATCATACAATGATTCAGAGTCTCTCTAGAAAAAAAATTTGCCAACCTTTCCTCTTCATACACCATAAATCTGCAGTAGAACCCCGAATCTGTCGATGCTTTTGCATTCATATATGAAAGGGCAGCCTTTGAGTCACCTGCAAGTACAAGCGCATGTTGTCTTCTATACAACTTGTTGTGAAGATCTTTGATACTAAAACCAACATGAATATAACCCCCGGCTTGATCCACTATATATTCATAACATCGGATTGTTCTTATACATCTTGTCACATAGAATTGACTTGGGCGATTTCAGGCTCCATTACCCGCCTGTGAGAAACAAGATATGCTGAATGTCGTGGGGTTACCAAATCATGGCTATGCTCCCTATGGAATTCACTCACTATGTACAAACCAGTTTTTGTTGACAAGTTAATCCACATACATGCGCAACAATTCTCCCTAGTTTGAGGCCGAGGTGTATAAATGCGTCCTTCCAGCACATTCCACTTACTGTGTCTTTGCCCCTCTTTCGAACATGTCCAAATTCTTCGGGTAACTACATTGTGCTTGTTCCTATCCATGTAACTCTTCCTCACTGAAAACCCAATAGCCATAGCATAACGAGTCTAAAATTGGTCGACATCTTCTACACTTTTAAATTCTTTTCCCACCATGTCTTTGTAAGTCAGCTCATCAAATCTCTTGCCTTCAAACACCAAACCAACGTAACCATCATCGTCCACTATAGTCTCACTATCTAACATCAGTGGTTTTAAATGATTCATTTCGCTCGTCCATCGGCACAAGGACATCTTGATCTAATCCAACATTCATTGGTCCTGATTTAGAAATTCCGGTCCTAGATGATTGCCCTGCTTCCATATTCATGCCTATTCCTACAAGTAGCTTTTATAATTTAGCAGTTTCACCCTATAAACAAGTTATCATAACTCCTCAGCCGACTGCTTAGCAAACGAAAAGAAAACCGTTTTCATCTCACTTCTTTCATCTGTGAAACAAAATATTATTTAAATAGATCAAATCAGACTAATAATGCAAAGTCTTCACAAAATACAAAACCCAAGTGTTTCAAACCGATAACAGAAGTGTTTTTACCCAAAAAATTCAGTTGCAAACATTAAGTCCACTCAAATTCCATATAATTTTGCACTTACATAACATAAATTTTGATTTAATGAGTTGATGAGAATGTTTAATGAAGAAATTAAAAATAGGATGACATTGCTTACAGCTAAACTGCGCCCAAACGTTCCATCAATTGTACGAGTACGGCGAGGACTACGACGTGGGCACCTTCCTAATGCTAGTGTCAAGCTTCACGGCTTCGTCTTCCCTCCGCAGGCTATCGTGATTTTCTCAAACTCAACTTGGACCGTGCGTGTAGATTGCAACTTGAGGACGATATAAATGAAAGGTAAATTAGGAAATTTGGTAGCCCTTAGGTCAGTCTCGTCCAGGTTTTTTTGACTATGCATATAATGGAAAAATCGGACCACAAAGGGGGGTGGGGATCCCAGACGGCAGTCATCTCTTATACCAAAATTGTTATTTAAATGTTTGGGTTATCAGAAATCAGGCGAAACAACATACTCCATTATTCACGACTGCAACAGCATACACCATTATTTAGCCCTTTTAATCGGCCTTCAAATGGCCACGTGTCTAAGGAGCACGTGAACTACAAGTCTACAAAGATGGAAGAATGGCCTTCAACGAGATGGCGGTGGGATAGTGGGTGGATGAGATGGTTGTTTACAAAGATGGAATTGACTTGCATTTATGTCTAGGGAAGAGGGACATGAATGTGGAAATTTCTTATGCATCTAATTCTTTACATTTGGTGGTCATGCATGTTACATCATAAGTTCTTTATTTAGTCCCGCCTTGCATCCATTCCAAAAAAGGGGTCGGTGGAGCAGAGCATACTCCATTATTTAGCCCCTCTATTCGACCTCCAAATGGTCACATGTCTTGTCAATTATTTCTTCTCCATTATTGCCCTTCCCTCCCCCACCCCTCTTCACTTGTAACAATATAAATAGGTACTTATGGAGATTTATAATGTTACTGTTAATTCATATGTATCAATAGGGAAAGTATGGGTTGTTTTTCAAGGTCGAGTTCCGGGTATTTATGATAGCTGGGTAGAGGCTGAAAAACAGGTGATTAATTTTAGTTTTTTGAAACACAAATCATATAAAACACTGGCGGAGGGTGTTAAGGCATATGAGGAATATTTCAAAAATCTCAAATTTGCTTGTACTACTAGCTACGAAATGGGTGAATCAAGTGCACCCAATGCAAGTGAAATTTGTTGTTCAAATGAACGTACCGTCGTGGAGCTTACGAAACAACGGGATGAATTTCTTCAAATTGTTGGTACGTTGACCACCCAAATCCAAGCTGCAACAATCAACAAGTCGAAATGAAGTTATTGACAGTGGCACCCATGTCCTGTACTTGACATCGAAGGGACCTCAAGATAATGACCTTAATCATGTAGTGTTTGAATGAATTCCTTTCATACGTTTATTTCCTCCTTCACATGTCAAGTACAATAACGTTTGAATCAAATTTCAAAATTATCCAATCAGAACCGTTCACTTTATGGTTTTTTGTACGTAGACGTTGCCCGTAAAAAATCCTCAGGATTACGAGGAGTTAAAGTCGTCTGATCGCCTCAACTCATTTTATAGCCGTCAACTAGTTTTGAAACGTTCCTTAGTCCATGAAGTTTGAAATTACCCAATTTTTTTTTTAAAAAATGATCTAGGATTATAAGCATTAAATCTAAAGGGTTGGATCGGTTGATTGATGTCAAAATACGTTTATAACATTTAAATCATCTTTATCACATCCATGTCGTGTTTTACTGAATTCCTTTCATATGTTTATTTCCTCCTTCACATCCTTGTAGTGCAATCTATTTTGGATTTGCTCACAAAGAGAAGGAAGATTAGGATGTTAGTAGACGTCTAAATAACCAAGAATATATCTTAATGGTGGAACTCGATCATGGACTTTTAATGAGCTTGATAGTGAACCTTGGTAATGGACTTAATATGATCATGTAGGTTTTTTAATGGTTCGTCGTTTGATCAATCACAGTACAAATAGACAAAAAATTCCAAGTAACGAAGAACATATATGTTACATCGAGAGGTCCACTATACTGCGAATCGTTACACCAAATCTCCTATCGTATTATTTTTTGTTGGAGTCAATCAAATGCAAATTACGTAACGACCCATCCCGATTTTCGGGATTAATTTATTAATTAAATTAGGATTATCTTGACTAATCCCTGATTAGTCGAGAGAATACGGACGGATGGTGTGAAATGACCGTTTTGTCCATGAAATTGGGCAAAAGGTTGACTTTTGACCCAGGAGGTCCAATGCACAAGGACCGATGACCGTTACGTAGATCGAGTCGATACGAGTCCGTAAACAGATGACACGTCAAAATCGGACATTCGACGGGAAAGTTACCGGTCACAGAAGTTTTGAGGCACTATTGCACGTGTTACGAGGCGAGTGGACTTTTGTCTTGAGTGGGCCCCAGATATTTTGAACAGGCCCAATGGATGAGTGACAAGTGTCACTCATCCATTACCCACAAACATACATACATGCACCCAACCCCCCATTCTCTGTTTCATTCTCCTTAACCCGAAACCCAAACACCAAAACCCACCCATTCCACACCATCAATCCTTCTTTTTTTGTTGAGAGGGACTGAGTGAAAAGGACCACAGGCGATGGCATAGAGGCGACGGAGAGGGGCCGTGGATAGTGGAGGAATCACGGGAAACAGGTAAACCGAAACCCTTTTAGTTTTGAAATTCGAATTCCTGATTTGGACGTTGAGGATGTTTTCTGATGATTGAGGTGTGTTTTTTGGGTTTGTACGAACATTTACGGATGGTTTTGGACGGAGGAGGATGGCTTAGCAGCCCAGACAGAGAGCTGGAAACTGCGCAACAGTTCTTTGATTTAAAGGTAAATTTCTAGGCTTGATTTTATGATTTTGAACCCATAGATTGATTGGGTAGGTTGAGACGAACATGTAGGGACAAACGGGATCGAAATCGGTTGAGAAATGAGGAATTGGTGGTAGGGTCGGGTAGCCAGGTCTGGTCGATGGGTCGGGTGACCCCAAAAAACAGAGAACCATGTTCGACTCGAGGTTGGCGATGATACTATTCTGGTGCGTGGCTTTCACGCGCAGCGCCTTTGGGTGGAGCGTGAGGGCGCGTGAGCCCGATTCTCGAGGCATGGTCAACACGTATTTTCATCCTTTCGATGTAACAAACATTTTGGCATAAGTTTCGAGTCGATCGGTTACTATTTCAGGGTAGTTTTGGGTGTCCGAAGGTTTAGGGTTTATTTTAAATACATTTAAAAATCCTGAAAAATTGGGGGATTTAATGTTAGGTTATTGGAAATAATAGTGACTTTCGAATGTGATTTGGACAAGTCCGGATGTTCCGGAGATGATGATTTGGCCGAGAGGCTTGTGGCATGCGTATCGAGATGATAACTAGAACGGTCTGTAAGTGGACATTGATTTCTAAATTGATGCATGCATAACTATTTTATATGTTTTGAATATGTGATTTATGATGGATTTAATTGTGGTATTGATGATTTACGTATTTGCATGTATTTCGAGATTTATGATTTTATACTGTGCTTATACGTGCTGGTATGTCTACGATGGTTTAATGGAATGGTTTTGGATTTGGAAATATGGAATCGGGCATGAGACCCATTTGATTTGGAAACTAGCGGACTTGGAGTCTATTTGATTTAGTAGATATCGGGATGGATGCCCATTTGGTTTACATGATAGGGTTTTAGGCCCAATTGGTTTATGATATCGAGCATAAGTCTCATAGTGGTTTATAAAATGTGATTTCGGGTTTGGAGACCCTAAATGGAATTAGATTTGTGGATTTACGATGGTTTTATGGAAATCTCGAGCATAGCCCTTTGAATGGTTTTGAGATGCTTTATGAAATGGTTTTCCATATACCATCTTCATGAGTGGTTGCCCTCTAGACGTTCCGTAGTATCCTGGAGTGGTTGGTTGTCTCCTTTAGACGTCCTGTAGTATCTTGTAGTAGACACGGAGCATTGTTTGTGAGGAGTCTTTACACAAAATGACTGGTCCATATAGTGACTCAGGAGCAGGATTGCTAGAGGTTAAAACATCCCCCTAGAGAGGGTCATTGACCTGGGTGGACCTTGGGGAGACTCGGGATTGAGACCCCAAGTAGCACGTGTAGCTTGGAAACCGTGACAGTGGTATGGATTAGGCATCACGGATGCCGATGATTGGTTTTGGGATGAGTTCCCACATGATTGGTTTAGGGCTGAGTTCCCATATACTTGGTTTTGGGCTGTGACCCACATGGATTTGGATTTATGATGTTGGGCTAAGGCCCTAATGAATTAATAAAGTAAATGGTTTGATTACTGGTTTTCGAATGCGTGCATACTTTTTAGTGAAGGGCATAAATATCTTTTTTATTAATGGGTTTTTATTAAATTATTTATTTAGTCCACTCACAACTTTTAATAGTTTTTAATGCCCTTCAAGTTGATTGCAGATGCGGGTTATAGTAGAGACTGAGACATCACACTCCTTCACCGATCCTAGTGCACTCTGAAAGTCCCGAATGGGCAGAGGGTTTAGGTTATCCCTTGTCTGGCCCTTCGTGTCATACGTGAGTTAGACGAGAGCATGGCACATCTCTTGGGGGGATTGGGATGGGTCGGGTCAAATTGGGCTTACAGCCAACGTAAGTCTATTTTTTCTAAAGCCCACCCATTGCGAATAAGCAACAAAATATCTTAGCATGCATTTACCACATTCCAAACAACCGAAAAAGCCTGCATAATCACCTGCCATCATCACCTTCCTCTCCAGACTGTTCACTCACCCGATACTATTATTGAAACTTTCTTGCAACAGCGAGGCGGTGTCTCACCACCGAACCCCTTACAAAGTTCTAGCCCCAACACAGCACCGAACCAAACTTTCTGCAATACCGCGATCCCACCGAACCCACTGCTCAGTTCCTGCAACACCTCAACACCACAGACTCATCTCGTTACAGGTATGTCAACCCAAATCCACCTGCATGTCGATCCGGATAGAAATGACAAGGATCCAGGACCCGTGTCTGCGTTACTAGAATATGGCGTTCCACAGATGGGTGGTGAGGGTGTTAAGTTGACCTATGAGGTTGATACATCCACGACTAGTTTCAATCTAATACCTCCAAAACGCTCGCATAAGACGAGTTCTAAGTCTTCTCCCAGCATTCCCACATCGCAAAGTATTCCTAAAGAAACCTTCGAATTGTTAAGGTACTTCCAATTCTGTTTTCTAAATTATTTAATTAGTTTTACAATCTATTAAGTATTCTTCTTCTTATGCAGGACGACTGTGGTCGATTCTCTCTCACGGTGCAACTCTAAAAACATACGCATTGAGGTTTGTTGGAACTTCCTTCACTTCTTATAGTCGCATGACCCTCCTCCACGTAAATGGGTTTGCCAATTTGTGTACGCAGGGAGCATAAGAGGACCCTGTATTGCCCATTAAACCATCGTGAAATTACAATTAAGTACTGTTGCCATTCACCTAATGCCTTTGTTAGGGACCACTTAATTTTTTTTTGGAAATTAATTGTAGTAAGTCTTGTGACACATTTATTTGATTCATTGCACAGGTAAAAAAACATATATGTGTTAAGTGGAAACAAATTGAAATTATGAATTCAAGAGTTGGGAGGTTGGAACCAACAATGACTGGTGTATCTACCCGCCTGGATGAAGTTGAAGATTGCCTTAGTAAATTCAAAAATGAAATTTGTTGTACCCTCAAAGAATCAATCTCACAAGTGAAGTGTGATTTGTTGGAAGCATTTAATAAATCCATGTATGGCGACAATGTGACACCCCGAAAATTCGAGGATTATAATAATGTAATTTAATGTATGAATTGACGTTCTTACCCTTGTGATTGGTATGGCCACAATGTTGAATTTTTGATTTGAGTGTCAAATGGACTTTGACCAATGACCGTGACGTAGTTTGGGACGTCACGAGTTCATAGACAGGTGGCACGTCCATTTCGGACGATCAGGAAAAAAGTTATGACTATCGAAAGTTCAGGGGCATTACCGTAAATTGGACTGTAGAGGCGAAAATGTTGACTTTTTGTTTGACAACTAATTTTCACACGACTCGAGGACCGTTAGGTAGGTCTCGATGTCCTGAGTTCGTAGACAGGCGGCACGCCGAAATCGGACTTCGTATGGCTGAGTTACGGGTCTAGGAAGTGAGAGGCAGTTTGGTAATTATTTGAACCAGGGGCATTTTGGTCATTTGCCCTGGTCACTGTAGCAACCGCGGGGAACCGATGGACGGCACCACCATGTGCGGTGGATCAGTGTGAGATTGTTTATGCAAGTATGTGCTGGAAAGTTTAGGCTGTCTTTTGCTTTTGAACGTGGCCTGAACCGTCCACCCTGCACGGTTCGAATTGATTATTGTTGATTCGAAGCTTTTTCGGGGAACAATTTTCAGTGGACAGATTGGACTTCCACGAGCCTCTGGGACGGCTGAGGTTGTTTAAAACTGATTAGAACGTGAGTGAGCATCACTCTGATGCTGAAATAACTGAGAACAGGTGAGGAAAACCAGAGAAACCATTTCGGGCAAAATTGGAGGGAAAAATCGGGTTTTGATTTCTGGTGACTGTTGGACCAAACCAAGGCCTGGTTTAGTCTTCTGGGAGTGTTTGGAACTCAACCACATCGAAAGCTAAGGCCATCAGCCACGGTTGAGCTGGGACGGAGGTTGTCGTCTTCAGAGGAGTTGCAGAGCTTGGGACGACAATCTTCAGGTACTCTCAGACCCAATTGATCGTTCATATTAGTTTGTTTTGATCCTATTATACTACCTGTGAAGTTAATTGAAGTTTGAACTAGAGACCAGGAAGTTCTGGTGATCAACCCGTTTTGTTGATCACGGGTCGAATGGCTAGTTAAAGGACTTGTCGAGGCAAATTAGTGTCACAGAACTTAGATTGGAAGGATAATAAACATGTTAGGATCAAATTGGATTGAAATCGAGTAGGAATTGATGGGTAATCAACCGGGTCAAGCCGCGGGTGGCAGGCCCGTATTACAGACAAACGGGTGAAGGTTGTGACACTGTAGCTACAGTGTCAAGCGCGTGACTTTCACGCGCAGCCACTTTGGGCGGCGCGTGAGGGCGCGTTGAGCCTCATCTCTGATCACGATCAACATGACTTTTGTTCCTTTCATCATTCTGAACATTTTTGGTGAATTAACCATGTTGATCTGAGATAGTTTTGATGGGTCAGTTTAGGGCCGGTTGTCTTGGGAAACGTGTTGGACGGGTCCCCCGAGCCGGTTTCTATTTCGGACTTTTTGGTTAAAATTTTAAGACTTGTAGTGACCCTTACGTGTGATTTGGACTGACAGGAATTGTACGATAATCCCGGTACAAGTTCGTACGCGCAGGTTCACCGCGGGATCGTACTGTGAGTGGGCCTGATTTCATTAAACCCTTGCATGCTTAAATGTTTTCCGATTTACTTATATGTTCACATGCTGGAATCAAGAAACAGTTTTGATAATATTAAAATTATGGTTATGGCACGTTTCACGGTATTTGGGCTTGAGCTCCGCCTGATGAAACTTAAAGATCGGTTTGGATTTTATCTATGTATATATATGATTTGCATGTGGATATCAATAAAATGTATTTGGAACTGCACTGTATAAATCCATTCTTATGATACTGTCTCCTCCGGATGTGGTACCCCGGAGTGGTCATGGCGCATTGCCTGCGAGGGGTCATTCTACGGAGGAACCGGACCGTAAAATGACTCAGGAGCAGGATTGCTTATTTGACGTCAGGGACGTCGAGCGTCTAGGACGCTAGGCATTTGAGATGCCGTACTCGGACAGGGTTCGGGGATTGGACTCGGAATTGAGACCTGAGTGGCACGCGTAGCCTTGAGACTATGACCTTATTGGACGTCAGGGACGTCAGACATCGGGGATGTCAGGATTGGAGTGTATAGTGCATTGGTTATATTTATGCCTATGGTTTTATTTCATGCCTTATGACTCATATTATATGGTTTATGGTTTTAAATTCTGCATGCATGTTTGGAAAACGGAGGGGTAAATTATATGTTTTACTTATTAAACGGTTTTATAAACTTGAGTTTCGGCCCACTCACCCTTAATGTTTTGGTAACCCCTCCAGGTCGTGCTACTGAGGTAGAGGAGGAACCTGCGGCTGAGGCATAGATCTACTTTTGCATACCTGAACCCCTATTGGGTGGTTTACCCGCAGGTTTATTTTAGAGTCGTGCTCGCAACTTGTAATTTTGGACTTTATCCCTTGTCTGACATCTGTTTAATTCGGATTTGATGTATAAGTTTAATTTGGTTATTTATGCATTTGATATTTCGAGGTTAAAATTGGTATTAATTTTGGGTGTCAGACGGGAGCAGGGCACGTCCCCTTGTGGTCCCTGTGGGATCGGGGCGGGTCCTGTCAGCTTGGTATCAGAGCACTAGGTTGTGGTCAGCATGCTAGACTAGCGATTAGTACTAGTTACTTTTCGAGTTTAAGGATAATGTTAACTGATCTATGCCTCTTGACAGTTGGTTATGCCTCCAAGGAGGATTCCTCATACACGAACTGACGAGGATCTGGAAAGGGAAATGGAATGCGCAAGCATTGAGGGGGCTCAACGTCTGGGAGCCACACGTTTCAATGGGGGATCAAACCCCGAAGATGCTCATGATTGGATCACCAAATGGGAAAGGATCTTCACGGTGATGCACTGCCCTCCGGGCGAACGGGTAACTTTGGTGGCCTTCTTGCTGGAAAGAGGAGCCTACCAGTGGTGGCATGGCCTTGAAATGTCTGGATGGTATGTCCATACCACTACTTGGGAAGCTTTGCGTTCCCGATTTCTGGACCAGTACTACCCGCGATCATTTTGCGCTGCACGGGAGGCTGAATTCCTGGGGGTGGAGCAGGGGGATATGTCCTTTGCGGACTACGAGCAGACTTTCGGAAAACTATCCCGGTTCGCTGCATCATTCGTGAGCACGGAGGAGGACAAATGCCAAAGGTTCGAGCTTGGACTCCGAGGGGAGATCCGGGCAAGTGGGACTGCTGCTACTCATGCTTCACTGAGAGATATGGTCGACGCTGCAGTGTGTGTCGAGGCCAGTCTGGCGGCACACCAGACACGATAGCCTTCGGGCGAGGGGCGACGTCAGGATCGCCCACAAAGTGGGCCAACGGGCCAGAAGAACAACAAGGGAGGGGGCTACAGGGGAGCACCCTCATCCTTCAAGGATCGTGGCTGGTCGGGTCGACGCGGAGGCTCTCAGGGCAGAGGATGAGACGAGCCCCTCTTAACTTGAGTTTCGGCCCACTCACCCTTAATGTTTTGGTAACCCCTCCAGGTCATGCTACTGAGGTAGAGGAGGAACCTGAGGCTGAGACATAGATCTACTTCTGCGTACCTGAACCCCTGTTGGGTGGTTTACCCGCAGGTTTATTTTAGAGTCGTGCTCGCAACTTGTAATTTTGGACTTTATCCCTTGTCTGACATCTGTTTAATTCGGATTTGATGTATAAGTTTAATTTGGTTATTTATGCATTTGATATTTCGAGGTTAAAATTGGTATTAATTTTGGGTGTCAGATGGGAGCAGGGCACGTCCCCTTGTGGTCCCTGTGGGATCGGGGCGGGTCCTATCAGACAATGTGACCAAAAATTCAAGGGCCTCACCCAATGTGGACGATATTTGTCCTACTCAAACTTCCGAAGGGACCCCATCACCAAAGGGAAGTCCTATTGCCCTGCATTTGAAGGAAGATGACTCAAATGGTCCAGCTGATGTAAGTTTGTACAGATGGTGCTTTCATGCATGAATTACATAATTTGGTTGCCAAGTAGCCGTTAATTCCAGACTTGTTCACTTTCCATACGCATCAAACTACTAATTACCTAAGTAAGAAGGTTGAAAGTGTAGTCACTTGATTGTCTATAGGGAGGCACGATGAAAATTTCACACTATTCTTAATGACAATACCTTTTGTAATGTGATTCAACTTTCCAATTATATAGTTTACATTTTTAGTTTATTATCATTATGAGCACACTAAGTTACCATTAAAACAACCCTTTTAGCTAGTTTCATTATTGTATACCATATTAACATTTCAGGAATATGCATGCCCATACACCAAGAGACATCAATTTCCCTTTGAATTCTCTGGTATTCCTCAAAACCGGTCCAACAATGCATAGGAGGAGGTTTCATGTAACATCAAAAGACCCCGAGATAAGATGCATGGTATGGGGTCCTTCCCGCATACTGATAATCATATGCCGATTCACGGTAAACATACCGAAAACGTAATTGATCTTACAAACATTGCATATAATTGGGCACCCACCAGCCCCCCAAGTTCAACACCTCCAAACTTCTTCACAACATTGTGCTTGAAGAAATGTAAGATCCTATCCTACATTTTCGATTCAAACACCAAAAAGTTTGTCACCCTCCTTAATCATTTTTCCATTTTCATATAATGTGTTAACTTGCGTATAATGTGTTAATATGCATTTTTATAAATACGCGTCTCCCTAGTCCTGGCTACCTCGTGGTGAAGACCCCATATCGAACATTGGAGCGACTTTCTTTTTCCTCCCTCAAGCCTCAGATGTGGTTGGATTATGATGTAATAATGTTAACATTGTGTTATTAACTACAAATCTTAAAATACCATAGTATTTATTAATGGTTTCTTGGTAGGTAATAAATGTTGCTACCGACTTGCTGCAATCCGCATCATCTCATCATTGGTTCTTTCCCATATACTTTGGGGTACATTTAACAACATACGTTTGATGGTCTACAATATTTTCTAAGCATTTCAGTGTATAAGTATGTTGTTACATATTTTTGCAGCAATTGTCCCTAGATTATGCACTGAATGGTGCCTCTAAGATCCACTTCCCTCGTCATGCCGAAAAGGTTTGCCTTTTTGAATCATGTTTTGTGTGCCGGCTACCTCAATTTACTCAGGTAATATGTTTATTTCTCCATATCCCACCAAGTCCTTTTTAACATTTATAAAGTAATCAACTTAATAAATGCACTTGTCGTATAATTTATCTGATATTAACTACTAGTCGACATTTCTCTTACATTATATTAGATGTTTATTCCCATTATTGATGGCGATCTAAGAGATTGAGACATTGGTATCTAATTGTCATATGCATTCGCAATCAAGTTGTTGAGATTTGGGATACCCTTGATAGCCAGTCTTGTTCTGGCCCCCGTGCTCGCCAAGTTCAAGTAATTGTAAGTTTTTTAACTATGTTTATACTTTTGTTATTCAAAATAAACATCTGATGCCAAAAAAATTGCGTTATACACTTCTAATAATTATATTGGATTGTTTGTAGCTCAATTCATTGGATTACTTGTATGAGGACGTTTTGCCCTCTATCTACGGGGCCGTTAATTTTTTCCCTCGATTCAAGGTCCATGTGCATCCTAATGCACCTAGGTAGCCCAACATGTGGGATTGTGGGCTGTTTGTAATTAGGAATATGCAAAGGAAGGGAAAACCTTGGTTTCCATCCACCCCTGTAAGTTGTTAATTTCAATGTCGATCCTGCATTATACACTTTCTTTGATTTCATCCTCACCTCCCCTGACTTATACCTTACAATAATTTGTCAATTCACAGTATTGTTCTACAAACGAGCGACTTCAACTTGTCGTCGATCTTGTGCTAGATGACCACAATACGACGTTATCAACTTTCACTAAAACTGCTATGGCTCGTATTGGGACTGATCTTCCTTTTGAACTAGATTACATGGCATTAATAGATTCCTCCCTTTGGCCGACTCCTCCATCGAAGATGCCAACATCAAACAAAACTATTGGTGGTAGTGTGATAACGCCCACACTACGCATTAAATTATATACGTAATTTGAGTAATATGCAATTTAAACTCTTTTTGTGTAGATGTAGTATTGGTAAACAGAGATCGTTCTTAACCGGGGAAATTAGAGAACATTAATAATATGTTAGTGAGAAAGAATAATGAATTAAAGAATTAAAGAATTAAATAATAAAGAATTAAAGAATAAATGAATTAAAGAATAAAAGAATAAAAGAATTAATGAATTAATGAAATAAAGAATAAAAGAATAAAGAATTAAATGGGGGTTTGTGAAGATTGTAATTATAAAATAAAGTAAACAAGTAAAAACAATTAAGAACTTAATTCTACTTCTACCTTAACTTTTGTGCAAGTGAACTTTCTTCAAACACATATTTTTACCAACACTCTAACATCATGTTCATATTGAACCAATCACGAAATCCTACCTTAATCATCTCAAATACATGCATACGTTTTTCAATATTACAAATGCATCGAACAGCGGTCATAAACACTTATAATACGATTCACCTTAAGTTTGTGATTTCAATGTGTGTCAAACATCTAAATCTCTTCAATTTTCTACTAAGTGCACCGAATAGCGGTCATAAACACTTAGTGTAGAATTGAAGTTTAAGCACTAAAACATATGAAGTAAAAGAAATTCAAAAAGTAAAACACATGGAGATTGCATTCTTACTTACAAATGTTAGAAAGAAAATACCAACACATATATTGAATTATAAGTAAAACCAAAACAATACCAAGAATGTAAGTAAATGGAGAAAAGTTACACACCGAACAGCGGTCATAAACACTTAGTGTAGAATTGAAGTTTAAGCACTAAAACATATGAAGTAAAAGAAATTCAAAAAGTAAAACACATGGAGATTGCATTCTTACTTACAAATGTTAGAAAGAAAATACCAAAACAATAACAAGAATTTAAGTAAATGGAGAAAAGTTACACTTTCGGAACCCAAGAACAGCTTGTGATTCCGAAAGTGGATGGAAACAATGGAATGTTATTCATAAGGAACACCGAACAGCTGCTAGAACCTTATGAAGATGGAAGATAAAACATAAGAATGCGGGCTTAAATTCTAGAATTATTTTGGAAATACTTGGCCTAGGTATTTCTTAAGGAAAACATAAAAATGTATTTAAGAGATCTCAAAGAAAAATCACAAGAACAAAGTAAAGAAGAAATGAAATTAAGGATTAATATAAAATAACATAATTTAAGAAGAAAAAAATTTAAAAGAAAGTTAATTAAATAAAAGAAACTACAAGAAGTTAAAATGGTCCCCAAAAATAAAGAATAAAAGGAAAGAAGATGAACTAAAAGAAGAGAAACTAGAGAGAAAATGCAAGAACTTAAACTAGAAAGAGAAGCAAAATGGGATAAAATGGGGATCTTTTGTTACAGAAATTGAACCCCTATTTATAGGGAGAAAAAGCTAACAAAAACAAAATTAAAATTAAAATTAAAATAATTAAAAGCGAAATGATGAATAATGATGAATAATGATGAAATTAGGGATGGGTTAGGGTTGAAAAATCAGAAAAATTGCACAAAGTGGGAGCAGTTTTCTTGCTGGGCTGTTGTATGGATGTTTGGTGAAGGCTGCAGCCGGAGTGGGCTAGACAGATGGGCTGGTGGGAAGCACTATTGGGCATACGGGTTGGAGCAGGTTGATAACGGGCCAGGCGTGCAGCGGTTGGTGGCAGCATGCAAGTGGGCTGTGCATGTGGGTAGGTGAATGCTGCAGTGTACGCGCTGGGGGCGCAGATAGTTAGGTGGCCTGCACGGATGGAGCTGGTGGAGCTGGTTCGCGCGAGTCCAAGGGCCGAGCAGGTTAGCGGGCCGGATTGCGAGCTGGGCAGCACGGATGGAGAAACAGGCGGCATGGGCTTGGATTGCTCGGGTCTGGGCTGCTCCAACTGGGCTGGAAGGGTTCACTGTGAGTTGGGCTTGGGCGGCGCACGGTTGGGCTGGGTTTCTTCCGAGGCCTGGGCCGGAAAAAGAAAAGAAATGAGCTGTAGCATTTTGTTTTTATTATTTTGGGCCTGCAAAAGATAAATTAAATAATAAATGTAATTCAATTGAATTTCGTCCATAATTTATTCGTTATAATTCCGATCGAGACGATTCTTTCGCCAAAACGCTCCAAATTATTAACTTTATTTATTTAAACAAAAATATCACAAAATAAACTGTTTTATCTAATTATTTATTATTTTAATATTAAAAGTTAAGTATAAAAGGTATAAAATAATATAAAATAATGTTTATTTGATGACCTATCATAATGCTGACCACCGAGGATCAAAACGGGTGCTTGATCCCCTTAGGGCTCGGCGTGTTAAAGTTGCAAGGTCTATCCCTAACTATAAATGACCTTCTTAGGCGCTTCTTAGGATTCCGGTAGCTGGATTTTGGTGGCTCTTTTTCTGAATTGAAACGAAACTAGTTTGTTTGCTAGTCATGTGACATTTTATTCAGTTTGAAGGGTCCATATGTAACTATAATATGCCATGATTCCCTGCTTATGTTTCCATCTTGTCCACACCATAGTGAGGACAAATAGGGTTTAATATTGAAATGGTCTTTTGGTTTATGTGCGAAAACCTTTGAAACTTTAATGCATCGTATAATTTTGGAAATTCACCTTAATCTATTAGCTTTATTTGAAATTTGGTTGGTATTTAAATCTATGTCCAGCATCAACTACAAACATTATGCTCCAATATTTTTAAGTTGATTCTTAGTCACTCCTTTGTTTGCATTTATAATCCAAATGGTTTAAAATAGTATGCAGGTTACAACAATGACCCATTGTAACTTGCCAACATAATCAAATTTTTTCATAACTATTGTCCCAAGTGTTGATTTGGTTTAACACATCAGATTCCTAATTCAATTCAATTACATATGCTTGGAGTGGGATTATGCAATCTAAACCTTGTCTAAATTAGGCATTCACCATTGTTGTACAACTTGTTATATACCATATGATACAATACGTACCCAAGTATGTTTTCAATCAATTTTTCGATTTCATAATAAATTTTAGCCTCTGTTCAACAACAATTTTATGTTTTCAATCAAGTACGTTCTCATAACCTTGTTCGAATGCTTCATGTGTGTCTTGCATTTCTCACAGATATTTTTACCTTAACATTCATGATAAATTAAAAGAACAACCAATGTATCCAATTTCGGCTACAATTCAAAGCTACTGGAAAGGTTAAAAACCGAAAGGAATATTTTAGCTTACAAATTATCATATGCATTACAAATTCAACCACATCGTGAAATAGAAAATGTAAACAATATGTCCTAAACAAAGCTATTGAGTCTTCAAGCGCCGGTTTTCAAGGCAGTAGGCAGCTGCACACAAATCAATAAAAAAAATCAAAATTCCAAGAAATAAACAATTTGCGTGTTTTTACGCTGGTATTTTTATCATTCTTATAATAAATATCAATGAGACTTTTGCAAACCCAAAAAACTAGTTCAAATATTTAAATTGTTTGGACAGAATAAAACATAGTTGGAACAAAATTAATATGCAAAACTTAAGTAAATCAACAAGGCCTCCAGGTTTGCCATCACAAAACTAAGCAAAAAAAATACTAAATATAAAGAGCATATTGTTGCATTTACTTCACCAATGAATAAAATCGTAATTTATTTTTTTGGCAATTAAATGACCCACTAAATGACAAATTCCTGGAATAAGTATTTAGTTCAAAAAGACTTTCGAAGAAATTTACCTATTCAAAGTAACTGAAACGGTCTCCTGAACAGCAGCCCTCCAATTGTAGCCTCTGTTGGATGTAACATAAATTGCACCTTCATCAGTCAGCATCTCTGCAATATTCTCCCCAGTTGCCTTCATGTAGACCTGACAACATCATAACATATTCACTTTTTTTTGCTTACCTCTGTCCAAATCGAAAACAATATTTATTACATTACATAGACAAGTCATCTACTTCAACTGAGATAAACGCATGCAACTGTTCAAATTAAAATCATGAGAAAATGTTCAACTCATCATTCAGTACATAACAAGGCTCTAGGTCCAAAGGAATGGAACAATAAAATCAACATATACGTTAGCAATATTGAAACCAAATTTAGACATCTAGGCTTAGTTGGCAGGAACTACCTAGTTATGCTTTGATGTATTATAATGTCGCAGTTTGCTTGAACTATATAATTTACTAACACCATTGCTGCACATGAAGCACGCCTTTCAGGCGCTATGCTAAATGGCTGTGGAACAGTGGGGGTTTATCTAGCATTTACAACACCACGTTTCGATGCTTCCTTCAAGGATGCTCGTGGAACTAGAGTCAAAAGAAGAAGATGAAGGAGAGAAGGGAACATATAAGATGCAAGACATGTCACTAGTATTACAGAAACAATAAGACATATCGCAAGAAGCAACTGAAGAGAAAGAAATGTCTTTTTTTTTTTTTTTTTTTAATATTAGATTTGGAAAGTGCGTAGATTCAAGTTCTAGAAAATTAAAAACTTTTAAGACATTATTTGACTTTGTACGATAAGTTTCTTAGAAAAATTGCAGAACTATTGTGGGTAAATATATCAGAAAAGTGACAAGATTGAGTTCTAAATACTCAACAAGTGTTACAATCATTACAACATAATGATTCATGTTTTCTAGGGTTTTTACAGATGAAAAAAAAATATTAAAACTATTGTGTTAGAACTATTGAGGGTAAACGACAATGAAACCCTCCTTTTTTTCGGATGAAGCAACTTGCTCCAATGTTCCATCACTCATCGGCAACATAAGTTTAATGCACTGAAGAACACAACATCACTGCTTGTTTTGTAGCAGTTGATTTCAACATTACGGCTGACAAAAACAACATTTTTACCCGTCCTACAACTTCATACTAAGACCACATTTCCCATACATCCATTACCAGTTGCACTGGCTTGAATGTGGTATATATGGAGGGATCTTAAGGTTAAATTAGTAGTGATGTATCTAACATTGATACATCTCCTAAAAATAATGGCAGAGATACAATGCTTTACCATATCTCCAGCAAGCTGTGAGCTCAGTTGTATCAATTCCCAGCTGTCCCCAGAATCAGGCGTGTGTAGCAGAATTGCAGGTTTGCCGACAATCCAACCCTCATTCCCTTTTAAGCTAATGTAATTGAATCTGTAATTACAATCTTCATCTTCGTCTGATGGAATTGAACGCGGAACCCAAGTTTCTCCACTATACTTCGTCTCTAAAATAGTTTGCCTCGTCCTCAAAATAAAACCTACCAACAAAATTTAACCTACAATCAAATTCCCTTCGCTAATTCCAGCTCATGATGTTAGCAATTAGCAGCACTTAGAATTCACTTGCATATATTTTCAGAGGAACCAAACAAGAAATTTTGTAGCTGGTGCATTGAAGTTACCTTGCTCAGGGCCCTCGGGCACAAAGGCAATGTCCAGAAGGACGACGCTAGTATCGAAAGAATGTTTCAAACGATATGTTTGCATCTTCAAAACTGAAGTCGCGTTGGAATTGAAGATGATGAACTCGAAGGGTCGAAAATCGGCGCAAATCCCGTACTCGAGCCCGAATGTAAACCGAAGCCCGAAAGCGGAATTTCTAGATGCGGACTGTCCTAGACGGGGGCCTAAAAAGAGGGCGAAAGCCGGGGCTCAACCGAGACACCATGTTGAACCACGTGGAGGCGGAGAGGCAGCGGAGGGCGAAATTTAACCTCCGGTTCTACGCACTAGGACCGTTGTTCTCCGACGCCGTTTCGTACATCAACGATCTGAAGGCGAAGGTAGACGAGCTAGAGTCGCAGGTCCAGCGAGAGTCGAAAAAGATGAAAGTCAAAAAGGTCGACAACCAGGACATCCAGTGCACCACCATGTCCTCCATTGAATTTTGGAAGTTCTGATTTGTAGATTGGAAATGGTAGATTGGAAATGGTAGTTGAGAACAACTTAATAAATTCCTAATTTACATTATTCTCATTTGAAATACCTATTATACCCTTGTGCTAACTATTATTCTTAACCGTTTCTAAATTTATTTTTCTTTTCGGACATTTGTTTCTTGTAATTTTTTTTCCCCAAAACCCAGAGCATCTAATGCTAGGGGACTACCGAAGCCTGGGCGCTCAAAGATACATTTATGAAAAAAAAGTCGAAAACGAGAATATTTACATTTCAGACCCTAACTCAAAACACACAGCATATACAATCAGACCTTTCATGGGAGGTAAGAGGTTTACACAAATTGAGCAATTAACTTGAACAAAATTTCCTCATTTCCTCCATCAATAAAGAAGGTTTTCCAATCCAATCATAATCATCAAATGAGACCTAAATGAGCAATTAACATCCACAATGAGTGCAAGGCCATGAAAAGTTGCATTTTGGATTAGAACTCCGATTCTCAGAGCATCAAACACAAAGATACTGCAAATTTAGATGTCTCTCCAATCTCCATTAGTTTCTATGATATATGCAATCATTCAATTTCATAAGGAATATCAAGCTGCCTAAAATTATGCCAACTCTTACACCTAAATGAGTGCACAACAGAGGAAAGTGCTGTATGGTCTACAAAGCACAATCGATTTGGGGAGAAAGCCTTATCTCAAAAGCTTTAGTCTGCTCTGGTAAAACGACATCCTGATGCTTAGACTACCAACAAAGAAGGGTTTCCACCTTCCACCAAATCAAACCTTTTTAATAATCTGAACAACATCTTCGTCTTCAAGCTGATGCTCCTGTTGAGTGACCAAAGAACCAAAAATGCATCTTAGTTAACAAGGTGAAACATTCATAAAATGTAAATCAAGCAGTGGCAAGCGGAAAATATAATGATGCTGAACAGAGGTAAAAATCTACCTTGCCAACTCTTTGGGGCTTGTGTTTCGCACTTGACCCCCATACCAGAGCACTGCAAAAAAGAGAAGAAAAAAATAAATCAGAGTAAAATAGTGGATTGGAGGAACAAGTCACGTGTCATGTGTCACATACGAACTTCTTAAAGCATTGGACCAACCAGAGTGTTCATTTGAATGGGAAACTACTTTTTCTTAGAATGGAAAATATGTACGAGTAGACTGAAGCTAACAAATAGAAGGAAAAAGTGCACTACGGAAATATTAAAGCTAAGATAACACCACCACGTTGTAACTTTATGCAAACATAAAATTCATAAAGACACTAAAGCTTAAAATTACCACAGATGCAGCATAAGTGCCTAAAATACCCTTTTTCCTTTCAACAAATATTTGTGACCTTTTTCAGGTTGACACTTGATGAAATTCCTTCAATATCCAAATTGAAACAACAACATTGAGTTGAAACTGCCACATAACAGTGGAAACCTACATCTAAACTGTACTTATGCTGAGACAAGTGCCTAAAGTACCTTTTTCCATAGTAATAGTACATGTAATCATATTCAAAATATAAAAACTTTGCAGTTATGAAATTAAGGAGATACTTACTACTTAAATTGTTTAATAAAATCTTTATGGATACGCTCACAGAAATCCTCAACCGTCCGTTTCTTCGATGACAGGATCACAGGGTCTTCATAGTCTGGATTCATCCCCTTAGGTTTTGTGTATATGCGAGTCAAATTAAGATACTCCCATATTTTCTCCAGCAAGCCATCGAGGTTCCACTCCAGGTGAGCACTGGAGATCAGTCAGGACAGTATACCCAATTAAAGCTAAAAAACTACTAAAGAGTAATTTCAGAAATATAAACCAAACCAACAATACTAGTATTGAAAGTTGTGAAAAGTTTAGAGAAACAAACAGCCGCAATATAATGACAAATTATACCAAGGAAAATCATATTGGGGAGCAATTACTACAAACTATCTTTTATTTGAAACTCATAAAGTACCTTATTTCTTGTGTCATGCTTTGTATAACTGCAGGATATCTAGAGACTCAGCCTCGTGCTTACTTAAGCCATGTTGAAAACTGCAACGTTTCTTAATTGCCAGATACTCCAATTATAACCATTAATTTTAGATAACACTAATATTTGATTACGTTGTAGAGCTGTCAAATTGAAAATGTCCCCCAGTAGTAGTATTTCGACACTAGGCCCATTCCTCTAAGCATAATCTTATTATTTTCAATAGATTTCAAAATATTATATCTAAATTCTTGGAATAATAGTGAGGTTCAATCTCTTGAAGGAAAGATATATAGTACATCCAAGAATTTCAAATAATCTAACTGAGGTTTGGCAACATTAGTCCATTGACATTATATACTTCTAGAAAAATACCTTACTGGGCAGTAGTGAGGAAGTTTATCCAAAATCTCAAGCTCTTCGAGAGTAATCTGATCAATCTTGTTCACCACATAGATGCAAGGCATATATATCCTACTTCCTTCAATTACATCTATGAGGTCATCGGCAGTTGCATCAAACCTAAGGGTGATATCAGCATTGTGAATTCTGTATTCGCTACATATTGCCTTCACAGTTTCAAGATCCAGATGTGTGTTGGTAACTGTTGAAGTGAAATTAATCCCACCCTTATCTTTCTTCCGGAAAGTCAGGTTAGGAGGTTCCTTGTTTAATCTGATCAGAATAAAGCATATAGTCAGTTATAAGAGCTGCTATTGTGATCCACAGATGCACAAAGATGTTTGTAAGCATCTACTTTTGTGAGCATAAATCAGAACAAGCATGCAACAGAAAGGTTTTTCTTTTTCAATAACTCAGACATGGTTTGTACGCCATAGCATGTAGGCCATGGAAATATTCCATATTTGGTTACAGATCAATGAACAGCTTCTGATGTTTTCCTTAAAAAAAAAAAGAGCACTGAAGGAACAGTGCTTTATGATTTCTCTCTAGACATTTTGGCGAGACCCAAAAAAAGAAAAAAAAAATCCAAATCCAGACACCTCCATTCCAGCTATATCAACAATACATCATCCAAAGAATGTGCACAATAAGATGTAAAGAGAAATTGAAGGTCAAAAAAAAAAAAAGGCATACTGGTGAATCAACATTTCATAAAGGTTTGATGACATGGAAGCAGTGTATTCTGTAGATACAATCAACTTATGAACAGCCAGCAGAATAAAAAAATCAACATATAATGATGGACAATTTCTGAAAGTCATACATATATTTAATTATCTAATGTTTGACTGGCATGATAATATTGACCCAATGCATAACCATATAGTAGAGTCAAAACTACAAGGAACCAAATAACAAACCCATAGAGACCATAAACAATGTGAATTATACAGATTACCTTATTCCAAATCCTTCAAGCTCTTTTTCAATTAGACGCTTGTGAGTTATTGGCTTTATTGCATCAAGAACAATTAAAATGCAATTGCATGTCCTGGCAGTGCTGATAACCTGCATAACATGAAAGTTCAATAAGCATATCCAACAGCATCTAACGAACACCCATGTACAAAAAATTAAAAAAAAAAAAAACCCAGAGGGGAAAATAAAATCATTTTCTGTATTCCAAATAATCTATGCCATATCTCAAGCCTTCAAGAGCATAGTAAATTATACAACCCAAAAGGGATACCTCAAGCATGTTTTACAACAGGGAAAGGTCTACAATATCAAAGGTCTTTTGCAAAAGTATGTTAGTTAATACATTTATACACTACCAAGATCAATTAGATGGTTGCCTCTCCATTTATACGACCAACCCTATTTTCTGAAATCCAGACCCATAGACTTGCAAAATAAAAATCCATGGTAATAGTTGGAAATTATGCAGACACAATCTAGCCATCATTATTAAGCAGTTGTTATATCCATCTAAAAATATGGTACAATTTTTTTGCATGGACAACTGAACTGCTGATGGCATATAGGAGGGTCTATACATTAGAATTATCCAGAGACCAAGAGAAATGAGCAGAGAAAGAGAGAGTAAATTCCCATTCTCTAGCATGTCTCTCACATTCATGTCCAGGGGTGTAAGGTTGTCAAACAAATGCTCCCATTTTAGCAGCAGAACACAGATATCGCATATCAAAATGAGTACAATGAAGAAGTTCAATGAAATAAATCACCAGTGTGCTAGGTTAGGTATCTCACATTACCTGTCTTCCTCTGCCCTTTCCATCCTTAGCACCCTCAATAATTCCGGGGAGATCTAACAACTGCACATTAAAGTACGAAAATTCAAGAGACAGATAATTCAATCTGAAAATAGTTGGAAATACTCACTATTCTAAAATTATATGGTAGTACTCATTATATTATTAACTTATTAGTACTCATTATCTTATTAACTTATCATTTTTTAATTAACAATACAAACAGCCTAGGCACCTAGTTCTCCCCTGGCTAGTGATTTTTAGAACATTGCTATTTTATCTACACATGCATGCTCAGATGGATGTATTTACACATTTAAGTACAAATACAAGCACAGAATGGAGATGAGATAAGGTTATAAGCATTGCATCATCTAACCAAATATAACATACAGAACAGTGCTACAGACTATACTACCTGAATTTTTGCACCTCGATACACGATCACACCAGGGATGCAAGTTAAGGTAGTGAACTCATAGGAAGCAACCTGTAAATGAAGACATTACATCCATGGACATCAGATTATCAGGGATTTTCTTAGAATCGTAGTTGGAATCCCGCATATATTGCATAGCAGCACACTGCAGGAAAGAATAAGAATACTAACATTCAGGTGTCACACAGTAAGTACTAACATTCAGGTGTCACACAGTAAGCAGGCATTGGGGTATTTATAACATACGTAAGACAGACAGAAAGCAGATATGCCTAACAATAACCCCTACAATAAAAGGTTACAAATGAAACCAAAATTACAAATGATTAAATATCCCACCAATCTGAAATTGCAGTTGCAGTTCCTGAGCAATATCAGGATTAGGAGACACTAAACTGCAAACAAAAAATATGGCAGCATACTAATGGGCAGAACTCTTTTATTGTGGTTAGATGCTCAAGCCAATCCCCGGAAAGACATTTCACATGGTATCAGCTGTTTGTGTCCATTTTTATCAGCTAGTTATGAGCAATCCCGGTAGTCTCTGGAAGAATGAAGTCTACATTCAGTATTGCTTTTGCTTCTTCAGACACTCTTATAGCACCAAAATTGAAATAAGTGCTTTCTTTTGTGAACAGTCGAATCTACTCTCGTCGCTTTTAGAAAGCTCCTTCCAACCTAATAGATCAGATCGGAGGTGTTGGAAACTTGAGTCATCCGTGAATTTTATAGGTAAATCTTATTTAGCAGATTGATTGGTGAGCCATCTCTCCCAATTTAATTCTTACTGCATGATTTGAAAGACTGAAGTGCCATGTGAGGCAAAAAATTTGGATTCGATTTTTCATCATTTATGGTCAATAATTGTTAAATATTTCCGTACTTATGAAACGTGTGTCATAAATACAATAGTGGAGTCAGATAAAAAAAAATACAATAGTGGAGAGCTGTTAATAGAACTCCAAAATAGCCATCCTAAAATCCTACCTAGTGAAAAATAAAATAAAGGGAGAGAGGAGTAAGCGATACCATAAAACAAAAAAAAAACAAAAAAAAAACAAAAAACTTTCTCAATCAACTCCTCAACAGTACAAAGATGCAGTGGACCAAAGAAACACTGAGAAACAGTGCAATTACAGAAACTAGCCCACTATCCATAAACCAAAGTAGCAACTCACAGAAAATGACAAGTTATGAGAAATCGCCAAAATGAAACCCATCCAAAACCAAACATAAAAGACATTTCTAATCCTAGTTAACACCTGCTTCACAATCAGAGCATAAAAGAAAGAAAAAAGCCAGATTTCTAAAGTCATGTGAAACTGACATCCACAACAACGACCAAAATCTGACAGGGACACAAGAGTAATTATATCTGTGTGTTGAATGAACAATTTAAACAGAGGAATACTTCTAAAAAAAATAATAATAATAAACAGAGGAATATACACACTTGTATAAATATGGATCACCGGTCTACACAAAGGTTCATATAATCCAGCAAACCAGAATAGATATTCAGCAACACAGATATTATCACATGTTGTTGATTTGCAGTACGGTCCTAGGTAATCCAAATATATCAACATCAATCAGACTATAGGCTTTTGTATGATATGTAAGCAACCTATAATGCATGCAAGCATAGAGCTCCGAAAACATAACCATTTGAAATTGTAATTTTTGGAACAAACAGATCAAACTCATTGAATGTTGAAAACATCATTTAATCGAGCAATAAGTACATGTGAAGCAGTCATGCTCAATTAGTTTTTGTTTGCCTGGTGCATGTAAATCTATCTTGTTTAGCCCTGTTTTGCAGTCTTACTTGAATTATCAAGCTAGCAAATCTTCACTACAACAGTGGACCAATTGTCCCTTGTATTGACTTCTTTTTTAATGTAATTGTGCTTCATATAAAAAAAAAAAAAAAAAAAACCTGAATAAGGAAATTCCTCTCCTCTAAGAATATCAGCTGAAATTTCAAACATCATATCAGTTAAATGATCTGTGCATGTGTGGTAATGAATTTCCATAATATAGTAGATCCCTAGGCGGACAGAAACAGCTTCTGAAAACCAAAGTTATAATATCAGGCAACAGACATGAAAAGAATCCATAGTCATGGGGAGAGCCCACATCTCCAAGAGGATTGCATAGGAAGTTAGATGTTTATATTCCATCCAATATTCTAGCTATGTCAATGCACTTAAACATTATGAGTGATATCAATCAAACTCTATACTCTTCCAAGACCAAAATACTTCAGAAAATAGTTTTGAGCAGAAGCTAAAACTTTTCCGTGTGCAGTTTTTCTGCAGGGTGAGATAAATCAACAGTTCTATACCTCTGAAAAGGTCCCAGTTAATTTATTCAGCAGTGTAGATTTCCCAACCGAAGGAAAACCCACCAAACCGACTCTTGCATCTCCACTTTTAGTGACATCAAAACCTTCACCAGCACCACCACCGCCTTTCGACGGAGGCTCGAGAAGGTCTCGCCTTAGCTTTGCAAGTTTAGCCTAGCAAAAAATGATCAATGACATCTGAATAACTTCCGTCAAAGAATATAACCAACATACCACAGTACAATGACAAATTTCACAATCAAAGAAGTTTTCACCTTCAGCAAGCCCAAATGATGGGCAGTAGCCTTGTTCTTTTGAGTTCTAGCCATCTGCAGTTATAATGAATAATGAGTATTAATATTCTTGCCAGTACTCAATGAATCTGCATTATCCAGAAGAAACACAGAAAAACAACCACCACAATTTCGACAGTTGATTGACAAGTAACAAATCAATATCACAAAAACCTGAATCTATTCAATAAATGAATCTTCAACCGTTAATCATGTAGGTTCATAGATTCACAAAATAATAAAAAATAAAAAAATAAATTCAAGCAATAACTAAAACAAAGAAATTAAATTTATTTTCCTAAAAGTTCAAACATGAAAACTAAAATTAGTAGAGGCTATTAACTTTAATTTAAGGCTCAGTCTAAATATTTCAGAATTCCATTAAAAAACCACAAAATTTCAGATTGTCGCTCCTTTATTTTTCCTTGATTGCTACTGAGCTGACACTTGACAGCAAGTTTTCACTTCTGGCGATTATTAGCATCCAAAATAATCCTAAGAAGAATTATCGCTTCACCAATAATGCAATTTTGTTTATTCTTCATTTCAAGTTACATTTTATTTGAATTTTTATATAGTTATCGGAACTAAAATCTCTATATACAACCACTGAAGCCTCATAGGAACGAACATGAACGAAAATAATGGTTAAAATTTTATTAAAGCCCTAAGTATCCATAAATTGATCAGTCTTTTCACGTTTTACATAGCTTTCTTTGATTTTTCATTGAAGGCATAATAAACGTTCTAGGGTTTCTTATTGGCACAGAAGTACAAGCGAGAATTTGGCACAGGCAAAGTACCTCATCTTCGATGTCCTTGATTTTTTGCATCAAAGTCGCCATTTTTGAACCTCTCTAGCTTGGAGGCAGAGTGGGCGAGACCCCTGTAATGATTCAGCAGAAGTGTTGGTTATGACAAAGAGCAAGAAGATTGAACTGAATTGTCACAGTGGCAGAGAGCAAGGAGAAGAAGGGGAAGGGTACCTGAAGCGTTTTGGAGTAGGGTTTAAAGTTCAGAATAGATTTTAGTTTTGGCTATTGCCGACCTTGGAGGCTGTTTGGTACACCTTCCTAGCTTGTACCGCAGTAGCTTGGACTACCTCAGCTGAGATCCATGTATTTAAAAATTGAATTATTGATATCCATCGATGCATATACAGACGGTTGATTTGTTAATTTTGGCATTTCCTAAACTAGACAAAATTAGTAATTAGGCCGCGCGTTGCCACAGAATTATTGAATTAAGTATTATTAATTTTCCATAAATGAGCAGTAATTTTTTTATATCTATAAAAGAAAGAGGAAAAAAATGCAGAATCGGTAAAATATTATAGGGGAACAATGTTTTTTTTTAATCTCTTTTATGATTTTTTGATATGTATAAAGGAAAAGAAAAAAAAAAGGAAAATTTTCTTTTGATATGTATAAAGGAAAAGAAAAAATATATATAAAGGAAATGAAAAAAAAAATAAAGAAAAGGAAAAAAAAAATTTGATATGTATAAAGGAAAAAATAATAATAATAAAGGAAAAAAAAAGGAAAGTGTTGAAGCGTTAAATGTTCCAACTGTCGAGTACTCGTTGCCCAATCACCAAATGACGCGTGTCCCTCTTGTGACCTGTCAACTTAAGTGGATCGCGGGTCTCCGTTAGTACGGGCACCGGTGTGGTGCCGGCCTAAGGCTCTCCGACGACCAAGTCAGTTACTTTCGTTCGTAAGAGGAAGCAGTAAATGGTAAGTTCGGTAGAGTAATTGTAATAGTAAAACTTAGTTACCTTTATTGGGAAATGTGTACCCTTTATGTATAGGTAGGTGGGATGTTCAATTCCCAAAGTTCCGATGTGGGACAAATGCTTCTCGATTTACGTGCGGACACATGTTACGTAAATCGAGAGTGGATATTGTAACGCCCCGGAAATTTAGAAAATGTAATTTTGTAACATAATGAATAAATGACGTTTTTACCCTTGTGAATAGTATGGTCAAATTGTTGACTTTTTGATTGGTGAATCAAACGGATGTTGACCGATGACCGTGACGTAGTTCGGGACGTCACGAGTCCATAGACAGGTGGCACGCCCAATTCCGACAATCTGGGAAAAAGTTATGACGTTCGGAAGCCCAAGGGCATTTTCGTAATTTGGGCGAAAAGGGGGGAAAATGTTGACTTTTTGTTTGCCAACTAATTTTCACACGATTCGAAGACCGTTAGGTAGGTCTCGATGCCCGGAGTACAACGACAGGCGGCACGTCGAAAACGGAGTTCAGTTACGAACGTTACGGGTCACGGAAGGCTAGGGGCAAAATGGTAATTTGCCCAACCAGGGGCAAAATGGACTTTTGGCCTTGATCAGACTTTTCTTTTGTCTGATTCTCACCTCAGAAAACACAGAATCGGGTCTTAAGGGAAACACAATAATATCCCCTTTTGACAACTTTTCCCCAAATTAAGGCTTGAACCATGATTATGTCCAATTGGCCCGTGATAAGCCCCAAACTCGTCGTCATTATGCAATTGAACGTCTAAGTAGCATAACTGAGAGAGAGGGACTCGAGAGGTCCAGAGAACTGAGAGAATTTTGCTTCGAAAATTCTGGAAAATTGGGGGAAAATCGAATTCGGATTTGGGAGCCAGGAGAGGAGCAATTGAGGATTCCATTAAGTTGCTAGGATCAAAACTAAAAGTTTTGCAACAAAAACGAGAAGAATTCGTGTCGAATTGAGGAAGAACAGATGTCAGGACCCACCCCGGTTTCACCCCGAAACCCGAGGTAAATCCCGCTCCCGTCTAACTCCCCGACACAACACCTAAGGAACACTCACTCGAACCCAGTCAAACGCAGGAGTAATTAGACACAATGTCCCGAAGGTAGCATTTACAGAACATAGTACGAACATACCAAGAAAATAAAACCGATAACAACACGCACACGGAAGCCTTTACTCTACTCTGGGAACTCTCACGTCACTTCTATGCCTTGGACACTGCCTCGACGTCAAGACCCCGCGCTAGCTCCACAACCTGGAGGGCATTTAAAACAGAAAATGTGAGTGGACCAGAAAGTACAAAAAGTTCAAAACCATTTTATAAGAAAACCGAGTTTAAACCCTCCGTTTTGAAACCACATGCATAACCAACAGTTATAAACACAGTTATAAAATAATCGTTCTTAAACATCATAAGAAACAGAAACACTATAAAATATCATAGGAAACCATAACATGAGTATCAGAAACCGTATCAAAACCATAACCACCAAATTATCATTTTCCCGATCAAACCTGCTGGATCTATCCGAGTCTTTAAACTCCCGAGTCTTTAAACTCAATCCAGGCCTTAATCATATCCGAGTCTTTAAACTCCCGAGTCTTTAAACTCCAGGCCTACGGGGGAAAATCAATATATATCCGAGTCTTTAAACTCCCGAGTCTTTAAACTCAATCCGGGTCTTTAAACCCAATCCGGCCGGTCCCCCGTCACATATATCCGGGTCTTTAAACCCAATATCCAGATCCAGCAAATCCAATCCCAAAACCATTTGAAAACCATTTACCAAATCCTCATCCAAACCCGAATCCGAAATCACTGGTTCGATGCTCTCCCGGCATCCAGAACCGTCATTCCGAACCCAAATCCGGAGTCCACTTTCTAATCTTAAAACCAAATTCCGATTAGTGAAATCCGATTCTAAAATCGAAAACTATGATCATCGAAATCATGCTCCCCAAAATCCACTTATAACCATTGAAAACCCTTGATCATTTGAAATCCCAAACTCATCATATATATTCCAAAAACCAACCATTCCTCGTAAAACGTGCTAAAAGCCACTTTCCTCGAAAAACGTGTAATAATGCAAAACCAACCAAACATATTCGATAAACACAAAATCATGATTGAAAACCATAAAACAATTATAGAAAACAGTTATGCATGCTCGAGTTTAGAGAAAGGGTCCACTCACAGTACTGAGCCCTACTCGCGTCCCGAACGTCCAGCCCGTTCCTCGGCTTCCTCGGGAAATCCCGATCCTGTCAAACACCGTCAAATTACGTCACTAATACATCTACCAACACTCTCCTAAATTCCCTCAAAAATCCCCGAACCGAAGACTTAAAACCCCGGGACCCTACACATTCACCCTCGCGGAACTACACTCAAACGACTTCCGATTAACCCGAAACCAACTCCATTGAACTCACCATGACTCCTAGACCAAAAACTATGGTGACCGTTTCTCCCAGAACCGCCGCACGTGTAACAACCCGTCCCGAGAATCGAGATTACTAGAGTGATTAAGGTGTGATTAGTGAGGGTAATCAAGGGTTAGGTGGTCCCGAGGGGTCCGGGAACCTAGAATGACGATTTTGCCCCTAGGTCGGGCAGAAATGTTGACTTTTATTTCGGGTGGTCAATTGGGGATTTACCAGTGACCAGGACGTAGTTTAGGACGTCATGAATCCATAGGCAGGTGGCACGCCCGATTCCGACATCCGAGGAGGAAGTTGTGATGTTCGGAAGGGTTAGGGCTTAATCGTAATTTGGGTAAAGTAGGGGGGAAAAGTTGACTTTTTGGATGATCGAGTTTTGGTAGGTTGACCTAGGATGGTTAGGTAGCTTTCGACGTCCTGAGTTCGATGACAGGCGGCACGTATTCATCGGACTTACGATGTGGGAGTTATGGGTCTAGAAAGGTAGTGGCATAACCGTAAAATTGAGTAAAAAGGAAGGGTAGTTTGGTCTTTTGTGTTCTGGAATTTGTGCAGAAGCAAACAGATGGACGGCTGGGATTGGACCATGTGGGAGTGCATGGATTGGATGGTGACACGTGTTGAAGGACTAGAGGGTTCTGGGTGGATCTGGTGTGAGCACGGTTCCAATTACTTAGGTGAGCCCGTGTGTGATCGTGTGTGTGTTTCAACCAGAGTGAAACAGAGTGAGGCGGTGAGGAAAAATTGAAGGTTGATTGAGGGTGCTGGTGAGTTGTGAGTGTGTGTGGGTGTCCAGAGAGTGGAAGGGAGACGGTAAGAAGGTTGGGAGGTGCGGAGGTCGTGTGGTTGTGCGGTTGGGAGCCACGGGGATTTCAGAGAAAACAGAGAGGAGGTGTGAGCTTGTGGTTGTGCGGTGGCCGTATACGGTGCAAGGGGACTCGAGAGGAGGCTGAGGCGGCTCTGCGGACTCCAGGGAACGCGGCGGCGAGCACGGCGGTGGATGGTTGCAGGTAAATTTTAATCTCCATGTATGTGCTCTGTTTTTCCGTTGAGCTTCAAATCGAAAGTCATGAGTCTAGGGAATGAATCGAAGAGTCTAGGGGAGTCTAAGGAGTTCAGTTGAGTCCAAGGCGTCGTTTGGTTGAGCTGCCGTGACGGGAGGTGCACGGTGGAGGTTAACACGACGGAGTGTGCTTGTGTGCTCTGTTTTGGCCGTGAGTTTCAAACGGCGAGTCGTGAAGATTGGAGTAGAGTCGAAGGTTCAGGTGAGTTGGGTGAGGTTAAGGATGGTCTTCGGACGAGTTTGGTGTAGCCACCGTGAAGGGGGGTGAGCTGGGTGGCCGGGAAGGAAAACAGGGGAATTGGGCCGTCTGGTTTCAAGCTTGGGTCGACGATGACGGGGCCGTGTCGAGGTGAACGGAGTACGGGAATAGGTAGGGCAGGTCTGGACGAAACTGTGGGTGAAAAGAGGGGTTGAATTGGTGGCCGGACGGCGGAGATCAATTCTCGCCGGTTCAGCCTGCGACGGCCGGTTCAGCCTGCGACGGCCGGTTCAGCACAGGTTGAAGATGGTACTGTAGCTGGCGCGTGGGTGACTACGCCCAAACTACGCATTAAATTAAACATGTAATTCGAGTGTTATGCAATTTAAACCCTTTTTGTGTAGATGTAGTATTGATAAATAGGGATCGTTCTTAACCGGGGAAATTAGGGAACATTAATAATATGTTAGTGGATTATGAATAAAAGAATAATGAATTAGAGAATTAAATAATAAAAGAATTAAACAATCAAATAATTAATAAATTAAAGAATAGATGAACAAGATAATAATAAATTAATGAATTACAAAGAATTAATAAATTAACGAATTAAAGAATGAAATAATAGAAGAATAAAGGACTTAGTTAATCAAAGAATAAAGGAATTAATTAATCAAAGAATCAATAAATTAAATAATAAAGGAATGAAAGAATAAAAGCATCAAAGAATAAAAGAATAAAGAATAAAAGAATAAAGAATAAACAAGGGGGGTTTTGAAGAGGTTTGTAATTATGTAAATAAGTAAAAGCATAGATAAACTCATTCTATTTCTATTCTAACTTATGCACAAAGTAGACTTCCCGTAAACACAAACTTCAACAACATACTACAATTGCAAATATTTGAATTAATCACGAAATTATACATTCACAAACTCATATTTCTTCATACATTATTCATATTATAAATGCACCGAACAGCGGATTTTTACTTATAATATAATTACCTTAAGTTTGTGATTTAATGCGCCGAACAGCGGTCATACATTAAATCTCTCCAAATCTACTCTAAATGCCCCGAACAGCGGATCAACATTTAGTTTCGAAATGAAGTTTAAGCTCTAAAATGTAAGAAGTAAATGATTTTTAGAAAGTAAAACACATGGAGATTATACTCAATTTTCACAAAAGATAGGAAGGAGAAACCAATACATATATTGCATTATAATTAGAACCAATAACAAATAAGAGAGTTTAAGAGAATGGAGAGCAAATGTTACACTTTTCAGATTGGATGAGAACAATGGATTGTTTTTCACAAGGAACACCGAACAGCGGCTGGAACCTTATGAAGATGGAAGAAGATTAAACAAGGAAATTCGGACTTGAACTCTCAAAATTGTATTGGAACTATTTTGCCAAGATTTCTCCTAAAAGAAGCTCAATTTTGTGCTACTTGGAAGTGTTTTCAACAAGTGAAATCAACTCCTATTTATAGGTGGAGAAAGCTACCAAAAATAATATAAAAAAAAAATAAAAAAAAATGGAATAATGGAATGATGAGTAATAAAGATTTGTGATGATGTTTAGAGGTGGTTTGAGTTGTAAAGTTGTAAAATTGGGTTGGAAGGTTGTTGGAAATGGCTGGAAATTAAGTGGGAGTCTGCTGGAAAATAGGGAAGAAAATTCGGCTGGGCGGTGCTGAAGAGGAGGGCAGCAGCTCGGCAGGCGCGCGCCGAACGTGACAGCAGGGACTCGGCAGGCGCATGCTGGAGCGGTTTGGGCCTGGGCTGGGCCGCACGGACGCGGGCTGAGCGGCTGGAGGAAGCTGGGCTGCACGCGGGCTGACGCGCGACGCGGGCCTGGAGCGAGCTGGGCTGCACGGGCCGGGCTGAACAAACCGGATTGGGCTGACGCGCTGGGCCAGGCCACTTGGCGACGGGCTGGGCTGCAAAAATAATTGGGTTTGGGCTGCATTAATTAATTTAATTAAAATATAACTAAATTAATTATTCCACCGAATTTCGTCCATATTTTATTCGTTATAATTCCGATCGAAACGATTCTTTCGCCAAAAATACTCCAAATTACAACCTTTATTTTTCTAAACATAAAAATCACAAAATAATTTATTTTATCAATTTATTTAATATTTTAATATTAAAAGTCAAGTATAAAGGGTATAAAATAATATAAAATAATGCTTATTTAACGTCCTATCAAATACCCCCACACTTAAACTTTGCTAGTCCCTAGCAAATACTAAAATCAAACTACGAATTTAAAACAAGTAGACCCTTAACCATTTGTCTCAAATTTCATTGTTATAATCATGGCATAAAAGATTTTCACTTAAAACATTTAAGCAGATGGAATTCAAAAGTTAATATATGGTAACAAAATGTTCAACAAGTAAGATAATGAGTAAATATGGTGAAATGGAGTTGTAACGACCCGTCCCGAATTCCGGGATTAGTTTAGTGATTAATCTTGATTAGTGAGGTTGAACGGTGGTTAGTAGGGCGGAATCGGACAAAATGTGCAAAATGACCGTTTTGCCCCTGGTCGTGGGCAAAATGTTGACTTTTTGATCGGGCGGTCAAACGGACTTTGACCGATGACCGTGACGTAGTTCGGGACGTCACGAGTTCATAGACAGGGGGCACGTTCGATTCCGACATTCGTAGAGAAAGTTATGGTGTTCGGAAGTTGAGGGGCATTTTGGTAATTTGGCTTATTAGGGGCCAAATGTTGACTTTTTGATCGCGAGGTCCGATGGACGAGGGCCAAGGACCGTTACGTAGGTATCGTCGATACGAATCCAACGACAGGCGGCATGCCGAAATCGGAGATCCGACGACGACGTTATGGTCAAGAAACGAACTAACGAACCGAGGCCGGGATTAAAATAATAATATAATAATGAATAGTGACCGTTGACCCTACACACCTGGATGAGTGACAAGTGTCACTCATCCCTTGAAACCAGAATCCTTGTCTTAGGGGAAACATCATTATGATGTTTTAATATTTATTAATTAATTAATTAATCATTTTAATTTCCATTAATTCCATTTGTGTTTTCTTAACCGTGTACAACCAAATCCAGTTTTCTCCCACCCTTGATTCCTCTTCCATTGCTGAACCTGAGAGTGCGAATTGTGAGTGAGTTGAGTGTGATTTCAACTGGGTAAACACGAGAGAGTGGCAGTGAGGAAGAACTGAGAATTCGAAAAATTGAGTTTTGGGAGGGAAAATCAAATTGAAGGAATTGGGCTGTGATGATCGAATTGGAGGTTACAAACATCTTCCTGAGGTTGAGACGAGTCGATCCACATCAAAAACGAGAAGGAATGGTGCCGTTTTGGCTCTGATCGAGCTTGGTGACAGAGGAAGAAATCGAGGCTGAGTCGTGGAGTTTGGGGCTGTGATTGACTCAATTGTTGTGGGGAAATGACTCCTCATGATCCCACGATGCTTCTAGGTTCATCAATTGAAGGAAACCGATCGAGATCGATGGACCTCCATTGATGAACAGTGTCGGTGCTCGAGTTTGTGTCGTGACGATTGAACACTGGATTGAAGCAATTGGGTTGGGGGAAATGATCTACGGAGTCCATGGAAGCTTCTGGTTGAATCAATTTCAGGATATCGATTGAAATGGATGGGGTTCGAAGGATGAACAACGGACGGGTGTTCTTGGTGTTCATCATCGAATCGTGGAGTTGTAGGTACGGTCTTGTGTAATCAATGTTACAGAACTTAAATTAAACTTAAAACGATGCTAATGGAATGATCAATTGTTGTAATTAAGGCTGAATTGATAGGATTGGAACCGGGTTGTGTCGCGGGTGAATTGGACCCGTTTACCAGACAAACGGGTTGGGCTGGTGACACTGTAGCAGGCGCGTGAGTTTCACGCGCAGCCACTCACGGCGGCGCGTGGCGGCGTGTGGGCACGAATCTCGAGGTGAGGTCAACATGACTTCTGTCCCATTTAATGTAACGGACATTTTGGAATTGGTTTCGTGTCGATCGGACACCGTCTCGATATTGTTCGGGATATCCGAAGGTTTTAAATTAAGTTTAAAAATAAGTAAAAATTCGGGAAAATTACGGGACTTTGATAGGATGTTAATGTTGAGGTTAGTGACCCTCTAATGTGATTTGGACAGGATTGGGAGTCCCGGTGATAGTGGTGTGGCCCGGGAGGGCCGGTGGCACGCATATCGAGGCACACGGTTAAAACGGTCTGTGAGTGGACTTTGGTTTTATAAATCCTATGCATGCTTAAATGTGTTATATGGTTTATATACATGATTTCTATGATGGTATTTGTGAGCATTGATTTTGGATATGTTGCACGTATTTCGAGGTGTTTTCCGTATTTCACGTATATCGGGATTAACGGTTTATTTGTGGTTTTGTGTGCTTGTGGTTAAATAAATAATATGATGAAATGGTTTTGAAATTGGAAATATGAACTCGGGCTTGAGGCCCACTTGTTTTGGAAATTTCGGACTTGGAGTCCATTTGAGAATCGGGCCGGGGGCCCAGTTGGTTAATGAAATCGGGCCAGGGGCCCAGTTGGTATGAAATCGGGCTGAGACCCATTTGAGTTATATTATCGGGCCAGGGGCCCAGTTGATTTGTGAATTCGGGCCGTGGGCCCAGCGGGTTTATAAGGTCGGGCTGCGGGCCCAGTTGGTTTACAAATCGGGCCGTGGGCCCAGTGGTTCATAAAATCGGGCATGAGGCCCAATTGGATTATAATGGTGATTTCGGGTCAGGGACCCTATATTTAATAATTGTGATTTTGGGTCAAGGACCCTAAATGGAATTATGTGGTTTTATGGGAATTTCGGGCAGGGCCCAATGGTAATAATGTGATAAAAGGATGTAATAAAATTGTTTTTCCATATACCATCTGGATACAAGGATATATGATGGTCTCCTCCAGATGTCTGGGACACTGGGGAAGTCACGGTGCATTGCCTGCGAGGGGTCATTATACGGAGCAGCCGGACCGTATGATGACTCAGGAGCAGGATTGCTATGATTGACGTCAGGGACGTCAGACATCAGGGATGTCAGATATATGGACCCGGAGAGACCCCGGGCAGCACGCGTAGCTTATGAAACCGTGAGACATGACGTCAGGGACGTCTAGCATCAGGGATGCTGGTGATGGTAATGGTAAAATATGAATTAATGAAATGGCTTTCCGGGTGGATTTATGATTGTGTGATTTTAATGAATTAATGTTCATTTATGGTAGTGGGTGGTGACCCACATGGTTTTAATATGTATGGTGGTGGTATTCCACGGTTTTGGGCTGAGTTCCCACACTTGGTTTTTGGTTAACGGTTTTTGGGCTAAGGCCCTAATGGCTCGGTTGAGCAAACGTTTTGGTTACTGGTTTTTGGTGGCATGCATACGTTTTTATTGGAGGGCATAAATGTCTTATAAATGTATTTGGTAAACTTATTGGTTTTTGTCCACTCACAGCTTTTGGTTTTAATGCCCTTCAGGTTGATTACGGATGCGATTGCAGCAGGGACTGGGACATTGCACACCTCCTCCATCGATCCTTGCGCACTCTGGATGCCCTGTTTGGGCAGTGGCTCGTGGTTATCCCTTGTCTGACACCCCTTGTTGGACGGGAGCAGGGCACATTCCACGGTAATCCCGGGGGGGATTGGGATGGGTCCTGTCAGGAGTTCTGCACGAATAAGACAAGTATGAATCAACTCACAAGGATATGCACTCATAAATTCACTCAATTTTGTGAGGGTTTGTGTTTGCACTCAAAGTATGTGAGAAATACTCACATAATCGAAATGAAGTACTTTTGCAAAATTTCAAACAAACACCTCAAGATAAAAACAAAACATACTTGCACAAATGAACCAAAACCATAAGCTTACTCAAGTGATTGACTCAACTAATCAAAATTTACCATCTTAAGGATCATAAGGTCTTTACGAAGGTTGTAATGAGGCTAAGTTTAGAGGCAAGGAATATATAGGACAAGTGGTGCTCAAATTCGTTCCAAGACTCAATAGACTCCCAAAACGTATCATAACTTCCCAACCTTAGTGCAATGATGTCAGTAATCCATCCCTTCGAACATAGGCCTAATTTCATCTTGTTGGGCCTCGAATTCATTCTTTGTGCCGGATTTACAAATGTAAAGGACTTAACTCAAACATTCATAATCAAACCTTATTACCTTGATAAAAATTTCAATATATCTTTCTTTCTGTTTTTCTTCTCTTTTTTATTTTATTTTATTTTTTTTTTCATTTTTTTTTTCGTATATCAAGGTAATAACATGTGTCAAAAATACAACAATGTTTGAGTAAGTAAATCCACAAAATACACATAAAAGTCTTTCAATATCATCATTTTCTCTTTACATAATCATTAAGTCTTCAACCGAGTCCTTGGAACAAAGGTAAAAGATGTCTATACTAAGCTCAAGTGTTTAGATAATCATGGTGAGGAAAGAAAGGCTTAATGTGGGCTCAAAAGGGGTAAAACTAAGGGGGTCGCAACTTGTGCGCACAAAATAGGGAACATGGATGTTTGAATTTGTGGTGTTAACCCTAATGCCTTAATCATTTCCAAAATCAGAGAATTTATTGACTTAAAAGCTTTGAAAATCACATAGAATAAGTTCTAGTGCTCTAGAGTTCATTAAAAGCTATGGCAAGCAGTTATGAGGCATATGTATATCAATTTAAACAAAGAACTTATGAATCACTCATCAAAGATGTATATAAGTTCTAAAGCTCACATAAGGTTCAAATGATTCATACTTATCATATCATGCTTATTTATGTACCAATTTACATGCATTATCTTCAAGTAGTAACACTTAATCACAAAATATTAACAAACAAATTCAAGTTGTAGTGATTATCTTTATGGCCATAACATAATCATTTCCATTTACTTATATCATTGACAAGTTAAAGGGCAACTTGATGACTCGCAAAAAACACTACGTTAAAACAAAAAGACTCAAGAAAGCAATAATAATTTTTTTGTTTTTGTTTTTTGTTTTTTTTTTGTTTTTTTTTTGTTTTTTTTTTATTTAATTTTTTTTTTTGAGAAAGAAATAAAACAATTGCAAATGGAAATAAAACAAGCAAATGGAAATAAAACAATTGCAAATGGAAATAAAACAAGCAAATGGAAATAAAACAATTGCAAATTAAGAAAGACTTAATAAATCAATTTCAAATGCACAAATAAATTTGTAAACCATTCCCCCATACTTAAATTCTACATTGTCCTCAATGTAGGAAAATACGAAGTACTTTCAACATAGAATCAAAGTAAGGAAGATGATTTAAGAAAATGAAATAAGAAAGAAAAACATAAAAGAGAGTGAAGGGTTGAAAGAAAGCAAATCTGTGTTGATGACTCCTTCACACTCGCGAACACATTGGGTTGCCTCCCAACAAGCGCTTGAAGTTTAACGTCCATCCAGCCTAGACCAAATTTAGTTTATCTGATGGGACGTCGTAGCACTCTTTCTGACTCCACATCGTGTTCGCCAATTGCCTCGATATAAGGCTTCAATCTATGGCCATTGACCTTGAACTCTTTTCCAGTTCCAACGTGTTTTATCTGTATGGCTCCATGGGCAAAAATATTAGTGATAACAAAAGGTCCTACCCATCTAGAACATAACTTACCAGGAAAGAGTCTGAGCCGAGAGTTGAAAAGCAAACCTTTCTGGCCAATGTCAAATGCTTTACTCCTGATCTGTTTGTCATGAAATGCCTTTGCCTTTTCCTTGTAGATCAGAGTGCTTTCAAATGCATCATTTCTTATTTCCTCAAGCTCACTCAGCTGGAGCTTCCGATGCAGACCGGCGTCATCTAGCTTGATGTTGAACGTTTTGACGGCCCACCATGCTTTATGCTCTAGTTCCACCGGAAGGTGACATGCTTTTCCGTACACCAACCTATAGGGAGACATTCCTATAGGTGTTTTGTAGGCCGTCCTGTATGCCCAAAGTGCATCATCCAACCGTTGGCTCCAATCCTTTCGATTAGGACCCACAGTTCGCTCTAGTATCTTCTTGATCTCTCTATTACTGACTTCCGCCATTCCACTCGTTTGAGGATGGTAAGGTGTAGATACTCGATGAGTGACACCATACCGTTTCAGTAAAGCTTCAATGGTCTTGTTGCAGAAATGACTTCCTCCATCACTTATTAGGACCCGCGGGATCCCAAACCTGGAAAGAATGTTAGTTCGGAGGAAATCTGCAACAGTTTTAGAGTCATTAGTCCTGGTGGCCTTAGCTTCCACCCATTTTGATACATAATCAACGGCAAGTAAGATATAGAGATAGCCATTAGATTGAGGAAACGGACCCATAAAATCGATACCCCAAACATCAAATATTTCAACAGTAAGAACATAATGTTGTGGCATTTCATCCCTGCGTCCTAAGTTTCCTGATCTCTGACATTTATCACAGGCTAAGCAAAATGAATGTGCATCTTTAAAAAGTGTGGGCCAATATAGTCCAGATTCTAAGATTTTGAGTGCAGTTTTTCTAGATCCAAAGTGGCCTCCACAAGCATGGCTATGGCAGAACTCTAGGACTGACCTATGTTCAATATCAGGGACACATCTCTTAATCAATAAATCTGCACAGTGTTTCCACAAATAAGGTTCATCCCAAATATAGTGCCTAGCATGCTTCTTAAGTTTATCTTTTTGTGCACGGGAGAGGGTGGTGGGCAACTGCTTGGTGACTAAATAATTGACAATATCAGCATACCAAGGAGTACCTCCCTCGATTCTGAAGAGTTGTTCGTCTGGAAACATCTCTTGAATCGCCACAGGATCTCGCTCATGTGCAATGCGACTCAAATGATCCGCCACCACGTTCTCTACGCCTTTCTTATCTTTAATCTCGATGTCAAACTCTTGAAGAAGAAGAATCCATCGGATCAGTCTTGGTTTCGCTTCCTTCTTGGCTAGGAGATACTTCAGTGCTGCATGATCAGTGTAAATAATGACTTTAGTTCGAAGTAGATAAGAACGAAATTTATCTAAAGCAAATACAACAGCAAGCAACTCCTTTTCTGTAGTGGTGTAGTTCATCTGGGCATCATTTAAGGTTCTGGATGCATAGTAGATGGCGTAGGGCTTCTTATCCCGCCTTTGTCCGAGTACGGCTCCAACTGCATAATCAGAGGCATCGCACATTAGTTCAAAGGGTAAGGATCAATCAGGGGCACAAAGAATGGGGGCAGTGGTTAAGAGATTTTTAAGCTTTTCAAAAGCTTCCTGCCAGTCTGCATCAAAGACGAAGGGTGTCTCCTTCTGAAGCAGTCGGCACAAGGGCCTTGCAATGTGGGAGAAGTCTTGGATAAATCTTCTGTAAAATCCTGCGTGACCAAGAAATGAACGGATTCCTCTCACCGAAGTGGGAGAGGGTAAGTGGCGCACAGTATCAACTTTAGATTTATCGACTTCAATTCCTCTTTCAGAGACAATATGGCCCAAGACTATCCCTTGTCTAACCATGAAATGGCATTTCTCCCAGTTAAGTACCAGATTAGTTTCGACACACCTTTGTAAGATAAGTGCTAAGTGTTCTAAGCATGCATCAAAACTATCCCCAAAGACACTAAAATCGTCCATAAATATTTCAATTATTTTTTCGACGTATTCAGAGAAAATAGAAAGCATGCATCTTTGGAAAGTACCTGGGGCGTTACATAAACCGAAAGGCATTCTTCGGTAGGCAAAAGTGCCAAAAGGACAAGTGAAAGTCGTTTTATCTTGGTCATTTTGAGCGATACAGATTTGATTGTACCCGGAATAACCATCAAGAAAGCAATAATAGGAGTGACCTGCTAACCTTTCAAGCATTTGATCAATGAAGGGCAAAGGAAAGTGATCCTTCCTAGTTGCTTTGTTCAGGCGTCGATAGTCGATGCAGACTCTGTATCCGGTCACTGTTCGTTGGGGCACTAGCTCTCCTTCACTGTTCGCAACAACTGTGACTCCACTTTTCTTTGGGACTACTTGGACTGGTGAGACCCATTTGCTGTCTGAAATTGGGTAGATGACACCACAGTCCAAGAGTTTGATGACCTCTTGTTTCACGACTTCCATCATCGGAGGATGGAGGCGACGTTGGGCTTCGCGAGAGGGCTTTGCATCATCTTCTAGTAAGATTCGATGCACACAGGTTGTAGGGCTGATTCCCTTGATATCTGACAGAGTCCATCCAATGGCTGTCTTGTACTTTGTCAAGACCTGTACCAGTCTATCTTCCTGTGACTCGGTTAGTGCAGAAGACACTATGACGGGCAGAGTGTCGTCCGAGCCAAGATAGGCATACTTCAGGTGGTCAGGCAAAACTTTGAGCTCGAGAACTGGGGCCTGAATCACTGAAGGAGGAGTGGCATTAGTACTGATTGGAAATGACGAGGGTACCTGATGATTCATCATTCTGGGGGTCTCATTTAGGGTCATGACTTCATCCCAAATTCGAGGTTCTAGTTCGTAATCCGTATCCTCAACCAAGGCGTCCCCTGATTGCGTTAGGCCAACTCCTTTCTGGATTATCATGTTGAGTGTGTCTTCTCGAATTGAATCAAAATGTTTCTCTGCGAGAGAAGTGCACACGTCAACAGAAAAAGTAGTATGAGTTGCGGAACTAGGGTACCTCATGGCATCAAAAATGTTGAAGCCAATCTCCTCTCCGTCTACTTCCATAATTAATGTTCCATTGAACACATCAATCTTTGTCTTGGCAGTTCTCATGAATGGTCTTCCCAACAGCATTAGTGGAGCTTGATTCGTAGGGGAATCCTCCATGTCTAGGACATAAAAGTCAGCTGGGAAGATGAGCTGGTTAACCTGCACAAGAACATCTTCTACGTATCCCTTAGGATACACATTAGAGCGATCGGCTAACTGAATGATAATATCGTCATGCTGTAATTTACCTAGACCTAGGGCAACATATAGTGAATATGGCATAACATTAATGGATGCTCCTAAGTCTAGCATGACTTTATCAAATGACTTGTTACCAATCACGCAGGGAACAGAAAAACTCCCTGGATCCTTCAACTTTGGGGGTAGCCGACGCTGGATTACAGCAGAAACTGTTTCACTCACCATCACAACCTCCTTCTCCCTCGTCTGGCGCCTTGGAGTGCATAACTCTTTCAGAAATTTTGCGTATTTCGGCACTTGTTTGATGCACTCGATCAAGGGCATGTTGATTTGCACCCTTTTGAAGATCTCCAAGATTTCCTCATCGGATTCATTCTTCTTAGATTTGGCAAGCCTACTTGGAAATGGTGCATGCACAAACGGGGAATTAGTAACAACCGAACTTGAAGGGATTGGGTTATTACCTTGTGTGTGGGTAGGTTGAACTGGCGGTTGTGTCATGGTGGTCTTAGTTGCCACCTTGTGCTTTTCAGCCTCAGAAACGGCTGGATCTGGTTCTATTTCTCCGAGCACTTTACCACTTCGAGTGGTGATTGCATTGGCTTCAGGTCTTACATTTGGGTTGGGCGTAGGTTGAGGTGGAAGCACCCCGCTAGCTTGGATCTTACCCATGAAGTCCACGACCTTGCCCATTTGGTCCTTGAGATCAGCGATGTCTTTTTGTTGATTTTGCTGACCTGTGACAAGAGCCTGAGTTGACGCCATTAGTGTTTGCTGCCCTTGGGAAAGAGCAGCCAGCATTTTATCATAATCAGGATTAGAAGATGAAGAAGTATGATTATTTGCATGATTATGAGAAAAGTTAGAAAATGGGACCGGGGGCCTTGGTTGCCATGTGGGCCTTGGTTGCCATGTGGGCCTTGGGAACTGGTCTGGGACACGGTTTGGCCCAGTCGACATGTGCTGAGGGTTTAGGACATTGTTCGGATCTCTCCAACTATAACCTTGGGTCCTTGGCCCTCCTTGATAGCCTCCAATGGCGTGTGCCATTTCAGTTCCGGAGTCTTCCTCCCTTGCAGTGTAGGGACATTGTTCCTCAAGATGGCCTTGAGAGCATATGGAACAAACTGGAGCTACCTGTTTCTTTAGCTCAAGCATATTCGAAAGCATAGAGGTGATTTTATCTAACTTTGAATCATTTATAGCATGGGAACTTACCTCATGTACCTTTCTAGAAATGGGATCGGCACCTTCGTATTGTGCATCATTGAGTGCACGGCTTTCAAGTAGTGCACGACCATCTACTAGGCTCCGAGCTAAGAAACTTCCATTAGCTGCAGCATCGAGCAGTCCTCTATCCCAACCTTTGAGTCCTTCATAAAAGTAGGTTAAAAGATAGCCTTCTGTGATCCCGTGAGTAGGGCATGAAGCACAAAGTTCCTTAAACCTCTCATAGTACTGGCTGAAATTCTCATCATGTTCTTTCTGCTTGATTCCAGTGATCTCCTTTCTTAAGACCGTAATCTTTGAGGCAGGGAAGTACTTAGTAAGAAACTCCTGAACCAACTTCTCCCAAGAGTCAATATGATTGGGTGGGAGACTTAAAAGCCATACCCGTGCTCTTTCTTCCAAGGACAATGGGAAAGCTTTCAGCTTCATGATTTCCAAGTCCGCATCATCCGGACACATACTACTAATGATGAATTGGAACTCCGTTAAGTGTTTGTGTGGATCTTCATTTCTGATTCCACGGAACTTGGGTAGTTGATGAAGAACTCCACTCTTAAGCTCAATATCTTTCTTGTTGGTTCGAGGCTCGGGATACTGGATGCAGAAGTCTGTAGTGCCATTTGTGTTTGCACATGTCTGCTCCCGGATACTCAGGTTTCGTGCCATGGTTATCGGTGTTCCGAAAATCTGTTCTTCTTCTGAATTACTCTTCTCGCTTTTGGACTCACCGAATATTGGGGATGGAGGTTCGAACGAACTGGTTTGCTTAAGTGTGTCTCTGAATGTGGCGTTGCTTGGTGAGATGTCAAGTTGTCTTCTCAGCCGATCAAGCTTAGATTGATGAGCACGCATTCATAAGTTCGTACCTCTATGAAAACAAAACTCTAAGTTAGAAGGCAAGTATACACAAGAAAAGATAATAAGTGTAAGATAGTAGAGATTTGCATAAAATAGCACATAAATAGAAACCAGAATTACCAAAAAGTTACGTTAATGGAAAGAAAATACACAAGTTTCAAATGCAAACTAATAATGCAATAAGTAGAGTTTTAGAGTGTCATGAATAACTTTCCCCTTCCGCTTCTCATAGTACTTTCCTGGGCGTACGGCCTGCGCGTACTGATAACCACCATTCCACCATTCAACATTAATCATGGCCAGTTGAGATAGATGTAACGCGAGAAGCAAGGATAATTTTAAGAGCACCCCGAGGCTAGCTTGGCATATACTCCATTGGTGTTCCCTTTCTTAATCCAAAACTTGTCACCAGTCATAACTCTCCTAGACACCATAATTAATCCAAATGATGACGTAGAGAATTACCAAACCCTAGTATTTACAAACTCCGCCCCAACCTCATGTCCATAGATTCGAGTCTATGGTATGTGGTGATGAAATCCACACATCATGAAGGGTTAAGGAGAAAGTAAATAAGAGGGGCACTACCTGTTCCCGAAAGTAAGATTTTGAAGAAAAAGGGACTAAGAGATTCATGCAACTCTAAAACAATTAATAGGAAACAATACTTACACTTTAGGAAATTCAAAGATGAATAAAGTTTCATAAAAAAATTTTATTTTTTTTTTTAATTTTTTTTTTAATTTTTTTTTTAAATTTTTTTTTTTATTTTTTTTTATTTATTCCGAATTTTCTTTTTTTCATTTAAAATTTAAAGTTTAACAAGACATAAACAAATAATTGATTACATAAAAATAAAATAAGTGTAAACATAAAGTTAGTGGAACATAAAGGTTATGTAATAAAATTAAAAGAAAGTTAATGGAATAAAGTTAATGTAATATAATTAAAGTTAAGGGAATAAAGAAAAAGTGTGAATATTAAGTTAAGGGAATAAAGAAAAAGTGTGAATATTAAGTTAATGGAATAAAGTATAATGGAATAAATAAAAGTAAAAGTAAAGAAAAGTGAACATATAAAATATGCATTTATGAACAAGTATCAAATTTATTATGAACAAATATATATATATAAAAAAAAAATTATGAACATTTATGAACAAGTATAAATTAGAAATTAAGAAAAAGTAAAGTATGAGCATTATAAGCAAACATAATAAGAACAATAATAAGATGGATAAATAAAATATAAACAAGTAAGTAAATGTTATAAACAAATATAATATTAACAAAAATAAAATTTATAAACAAGTATAATATGCACAATTTATATACATACACTAACAAATTAAAATGATTTTCAATTTCCCCGGCAACGGCGCCAAAAATTGACTACGCCCAAACTACGCATTAAATTAAACATGTAATTCGAGTGTTATGCAATTTAAACCCTTTTTGTGTAGATGTAGTATTGATAAATAGGGATCGTTCTTAACCGGGGAAATTAGGGAACATTAATAATATGTTAGTGGATTATGAATAAAAGAATAATGAATTAGAGAATTAAATAATAAAAGAATTAAACAATCAAATAATTAATAAATTAAAGAATAGATGAACAAGATAATAATAAATTAATGAATTACAAAGAATTAATAAATTAACGAATTAAAGAATGAAATAATAGAAGAATAAAGGACTTAGTTAATCAAAGAATAAAGGAATTAATTAATCAAAGAATCAATAAATTAAATAATAAAGGAATCAAAGAATAAAAGCATCAAAGAATAAAAGAATAAAGAATAAACAAGGGGGGTTTTGAAGAGGTTTGTAATTATGTAAATAAGTAAAAGCATAGATAAACTCATTCTATTTCTATTCTAACTTATGCACAAAGTAGACTTCCCGTAAACACAAACTTCAACAACATACTACAATTGCAAATATTTGAATTAATCACGAAATTATACATTCACAAACTCATATTTCTTCATACATTATCCATATTATAAATGCACCGAACAGCGGATTTTTACTTATAATATAATTACCTTAAGTTTGTGATTTAATGCGCCGAACAGCGGTCATACATTAAATCTCTCCAAATCTACTCTAAATGCCCCGAACAGCGGATCAACATTTAGTTTCGAAATGAAGTTTAAGCTCTAAAATGTAAGAAGTAAATGATTTTTAGAAAGTAAAACACATGGAGATTATACTCAATTTTCACAAAAGATAGGAAGGAGAAACCAATACATATATTGCATTATAATTAGAACCAATAACAAATAAGAGAGTTTAAGAGAATGGAGAGCAAATGTTACACTTTTCAGATTGGATGAGAACAATGGATTGTTTTTCACAAGGAACACCGAACAGCGGCTGGAACCTTATGAAGATGGAAGAAGATTAAACAAGGAAATTCGGACTTGAACTCTCAAAATTGTATTGGAACTATTTTGCCAAGATTTCTCCTAAAAGAAGCTCAATTTTGTGCTACTTGGAAGTGTTTTCAACAAGTGAAATCAACTCCTATTTATAGGTGGAGAAAGCTACCAAAAATAATATAAAAATACAATAAAAAAAAATGGAATAATGGAATGATGAGTAATAAAGATTTGTGATGATGTTTAGAGGTGGTTTGAGTTGTAAAGTTGTAAAATTGGGTTGGAAGGTTGTTGGAAATGGCTGGAAATTAAGTGGGAGTCTGCTGGAAAATAGGGAAGAAAATTCGGCTGGGCGGTGCTGAAGAGGAGGGCAGCAGCTCGGCAGGCGCGCGCCGAACGTGACAGCAGGGACTCGGCAGGCGCATGCTGGAGCGGTTTGGGCCTGGGCTGGGCCGCACGGACGCGGGCTGAGCGGCTGGAGGAAGCTGGGCTGCACGCGGGCTGACGCGCGACGCGGGCCTGGAGCGAGCTGGGCTGCACGGGCCGGGCTGAACAAACCGGATTGGGCTGACGCGCTGGGCCAGGCCACTTGGCGACGGGCTGGGCTGCAAAAATAATTGGGTTTGGGCTGCATTAATTAATTTAATTAAAATATAACTAAATTAATTATTCCACCGAATTTCGTCCATATTTTATTCGTTATAATTCCGATCGAAACGATTCTTTCGCCAAAAATACTCCAAATTACAACCTTTATTTTTCTAAACATAAAAATCACAAAATAATTTATTTTATCAATTTATTTAATATTTTAATATTAAAAGTCAAGTATAAAGGGTATAAAATAATATAAAATAATGCTTATTTAACGTCCTATCAGTGGGGCCACGCGCATCCACTTTGGGCGGCGCGTGCGGCGGCGATGGGGAAAACGATCAACATGGATTTTGGTCCAGGAGCTATCGTGAGTTCAATGGAGTTGGTTTCGGGTCAATCGGAAGTCGTTTGAGTTTAGTTCCGCGAGGGTGAATGTTTAGGGTCCCGGGTTTTAAGTCTTTGGTTTGGGGAATTTTAAGGAAATTAGGTAGTTGTTTCGTAGACGTCTTAGTGACATAATTTGACGGTGTTTGACAGGATCGGGATTTTCCGAGGAAGCCGAGGAACGGGCTGGACATTCGGGACGCGAGTAGGGCTCAGTACTGTGAGTGAACCCTTTCCTTAAACTCGAGCATGCATAACTGTTTTTATATACGTATTTCATGGTTTTACTTATGAATCTATGTTTATTGAATATGAAGTGATGATTTTATGTGTTTGCACGTTTTCCGAGAAAAAGACGGTTTTAGCACGTTTTACGAGAAAAAGGTGGTTTTGAACAATAAAGATACGGTTTTCGGGCTTTCAAAGGATAAATGATTTCAATGATTGTAAAGGGATTTTGGAGCATGATTTCGATGATCAAGGTTTTCGATTTTAGAATCGGATTTCACTAATCGGAATTTGGTTTTAAGATTGGAAAGTGGACTCCGGATTTGGGTTCGGAATGACGGTTCTGGATGCCGGAAGGGCATCGAACCAGTGATTTCGGATTCGGGTTTGGATGTAGATTGGTAATTGGATTTCAAATGGTTTTGGGATTGGATTTGCTGGATCTGGATATTGGGTTTAAAGACTCGGATATATATTGATTTCCCCCGTAGGCCTTGAGTTTAAAGACTCGGGAGTTTAAAGACTCGGATATTATTAAGGCCTGGATTGAGTTTAAAGACTCGGGAGTTTAAAGACTCGGATAGGTCCAGCAGGTTCGATCGGGAAATGAGGATTTGATACGGTTTCTGATACTCATGCTATGGTTTCTTATGATATTTTATAGTGTTTCTGTTTCTTATGATGTTTTATCACGATTATTTTATAACTGTGTTCATAACTGTTGGTTATGCATGTGGTTTCAAAACGGAGGGTTAAACTCGGTTTTCTTATAAAATGGTTTTTGAACTTTTTGTACTTTCTGGTCCACTCACACTTTTGTTTTAAATTGCCCTCCAGGTTGTGGAGCTAGCGCGGGGTCTTGACGTCGAGGCAGAGTCCGAGGCATAGAAGCGACGTGAGGGATCCCAGAATAATTTACAATCTTCCGTGTGCGTGTACTTTATCGGGTTTTAGTTCTTTGTATTTTTCGTACTATGCTCTGTAAACGTTAACGTCGGAATATTTTGTTTAATTACTCCTGCGTCTGACTGGGTTGCGTGAGTGTTACTTAGGTGTTGTGTCGGGGAGTCAGACGGGAGCGGGATTTACCTCGGGTTTCGGGGTGAAACCGGGGTGGGTCCTGACAATTGGTATCAGAGCATAGGTTTGTCGGGTTTGTGGGGTTTGTTGGTTTGTGGGGTTGTGTTCCAGTTGCTTAACTACTTCTATGCCTCTTTCAGCGTGCGGTTGACGATGCCTCCGAGACGTAGACCCTCTCCACAACCTGAAGAAGTAGCAAGAGAGACGGAGAGTGCCACGATTGAGCGAGCCCAGCGGCTCGGGGCTACTACTTTTAGTGGTGGGGCTGATCCTGAGGAAGCCCAGAGGTGGATTACCAGACTGGAGCGGATTTTTGCGGTGATGCATTGTCCGCCGGAGGAGCGAGTATTGTTGGCTGCATTTTTACTGGATGGTGCGGCGTACGAGTGGTGGTATACCCTCGAGTTGTCCGGTTGGGATGTCCATAGTGTGACCTGGGAGACGTTCAGGGAACGGTTTCTGGAGCAGTATTATCCTCGTTCTTTCCGGGATGCCAAGGAGGCGGAGTTTCTGCAGCTCCAGCAAGGGAATATGACAGTGGCAGAGTATGAACGAAAGTTCCAGATGTTGTCTCGGTTTGCTCCTGCTTTTGTGGCCACTGAAGCCGAGAAGTGCCGTAGGTTTGAGTTGGGTTTGCGAGGTGAAATTCGAGCCGTAGTGACGGCTGGATCTTTTGCTACCCTCCGAGACTTGTCGGATGCTGCGGTGCGAGTTGAGGCTAGTTTGCCGGTGCAACGCCGGGAACCATCTATTCCTGGAGCTTCGAGCCAGCGGACACCGAAAAGAGGTAACTTCGGTGGATCGTCCTCGTCGGGCGATGACCGTTTTGGTAGGCCTGGCAGTTTCCAGAGTTCAGGATTTTGGGGTTACCGACCACCGCCGACTCCGCAAGCGAGTGCGACGTCGGTAGCATCTACAGGGAGACCGAGCAGTGGATCAGGCTGGAACGTGTGTTTCTACTGCGGGGAGCGAGGTCATTTTCGACGTGAGTGTCCACAGTTGTCACAGGAAGGTGGTGTAGGCAGGGGAGCAGCGGAGTCTGGACAGAGTACAGCGTCAGGGACAGCTGGCACGAGAGGAGTTGGCACAGCCACGAGTAGTTCGAGGGGACGTGGTAGAGCGTCGGGATCTCAGGCCCGGGTGTTCTCGATGACTCAGCAGGAGGATCAGTCGACACCAGATACGGAGACAGGTACTTGTTTTACTTTTGGTTGTGCTGTACTTAGGTGGTGGTTGGATTCCAGGATAGAGTCTAGGAGTTTTCCTAGATGGACTGGGGAGGTTATTGAAGGAGAGAACCCACAAGCTAGAGTTTGCCTTTAGGACCTTGTGGAGTTATTCCGACAGTGGCCGGAATAGCAGCCGAGGGAGATGGGTGGTCGATTGTTGGGTTAGTAGTCGAGTTGGTTCGGGCAGGTAGGGTGGTTGTATACGAGGATGTACTCTATGACTTATGTCGGGTATTGTGAAATGAGGTATTTTATAATACCTTTGTTTTCCGTTCATAGAGTTTCCCTTGCGTACACCATGCAGTTGTTACATAGCTAGGGTTGGCTGTGGTAACAGTAGTTGGGGATGGAGTGAAATACCCAAGGTGGAGATGATAGACAGAAAACTCAGGAGAGGTTGTTGTTGACCTAGTGTTGGTGACCAGATAGGAGACCCTAAGTGTCGGACACTAGTTGTGGAATTTCGGGGTCGAAATTCCTTTTAGGTGGGTAGATTGTAACAACCCGTTCCGAGAATCGAGATTACTAGAGTGATTAAGGTGTGATTAGTGAGGGTAATCAAGGGTTAGGTGGTCCCGAGGGGTCCGGGAACCTAGAATGACGATTTTGCCCCTAGGTCGGGCAGAAATGTTGACTTTTATTTCGGGTGGTCAATTGGGGATTTACCAGTGACCAGGACGTAGTTTAGGACGTCACGAATCCATAGGCAGGTGGCACGCCCGATTCCGACATCCGAGGAGGAAGTTGTGATGTTCGGAAGGGTGAGGGCTTAATCGTAATTTGGGTAAAGTAGGGGGGAAAAGTTGACTTTTTGGATGATCGAGTTTTGGTAGGTTGACCTAGGATGGTTAGGTAGCTTTCGACGTCCTGAGTTCGATGACAGGCGGCACGTATTCATCGAACTTACGATGTGGGAGTTATGGGTCTAGAAAGGTAGTGGCATAACCGTAAAATTGAGTAAAAAGGAAGGGTAGTTTGGTCTTTTGTGTTCTGGAATTTGTGCAGAAGCAAACAGATGGACGGATGGGATTGGACCATGTGGGAGTGCATGGATTGGATGGTGACACGTGTTGAAGGACTAGAGGGTTCTGGGTGGATCTGGTGTGAGCACGGTTCCAATTACTTAGGTGAGCCCGTGTGTGATCGTGTGTGTGTTTCAACCAGAGTGAAACAGAGTGAGGCGGTGAGGAAAAATTGAAGGTTGATTAAGGGTGCTGGTGAGTTGTGAGTGTGTGTGGGTGTCCAGAGAGTGGAAGGGAGACGGTAAGAAGGTTGGGAGGTGCGGAGGTCGTGTGGTTGTGCGGTTGGGAGCCACGGGGATTTCAGAGAAAACAGAGAGGAGGTGTGAGCTTGTGGTTGTGCGGTGGCCGTATACGGTGCAAGGGGACTCGAGAGGAGGCTGAGGCGGCTCTGCGGACTCCAGGGAACGCGGCGGCGAGCACGGCGGTGGATGGTTGCAGGTAAATTTTAATCTCCATGTATGTGCTCTGTTTTTCCGTTGAGCTTCAAATCGAAAGTCGTGAGTCTAGGGAATGAATCGAAGAGTCTAGGGGAGTCTAAGGAGTTCAGTTGAGTCCAAGGCGTCGTTTGGTTGAGCTGCCGTGACGGGAGGTGCACGGTGGAGGTTAACACGACGGAGTGTGCTTGTGTGCCCTGTTTTGGCCGTGAGTTTCAAACGGCGAGTCGTGAAGATTGGAGTAGAGTTGAAGGTTCAGGTGAGTTGGGTGAGGTTAAGGATGGTCTTCGGACGAGTTTGGTGTAGCCACCGTGAAGGGGGGTGAGCTGGGTGGCCGGGAAGGAAAACAGGGGAATTGGGCCGTCTGGTTTCAAGCTTGGGTCGACGATGACGGGGCCGTGTCGAGGTGAACGGAGTACGGGAATAGGTAGGGCAGGTCTGGACGAAACTGTGGGTGAAAAGAGGGGTTGAATTGGTGGCCGGACGGCGGAGATCAATTCTCGCCGGTTCAGCCTGCGACGGCCGGTTCAGCCTGCGACGGCCGGTTCAGCACAGGTTGAAGATGGTACTGTAGCTGGCGCGTGGGGCCACGCGCAGCCACTTTGGGCGGCGCGTGGGGGCGCGTGCGGCGGCGATGGGGAAAACGATCAACATGGATTTTGGTCCAGGAGCTATCGTGAGTTCAATGGAGTTGGTTTCGGGTCAATCGGAAGTCGTTTGAGTTTAGTTCCGCGAGGGTGAATGTTTAGGGTCCCGGGTTTTAAGTCTTTGGTTTGGGGAATTTTAAGGAAATTAGGTAGTTGTTTCGTAGACGTCTTAGTGACATAATTTGACGGTGTTTGACAGGATCGGGATTTCCCGAGGAAGCCGAGGAACGGGCTGGACATTCGGGACGCGAGTAGGGCTCAGTACTGTGAGTGGACCCTTTCCTTAAACTCGAGCATGCATAACTGTTTTTATATACGTATTTCATGGTTTTACTTATGAATCTATGTTTATTGAATATGAAGTGATGATTTTATGTGTTTGCACGTTTTCCGAGAAAAAGACGGTTTTAGCACGTTTTACGAGAAAAAGGTGGTTTTGAACAATAAAGATACGGTTTTCGGGCTTTCAAAGGATAAATGATTTCAATGATTGTAAAGGGATTTTGGAGCATGATTTCGATGATCAAGGTTTTCGATTTTAGAATCGGATTTCACTAATCGGAATTTGGTTTTAAGATTGGAAAGTGGACTCCGGATTTGGGTTCGGAATGACGGTTCTGGATGCCGGAAGGGCATCGAACCAGTGATTTCGGATTCGGGTTTGGATGTAGATTGGTAATTGGATTTCAAATGGTTTTGGGATTGGATTTGCTGGATCTGGATATTGGGTTTAAAGACTCGGATATATATTGATTTCCCCCGTAGGCCTTGAGTTTAAAGACTCGGGAGTTTAAAGACTCGGATATTATTAAGGCCTGGATTGAGTTTAAAGACTCGGGAGTTTAAAGACTCGGATAGGTCCAGCAGGTTCGATCGGGAAATGAGGATTTGATACGGTTTCTGATACTCATGCTATGGTTTCTTATGATATTTTATAGTGTTTCTGTTTCTTATGATGTTTTATCACGATTATTTTATAACTGTGTTCATAACTGTTGGTTATGCATGTGGTTTCAAAACGGAGGGTTAAACTCGGTTTTCTTATAAAATGGTTTTTGAACTTTTTGTACTTTCTGGTCCACTCACACTTTTGTTTTAAATTGCCCTCCAGGTTGTGGAGCTAGCGCGGGGTCTTGACGTCGAGGCAGAGTCCGAGGCATAGAAGCGACGTGAGGGATCCCAGAATAATTTACAATCTTCCGTGTGCGTGTACTTTATCGGGTTTTAGTTCTTTGTATTTTTCGTACTATGCTCTGTAAACGTTAACGTCGGAATATTTTGTTTAATTACTCCTGCGTCTGACTGGGTTGCGTGAGTGTTACTTAGGTGTTGTGTCGGGGAGTCAGACGGGAGCGGGATTTACCTCGGGTTTCGGGGTGAAACCGGGGTGGGTCCTGACAATTGGTATCAGAGCATAGGTTTGTCGGGTTTGTGGGGTTTGTTGGTTTGTGGGGTTGTGTTCCAGTTGCTTAACTACTTCTATGCCTCTTTCAGCGTGCGGTTGACGATGCCTCCGAGACGTAGACCCTCTCCACAACCTGAAGAAGTAGCAAGAGAGACGGAGAGTGCCACGATTGAGCGAGCCCAGCGGCTCGGGGCTACTACTTTTAGTGGTGGGGCTGATCCTGAGGAAGCCCAGAGGTGGATTACCAGACTGGAGCGGATTTTTGCGGTGATGCATTGTCCGCCGGAGGAGCGAGTATTGTTGGCTGCATTTTTACTGGATGGTGCGGCGTACGAGTGGTGGTATACCCTCGAGTTGTCCGGTTGGGATGTCCATAGTGTGACCTGGGAGACGTTCAGGGAACGGTTTCTGGAGCAGTATTATCCTCGTTCTTTCCGGGATGCCAAGGAGGCGGAGTTTCTGCAGCTCCAGCAAGGGAATATGACAGTGGCAGAGTATGAACGAAAGTTCCAGATGTTGTCTCGGTTTGCTCCTGCTTTTGTGGCCACTGAAGCCGAGAAGTGCCGTAGGTTTGAGTTGGGTTTGCGAGGTGAAATTCGAGCCGTAGTGACGGCTGGATCTTTTGCTACCCTCCGAGACTTGTCGGATGCTGCGGTGCGAGTTGAGGCTAGTTTGCCGGTGCAACGCCGGGAACCATCTATTCCTGGAGCTTCGAGCCAGCGGACACCGAAAAGAGGTAACTTCGGTGGATCGTCCTCGTCGGGCGATGACCGTTTTGGTAGGCCTGGCAGTTTCCAGAGTTCAGGATTTTGGGGTTACCGACCACCGCCGACTCCGCAAGCGAGTGCGACGTCGGTAGCATCTACAGGGAGACCGAGCAGTGGATCAGGCTGGAACGTGTGTTTCTACTGCGGGGAGCGAGGTCATTTTCGACGTGAGTGTCCACAGTTGTCACAGGAAGGTGGTGTAGGCAGGGGAGCAGCGGAGTCTGGACAGAGTACAGCGTCAGGGACAGCTGGCACGAGAGGAGTTGGCACAGCCACGAGTAGTTCGAGGGGACGTGGTAGAGCGTCGGGATCTCAGGCCCGGGTGTTCTCGATGACTCAGCAGGAGGATCAGTCGACACCAGATACGGAGACAGGTACTTGTTTTACTTTTGGTTGTGCTGTACTTAGGTGGTGGTTGGATTCCAGGATAGAGTCTAGGAGTTTTCCTAGATGGACTGGGGAGGTTATTGAAGGAGAGAACCCACAAGCTAGAGTTTGCCTTTAGGACCTTGTGGAGTTATTCCGACAGTGGCCGGAATAGCAGCCGAGGGAGATGGGTGGTCGATTGTTGGGTTAGTAGTCGAGTTGGTTCGGGCAGGTAGGGTGGTTGTATACGAGGATGTACTCTATGACTTATGTCGGGTATTGTGAAATGAGGTATTTTATAATACCTTTGTTTTCCGTTCATAGAGTTTCCCTTGCGTACACCATGCAGTTGTTACATAGCTAGGGTTGGCTGTGGTAACAGTAGTTGGGGATGGAGTGAAATACCCAAGGTGGAGATGATAGACAGAAAACTCAGGAGAGGTTGTTGTTGACCTAGTGTTGGTGACCAGATAGGAGACCCTAAGTGTCGGACACTAGTTGTGGAATTTCGGGGTCGAAATTCCTTTTAGGTGGGTAGATTGTAACAACCCGTTCCGAGAATCGAGATTACTAGAGTGATTAAGGTGTGATTAGTGAGGGTAATCAAGGGTTAGGTGGTCCCGAGGGGTCCGGGAACCTAGAATGACGATTTTGCCCCTAGGTCGGGCAGAAATGTTGACTTTTATTTCGGGTGGTCAATTGGGGATTTACCAGTGACCAGGACGTAGTTTAGGACGTCACGAATCCATAGGCAGGTGGCACGCCCGATTCCGACATCCGAGGAGGAAGTTGTGATGTTCGGAAGGGTGAGGGCTTAATCGTAATTTGGGTAAAGTAGGGGGGAAAAGTTGACTTTTTGGATGATCGAGTTTTGGTAGGTTGACCTAGGATGGTTAGGTAGCTTTCGACGTCCTGAGTTCGATGACAGGCGGCACGTATTCATCGAACTTACGATGTGGGAGTTATGGGTCTAGAAAGGTAGTGGCATAACCGTAAAATTGAGTAAAAAGGAAGGGTAGTTTGGTCTTTTGTGTTCTGGAATTTGTGCAGAAGCAAACAGATGGACGGATGGGATTGGACCATGTGGGAGTGCATGGATTGGATGGTGACACGTGTTGAAGGACTAGAGGGTTCTGGGTGGATCTGGTGTGAGCACGGTTCCAATTACTTAGGTGAGCCCGTGTGTGATCGTGTGTGTGTTTCAACCAGAGTGAAACAGAGTGAGGCGGTGAGGAAAAATTGAAGGTTGATTAAGGGTGCTGGTGAGTTGTGAGTGTGTGTGGGTGTCCAGAGAGTGGAAGGGAGACGGTAAGAAGGTTGGGAGGTGCGGAGGTCGTGTGGTTGTGCGGTTGGGAGCCACGGGGATTTCAGAGAAAACAGAGAGGAGGTGTGAGCTTGTGGTTGTGCGGTGGCCGTATACGGTGCAAGGGGACTCGAGAGGAGGCTGAGGCGGCTCTGCGGACTCCAGGGAACGCGGCGGCGAGCACGGCGGTGGATGGTTGCAGGTAAATTTTAATCTCCATGTATGTGCTCTGTTTTTCCGTTGAGCTTCAAATCGAAAGTCGTGAGTCTAGGGAATGAATCGAAGAGTCTAGGGGAGTCTAAGGAGTTCAGTTGAGTCCAAGGCGTCGTTTGGTTGAGCTGCCGTGACGGGAGGTGCACGGTGGAGGTTAACACGACGGAGTGTGCTTGTGTGCCCTGTTTTGGCCGTGAGTTTCAAACGGCGAGTCGTGAAGATTGGAGTAGAGTTGAAGGTTCAGGTGAGTTGGGTGAGGTTAAGGATGGTCTTCGGACGAGTTTGGTGTAGCCACCGTGAAGGGGGGTGAGCTGGGTGGCCGGGAAGGAAAACAGGGGAATTGGGCCGTCTGGTTTCAAGCTTGGGTCGACGATGACGGGGCCGTGTCGAGGTGAACGGAGTACGGGAATAGGTAGGGCAGGTCTGGACGAAACTGTGGGTGAAAAGAGGGGTTGAATTGGTGGCCGGACGGCGGAGATCAATTCTCGCCGGTTCAGCCTGCGACGGCCGGTTCAGCCTGCGACGGCCGGTTCAGCACAGGTTGAAGATGGTACTGTAGCTGGCGCGTGGGGCCACGCGCAGCCACTTTGGGCGGCGCGTGGGGGCGCGTGCGGCGGCGATGGGGAAAACGATCAACATGGATTTTGGTCCAGGAGCTATCGTGAGTTCAATGGAGTTGGTTTCGGGTCAATCGGAAGTCGTTTGAGTTTAGTTCCGCGAGGGTGAATGTTTAGGGTCCCGGGTTTTAAGTCTTTGGTTTGGGGAATTTTAAGGAAATTAGGTAGTTGTTTCGTAGACGTCTTAGTGACATAATTTGACGGTGTTTGACAGGATCGGGATTTCCCGAGGAAGCCGAGGAACGGGCTGGACATTCGGGACGCGAGTAGGGCTCAGTACTGTGAGTGGACCCTTTCCTTAAACTCGAGCATGCATAACTGTTTTTATATACGTATTTCATGGTTTTACTTATGAATCTATGTTTATTGAATATGAAGTGATGATTTTATGTGTTTGCACGTTTTCCGAGAAAAAGACGGTTTTAGCACGTTTTACGAGAAAAAGGTGGTTTTGAACAATAAAGATACGGTTTTCGGGCTTTCAAAGGATAAATGATTTCAATGATTGTAAAGGGATTTTGGAGCATGATTTCGATGATCAAGGTTTTCGATTTTAGAATCGGATTTCACTAATCGGAATTTGGTTTTAAGATTGGAAAGTGGACTCCGGATTTGGGTTCGGAATGACGGTTCTGGATGCCGGAAGGGCATCGAACCAGTGATTTCGGATTCGGGTTTGGATGTAGATTGGTAATTGGATTTCAAATGGTTTTGGGATTGGATTTGCTGGATCTGGATATTGGGTTTAAAGACTCGGATATATATTGATTTACCCCGTAGGCCTTGAGTTTAAAGACTCGGGAGTTTAAAGACTCGGATATTATTAAGGCCTGGATTGAGTTTAAAGACTCGGGAGTTTAAAGACTCGGATAGGTCCAGCAGGTTCGATCGGGAAATGAGGATTTGATACGGTTTCTGATACTCATGCTATGGTTTCTTATGATATTTTATAGTGTTTCTGTTTCTTATGATGTTTTATCACGATTATTTTATAACTGTGTTCATAACTGTTGGTTATGCATGTGGTTTCAAAACGGAGGGTTAAACTCGGTTTTCTTATAAAATGGTTTTTGAACTTTTTGTACTTTCTGGTCCACTCACACTTTTGTTTTAAATTGCCCTCCAGGTTGTGGAGCTAGCGCGGGGTCTTGACGTCGAGGCAGAGTCCGAGGCATAGAAGCGACGTGAGGGATCCCAGAATAATTTACAATCTTCCGTGTGCGTGTACTTTATCGGGTTTTAGTTCTTTGTATTTTTCGTACTATGCTCTGTAAACGTTAACGTCGGAATATTTTGTTTAATTACTCCTGCGTCTGACTGGGTTGCGTGAGTGTTACTTAGGTGTTGTGTCGGGGAGTCAGACGGGAGCGGGATTTACCTCGGGTTTCGGGGTGAAACCGGGGTGGGTCCTGACAGCACGCGCCTCCACGCGCCGCCCAAAGTGGCTGCGCGGGGCCCTCACGCGCCAGCTACAGTGCACCGTCAACCTTGGGCAGACCCGGTTCGCACCAGTGGTCTGGACCCTGAACCGGCGAGAGCGGTTCTCCTCATTCCGTCCACCAAAACGACTCCTCTCTTCACCAGCAGCATCGTCCCGTCCTAGGCTACCCCTTCCCGTGTGTCACTCACCTCGATTCACCCTAAAACTCGTCGACTCAACCTTGAACAAAAACCCGTACACTGCCCTGTTTCTTACTCCGGCCACCCACGACTTCCCCCTTCACGGAGGCTACACCAACCTCTTCCCTGGACTTCTCTAAACCTAACCCAGCTAACCTGAACCGTCGACTCACTCCCCAACTGCACAACTTGCCGTTCGAACCTCACGGCTAAAACAGAGCACACAAGTGCACTCCGTCGTACCGGCCGCCCCTGTGCACCACCCATCACGGCAGCACACTCAACCCGTTCCTAGGACCCTCAGGAGCCTCACCCTAACCTCCAACTCCCTCGACTCTAGCCCTAGACTCACGACTTTCACATTGAAGTTCAATGGAAAACAGAGTACCGAATCGGAGATGAGGAAATTACCTGCCTCCTGCTGCCACCGTGAGCTCCTCCGGTAGTGGTTGACTCCTCGCAACCCGCACGACACCACCACGGACTCAATTGCCCCGTACACGGCTACCACCGCCACAATTCTCACAATGCCTTCCTGTTTCCTCCCTGATTTTCCCGCAGCTCTCGACACCCTCACACACGGCCACCACACCGTCAACCTCTCTCACTGCTTCCCTCTCACTCTCTGATCATCCTCAGACACTCACCATTCATCAACACACACACCACCGCCCTCAACTTCCTTCACGACCTCCCTCTGTTTTCTGAACCAGCATCACACAACACGGGTGCACCCCAATTATTTGGGCCGTGCACACACTCGAACTCACCAGAAGCCACTACACACCTGCCATGTGTCACCATCCCTTCATCCTTTATCCCACCTGGCCTAATCCCAGCCGTCCATTCCTTTCTTCTGTGCACAAATCCCAATGTGCCACAATGACCAAAATACCCTTCTTTTTAACTTATATTTACGTTTTAACCAAAACTTCCTAGACCCGTAACTCTCACCCCGTAAGTCCGATGAATACGTGCCGCCTGTCATCGAACTCAGGACGACGGAATCTATCTAACCATCCTAGGTCAACCTACCAAAACTCGATTATTCAAAAAGTCAACTTTTCCCCCTATTTTACCAAAATTACGGTTATGCCCTCAACCTTCCGAACATCACAACTTCCTCCTCGGATGTCGGAATCAAACGTACCACATGTCTATGGGTTTATGACGTCCTAAACTACGTCCTGGTCACTGGTTAATCTCCAATTGACCACCCGAAATAAAAGTCAACATTTCTGCCCGACCTAGGGGCTAAATCGTCATTCTAAGTTCCCGGACCCCTCGGGACCACCTAACCCCTGATTAACCTTACTAATCACACCTTAATCACTCTACTAATCCCAATTCTCGGGACGGGTTGTTACAACAGACGCTGCCATGGCTGCCAAAAATCGACCTTGAGTTCAGATACTTAGAGGTAAGCTCATTCGAAATTGATCATGGAAAATTGTTCCTTATACTCTCACGGTGCTAACCACATGAATTAATTGGAAAATCAGGCACGGAATCGTGAAACCCGAATAGGAGACCCGTCGAATTTCGATCGTGAGTCGTGAAGATTTGGACCTTACCTGAGGTAATTGAATTCACAGAACTAAAATGAAGTTAGAGTAGATGAGATCAGTTGAAAGAACGGATCGATTTGAGGTCGAATTGACTGAGATTGCATCGGATCCTATCGCGGGTATTTCAACCCGTTTATCAGACAAACGGGCGAGAACGACGCACTGTAGCAGTACTGTGCTAGGCGCGTGGCTTTCATGCGCAGCCGCTTGCGGCGGCGAGTGACGGCGCGTGGGGAGGATTCCGGCAAAGTGTTCAACATGAAACTTGATGTTCTCGATGATACGAACCTATCCGCGTTGGTTTCGGGTCAATCGGATATGGTTTCAGTATAGTTCCGAGTACCCGACACGTTTAAATTTATATTAAAATAATATTATAAAATTCCGACAATTAGGGGATTCCTGTTTAAGGATTATATGAAAGTCTAGTAACCTTAAATCACTTTATTTGACAGGCTGGAATATTCCCGGGACTTCGGAGGAAAACGAACAGCTCGAGGCTGAACAATCGGGACGGTGTGTGTGAGTGGACTTTTGGTTTTCTAACTGTGATGCATGCATATATGGTTTAAAATGCTTATTTATATGATTTTCTATGATTTGACATGATTGATGCTTTGATTCGGTGATTTCTCGATTTTCTCGGTTTTATGATTATTATATTATTATATTCTAGCACGATTTTCGAGAAATTATGAAATTGGTTAAAAATAATATTGTGGGCGTGAGAACCCAAGTAAATAATGATTTTGACTCGGATTTGAAGTTACATGTGAATTTGATGATTTTGGTATTCTCGTGATTTTTGTGATTATTTTAATCAGTCTTTCGGGCACGTTTTACGAGGAACGTGCAAATGATGTTTTGGGCTAGGCCCGGATTGAAAATGATATTTGGACTCGGATTATGAGTCAATGATTAATTTTAGGGATTTACGTGATCGTGGCAACTCGGATTTATGGTTGCACGGATTTATGTGAAATTGATATTTTGGGGTTGGGACCCAATGGGATTGTGTTTCTGATTGGATTTGCATTTTCCATGTGATTATATGATGATATTGATGATTTCGGATTTATTAAGTAAATCGGGACTTTGGTTAATTTAGGGCTGAGACCCTGTGTCGATATGTGATTAGATTTTTATGCAACTGTTTTTCACTGGTTTTTGTGATGATAATATGTTGCGGATATTTAGGGCTTTCGGGAGAAAATATGTTTTTCCCCGGAGTGCACCCTGGAGATAACGCTCGCCTTCGGGATGGAAGTGTTTACCCCGAAGAGGTCACGTAGCACGATCTTTGTCTTGCAGCCTAGGGGAGGCTTGACTCAGATCAGATGTGCTGGATTATATGGATCGGTAAGTGATGTGTTCACTAGATCTGGATTGCCGGCTTGTGATGTGTTCACAGCGGCGGATGCTCGGATTTTGAGCGGTCCTTGAGCCTATTGATATGCACGCGTTGCAGGGATAAAACGTGACTCTAAGCAACAAGATATGGATATAAGTCCCGTGATTTTGTGGAAATTGTTTTGATTGATCCACTTTAATTGATTTCCTATTATTACTCGTGTTTTATGATATGCATGCATGTTTGTGAAAACTGGAGGGTAAGAAATGTATTTTGGCAAATGTTTTTATAAGAGGTCATTTTTGTCCACTCACACCTTTATTGTTTTATGCACCCTCCAGGCCAGTGTACAGGTACGAGGGCTAAAAACGAGGCAAGCGAGGCAAAAGAATAAATAGACCGTTGCGCACTCAGACATTCTACAGAGTAGGAATTTGACCCCTATCTGTAACAGTACCTATGCTCTGTATTGTCTTTGACTAGTCAAACTTGTGACGTCATTGGTTTGTAAAACTTAACTATCCCTTGTCTGACAATGTTTTCGGATTTGTTGTGTGTTGTATGTATATAAGTTTGGTTACTTTTGGAAATTTTTAGTTATTGTCAGACGGGAGCAGGATTCATCACGACTATCGAGGGATAATCGGGATGGGTCTTGTCAAATTGGTATCAGAGCATTAGGTCACGGTCTGAGTCTTGCACATTAGTATGCACAAGTTGTGATACTGATATGTTTCTCTTACAGAACATCACAATATGCCTCCGAGACGCGAGCCCCGTACCCGGTCTGGCGATGATTTTGGAGGTCCGGACATAGAAAGAGCTCAACGTTTAGGGGCCATTGCATTCACTGGCCTGACTGATCCAGAAGAGGCTTTTGAGTGGATTACTCAATTTGAGCGGATCTTCGAGATTATGCAATGTCCACCAGGAGATATGGTTCCACTGGCCACATTTATGCTGAGCAGCCAAGCTTACCGTTGGTGGCGTGGATTGCAACTGACTGGGTTGGATGCCCGTACTCTGAGTTGGGAGGACTTCCGTCATCGTTTCCTGGATCAGTTCTATCCTCGCTCCTTTCGTAATGCTAGGGAGGTTGAATTCCTACAATTACATCAGGGGGACATGTCAGTGGCAGACTATGAGCAGAAATTCCTGAACCTGTCCAGTTTTGCTCCTCTTTATGTATCTAACGAGGAGGACAAGTGCCGAAGGTTCGAGCAAGGACTGAGGAATGACATCCGAGGAATTTTCCATAAATGAACAGTGATTTTTTTGACATAAAGGAAAAAAATAATAATAATAAAGGAAAAGAAAAGAAATTTTTTTTTGATATGTATAAAGGAAAAGAAAAAAAATATCAAGAAAAAAGAAAAAGAAAAAAAAATTTAAAGGAAAGGGAAAAAAATTGATATGTATAAAAGAAAAGAAAAAAATCAAGGAAAAGAAAAAAAAATCAAGAAAAAAGAAAAAGAAAAAAAATTAATGGAAAAAGAAAAAAAAGGGTAGAAGTGGAAAATCACTGTAAATATACAGTGATTTTTCCACTTCTCCTTTAGTATAGACTAGCAATTAGGCTCGCGCGTTGCTGCGGGATTATTGAATTGAGTATTACTAATTTTCCATAAATGAACAGTGATTTTTTTATATCTATAAAAGAAAGGGAAAAAAATGCAGAATCGGTAAAATATTGTAAGGAAACAATGCTTTTTTTTTATCTCTTTTATGATTTTTTTGATATGTATAAAGGAAAAAAAAAAGGAAAATTTTCTTTTGATACGTATAAAGGAAAAGATATATATGAGGGAAATGAAAAAAAAATAAAGGAAAAGAAAAAAAATTGATATGTATAGAGGAAAAAAAATAATAATAAAGGAAAAGAAAAAAAAGGAAAGGGAAAAAAATTGGTATGTATAAAAGAAAAGAAAAAAAAAATCAAGGAAAAGAAAACAAAATAAAGGAAAAGAAAATAAAATATCAAGAAAAAAGAAAAAGAAAAAAAATTTAAAGGAAAGGGAAAAAAATTGATATGTATAAAAGAAAAGGAAAAAAAATTAAGGAAAATAAAACAAAATAAAGGAAAAGAAAAAAAAATTGATATTTATAAAGGAAAAGAAAAAAAATTAAAGGAAAATGAAAAAAAAAGTAGCCTTAAGTAACACCCTTCGATGTTTAGGTCATAGGGTGTATATATATCGGATCAAGAGAAAGGAAATAAGGATGAGCAATAAAAAGGGGTGGAGGTCTTGGCGGCGTGAAGTTTGTGCGTATTGAAAAAACAAAAAGGAAGTGCGGCCGGTTGGAAAAAAAAAAAAAAAAAGGGAAAGGCGCAGCTGCTTCTTTACAGAGGTTCACATACTGCAAAGAGCATAGAATAAGTGCGTTAGAGGCAAGCAGCTCGCGACCCACTTCCTGAGCCTCAATTTGTCGCAGCAAAGAATAAGAGGCAAGTTGCTCATTGCGGCTCCAGGATGAAGAATTGAAGGAGAGTCGCACTTGAACCCTAACATGGAGAAGTGACTAAATAGTAAAAGGTGGACTTCCATCCTTCTCTCTCTCACTCCGTGAAAAACAATGAGCACCAAAATATAGAGAGAAACAGAGCACGATTTAGGGCTTGTGTGAACAAGCCGTGAGTGGAAAAAAAGATATAAACACAAAGTTACTTTGAATGAGAAATTGCAGAGGCTCTTCGAATTCCATGTGATTGACGACCGCGTCTAGTGTCGTGCCAAACAAGATTGAAGACGAACATCAAGGTTACTAGGGGAGTTCAAGTAGCAACGAATTGAGGACTAGACTACCTTCTAAAGTGGGTTAGTAAGATGAGTCTACGTCGGTTGAATTTTTGTACTTGATTACTTTCATAATGGATTGACTCTTTGTTGATCGTTCTCTAATTGGATTATTAGCTGTCATTAATCTTCGTGTGACTAGGCTTAGGCCAAACTTAAATTATTTATTCACATATACTCTAGGTTTATTAGCTGCATTCCTTATGAATGTGTTTGGATAAAGGATTTCTAAGTTAATGAGAATTTACAAAATTTCATAATTTGCAATTCCATATTTACAATTTATTGATTTGTAAATTCTAATCTTTGGATATCAATTTTAAAAATTTATGGAAATTATAATTTCACTTATTTCAACTCATCACTTGAAAAATTCTATCCATTGAGACATAATTTCAACTCATCATTTGAGATCCTCAAATCCCCCATATTTTCCTCTGAAAATTTGCCAAATTCTAACTCAGTTTTCCAAACGAAGAAAAACTGACACCAAATGACCTGTTTAATTTGGCCAATTTTCAGGAGAAAAAAAATATGGGGGAATTTAAGGATTTCAAATGATGAGTTGAAATTATGTCTTAAGGGACAGAATTTTCCAAATGATGAGTTGAAACAAGTAAAAGAAAATGATGAGTTAAAAGAAATGAAATTGTAATTTCCATGATTTATAACATTGATATCCAAACGTTAGAATTTACAAATTAGAAAATTGTAAATATGGAATTGCAAATTACGAAATATTGTAAATTCTAATGTTTGGATATCAATGTTAAAAATTATGGAAATTAAAATTTCATTTGTTTCAACTCATCATTTGGAAAATTTTGTCTCTTGAGACATCATTTCAACTCATCATTTGAGACATCCAAATTCCTTATTTCTATTTTTTTTATTTTTAAATTATACAAACAAAGAAATTGATGCATATAAATTTTAAAATTCTTACTTTTTATCAAATCACTAGTTATTTTTCTTTATCCAAACAGACGCTATGCGTTTTCACATACACAAATTAGTTGACAATATTTTTCCAATAATATACTGCCAGATTTAGTTTTCCACTGCCCCTAATTAGCCCTCATCATTTGGCCCAAAAACTCATGGGTTTAGGGAGGTCCGATAGGCCCTGTGGACAAAAGTCCGGCCCGACCCATTATGGGTCGTGGGTCGGCCCAACCCGAGAGTTAGCGGGTTGGGCTTGGGCTTGGGCTTATGGTGTTCAAACCCGATAGGTCCGAGCCCGATAAAACCCGGTATGCTCAGCTAGACCCGCCATATAAACCCGGCCCATAAGCCCGAATATATAAAATTCTTATTATTTAAGAATTAATATCTAACTCATTTTTAATATTAATATTTCAGCCCAAATCCAAATCTAAACCCTAAGTCACCTAATTTATTTTAGAAAACTCAATGACGAATACCCAATACAAACCCTAACCAGCTAACCCTATGTCCACCTACTTAAATAAATTTCACTCAACTCTAACCCTTTCCACGTTCCGATTCTCCTCACTAATTGTATTATCTCTCTCCCAACTCTCAAAGTTCAAAACTCATATCTCAATATCTTATAAACTCACACTCACTCAACACAATCTCTCTTATCTCTCAACCTCATTCTTCCCTTTATGCTTACTTTCACTTCCCATTCTTCTCTCTAGTTGGGTACTCTTGAACAGTTTTGTTAGGGTTTTTAAGGTAAGGTTTTAACGAGGCCACGTTTTTGCACCCTTGTGTATTTTTATTTTCATTATTAATATTTATTTTCATATTCATATATTTTTTTGTAACTTTAAAATTTGATAAATAGTTTATTGCAAAAATCCACGTAAACTCGGCTCAAGTGGGCTTAATAGGCCCGACCCGAAAAACCCGATAAAGTCTAGTCTGATAAAGCCCAAGAATTTTTATATATGTAAGTAAGCCGGTCGACTCGGCCCGTAAATTAAAAAATTATTTAATAAGCCCAGTCCAATTCCAAAAAATTTCGGCCGAGCTTACTCGACCCGCCCCAATGACGTGGGCTACCCCCAATACATGCTGCCAACTATGGCATTTTGTGTGAAATCTTTGTAGTACATGTGCAGAAGTCCATCTACTTGTATGCGATTTTCTCTGCAGTTTGCTTGGATTTCGAAGAATATTAAAGTTCATTTTCTTAGAAATCGTATGTTAAATCATTTTTACATATGTGATTATAGTTTTATTTTGGGAATCGGCTGGATTAATTTGTATGTGATGTGATGGTGCTTTATAATATGTCATAAAGCTGAGTCTCCCAGAACACCTCAAATTTTTTTGCAGACCTTACGTGCTTCAGGGATTATTTCGAGGACTACCGGTTACACACGAGAGACGAGCACCAGAAGAATTTGGTGTCCGAGAACGGTGGTCAAAGGGGTTCCTATTGAGGCTATTGTTGCTATCCTCTTGTTCACGGTATCATTTCACTTTCAGCAAACATGGCAGCTGTATGCTCACACCATACGATCTTAACCACATCACCCTCCATTTCATCAGTCAACATCTCCAAGAGCTCTCAAGCCCTACTCCTCTTCCGCACAAATTTTCACAACCACGGCAAGCCTACATTTCCAATTTCCAATTCGAATCTCCACAGAATCTCTAAGCCCCAGCGCAAACCCAGCATTCTCTGCTCCCAAAGTGATAACCCTAAGCCTACCCACCGCCCTGATTACATTCCCAACCGCATCTCTGAGCCCAACTATGTCCGCATCTTTGACACCACTCTCCGCGATGGTGAGCAGTCTCCTGGTGCCTCCTTGACCTCAAAAGAAAAACTTGACATTGCTCGACAACTAGCAAAACTTGGCGTTGACATAATCGAGGCTGGGTTCCCCGCTGCATCCAATGAAGACTTTGAGGCTGTGAAGATGATTGCCATGGAGGTTGGAAATTCAGTTGACAAGGACGGATATGTGCCCGTGATTTGTGGGTTGTCGCGGTGCAATAAAAAAGATATTAAGAGGGCATGGGATGCCGTGCAGTGCTCCAAAAGGTCCAGGATTCATACTTTTATTGCGACCAGTCCCATTCATATGGAATATAAGCTGAAGAAGACTAAAGAGCAGGTGATTGAAATTGCAAGGGACTGTGTGAAGTTTGCCAGGAGCTTGGGTTGTGATGATGTCGAGTTTAGCCCTGAAGATGCTGGGAGGTAAGGTTTTTGTTACTCTCTCTCCCCCTCTCTCTGTCTCTGTTTGTGTGTAGTTTTGTGAGTTTATATAGACAAACCTACTTGGTTTGTTTGTGAAAAAAAATGAAATTTTAGTTCTCTCACTTTCTTCCATCCTTATATGTTTCTGGAATGGCTTAAACATAAAATTTATTGAAAAATCGTACATATGTATATATATACACACACATACTATATAGTCCCTTTTTTATGGATATTTCTAATTATTTTATTGATCTTTTCAGTCCTTTTGTTCCTGTCCAAATACATTTCATTTTCTTGTTTATCTTAATACTGCTGTCTTCCTTTTTTTTGGCCCAAATTCTTCCAGATCCGACAGGGAATTTTTGTATCAGATTTTGGGTGAAGTTATAAAGGCTGGGGCAACCACTTTGAACATTCCTGACACGGTGGGTTATAATGTGCCAAGTGAATATAGTCAGTTGATTTCTGACATAAAATCTAATACTTCTGGAATTAACAACGTTATCATTTCAACTCACTGCCAAAATGACCTTGGACTTTCTACTGCCAACACTATAGCGGTATGCCTTTGTTCTTTTTGTTTGTTTTCTTTTTTGTTTTTAGTGTTCATTTAGGCTACAAAATGTACTCACATCTCATTGGATCCATGTTCAGGGGGCATGCGCAGGTGCTAGACAACTGGAAGTAACTATCAATGGCATTGGTGAAAGGGCTGGGAATGCTTCATTAGAGGAGGTGAGGGTTTACTTTTTATGCAACATAAGATTATGCACTTCTGTCGTAAACGAAACCCAAAAGAGGGAAGTGAAATGTTACAGCTAGATTAGAATTACCCCAATCACTGGAGCCTAGATTTGTATAGGGAAATCAAGGGAAAACCTTAGGAACTTTTAAAGAATGGAAATGCTACAATGTAAATTCTCCCCGTTGAATTCTCTGTCAATTGGAATTTTTTTTTTGATAATTCAATAGTAATCCCTTAAGACATATCTAGAAAGGTCCCTTTAGAGTACCCAAACAGAATTATTAACCCCCATGGAAACATTAAAACCAGCTGGAAAGACTCTTTAGACTCCCAATAGAACATTAAAACCAATAGACAGACTTCCCAAACATAATTAATACCAATGAGAGAGACGTCAAACTTGATGTTTATTTAGTAAACTTTCCAGGTATCTCTGAAGGATCTAGAAAGATCTAGTTACTCAATCTTTAGACTCCCAATAGAACATTAAAACCAATAGACAGACTTCCCAAACATAATTAATACCAATGTGAGAGACACTTCAAACTTGATGTTTATTTAGTAAACTTTCCAGGCATCTCTGAAGATCTAGAGAGATCTAGTTACTCAATCAACTTTTAAGTTTAATTTTGTAAGGTTGAATCTGAAAAGTTCAACATTCTATGAAATAAGTATGTTTTCTGAGCCTGATGTCAAATCTATCTACCTTTGGTATTATGTTGTTTTCTAAAGGAAAATAACACCAGCAAGATGTTTGGCAATGAAATGAATTGTGTACCTTTGACATCGAGTTGTTCCAACACAAGGAATGAGGAATGAGGATCCATGATCTGTTTTCAGCATCTTTACACTACATTTTTCTTTTAATGAGGAAAATTTAGTTCATGAGAAACTCTAAACCAAGTGGACAAGCAATCCACCAGAAAAATAAGATGAAATAGCAATATTTCAACTAGTTATATCTATCAAAAGAAACCAGAATTAGTCATGATCCCAAAGCTTTTCAATCTAAACTAAAGGGGCTGAGATATTTTTTGAGAAATAGGAGGTACAGAAGCCAAAAGGGCTGCCAAAACTCGACCTTCTCCCACATCTCCATTTCAAATCCCCTTGCATTTCTAAAATTCTGCTGATTCGTTCCTGACCAAATTTCCCAAAATAATAGCCATCACTGTACAAAGCCTTGTTACATTGGCCTTTTTCCACCGCCAATACTTTTGACTTCTCAACAAGCAAAGGGACACGGTACCCAAGAGGTATTAAACTCATTAAATAACTAATCCCACAAAGAAGGGCTAGAGAAGAAAATATGATCCATATTTTCCCCTGAACACCACCTATGTGGGCATAAAAGGTACCATAGACTATGTCTTTGGAGTAAATCGCAGGTGTTAATCCTTCCATGTACCACCAACAAATCCAAAGCCTTAACCTTAGGTGGAAGCTTAAATTTGCACTCATGACAAAAGGTAGAAAATGAGGACCAGGACATATGTGTCTCAAACTCTCGGAACTCTGGCGCATCATTTGTCATTATGCATCATTATGTTCTTTTCTTGTTTCTAGCTTGTTGGTTTTGAAATAGAGTAATGTTTCCAGTCTTCAATACTCTACAGAATCATTTTTCATGATCTAGCATCCTATTCTTTTCATGTTTCCAGTCTAAATCCCATATGTCTCCCTTTCATCTTTTCAAGGCCCTCAAACCCTCTGAGTTCTCTAATGCTTTTGCTAAAAGATATTGGAAAATACTTCTGTATTTCTTAATTAATTAGATGTACAGTAGTGGAAGAGATATATACAGGTCTGAACTAGACTTAACTAGGAAGGAAATAAACTAGCTAAACTAGGCCTAACTTGGAAGGAAAGAAACTAGCTAAGTATGCACAAAAGGAAAGGAATCTGTACAGATTCTTGGTTGACCTTGGGTCAACCGATCATGGAGATTGAGATTGATTCTCAATCTCTTCTGATTCGGTTGGATCCTTAATACGCCCCTGCAAGATGGTGGAGCTGTCAGCGACACCAATCTTGGTACGTAGAAGCTGGAAACGTGGTCGGGGGATCGGCTCGGTGAGAGCATCTGCAAGCTAGTCATCTGTAGTGACATGAGAGACTTGGAGGAGGCCACGTGTGACATGGTCACGAACAAACTGAAAGTCAAGCTCCACGTGCTTCATGCGAGAGTGGAGTGCAGGGTTGGCACAGTAGAACGTGGTGCCAATGTTGTCACAAGAGATAGTGGGAATTCCTTCAACTGGGAGGCCAATTTCACGCAAGAGGGACTGAAACCAGATCAGTTCTGCAGTAGTGGAAGCTACTGCGCGATATTCTGCCTCAGTGGGGGACCGGGAGACTGCTTTCTGCTTCCTGGAACTCCAGGAGATGAGATTTCCACCTAGGTAGACCAGATAAGCTGTGGTTGACTTGCGGTCTGCTCGATCACCTGCCCGATCCGCATCGGAGAAGGCATGGAGATGGTTGAAGGAGTGAGCTGGCATGGAGGTGATTGGTGGTCCCACGTTGGAGGTGGAGGCCAAAGAACATGGTCCCTTTGAGGTAGCGCAGCACTCGCTTGAGGGCTTGCCAATGGAGAGTTGTAGGGGCATGCATGAACTGGGATAGCTTATTGACAGCATAGGATAGGTCTGGTCTTGTGAGATTGAGGTACTGCAGGCTGCCGACAAGGCGTTTGAACATGGTTGCATCGGCGGGTGGAGTACCATCCACTAGGGTGAGAATAAGCGAGACATCTAGGGGAGTGGAGACGGGTTTGGCACTGTCCATCTGAGCAGAGTGCAGTAGATCCTAGACATATATATGCTGGGAAAGAAATAGACCCGAGGGAGTGGTGAGGACTTCGACACCTAGGAAGTAGTGTAGGGTCCCGAGGTCCTTGACAGAGAAGCGGACAGCCAGAGCTTGAAGAACTTGTTAATGAGCTAGGAGCTGCTGCCTGTGACAATTAAATCATCCACATAAACCATAAAAAACAGAGTGTGAGAGCCTTGCCTCAGTAGGAACAGGGAAGCATCCGAGAGGGCATTAACAAAGCCCTGAGTAAGAAGGTAGGAGTGAAGCCCCTTGTACCAAGCCCATGGAGCCTGTTTAAGGCCATAAAGTGCTTTGCGTAGCTTGCATACATAGGTAGGATGAAGGGTGTCAACAAAGCCAGTTGGCTGGTCCATGTAAACGTCTTCTTGTAGAGTGCCATGATGGAAGGCATTGTTAACATCTAGCTGCCTTAACGGCCAGCCATTGGTGACAACAAGGTGGAGGATGAGCCGAATAGTGGTGGGCTTGACCACAGGGTTGAAAGTGTCCAGAAAATCAATTCCAGGACATTGATGATACTCCTTAGCCACTAAACGGGCCTTAAACCTGTCCACCTCACTAGTGGGAGTGCGTTTGATGCGAAAAACCCATTTGTTACCTACCACGTTTTAGTGAGGGGCTGGAGGCACAAGATCCCACGTGCCATTGCGGATGAGGGCATTTAGCTCATCAGACATGGCACTCCGCCACTTAGGGTCCTTCTTGGCTTGAGAGACACAGGTTGGTTCAACCAAGGGGGGCTGGAGTTGGGTGTTGGCAGTGAGGGCATAGCTGAGGACAGGTTTTACTGTGCCAGTTTGGGTGTGAGTGAGCATTGGGTGAGTCGACACTGGTCTTGGCGGTGGTGAAGGTTGGTGGGTGCGACGAGGGCGACGGCTGTAGGTAAGGAGGGGGGTGCTGGGCTGTGAGGTGGGTGGTGCGGGACAGGAGAACTGGGCCGCTGAGGTGAGGTGTCGTCCGTGGGCTGTCTGGTGGAGATAGGCGGCAGGAGTAGAGCATGAGAAGGTTCTGATGCAAGACTGTGCAGGAAGGATGTCTCAGGTGTGTCCGTTGAAGTGGTGGGTGGTGTGATCGCTGCTGATGGTGAGGTGGCAGTGTGAACAGGAACCAAAGACACAGGATCAAGGGTGGAGAGCTAGGTTTGGGTGACGGGAGGGTTCTGGGAGGAGGAAGGGGAACCAGGAAAGGAGGACTCATCAAACTGCACATGACGATAGACATAGAATTTGTGGGTGGATGCATCATAACAGAGATAGGCACTCTGGTTTAGGGAGTAGCCGAGAAAGACACAGGGTGTGGAACAGGGTAGGAGTTTGTTGGGATTGTAAGTGCGGAGCCAAGGAAAACAGAGGCACCCAAAGGTGCGTAGGCGGGAATAGGGGGGGGGGGGGGGTCGGTGGAAGAATGTTTCATAGGGACTTTTCTAGTGGAGGAGGGGGTGGGCAGCCGGTTTATGAGATACACGGCAGCCCTGAAGGCATATGTTCAGTAGGACAAGGGAAGGGAGGCCTGATAAAGGAGAGTAAGGCCTGTTTCGACAATGTGGCGGTGTCGCCTTTCGGCATCCCCATTGTGTTGAGGGGTGAGGAGGTGATTGATGTCGTGGGAAGCAAGGAATGGCTTTAGTTTGATGAATTCACCTCTTCCATCAGTATAGAGAGACGGGATGGGTTGCTGAAAATATTTTTCAACAAGGGTTTTGAAATCCACAAAGGTGGAGAAGACATCTGATTTTTTCTTAAGGGGATAGAGCCATGTATATTTTGTAAAATGGTCCCCAAAGATGACATAATATGAGTTTTTGTCCATGGAAAGGTAAGGGGCAGGGCCCCATACGTCACTGTAAATAAGTTCTAGGGGACGAGAGGAAATTAGGGAAGAGACACCAAATGGTAGTCTTGTACTTTTATTGCAAAGGCATGAATTACAGACAGTTTCTAGATGCTTAGGAGTTACATTAATGGAAGACTGACGGAGGACAGATTGGAGGACTTTAGAACTTGGGTGGCCAAGACGGCGATGCCAAAGATTAGGGGAGACCACCACACCCACCATAGCTTGAGGCCGTTGAATGGAGGCAGAGGACCACTCGTAGACATCATTCCTACTCCGGCCTTGTAGGAGAACCGCCCCCGTGCTGAGATCCTTCACATGAAAAGAGTGGGAAATAGGTTCAATAGACGTACAATTTTGTTGATTGAAAATTTAATGGAAATCAGATTTGTAGTCATGGAGGGAACACATAAAACATTGTTTAGAGTGAAGGGAGGGGAAGCGAGAGAGGGTAAGTTGGTTGAACCTGTGTGGGAGATACCAAGACCCTTACCGTTACCAATGATGATCTCATCTGGGCCAGTGTACTGGTGGGCATCTGAGAGATGACGAGTGGTGTTGGTGACATGATGTGAGGCACCAGAGTCTAGAAGCCAGCTGCTGGAGTGAGCTTCGGTGGCTGGGTTTGCCATGGGAGGAGGAGCCAAGGGAGTAGGAAGCTGGGGACAACGCTTGGCGGTGTGGCCCTGGACACCACACAGCTGACAGAAACCACGATAGCCAGTACCAGGCTGGTTGGAGCGGCGATTGGTGGAGTTGCGGTGGCCAGAAGGGCGGTGGTTGTCCTGTTGGTGGTATGAGTGGCGGCTGCCGGAAGAAGGCTGTGAATAACCGCTAGAAGTGTGGCCACGGTGAGCCTGGGACACCTGGGCTGTTATGGGAGGACTAGGGGCGGAAGGGGCTTTTCGATTGGTGGCTTCCTCATGCTGAACCAGCATGTCATGCAAGTTTTCAAAAGACACAGGGGTGTCCCTGGAACGGACAGCACCTGTAATGTCCTTGAATTGGGGGCCCATGCCATTGAGGACATGGAGCAGCAAATCGTCATCAGAGAGAGGGGTATCAATGGCAGCAAGCTCATTGGAGAGAAGACGAACCTCTTGGAGGTAGTCAGAGACTGGGCGGTCGCCACGGCGAAGAAGAGTAAGTCTCTCCTTGAGGCCAAGCACACAGCCACGTGCCTTGCTTGCATAGATATGGGTGAGGCGTTGCCATGCAGCGGCAGAGGTTCTGGTGGCAGCAATGAGCGTGATGACTTGAGGGGAAACTGAAGCCAAGATGGAGTGGAGAAGAAGCTGGTCCTGGCGGAACCAGAAGGCGCGGAGCGCAGGTTCTGTTGCTGGGGGCCAGGGATGAGAGCCATCCACAAAACTCATTAAATCATACCCGTGGGCATGGAACTGGGCACGCCAAGGGAAAAAATTGTTGGCCGTGAGCTAGATCGGAAGCTGTGCAGCAGTATTAATGGTGATGAGGGTGGGTAGATTAGGGTTTGGGTCATCGGTGGTTGGTGGGAGGGTAGGATTGAAAGGGGCGGCAGTGGTTTGAGCAACAGCGGCAGTGGGTTGGGCGGCCATGGATTAGGGTTTGTTTATGGGTTTTTTTTTTCTAGGGTTTTGCTCGGTGGAGCTTTTAGGGCTCTGATACCATAAAAGATATTGGAAGAGATATATACAGGTCTGAACTAGACCTAACTAGGAAGGAAATAAACTAGCTAAACTAGGCCTAACTTGGAAGGAAAGAAACTAGCTAAGTACGTACAAAAGGAAGGAATCTGTACAGAATCCTGGTTGACCTTGGGCCAGCTGATCACGGAGATTGAGATTGATTCTCAATCTCTTCTGATTCGGTTGGATCCTTAATATTTTCCACCAGATATTTTGTCTAAAAGCATCTTTTTTCCCCTTTGCCTGAATTCATTGCATCCTGAAATGCAACCAAAGAGCCATCTTAATCGCAACTTGCGAGCCCTCTAACCTTTTTTTTTTCAAAGACAGCTTTATCTGTTCAGAAATGATACATCAAGGTTATTCCAATAATAACATGTTCTAGATCCTAACCACGTGTTTAAATTGGTGAGTCTTTTTCTGTGCTAGAGTAGTCATATCCTGAACTTCAGGTCGATCTGATATCCCATCAATCAGGATTTAGAAACTTACTTTTCCATGTGATTTGAATTTTTTGTTTTTATATCCAGCCTTAACTTACAAAGATTTTGATAAAGATTATATATGTAAATATATTCATGAATATTACAGAGATTCATAGTCTGTGTAGATACAGTTTGAATGAATGTCTTGATCTGTTTGAATAATTCAGTGATTATTTTGCTGCTCTCCTGTGTTGGTTAGTACTGTGTTACTCACATTTTGTTAGGAAAGGAGGCTGAAGCTTAAGATATTCTTTCTAAATATGATTTTATCATGTTTCTTGGGATCATTGATTGTCTTATATTGTATTACATTGTTACATATTGTTTGACTTATCATTGCTTTGTCATATATATAAAAAAGGTTGTCATGACCTTAAATTGCCGGGGGGAGCACGTACTTGGGGGGCTTTATACCGGAATCAATACTGGGCATATCTATGTAACAAGCAAGATGGTAATTTCTTAACTACATTTGGAACTTCAACCAGTTATTTCTTCATCACCGTAAGTCGTTCCAATGGAATTTCTTATGCAATGGTTTGGTTGTTTAGGTCGAAGAGTACACTGGGTTGCATGTGCAGCCACACAAGGCTATCGTTGGAGCTAATGCTTTTGCGCATGAAAGTGGTATCCATCAGGTTTTGAAAGAATGTTCTATTTGTTGGCTTATCATCTGCATTACCCATATTACCTGTTGCATCTTTTCAATTTTAAATGCCTTTGCTAATTTTCATAGTTTCAGTTATACATTGAATTTGTTAATATGTATGTGTAAAAGGCCATATGATATATAGGATGGAATGCTTAAGCACAAAAGTACATATGAAATTATATCTCCTGAAGTTATTGGGTATGAGCGGTCAAATGAAGCTGGTATTGTCCTCGGGAAACTAAGGTATAATGTCTCCTGTTATGCTAATTGTGGGCTGAATACTCTTGTTTTCTTGTATGAATCAATAACCATGTTATTGAAGGATGATTTCTTGATTTCTACATCTTCTCTGTGGCCGAGGTGTTAACTGAATCTTGAAAATTTTGTTTTTTATCTGTATCACAAGTGAAGGATGGTTTTTTAAGCTGGCTGTCTCATAGGTAATATAGTGAGACTGCTTATAAATGCAGTGTACTGTCAAATACGACTTTGTGGGTCTAGACTACCTTAGCTTTTAAATGTGAGTTCATATTATGTAGTAATGAAGACCAATGCTGTACTACCATGCCCTCGAATCTTTGTCTGTAATGGCACAAGTCTCAAATTTCATTTCCTCTTATTGTTGTAGTTTTTATCTGTACCAAATAGTTTAGCCAAAAATCTATAGAATGGGCTCATTATTCTTGAAGTCTGAAAAACTTGCTCAATAAGAAATGGATTCTGTTGTTACACTTATACATGCAGGACATATGCAGGATAGTTTCTGCTTTGTATTGGAGTTACTTAATTTCATATGTGCATTATAATTTTATACATTCATCCTTCTTCGTAGTGATTTTTTTCCCTTTCCTTTTCTGGATGTAATCTACTTCTGTAGTGGGCGTCATGCTTTGAGAAAGCAACTTGAAAAGGTATGCGTGATTCTCATTTTTGCAAGGTTTATCAATTTAACTTTTTAGTTGGTATTCTGCATTTCCTTATGTTCTTCTTTACTGTTGTTAGCTTGGTTATGATCTTGAGGATGATCAACTTGACAGTATATTCTGGCGTTTCAAAGCTGTAGCCGAACTGAAAAAGGTAAATTGGAAAGTGTAATATTCTCCTCATGTTTTCCATAGGTACGATTCTGGTATGGACCTAGTCAAATATTAGGATGAAATTTGATCTTCTAGAAATATTGGTAATTGGGGTTCACGGAAATGTCAGAGAAATATCGGTAAAAATTAAACATCAGAAATTTACTTAAAGGCATGAAAAACCATGAATGAAAATTTAGAAAATTGCTAAAACAGTCAATCCTGGACAAATATATTACTTTTAAGGTGAAAACTGTTTGTGCCAGTGCCAAAGATTTGGTTCCTTTGAACCATATGGCAAACTCGTACAATTGAAGTCAAATTAAAGATATCTGCTATATCCCGTAACAAGCCCATTACACTGTGAGAGGAGCCTGATCTAAGATTGCTCAGGATGAACATATTCCAAAAATGAATTTTGGACAAATGATGTTGGAGATGATTGGATGCATGGACTACACACTATCAAATAGGAAATTAAAAAAATAAACAGAAGGCTGGCACATCGTGGGGAACACAAAATAGTTGTTTCATAGCTTGAACCAAGTTCAAGTATACAGTCTCAGATCTTGAAACAGACAAGAATGCAAGGAATCTGAATTTCGTTGCAGAATGGACAGTGAAGCTATCAGATGTGTGAATGCCTTTCTGTCCTCTTTTGTTGACGGATTGTAATTTTATCATTAAATACCGGCTCTGAATCTGAAAAAACAGAATCTGCAAAGAAATCATTCTATTAGTTAAGATGCTAGTATCTGTCTTTGACTTATGTGAAACTGAATGAAGTCTTAGGGTCTGAAACATATCAGTGCTTAACAATAGACATCGTTTTTGTTCATGAAGATATTTTCTATGCACTCTTATATTAACTGTTGGCATCCCAGAGGGTAACTGATGCAGATCTCAGAGCACTGGTGTTAGATGAAGTTTTTCAGCCGGAAGTTGTCTGGAAGCTTCATGATTTACAGGTTTGTCAAGATAATTATCAACCTCGTTCATTTTGGGAAAGTGACTCACCTCCAATTTACCTGGACTGAATTCGCAGGTTACCTGTGGAACTCTTGCTCTTTCCACAGCCACTGTTAAACTAATTGATGCTGATGGGAGAGAGCACGTGGCCTGTGCAGTTGGAACGGGTCCCGTGGATTCAGCTTACAAGGCTGTTGATCTCCTTGTGAAGGTTTGATAAAAATATTTGAAATCATGAATATTCCAATATATTTACATTTGGTACTTGAAAATATTTATGGTTACACTACTGCTGTTGGGCATGTTTCAAGCTCTGGGTTTGGTGGATAGTTGGTATGATTAAGAATAATGGTAATTAGCCGTTTGACTCTTTTCAGGGTTGACATCTTTGATGAATTTATGAATTCATAAAGTTTAACGGAGACGTATGATGGATGGTGACAATAATTTGTTCAATTTTAGACTGTAGGCCTAATTGTTGCTACGGTCCCTGAATTATACTTCCAGTTGTACCTTCGTCCCTGAATTCTAAATAGTTGCTTTGGTCCCCCAATTAGATTACGAGTTGCACCAGTGGTCCTTCTTGAGCTCAAGTATCTATAAAAAAATAAACTAACAGAAAAAAAAGTCACAGAGACTGTAAAAGTAAGTCCAACCAGCCATCTCACATGGCCTCCACCAACCACTCCCTCCTACCACCACATGCTCTCACAAGCCAACCGACTCTCTGGCTTCCGACATCAGGGGAATCAAAATCTCCACCCCCAACAAAACATTCACACCCAATCCTCGACCCCCCTCCTCTAACCTCTCCCTATTGAATTTAGATTGGGATAAGTTTCCAATTTTGTGTGAATTGTTGTATATGTGCCTGTTTTCTTCGTTCCAATAATGGCCTTGTTGAGTTCTTTAGAAGCAATTCTATTTGCTGAGTTACAGGGATTGCCCTAGGTGTATGCGTGGTTTAGGGCAGTGGTAGAGATATGGAGACGGAATTGGGTAGATGTCATGAGAAGTTTTATAGAGAGAGACAAAGATGGTGTGAGTTTAGAGTAGGTGGTGGTTGTGGAGGGAGAGGTGTTTAGATCGAGGCCAGGAAGAGGAAGAAGTGGTGGGCTGGCAGTGGCCATGAGTCAGGGAGGCCTCTGGGCTGAGCAAAGTTCTTATTTGTTATTTTAATAAATTTCATTTCCCCTAATGGATCACATGCATGATATTGCATCAATTGTGTTAAATTTGCATAAATTGTGATGGAAAATTTAACACAATTGATGGAAAAGAATACTTATGGAACTTGAAACCTAATTGGAGGACCATAGCAATCGTTTTCAAAATTACAGGGACGAAAATGTAGCTGGGGGTATAATTCAAGGACCATAGAACAATTAAGGCAGTTTTTTATATTGTGGAACTTAGTTTCTGTATATAAGTTGTGCTACGACAGATATTTATATTTGGCTGTGTTGTAAAGAAGTTTGTTCTCCCTTGGTATAACAGGAACCGGTAACACTCCTTGAGTACTCTTTGACTGCAGTCACCGAAGGAATCGATGCAATAGCCACTACTCGAGTCCTAATCCGACAGGATAATAGTTATGTGGCCACTCATGCTCTCACTGGAGAAACATTTCAACGAACATTCAGGTATGGTGTCTAAAAGTGGGTCTGTTTTAGAGTTTGCATCTTTTCTTCGAGTTGCATATTTTCTTCGAGTTTGCATATTTTCTTCTGCTCAGATGTTAACAAGTGATAGATATGTATCTCAATTTTGTATTTCGGTTGCAGTGGAAGTGGAGCAGAAATGGATATTGTTGTTTCTAGTGTCAAGGCCTACATCAGTGCATTGAATAAGATGCTAGGTTTTCAGGAAAGGCCATCGACAAAGAATCCAGCTGATAGAACCTCAGTGACTGCATGAAAGGAAGGCCTAGGCGTTGATGTAGTTTTTGTAACCTATAAAACCATGGTTCTGTTTGATTTATTTCCTTCTGTACTGACAACTTAGATTGGCAAATGGACAAGTTTTGGAAATGTAATTGTTGATAAATTTTTTTATTTTTTTATTTTGATAGAAAAGATGTTTTATTTAATATCGTGAAAGTGGTAACTGTGGTATAAGGAAAGAGACGGTGTCTTTTGCAAATTCAAATTGTGAATAGTTGCAAATTCAAATTGTGAATAGTTGAAATAATAGTAAAATCTTAAAAATTTGCAGCTTGGTTTAATTCATTGGAAACAATGTCAATACCTACAAATACAAAAAAAAAAACAAAATTACAATATATAGTAATGATTGGAAGTTATTGGCTTTGGCTAAGAGTGTTAATCGGTTTTTTGGTTCGGTTTTTTTACCGAAACCAAAATCAATTGGGGAATCGGTTCAGTTTTTCCTCCAATGCGGTTCGATTCGATTTTTTCTCTTATTCGGTTCTGTTCGGTTCGGTTAAAATCGATTTTTTTCTTCAAATTATGGTGAATCGGTTCGGTTGAATCAGTTCAATTTTCTCTAAAAACCAATTTTTTTTTTGTACTTTTGTACTTTTATACAATAATCAATATTTATTATCTAATTAATGTCCATTACAACCTAATTAATGTTTATTACAACTAATTAAGATTCATTATAACTAATCAATGTTCATTACAAAGTAACCTAAAGCATTTCGGTTCGGGTCGGTTCGTTTTTTAGTTCCATTCGATTCGGTTCGATTCGATTTTCTCCAAACGGTCTCGATTTTCCTTCGGTTCGGTTCCGATTCAGTTTGGTTTTTCGGTCGGTTTTTTCGAACCAATTAACAGGGGGCTAGCTTTGGCAACGGACTTAAGTGTTTGAGCATCAACGGAAGATTTGACCAAGCATATAAAGGAAGCAACCATAAGACATGAAGAAACGTTGTATAAGTTTCTAAAAAAAATATAAAGAAAATAAACAATTACGCATCTTCAAGTTTATATGCTTGGTGTCTTATGGTTAACTGGGAATGCTCATTCAAATGCATTCTAGTCTTGAAACAACCCCTTTGTTGTGGTTAAGACCTTTCTATTGTGTGTTGGCCTTCGGTTTGCTGACGAAGAAAATAAACAATTTGACTCATTATTAGGCTTGTTTAGGTTATGTGGGCTTGACCCATGTTTGGTGTTTGAGCATTAAGCATACGATTCAATGAGTCTGGTCTAATATAGTGTCAACAGAAATCCCCCAATTCTTGACCGAGGTGGAATTTTTCGGTTAGGGACTTATCTTTTTCTTTCAAACTCGATGGGAAGTATACTTGTGGTCCCCCCATGTAAGGCCCGTGCCTTGAGAATAACGGTAAACAATGCCACATCGCTCGGGGAGGGAAAGGTGATGTGTCTTATATGTATGGACGATGTCTTCCTAGCAACGACGCCTTTTGGGAGCTCACTGGCTTTGAATTTGGTTGGAACTCCAAAATTAAGCTGACAGGATCCCACCCGCAAAACACTAGAATTGTACACTTAGGCCCTACTCCCGTCTAACAAGAATCAAATTACGCATGAAACTTTATCAGACTAGGGATACACACTAGTCTCTCTAGTTCATGTCTCCGCCTTTGAGCCTCGATTCCCATGTAACACCCCTAGAGGGTTACAAAAACCAAGAAAACGTGTGAGTAGACAAAAAAAACGTGTAAAAAACATAATTTGAAAATATCTATCTTTTACCCTCTGTTTTCCAAAACCATGCATGCATTAAAAACCATTTCAATTCGATTACAACAAAACACAATTTAAATTCTCGAAATTTGTGAAAACATCTGTAATGCCATTAGCTGCAAAATAACTGTTAATCACAAACCAGTTTAACCACGAAATACTAACAAGTCACAAACATGTTAGTCAACTACATCAATGCCACATATATCAAAGATCAAACAACTGCCCTAGTGCCAGGCACCCACAAATCCACTCGGGAATCGGAGGAAAGCTCGACGTCCGAGACCACCAAAACCATCAATCCACATCACAAGAAAGGTTACTCATCATATATCACATCAATAATACACAATCAATCCATATCCAACATTATCACAGAATTCACACAAAGTCGCCTCAATATCACTGCACAAACACAACATCAACCATCACACCACAAGGGCAATACCAGTAGGCCATCACTTACGCACTCACTCGGGAACTAGAGCCCCAAACTCGACGTCCGGATCATCACAACACAGTCTCAGGAATCGGAGCCCCGGGCTCGAATTTTGAGACTTAGATCCAATCAACACAATCACAGTCATACACAATACTAGTCTCAGGATTTGGAGCCTTCAACTCAACGTCTAAGACTACTTAATTAACAAGCATCATAACACATATAACCGACCCAAGTCCAATTCAAAATCATCACTACCACAGTTTGCATCAACCATACCAATAACACATACTCATATCACATCTCATATCACAAATCAAATCTAAAGTCAACCCCCCGGCCTAAGCCCAAAAACCAAGGTACACATTGTTCTTCGTAATACGTGCATATAAAGCATTTTCCTTGAAAATCCTTCGGAAATCATAAGAAAACCACGAATACACCAAAATCACCTTATTTCATAGTTCAAACTTTGTACCTTCCAAATCTATAATCCAAACCAAAAATCCAGAAACACATACTCGAGAAACACCGTAAAACGAACCATTAAAGGATTTCCGAAAAACCATCCAAAATCATATAAAAATCACCAACATACCGACATAATAATCTTCCAAATCACATTTCATACTAAATCCCAAAACCATATTTGAATCAGAATCCAAAATGGAATTTATGTAAATCCTCGAAAAACACGCAATAAAATATTAATAAAATATTCATAAAACCACCGAATATCCAATAATATTTCCAATCACTCCAATGCCACCAAAACACATAGAAACACATTTAAATCATGTAAGTGTGCATGCATAATAGTTGAAGGAAAGAAAAAGAAAGTCCACTCACACACCATTTAAATAACTGAATCCCAATTTGCACGCATTTCCATAATTTTCGAGAACATCAATTCCTGCCACAAATCATGTCTTAAGATCACTAAGCATCTCAAATAGCTTCATATTTAATCCCATAATTTTTTTTTTGGATTTTTAGACGAATTTAAAACGAACACTAAACCTTCAAACAACCAAACATACCCTAAATTGTGTCTGACTGACTCGAAACCTGTGCCAAATTGTTTATAACATTGAAAGCATAAAAAAACATGTTATACACATGCCCAGATTCCCTAGCATGTATTCCCACATCCCGCCTGAAGTGGCTGCGCATGAAGCCCACGCGTCAGGGTGTTGTTCATCGTTCTTGTAGCTTGGATGACTGGTTTTTCAGGTCGTCCAACCCAACGACCCGTCCCAGTCCTATCTCATTCATTTTTCAACCTTTTTTAGTTATGTTTCAACCATTCTACTCTACATTAACCCAACAATGGATCTATATAGTTAAAATACAAGGAAACGTACCAAAAATCGTTGCTCAAATCTTTCAAGTTTTGGCCATGGTGTGTTCTTTGAACCTGGATGATCTCGACATCTGAACTTGCAAATGAGGGCCTCGTTAGAATTGCAGGAACCCCAAAAAGGGTGATCTGAATCTAGTTTCTAAGGTTCCCAATTGAAAAGAGACTAAGAAACCTAAAACCCGAAATTATCATCACGGTTTCACCATCACCTTTCTCCCTAGCAGTCTAGGTTTTGTACATTCTTTCCCTTTCTTCCTTGCTTCCACTTCCCCTCACTCTCCTTTATTCTCTTCTCTTCTATGTTTCTCTCTTCTCAGGTTTTTTTTTTTTCATTTTTTCTTCATTTTCTCTCTTGGTTGAGAGCCCACACACAACATAAACAGTACAAATAATCATGCATAGTCAGCACACACACATCCCTAAGGGATAGGGACACATGTCACCTTCCAATTTAGCACAAAAATATATCACAAAGAAAAATTACAAAAATGACCTTCGAATCAAATTACCAAATTGTCCCTGCATAATCTAGACCTAGAACAAAACTGTCCAAACTCCGTTTTAAGTATGCCACCTACCGACGTACTCTGAAAGCCAAGACCTTTATAATGGTCCCCTCGAATTACCTAAATGAGGCCCCGATCAAAATTTCAATATTTTGACTTTGATAAAAAAAAAGTCAACTCTTTGACTTTGGGGCAAAATCATCCTTTTCTCCTTAAATTTCCCAATTTCACGTTTCCTCGAGATTTGGGTCGTTACATAAGCGATATTGGGCTGGAAAAATCCTAGGATGGGTTGGGTGACCCATTAGGAAATTGTGCATGAGTTCTCAGAAACAAAGCCGTGAGGGCTGGGCCCAAAGCGGACAATATTGTGTTAGGGGAGTCGGGCCATGACAAAATAGTATCAAAGTTGAACCCCAATCGGAAGTGTGACAGTGAGGACGCTGGGCCTCAAGGTGGGTAGATTGTAAGACCTGTGTCTTGAGAAGAATGGTGAGAAACCCCACATCGCTTGGGGAGGGAAATGTAAAGTGTCTTTTATGTGTGGACAATGTCTTCCCAGAAATGAGGCCTTTGGGAGCTCGTTGTCTTTGGATTTGGTTGAAACTTGAAAGTTAAGTGATATTAGGTTGGAGCAATCCTAGGATAGGTGACCCACTGGGAAGTTGCACATGAGTTCCCAAAAATGAAGTTGTGAGGGCTGGGCCCAAAGCGGACAATATCGTGTCAGTCGAGAGAGGTCTTCAAGTTGTGCGCGTGCTTTCTTGTTCGGACACCCTCAACGGTCGTTGTGCATGAGATTAGCCTATCAGTGTGGTGCTCTTGGCCTTCTATGTGTTGTACTTGTTGGTTTAAAATCAGTTGGTGTGTATCTTGTAGGATAGGAGACATGTATGTTTTAGTTGTGTTGGTCTATTTAGCGTAGGTGTCATGGTACTCAGTTTGTGAGGTGTCTGTCAAGCATTTTGTGTGGCTTCGTTGGCGCTCACTAGTCTAGACGCAGTAAATGAGGTATTTCGAGTGAGTCGGCCTCGAGTGAGTCGGTTTATGCAGTAGAGGTAGCATAGTACTCAGTTTCTAAGGCGTCAACCGAGCAATCTATGTAGCTTGGTTGGTTTTTCCTAATCTTCTCAGAAGAGTCGATATGTGCAATAAGAATGGCATATGACTTGGTTATGGTGACGATGGCCGAGATATCGGTGTGACAGGTCGCTCAGTTGGTTTTTGCTTAGCCTTTTTGTAATGATCCTTGATGCTTCCTTATGGAGGTTGGTTGAGTTTGTTTGCCTGTTGGTTCGAATTTTGTAGGCTTGTGAGAAGGTTGGTATTCTCGGCTTGCGAGATGGTTGGTCTTTGCGGCTGTGTCGTTGTGTTCTAGATGTGAGACACATGTCGATCTCTAATGTTATCGATTTACAAGCAGTGTTGTGGCACTCTACATGTGGGACACATGTTGGCCTCTAAGGGGTACAATGCTTCGAATTCTGTGTCGTTGTCTATATATAGGAGTTCTCTTCCTCGATATTTCTAACTTTGCATTTTGTTGAGTTTGTTAGTTTTTCAGGCAATTTTCGATGAGTGTTCTATGACGGTCTTCATAGTTGTGCGATTTACGATGAGCTGGCTCTGCCTTGAAAAAAACTAGTAAGTGATCGTCCTCCTTGTTATTTTTTGATTGAAAGTAGGTTTTGTTGAAGAACTGGGCAGGAGCCTAATTTGGTGAGTGCTCAAATCTTCCAGGTTTTAGGGTCGACCTCTGAGTTTTTGTTTTTATTATAGATGTTTGATACTAGTAGCTCGGTAGAGGGGAGGGGTACAACTCAGAGGTCAAGGAGTCCTCGTCCGAGAGTCTTTGCATCGTAGAGCATACTCGGTCTGTAAGTGAGGATGAGTCAAGCTCTAGAGAGAACAAAGCTAAGAGTCAGCTAGACAAGGAAATGGTCTAGGGTTAGTCTCTATATTTGAGATGGTTGATAGGTGTATATAGTAAGGCAAAGATTTTATAAAGTGTTGAAGTTTACCCACGGTCGGAATAAGGGTAGTGTTCTCGTTCTAGCAATTGGGTCATCCCATAAGCGCTTGATGCCCAGTGCTTTGCCAATTTTAAAGGTTGCGTTTATATTGTATGAGCTAGTCAGCTAGTCGAGGCAGGGTTGAAAAAACTCCTAGTCGAGTTCGACATTCCTAACTTGGTGACCATGAGATTTTCAACGAAAGGTGAGGTACCGAGCAATCCACTAATCAGAATGGCCAGATTTACTCCGAGTTGTTGTCTTCTCGCATATGACTGCCATATCATCCGTGATTGAAGAAGATGGTGAAGAGGATGCGAGTTGCGCTCGGTTAACCAAATCCCAATGTTTGGATCGTGCTATGCTCCCTCTACACGACCTTCCCTTGGGCTGAGATTCCCGAGCCGACCTACGCACAAATAACGTACTTATATGATTTTGGCTTCCAGCAACAGAGCACTAGGTGGATATATGTTTGATGCATCAAGAAGTCTGAGAGGGGTGAGCTCCCCCATAACCTGCTGATAATCTTACAAGACTGGGTTCTTCTTTATCGGTGAGAAGTAGGAACGGAGCACCGAGGAGGGTCCCATAGTGGGGAAGTTCCAGATCGAAGGTGCTTAGTATTCTTGGTCTTTAATATGTCGATAGTGCTTGTTTGTTTTCTATTTTTTTTTTCAAGTCTTGTTATGATTCTGACTGTTAACTTGGTGTGCAGGTTTGTTTCCGACTGAGGACATCTCGTGGGCCGAGAAGAAAATTAATAAGAAAGTGAGGAGGAAACTAGACGACGTGGAACACATCCGACTAACGCTTCAATTGCCCGGGCTTTAACGCCGAGCTGGTCTAATCGACTCGGAATAGCATAAGTGTTGCTTCTTGTCATCTTTTATGTTGCTTTGTGTGTTCAGTTGCTAGCTGTTGGGTTGGCCTTGTAGTTCCCCACCACCTAGTCAACAAGAAATTGAAAGAACCCGAGAAGCTCATGGAGAAAGTTAAGGAGGCTGAGGGGTCATCTAATGCCCAGCCAAAGAAGCACAAGGAGTCGTCCATGAAGAGGGATGCTGCCACTCGGATGGGGTCCATATCTCGGTGATTGGCTTGGCTCCTTTTGTGGACTAAGTAGCTAAAAAAGTAGACCGAGTGGTCGTTAAAGAGCACGTGGATTCTCGATCAAAGGCTCTTTAACCAGAGAAAGTGTGGTCGCCTGACCCTAGGAAGATGAAGATTCAAAGGAGGCCAAAAGCATCTTTCATTCTTAATTGGTGCTAGCGTGGATTGAGTCTCATTTGATGCCCCCGTCGAGGTTTTCACTACCTCTATCTCCATCTTGGCTTGATCAAAGGATCAACGAGGTGCTGCCTAGGAGTGATGAGAGGATCGATATTGATCTCTTCATTGTGGAAAAAATGAGCACCGTCCCTAACACGTCCTCTTTCTCAGCCACCATCTGTTGTGCTAGGTAGATGGTTCCATTTTTGAACCGTATCTATCTAGGGGAATCGATTATGCTCGAAGAGTTGACCAATAATCCTATTGTGAAGCTCAAGCAAAATATGAAGTAGGTGTTTCTGTTGCTTTTGAATGTAAGTTTTCCCTTGTTGTTTTTTTTAAAGTTTTTTTTTTTGTTTCGAGTCAGCTTTGACTAGTCTGTGTGTAGACTCTCAGTGAAGTATACCTACAAATTGCTAACATTCAAAGGAAGGTCGGTTCGGCCTTGCGAGAGAAGGAGAAATTGAAGCAATAGCAGCAAGATTTGTCTCCCAAGCTTAGGGAGGCTGAGCTGACCCTCAAGGCCAAAGGTGATCACACTCGGCAGTTTGAGTTTAAGAAGAGTAGGATGTCTAAGATGGCGGTGAACAAGGAGGACTTGAAGAAAGAGTTGCTAGAAAGTAAGGAAAAAATGAAGGATGAGTTGCTTGTTGGTCAGACGGAGCTGAAGGCCAAGCGAGAGGTGGGCGAGAAGGATTTCTGCCATCATTGGAATGAGCTTAATTAAGTGAAGGCTACTCAGAAGGCCGACCTTGCCTAGATCTAAGAGGAGGCGGTTTCCAAGTTCAAGGTGACAACTGATCAAAAGAAGATCAAGATGGATTATGCCACCGAGTGCGACAGGGTGCTCTACAAGAACCTCTTTTTCCACAACCCTGGGCTATCAATTGAAACCCCTCATTCGCTCGGTCGGGATATTGCAGCTAAGGACTTTGAGTCTAACTCCGAGGAGGAGGAAGACCGTGGTGATGGAAATAAGGCCGAGGGGAAGTAGGCCGAGTATGAGGATCCTCAGCTAACCAAGAAAGAACAACTAGAACAGGAGCCTCCTAGGCCAAAGAAACCGGAGAGACAGCAAGTGTAAGAAGTAGAGCAAGAGTAGACTCGTAGTTGGCTTAGTGCCTTGTAATAATTAATTTTTTTTATCTTATGCTATCGACCGATGGCCCCCTTTTGTAATGTTTTTTTTTATCAATCCAATGGTCTTCATGAATGAAAGTATTTTTGGTCTATCTACTCGACTTACTAGTTCCTTGGTTGTGACGTTTTATTGTTTTTAACCGACTTGTATGGATATGCCAAGTAACATTTGGCTGAGTGTATGCTGAGTGTAGTAGAAAGCTGACTTTGTGTTCTCGAGTCGTGACCACGTGTTGAGTGTAGGCTAAATGTGCATGTACTCCGAGTCTATATGTTTGAGGAGGTCAAGTGTGAAGTGTAGGCTGAGTGTGCCAGTATGACGAATCGATTGTTTGAGTCGTTGGCCCGAGGTTTGAGTGTAGGCCGAATGTGTCTGTAATCTGAAGTGTAGGGCGATTGTGCCTATACTCTAACTCCATTATTTGAGTTGTAGGCTCGAGGTTCGAGTGTATGATAAGTGTGCATGTACTCCTACTCGATGTGTTTGAGTCGAGGCCAAGTGTCGAGTATAAGCTAAGTGTGCTTATACTTCGACTCGATTGTTTGAGTCATAGGCCCGAGGCTTGAGAGTAGGTCGAGTGTGCCTGTATTCTGACTCGATGTGTTTGAGTCTAGGTCAAGTGTCGAGTGTAGGCTAAGTGTGCTTGTACTCTGACCCGATTTGTTTATGTTTGTATGTAATGTTTTTATTATGTGTTTAAATAGTATAATTTGTAAAAAACTTGACATTGATAATTTGTCGACCAAGTCTGACCGAGTATTGCACATTCTGCTCTGGTTTGTGAATCATGACCCGATAGGATTTCCCATGCATATCAGTTGGGATAACTAGCAGAGTCCCAAATGTCATTGAGAATGGTGTCTCGTTTGTGGCTATCTGATGTGAAGTTTGGTATGACTATAGTGCATTTGGGAGGATTTCTGAATACTTTCCCTTTGTTTCGTCGAGTTCGGTCATCAAATTGTTTTTGATGATTTTGTTGTCAACCTTGACTTGGACAATGGATTTTGGATGAGTAGGGGAGGTGAAGTGCAAGTTGATGTTGCGCCTTTCGCAGAAGGCGCGAAAGTGAGCTTTGCCGAATTGCTTTCCGTTGTCTGTGACAATCGTATGCGGAAAACTGAAGCTGTAGATGATGCATTGGAAGATGAAAGTTTCAATATGCGTGGTAGTGATTGTGGCCAGGGCCTTGTCTTCGTCCCACTTTGTGAAGTAGTCCACTGCAATCACGGCGTACTCTTGTCTCCCCTTTTCCAGTTGACATCTTGCCAATCAGGTTAAGTCCCCATTGTAAAAATGGTCACGAATAGAGCTTGGGTGTAAGGTTATCTGGAGGAATATGGAGAAAAGGAGTGAACCGTTGGCACATGCTCGGCTAGTAGAAACCTTGGTGGAAATCCTTGTGCGCCAATGATTGGGGGCTAGAGTGATTGCTGCAAATGCCATCGTATATCTTTTTCAGGATGGCTCTTCTGGCTTCCTGAACAAGGCAATTCAAGAGAGGAAGAATGAATCCTCGCTTGTAGAGTTGGAAGTTGATGGTGTATTGGACTTCCTGTGGGCAGATCTTCTTGGTTGTAATCTTGTTAGAAGGAAGAGTCTCGTCGGTGGGGAAAAAAATCAGAGGAGCCATCCATATGGAGCTAGTGTTGATAATGTGGATGGAAGAGTGTTGAGTTCTTGATGGGTAAGGATTTCTACTAAGACATTTCGTTTTTTTTTTTTAAAGGGAGGATGCTAGCCGAGAAAGAGCATTGGTGTGGCTATTTTTTGACCTTGGAATTCTTATGATTGTGTGGCTCTCAAAACCGTCCAAGAGAGACTTGGCCAGTGTCCTATATCATTCCATGGAAGAATCCTTCGCCTCAAACTCTTCATTGATCTAGTTAACTATGGGCTAAGATTCGCTGTAGATTTAGATTTTCCTGGCTTCCATGGTCGTAGCCAAGCGGAGGCTGGCAAGAAGAGACTCGTACTCAGTTGTGTTGTTGGAAGCTTTGAACATGAAACAAAGAGTGTATTCCATCTTCACTTTGTCTGGGGTGGTGAGGACGAGTCATGCACTTGAGCCACTATGGTAAGCTGATATGTCTACATAAAGGAGCCAGGTTGGCTTGTTGGTGTCCAATTTTGGTCTTATGGCATCCAAGGTCTGTGTTATGGGTGGCAAAACTAATATCGAGTTTGCTATGTTTGATTGCCCATTTTAGTAGTCTTTCGGATGTTTCAGGCTTGTGGAGTACTTATCACAGTGGTTTGTCTATCGCCACGATGATTGCATGAGCTTAGAAGTAGAATCTAAGCTTCCTAGATGACATGCTCAAAGAAAAGGCAAGTTTTTCAAGGTATGTGTACCTTCTCTTGGTTCTTAATGTTCCATGCTCACATAGTACATTGGGTGTTTGACTCCATCATTCCTTTTGATGTGCACTGAGCTAGTTGCAGATGAGGAGACAAAGAGGCATATGAACAAGGTCTCTCCCGTGTTTGGTCTTGTGAGTATTGGTGTTTTGCTCATGTTTTCTTTCATTTCGGTGAAATCCTTCGTGCATTCTTCTTTCTAGGTAATATGTTTGGACTTTCCTTTGAGGGATTTGAAGAATGGTACACACTTGTCGATGATATTGGATATGAAGTGAGTGAGAGCTGCAACTTAGCCAGTGAGGCTTTGTATTTCCTTCTGGATGCGTGGGGGTTCCATGTTGATGAGTGCCTTGATCTTTTCTGGGTTGGCCTTAATCCCTTACTAACTTATCATGAAGCCTAAGAACTTTCCAGAGCCTACTCCAAAAATGCACTTGGCTAGGTTTAACTTCATCATGTATCTTTTAAACATGTTGAACATTCGTGAAAGGTTGGGGATGTGCTGGTTGGCCCTGTATCCTTGATAGGTAGCTTCTTCGTTCTTTAGTTCGAATGGAATCACGTTGTAGTAGTAGAGCCCATGATTAGTTCTGAAGGTTGTGTAAATCAAGTCAGTCGGATGCATGAAGGTCTGGTTGTATCCAGAGTAGGCATCCATGAAGCTTAAGAGCTCGTGCCCCGTAGTTGCGTCCACTAATTGATCTATTTTGGACAGAGGGAAACTATCATTGGGGCATGCTTTGTTCAGGTCAATGAAGTCTATGCACATTCGTCAAGCTTTTGAGGGCCTCTTGACCAAAAAAACATGGGCTAGCCAAACGATGTAGACTGCCTTCCAGATGAAGTGTATGGTGCTGAACTTAACAATCTCTGCCTTCATTACTTCTATCCACTTTGCGTCATAAATGCATCATTTATGTTCGGCTAGTTTATAGGAAAAGTCGATGCTGAGACAGTTGCATATTACGTTGGTGGATATGCTAGGCGTGTCGGCATATGACTAGGAGAAAACCTCAGAGTTGCCTTGTAATAACTTGATTAGTTCAAATCGCATGTCACGTGAAAGAGTGGTTCTGATTTTTACCTTTCTATCGGCAAAGTTGTGGTAGAGCATAACTTCTTTGACCTCCTTAATAAGCTATATGTGTGGTGTGGCTGAGTGGTCCTGGGGGTCCTCGATCAGTCCATCTTGTATATGTTGCACCACTTGAGGGTCAATGACATCGACTTTGAAGGTTGACTCGGTCATAGTCAGTGTCTCCTTTGGTAGGGCGATAAGCGTCGATGAGTTGCACATTCTTACTACTAGCTAGTCTCCGTGGACTTGGCCAATACCCATGAGGGTGGAGAATTTGATTAGAAACATATGAGTGGACACCACTACCTTGAGCTGGTTGATCACTCCTCTTCCTAGAATGAAGTTGTAGATGGTGGGGTAGTCCACCACTAGGAAGGGTGCGAGTATAGTTGTTCGTTACGGGAGCGAACCCACAAAGAGTGGAAGAGTACAATGTTGAGTGGCATGATCGAGTCACCAATGAAGCCAAAGAGTGGCGTGGGGGATCGATCAAGGGTAGACTCTAGGATGCCCAGCTGTTTGTATGCTGCCATGAAAATGGTATTAACGATGCTGCTGCTGTCAACCATGACTCTTCCAAAGTCGAAGTTTGATATTTCAGCTCAGATGAAGATTGGGTCGTTGTGCAGGTAGATGACTCCTATCTCTTCCTCCTTGGAGAATGTGATAGGTTCCTAGCCAGCCTTACACGTCTTCTTGGCTCGTCCGTTTTCAATGCTGAAGATATGCTGGTTTTGATAAGCAACGTAGAGAAAGTGCTTCTTTGCTCGGTTTGAGGTCAGAGGGCGACTTGTAGCCCAAATACAACCAAAATTTCAAGGGGAAAGTCTTAAAAGATGCGCTATGAGATTGTGCAAGAGCAAAAACTGTTCAGGGTTTCCAATAAGATATGGAGATGCTCAAATTATTAGATGAATCATCTTGGAAATAGTTAGTAGATAAACCGGCACACCAGTGGTCTAGGTCCCATTTTTAAAACGTGGTCGAAGATAGACATGCTACAAACAACTACTGTGAGACATTCAACAACACAATAATACTAGCTAGGGATAAACCAATTATCACTATGTTTGAGATGATTAGAATTTTGTTAATGCAAATGATTCAATGGAGAAGGGATAAGATGAGAACTTGGCCCCATCATATATGTCCAAATTTATTCAACCAAGTCCAAAAGCTAAAAGTGGATTAAAGCCATTTCAGTGTTAGATGGCCTGGTGGACAAAAGTACGAAGTTCATAACCGTAGAAAAGACTAAGAGGTGGTAAATTTGGAGACCCGTACTTGTTCATGCAGAAAGTTAGACCTCACAGGAATCCCATGTGTGCATAGGATAACAGCCATACATTACAAAGGAGGCCCAACGATGGAGGAATATGTAGACCCAATATATTCAAAGGAGACACATATGAAGTGCTACAACAATTTAATTGAGACTAAAAATGGCCCAAAGATGTGACAATCTATAGGCCAGCAGTATAAAGCCACCAACAAATAAGAGGCAACTGAGACGGCCTAAAAACGTTTGAATAAAGGACCCACAAGAAACTACATATCAAAGTGGAAGAAGAAATTGGGTAAGCAGGGAATTACTATGCGTTGCAGTGTTTGTTCATCACAAACCCATAATGCAAAATCCCACCATCAACACTTGCCTCCAAAACAGAAACTACCACCAAGACCACGAGGCATAACAAGAATGATGTAGAAAATTCTACTCCAACTGTAAGTCCCATTTTCACTTATTTCTATATTTGGTTTCTATTTAGACTCAATGATCAATCACATCTACTCGAAAGACATCGAAGAGAAAAAATCATCTTAATAAATCTGCATCAAATCAGGTATATATACAAAACATATGCTGGTTGCAAGTGAGACTGTATTATATTGTCTACCTATGTAGGATCCAAGTTAGGGCTCAACAAGTGTTGGTAGTAGTGAAAGTGAATTGAGAAGAAGTAAAAGGAGAAAACAAAGTTGAATTGAAGTGGTTGACAATGGTGAAATAGATAAGGAGTGGAGAATCATGGAGTCCTGTTCTAGTTTTGGTATTTTTAAAATGACGTCATCATGTATGTGATTATGAGGGTTGAATGGTTGGGCCTCAATTTTTTGTGGTATTTTAGCTAGGTTATTGACAGGTAAAAATGCAAGACATTGTTCTATTTGAATTTTCTAGTTAATTGGTGTCCTGTTGATGTTTTGTTTATGAGTTATGGAAACTTACAAGATGAAAATTGTAAAAACTTTGTTCTGTAAACTTCAAATTTATGCAAAGAAGAGGTCAAAGACAAAGACTTCAGATGCTTGTGACGTCATTTTTCGATAAAGAAGACGTAGCTATTTCTGCCTTTACCGTTCGATGAAGAAGTCACACTCGTTTCTGCCATCGCCATTGGAAGTTGGGGATAGAGCTCACATTTGTCTCCATTTGCAGGGCTGCTCACATTTGCAAAATTGTAATGTTTAAAATAGCGTAGGGTATTAAACTGCAAGATTTGAAAGTATAAGTATAGTGTGTTACTTGGTGCAAATTATTGAAAAGTAAAGTGTAATTTTCCCTAAAAAAATCAAAAGCATGTATGATGCCTAGCAACTCTAGCCTCTCAATTTTATTTAGGGCTGGGTGCAGTTCGGTATGATGCGATATTGGTCGATGGTAGAATCGTAGAATTTAATTTTAATCAGTTTAGTACTGCTCGATATTCTACATTTTGAAAGAAAAAAAACCTGATTGTACCATACCGATTAAGTTTGGTATAGTTTTAGTTTTGAGCCAAAATTTTATGGAATTGTGAAATATTATTTTCTACCCTTACCCTCTCCTCTACCAATCTGCATTTCACAAATATTATTTTCAACCCTCTCCTCTACTAAAATAATGCCTGTCAAAGGTCCAAAGAAATTTATATGATGTCATGGTTGATATAGTTGTGGTAGTGTTAACAGTATAATCTTGGTTGTGGGTTGCCCAGCAAGGGAAAATTTTGATCAAAGCTACTACATGGATGACAGGCATGACCCAAAATCATGGAAAAACGATATTAATAAATCCAAATCATTATAAGGGAGATGATCGATGTCTTCTTAATTAGTTTAATGACTACAATTGAAAGACATAAATAAAGAGACCAAATCGTGAGAGTAAACCCTGCCAAATGGCTCAAATCACGATCATCAACTGCATGTCTCGATACCTACATGCATATTGATAATTAGGAAGAGATCCATCAACATATTAACCTTATTTCGATATTATTATTATTTCAGAAAAATATACGACCTCTAGATCTATATGTATATATACATACCACCAAAGCTCAAAGAAATACCTAGAACGGGAAAGCTAATGTAGGTAATGAAACCCAATAGGAAATGGTTTAATTATTTTACAACAATAAAAGAGAAATTCTAATTCGATTTGGTATTGGTACAGGAGATTTTTCAAAACATCGATATTGAAATTGTACCGAACTGAATCAGTACGGTTTCGATACCACACTAATTTTACATCGGTTTTGAAACGACCCATCCCGGAATTTGGGATTAGGTTAGTAACTAATAATGATTAATGAGGGTTAATCGGTGGTTAGTTGGGTGGAATCGGACGAGCGTGGCAAAATGACCGTTTTGCCCCTAGTCATGGGTGAAACGTTGACTTTTTATTCGGGCGGTCAAATGGACTTTGCCCGATGACCGTGACGTAGTTTGGGTCGTCATGAGTTCATAGACGGGTGGCATGTTCGATTCCGACGTTCGTGGTGAAAGTTATGACGTTCGGAAGTCCAGGGGCATTTCCGTAATTTGGACGAAATAAGGAAAAATGTTGACTTTTTGATCGGGGGGTCCGATGGCCGAGGACCAAGGACCGTTAGGATGGTCTCGATGCCCCGAGTACAACGACAGGCGGCACGCGTGGAACGGACATCGGGTGACCAAGTTACGGGTCACAGAAGGTGAGGGGCATTTTGGTAATTATTACCCTGAGGGCATTTAGGTAATTCGGCACGACGGTTACTGTTCAAACAACCGTGGGAGACAACCTGCACGGCCGTGCCGTGGGTGTCTGAGCGTGCAATTGTTTATGGAGCCCAATTGCTCGTGATGGGTGCTAGTGGACTGAGGGAATTGTTTATGTGGCTGAGTGGGAAGCAATTGTGCCTGGAATGGTGAGAGGCAGTGCACGGGCTGGTGTTTTTGAGGTAAGAAAAACAGAGTGGGCAGGCGGTTGAGTGTGCACGGGTGAGGTTGGAATTGGAGCGTTGTTGTGGTCTGTGTGTTTATGCAGTTAACGTGGGAGCAGGGACAGAAGGCAGAGCACGGTTGTGCTGGTTGGAGTGCAGTGCGGGGGGCAATGGCGCTGAGACGTTTGAAATGAGGAAAACAGAGACTGTTGGATCATTTCCATTTCAACCCCCACAATAGCGGTCTCAGGAGTGATGTGTGTGTTGGGGGGGGGGGGGGGAACGAGAGAAGCGGAGATTAAATGGTAGGGAAAAACTGGGAGAAGGACCCTAGGAGCACAGAAACCGCCCAGAAATTCCAGTTACGAACTCAAAATCAGTTTTGATTTTGGGCGGCAAATTGATGGAATCCGAGGTGAGTCTGATCTTCTTGACGTCCAGACGAGTCGAACGGGATCAATAGTGAAGGAAATGGTGAAGGGTAGAGGCCAGGCGGTTCTTGACTTCAGCTGGTGAGATTCCAGTTGGGGTGGAAGGCTTAGACGGTTTGGAGCTTGCAATTGAGGTCGAAGAACAGTTTTTGGTGATCCTGCAAAGCTTCTGAGCGAAGCAATTGAAGAAAACGATGAGTAGTGGTGCATTTCCAGTGATGAACGGCGGTCGGTTGTTCGTCGGAAAATCGAGCTGGGATGGACGGATTAAGGTAAGGGTTGTGGAAACTTAAGTTACAGAACAGTAATTACGATTATGAGGATGCTCTAGACTGAAACAATTGAGGGAAACAACTTGAGATTCGCAGGGATCGAAACGGGTCATGTCGCGGGTCGAACAACCCGGATTGCAGGATGGCCGGGTTAGGACGATGACTGTAGCTACTACTGTAGCTGGCGCGTGGCCTCACGCGCAGCCGCTTGTGGAGGCGCGTGACGGCGCGTGGGACGATCTTTCAAGGTGAGTTCAAAATGACTTTTGTCCTATACATTGCAACGAACATTTTAACGTTGGTATCGAATTTATCGGAAACCGTTTCGATGTTATTCCGAGGGTCCGAAGATTTATGTTACGTTTGTAATTAACGATTAATTCCCGGAAAATTATGGTAAATTAGTATGTTGTTATCTAAGCCCTTAGTGACACTAAAGTATGTTTTCGGACAGGATTTGAAATTATGGAAAATATCGGAAATTACGGGCGTGCGTGCGGCGCGAAACCGAGCCTTAAAATTGGTGTGTGAGTGGACGTTGCTTTCTAAATTTAATGCATGCATAAATTATTTCTATGATTTTATGATTATAAGTGGTGATTGATTTTGATTTTCTTATTTATACGTATTCGTTTTTCGTATTTATACATATTTTGACCATACCTGAGAAATTCCACGTATTTCGAGACTATGGTCACTCGTATGCTTAATGATGGTTTAATGGAAGAAGTTATATGAAATGGGTGTAAAATGATTTAAGAAGGTTGTTTATGATTTGCGAGTGTGACTTACGATTTTGACACGTTTTTCGAGAACGTTCCGGATTTGCACGTTTTACGAGATTTTGAGTTATTGTGATTTGATCACTGTTGATGTTTGAATTGGGGAATTAAAATGAGACTTGTGATTTTGAGGATTTTAAATGTGGGTTTTGAGTATGTTTTGCTTGGATTGTGATTTTGGTAATTATGATTGTGGTCTTGATGTTTTGATAATGAGATTTGAGAAATGAAGTGATTTCAAGGAATTAAAATGGATTTTGAAAAAGGTGGTTTCGGGCTTGATGCTCGGGGCATAATGGAAATTTTAACGAACGAGGTTTCGGTTTTCGGAAATTTAAAGTGGATTCTTGGTTTGGGTTCGGGATGATGCTTCCGGATGCCGGCTTACGGGATCATCGTTGCGAATTCGAATTCGGGAATGAAAAAGGATTTAATAAAGTCATTTGGTCTGATTTTGCATGCCCCGTGTTTCATGATGATTTGAACATGTTTGTAAAGTATGATTTGGGGGTAAATGAACGTGGAAATTCGGACCATGGGTCCCGTTGTGAAAAATGTGATTTTGGGATGGATCCCACGTTGTCGTGATTGATATGTTTTGGGGTTTAAAGACCTGTTAAAAACTGTTTTGGGTTTAAAGACCCGGGTGCTATTGCTGGAGCACGTTTTGAGTTTAAAGACTCGGTTAATTGATGACGGGGGAGGGCCCTTAATGAGTTTAAAGACTCGTGAGTTTAAAGACTCGGTTACTGTAATACCCCCGAGGCCTATTGATTATGTTCTGAGTTTAAAGACTCGTTGATATCCCGGGAAGGCCTGTTTATGCACATGATTTTGAGTTTAAAGACTCGGGCGCACTTGATATCCAGCAAAATGATTGACTTGTGATTTATTGATGATTTCTGATGTTTCAGTTGAGTTGGGCAGTGACCCAGTATATGGTTGTTGGTTTTGGATCATGTTGTGCATTTGGTTTTGATTCGTGTTTTTGGGCTGATGCCCGGTGTTTATGATTGCGGGCTAAGACCCGATGGTTGAGAAAGGAAAAATGATTTTGAGGTTCATACGAGTTTTTCCTTATGTGGAAATTTGATACACAGTTTTTCTTATGTGGAAAATCTTAACCGATTGCGAAATGGTTTTTGTATGCATGCATTCGTTTTTACGCGGAGGGTAAAAACGTTTGTTGTAACTGTTTTGCTAAACTGATTTATTTTTGTCCACTCACACCTTTTGGTTTTTATTGACCCTCCAGGTCGTGGCGCGTTGTTCGAGGCTGTACGAGGGGCGGAGGCATGAGTAAGCACATGTGGCTATCCCTGGTCTGGCACGTACTGAAGGTAACTTGGGTATTTCAGTCGATTTGCCAGACGGGAGCAGGACCGGGCACGGTTATCGATGCCCCTTCCGGGGGCGGTCCTGTCAGGTTTTACCATTCGGTATTTTTTGTTAGTATGGTTTGATCCAGAACTGTATAATTTCGGTTTCGGTTTCATATACCCAGCCCTAAATTTATTTATCGTTAAAATTTTATATTTTTGTAATTATTTTTATAGTATTAGGAATATCATTTTATTTTAATTTAGTTAAAGAATTTATAGTACAAAATTAATTATGATATGATTATAAAATTCTTCAAAAATACATATATCAAATAATATAAGTCAAAACCCAATCTCAATATATAAAACTCAATATGATTTTACAAAACTCTGTCACACACACGCGCGCGCACACACACACGCGCGCACATACACACACACACACACGCACACATATGTATATATATATATATATATACCAACATGCATAACAACAACATACATCACACATCACAAATCATCACATCAATCCATATCCAACATCACCACAGAACTAACCCTCACTTTTTGGCCCAAAAGTCCATGAACTTGTGGGTACTCATTAGGCCCGTTGACAAAAAACCCGACCCGACCCACTATGAGTTGTGGGCCAGCCCGGCTCGAAGGTTAACAGGCTAGACTTGAGCTTAGAGTGTTCAAACCCGATAGACCCGAACCCGATAAAACCTGGTAAGCTCAGCCCAACCCACCCGTCTAAATTCGGCTCATAAGTTCGAATATATAAAATACTTATTAATTAAGAATTAATACCCAACTCATTTCTAATACTAGTATTTCAGCTCAAATCTAAATCCCAACCCCAACCCCAACCTAATTTAATTTAGAAAGCCCAATATCCAATACAAACCCTAGCTCTAATGTCCACCTATTTAAACAAATTTCACTCAAGTCTCAACTCTCTCAATATTCCACATTCTGATTCTCCTCACTCAAGACCAGCCGCATTATCTCTCTCCCTCTCTCTCTCTCTCGCTTCCAACTCTCAAAGTTCAAAACTCACATCTCATATCTCAATATCTCACAAACCCAACATCACACTCACTCAACATAATCTCTTTTATCTTTCAACTTCATTCTTCCCTTCACTCTTACTTTCACATCCCATTCAATCTAATACCAAAAGGAAGATCAAGAGCAAGGTTAAACCGCAGTTAAGCGATCTGATTTTCCTAGGAGAAGATGGTCCAATCGCAAATTCACCCCATTTCTCCAGAAAATTTTGTAAGTATGGTTCGAAATTCCTCCGACTATCACCTCACCATCTTCTTTTCATCTATTTCCTCTTGATCTGAAAATCCCTTTTGCAGAGAAGCTCTCACAGTCGCAATGCCACAACCCCTCTCGTCTGCAAGTCGCAGTGCCACAACTCCTTAAAAACTCTATGCACAAGTACCCTTATGTAGATCTTTGTGCTTTCTTTGATTTCTTCCTTCTACCGTTGATTGAATATTTGATCTAGTTTTTATATGGATTTGATATGGTTTTAATGGTTTAAAGCTTCTATTATATCTTGTTCTCTCAGTTTCCACTTATTTTTTGTTCCTTGCACTTTCACGCATGATAAATCTTTCTGATTGACTTCTTAATTGGAAGAAGACAGCATCTAATGAACGAATAAAGATTGATTTTGATTTGGGTTTGGGTTTGGGTTTTCTTATTTGCTGGTTGAGTCTAGATTATTTAAGATCAATAGAACTTTTCTTATACGAAAGTTTTGATGATAAAATGTTGCCCAAGAATCCGACTTCTTGCTTTTCCAACAAGGTTTTACTGTATTTTATTTTATGAAGTGATATGAGTTTTTATTTCGTCAAGAAGTTGGTTAATTATGAATGTTTGGATTCATGTTCGATTTAGATTGGAAAAGTTGGTCAAAAAGTTTGTCAATTGTGAACTTTCAAAGTTACAATCTTCGACTGCTTATTGGCTCAATGTTCCTTTATGTATTTTATGTGCCCAAGGGCATGTGAAGAACAATGATAGTAGGACATTTCTTGATAGGATTTATGTGAGTGAGAAGAAGACAATAGCTGATGAAGAATGATTTTGATTTGGGTTTTCTTAGTTGTTGGTTGAATCTGGAGTATTAGGATCCATGGGAAGTTTTGATGACAAAATGTGACCCAATTTTTGGCTCCTTGTTCTCCGAGGTTTCAATGTATTCTAATTCTTGAAATTATATGAGTTTCTATTTTTTCATAAGGTTGGTCAATTGGGAATTTATGGCTTCATTCTTGAAAGAAATTGAAAATATGAAAATAATTTGAACTGTTCATTGGTAGTAATGTAGTATATGCCTTTCTGTCTTTCTTTTGTGTGTCATGGTTCTTTAGAATAGTGGTAAGTCACGGTTCCTTAGCATAGTGGTAAGCTGATAATCTTTCTTTCTCCTATCTTTTTTGGGAGTTATAGTTTACATATATAATTACTTCTGCATGCTTTAACGTTTGGATTGCAACCTCATTGATTTTCTTTTCCATTTGTAGATTCTTGACTTTGCCTTTGATCGATTGGGTGCAAATGGATCACAGGTGGAAGATAGTGATGTTGAGGTAGTTGACAGTGATAGTGAGATAATTCAATAATAAATTGTAATATAATTTTTGATATGGACGTGAATCATTTAAATTGATAGTATAGTAAGTATATTTTGAACTTGAAGGATGCTTGTGGTACTTTTTTTTCCTTACCTTAGTTTTTCCCTAAAGGGTTTTGAAGGTAAGGTTTTAACGAGGCCACGTTTTGCACCCACGAGTATTTTCTTTATAATATTATTTTTAATTGCATATTTGTCCTTTTTTTTTTTTTATAATTTTGAAAGCCCAACTGGGCTAAGCCCGAGTGGGTTTTTTGGGCCCGGCTCGATAAGCTCGTTAAAAACCCGCCCCGCCAAATTGCTTGGGCTTCTATATATGTGATAAGCCTGCCCAACCCGGCCCGGTATGTTTCAAAATTTTACATAAGCCCGGCCCAGACCAAGCCCAAAACATTTGGGCAGGGCTTGCCCGATCCAACCCAATGCTGAGGCCTAAGTAAATAGATGGGGCAATTCGTGGGAGAATCTTCCAAGAAAACCTTGAATCAACCCCATGCAAGTGAAGATCTCCGGAGTTTTCTGAATGGTCTTCATAAAACACCAGAACAAAATCAAACTAGAGGAAATCATGACATAAACCAGTAACGTCGGAGCACGAGGCATAGATGTGATATGCGTCATACGGGCACACCTTAGCGCTTATTTCCTCAAGACAATATGTTCAAACAAGTTGAAAGGCTAAGAAACCAAGTAAAGATGCATTCAAAACTTCTACAACAAATTCTAGCAGAGTGAGGATCAACTAAAACTAGTGGGAGGCGTACTACACCCCAGAGTAGGCAAGATAACATTCCAATGCGTCGTGGAAAAGAAATTGTCTGATGCCGGACAATGTCTCATGATAGATCTCTAAGTTATTCTGGTGAGAAAAGTCATACTGATGAGGTAATGAGTCAACAATATTTAAGACAATCATCACACAATAGTCTTGAAAAATTCATTGGGGCTTTGTCACCAATTGAGCATTCGTATAGACGTCGAAGGTGACCTGTAATATCCCATGACATTCATAGCAGAATGAGGCACACTAGCTATTGAAGTGAGGAGGAGGAGGAGGAGACGTACTCACCCACACGCTCTTGGAACTTGGAAACTAAGGTTCGAGGAGGTCACCAACGTTTGGCTCAAAACGACTCCACACTTTATCGAGAGACATTGGAAGCTAATGATATTCAAAATATGTTGGATCAACGCCTTCGAGGCATTCTGTGAGATGGTGATCTAGAACATGATTTACGTCGTCAAATCCAATCATCTTCAACCTCACCTTTCGTGGGGGACATCGAAGAAGTACCATTTCCTTAACGGTTTGCAATACCGAACTTTAATCAGTTCAAGGGGGCCTCTGATCTGGTGAAGCATATTGACTATTATCGAGGATTCATGGCGCCACATAGACATAATGATACACTTATGTGCAAGGTGTTTCAAGCCTCTCTGCATGGCCAAGCCATGATATGGTTCAACCACCCCCCACGGAGATCCGTTGCCTCTTTCGAAGTGCTACCTTTTTCTTTTGTGAAGGAGTATTCACAACTTTGAACTATCAAAGTGAAGGACAACCATATTTTTACTATTAGAAAGAGATCGAAATAGACCTTACGTTAATATATTTTGAGATATTGTGAAGAAAAGTCTTGCATTGTTGGCTCTCCTTGGTAGAGTGGCATGCATGCTGGGATGATGAGAAGAATGCTACATATGCCCCAGATCAAGGCGGAACGAGCACGAAAACCTCCAACTAACTATATGTCAACGGAATTAATCCTGCCATCACTTTCCACAAGCTACATATCAATTTGAACTTTAAGAGACATAGAAGCCTAGGAAACTTTCAATTTTGTTTTTGATGGTGTCTTCTAAATTCAAGTACCTTGTATTTGAATTATCAATAAGATTTTCAAATAGTTCTGAATATATACAAACACATTTGTACATCATACAAAATTTTCAGGACTTCTTTCGAGAAGTACTCAAGCAATCCAAGTCTTCTTATGGGAAACACCACAAGCTTTCCTATGGGAAGTACTAAAGCCTTCCATTAGAAAACACATCAAACCATTCACTCGAAAGAGTTCAAGACTTTCTTCAAGAAGCAACCAAGAATTCTTTCAGGAATCAAAAGCCTTCGTCCTGCGAAGTATCTAATCCTTCATCCTACGAAGTATCTAAACCTTCACCCTACGAAGTGTTCGAGACTTCGCCATGCAAAACATCTAAACTTTCGCCCTGCAAAGTATCTAAGCCTTCATCCTACAAAGCATCTTAATATTCGCCTTACGAAGTATCTAAGCCTTCATCCTATGAAGCATCTAAGCCTTCATCCTATGAAGCATCTAAACCTTCGTCATGCGATGTATCGTGGCTTTTGGTATGTGAAGCATCTAAGACTTCCTCCTAGAAGCACCACAAGCCTTCCTCTTGGAAGCATCTAATGTTTTTTGTTTAAAAAAAACACATCAAGCCTTCTTTTAAGAAGCAAAAGTCCTTCCTTGAAGGTAACAACACAAGAAAGTTCACCTTCTTCTTAGAGGCAAAGTAAGTTAAACCCTAATGTTGAAAGCCCATGGCTATAACAGGGGGCATTGAACAAAGCTAACATGTTTAGCAGTTAATTCGAATGAATAATAATGTTTGAAAAAATAACTTAGTTCGTGAATTTCAAAGTCGTGAAAAAAGTAACTTAGTTCTTGAATTTCAAAGTTGTGAATCAACGTTATTTTCATTTCCTTATTTGAAAAGCGGTTGACAAATCACATATCAATTGTTCAAACCAATTATTCAATAATGGAATGTAAATACAATGATAAACATCAGTAAGTAATCTACGACATCTCTGAAAGTAAGCTTTCTACGCCCATTGTTTTCTGAAACTCGGCCCATTCTTCAACTGAAATGAGCAGGATGTCACCAAACAATGAGTCATCGATATCAGGATTATCGTCAAATTTAGGCTCCAACTCTTTGCAAGTAATGCCACTGTCATTTTCCGTATCCAACCTTGACTCCAAATTTTCTTCATTTTGGAGCAAAGTTCTAGGGGCGCATAACATCAAAGGTTTTTTGGCTTTCAAAGATAGGATCTCAGTCTCCAAGAGTCTAATTTCTCTTCTGATTCATGCAAACGTCTGTGCAATAGAGCAGATTCCTTAAGAGCAACATCACATTCACTCTCTAGTAGTAACTTCTCAGCATGTCTCTAACTCACCTACCTTACTTTCTAAAGTGCTAATTCTCCCTGCCAAAAATTCGTTGTTCCGTCTAGAATGATCTCGACTATCTCCAAGATGTATGCACTCAGACTTGATCAGCTTATTTTCTTTTTCAAGGCCAGTGTGCTCACGAAGTATTCCTACTAGCTTAAGGGCTCTAGCTTTGGCAATTCTAAGGTCTCTAATGCCCCTGTCATAAGTCTCATGTGACACACATTTCACAGGTTCTTCCACAACATTGGGGGCAACTTTCACCATTCCATCCTTGGAAATGGTCTTGTTTCCTCCACAAATATTTTAGAGTCTTCGTCCCTCAAGGCCTCTATCATTTCAAGAGAAGTAGAAATAGCTTTCAGCTTCTTGGGAATTATAGTTGCACGCTTTGTAGAATCGCCCGATAGTCGACGCTTGCTGAATGATCCTGAAGTGATAGCTTGGGAAGGCATTTTAGAAGGAAGCATCTTCTCTGAAGGGTTAGCAAGGATTTCCCTCTTTTTCTTCTTCGAGTTGACAACTCTCTTCAAACGTAATGGATCGCTCAACCATTCCTTGAACAAGCCATCAGAAGACTTTCCACCATTGAGATCCTTGGGTGGACTAAGTAGCTAGCTCATTTCATGAAATGAAGTAGGAATATTTGGAGCCCTATCAATCTTCTTAAGATTAGGGTTGCCTTCAAAATTAGCATGCAGCTTGTCCCGAGTGCGGAAGCAAGAAGCAATTCTCAAGCCATAAGATAAATTGTGATCCCAAGAGCCTCCCACTTCAATGGAATTAGTATTTATGTCTTGTCCTCAAATGGCGTTTTCTTAAATAACTCCACTTGATATTTAACTTGATAAAGCCATCTGCCAGGGACTGCCTCACGTGATACAATGTAGAAATACCATAATTCATCTTTTAAGAGCTCCAAGCCGAAGAATTCATTGAGCTTCTTGAAACATATGATGTGTTCATCATAGGCTTCAATATCCAGCTAAGCAGGACTGATGATCTTCGCAAAAACATTGAGAACGAAAACTTGAAACCCCAGCTGATGATCAAGGGATGGAATTTGGTCCATCATCCCAAGTTTGATTTCTTACTTTTCCCATGATAAAGAACCTTCACGGAAGAACCTCTATCACTAAGGTCCACAAATATGTCATCTGAAAAGGCAATTTGGTTGCGAATCTTCCACAATTTCAAGCCTTCAAGTCCATCAAACTTTGAATTTTTCCTGCTGAACAGATTCAGATCGCGCGAGCTGCTACGTTCCCATAATTCAAGTCTGCTGGATTTCTCCGAAAGTGTGCCTTCACGCATCTCAAAATGATCGCCCTGCAAAAAGAAGTATCTTGCCACTTGAATCAGCACCAACAAATGCTCCAAACTCCTGAAATTCTCGAAAATGCAAGCTGAAATGAAAAAGAAAGTTTAAATATAAAAATATAATATTCTATATTTTATTATGAAAAAACATCAGCAAAAAAAGTATAAAAGCAAAATCTATTTGCAATAGCAAGAAGGATAAAAGTAAATGGAGACTCTACCAACCAGTCCATGCCTCCAATGCCAACCTTTAGCATGTCAAGTTGTGTGGGATTTAGCTGCGACCCCACAAGGTAGCCCCTGCAGCTTCTATGTGCCTACCGTGGTACTCGCATAACCTTTTCATCTTGAGAATCTTTCTAGTGCCCTATAGTTTTTGCCCATTTTTTCGGAAGAAGGTTTATGAGATCAGCTTGCGTTTTTCTTTAATTTTTGGATACCGGATTTGTGTCATGTGGTTTTCTAGCTACAATTGGACTTTAATTTCTATGGAACTATAAATTACCATAATATTTTGGAGCTGCCACATGGCAAATAATTCCCATAATGTCGATACTACCCTCGGTAAAATCAACATCGACAAGTTACGATCTCCACATTAATTTGATATATTTACCAGCTAAATATATTATATGATCAGATCAATGTAGACAATAAATAACTTCCCAACAAATTATTTATTTATTAATAAATAAGTGATTACACTTGGTACAATCACTTATTTAACATTTTCTCCTTCAACCAATCAGACGCTCTGGTGACTCTCAAGGCTTCACTATAAATAGAGGGTCTCACTCACCTCTAAAGGTAACTAAAAACTCATAATGAAACTCTGCCTATTTATTCTCTCGATTAAACTGACTTTGGAATCGGAGTGTTCTTGGTTGAACCATCCCACGAGCTTCAACCTTAACCCCATTTGTTTCTTGTTATTATATTGTTTATCATTCATTGTTTATCGTTCACCGTTCTTCGTCTATGGCAAGAACGTGAAGAATGAAATGATCTGACAGATGATCTGACAAGCCTATTGCCTTCTTCACAACGACATATGATAAGAGCAACCTGCTCAACGGAATCCCAGAGGTTCAACTGAATCACCCCTAATAGGAACTGCGACCTGTTATGCAATCGGAATTTTCCATGATGTAAGAAATGGTGTCAGCCCGTGGATATGACATTCATGCCATGTAAAAGCCACTCGGTAGCAGCGTATTCCCCGACATCAATCTACTTCCCACATTCCGCGTGACGACAACCTTCCCACTTGCGGATGGGCGACTAGCTAGAAAGCCGTCACAACAAGCCCCAAATTGGCTCCATATTGACGCGATACTTCGGAGGCTTATGAACAACCCACATCATGCATGAGAACACACTCAAGCCCATAAAGGACATGGTGTCACACCTTGCCACTAAAGCTTGAGACATATGTCCCAATGCTTCGCATGACATGCACTGCACGAGGATGCACTCGAACCCATGAAGAACGTGACGTGACACTGTGCTGCTAAAGCTTGAGGCATAACTCCTAATGCTCTGCAAACCATGCACGAGGTTGCACACGAGCCCACGTAGACCGCAACGTAACAGCAGACCGCTAGAGCTCAAGGCATAACCACCAATGCTCTGCATGATATGCACGAGGATGAGCTCAAGTCATGAAGAACGCGACGTGACACCGTGCCTCTAGAGCTCATGGCATAACTCCCAACGCTTCACCTGGAACGTAAGAGGACACACTCAAGCCCATGAAGAACTTGATGCAACACCTTGCCAATGGAGCACGAGCAAGTTAAACAACTAAGGACTAAGACCGAGGCTAATTGGAGCTCCTACGATGACGTTTGGGAGACCTCGGAACCTCCGGTGCTACTAGGAGACGCAACACACTTCACAAAGGACAAGGGAACATCCCAAAGTGCACCAGCAAAGAGCATGTCCATCACCAAACTATTTCTCGAGACACGTCACTAAGCGATTCTGTAAAAAAACGTTATACTAATAGAATAAAAAACCAGCACCACCCAAGGCCATCAGCTCATGAATGACTCGGGAGACACTTCAGAACACTATCACACGTTGAGTACCACGTAAGAGCCAACAACATCATGCAACCCCCAGATTGCACACGCATGCTCAAATTAGGTGGACAAGTCTACGAAGGCTCAAGATGCCCTTGCTACTGTAGTGAGGATGACGGGACATACTCACCAACATGCTTACACACTTTGACAATGGTGACGCCAGGAAGTCGAAACCTCTAGACTCGATGCTACTCTCCCTCTCATCAAGGCATACTTTTTACAAAAGGAGTCTAAAAGATGTTGGATCGATGCCTCCAAGGAATCCAATGTGAAGACGGTCTGGGAGCGACTTTCGACACCAGATTTAACCATGCATAATCAATTTCAAGTGTTGGACCGTGTTCTATGACACCCCTCTAAGCCTTCGCCACGCGAAGCACACGAAACCTTCGCCACTCGAAGCATTCTATGCCTTCACCACATGAAGCACTCAAAGCCTTCACCCCAGGAAGCACTCTAAGCCTTCGCCTAGCGAAGCATTCCAAGCCTTCGCCAAGCAAAGCATTCTGAGCCTTCGCCCCGCGAAGCACTCCAAGCCTTCGCCCAGCGAAGCACTCTAAACCTTCGTCCAGCGAAGTACCCCTAAGCCTTCGCCATGCGAAGCACCCTAAGCCTTCGCCCCGCGAAGCACTCCAAGCCTTCACACACGAAGCAAAGCATCGCTCACGAAGCATTAAGGAAATCGTCCCACGGCGTATCAAGGCAATCACCCTACAACGCATCAAGGCAATCACCCCGCGACGCATTAAGGAAATCCCCCCCGCAACGCATCAAGGAAATCACTATGTGACGCATCAACATCCTTGTTCGTAAGAGCCATAATGCCTTTAGCTCGCAACCTATCAGCACTTGTGCCTTGTGAAGCACCAATGGCGTCCACTAGTGGAACACTCAAAGACTTCACCTCTGAAGGACTCGAAGCTCCTCTCCAAAAGGAAAAGTACATCTTTCACCTCAAAGAGCTAAGTCAGCACCTCAAGCAACTTGACGACTAAGTTCAATGTGATTGACCAACAATGAGGTACATACTACTCAAGCATATTCCCAAGGACCTGTCACTCATACCCAACAAACGAACTTGCTAGAATTGTAAAAGCTACTAAATATCGCTTCCCAACCCCACCAAGGGGAGCAACAGCCGGGTCATGTCATGATAAATCTTGGGCAAATGTCTTAGTGCGTGTGACTACAAATTTCAGCACACAACTTCGAGATTTATTCAAACGTACCAAGCTCAAACTTTACTTCCTTGAAGAGAGCTTGATTGGGCCAAAAAGGTACGGAAGTCAGCTTTCCAAGAAGAATCATGAAGCTCATCATCAGGACCAACACGACCTCAGAGTCTCTCCGTCAACCTATGAGCAAGCCTTGGAGACCTTCGATCATCCCATCGTGAACTTCCAGTGACACATCGTCCATGGCCTTCTTCAAGAAATTAGACAACCTCCTCAACATTGCTTACTTGGCATAGTTGGCTTCACAAAAACAACTTCACCACGGCTTGACTCTGTGACGGCTACAAAGCAGCTTGACTTTCAACTCCAAGATGAAACGATGGTTTGGTGCTATATGTCTTCACGTCACTTGGCTTCAGCGTCTAGATGATGGCATCTCAAAGCTATCTTCCTTCAATTAGGCGATGATGTATGGCATCTCGAGCTTTTCAAGGGGGTATGATCGATCCTCCATTTTATGTTCTACCTTGCTACACCGGACAGGACCCGTCCCAACTGGACGTCAAAAACCGTGCCCGGTCCTGCTCCCGTCTGACAAGTCAACTAAAGGTCCGAAACTACCCTTCAATGCTTGCTAGACAAGGGATGTTTGCGCTGATTTCTGCTACTGCCACTGCCTCACGATCAATCCCGAACATAGTACCACGACCTGGAGGGTCACAAAACAGAAAAAGTGTGAGTGAACATAAATGACCTCTTATAAAAACAATTGCCAAAATACATTCTTACCCTCCAGTTTTCACAAACTTGCATGCATATCGTAAAACATGAGTAATAGTATGAAATCATTCAAGTATGAACAGTGGACCGATAAAATCAAAACATATTTTCTCATGGTCCGTAAAACTCATGTTCACCAAATCAGTTCATGTTATAAAACGTCAAATCCCGGCTCTCAGGCTAAAACATGTGAAAACATAATCACTGGCCACAAAGACCAAAAACCCGTACTCAATACCAGTACATCATCACAAACCACATCAATCGGCACTAATCACAAGTGCACAATAAATATATCAATCCAATCAATCCGCACTACTCACAAGTACACAAACTATCACAATCACATCTGCACTACTCACAAGTGCACAATCAATCAAACTGCACTACTCACAAGTGCTGCACTACGCGTAGGACAATATCCAGCCACACTCTCGGGAACAGACACCTCTGGGCTCAACCCCCTCGGGCTCAGTCACCTCTGGGCGAACACATCCCCAGGCTCAGACCCATCCGAGTGGTACATCCAGGCTCAGTCTCATCCGAGAAGCTTACTACCATAGGATCAACTCCTGATCCTACAATCACATCCCCCAAGCTCCGGTCGTCTGGGTAATCCCCCCAAGCTCCGACCGTATGGGAATATCATAATCACAATGAAAACCATCTCGGGAATTACATCCCAAAACATTTCAATCAAATCTTGACTTCATACAAAGTCAAGATCATTTCCAACCGGGTCTCAAAGTCCAAAATACCATTTACACATAAACCGTTAAAATCACATTTTAAATCAATAAAATAATCCGGAAATCATCATTGACTCACCAACAAAGCCAAAATATCATTTTAGAAATCATTTAAACTCCGGGTCTAGCCCAAAACATCATTTGCACGTTCCTCGTGAAACGTGCCCGAGAGACTGATTAAAATAATCATAAAATCACAATAAATCATTAATTTCACAAATTCACAAGTCACTCCAAATCCGAGTCAAAATCACTATTCACTTGGGTTCTCAAGCCCAAAATATCATTTTCACGCAAATCCATGCGTTGCAACCTCCGTTGCCATTTTCACGTAAATCCACGAAATTGACCCTTTACTCATTCCTGAATCACCACATCATTTTTCAATCCATGACTCAATAATCCGAGTCCAAACATTATTTTCAATCAATTTCAATCCCGGACTCATAAACCAAGTCCAAACATCATTTTCACCAAATTTCGTAATTTCTCGAAAATCGTGCCAAATATAATAATCCATAAAATCGAGAAATCACCGGGTTGAAATATCAACCATGCCAGAGCATATAAAATCATATAATAAGGCATTTAAATCATATATGCATGCATCACGGTTAGAAAACAAAGTCCACTCACACACACCGTCCAAAACGGTCCGTTTCCGAGCTGCACGTTTTTCCGTAAAATCTGAAAATCACAACTCCTGTCCAAAATCATTATAGAGGGTTACTAACATCTCAAAATGCTTCATATAATTTTCCCCAATTTTTCCGGAATTTAAATACGGATTTTTAACGTAAAACAAAACTCCGGATACCCGGAACATTAACGCAACAATATCCGATTTCCTCGAAACTAGTGTCAAAATCTTCGTTACAATGAGAGGATCAAAAGTCATGTTGACCTCACCTTGAAACTAGGCCGTACGCGCCCTCACGCGCCGCCGTGAGTGGCTGCGCGTGACCACCACGCGCCTGCTACAGTAACCAGCACAGTTGTCATCTTCGCCAGTATGTCTGGTAAACTGGTTGGAAAACTCGCGATAGAACCCGACTCAATCTCACTCAATTCGACATCAATTCAATCCAATCTTTCAACTGATCCCTTGTAATACATCTCCATTTAAGTTCTATAAATCGAATTACACAATTTAGGGTCTAAATCTTCACGACTCACGATCGATCCTCGACGGGTTTTCAATTCGGGTTCACTGATTTCGACCCTGTTTTTCAAATTAATTCGCACAGTGAGTATCGTGAGAGTGTAAGGAACATTTCTACAAGATCAATTTCACGAACACTACCTCAAACCCGTTGAATCAAACTCGATTCTTCGAAGAACTGCCGTACACTGTGCACTCGATGAACTTCATCAATCTCCAACGTTTTCCTTCAATTGATTCTTCCAGAAGCATCGTGGGATCCTCAGGAACATAATCCTCAGTTCAATTTCATCAATCGAAGCCTCAAATTCCTCGACTCAAGGTTGAAAATTCGAAGATTTCATTCCTTCTGTTCTTGCTTAAATCGACACCAATTCCCTTCGTTCCTGTTGCAGATCGATTCGTATTGATCCCAGAAAGCTTACTCGAGCTTCAATTTCGATCCTTAAGGATCCTAGTTCAAAATCCGATTTTCCCCCCAAAATTCTAAAATCCGAAATTCCAGTCTCCTTCTCACTGTCAATCTCTCGTGTTTACCCAGTTGAGTCAGTCTCACATAGCTCTCAAACTTCCCTCAGAACTAGTTGTGAAAGGGAGCTCAATTCTCTCAGTTCCGATTCCCCCAATTTGCACGGTTTGAAGAACATAGATGATTAGTGGAGGAAATAAATATAATTAAACATAATTAATTAATAAAACATCATAATGATGTTTCCCCTAAGACACGGATTCTGGTTTTAAGCCTGAATTTAAGGGATGAGTGACACTTGTCACTCATCCAAGTGTGTTCAGTCATCGGGTACTGTTCATAATAAAATAATATTTTAATCCTGATTCGTTCGGTTAATCGAGTCTGTTCCCGTGACCATAACTTCGTCGTTGAATCTCCGATTTCGGCATGCCGCCTGTCGTTGGATTCGTATCGACGAGACCTAAGTAACGGTCCTTGGCCCTCGTTCATTGGACTTCCCGGGTCAAAAGTCAACATTTGGCCCCTTTTAGCCAAATTACCAAAATACCCCTCAACTTCCGAACGTCATAACTTCCTCCTCGAATGTCTGAATCGAACATGCCACCTGTCTATGAACTCGTGACGTTCCGAACCACGTCACAGTCATCGGTCAAAGTTCGTTTGACCGCCCGAACTAAAAGTCAACATTTTGCCCACGCCAGGGGCAAAATGGTCATTTTGCACAATTCGTCCGATTTCACTCAACTAATCCCCGATTAGTCATTCTAAATCATAATTAATTAATATTCAATCCCGATATTCGGGACGGGTCATGACAACACCCCATTTTGAGCTCAACAAGGCCTTGAAGATCAAGTCTCTGGAAGGTCATCCGTCATCCGTCATCCAAATAAACTCCTTGGAAAGCTTCAATTACTTCATGACACCACATGCACTTCGCTTACATTCTGCTGCACCTCGTCTTACACTCTGTAGCACCTCGTCTTGCACACTACTGCACCTCGTCTTGCACTCTGCTACATCTCGCCTTGTACTATACTGCACCTCACCTTACACTCTGCTGCACCTCGCGTTCCATTTTGCTGCACCTCCCCCGTTGAAGGCCTTAACGTTGGCTCCGCCCGCACTTGAAGATGACAAGTGCGTCAATGTGCCAAGCTCTTCCATCCACAAAGCACTACAAGCATGTCAACTGGATGAGCGTCTTGATGTCAAGTTCGCCATCTCTTGAAGTCGGAAGCTCTAACAAGTCCCAGACACGCCACCAGATGGTACTTCACAAAGTGAGGTCTTGAAGACTTCAGCAGAATTATGTAATGACCCGTCCCGAATTCCAGGATTAGATTAGTGACTAACCACGATTAGTGAGGTTAATCGGTGATTAGTTGGGCGAAATCGGACGAACGATGCAAAATGACCGTTTTCCCGGTAAAACGTTAACTTTTCATTCTAGAAGTCAAAAGGACTTTGACCGATGACCGTGACGTAGTTCGTGACGTCACGAGTTCATAGACAGGTGGCACGTTCAATTTCGACATTCGAGGAAGAAGTTATGACGTTCGGATGCTCAAGGGCATTTTGGTAATTTTGGTTAAAAAAGGGCAAAATGTTGACTTTTGGAATAGGATGTCCGAGGTTCGAGGACCGTTACATAGATCGAGATAATACGAATCCATGGACAGGCGGCATGCTGAAATCAGACTTCGAACGGGAGAGTTATAGGGAACGGGAGAGTTATAGGTCACGGAAGTACGATTTCACTATACACGTACTTCGAGACGATGCTGATTTGGCAATATCTGATTGGGCAGATATTTTTAGTGGGACCCATGGATGAGTGACAAGTGTCACTCATCCCATTGGTCAATTCCCCTAAATCGTGGATCTAAGTAATTAAATACTATTATATTAATTATTTTATAATTAAACTTTCTAACATTAAATCCTAGCCCTCCATCTAAACTTAATCACTCAAATCCTCACCACTCATCTCATCTCATCTCTCTCCCATCAGATATTATTTTCTTCTTTCTTCTTCTTCTAACCCGCACCCCCCTCCATATTTCTTTTTCATTTTCCATACTTCCTCATCCTCCATACAAACACAACAAACACCACACACATCATCACCATCTTTCATGCTGTGCCATGTGTGGCCGTGAGAGAGTGATGAGAGGCTGGGACGACGGAGGCCACGGCAGGGAGGCCGAACCCGTGAGGTGAGTTTGATTCAAAAATTGGAACTCAGTTTTTGTGGGTTTTGGATCGAAACTAATGATGTGGTTATGTTTCTGGGGGTCTGGTGAGGCAAGTGAGGTAGTTTTCGTGTGCTAGGACGGCCTGGGATGACGGTGGACGGTGGAGGACGTCATCACCGCCATGGACGGTCAAGGAGGTACGGTTCTCCTTGCTTTTCGTATGTTTTTAGTGGTTTAATAGTTAGGAAATAGGATAAGGATGAGATTAGGATCAATATGGAACGAAATGGATTAGAAATGGACTAGTTATGGACTTGAACCGGTCCAAACCGGTTCGGCCCGGTCCAATTGCAGAGAACCAGTTCGACCAAGGTAGGAGATGCGTGAACAGTGCCGCGCGTGATCTCACGCGCAACACATTCATTGGGCACGTGGGGGCGCGTGTCCCACTGTTTGGGAAAGTTTTCAACACGTAAAATCTTCTATTCGATGCAACGAACATTTTGGGACTGGTTTCGTGTCGATTGGACACCGTCTCGATAATGTTCAAGGCATCGAAAGGTTTCAGAACGGGATTAAAAAAGTTAAAAATTCCGGAAAATTACGGGGCTTTAGTGGGAGGTTATTTAAGTAGTTAGTAACCTTCTATTACGATTTGGATAGGTTCGGGAGTCCCGATGATAGTGATTGGCTCGGGAGAGCCGTATGACACGCAAATCGAGGCGGAAGCTCGGACGATCTGTGAGTGGACCTTGGTTTTCTAAATTGGTGCATGCATAAATGTTTATTATATGTTTTAATACATGTTTGTGATGCCATGAGTGCATTTGGATGTGTGGTTAAGTATAGGCACATATTTCGAGGTTTCGGCCATATACGGTGCCTATACGGGTTTGTATTTCTTTATTGATGTAAATGAAAAGGTTTTAGATTTCTAAAAGGATAATCTCGGGTATGAGACGAATGTGGTTTGGTCTTGGGCATATGACGCTATTGATGACCTACGAGTCTGAGTCGTGGTCGCGGAGTGCTTGGTGCACGGCGACGGACGACATAACGTTCGCCTCCCGATTGGGATGTGTTCCTTCCGGAGAGGTCATGATGCACGATTCGTGGTTGGGCAGCCTGGGGAGGCTCGACTTCATAGTGCAGACGGTTCAGGATAGCGATCGGTGATGAGTCCACCATGATCTTGTGGTGGTCGCGTCGGTTGATACGTTCACGGCGACATACCAGGATTGAGGGCGGTCCTGGATGGATGGTTACACGTATCACTACGATCGTAGTCGTGACTAACCCTTAGATGTCGGGCAGGATGCCCAGCTAATGTCATATGTTCGGGCACGAGACCCAATTACTTTATGGATATGATTTCGGGTCAGGGACCCTAGATGGATTTCCAAGTTCATGGCGATTTATGGGAACCGGGCATGAACCCTGGAAAGGTTATTGTGGTACATGACGGTTTATGGGAACCGAGCATGAAGGATGTTTTATATATATATATATATATATATATATGAATGGCATGGATGCTATAGATCATTACGGTTCAGGGGAACCGGGCATGAATATTTATGTTATGTATATATATGTTCATATACCTTTCTTTACTTCTATTATCTCCTCCGGGGAGGGTCGTTGGCCTGGGTGGACCCCGGAGTAGTCACGGAGCACTGACTGAGTGGGAGTCGCCCCCGTTGGGTGCCTTACGCTCAGGAAGGCTTGTACTATAACCTCAGGATGGGTCATTGGTCTACAGACATTGACCTTGGATTCTGAGAGACTTGGGTTTGAGAAGCCGGGTAGCACGCACGTAGCTTTGGAAACGGTGACAGGATTGGTTGTGTGAATGATATGTATATATGATATATGATATGTGATGTGCACAGGATTTGGGCAGTGCCCCGTGTACTTGGTTTCATGATGGTTTTGGGCTAAGTCCCTTATGGATTTGGGAAGTGGCCCGTATACTTGATATGATTATGGTTTTTGGCTTAGTTCCCATGACACGACCCATCCCAATCCCCCCGGGATTACCATGGAATGTGTCATGCTCCCGTCTGACAAGAGGTGTCAGACAAGGGATAACCTGTTGCTACTGCCCGAAAGGGCTTCCAAAGTACGCAAGGATCGATGGAGGAGGTGTGCAATGTCCCAGTCTCTGCTGCAGTCGCTTCCGGAATCAACCTGAAGGGCATTAAAAACAAAAACTGTGAGTGGACGAAAATAAACAAGTCTGTTTAAAAAATTTATAAGACATTTATGCCCCTCAGTAAAAACATATGCATGCAGCAAAAACCAATAATCACATATTTACTTAGAAATAACCATTAGGGCCTTAGCCCGGAAACCAAGCATAGTTTCAAATCCCAAAAGTCAATCCAAGAGTTATGTCATAAATCCAGTAATATACATTTATTATTTTCCATCTCCGGCATCCCCGATGCCTAGCGTCCCTGACGTCATATCTCACGGTATTAAGCAACGCGTGCTGCCCGGGGTCTCACCGGGTCCATATCTCTGACATCCCCGATGTCTGACGTTCTTGACGTCTAATGATAGCAATCCTGCTCCTGGATCACTATACGGTCCGGCTGCTCCGTACAATGACCCCTCGCAGACAATGCACCGTGACTTCTCCAGTGTCCCCGACACTTGGAGGAGACCAATATATATCCTCGTATCGAGATGGTTTTATGGAACACATTTTACTATTCATTTCCAAAATATCACGAGGGCCCTGCCCCGAATTTCCATAAAACCGTCATAAGTCCAAATAGTTGATTATCAAATCCGAATTCATTTATTCAATTCCATTTTAGGGTCCCCGACCCGAAATCACATATATAAATCAACTGGGCCCCTGGCCCGATTTCATAAGTCAACTGGGCCCCTGGCCCGATTTCTCAAATCAACTGGGCCCCTAGCTCGATTTCTTAAATCAATTGGGCCCCTGGCCCGAATTCACTTTATCAAATCCGTAACCGTTTCATGAAATCATATCCGAACCACAATTATGGAAATCAGTGCAAATCCTGAAATTCTCGATTTACGTGCAAACACGTAACTCGCCTCGAAATGCGTGAAATCATATGAATTCACCGATATCCAAAATAAATCATAAAATCACAATTATAAAAATCATGAAACAATTATGCATGCATCGAATTTATAAAATCAATGTCCACTAACAGACCGTTTAACCGAGCGTCTCGATACGCGTGCCATAGGCCTTCCCGAGCCACACCACTATCACCAGGACTCCCAATCCTGTCCAAATCACATTAGAAGGTTACTAACCTACCCAATAACATCCTATTCAAGTCCCGTAATTTTCTCGAATTTTTAACTATTTTTTAAACTGGATTTAAAACCTTCGGACATCCCGAACAATATCGAAACGGGGCCCGATTGATACGAAACCAACGCTAAAATGTTCGTTACATTGTATAGGACAAAAGTCATGTTGACCTCACCTCGAGATTCGTGTCCACCCGCCGTCACGCACCGCCGTGAGTGGCTGTACGGGAAAGCCACGCGCCTGCTACAGTGACTGTGAACAGTCATCGTTCCAACCCGTTTCTCTGGTAAACTGGTCCATTTGACCCACGAGATGACCCGACCAGAATCCTGTCAATTCCCATTTAATTTCATCAATTCAATCAACCAAAAGGATCGCCTTGTGTCCAATTAAGGTTCTGAGACCTCAAATACAAAAGAACTTACCTTAATCCAGCCAATTCGAAGTCGAACTTCGAAGAACAGACGAACACTGTTCATTCACCACTCTCGAGCAATTTCGATAGTTCTCTTGAAATTGATCCACTCAGAGGCTTCATAGAGTTCGTATAAGCTTGCTTCTCACGTCAATTCCACCCTTTAAACCCTCCAAATGCACGACTCAAGCTCGATTTTTCCTTCTTGTCACCAATGTCCGTTCGAAGCCAAAACCGTATCAATTTACCTCCTTCTTGCACTGGATCGACTGGAAATGATCCCAGAGGACTAAATGAATCATCAATGTGCCCTGGGCTGGCCCAGAACCTCGAATTGGAAATTTGAATTTGTTGAACATAGTTTCGGGTTTTCTGGGTAAACCTCCCCTCAGTCTCCCCGTTTTCCTCTCCATTTGTTACACTTAACATTCCACCTTTCCAGCAACGATTTCCACATTTAAGAACAATCATTCACCCATTCTGATCAATATTTCCATTTGCAAAAACAATTCATCCGTCCAGGCCCTCTGTTCCCCACATGGAACTCACAGTATCCACTACCCCATAATCAATTAACAAATCCTTCCTCCATGATACTAACAACACTAAACAATACATGGACAGATCGCACCAGCCATCCACCTAGTTCAATCACGGCTCCAACCCACGGCTGTTCAAAATCAACAGCCCAAATTACCATTTTGCCCCTGCTTGGAAAATTACCGAAATGCCCCTCACGCATCCAGACCCGTAACTCGGTCATTCGGACTCCGATTGATGCGTGCCGCCTGTCTACTGACTCAGGGCATCGAGACCTTCCTAACGGTCCTTGGCCCTTGACCATCGGACCTCCCGATCGAAAAGTCAACATTTTCCCCTATTTCGTCCAAATTACGAAAGTGCCCCTGAACTTCCAAACGTCATAACTTTCACCACGAATGTCGGAATCGAACGTGCCACCTGTCTATGAACTCGTGACGTCCCGAACTACGTCACGGTCATTGGTCAAAGTCCATTTGACCGTCCGAATTAAAAGTCAACGTTTTGCCCACGTCTAGGGGCAAAACGGTCATTTTGCACAATTCGTCCGAAATCACTCAACTAATCCCAGATTAGTCATTCTAAATCATAATTAAATAATATTAAATTTCGATACTCGGGACGGGTTGTTACATCCCACATATGGTTTCCATTTGGTTAAATGGTTTTCAAATGCATGCATGTTTTTTAGTGAAGGGTACAAATGTCTTTCTTATGAAATGTTTTTATAAACTGGTTGTTTTGTCCACTCACAGCTTTTAATGTTTTGACTGCCCTTCAGGTTGACAGTGGATGTGGACTATAGCAGAGACCGAGATATCACATACCTCATCCGGATTCTAGCGTACTCTGATAGCCCGAGAGGGCAAAGGTCGGAAATATCCCTTGTCTGACACTTCATGTCAGATGGGAGCAGGGTCATCCCGCGTTAATCCCCGGGGGGATTGGGATCGGTCCTGTCAACGTGGTATCAGAGCTCGGATAGCTCATCGGATACCCAAGATGCTCTGATACTGTCAGCGTGGTATCGGAGCGAGGCTGGCTCATATCAAAGCAGGGTTGCTCATGTTACTCGGATTTCCAGAGCTTATTTTGTGCATTACTCCGTACGTAGGTCGAGGATGTGATATCTCAATGGGCTACAGTTCGTTATCAACCTGATAGTTAGGGTGCCGGTACGATAGTTGGTAGGTTTGGATCGTGGAACGTCTTAGTTCGGCACTAGATGCCGAGGTTGTCATAGTTCTGTCGTGGATGACAGTATGGGACCCTATGAAAGGATGAACGTAACAGTACGTTAGCGTTGGATCGTGAGACAGTTAGTTGGGATCGTCTTTCACGATGTCGTAGGATCGATTTGACGTTTGGTTTGGTGCTGTGATCATTTGATGGTCAGATATTGTTGAGTTAGATGGATTTACTGCTCCTAGCAGTTAGCAGTTGGATTCGAGGAATCCTAATTGAACTTATAGTAGGATTGGATTGACGTCTTTACGATGTCACGACCGTGTGGACGATCAGATTGTGGATTATACTACAGTTAGCAGTCGGGTTCGAGGAACTCTAAGTGTGATTGTGGAACCCTACCCTAGGTGTATGGTTCAGAAAGGTGAGTTGATGAGTGGTTTGAATTTGACTACTATTCGGATTTGAGGCTGTTAGTCGGTCTAGTCATGTCAGCTTGTGATGGGACTGCACTCTGCAGTCGAGGTTGTAGTTATCGATTAGACCTAGTTGGTTGTCGTGCTACCATAGTTGTGATGGATAGTTGGTACAACTAAGGTCGTGGATGACCTTGTAGACGACATTGGTTGAGTCGTGATGCGACTGGTTAATTGGTTGGACAGGTTACCAGGGTTGGTACTTGTCGATGGAATCCCAGAGTGGGGATACAGAGTAGTAGTACGTGTGGTTGATTTCGTTGGACGCGGAGTCTGGATATCGAGATGTCTGGTAGTTAGGTCTGCAAGAGGCTGTGGCAGGCACTACTACCGAGAGTGGTTGTAGTTACGGTTGTTGGGAATCGGGGACGTTCAGGGGACGTTTCCTTTTCTCGTATGAGTTGTCAGGGTGACTGTACCCAGAGTTGTTGGGTACGACAGAGGCAGAGTTTCTTCCATTCGAGTAGAGGTACGGGGTCGTCGCTCGATATGAGCGGAGATCCAGAGTTTTCTGATTCACACACTGAATGCAGAGGCTGATGTTGATGCTTGTGTGCTAGTGATAGTACGTTGGTGCTGGTACTAGCGCTGGTGCTAGTGCCGGTGATTGTGATGACGGTGAGTCACGAGTCGGGAGGTGACTCAATCGAGATAGGCTTATGTTCGGTATCTGTGGTTCGAGAGTGGATCACAGATAGTGATGGACTAGATTAGATCCAGCTGTAGTTGAGACTCGTGGTACGAGATGCGAGTGTTGGATGCCGTTTAGGCACATTCGTAAATAGTATACAAGATTTAACCTTGAGTCGCGTGAATTCCACTCGGAACGAGTGTACCTACATACATAGTATAAACGGATAGACGAAATGGGCATGTGTCCCTAACTAGTCAAAAAGAAACACATGGTTGATGTCCGAGTATGTTGTTTCCAATCTGGTTAGAATTTCAGAATCGCGAGAGTATGCGATTGAGGTGACATGAGGAATGCGGGTTTTCCACATTGGTAATGGATATTTTGAAGTCATTTGGGTGACTTCTCAGGTTCTACCATGGTAGATGATGTTGATGATGTAGATGTTGTTGGTTGCCACTAGTACACTGATCATGTATTGGTTGGTGGACCCGGGATTTGTCTTGGGTCATCAGGAGTAGTTGAGTATATCGAAGTTAGGTGACTAAGATTTCTCATTCTCTGCTTAGTGGCAGGAGATATTGGTTTACGTGGCGTGGTGAGTGCAGCGAGTGCTATTTGTATTCACGTAGGATGAGTTTTGATGTCATCGTTTTGGATCATCCTTGGTTTTTCCTAGGTGGAATGACAAGGATCAATACGAGGTAATCAGTGAGAACCCACAGTCTCGGCGTGTCTCGTCGTTGACATATCTATTTAGATGTTGGAATTAGTTGACACACGATGTGAAAGTATGCAGATTCGTTGAGGGTGTATGACCCTATGACCTGGAATCTGGTAGTTAACTGTGTGGATCCTAAGTGGATCTCGATCGTGACGTTTATGGTCGGGTGACTCAGTGATGGATCTGGATCGTGACCTTGATTATCCAGATAGGTGGAGAGTTTATCGCTCTTACTTGGATGTTTGAGTTAAGGATGTTGGGACTGAACTTCTTTTCGAAGTGAATCCTGTACGATATATTATGCCTGAGTAAGTGTCTGACGAGGTCGGATTTGGTCAGCCTTAGACGTGTGGATATTGGGATTGGCTTCCCTATGAAGTCAATCAAATGTATTGAGCAGGTAACCGATAGGTTCGGTTTTGGTGCGGCTCGGTAGACGTGAACGAGATTTCGGGGTTTGGGATCGAATTTCTGGATGACGATTCAGGATTCGATTTTGAAACTTGAAAGTGGATTTCTGGATTTGGGTTTGGAATGGTTATTCCAAATGCTAGCTTACGGAATGATGATTTCGGATTCGGATTTAGAAATGGATAATGGGTCGGAGTTTTGATTTTTCTAGTATTGGATTGGACAGATGGACTCTAGAATCGAAACATGATTGACTACCACTTAGGTTGTTGTTGTAGTCGGGTTGGTAATGGATGTATGTACCTTGTACGTTGTTCGAGGTACGATACCAGGCAGAACTGTGATGCCTGGTGACGGTATATAGGTTATACCAGAGGTACGTTGGTGAGCATGTTGGTAGTCGGCTTAGTCCCGATACCATTGGATTAGTCGAGAACGTGGACTGGACGTTGGATACTGTTCACTGGGTCATGGTATTCTGATGGGTCCAGTTATACACAGGTCGAGTGAAATGTTGGTAAGTGTTAACTCAGGTTGAGTAAATTGGTGGTTGGTGTAACCACAAGTAAGTATAGTGTCAGTTTTCGACTGACGACTATCAAGTGGTGACAGTTTGTCGAAGGTGTAACACCCCGGAAATTCGAGGATTTCAATATTGTAATTTAATGTGTGATTTGACGATTTTACCCTTGTGAATGGTATGGTCAAATTCTTGACTTTTTGATTGGTGAACTAAATGAACTTTGACCTATGACCGTGACGTAGTTCGGGACGTCACGAGTTCATAGACAGGTGGCACGTCCAATTCGGACGATCAGGGTAAAAGTTATGACTATCAGAAGTTCAAGGGCATTACCGTAATTTGGACTCTCGGGGAAAAATGTTGACTTTTCTTTTGACAACTAATTTTCAGTTGACTCAAGGACCGTTGGGTAGGCCTCGACGTCCTGAGTCCGTAGACAGGCGGCACGCCGAAATCGGACTTCGTACGAGGAAGTTATGGTCAGAAACGTGAATTCGGGAAGTTCGTGTCTCGGTTTTCGTGTCGAATATTAAATTCAGGAAATCTGATTGGAGGACACCTGGTGAGTGACAAGTGTCACTCACCCATTGGCTAGATTGGATCAGATCCACTATTGGATTAATTAACATTTGAATCAGCTTTAAATTCCAGCCCTTGGATTAAAAACCCCTGATCTAATCTGAGCCCTTGATCTAATCTGGAGATCAAATCTGGGCCGTCCGTTTCCTTCCCTCCATTTCTTTATATTTCATACCCGCAGAGCACATTCTGCCCATTTCGATCAAACATCCCAGCAAATCATCCACTCTCTGTGTCTGCGTATTGGGGACTCACTGGCGAGGCTGAGCGACGGCAGTGACCACGGCGGAGGACGGCGGCGAGGAAGGAATCAGGGAACCCGTGGCGGTTTTCAAACCCAGATTTTGGTAAATCCACTTCCCACGTTTAGTTTTGTTTTTGTTGGATCCTAAACGACTCTAGGGACTGCCAGGAACCTTCTGCGTTTGAACTCGTGGCCGAAGGAGCTCAGGGCGGTGACTAAACGGCGACGGAAACCGGTTCTGTTCATCGAGGTAGGCCCTCGATCCTATCGGTTTTTCTCCATTCTATTTACACTGAACCAATCTAGGGACTCAGACGAGTAGTTAGGAATTGAAAGGAACGAAAATGATCCAGAAATGAAGTTATGGCAACCGGGTCATGATCGCGGGTCTAATCGACCCGAGTTGCAGGTATTCAGGTCTACCCGTCTGAGGACAGCGGTGATGACGTGGCACCCTGTCAGTCTGTCAGATGACGTGGACCAACCGTGAGCCGACACGTGTCACATGTCAGTGCACAGTCAGCACTGACATGTCAGTGACGTGGACCAGTCAGGGACTGCCACGTGTCACTGACATGTCAGTGACGTGGACCAGTGCCGTGCTGACACGTGGCACATGTCAGATCCGACACGTGGCCTGACAGATCAGTGTGGTGGACCAACCAGATGTTGACACGTGGCACCTGTCAGAGTCTGACATGTCAGACCTGACAGCTGTCAGATGACGTCAGCAGGAACTGTTCCTGCGTTGACCGCCGCGTTGACCGGCGCGTGGGGGCACGTGTGAACAGTGTTCCTGGTGGGACCACCACCATTCTTTAGGTTTCGACGATCTGGATCCAATGGCGGTGGTTTCGGGTCGATCGGAGATCATTAGGTTGGTCAAAATAAGGTTTATTGCCTTGGAAAGCGCGTTCGGGTGGCTTTTCCGGACCGGTTTCGGTCTAGGGCTTCATGGTTGAATGTTAGGGGTTTAAATTGACCTTTGCATATACTTTGGATATGACAGGAGTTGTACATTTGTACCAGGACGAGGGTATACGTTCGGTTTCTAGCAGGATTGTACTGTGAGTGGACCATTTTCTTAAACCCTTGCGTGCATAAATGTTTTCTGGTTATTTATACTTATTCACATGCTAAAACAATAATGGTTTTGAGGATATGGAAAATATGGTTATGGCATGTTTCACGGTATTTGGGCTTGAGACCCGTCTGATGAAACTTAATGATTGGTTCGGATTCTATCTATGTATATATATGTTTGCATGTGGATATCAATAAAATGTATTTGTTACTGCACTGTATCGATCCTTCCATATTATATTGTCTCCTCCGGATGAGGTACCCCGGAGAGGTCACGGACGTCTAGAACGTCCAGCGTCTATGACGCTAAGCATCGGGGATGCTGTAACCGAACGGGGTTCGGGGATTGAACTCGGAATTGAGACCCGAGTGGCACGCGTAGCCTTGTGATTGTGACCTTATTGGACGTCAGGGACGTCAGACATCATGGATGTCGGGATTGGAGTGTATAGTGCAGTGGCTAAAATTATGGTTATGGTTTTATTATATGCCTTATGGTTCATATTATATGGTTAATGATTTTGAATTATGATGCACGCATGTTTGGAAAACGGAGGGATAAATTATATGTTTTACTTATCAAACGATTTCATAAACTTGAGTTTCGGTCCACTCACCCTTAATGTTTTGATAACCCCTCCAGGTCGGGAAACTGAGGTAGAGGAGGAACCAGAGGCTGAGGCATAGATCTACTTCTGCGTACCTGAACCCCTGCTGGGCGGTGTACCCGCAGGTTTACTTTAGAGTCGTGCTCGCAAATTTGTAATTTTGGATTTCATCCCTTGTCTGACATTCGTTTAATTCGGATTTGATGTATAACTTTAATTTGGTTATTTATGCTTTTAAATGTTTTGAGGTTAAAATTGGTATGAATTATTGGGTGTCAGACGGGAGCAGGGCACGTCCCCTTGTGGTCCCTGTGGGATCGGGGCGGGTCCTGTCAGAAGGTGTCAGCGTGGTTCGGTAAGTGAGATTTGGTGACTCCCAGTGGGAGCAGACGTCAGGATAGAATGGTGATGGAGCAAGGAAACCTTCGAGTTGTTCGTGTCAATGAAATAGTGGAGTTGACAAGTGGTGTTAGTTCGGAACCTACGAATACTGTCATTCGACTTGGTCGAATGTAGTCGATACGACGTGAGTGTTAGTGGTACGTCTGGGTGCAGACGAGTTTTGTTCTGGTTAGTTGGTGTACGAGTGTGCATGTGTCGTGAGATCGAATTATTTCCACGAGGTGGATGTGGAACCAGGATAGTTGGAGTTTCGAGAACGAAACTAATTAAGGAGGGATGAACGGTTAGAATTAGGTCGGTTGGAATTTCGAGGACGAAATTAATTAAGGATGGAAGGTTGTAACGACCCGTCCCGAATTCCAGGATTAGATTAGTGACTAATCACTATTAGTGAGGTTAATCGGTGATTAGTTGGGCGAAATCGGACGAACGATGCAAAATGACCGTTTTGCCCCTAGAATGGGCAAAACGTTGACTTTTCATTCTGGTGGTCAAATGGACTTTGACTGATGATCGTGACGTCACGAGTTCATAGACAGGTGGCACATACAATTCCGACATTCGAGGAAGAAGTTATGACGTTCGGATGCTCAAGGGCATTTTGGTAATTTTGGTTAAAAAGGGGCAAAATGTTGACTTTTGGACGGGGATGTCCGAGGGCCGAGGACCGTTACGTAGATCGAGATGATACGAATCCATGGACAGGTGGCATGCTGAAATCAAACTTCGAATGGGAGAGTTATAAGTCACGAAAGTGAGGTTAATCGGTGATTAGTTGGGCGAACGATGCAAAATGACCGTTTTGCCCCTAGAATGGGTAAAACGTTAACTTTTCATTCTAGAAGTCAAAAGGACTTTGACCGATGACCGTGACGTAGTTCGTGACGTCACGAGTTCATAGACAGGTGGCACGTTTAATTTCGACATTCGAGGAAGAAGTTATGACGTTCGGATGCTCAAGGGCATTTTGGTAATTTTGGTTAAAAAGGGGCAAAATGTTGACTTTTGGAATAGGATGTCCGAGGGTCGAGGACCGTTACGTAGATCGAGATAATACGAATCCATGGACAGGCGGCATGCTGAAATCAGACTTCGAACGGGAGAGTTATAGGTCACGGAAGTACGATTTCACTATGCACGTACTTCGAGACGATGCTGATTTGGCAATATCGGATTGGGCAGATATTTTGAGTGGGACCCATGGATGAGTGACAAGTGTCACTCATCCCATTGGTCAATTCCCCTAAATCGTGGATCTAAGTAATTAAATACTATTATATTAATTATTTTATAATTAAACTTTCTAACATTAAATCCTAGCCCTCCATCTAAATTTAATCACTCAAATCCTCACCACTCATCTCATCTCATCTCTCTCCCACCAGATATTATTTTCTTGTTTCTTCTTCTTCAAACCCGCACCCCCCTCCATATTTCTTGTTCATTTTCTATACTTCCTCATCCTCCATACAAACACAACAAACACCACACACATCATCACCATCTTTCATGCTATGCCGTGTGTGACCCTGAGAGAGTGATGAGAGGCTGGGACGATGGTGGCCACGGCGGGGAGGCCGAACCCGTGAGGTGAGTTTGATTCAAAAATTGGAACTAGGTTTTTGTGGGTTTTGGATCGAAACTAATGATGTGGTTATGTTTCTGGGGATCTGGTGAGGCAAGTGAGGTGGTTTTCGTGTGCTATGACGGCATGGGATGACGGTGGACGGTGGAGGAGGTCATCACCGCCATGGACGGTCAAGGAGGTACGGTTCTCCTTGCTTTTTGTATGTTTTTAGTGGTTTAATAGTTAGGAAATATGATAAGGATGAGATTAGGATCAATATGGAACAAAATGGATTAGAAATGGACTAGTTATGGCCTTGAACCGGTCCAAACCGGTTCGGCCTGGTCCAGTTGCAGAGAACCAGTTCGACCAAGGTAGGAGACGTGTGAATAGTGTCGCGTGTGATCTCACGCGCAACACATTCATTGGGCACGTGGGGGTGCGTGTCCCACTGTTTGGGAAATTTTTCAACACGTGAAATCTTCTATTCGATGTAACGAACATTTTGGAACTAGTTTCGTGTCGATCGGACACCATCTCGATAATGTTCGGGGCATCGGAAGGTTTCAGATCCGGATTAAAAAAGTTAAAAATTCCGGAAAATTCCGGGGCTTTAGTGACAGGACCCGCCCCGATCCCACAGGGACCACAAGGGGACGTGCCCTGCTCCCGTCTGACACCCAATAATTCATACCAATTTTAACCTCAAAAAATTTAAATGCATAAATAACCAAATTAAAGTCATACATCAAATCCGAATTAAACGAATGTCAGACAAGGGATGAAATCCAAAATTACAAATTTGCGAGCACGACTCTAAAGTAAACCTGCGGGTACACCGCCCAGCAGGGGTTCAGGTACGCAGAAGTAGATCTATGCCTCAGCCTCTGGTTCCTCCTCTACCTCAGTTTCCCGAACTGGAGGGGTTATCAAAAACATTAAAGGTGAGTGGACCGAAACTCAAGTTCACAAAATCGTTTGATAAGTAAAACATATAATTTACCCCTTCGTTTTCCAAACATGCGTGCATCACAATACAAAATCAAAAACCATATAATATGAACCATAAGGCATGTAATAAAACCATAACCATGATTTTAGCCACTGCACTATACACTCCAATCCCGACATCCCCGATGTCTAACGTCCCTGACGTCCAATAAGGTCACAATCACAAGGCTACGCGTGCCACTCGGGTCTCAATTCCGAGTTCAATCCCCGAACCCCGTTCGGGTACAGCATCCCCGATGCTTTGCGTCATAGACGCTGGACGTTCTAGACGTCCGTGACCTCTCCGGGGTACCTCATCCGGAGGAGATAATATAATATGGAAGGATCTATACAGTGCAGTAACAATTGCATTTTATTGATATCCACATGCAAGGCATATATATATACATAGTTAACATCCGAACCAATCATTAAGTTTCATCAGACGGGTCTCAAGCCCAAATACCGTGAAACGTGCCATAACCATATTTTCCATATCATCAAAACCATTATTGTTTTAGCATGTGAATAAGTATAATAAACCAGAAAACATTTATGCACGCAAGGGTTTAAGAAAATGGCCCACTCACAGTACAATCCTGCTAGAAACCGAACGTATACCCTCGTCCTGGTACAAATGTACGATCCCTGTCAAGTCCAAAGTATTCGTAAAGGTCAATACAAACCCCTAACATTCAACCATGAAAGCCTAGGCCGAAACTGGCCCGGGAAAGCCGCCCGAACGCACTTCCCAAGGCAATAAACCTTAATTTGACCAACTTAATGATCTCCGATCGACTCGAAAGCACCGCCATTGGATCCGGATCGTCGAAACCTAAAGAATGGTGGTGGTCCCACCAAAAACAATGTTCACACGCGCCCCCACGCGTCGGTCAACGCGTCGGTCAACGCAGGAACAGTCCTGCTGACGTCATCGCTGACGTCACTGCTGACGTCAGCATGACGTCATGCTGACGTCATCTGACAGCTGTCAGGTCTGACATGTCAGACTCTGACAGGCGCCACATGTCAACATCTGATTGGTCCACCTCACTGATCTGTCAGGCCACGTGTCAGATCTGACATGTGCCACGTGTCAGCACGGCACTGGTCCACATCACTGACATGTCAGTGACACGTGGCAGTCCCTGATTGGGCCACGTCACTGACATGTCAGTGCTGACTGTGCACTGACATGTGACACGTGTCGGCTCACGGTTGGTCCACGTCACCTGAAAGTCTGACAGGGTGCCACGTCATCACCTCTGTCCTCAGACGGGTTGACCCGTATCTCTGCAACTCGGGTCGATCAGACCCGCGATCAATACCCGGTCACCATTTCACCATTTCTCAATCATTTTCGTTCAGGTTTGTTCCTAACTACTCGTCTTAATCCCAGAAACAGTTCTAGCAAATTAAAATCAATAAACAAGGGCTGAATCGAAGACTCACCTCGATGAACAGACCCGGGTTCCCGTCGCCGTTTGCACTCCGTTCAGGCTACCTCCGGTCACGCAATTGATCCCAAAAGGTTCCTAACAGTTCCTAGAGTTGATTAGGGTAAATAAAAACCAAAACCAAACGTTGGAATTCAAGTTACCAATTTCTGGGTTTTAAAACCGTTTCGGGTTTTCTCTGGTTCCTACCTCGCCGCCGTCCTCCGCCGTGGTCACTGCCACCTGCCGCCACACACGTCCAGCCCAAGGGCACACAGAATAAGGATCAGATGCAGTTGTGGTGTGATGTTATGGAATGGACAGTACGTGGGTGTCGGGTAAGGAAATATATAGAAATGGAGGGAAAGCTGCACAATGAAATGAACGGCCCAGATTAGATCTTGAAATGAGATCAAAGGCTGAGATTAGATCAGGGGTGTATCAGATCAAGGGCTGTGATTAAAAGTGGGTTTTAATGGTATTTAAACCCATAGTGGATCTGATCCAATCTAGCCAATGGGTGAGTGACACTTGTCACTCACCAGGTGTCCTCCAATCAGATTTCCAGAATAAAATATTTGGCACGAAAACCGAGACACGAACCTCCCGATTTCACGTTTCTGACCATAACTTCCTCGTACGAAGTCCGATTTCGGCGTGCCGCCTGTCTACGGACTCAGGACGTCGAGACCTACCTAATGGTCCTTGAGTCAACTGAAAATTAGTTGCCAAAAGAAAAGTCAACATTTTCACCCCCAAAAGTCTAAATTACGGTAATACCCCTGAACTTCCGATAGTCATAACTTTTTCCCTGATCGTCCGAATTGGACGTGCCACCTGTCTATGAACTCGTGACGTCCCGAACTACGTCACGGTCATATGTCAAAGTCCGTTTAATTCATCAATCAAAAAGTCAACAATTGACCATACCCATAACAAGGGTAAAAGCGTCAAATCACACATTAAAGTACAATATTGAAATCCTCGAATTTCCGGGGTGTTACAACCTTCCCCCCCTTAAGAAATTTCGTCCCGAAATTTCAAAGAAACAAATGAGGAAATTGTTCTCGCATCTGAGCCTCGGGCTCCCATGTGGCTTTTTCCACATTCTGGTTTCTCCCGAGAATCTTCACGAGAGGGATCGTCTTCCGACGTAGTACCTTGTCCTTCCGATCCAAGATCTGTACTGGTTGTTCTTCAAAGCTCAAATCCTCCCGCAGTTCGACAGGTTGTTCCCTAAGTACATGAGAAGCATCACGTACGTACATCCGTAACATCGATACGTGGAAAACATCGTGAACTCTAGATAGTTCTGGAGGTAGCGCCAATCTGTATGCAACTCTGCCAATTCTCTCCACGATCTCATATGGTCCGATAAAACGCGGACTCAGTTTCCCCCGTCGGCCAAAACGGATAATCCCTTTCCACGGAGACAACTTCAGGAAGACAAAATCTCCCACTTCAAACTCCAAGTCTCGAATCCGTCGATCGGCATAACTTTTCTGGCGATCCTGTGCCACCTTTAATCTCTCCTTGATCACGCGAACAGTTTCCATGGTTAAGTCCATCATCTCCGACCCTAAAGCCGCTCGCTCTCCTATCTCCGTCCAGCAGATAGGTGTCCTGCACTGTCGGCCATACAGTGCCTCATAAGGTGCCATCCCGATGCTTTCCTGATAGCTGTTGTTGTAAGCGAATTCCATCAATGGCAAATGAATATCCCAAGAGTCCTGAAATTGTAGTACACATGATCTCATCATGTCCTCCAGGGTCTGAATGGTTCTTTCAGACTGTCCATCGGTTTGTGGGTGGAAAGCAGTACTGAAACGTAGGGTTGTTCCCAGAGTAGCTTGCAAACTCCGCCAGAACCTGGAGGTGAAACGCGGATCACGATCGGACACGATCGATTCCGGCGTACCATGAAGTCGTATGATTTCCTTCACAAACAACTGAGCCAGTCGGTTAGGTTTATAGGTTTCCTGAACTGGCAGAAAATGTGCTGATTTGGTTAACCGATCCACAATCACCCATACTCCGTCCACTCCGCTCTGAGTTCTTGGTAACTTAAAGACGAAGTCCATGGTGATGTGATCCCACTTCCACTCGGGAATCGGAAGTGGCTGCATAGCCCCATACGGTCTCTGCCGTTCCGCCTTAACCTGCTGACAGGTTAAGCATTTGCTCACGAATTCAGCAATATCCTTCTTCATTCCTGGCCACCAATAATGGTTCCGGAGGGTACGGTACATCTTTGTTCCTCCCGGATGCATAGCATAGGCCGAACTATGGGCCTCCTCAAGAATCTCGGCCCGTAACTCTGCCACTGCAGGTACACACAAACGGCCCAATTTCACAAGTGCTCCATCGTCCCGGATGGTAAAATCCTGTCTCCCCTCCGCATCGACCTCAATTCTGTAAATACAGAGTATCGGATCCTGAAGTTGTGCCTCGATGATCCGATCAATCAGTACTGGTCGTACATGGAAGCTGGCCAACAAAGCTCCATGCGCATCCGTACCCAAAATAACTCCCGCCTTCCGGAGTTCCACTAGCAAGGGAAGATACACCATCCCTAGGTGTGCAACGGATCATGCTGACTTCCTGCTGAGTGGATCAGCCACCACATTGGCCTTACCCGGATGGTACTCGATTGTACAGTCATAGTCCTTCAGCAGCTCCAACCATCTCCGTTGCCTCATGTTAAGCTCCTTCTGAGTGAATAAGTATTTAAGACTCTGGTGGTCGGTGTATATCCGACACGTTGCGCCGAACAGATAATGTCTCCAGATCTTGAGAGCATGAACCACCGCTGCCAACACCAAATCATGGGTAGGGTAGTTCAACTCGTGAGTCTTCAGCTGCCGGGATGCATAGGCGATAACCTTGCCAGTTTGCATCAACACGCAGCCCAGACCTTGCAGCGATGCATCACTGAAGACCACAAACTCTCCACTGTCATCCGGCAATGCAAGGACAGGTGCAGTGGTCAATCGATCTTTCAACTCTTGAAAGCTCTGATCGCACTGCTCGTCCCAGATAAACTTTACTCCCTTCCGAGTCAAACGAGTCAATGGTGCAGCAATTTTGGAGAAGCCCTCCACGAATCTCCGGTAGTAACCTGCTAACCCGACGAAACTCCGCACCTCGGTTACTGTTGTCGGTTTAGCCCAGTTGGTCACCGCTTCTGTTTTCTGGGGGTCCACGCAAATCCCATCCGTCGATATCACGTGTCCCAGAAAACCAATACTGCTTAGCCAAAACTGACACTTGCTCAGTTTGGTGTACAATTGTTCTTGTCTCAGCCTCTCCAAGACCAACCATAGATGTTCTTCATGTGCACGGGCACTCCTCGAGTATACCAAAATATCATCGATGAACACAATCACGAACTTATCCAGGTAGGGTCGGAAGACCCGGTTCATCAGATCCATGAATGCTGCTGGAGCATTCGTCAAACCAAATGGCATAACAAGGAACTCGTAGTGTCCGTAACGGGTTCGAAAAGCAGTTTTCGGAATATCCTCCTCCGAAATCCTCAGTTGGTGATACCCAGACCGCAAATCAATTTTCGAGAAGCACTGAGCTCCCCGCAACTGGTCGAAAAGGTCATCGATCCTAGGTAGAGGATACTGATTCCTCAGCGTCACCCTGTTGAGTTGTCGATAGTCAATACATAAACGGAGACTTCCTTCCTTCTTCTTTACGAACAACACCGGTGCTCCCCACGGTGAAGTACTCGGTCGGACATATCCCAAATCTACCAACTCCTGCAATTGAGTCTTGAGTTCTCGTAACTCGGCCGGCGCCATCCGGTATGGTGCCTGGGATATAGGTCGGGTACCCGGGAGTAGTTCAGTTGTAAACTCGATCTCCCGCGATGGTGGCAATCCAGGTAAGTCTTCCGGGAACACGTCCGGAAACTCCCGCACCACCGGTATTTCGTCGATAACCGGAGTATCGACCCGTTCCGACACGACATGCGCCAGATAACCCTGGCATCCCTTCCGTAGAAGTTTGGTAGCAGTAAGTGACGAAATCACTTCAGGAGGCGAACCATCACGTTCCCCCTGAAAGATAACATCCGGCAAACCCAGGGTCCGCAAAATCACTTGCTTGCTACAGCAGTCGATGAGCGATCCGTGCTCCGACAGCCAATCCATCCCTAGGATTATATCGAAGTCGTGGATATCCAGAATAATTAAGTCTGCTGGTAAATACACATCCTCAATTCTTACCGGGCACCTCCGAATCACCTGATTCACAAGGTACACGATACCCATCGGGGTGCCAACACCCATTTCGCAATCTAAAGCTGATACCACACAATCAAGCATACCAGCACAACTCCTCGAAATAAAAGAATGTGTAGCCCCCGCATCCATTAATACACGTACAAGAAGGTTAAAGATATGTAGTGTACCTGTGACCACGCCTGGAGCAGTCCTCGCCTGCTGCTGGGTCATTGCAAACACTTGGGCCCTCGGCCCCCCGTTCCGTCCACGCCCACGCGCGCCACGCCCAGCACCACGGTCACCTCCCTGACCGCGACCTCCATTAGTGTGGGAAGCCGTGCTCTGCACCACACTCGAGCCCCCAGCGTCGTTGTTCTTGGACAACTGCGGGCAATCATAGGCATAGTGGCCCTCCTCTCCGCAAGCAAAACAAGTTACTGGCCTTGGCCTGTCCGAATGCCCGCCAGAAGCACCGCTCCAAGATGAGCGTTGCCCAGAGTTGTATCCAGATCCTCTGCCCTGAGAGCCTCCACGTCGACCCGACCAGCCACGACCTTTGAAAGATGAGGGTGCTCCCCTGTAGCCCCCTCCCTTGTTGTTCTTATGGCCCGATGGGCCACGATATGGGCGATCCTGACGTCGCCCCTCCCCCGAAGGTTGTCGTGTCTGGTGTGCCGCCAGACTGGCCTCGACACGCACTGCTGCGTCGACCATATCTCTCAGAGAAGCATGAGTGGTAGCGGTCACACTGGCCCGGATCTCCCCTCGGAGTCCAAGCTCAAACCGCTGGCATTTGTCCTCCTCCGTGCTTACGAATGAAGCAGCGAACCGGGAAAGTTTCCCGAAAGTTTGCTCGTAGTCTGCAACAGACATGTCACCCTGCTCCAGCCGCAGGAATTCCGCCTCCCGCGCCGCGCGAAAGGATCGCGGGTAGTACTGGTCCAGAAATCTGGAACGGAAAGCTTCCCAAGTAGTGGTATGGACAGACCACCCAGACATTTCGAGTCCGTGCCACCACTGGTAGGCTCCTCCTTCCAGCAAGAAGGCCGCCAGAGTCACTCGTTCGCCCAGAGGGCAGTGCATCACCGAGAAGATCCTCTCCCACTTGGTGATCCAGTCGTGAGCATCCTCGGGGTTTGATCCCCCCCAGAAAGGAGTGGCTCCCAAACGTTGAGCCCTTTCAATGCTCGCGCATTCCATCTCTCTTTCTAGATCCTCGTCCGTTCGAGTATGAGGAATTCTCCTAGGAGGCATAACCAACTGTTAAGAGGCATAGATCAGAAAACAATATTCTTAAAAGTCGAAAAGTAACTAGTACTAATCGCTAGTCTAGCATGCTGACCAATACCCTAGTACTGACCACAACCTAGTGCTCTGATACCAAGCTGACAGGACCCGCCCCGATCCCACAGGGACCACAAGGGGACGTGCCCTGCTCCCGTCTGACACCCAATAATTCATACCAATTTTAACCTCAAAACATTTAAATGCATAAATAACCAAATTAAAGTCATACATCAAATCCGAATTAAACGAATGTCAGACAAGGGATGAAATCCAAAATTATAAATTTGCGAGCACGACTCTAAAGTAAACCTGCGGGTACACCGCCCAGCAGGGGTTCAGGTACGCAGAAGTAGATTTATGCCTCAGCCTCTGGTTCCTCCTCTACCTCAGTTTCCCGACTTGGAGGGGTTATCAAAAATATTAAAGGTGAGTGGACCGAAACTCAAGTTCACAAAATCGTTTGATAAGTAAAACATATAATTTACCCCTCCGTTTTCCAAACATGCATGCATCACAATACAAAATCATAAACCATATAATATGAACCATAAGGCATGTAATAAAACCATAACCATAATTTTAGCCACTGCACTATACACTCCAATCCCGACATCCCCGATGTCTGACGTCCCTGACGTCCAATAAGGTCACAATCACAAGGCTACGCGTGCCACTCGGGTCTCAATTCTGAGTTCAATCCCCGAACCCCGTTCGGGTACAGCATCCCCGATGCTTTGCGTCATAGACGCTGGACGTTCTAGACGTCCGTGACCTCTCCGGGGTACCTCATCCGGAGGAGATAATATAATATAGAAGGATCTATACAGTGCAGTAACAATTGCATTTTATTGTTATCCACATGCAAGGCATATATATATACATAGTTAACATCCGAACCAATCATTAAGTTTCATCAGACGGGTCTCAAGCCCAAATACCGTGAAACGTGCCATAACCATATTTTCCATATCATCAAAACCATTATTGTTTTAGCATGTGAATAAATATAATAAACCAGAAAACATTTATGCACGCAAGGGTTTAAGAAAATGGCCCACTCACAGTACAATCCTGCTAGAAACCGAACGTATACCCTCGTCCTAGTACAAATGTACGATCCCTGTCAAGTCCAAAGTATTCGTAAAGGTCAATACAAACCCCTAACATTCAACCATGAAAGCCTAGGCCGAAACCGGCCCGGGAAAGCCGCCCGAACGCGCTTCCCAACTCAATAAACCTTAATTTGACCAACTTAATGATCTCCGATTGACTCGAAACCACCGCCATTGGATTCGGATCGTCGAAGCCTAAAGAATGGTGGTGGTCCCACCAAAAACACTGTTCACACGCGCCCCCACGCGCCGGTCAACGCGTCGGTCAACGCAGGAACAGTCCTGCTGACGTCATCGCTGACGTCACTGCTGACGTCAGCATGACGTCATGCTGACGTCATCGGACAGCTGTCAGGTCTGACATGTCAGACTCTGACAGGTGCCACGTGTCAACATCTGATTGGTCCACCTCACTGATCTGTCAGGCCACGTGTCAGATCTGACATGTGCCACGTGTCAGCACGGCACTGGTCCACGTCACTGACATGTCAGTGACACGTGGCAGTCCCTGATTGGGCCACGTCACTAACATGTCAGTACTGACTGTGCACTGACATGTGACACGTGTCGGCTCACGGTTGGTCCACGTCACCTGACAGTCTGACAGGGTGCCACGTCATCACCTCTGTCCTCAGACGGGTTGACCCGTATCTCTGCAACTCTGGTCGATCAGACCCGCGATCAAGACCCGGTCACCATTTCACCATTTCTCAATCATTTTCGTTCAGGTTTGTTCCTAACTACTCGTCTTAATCCCAGAAACAGTTCTAGCTAATTAAAATCAATAAACAAGGGCTGAATCGAAGACTCACCTCGATGAACAGACCCGGGTTCCCGTCGCCGTTTGAACTCCGTTCAGGCTACCTCCGGTCACGCATTTGATCCCAAAAGGTTCCTAACAGTTCCTAGAGTTGATTAGGGTAAATAAAAACCAAAACCAAACGTTGGAATTCAAGTTACCAATTTCTGGGTTTTAAAACCGTTTCGGGTTTTCCCTGGTTCCTACCTCGCCGCCGTCCTCCGCCGTGGTCACTGCCACCTGCCGCCACACACGTCCAGCCCAAGGGCACACAGAATAAGGATCAGATGCAGTTGTGGTGTGATGTTATGGAATGGGTAGTACGTGGGTGTCGGGTAAGGAAATATATAGAAATGGAGGGAAAGCTGCACAATGAAATGAACGGCCCAGATTAGATCTTGAAATGAGATCAAAGGCTGAGATTAGATCAGGGGTGTATCAGATCATGGGCTGTGATTAAAAGTGGGTTTTATTGGTATTCAAACCCATAGTGGATCTGATCCAATCTAGCCAATGGGTGAGTGACACTCACCAGGTGTCCTCCAATCAGATTTCCAGAATAAAATATTTGGCACGAAAACCGAGACACGAACCTCCCGATTTCACGTTTCTGACCATAACTTCCTCGTACGAAGTCCGATTTCGGCGTGCCGCATGTCTGCGGACTCAGGACGTCGAGACCTACCTAATGGTCCTTGAATCAACTGAAAATTAGTTGCCAAAAGAAAAGTCAACATTTTCACCCCCAAAAGTCCAAATTACGGTAATACCCCTGAACTTCCGATAGTCATAACTTTTTCCCTAATCGTCCGAATTGGACGTGCCACCTGTCTATGAACTCGTGACGTCCCGAACTACGTCACGGTCATATGTCAAAGTCCGTTTAATTCATCAATCAATAAGTCAACAATTGGCCATACCCATAACAAGGGTAAAAGCGTCAAATCACACATTAAAGTACAATATTGAAATCCTCGAATTTCCGGGGTGTTACATTTAGTGGGAGGTTATTTAAGTAGTTAGTAACCTTTTATTACGATTTGGACAGGTTCGGGAGTCGCGATGATGGTGATTGGCTCGGGAGAGCCGTATGGTATGCAAATCGAGGCGGCAGCTAAGACGGTCTGTGAGTGGACCTTGGTTTTCTAAATTGGTGCATGCATAAATGTTTATTATATGTTTTAATACATCTTTGTGATGCTATGAGTGCATTTGGATGTGTGGTTACGTATAGGCACATATTTCGAGGTTTCAACCCTATACGGTGCATATACGGGTTTGTATTTCTTTATTGATGTAAATGAAAAGGTTTTGGATTTCTAAAAGGATAAACTCGGGTATGAGACCCATTTGGTTTGGTCTCGGGCATATGACGCTATTGATGACCTACGGGTCCGAGTCGTGGTCGCGGCAGGTGCTTGGTGCAAGGCGACGGACGACGTAACGCTCGCCTTCGGATTGGAATATGTTCCTTCCGGAGAGGTCACGATGCACGATTCGTGGTCGGGCAGCCTGGGGAGGTTCGACTTCGGAGTGCAGACGGTTCAAGATAACGATCGGTGATGAGTTCACCATGATCTTGTGGTGGTTGCGTCGGTTGATACGTTCATGGATGGATGGTTGCACGCATCACTACGATCGGAGTCGTGACTGACCCTTAGATATCGGGCAGGATGCCCAGCTGATGTCATATGTTCGGGCACGAGACCCAGTTACTTTACGGATTTGATTTCGGGTCAGGGGCAGACACTCAATGCATGTTGTAAACAGAACTTCATTTCATTTCTTCTCAATAACATTACATGCTACAAGGCGCATTCCTCGGATTAAAAAAAAAACCAAGAATACAGCCCTCCGGCTCAAACGTCCACCACCGCCCCCTCATCGGCCGCCTCGGCTTGCACAACAACGGACTCCTCAGCACCTTTGTCACCGCTGGTCGGCCGCTCGCCTTCGGCATTCGTTGGCAGCCCATCCAACGCGAAGGTCTTGGTCAGGGATGGGGGCTCATCCAGCCACGGAAAGTTGAGCGTGACCCCTGGATTGAAGTACAACACGCGTTATACGCAATCGTCCTCTACCTCGGCAAGCGCCAGGTCCAAGTGATTCGGGAACAGCGGGTCGGCCATGAAGTCCTCGAGGGTCTTTTTCCGGTCGGCAGACAGCAGGACTCTGAGCCTATCCACCTCCCCTTGCAACTCGCCCATGGCCTTCTCCTGCTTGTTCAGCTGCAAGGAGAAAGCGTGCACCGTCTCTTCCCGGTTCGCTATTCCCCTCTCGGCCCCCTCCGCGCACGACTTCTCCCGCTGGAGCTCCTTCTCCAGCTCCGCCACACGCCTTCGCGTGGCATGGCACTCCTGCTCTCGCGCCCGGTGACGCTCCTCCCGCTGCCGAGCAGCGCCCTGCTCCGCCTCCAACCTCTGCATATGTCGCGAGGCCTTCTGCAGCGCGACGTAGGTTTGCCCAAAGCACTGTCGAACCACGCACACTTGTCAGCAAAAAATCAAAATGTCGCAGGTATTCAAAACACAATATCACAACTACTTACATGGGCTTACTCGGCTAGCAGGGCCGCGAACCGGCCCGAGTGGGAGCCAGTGCCGATCTGTTCAATTTCTGCCGGCTTCACCTGGGAGCCGAGCACAAAGGAATTAGCCATAGGCGCCAAGGACTTGTGCATATGATGAGTGACCGGCACCCACCCCTCCCCGACCTTGGCAGAACGGACCACTTCCCCTATCTCCAAGGGCTCAGAAAACACGGTCACGATGCCCGGAGCACTTACCGACACCCTCTCCTTCACGGGCGGCGGCATCTCCACCCTGGCTTCCTTCGCCTTCTCCTTCGGCACCTTGGGGGCCGTGAGGGTCGCCTCTCTCTTCCGCCGGTGATCAAAACTTTCACCCTCTGACACCCCTGCTGCCGGGGAGACTGCCTCTGCCGCGCCTCCATCAGCTTCCTCCGCCGTTCCCGAGCTTGATCCAGCCCTCCGATGAGGGGCCGCTTCAGTTAGAGCACCAGACTCTTCAACTTAGCGCCCTGCCTCGCTTCGGGCCTGGTCGGCTTGGGCAGCCCTTCTGGTCAGCCACCCGAACTGGAACCCTAGGGCGGCTCCTCTCGGCAAACCCCCTTCGGCTTCTGCGCCACGGTCTTCTGCCTCCGCGGCGGTTGGGGGGTCACCTCCGGCTCCTTGCCCGTGCCGTCGGCGGCAGGGCCATGCTTTGCCACCGCTTCGCTCATCTTCTTCTGGGCGGCTTGCTCAACTTGGGGATGCACTGAAAAGCAAAGTGTTAGTCTCTCGGCACCCCTACACCACAATGCATAACATACTGCACTTACCGGGAGGCGAGATTAGTCCCACTGCAAGAAGGTTAGCCGGCAGCTTCAGGACGCAACGGCTACGTTCTAGGTCGGACAGTTTCTCCCGAACCAGGTTGCAAGCCTCCCAATCTTCTGCTGTTACCGTGGCCTTCGACGGACCTGCATCAACAAAAAAAAAACAAAACAAAACCATAATCAGACCCCGTCTCGGCAGCCCCAATTACCACACTAATGCCACCGGCCGAACGGAAGAACGGACAACCTCCAGACTGGAAGTGGCTGGGAATCCTCGATCGGACCCTACTCACGTCCCCCTCCCAAGGTCCCGACACCCAGCAAAACCGGTGTCTCCAGCTCTTCTGCGACGTCGGCACGTCATTAATGAAGGCACCCCGGGCCGTCTTTTGCAGGCACTCCATCTGGTACCATCCCGACCCGTAGGTCTGCCTCTTGAAACGGTACAGGGCGCACAGCTGAGCCCCAAGATGGCTCCGGTAGTCCCGCCATTCGGAAGGCCGTGTAGAGGCTGATCAAGATGATCCAGCCGTTTGCGTTCAGCTGCCCCGTGGCTAAGTTCGTCCTCGCCATCATCTCCTGGAGCCACGCGTGCAGAGGCAGCCTCACTCCGTGCTCGAAGCAGTCGATGTAAAAAAACGTCGACCCTTCTGGAGGGTCACTCGACCTCTTGCTATGCGGGGGTACCGTCATCTTGATATCCGCCGGCACATTGTACAGCTCCCAGAACTTGTCCAGGTCGGACTGCCAAATCGTATTTGACTCGAAATCTACGGCATACTCCGTCTTCACCTCCCCATCGGCATCTAGCTCCATCGGTGAGCTAGTCTCCATCCCACTGTCTTCGGCGTCCGAGTCTACCACCACGACCAGTGGGGTCCGGGATGCTGTTGCTCTTTCAGCAGGCCGGTCGGCACACGATGTACTGCATCCCCCCCTGTTGCAGCACTTCCTTCCTCGGCAGCCTGCGAGCCCCATCTCGGCTGTCACCGCTGCTGGAGGACGATGACCTACCGGTTGTGGACCCACTTGTGGACGTTGAACCACTGCGCCCGCTCGACATGTCGCTTGCCGAACAAGACGGTGTTTCCCAGCCAAAAGCTTGAGGGGACCTAACCCCAGATCCACTGTTTGACTCTGACTCTGACATCTACAAATTACCAAAACAAAGAAGCTACGACTAAGCACCTAGGCTACTGAACATATACTTAGATGCGGTGCTGGTCGGCAAATATTATACCTGTTATGAACTTGCTCCGCGGAATTGGTTTCAGTCCGCACTTGAAGTTATCTCGCGGATGCACTGAGTAAAAAGTGAAAAAAGTCAAAAGCTCCCATCCCCTTTTATAGGCCCCTAGCACGCCTCGAGATACGCGCTTTCGATCTGACTACCACCAGGCCGATACGTCCACTTTTCAGATACGGATACGACCTTGTACTGTATGCCCATCGGTATCATACATTCCCACCTACATATATACGTACGTACATTTCTACCAGTACCCATCACTACAGCATGCCGACCGGAGCCTCTCGGCATCCCCCTCGATGGAATGCGTCTTCTCTCCGTCGGCAAGCGCAATGCAACCGACGAGTCCCCGCCATCCCCTTCGGCCACCTCTCCACGATCTTCCGGTCCTCACTGTGGGCCGCTTGCGGGACTCGGCACCGAGGACTCCTTTCACTTCGAACATACGGTGAACCTCCTCGATCCATAACTTGGGGGGCTACTAGGAGACAGGGCGCACTGCCCTGGTCGGTCGACAGGCACTGCCGTCATCACAAGTCCTCGACCGAGGAAATCCACCTTAGTCAAAGACTTAGGGGACTTATGTTGATACCATATCGACCTACCACCTAAGCATAGGGCCCGCCAGGACAGGAAGGTCACCCACCGATTATCCGATCGGCACCCCCACAATCGTGGTCCGCCGACCAGCACGAACCTGCAGGCCTGTCGTTCGGCACCTGACAAGATACAGACGCCAGCTGGCTGCAACAGTCACCTAACCAACTCTGCCATACCTACTCCCTGACGGAGGTAGGTTGGCACTCCAGCTGGCGCCTCCTCCGGATGTCCAGGGCTTGTGAGGCAACTCTCAGCCACAAAGCACAACCTGCCCCCGCAACAATAGCCCACCTACCACAGTTATGGTCACTATAAATACCTCGAAACCCTTCACAAAGGTAAGGCTCTGAGACCTGATCAAGAACACTGTATTCACCTGCCTCTCGGCACTCATATACTAACTTTGGCATCGGAGCCCCTTTGGCCGACACCACACCGGTGTCAAGACTTTGCAGGAACCTTGCCGAGCCGTAACGCCACTAGCGGGCCCAAGACACCACACGACTGGTCCTAGATCCCCCAGCGGGTCTCATCGAGTTGGTCATTTCCGGATCAAACAGAATTACCCTCTGAAGTAAAGAGAGGTCGTGTATTTACTATGAAGCCTTGAGAGCCACCGGAGTGTCTGATTGGTTGAAGGAGATAGTGTTTAATAGGTGATTCTACCGAGAGAAATCACTATTATTAACTATATAAATAATAATAAATAACTCGCGGGAAGATTATTTATTATCGGCATTGATCTGATTAATTAATATATTTAATTGATAAATATATTGAATTAATTCGGAGATCGTGTGATACCGTCGTCGTCTATATCAAGGGTAATATCGACATTATGAAAGATATGGGCCACGTGACAGTTTCATAATTTTATAATGGTTTATGGTTCCACGAATGCCCCCACATCACTTAGGAATTCAGGGAATCCTAAGAGATGTAATTTTTATTGTGGTCCCGATAAACCTTTTTTTTGTGAGAGTAGGACTCTGCTTTGTCTTCGATTTCCATGTATAATTTAAATCTCTTGTGCCTCTGAATAAGACCCATTGAATTTTAGGGTTGAATTCCAAGGTGACCCTATAGGCCTTGTTGCTTCTGTTTGAATAAGAATTGCTGGACTTGAAGTCTTGATTTGAATTAATGCTTAGAGCCCAACTAGCAATTAGGGTTTATTTATTTTCTCTATTTAATGAAGATCATGATGATCTCCATTTTTTATAAAGAATATTAAACCCTAATATTAGTCTTCTTTGGTGAAGGAGAAAATTGACCATCGTCACGTTGTTACAGTGATGAGAGTCGACCACCATGTGAAGTAGAAATCTTCTCTTTGACTTTTCTTTGTTCTTCTCTTCTTGTTATCCATTTAGTTTTTCAGCTCCTTTTCTTCTTATCATCTGGAGCAGGACTACAGAAGTGACTCGGCTTCAAAAAATAAGGGCAGGGCTTGTAGCCTCAGATGGGAAAGGCGGGTCCACGCAAGAAAGGCTAGTGCATAGCTTGTCGTTGTCGGCATAAGAGGCTACTGGCAGTAGTAATTCTAGGTATCAGCGATTATGGGCATCTGCTTCTTGTGATCCTTCAGCTTTTTTTTTTCGCTGTCAAGCCATAGCCTCTGTAATTTTTTTTTTCACTGCAATGCTTATAAGAGCAGAGCAAAGTTTTGTTCTTTGTTTCTTTCTACATGTAGCAAAGCATACTTTGCTTTTTGCTGTTGTACTTTTTTTTATTTTTCTTTTGTCGTAGCTATCAACAAAAGCTACAAAGCCTTTTATGTACAATATATATATACATATATATATATATATTATTTTAATATATATTTTATATATTATTTTTCGTTTGTTCAGTTTCGATCTTTTGTAGATTCTGAGAGCTGTAGATGTCCGATTGCAATGATTCAAACGGCAGTGCGCTCTACTCTTCGAGACGATCATTTCAAGATGTATGATGGCATACTTCTGCTGTAATCTTGAAGACCTCACTTTGTGGAGTACTATCTGGTGGCGTGTCCGGGACTTGTTAGAGCTTCCGACTTCAAGAGATGGGGGGCTTGACATCAAGACTCTCCTCCAGTTGAGATAATTGTAGTGTTTTGTGGATGGGAGAACTTAGCGCATTGAAACACATTTCATCTTCAAGTGCGGGCGGAGCCAATGTTAAGGTCTTTAACGGGGGAGGTGCAGCAGAATGCAACGCGAGGTGCAGCAGAGTGCAAGGCGAGGGGCAGCAGAGTGCAAGACGAGGCATAGCAGAGTGCAAGGTGAGGTGAAACAAAGTGCAAGGCGAGGTGTAGCAGAGTGTCAAACGAGGTGCAATATAGTGCAAGGCGAGGCATGATGCAACTACAAGGCGAGGTGTAACAGAGTGCAAGACGAGGTGCAGCAGAGTGCAAGGTTAGAGCAGGAGGTGATGCGCTAGATGGCACGAGGTTCTCCTTCCAAATACCATGCCCCTGGTGCTTGATGGGTAGAAGAGCTCGGCGCATGGACAGACTCGTCATCTTCAAGTGCGGGTGAAGCCAACATCGAAGATTTCCAAGGAGTTTCTTTGGATGACAGATGACCTTCCAAATACTTGATCTTCAAGGCCTTGTTAAGCTCAAAATGGGGTGTAGCGAGGCGGAACATAGAATCGAGGATTGATCATGCCTCTTGTGGTGCCCAGATGTTGCCCGCTGTTACGTACTTGAAGGAAGAAATATTGGAGGTGTCGCCATCTCCTCGCTGAAGGGGAGTGACATGAAGACAGGTACTGCAAAGGTTGTCAAGGCATGGATGATGCTACCACCACTACTTCTGTGATGTCAAGCGAAGCTAAAATGGATTGGTGGAGCTACAATCGCCATTTCAGATACAATTGGGGTTATCCTTCTGAAGCTTTACTCAGTGAAAGTGGTCGTTGATCTCGAGGTAAGTGGCGCGAAGGCACAAAGTGCACCATGGCTTCGTTCCATCTCAAATTTTAAGTTGCTTCCGCATAGTCAACCAGTGGCTGAGTTGCTTTCACGGAGTCAAGCTAAACTAGTCCTTCCTTCGTGAAGCCAACTGTGCCAAGAAAGCGATGCCGAGAAGGTTGCCCCCATTGTAAGAAGAGGCCCATGGACGATGCGTCACTAGAAGCCCATGATGGAATGGTCGAAGGCCTCCAAGGCTTGCTCGCAAGTTGACGGATAGAATCTAAGGTCGTGCCGGTCCTGGTGATGAGTTTCATAGTTCTTCTTGGCTTGATTTTAGCGTTGAATATATGTTTGAGCATTCAACTTGTGAATTGCCAACTTCTTTAATTTGCATTAATATAAGTTTTCTATTTTTTGAGTGTTTTGTGATTTTCGGTAGATTTGACCTTTGTCTAGTAAATTTGGTCTTTTGACTTCGTTTTAGCTCCGAATTGAGTGTCGTTGGTGGCGTTGGAAAGCTGACTTCCGTACTTGTTTGGCGCCATCAAGCTCTCTTCAAGGAAAAAAAATTTGAGCTTGGTACGTTCAATTGAATCTCAAAGTTGTGTGCTGGAACTTGTAGTCGCGCACACTAAGACATTTGCCCAAGATTTGTCATGATATGGACTGGCTGTTGCTCCCCTTGGTGAAGTTGGGAAGCAATCCTTAGTAGATTTTCCAAGTCCAGCAAGTCCATTTTTTGGGTACGAGCTATACATCTTTTGGATTGTTCTTGAGTACTATGTTCCTCATTTTTTGTTAACAGCATTGAACTTAGCCATCGAGTTCCTTTGGGTGACAATTTAGCTCTTCGAGGTGAAGGCTATACTTTGCCCTTTGGAGAGGTGTTTCGAGTCCTTCGTAGGTAAAGTCCTTGAAAGTTTTTCCAATGTTGGGCTTTGGTGCTTCACGAAGTGCAAATGTTGATAGGTTGTGAATTGAAGGAATTATGGCTTTGACGAACAAGGATGTTGATGCGTCGCAGAGCCATTGCCTTGCTGGTTCGTGAGTGATGTGTTTCTTCATGTGTGAAGGCTTGGCAACTTCACGGGCCGAAGGCATTGATGTTTTATGAGCAAAGGACTTTATGCTTCGAGCAAAGGCGTTGACACTCATCGAACAAATGCGTTGACGCTTCGCGAGGCGAGTGCGTAGATTACTTCATGGGTGACGGCGTTGACACTTTTGGTTGAAGACTTTGATGCTTCACGAGCCAAGGTGCTATCACTTCATAGGACAAAGTCTTGGCTACTTTTTTTGGGTGACGACTTCGATGGTTCCCGAGCGAAGGCTTCAAGTGCTTTTCTTGACAGAGGCTTGGAGTGCTTTGCATGGCAAAGACTTGGAGTGCTTTGCATGGCAAAGGCTTGGGGTACTTCAATTGGCGAAGGATTAGGGGTGCTTCACATGGAGAAGGGTTAGAGTGACAGGACCCGCCCCGATCCCACTAGGACCACAAGGGGACGAGCCCTGCTCCCGTCTGACACCCAATAATTCATACCAATTTTAACCTCAAAACATCAAATGCATAAATAACCAAATTAAAGTCATACATCAAATCCGAATTAAACGAATGTCAGACAAGGGATGAAATTCAAAATTACAAGTTGCGAGCACGACTCTAACATAAACCTGCGGGTAAACCACCCAGCGGGGGTTCAGGTACGCAGAAGTAGATCTATGCCTCAGCCTCAGGTTCCTCCTCTACCTCAGTATCACGACCTGGAGGGGTTACCAAAAACATTAAGGGTGAGTGGACCGAACTCAAGTTTATAAAATCATTTGATAAGTAAAACATATAATTTATGACAGGACCCATCCCAATCCCCCCGGGATTACCATGGAATGTGCCCTGCTCCCGTCCAACAAGGGGTGTCAGACAAAGGATGACCAAGAGCCACTGCCCAAACAGGGCATCCAGAGTGCGCAAGGATCGATGGAGGAGATGTGCAATGTCCCAGTCTCTGCTGCAATCGCATCCGTGATCAACCTGAAGGGCATTAAAACCAAAAGCTGTGAGTGGACAAAAACCAATAAGTTCATCAAATACATTTATAAGACATTTATGCCCTCCAATAAAAACGTATGCATGCCACAAAAACCAGTAACCAAAACGTTTGCTCAACCGAGCCCTTAGGGCCTTAGCCCAAAAACCGTTAACCAAAAACCAAGTGTGGGAACTCAGCCCAAAACCGTGGAATACCACCACCATACATATTAAAACCATGTGAGTCACCACCCACTACCATAAATGAACATTAATTCATTAAAATCACACAATCATAAATCCACCCGGAAAGCCATTTCATTAAATCGTATTTTACCATTACCATCACCAGCATCCCTGATGCTAGACGTCCCTGACGTCATGTCTCACGGTTTCATAAGCTACGCGTGCTGCCCGGGGTCTCTCCGGGTCCATATATCTGACATCCCTGATGTCTGACGTCCCTGACGTCAATCATAGCAATCCTGCTCCTGAGTCATCATACGGTCCGGCTGCTCCGTATAATGACCCATCGCAGGCAATGCACCGTGACTTCCCCAGTGTCCCAGACATCTGGAGGAGACCATCATATATCCTTGTATCCAGATGGTATATGGAAAACAGTTTTATTAAATCCTTTTATCACATTATTATCATTGGGCCCTGCCCGAAATTTCCATAAAACCACATAATTCCATTTAGGGTCCTTGACCCAAAATCACCATTATAAAACATAGGGTCCCTGACCCAAAATCACATTTATTATCCAACTGGGCCTCATGCCCGATTTTATGAACCACTGGGCCCACGGCCCGATTTGTAAACCAACTGGGCCCGCAGCCCGACTTATAAACCCACTGGGCCCACGGCCCGAATTCACAAATCAACTGGGCCCCTGGCCCGATCATATAACTCAAATGGGTCTCAGCCCGATTTCATACCAACTGGGCCCCTGGCCCGATTTCATTAACCAACTGGGCCCCCGGCCCGATTCTCAAATGGACTCCAAGTCCGAAATTTCCAAAACAAGTGGGCCTCAAGCCCGAGTTCATATTTCCAATTTCAAAACCATTTCATCATATTATTTATTTAACCACAAGCACACAAAACCATAAATAAACCGTTAATCCCGATATACGTGAAATACGGAAAACACCTCGAAATACGTGCAACATATCCAAAATCAATGCTCACAAATACCATCACAGAAATCATGTATATAAACCATATAACACATTTAAGCATGCATAGGATTTATAAAACCAAAGTCCACTCACAGACCGTTTTAACCGTGTGCCTCGATACGCGTGCCACCGGCCCTCCCGGGCCACACCACTATCACCGGGACTCCCAATCCTGTCCAAATCACATTAGAGGGTCACTAACCTCATTATTAACATCCTATCAAAGTCCCGTAATTTTCCCGAATTTTTACTTATTTTTAAACTTGATTTAAAACCTTCGGACATCCCGAACACTATCGAGACGGTGTCCGATCGACACGAAACCAATTCCAAAATGTCCGTTACATCGAATAGATTAAAAGTCATGTTGGAAGTTTCCCCAAAATACCCCTCACGCGCCCCCACGCGCCAGGTCAACATTCAGGTCAACAATGATGACGTCATGCTACAGTAACGGGTTCTGAAACCGGGTCTGTAACCGGGTCGCCGTCGACCCGCGGCTTGACCCGATCACAGATCGAGTTCCAGACCACCATTTTTGATGCGGTTTGATCCTATGGACTCGTCATAATCCCCTCTATGGTTCTGTGACATCCAAACTAATTTTTAGGTGGATTAAACTACCTGAAAACTGACGGGAAATCGGCTGAGAACTCAGGTCATCATCTCCGGCGACTCGTCGAGATTCCGGCCATGGTTCATGGTCCAAAATGGTCGTCTAGGTTCCTAGGACATGTCTCAAAAACAAACAAACATTCATAACGTCAAAAACGGACGTTTCAAGGCAGGGAAGTAAATCGGGTCTTCACGGGTTTCTGGACTTACCGCCGCCGTGTCGCCGCCGTGGGCTGCCCAGTCGTGGTCTGAGTCGTCCTAAGGTTCCAGTGGTCCTATCCCTACGTTTGTTCGAGCCCAGATATGAAGGTTTGCACGGTTGGATGGTTTTGGGCCGATCGGGTTCCTCTCGGGTCTGGGGGGTTTTTCTGGGCTGCGCCGCCGTCCGTGGTGGTGGTGGCCGCACCAGGTGAAGGTGGTGGGTGGTGGTCGTCCTCTGGAGATTACCTGAGTGTGGAGTGATGTTGTGGGGTGATGATGTGCACGATCAAGGAGGGAAACCGTGCTCACGGTTTTGAGAGAAATGAATGTGAGAAATGAGTAGTCTGATGGTTTAAGAAATAAAAGAAGAGGAGATCAAGGGCTGGGATCAGTTTGAGTTTTAAAATCAATGGTGAGGATTTGAGGGGAGAAAATTAATTAATTAAATCAATGGCCAACCAAGATCCATGATTTAAGGATTGAAGGGGATGATGACATGTGTCACTCATCAAGGGTCCAGATTGGTTTGGTTAAAGTAATCAGATTTTATTATTATATTATTATTTTATTTCGAGTCTCGGTTAATCGCGTTTCACGTCCTTGACCAAAACGTCGTCGTCGGATCTCCGATTTCGGCATGCCGCCAGTCGTTGGATTCGTATCGACGATACCTACGTAACGGTCCTTGGCCCTCGTCCATCGGACCTCCCGATCAAAAAGTCAACATTTGGCCCCTAATAAGCCAAATTACCAAAATGCCCCTCAACTTCCGAACACCATAACTTTCACTACGAATGTCGGAATCGAACGTGCCACCTGTCTATGAACTCGTGACGTCCCGAACTACGTCACGGTCATCGGTCAAAGTCCATTTGACCGCCCGAACAAAAAGTCAACATTTTGCCCACGACCAGGGGCAAAACGGTCATTTTGCACATTTTGTCCGATTCCGCCCTACTAACCACCGTTCAACCTCACTAATCAGGATTAATGACTAATCTAATCCCGGAATTCGGGACGGGTCGTTACAATCTTCCCTCCTTAATAAATTTCGTCCTCGAAATTCCAACCGATCTAATCTCAACGTACTTCCCTCCTTAATTAGTTTCATTCTCGAAACTCGACTATCCTGATTCCACAAACACCCTGTGAAAAGTGGAATCAACCTCGTAACACGTGTACACCCGTACACCAACTACTTAAACAAAACTTGTCTTCGCCCCAACGTACCACTAGTACTCAAAACGCAACGACTACATTCGACCCCGTCGAATGACTGAAACTACTTGTTTCGAATTTGACACCACTTGTCAAATCAACCCTCTCGTTGACGCAACAACTCGACGGTTCCTTTCCCACTCCCACTAGGAGTCAGCTGACCCCACTCAACAATCTATGTTGACACATCCTGACAATCTGTCACCACACAGTTGTTGTCAGTCGAAAACTGACACTAGACTCACTTGTGGCTACACATGCCACCAACGTACTCGACTCACCAATACCCTTACCGACATTTCACACGACCTGTGTGTAATTAAACACACCAGAATTACCATGACCCATTGCATAGTAATGTCCGATCCACAACCAATCCCATGGTATCGGAACCAATCCGACTACCAACACGTTCACCGACACACCTCGGGTATATCCCGTATACCGTAACTTGACATCACAAGTCTACACGATATTGTACCTCGAACCAAGTACGAAGTACACACATCTACCTAATAACCAGACTACAACCACCTAGGTCATAGCCGAACACGTTCCAATAATGGAGTACGTTTGCCCAATCCAGCATGAGGCAAATCGAAACTCCACCCAACATCTAGTTCCAATTCCGAATCTGAATCCGCAATTTCGTAAGAAATCCCGGATCCAAACCCAGACATCAAATTTTAATTCATATCCAAATCCGAATCCGAAATCATTATTCCGTAAGCTAGCATTTGGAATAACCATTCCGTACCCAAATCCGGAAATATACTTTCAAGTTCCAAAATCGAATCCTGAATCGTCACTCAGAAATTCGATTCCAAATCCCGAAATCTCGTTCACATTTACCAAGACACACCAAAACCGAACCTATCGGTTACCCGTTCAATACACTTGATTGACTTCATAGGGAAGCCAATCCAATCTCCACACGTCTAAGGTTGACAAAATTCAACTACATTGAAAACCTACTCACCCGAGTAGAATACCATATGGGCCCCACTTCGAAAAGAAGTTCAACCTCGTCATTTACGACTCACATACCCAAGGTAAGAGTGATATACTCTCCCCCTATCTGAATCATCATGATCACGACCCAGGTAGACACGGTGTCCCTGACAATAACGTCAAAATCCTAGATCGCCACAACGATCGACAACCGACGCCCACAACTTAGACAGATCAGTCAACGACGAGACACGTCGAGACTGCGGATTCTCACGGATTACCTTGTATCAGTCCTTGTCATTCCACCTAGGAAAAACCAAGGATGATCCAAAATGATGACACCAAAACTCATCCTATGTGGATGCAACAAAACTCACTGGACTCACCACGCCATGTGACACAACATTTTCTGCCACCAAGCAGAAAATGAGAAATCTCGTTTACCTAATTTCGAACACGTAGCTCCTCCTAATGACCTCGCAACACACAAGAGCTCACCAACCAATACACGCTCAACGTACTGGTAACTACAGTCAATGTCTGCCAGGGCAGAAAGCAAGAAGTCAACCCCAATGACTTCGGAATACCAATCACCAAGAACGAACACCACTCTCGTTCCCCAATCACAACGCTTCTCGAATTTAAGGTTCCAACCATGCTGGAAACAGACATGCTCCCAACAAGACGTCAAGTCTAACCACTAGACTTCCTACCTCCTCAATTCACTTGGACAACCCCGTGTCCACAATCAATCCGTTATTGTTTCGTTCGCACATCCTAACTTTTACAGGTTCAACACTCAGTTTTCTAAGTTCTCGATTACAAATTCCTACCTTTATACCACTAATGGTTTTTCCCTGTCTTTTCCAGTTTTAATCATTTCTATGTACTTTTTAGGGATATTTAAAAACATAAAATCGCACAAATTTTGGAGTTGCCAACAACTCCCCCAAATCCACCAATTATCATGACGTAGGGGACGTCACCCCAAGATTACTCAATTATACCCTTTTTAATCCACTCCTTACTGGTTATCTCACCACTATTGGGACTTATCCCAACACAGCACAATCTTAACTGGAACCCATCCAGTCCATCACTCAACCAATACCGAATCTCAAGGACCGAACATATGTTCATCATGACGGAGTCACACCCCAACTTGTGGCTCATTGTCAACACCATTACCGACACTAGCACCAGCGCTAGTACCAGCACCAACACACTATCAACAACACTAGTATCAGCACACAGGCATCCATACTAGCATCAACACGAAAGTACCAACCCACAAACATTCATACTTGCACACCGTGTGCAAATACGACAACCCTGGATCTCCGTTCATACCGAACGACGATCCCGTACCTCACGACTATGGGTACCACTATTCTGACAATCCCTATCAGGAAAATGAACGTTCCCCGAACGTCCCCTGATCCCCAAGTATTATGACCACACTGATTACCCTCGATAGCCAGTCATCTCCATACGACTTTCGACTAACTGTCATTGCTATCGAGATCCGCATCCACACATCACACCAATACCCGATCCAACACGGGATTCCATAATTTATCTCAGAACCGTATCCGTAAATCGAATCCCATAGTTCTGCCTAAACTCACCAGAGCCATCCACATGGTCATCCATGACCTCAACCGCTCGTCGCAGCACAAGTTCTCATCCACTAGTCACAATTAAGGTTTACCTTTTTAGTATTAGGGTTCCACAATCACACCCTATGGTTCAACCGAACCAAACAGCTCTCCGCAATATAAAATTCACAACCTGACCGACCCCGCGGTCTAGACATCGAATAGACGTCAAATCCAATCCTACCATCCCATCAACGTGGGTTCCACCACTAGCTCATCGGCCAACTCCGATGAACCAACATCTCTCACACCAACAACCACCACTAGGGTTCACATTTTAGACCATTACTCAAATGAGGTTCCCCGAACCTAGCTGCACCTAGCAGCACAAAGTTTAATATTACATGACCGAACCGTCGGTCCCACAATACCAGTTCATCACAATCAACCCCACTTGGGTCGAATCATATAAATGCACGGCGTATCGGGCCAATCACACTCCATCCACTATCCAAACCCAAAAACTATCTATCAGGTTGATAACGAATTGCAGCCCAAAGAGACATCACACCCTCGACCTGCGCACACAAAAGAGCAACCGTGCTCTGATACCAAGTTGACAGGACCCATCCCAATCCCCCCGGGATTACCATGGAATGTGCCCTGCTCCCGTCCAACAAGGGGTGTCAGACAAAGGATGACCAAGAGCCACTGCCCAAACAGGGCATCCAGAGTGCGCAAGGATCGATGGAGGAGATGTGCAATGTCCCAGTCTCTGCTGCAATCGCATCCGTGATCAACCTGAAGGGCATTAAAACCAAAAGCTGTGAGTGGACAAAAACCAATAAGTTCATCAAATACATTTATAAGACATTTATGCCCTCCAATAAAAACGTATGCATGCCACAAAAACCAGTAACCAAAACGTTTGCTCAACCGAGCCCTTAGGGCCTTAGCCCAAAAACCGTTAACCAAAAACCAAGTGTGGGAACTCAGCCCAAAACCGTGGAATACCACCACCATACATATTAAAACCATGTGAGTCACCACCCACTACCATAAATGAACATTAATTCATTAAAATCACACAATCATAAATCCACCCGGAAAGCCATTTCATTAAATCGTATTTTACCATTACCATCACCAGCATCCCTGATGCTAGACGTCCCTGACGTCATGTCTCACGGTTTCATAAGCTACGCGTGCTGCCCGGGGTCTCTCCGGGTCCATATATCTGACATCCCTGATGTCTGACGTCCCTGACGTCAATCATAGCAATCCTGCTCCTGAGTCATCATACGGTCCGGCTGCTCCGTATAATGACCCATCGCAGGCAATGCACCGTGACTTCCCCAGTGTCCCAGACATCTGGAGGAGACCATCATATATCCTTGTATCCAGATGGTATATGGAAAACAGTTTTATTAAATCCTTTTATCACATTATTATCATTGGGCCCTGCCCGAAATTTCCATAAAACCACATAATTCCATTTAGGGTCCTTGACCCAAAATCACCATTATAAAACATAGGGTCCCTGACCCAAAATCACATTTATTATCCAACTGGGCCTCATGCCCGATTTTATGAACCACTGGGCCCACGGCCCGATTTGTAAACCAACTGGGCCCGCAGCCCGACTTATAAACCCACTGGGCCCACGGCCCGAATTCACAAATCAACTGGGCCCCTGGCCCGATCATATAACTCAAATGGGTCTCAGCCCGATTTCATACCAACTGGGCCCCTGGCCCGATTTCATTAACCAACTGGGCCCCCGGCCCGATTCTCAAATGGACTCCAAGTCCGAAATTTCCAAAACAAGTGGGCCTCAAGCCCGAGTTCATATTTCCAATTTCAAAACCATTTCATCATATTATTTATTTAACCACAAGCACACAAAACCATAAATAAACCGTTAATCCCGATATACGTGAAATACGGAAAACACCTCGAAATACGTGCAACATATCCAAAATCAATGCTCACAAATACCATCACAGAAATCATGTATATAAACCATATAACACATTTAAGCATGCATAGGATTTATAAAACCAAAGTCCACTCACAGACCGTTTTAACCGTGTGCCTCGATACGCGTGCCACCGGCCCTCCCGGGCCACACCACTATCACCGGGACTCCCAATCCTGTCCAAATCACATTAGAGGGTCACTAACCTCATTATTAACATCCTATCAAAGTCCCGTAATTTTCCCGAATTTTTACTTATTTTTAAACTTGATTTAAAACCTTCGGACATCCCGAACACTATCGAGACGGTGTCCGATCGACACGAAACCAATTCCAAAATGTCCGTTACATCGAATAGATTAAAAGTCATGTTGGAAGTTTCCCCAAAATACCCCTCACGCGCCCCCACGCGCCAGGTCAACATTCAGGTCAACAATGATGACGTCATGCTACAGTAACGGGTTCTGAAACCGGGTCTGTAACCGGGTCGCCGTCGACCCGCGGCTTGACCCGATCACAGATCGAGTTCCAGACCACCATTTTTGATGCGGTTTGATCCTATGGACTCGTCATAATCCCCTCTATGGTTCTGTGACATCCAAACTAATTTTTAGGTGGATTAAACTACCTGAAAACTGACGGGAAATCGGCTGAGAACTCAGGTCATCATCTCCGGCGACTCGTCGAGATTCCGGCCATGGTTCATGGTCCAAAATGGTCGTCTAGGTTCCTAGGACATGTCTCAAAAACAAACAAACATTCATAACGTCAAAAACGGACGTTTCAAGGCAGGGAAGTAAATCGGGTCTTCACGGGTTTCTGGACTTACCGCCGCCGTGTCGCCGCCGTGGGCTGCCCAGTCGTGGTCTGAGTCGTCCTAAGGTTCCAGTGGTCCTATCCCTACGTTTGTTCGAGCCCAGATATGAAGGTTTGCACGGTTGGATGGTTTTGGGCCGATCGGGTTCCTCTCGGGTCTGGGGGGTTTTTCTGGGCTGCGCCGCCGTCCGTGGTGGTGGTGGCCGCACCAGGTGAAGGTGGTGGGTGGTGGTCGTCCTCTGGAGATTACCTGAGTGTGGAGTGATGTTGTGGGGTGATGATGTGCACGATCAAGGAGGGAAACCGTGCTCACGGTTTTGAGAGAAATGAATGTGAGAAATGAGTAGTCTGATGGTTTAAGAAATAAAAGAAGAGGAGATCAAGGGCTGGGATCAGTTTGAGTTTTAAAATCAATGGTGAGGATTTGAGGGGAGAAAATTAATTAATTAAATCAATGGCCAACCAAGATCCATGATTTAAGGATTGAAGGGGATGATGACATGTGTCACTCATCAAGGGCCCAGATTGGTTTGGTTAAAGTAATCAGATTTTATTATTATATTATTATTTTATTCCGAGTCTCGGTTAATCGCGTTTCACGTCCTTGACCAAAACGTCGTCGTCGGATCTCCGATTTCGGCATGCCGCCAGTCGTTGGATTCGTATCGACGATACCTACGTAACGGTCCTTGGCCCTCGTCCATCGGACCTCCCGATCAAAAAGTCAACATTTGGCCCCTAATAAGCCAAATTACCAAAATGCCCCTCAACTTCCGAACACCATAACTTTCACTACGAATGTCGGAATCGAACGTGCCACCTGTCTATGAACTCGTGACGTCCCGAACTACGTCACGGTCATCGGTCAAAGTCCATTTGACCGCCCGAACAAAAAGTCAACATTTTGCCCACGACCAGGGGCAAAACGGTCATTTTGCACATTTTGTCCGATTCCGCCCTACTAACCACCGTTCAACCTCACTAATCAGGATTAATGACTAATCTAATCCCGGAATTCGGGACGGGTCGTTACAATTTACCCCTCCGTTTTCAAAACATGCATGCAGCATCCTTTAAAATCATAAATAATATAATATGAATTATAAGACATGTAATAAAACCATAACCATAATTTTAGCTACTGCACTATACACTCCAACCCCGACATCCCCGATGTCTGACGTCCCTGACGTCCAATAAGGTCACAATCACAAGGCTATGCGTGCCACTCGGGTCTCAATTCCGAGTTCAATACTCGAACCCTGTTCGGTTACAGCATCCCCGATGCTTAGCGTCATAGACGCTGGACGTTCTAGACGTCCGTGGCCTCTCCGGGGTACCTCATCCGGAGGAGACAATATAATATGGAAGGATCTATACAGTGCAGTACCAAATACATTTTATTGATATCCACATGCAAACATATATATATATATATACATAGGTAAAATCTGAACCGATCGTTACGTTTCATCAAACGGGTCTTATGCCCAAATACCGTGAAATGTGCCATAACCGAAATCTCAATATCATCAACACCATTTATAGATTCCAGCATGTGAACATATAAGTAAATCGGAAAACATTTAAGCATGCAAGGGTTTAATGAAAACGGGCCCACTCATAGTACAATCCTGATAGAAACCGAACGTATACCCTCGTCCTGGTACAAATGTACAATCCCTGTCAAGTCCAAAGTATTCGTAAAGGTCAATTTAAACCCCCAACATTCAACCATGAAAGCCTAGGCCGAAACTGGCCCGGGAAAGCCGCCCGAACGCGCTTCCCAATGCAATAAACCTTAATTTGACCAACTTAATGATCTCCGATCGACCCGAAACCATCGCCATTGGATCCGGATCGTCGAAACCTAAAGAATGGTGGTGGTCCTACCAAAAGTACTGTTCACACGCGCCCACACGCGCCAGTCAACGCGTCGGTCAACGCAGGAACAGTTCCTGCTGATGTCATCGCTGACGTCACTGCTGACGTCAGCATGACGTCATGCTGACGTCATCTGACAGCTGTTAGGTCTGACATGTCAGACTCTGACAGGTGCCACGTGTCAACATCCGATTGGTCCACCTCACTGATCTGTCAGGCCACGTGTCAGATCTGACATGTGCCACGTGTCAGCACGGCACTGGTCCACGTCACTGACATGTCAGCGGCACGTGGCAGTCCCTGATTGGTCCACGTCAGTGCTGACTGTGCACTGACATGTGACACGTGTCGGCTCACGGTTGGTCCACGTCACCTGACAGTCTGACAGGGTGCCACGTCATCACCTCTGTCCTCAGACGGGTTGACCCGTATCTCTGCAACTCGGGTCGATCAGACCCGCGATCTTGACCCGGTCACCATTTCACCATTTCTCAATCATTTTCGTTCAGGTTTGTTCCTAACTACTCGTCTTAATCCCAGGAAGGGTTCTATGGGTTCTATGGAACAGACCCGGTTCCCGGCGCCGTTTGCACTCCGTTCAGGCTACCTCCGGTTACGCAATTGATCCCAATAGGTTCCTAACAGTTCCTAGAGTTGATTAGGGTAAATAAAAACCAAAACTAAACGTTGGAATTCAAGTTACCAAATTCTGGGTTTTAAAACCGTTTCGGGTTTTCCGGTTTCCCTACCTCGCCGCCGTCCTCCGCCGTGATCCCTACCGCTTGCCGCCTCACCCGTCCAGTCCAGCGTCACTCAGAGCAAGGGTCAGATGCAATGTGATGGTTTGGAATGGGCAGTATGTGAGTGTGTCGGGTTAGGAAATATATAGAAATGGAGGGAAAGCTGTACAATGGAATGAACGGTCCAGATTAGATCTTGAAATGAGATTAAAGGCTGAGATTAGATCAGGGGTGTATCAGATCAAGGGCTGTGATTAAAAAGGTGATTTAAATGGTTTTTAATCCCATAGTGGATCTGATCCAATCCAGCCAATGGGTGAGTGACACTTGTCACTCACCAGGTGTCCTCCAATCAAAACTTTTAGAATAAAATATTCGACACGAAAACCGAGACACGAACCTCCCGATTTCACGTTTCTGACCATAACTTCCTCGTACGGAGTCCGATTTCGGCGTGCCGCCTGTCTACGGACTCAGGACGTCGAGGCCTACCTGACGGTCCTTGAGTCAACTGAAAATTAGTTGCTAAAAGAAAAGTCAACATTTCCACCCCCAAATGTCCAAATTACGGTAATACCCCTGAACTTCCGGTAGTCATAACTTTTTCCCTGATCGTCCGAATTGGACGTGCCACCTGTCTATGAACTCGTGACGTCCCGAACTACGTCACGGTCATATGTCAAAGTCCGCTTAATTCATCACTCAAAAAGTCAACAATTGACCATACCCATAACAAGGGTAAAAGCGTCAAATCACACAATAAATTACAATATTGAAATCCTCGAATTTCCGGGGTGTTATATAGTGTGCTTCGCGGGGCAAAGAATTTGAGTACTTTGCGTGTCAAAAGCTTTGTGTGCTTCGCAGGGCGAAGGTTTGGAGTGCTTCGCGTGGCGAAGGCTTGGAGCATTTTGAGTGGCGAAGGCTTCATGTGCTTCGCGTGGAAAAGGCTTCGAGTGCTTCGTGTGGCGAAGGCTTCGAGTGCTTCAAGGGGCGAAGACTTGGGGTGCTTCGTATGGTGAAAACTTGGAGTGCTTCGTGAGGCGAAGGCTTGGAATGCTTAGCATGGCAAAGGCTTGGAGTGCTTCGTGGGGCGAAGGCTTGGAATTCTTCACGGGGCAAAGGCTTGAGGTACTTCACATGGCGAAGGCTTGGAGTGCTTTGTGGGGCGAAAGCTTGGAGTGCTTCGTGGGGCGAATACTTGGAGTGCTTCGCGAGGCGAAGGCTTGGAATGCTTCACGTGGCGAAGGCTTAAAGTGCTTCGTGGGGCGAAGTCTAGGAATGCTTTGCATGGCAAAATCTTGGAGTGTTGGGCAGGGTGAAGGCTTAGAGTGCTTCGAGTGGCAATGGCTTGGAGTGCTTCGCGGGGCGAAGGCTTGAAGCGCTTCGAGTGCTTCGCGTGTCGAAGACTTGGAGCGCTTCGTGTGGCGAAGGCTTCTTGTGCTTTATAGGGCAAAGGCTTCGAGTGCTTCGTGTGGCAAAGGCTTCGAGTGCTACATGTGGCGAAGGCCTTGAGCGCTTTGCGTGGCAATGGCTTCGAGTGCTTCGCATGGTGAAGGCTTGGAGTGCTACGCTGAGCGAAAGCTTGGAGTGCTTCACGGGGCGAAGGCTTGGAGTGCTTCGTGAGGCGAAGTCTTGGAATGCTTCATGTTGCGAAGGCTTAAAGTGCTTCGCGGGGCAAAGGCTTGGAATGCTTTGCATGGCAAAAGCTTGGAGTGCTTTTCGCCCGAGTGCTTCTCGGGACGAAGGCTTAGAGTGCTTTGTGTGGCGAAGGTTTGGAGTGCTTCGAGGGGTGAAAGCTTGGAGCGCTTCGAGTGCTTCACGTGGCGAAGGCTTGGAGCGGTTCGCGTGGCGAAGGCTTCTTGTGCTTTGCAGGGCAAAGGCTTCGAGTGTTTCGCGTAGCGAAGGCTTCGAGTGCTTCACGTGGCGAAGGCCTTAAGTGCTTCGCTTAGCGAAAACCTCGAGTGCTTCGCGTGGTGAAGACTTCGAGTGCTTTGAATGGAGGAGACTTAGAGTGCCTCGCATGGCGAAGACTTTAAGTGCTTCGCGTAGCGAAGGCTTCGAGTACTTTGCGTGGTGAAAACTTCGAGTGCTTTGCGTGGCGAAGACTTCGAGTGCTTCGCGAGGCGAAGGCTTCGTGCGAAGCTTCGAGTGCTTCGCGCAGCGAAGGCTTCGAGTGCTTTGCGCGACGAAGGCTTCGAGTGCTTCGAGCGGAGAAGGCTTCGAGTGCTTCGGGCGGCAAAGACTGCGAGTGCTTCACATGGTTAAGTATGGTGGCGAAGGTCGCTTCCCGACCGTCATCGCATTGGATTCCTTGGAGGCATCGATCCTGCATCTTTTAGACTCCTTTTTTATGTAGTATGCCTTAATGAAGGGGAGAGTAGCGTCAAGTCCGGTGGTGTCGACTTCCTAGGGTCACCATTGTCAAAGTGTGTGAGCATGTTGGTGAGTATGCCGCGTCATCCTCACTGCAGTAGAAAGGACATCTTGAGCCTTCATCGACTTATCCACCTGATTTGAGCATGCGTGTGCAATTTGGGGGGTTACATGATGTCGTTGGCTCTTACGTGGTACTCAACGTGTGACAGTGCTCCGAAGTACCTCTCGAGTCATTCATGAGCTGATGGCCTTGGGTGGTGTTACCTCTTGCGTGCTGGGTGGAGCGTTGAGACTTATGCCAGGAGCTCTGGTGACAAGGTTTCACGTCACGTTTTTCATGGGCTTGATCGCATCCTTGTGCATGTCATGCAGAGCGTTGGGAGTCATGAGCTTTGGTGGCAAGGTGTCACAGCGTGTCCTTCATGAGCTTGAGTGTGTCCACATGTATGATGTAGGTTGTTCATAAGCCTCCGAAGTTCAGACGTTAGTGTGGAGCCAATTTGGGGCTTGTTGTGACGCTTTTCTAGCTAGTTACCTATCCGCATGTGGGAAGGTTGCCACCGCCCCTAATGCGGGAAGTGGATTGATATTGGGAGTACGCCGGTACCGAGTGGCTTTGACATGGCATGGACGTCGTATCCACAGGCTGGCACCCTTTCTTGCATCATGGAAAATTCGGATTGCATAACATGTCGCAGTTCCCATTAGGGGTGATTCAGTTGAAACTTTGGGATTCCGTTGAGCAGGTTGCTCTTATCATAAGTCGTTGTGAAGAAAGCAGTAGGCCTGTCAGATTGTTTCATTCTTCAATTTATTTCCATAGATGAAGAACGATGAACGATGAACAATGAATGATGAACAATAATGAAGTTTTTCTTGAAAATACTGGAGAGCATGCATTGAGTATTTCTTAATTCGGCTTTCAATGAAAGCACCAGTTGTTGATGCAGAAATCGTTCGGACTTGTAGAATTCCTTCTTTATCCCTACACACAATAACAAGAAACAAACGGAGTTAAGGTTGAAGCCCGGGGGGTGGTTCAACCAAGAACACTCCGATGTCAAAGTCAGTTTAATCGAGAGAATAAACTGGCAGAGTTTCAGTATGAGTTTAGAATTACCCCCTGAAGTGAAGAGAGGTCTTATATTTATAGTGAAACCTTGAGAACCACCGGAGTGTTGATTGGTTGAAGGAGATAGTGTTTAATAGGTGATTCTACCGAGATAAATCACTATTATTAACTATATAAATAATAATAAATAACTTGTAGGGAGATTATTTATTATCGGCATTGATCTGATTAATTAATATATTTAATTGATAAATATATTTAATTAATGCGGAGATTGTGTGATGTCGTCGTCGTCTATACCAAAAGTAATATCGACATTATGAGAGATACGGGCTACGTGGCAGTTCTATAATTTTCTGGTGATTTATGGTTCCACAAGACCTTTTGAAGGTTGCTAACTATTTTTTTCTTTCTATATGTTTCTCAAACTTCTATCACTCCTTTGTTGGGTTGAAAGTTTAATGATTTGATATCATGAAGAGCAAATATTATGTGAAGAATTAGACATTGAATATGATTGGATACGTAAAAATGAACATATTTTCATCATATGGAGAATAGAAATATAAGGGCAATTCGAAGTTTGTAGGCTTCGTTCTCGTTGACATTGTCTAGTCGAAACTTGATTTGTCATGTTGTTGCTTCTTATTGAGAAAATCTGGAAAATCTATATCTAATATCTTCATGAGAGGATGGAGAAGATATTAGATACAGAGTTGCTGTTTTCTTGCTCTTCATTTTCATGTTGTTGTTTTTTTGCTATTTTTCTATATAATGTGAATGAAAATGTTAACAAAAGTGCTCTTAATTACTTGTTTTTTTTTATTTTTTATTTCAGTATGTCTATTAATTGATTTATTGCGAGCGTTTAAGGTTTAGTGTTTAGTGCACTGTCATTAGCCCATAGGTGGAAATCCTTAACACTTAGCTTTTAGAGATTTAGTGTTTTGTTAAATGCCATTTTTATATAGACGGTGACAAATTTTCTCTGGAATGTAGATGGAAACTTTGTTTGACGTGTTGGAAATAGCTTTGAAGATAGAACTGCAATCCAAAATGACAATGAAAAATCAATTACATTCTTGTACAATTCATGAAGATCCAATCAATGTTAGCACTTTTTTTTGCTAAAACTTTTTCTAAGAGTTTGCTAATTAGTCACTTATTTTTTTTTGGGTATTTTGTACTAAATGAGCAAATGTGATGCTTACTTTGTTTTGGAACTTAATATTACATTATAATGTTGCATTGCTGGTCATGGACACTAAATTATTGCATTGACTTATGAATTATGAAGTTTTTTAATAGTTTGTATGATGTTTTAGTGAAAATTATGTTTCAAATATTATATAAATTATATAGTTAAATAGGTTAAACATGTTAAATATGTTAGATATGTCAAACATGTTAAACAGTTTAAACAAGTTAAATGGGTTATTCAACACGATTTGTTTATTAAACAGGTTAAATATGCAGGTTCGGGTTACCTGTTTAATAAACAGGTCGGGTTCGAGTTTACATAATTCTACACGATTAATAAACATGTCAGGTTCGAGTTAAACTTAAATACGTAAACTAGGGTACACGATATGAACCCAACGTGACAGGTGAAGCTATGGGTGTTTTTTTTTTTTTTTTGGGGTCTGAAGCTACTGGTGTTTAAAAGTTTGGTTTTTCGGAGATGGACCACACCTCTCCCTCATAATGGACACATATTTGTTTGGTTTGTTTCACATGTTTCGCATCTTTGATGCATTTCACATGTTTGGTTCATTTCGCATGTTGGATGCTTCCTTCATAATGTGTACAATTATTTAAACGTTAAGTGACTTATTAAATAAAATAAGTCCCTCAACAAAGATGAAAGAGTAAAATCACGTTTGCGGTTATATTTGGTTACTGTAAAACTAACTAATTAGTAATGAAACATTGTGCATTGTTCTCCATATTTATAGAAGTGAAACTCGACAGCTCTTACCCTTAATAGGAAAATATTTTGTTTCTAAACCATGGAGGTGGAGCTATGATGATGAGTGGGGAAGGAATGGCACCAGAAATATGAGACTCGACAAACGTGTTTCATACCTCGCCATAGAATTCGCATTTCCCGATCTTCGAGGAGGGTAACATTGTTCTGGGGCCTTCACATCATATAATACTATATAATCGCTCACCAAAATGGTTTTTATTAGTTAACAAGAAGTGGGCAGTCGAAACTGGGTTGACCTACTCTCAGTCTCTCTCTCTCTCTTCCCGTCCTCCGCCATGGCCGCTGTCTGCAGGCAAACGCCGGTTTCCATGTCCTCTCTCAACATCTCCGACAACTCCCAAACCCAACTCCTCCTCCGCTCCAATGTCCACGCCCACAACAAACTCACATTCCCAATTTCAACTCTTCCCACTCTCCGCACCCACTCCCACACCTCTAAGCTCCTCCACCTCAAATACGCCCGCGTCGTTTGCTCCGCTCGCCGCCCCGATTACATCCCCAACCGCATCTCCGACCCCAACTACGTCCGCATCTTCGACACCACTCTCCGCGACGGCGAGCAGTCCCCTGGCGCCTCCTTGACCTCCAAAGAAAAATTGGACATTGCTCGGCAGCTCGCAAAGCTTGGTGTGGACATAATTGAGGCTGGATTCCCCGCGTCCTCCAAAGCCGACTTCGAGGCGGTGAAAATGATTGCCAATGAGGTCGGGAATTTAGTGGATAAGGAGGGGTATGTGCCGGTGATTTGTGGATTGTCTCGGTGCAATGAGAAAGATATACTGACGGCGTGGGAGGCGGTGAAGTACGCTAAAAGGCCGAGAATTCATACTTTTATTGCGACGAGTGCGATTCACATGGAGTATAAGCTTAGGAAGAGCAAAGAGCAGGTGATTGAGATTGCAAGGAAGATGGTCGCATACGCCAGGAGCTTGGGCTGCGATGATGTCGAATTTAGTCCCGAAGATGCTGGAAGGTAAGCTTTTCCTACTTTTTCCCTCTCCCTCTAAATCAAATTTGGGATCTGCAGAATTTAATTTTAATTGCTCCACACTTTTTTTTTAAGATTTTTTGTGTTCTAATTTAAATGGAAATGAAAGTTCATTGAGAGTTGAGTTGCCATTTCTGCAATTTTAGGACAATATGATTTAGGGCAATGGGTGTTCAAAGATCAAATTTGGGTGTTTACAACAGCGTTCCTAAAATAAATCTGCCGGCAATTGTGCTTTCGCAAGAGTCTACGATCCCCTTTTAGTGCTTCTTATGGACTCATAGTCAACTGTAGTGAACTAGGGTCCGCTGTTTTCGCTTTTTTTTCAAAAGGGGAAAGAAAATTTTTTTTTTTTTTTGTTAGAGGGATGTTTTATTTAACATCGTAAATGAGGTAAATAGTAAGAGACTAAATTTTTTACGAATCTCAAATGTGAATAGTCGGAACAATAGCAAAATCTTAAAAAATATCTGCGCCCTGGTCTGATTCACTGGCATCAAAGACAATACCTACAAATATAAATAAAACATTACAACAAGGGATGACCGACGTAATGTTTTAGATAGCAAGCATGGTTGAATGGATTGCATCTGACAATGCGGTGAAGTCGGTGAAGTGTCTTGAGCTGCTTCATTAAAAAACCTAGCCTGAAAAAACCCGGTGGGAAAAATCCTGGCATAGGAAAAAGAGTGCAGCACATTATAGACGGTTGTATTGTTGAAGTCTTACTGTAATGATTCAATTAGCAGTAGTGAGAGATCTGCAAATAAAAAAAATCAGTCGTCAGTAGCTTCCAAGATGGAGTAAGAACAATAAAAAAATTGGGAGAGTCAAAGTGAAATGAATTAATAAGATTGGACAGTAACTTGAAAAAATATAAGAGTGAAGAGGCTAAATAAATTGACAAATAACCTAACGAAAAGAGAAAGCATTAGAAAAGTGCGTAGTTTGGAAAACAATGTAAGAAAAAGGGGAAAGAATAGGCATGGTCGGTGATGTGCTAAGGGAAAAGATGGAATAAAATTTAGGTTGAAATGACAAACAATAAATTGTAGAAAAGTGTTTAGGTCAGGCTGGTTTTTTTTTAAATTGTGAAGCACTCGCTATCATACTATTTATGTCGTAATTATGTTTGGTTTCTTAATCTAGTTGGAGCGTTGTCTGTGTTCAATTTTATGTGGTAATTATGTTTGGTTTACATATGTTTGGTTTCTTAATCTAGTTGGAGTGTTGTCTGTATTCAATTTTATGTCATAATTATGTTTGGTTTCTTAATCTAGTTGGAGCATTGTCTGTATTTAATTTTACATTTTAAATGCTTTTAAAATCTAGACGTATTCAATTAACATAGATTAATTTGTTGTTGGATAAATTTGACTATTTTTTTTATTATAGGGGAGAGGGAGATTTTTGTAAATTATTCATACAACATGTCATCGGTTCGAACTTGAGACTAATTGTCTACAAGTCAATACTCGAACCAACTGAACTAGACTCACGTGACGATAAATTGATTATTTAATCGGGTACTTGGTGTTTTATTGGATTTTTGTTTTTTTTTACAAAAAGTGTTCTATTGGATTAAAATGTCAACTTTAGTATACTAGATTATATTATAGTAGTTAATAAGAAATATTTTATCTCATAAATATTAATTATGTATATAATTATTATTTATTTTAATTAATTTGTGATATTATTATTATTTATTAAATTATTACTTTATTTTTATTATTATTACTATTTATTAGTATTATTATTATTAGTATTATTATTATTATTATTATTATTATTATTATTATTATTATCATCATTAAAATTATTATTATTATTATTATTACAATTTTCAAGATTGTTAGTTTTCTGACTATTTAATACAGATAGTTTAAGGTTTAAGGTTTTATTTTAGCATGTTTGGATAGTATAAAGATACTCAACCGTATTAACTTACACAGTAGCTAAATTAATATGAGTGTTAACAAACATTGATTTCGTACAGTATTATCTTATTCAGTCTCTTATACGGCGTAATAAACACAGCCTTAAAAATATAGATGTAACTTTTAAAAGATTGGACCCTTGGAAATATGGAGTAAATGCATATTACGAATTGTTACAAAAGAAAAAAATAAAAATAAAAAGTTAATATTAAAAAAAATAGAAGGTGGGAGTACCTACTTCTTGTGTATTCAAAAATTCAAAAATTTTATAGATTTCAACCGATTTAAGGTGGAAATTATAAAAACTAATCTCTATCAACAATCCACACCTCACCTGGATATTTCAATGGATTTGTAAGGAAAAAATAAAAATAAAAAATTTCCCAACTGCTTTCCTCTTTCACCGCATCTACCTCTTCTTCATACCAGTTCCGTCTTTCTCTCTCCCCTCCGCCCCCAATTGCTATCTCTGTGCTATCTCTTTCTCGTACACTATTCCTACACACTCTTACGGAAAAGATCCCTGACAAAGGTTTAGCCTCTTCCCTGCCCAGTTTTCTTTTTAGCTGTTCTTAATCAGATTTGAAATGTGAACCAATAACAATAAAACAAATCAGGTTAGAATCCTAGATAGAACAAACAGTAAACAAAAAAGTCTGCTTGAAAGTCAAAGTTTAAAGGTAGCAATTAGACAAAATCGATAAGAAAAAGCCATAAACAAGTTCGTAAGAAGGTGAATAAGAAGAAAAAGCCATAACTTAGTTCCTTCCTCCTATTACACCAACCTCAAGGCTAGTCCACTTGCTGACTAATTTGAACTATTAAATACTAAATAGGAAAAAAAACACAAAAGCCATCTCGTCTATCATCGAAGATGTGTTACATCTACGGAGGAAGGAGAAAAAAAGGAAAAAATAATCTATACCAGGAAGAATTGAAACAGCTGAGGAAGAAGGGGTGAGGAGGGCAAAGTGTATAATTTTCACTCTTTAGATTTGATTGAAGGGTCCTGAAAGTTATCTTTAGTCAATGACAGAAATCAAACACAAATAAAACACCTAAATCATTAGAAACCAATAATAAAAATAAAACAAAATCCATATAAAAACAACTTAAAATCAATAAAAAAAACTTTTAAAATTGGTTGAAACCCAACAAATTTTGAAAGCCATTAAAATCTAAATTGAGTACACCCCGTGATATTCTTTTTTCTGAACACCTGGTGTATTACTGTACACTCTTTTGTATGAAACGATATTTCTTTAAAAAAAAAGTACTCATGATGCATTATTATATATTTATGTTGAAAGGAATATCAAACCCACTTGGATGTTAACTGAAATTAACTTCATTATAGGTTTTTTTTACTCAAAGCAATTCTAATTATAGGCTTGTGATCGATGGCGGAGTACCCCTACCAAACACTCTGTCTCATCACAAGGTATTTATTAAAAGGATGATACTTGTATCCCACCCTAATAATACATTGTCATATCACTCTTTTGATTTTCAATTTATAAAAAATATCCGATGTAAATATCACAATCGGAACCGTTCAATCTTTAAATCTTTATTTCAAGATCATATATGTAAAAACTCAACAAGATTTGAGATCATTTTATCATTCATGTGTAGCAAATAACTAAACAGCGTTAGAAACAATTAAGATCCTCATGGTGAACCGTTCATTTTGTTGATATATATGAATAGCTAAATAATCTCCAACTTTGTTGATATTTGACATAAATGATCTTGAAATGAAGCTTTAAGAGTTGAACGGTATTGATTATAATATATGTACAATGAAAATTAGATGAAGCGAAAGGGTGGTACAAGGAGATAAGAATTATCCTTATTAGAATAAGTAACTACATATGGGAAAGGATATTGTTAAGACTAGGAGTGAAAGTGTACAGTAATCATATGGGGAGGATAGTCTCCCTTTTGACTTAGGTGATACCAATTTCTTTACTTGTGTAAATTGCATTTGTCATACATGTAAGTTGTATAACTAGTCATTAATATATTCGATTTCATATGGAATTATGCATATTTTCTATTATTTTACTCATCTTTTTCTTTGATATATTAGTTCTGTTTGTCCATATCATGAATTCTAATCTTCTTTCAATCCTTTTATTACATCTCTTATCTTTCTGATTCATTTCATTTTCATGTGTTTTTAATTCGACTGTATTCTTTTTTTCTTGCTCCATTCCCTACCAGATCCGATAGGGAATTCTTGTATCAAATTTTGGGTGAAGTTATAAAGGCTGGGGCAACAACTCTCAACATTCCTGACACTGTGGGTTATAACGTACCAACCGAATATAGTCAGTTAATTTCTGACATAAAAGCTAATACTCCTGGAATTGACAATGTTATCATTTCGACTCACTGCCAAAATGATCTTGGACTTTCTACTGCCAACACAGTAGCGGTATGCTTTGTTTTAGTGTTCTAATAAGATGTGTAGTTAGTTACAAAAACACTCACATCTTTTATCATCGTTGTGCAGGGGGCATCTGCAGGTGCCAGGCAACTAGAAGTAACAATCAATGGCATTGGTGAAAGGGCTGGGAATGCTTCATTAGAGGAGGTGAGCGTGTACTTGCGCAGCTACCTAAGATTGCTTACTTTCAGGTTTATTTGTGCAAATTATGAATCTGATGTCAAGTCTATCTGTGTGCATTTGCCACCCATTTTTTTTTTCTTCCTTCCTTTCGGAAATGTACCATCTACATCAACATCTGTTAATTTTCTGCTAAAAATGATCATGTAACGTGCAGGTGAATTGTTTTTGTATCTTTTGTGATTTTTTCAGATTCTTCATAGTTAAAAGAATGAAATAAATTCTAACTATGAAGAATCTAGAAAATAAAATCATAAATGAAATAGGAATTGTAATTTAACCATGTTGATGCGCAAAACGGGTGCAACAAGAAAAAAGAAATGAAAAAAAAAAAAAAAGGGCTCCTCACCACCCATTGCTCTCTTCCGCCCAAACCCCATGTCAACAAACAGTATTCTTACATTCGCAGATTATTTTGTTTCTTTCCATGTAGACAGGTATCAAAACTATTGGTTCTGAATCATTTTTCTTCTTTAGGAATCGTAACTGAAGTTTAATTATTCTTTCTAAATATAGTTTTCTTTTTCATTTCTGGAGCAAGATTTATTTTCTTGATGTATTACTTTGTCGTATATTGTTTTACTCAGTTCTTAAAGCATTCATCAGCAGGTATTAGTCTTCACAGTTTCTTGTTTGCATTTATATAACAATTTTAAATGAATAAATACGCAGGTTGTGATGACCTTAAATTGTCGGGGGGATCAAGTACTTGGGGGGCTTTATACTGGAATCAATACTCGGAATATTTATATTACAAGCAAGATGGTGTGTTTGTTTATACTTCTTTTGAAACCTCAACCAGTTATTCCTTCATTGCCATAAGTCCTTCTGGATGGCATTTCTTACTCAGTGGCTTGATTGTTTAGGTCGAAAAGTATACTGGGTTGTACGTGCAGCCACACAAGGCTATTGTTGGAGCTAATGCTTTTGCACATGAAAGTGGTATCCATCAGGTATCCTTCATTGAAGTTCCAGCTGAAAGGATATTTTCTATATGTTGACTTCTCAAGTTATCATCTACAACGTACACTTCACATATTACCTTTTGACTATTGTCCAGTGTCATTGTCTTTTCTAGTTTCCATAGCTTCGGTTGGTTATATATTGAATTTGTTGATATGTATTTGTACAATATTTTTCCTTTCTATAGGATGGAATGCTTAAGCACAAAGGTACATATGAAATTATATCCCCTGAAGATATTGGGTATCAACGGTCCAATGAAGCTGGACTTGTCCTCGGAAAACTTAGGTATTATGTCTTTTCATTATAATATTTCTATTGTAAATTTAGAGAAATAAATGTTTTTTAGTCAAAGCTCAAGGTATTTCAAGCGTTAATGTTCTCATTATTATCTTGAAGCGTTTGAAAGTTGTTCAATAAGGTAAAACGCACCCACTGGATTTCTGTTGTTTCACTTTATTATCTATGGTACTAGTTTCTTTTTCTTATTTTTATTTTTGTATTACACATTCATTCCTTCAAACTAGTGAATTTTTTTCTTTTCTGGGTGTAATTTTCTTTGTAGTGGACGTCATGCTTTGAGAAAGAAACTTGAAGAGGTATGCAATGACTATCATCTTATGCAAGGCAGCTATTAAATTTGTTAGTTGCTGTCCTGCATTTCCCTTACGCTTCTTTGCTCTTGTTAGCTTGGTTATGAAATTGGTGAGGATCAACTTGAGAGTATATTCTGGCGTTTTAAAGCTGTAGCAGAACAAAGAAAGGTAAATTGAAAGGTGTTATGTTCTCATTTGATTAAAATAAAATTAATGATATTTCTATAATGCGTAAGTTTAAGACATGGGATTCTGCAAAGAAACAATCCAATTGATTGAGATGCAGTATAAGAGTCCATTTTCTATTTTTGCCAAACTGAATCATTTCAATTTTCAAAATACTTATATCCTCATTTTTGTTCTACATGAAGAAATTCTTTTTTGCACGCTTATTTTAATTGCTGGTGTTGCAGAAAGTAACTGATGCAGATCTCAGAGCGTTGGTGTCAGATGAAGTTTTTCAGCCAGAAGTTGTCTGGAAGCTTCATGATATACAGGTATTTTCATGATAGTTTCAAACTAGTTTGTTTACTATTCAACTGTAGTTTTAATAGTGTTATTATCATCTCCAATTTACCTGGACTGTATTGTCAGGTTACCTGTGGAACTCTTGCTCTTTCCACGGCAACTGTTAAATTAATTGATGACAATGGAAGAGAGCATGTGGCATGCTCAATTGGAACGGGTCCAGTTGATTCAGCTTTCAAAGCTATCGATCTCATTGTGAAGGTATGATAAGAATATTCATAGCTTTAAAGTTCTCAATTATATCTATTTTATTTGATGCGTAAAGTTATTGATTGTGACACTCGTACTGCTTTTATGTAAGGTGTCTTTATGTTGTTAGGGTGTTCAGCTGCTTCAAGGTTTTTAGGTTCCCCTATGAATTTGTTATGTTTTCTGCATATTGTAGCCTTTTCATTTGTAGTCGTCTTTGTGGCATGTAGTGTAAATCTTTCAGTTGATGGAATAAGTATCATAGCTTGCAACAGTTTTTTCTCTTTCATGTAATTGGTGGCATATAGTTGATAAGATAAAAATTGACAAGACCTTGGGTATCTATAAGGCTCGTTTAGTGGGAAGTATTGGATAGATTTGAATCATTCATAAAATTCAATGTAATTTGAAGGTAGCAGTGACTGGCATTTCATTGTAAAGGGATTAGACATAGCACTTACCTCGTCTAATCCTACCATTTTGAGGGAATTGGATTGTATAAGTTGCCTTCTATCTCTTATTCCCTCTAACCCCTTACAATGAAAAGACATTCATTCCAATCTTCAAAATACCTTCAATTTGATGAGTTATCTAATTCAATCCAATCTTCCCTGCCAAAGGAGCTTGTAGTGTAGTGTCAAATAATATTTTCAAGGTTGACATGTATGATCTGACGAGTTTATTATGTTGATTGGATTTATGTCGACTAATATAGCATTGGTTGATGACAACCTCGCCTGCTTTTTGTTTGAAATGTTTTAGTGTCATACTGTCCTTTATACTGAAACTTTAATTGCATGTGTGGTAAGAAATTTTGTTTTCCTCCCTTTGTGTAACAGGAACCAGTAGTACTCCTTGAGTACTCTATGAATGCTGTGACAGAAGGAATCGATGCTATAGCCACTACTCGTGTTGTAATCAGACAGGATAACAGTCACATTTCGTCCGCTAATGCAAGTCATGCTCTCATCACTGGGGAAACAGTTCAACGGACATACAGGTATGGTGTCTAAAAGCTAGTTTTTTTTTTCAACTTTTTTTTATAGTGTGTACTTTCGGAAGTATAAAAAAAATCTCTATATTGCATTGTGGTGCCAGTGGAATTGGGGCTGGAATGGACATTGTTGTTTCTAGCGTCAAGGCCTACATCGGTGCATTGAACAAGATGTTAGGTTTTAAGGAAAGGTCTCTGAGAAAGGTTCCTGCAGCAGAACGAACCCCGGTGTCTGCGTGAAGAGGTGTTGGTGCAATTTATATGTCATGTGTAAGCTTTCAAATCATGGTTTCATTTGGCTATTTGCATAGTGTACAAAGGTGTCGAGAAATTGAGGCCCAGCCCATGCGTGTGCATCACAACTTCTGGAATTGGTATGTTCCCAATCATAAGATTGTTAGGTTCATGAAGGTATAAAGTCCTGGTTGAGCTTGAGCTTCTTTGTAGGCCCTTATAACGAGTAGACTTCAATCAAAATTGGTGAAATTGTGTCTATCAAAATCAAAATCAGCTGAATGCGGTGGAAATTGTGTGTACTCTGTAGTTCATTTAAGATATAAAGTCTTGGTTGAGGTTCTTTGTATGCCCTTGTAACGAGTCCACGTCAAATCAAAATCAGCCGAGTTTGGTGAAATTGTGTCTATCAAAATCAGCTGAATTTGGTGGAATTGTGTCTATCAAAATCAAAATCAGCTGAATCTGGTGGAACTGTGTCTGTACTCTACTTGATCTATTTGATTCAACTCTTTGGGTTTCTACCTTGTTATGAACATATAACAATCAACAATGTTAGTGAAATTGAGCTGGAGGAGACCCTTTGCCTTTACTTTTTGCTTTTGTTAAATTTTAATTTCTATCTACCTGTAATTTGTGTACTTTAAAATCGTTATAAAATGGTACAAACTGTAGCTAGCAATAGCGTTGCAGTAATTTTTCTTCTATTAAATGTATAGATTGATCTAAAATTCTTCTATCACTAGCATTGAAGTATACAGAAGAGGAAGAGATGATTGAATCCCTTGACTGAATCCAGAGTCATTGAGATGGAGCTCAAGGAAGCTTCACTTCAAAAAAATGCGTCGTGTAAAATTTCATTTCAAAGTTGGCAAATTTGTGTCATTCATTTATGAGAAACGTCGTAATATCAGGCACATAACCAACCCCTTTCATCTGCAGAATCAAATTGTCTACAATCGAAAAAATTAGAGTGCTGTGACGATGGGTTTTATCCCTTGCAGCAAATGTATGAAATTCATTATTCACTTGGATCCAACTACACCCAGTTTCTTTGAGCACCTTATTGTATTCCATTTTTTTCCCTCACCTTCTTCACATCAACCCACATTCCTCTGGATGCATAAATATTTGAAAGCAAGATATATGATCCACTATCCACTGGATCACTCAATATTGCCATTTCTGCTGAAAACCTCCCCAATTCAACATTACCTGCAGCTGTGCAAGCACTCAGCAAGCTCCTCCATACAATTGCTGCTGGCTTTACCGGCATTTTCTCAACAAACGCCGTAGCTTCGAATAACTTACCAGCACGCCCCAGGAGAGAAACTACGCAACTGTAATGTTCAGTCCCTGGTTTGATTCCAAAATGAGGCATCGATTCAAAGTGGCTAAAGTCCATCATCCACAAGGCCTGCGTGGCTACAAGCCGATAGAACTCCCACAAATGTGATATAGTTGGGTTGCACTCCCTCTTTCATCATCCTTGCAAAGATTCCAAGGGCTTCTTCGGCTTCTCCATGATGAGCATATGTCGAAATTATGGAATTCTAGCAAGCAATATCTCTCCAAGCTTTAGAATTGAACACTTTGCAAGCTTCTTCAATGCTTCTACATTTGGAATACATATCCACAAGGGCATTTGTGACAAATGGATCATTTTCAAGACCCATCTTGATGAGCTGGTTATGAAACTGCTGACCATGCTGGATACTTGCTAGGTTACTGGCAGCTGAAATTAGGGCAGCAAAAGTATATTCATTAGGACTGTCTTGATAACTGTTATTCCGAGTACAATTTGAGAGCCTCTTCACTTTCTAGCTGCTGGGCATATCCACAAAACATCGCATTCCAGACTACAACGTCTTTTTCATTCATCTCCTCGAATACAAGTCTGGCATCTCTAACATACGAGCACTTGGAATAAACATCGATCAGGGCACTCCCAGAAAATGCATCTAAACAGTAGCCATATTTTGTGATCAGACCATGGATTTGCTTGCTCAACTCCAATGCAAATGAAGCAGCTGAGACACCAATAAGACTGACGAATATCAAAACACTCGGTTGGAACAATCTAACTCTCATCTCATTGAAAAAATCCAGCGCTTCAGACATCTTTTCCTGTCTTGAGTATCCCTCAATTATCGCATTGTAGGAGACCACATTACCATCAGTCATTGAATCAAAAACTCTTCTGGCAACAGTAATGGAATCACATTTTGCATACATATCAATCAAACTATTCTTCACATAATTTTCATAAATAAGATTGACCCTGATAGCATAGGCGTGCACTTCTCTCCCAAGATTTATAGCCTCAAGGGAACCACATGAAGTAAGAATGCTACTGCATCCGCGCCCATCTGGCTTCCAACCCAATCTGGCCATTTCAGAAAGCAGTTGAACGGTCTCCCAGTTAAATGAGTTTTGCATGTACCCAGCTATCATTGTTGTCCGAGAAATCAGATCCTTGTCTACTATTGTATCAAATAGTTTCTTCCCTGCCTCAACTTCACTGCACTTGGTGTAGAAATCTACAAGTACATTAACCACCGAAACATCCATTAGTATGGCCCTTCTAAGCACATAAGCATGGATTTGCTTCCCACCTCCAATGTACTTGAGCGCTGAACATGCACTCAAAACACTAGAAAGCACATATTTATCAGGAACAACATCAGTATCTTTCGTTTGCTTAAACAACTCCAAAGATACTTCACTTCTTCCACTTTTTGCATACCATGTTATAATTATAGTCCAAGTAACTGGACTTTTCTCTTCTAAACCATCAAAAATCAGATTTGTTTCTTCTATATAACCATTTTTTGCGTAAAAATCAATTAATGAAGTACCTACATAAACTTCCTGATCATAACCAGGCTTAACAGCAAAACTATGCGCTTGAGCACCTCGATCAACCCCTCCCGTATGCGTACAAGCGCGGATAACACTAGCTAAAGTATACTCATTGGGCTTCCCATCGGAATTCCTGCAGAACTCTGAAAACATTAGCAATGCTTCATCTTTACCATGCTTGGTGTACATAGAAACCATAGAAGACCAATTAACTGAGTTCCTCTCAGGCATCATATCGAACAGTTTCCGCGCATACGTAATAGAGTCAGCTTTTGTATAAAAGTGTAGCAAGAGATTAGCAAGAAATACATCATCTTGAAAACCCAATACAACAATCTGGGCATGAATTCTGTTGTGGTGCAAAACGGGGTTCTCCGAAACGCGTGGTTGTAAGAGATTGGCCAATGCGCGCCTCTTGGTGCGGAGGTTTTGGATTGGAAAATATGGGTTTTGTGAGTGAAGAATGGGGTATGTAAAGGTGAAGTTGAGGGCGTGTGTGTTTGCGATCTTCTGATGATGTCTTAGGTGAAGTGCGAAGGTTATCATGCCAAAGGAGAAGAATGCTATTCAAATTTTGTATTTCGCTTCTTTTAAACTTGTACATATAGATAAGAGGGAAGGCAGATGATCTTCACTTACACCGCTTTTTTTTTTTTTTTTTCTTTTGTTTTTTTATAAATCAAATTGTATTAAAGGTCAAGTTCTAAAAAAAACTCACCAGGGCTACAACAACAGACCTGAAAGGCCGAAAACCCCAACCCACCAAGAGCAGTAACCAGAAGCAAGAAACAATAGCCAAATAGACTCAACGACATCCAAACTAAATAGGCTCCGAAATTAGCCCAGAACTACGAATTAGGACAAGAAATATTTCAAGCTCTAATAACGATCGAATAAGCACTTACACCACTTATTCGATGCATATATAAATGATATGGTTATGGTATATCATTTAATTCTTAATTGGAGCCGACTTGATTTGATTTGGTTTGTTATCATCCAAAATTCTACTTTTTATATACCACTCCATGTCATCTCACGAAAGAGATTGGTATTATTATTTTCAATTACCGATCTAAAAATAAAATATAAATATAAACAAAATTAGACATTAAAATTTTATTAATTAAAATATAAAATAAATAAAATATCGAAGAGACCAGTCTCCTTTCCAGACGAGTAAAAACCCTAAGAATTGCATCCTAATTTGCTAATTTGCTAATTTGCTGGCACCCAAGTATAACAAAACATAAAAACTCTTTGATAATTGATGGTCAAGATTCAATCACTCCATCACTCCATCACTCCATCACTCAAGCTCCTGCAGCCTGCAGGCCTTCTGTAATTATCCATCAAAGCCCAAACCCTTGAACTATTATACACACAACCTTTTATTCATGGATAGGGTAATACCGTAAGATTATGCGTACGGCTGATTTTCCTCCAGGTCGGGTTGGATTGAAAGGGTGCGATACCGAGATTGCCCATGCCATTGAGAGGGCAAGAAATAAAGGTAGGAGATAATTGTTAAATTTTTAGGGGTTTCTGATTTTTTGGAAATAAGACAAATCGATATTATGAAATTATTAAGGTTTTAATTTTTTGAATAAGAAGACATCGATCTCATTGAAATTTATTTATTTTTTTATATTTTAATTTAAAAAAAAAATTAATATTTGATTTCATTTTTGTTTTTATTTTTAATATGAGATACTTAATTGAAAATAATGACATGCAATGTCCCGTTAAATGTTGTATATGATGAGATACTAAAAGTGAGATTTTAGATGGTACCCGTAATATTTTCTTGTTGAAATAATAAGAAAATTGTTGTTATGTTCCTTGAAATTTACACTAATATTGGTTATAGTCCAGTCATTGAACTTCATTCTTAGTAGATGACATCCCTGATTTGTGCCCAAATGTGCAATAATCGTCCATACGTTAAAATTGTTAATTTTTTCTATTAAAAATAAGAGTAAGATAGTCTTTTCAAGTATATTTTATATAATTTATATAATTCTCTCCATTCAACCTAAATGAAACCCAAAACTTCTATTTACCCACAAACATAAATCCATGGATATTTGGAATTTCTAAGGCCACTAACTAATATAACAATTGATTAAAATTAAAGAAAGAACCAAGTAAAAATCTCGAAAGAGTTTGAATGTATATACATTTCTTACCACTAATCGTACTAGAGGTAAATAATACCATTAGTGGCGAATTTTTCTGATGAACAACGTTGCCAAAACCTCTTCTTTTTACGATGTTCATCAAAGAATTCGTCGCTAAAGGTGTTCTTCACCTTTAATGACATATACATTTAAATTTTTTCCATATTTTTTTTCTTTCTTTTAATGTTTTTTTACTGTAAATGCACTAGGAACGCATTAGCCTGTTTCAAAATGCCCTAAAAATTATAATTCGTTCCATTATACACTAAAAATATGTGCAACGTTAAAACCGTTGCATTATTTAATTGATGTCGTATTTGACGCCGTTAAAAATACTATTAAAATCTTTAAATTCCCATTTATCAATCCTCAACTTCTTCCTCATTGCCATTGTTGGTCCCCAACATATTTGTCACCGATACAACATATCTTCAGCAAATTATCATAAATTGATAAAAGAGAGTGGTCTAACTTCCATAAGAGGCAATTAGGCAGTCACCTTGCAACATCTTTATTAATTAGCAGTCATTGGATATATCCATCACAGAATAATTCCTATTTAATTTTCTTTCAAATGGAAAGATCAATTAAGTAACTGAAGGGAAAAAAAATGGGAGAAATATTACCCAGCAACGGAGACATACAAAAGGAAGGCACGCGTGGTGACATAACAAAGCACATTCTCGTAGCTAGAGGCCCCCGAGGAAGCTCTTGTAGATTTGCCTCTGTAAGAAGCAGTAGAGTAATCATAACCATAACCATAAGTGTTGTAATTAGGATTGCAATTGTGGGGAGAAGAAGCAGAGCTTCAGAAAATGTAGTCGGCCCGCTTGCGATCGCCGGTGAGGACTTGATAGGCATCAGAGACCTGTTTGAATCGAACGGTGGCGCTGGAAGATGACACATGTTGACAAAACCCTTCTTGAAAACACTTGCATGCCGGGTCCTGCTTCCGTCTGATAAGAAAATCACAATTTTCAAATTTACCCCCAACCCGTGTTAGATAAGGGATCCTCGAATTTGGCCTTCTCCTTATGCCTCTGCTTCTCGTTCAGTCCTGATACTCGTGCAACGGCTTGTAGGGTCATTAAAAACACATAAATGTGTGAGTAGACAAAATTAAATATTTTAAAACACGTTTATTGGGAAAAAAAAATAGTTACCCTCCATTTCTAATGCATGAATGAAATAAATTAAAGAATTTTCAAATTTAAACAACATTTTCCTGAAAGTTCAATTAGAAAGCTGCATAAGCACAAAGATCCGTAAGTCAACCAATATTAGTAAATCCAATTTATACCAGAATATCAAAGGACAAGTAGCCATAATCAAGGACAACAAACCATTCTATATTAACCAAACTGCATAGGCAACCTCGGAAACTGCACTCGGCACCATCCGAGTTAAGTCTAGGAACTGCACATAGCACCATCCAGGCTGTCATAGTATCCCCGGGAACTATAAGTAGCACCATTTAGGCAATATTCGGGAAATGCACTCACGCATCATCCGGACATATCTAAGAACTCATCACGTTTTAGTCTCATAGCCTTAGGATCACCGGAGCCAAGTTTCGAACGTCTGAGCACTATCTATATTCGAGGATAGGTCATGGTCAACTAGTTCACAAACCATGAAATCTCATTTAACACAATCCTCGACTCAAAAATCGAGTAAAAAATACATCAAAACCCCAGACTTGATCCCAAAAAATAGTTACGCAAGCATCGTAAAACATGTACTCAAAATGAGTCAATAATTTTCAAAAATCATAAAATAACCATATAAAAATCATAACCAAACTATTGCATCATAAATCATGCATTAAATCAATTAAAGCGTCTGACTATGCATGATTAATAATTTTATAAAAGAAAAGTCCACTCACACATCGTCCTTATAGCCAAATTCCAAGTTGTACGTTCTTCCGTAACTTCCGAGAATTTCACCACCTGTAAAAAAATCACTACTAAAGATCCCTAATGTTCCAAATAACCTTATATTTAAATTTTCTAATTTTTTCGGGATTAAAAATGTATTTAGAACCTAAATATAACACTTTGGATACTCAAAATTATACCGAAACAATATCGGATCAACTCGAAATATGTGCCAATCGATTCGTAATTTTGATTACATGAAAAAGCATGTTGGCTAGAAATCAATGCGGCGAGCCACGCACCACCGATGGCCTCTACGCGTTGGCCTCACGTGCTTGCGCATGCGTCATCCTTTACCTCTAGACGGGTCAGTCCACGGGTCCGCACACAGGACCCGGCCTGATTCTAAATTCTTCAATTTTCGTTCTTTTTCTTCCCTTCCACGTCAAACCTAGTCTAATCATGTCCAGAAAGGGGTTCTACGTTCTCAAAACCCAAAAACTTACTTCACGTTTTGACAAAACTCTTCTACTTTTCGGTAACCGTCATACCTCTTTGTTCTGGTGATCCCAGCGCCTAAACCTTTGAGCTAATTGCTCATTAGAGTCGTAGGACATGTAGGCAATGTTAGTAAGCTTGGTTTCAAGCTTCCATGTCGAAAACTCGATGGTGAGTTCAAAACTTCATGGGTTTCCTTCTCAGGTTTCCTCTCGGGCTTTTTGGTCTAGGTTATCTCCTTTCTTTCTTTCTTTTCTTCTTCCTCTCACTTCCCCTCTCTTACTCCCTAGTTCTCTCCCCTTTCTTCTCTATATTTCCTCACGGTTTGACTTCTCAGGTTTTCTCTCTATACAGTAAACACACAATCATATATATAATATTTGCATATAATAACACAATAGTAAGTCAGTGGGGATCGGATAAGGGGATAAGACACATGTCATTTTCAACAAATATCCTACTTTTGAAATGACCAAAATACCCATTGTACCAAAAATACTAAAATTCCCCTAGACCATTTAGACCGGTAAAGAACTCACTCGATCTCTAATTTTAACGTGCTACTTATCTATGGATTCAGAACGCTGAGACTTACGTAACGACCCTTACAAAAAGTCCAAAAGTTCCCCGAGTTAAAAGGTCAACCTTTGACCCATAATGACAGGACCTCTCTATAAGACGTTTTGATAACTGAGTCTGGTCCTATTCGTGTTTGAAAGATAAATCAAAGTTCCAAAAGTGCCCCTAACGCTTGTTAGACAATGGATAACTACACTGGCGTCCTAGTCATGCAAGCACCTTTTAGTCAGCCCCGATCTTCGTGCAACGACTTAGAGGGTCAACATAAAAAATATCAAAGGTGTGAGTGGACAAAAACAAGCATTTTAAAATACGTTTAGATAAAAATGAATAATTTGCCCTCCAATGTAAAACATGCATGCATAAAGTAAAACATGAACACATGGAGAACTGTGTTTCAAATCACATCGTATCACAACCTGTGGGACCTACCAATCATACCATGCATCAAAAGCTCGTGACCCACATTTCCCGAAATCCATTTTCATCAAATGAGGTGAAACATCTGGATACAAAATCAATAATTAAACACAACTGATCATCAATACTCAACCACCAATCACAATATCATTTCAGCATTACGCGTAGGCAACCTCGGGAACTACACCTATGTAACATCAGAGCCACATCCGAGAACTGTACTCCCAACATCCAGACGTATAGGTGAACTCAGGAAATGCACCCACGCAATATTTGAGTCACGTCTGGGGATTGCACTCGCATCATCTAAACACATACTAGTATCCACAATCACAAAACCAAATCATCAATTTAGAACACATGTTTAAATCCAAATTCAAGTCAAAACCACTTCCAAACTGGGCTTAAGCAAAAAACCTAGTTTTCAAACCACTGTAAAATCTGTGTCCATAAGTCGATCAGTAAATCTAGAAATTCATCCGATAATCATATCAAATCACTACTCAAATTATTACAACTCAAATCATGAAATAAGAACATTTAAAACATTTAACTATGCATGCATCACAGTTTATAAAAAAAATGTCCACTCACAGCCGGTCCAAGCAGCTTAATTCCGTGTTGTATGCTCATAGGAAATTTCGGGATCTTTATCCTTTCAAAAACAACCACTAAGTCTCACTAAAACCCCAAATAATCTCACATTAAAATCCCCTAATTATTCTGAAATAAAATACGTATTCAAAATGTAAATTTAACACTTCTAACACACAAAAATACCCCGAGACAATATCCGATCGATTTGAAACCTATGCCAAAATGTCTGTAACATCAAAAAATGAAAATACGTGTTGACCGTTTTTTAGATGACGTGGTACCTCCCTGCGCGTGGACCTCATGCGCCTGCACAGGTCATCCCTGACCTTGAGTCGGGTCAACCTGTGGGTCTGCATGCAGGACCCAACCCAAACGACCGACCCGAACAACTTGACCCAGCTCTAAAACATCCATTTTATGTCCAAAATTCGCATTTTAAACATCAATCTACTCTAATTGATATCATAAAATTTTCTATGGTTTCAAAATCACATAAAATGACCTAGAATTTAGAGTTAAGAACTGTAGATTTTCTGCCAAGTTTCGAACTTCTGTTCTGAGCACCTCAAGCGTCTAGACTTCTCAAAATTTAGTTGGGAAGAACCGCTTAGATCTAGAGATTCTGTTAGGAACCTAAATTTAAGCTCCCCGTGTTCCAAAATTGTAATTCAAATTCAAAGGAGTACGGGTTATAGTTCGAGTTTTGGTTCTCGAGTCTAGGGTCTCCTCTCCTCTTTCTTCTTCTTCTTTCCTTGTTTTTATATTTTCCTTCTTAAGTTTCCCATTCCCTCACCATCTCTCAAGTTTAGGAGCAAAGGTTGAAGGATCAAGGTTTGATGGCTTTCAGGTTTGAATAGTTAACACACACCCACGAGTACACTCACAAATAGAAAGCTGTGTGCTACTAATCTCAACAGGATGATGCCACTTGTCACCATCCCAATTAAACACCAAAAATGCTAACTCACCTCTTCTAGTTAATAGATGAAAATACCCCCCGTCCTAAAATTACCAAAATTCCCCTAGGTATTCTAGACCTATAACGGCCACGTCCGAACTCCAATTTTGACATGCCGCTTGTCTAAAGACTTAATGCTTTGAGACCTACATAACGACCCTCATTAAAGGTCCAAAATATATCCTAAGCAAAAGTGAAATTTTGACCGTATAAACCAAGTTTAAAATGTCAATTTACATTCAGTAATTCCATTTCTCAAACTTCTGGGGCGTTAACATAAAGGAAAAATCGTCCATTTACACACAGAACATTTCGAAATTACATTTTTTCGTATTTTCGGGTCGTTACACTATATCTGGAAAAAAAAATCATGAGTGTGATTAACAAAACCATTAAAGGAAATGCACAAATTCAAAGAAAATGAATGGATCAAAGGGATAACCAAAAAAATGCACCTCTAGCATCCTCAAAGAGTATGATAGAGCGAGAGAAAATAATTAAGTATTTATTTAATTAATTAGTTTTGATACATGATGAAGGTGAAGGTTTATAGAGGGGTAGAGATCGAGAAGAAAGAGACGGTTACTAGATATTAGCGAATTTTAGTCGCCATGGAGGAAATAGAAAGGACGAAGATGAAGATTAATAGAAGGGCATTTAAAAATTTTAACTATGTTTTTAACAATGTTAAAGACGACATCAATTAAATGATACAACTGTCTTAATGTTGCACCCATTTTTGGTGTACAGTGGAAAGAATTATAATTTTTGATGCATTTTGAGATACGCTAGCACGTTCTTGATGCATCTACAGTAAAAATATACTTGAATAGATGGAATTGTATAAATATACTTGAAAATACCGTCTTACCCTTATTTCTAACAAAAAAAAAAGTTAACACTTTTAACCCGAAGAAGGCTCTCACGGGTCCATATGACACGACCCATCCCAATCCCCCCGGGATTACCATGGAATGTGTCATGCTCCCGTCTGACAAGAGGTGTCAGACAAGGGATAACCAATTGCCACTGCCCAAAAGGGCTTCCAGAATGCGCAAGGATCGATGGAGGAGGTGTGCGATGCTCCAGTCCCAGCTGCAGTCGCTTCCGGAATCAACCTGAAGGGCATTAAAACCAAAAGCTGTGAGTGGACGAAAATAAACAAGTTTGTTTAAAACATTTATAAGACATTTATGCCCCTCAGTAAAAACATATGCATGCACCAAAAACCAATAACCACATATTTATTTAGAAATAACCATTAGGGCCTTAGCCCGGAAACCAAAGCATAGTTTCAAATCCCAAAAGTCAAACCAAGAGTTATTTCATAAATCCAGTAATATTCTTTTATTATTTTTCCATCTCCGGCATCCCTGATGCCTAGCGTCCCTGACGCTTGACGTCCCCGACGTCATATCTCACGGTATTAAGCAACGCGTACTGCCCGGGGACTCACCGGGCCCATATCTCTGACATCCCCGATGTCTGACGTTCTTGACGTCTAATGATAGCAATCCTGCTCCTGGATCACTATACGGTCCGGCTGCACCGTACAATGACCCCTCGCAGACAATGCACCGTGACTTCCCTAGTGTCCCCCACACTTGGAGGAGACCAATATATATATCCTCGTATCGAGATGGTTTTATGGAACACATTTTATTATTCATTTCCAAAATATCACAAGGGCCTTGCCCCGAATTTCCATAAAACCGTCATTTATCCAAATAGTTGATTGTCAAATCCGAAATTATTTATTCAATTCCATTTTAGGGTCCCCGACCCGAAATCACATATATAAATCGACTGGGCCCCTGACCCGATTTTATAAGTCAACTGGGCCCCTGACCCGAATTCATAAATCAACTGGGACCCTGGCCCGAATTCATAAATCAACTGGGCCCCTGACCCGAATTCATAAATCAACTGGGCCCCTAGCCCGAATTCATAAATCAACTGGGCCCCTAGCCCGAATTCATAAATCAACTGGGCCCCTAGCCTGATTCACTTTATCAAAATCGTAACCGTTTCATGAAATCATATCCGAACCACAATTATGGAAATCAGTGCAAATCCAGAAATCCTCGATTTACGTGCAAATACGTAACTTGCCTTGAAATGCGTGAAATCATATCAATTCACCGATATCCAAAGTAAATCATAAAATCACAATTATAACAATCATGAAACAGTTATGCATGCATCGAATTTATAAAACCAATGTCCACTCACAGACCGTTTAACCGAGCGCCTCGATACGCGTGCCATAGGCCTTCCTGGGCCACACCACTATCACCGGGACTCCCAATCCTATCCAAATCACATTAGAGGGTTACTAACCTCCACATAAACATCCTATTCAAGTCACGTAATTTTCTCGAATTTTTAAGTATTTTTAAACTCGATTTAAAACCTTCAGACATCCCGAACAATATCGAAACGGGGTCCGATCGACACGAAACCAACGCTAAAATGTTCGTTACATTGTATAGGAAAAAAATCATGTTGACCTCACCTCGAGATTCGTGCCCACGCACCGTCACGCGCCACCGTGAGTGGCTGCACGTGACAGCCACGCGTCTGCTACAGTGACTGCTACAGTCACCGTCCTCGCCCGTTTCTCTGTAATTTGGGTTTGATTACCCGCGACCTGACCCGGCCAGAATCCTGCCAATTCCCACATAATTCCATCAATTCAAACAACCAAGAGGATCGCCTTACGTCCAATTAAGGTTCTGAGACCTCAAATACAAAAGAACTCACCTTAATCCAGCCAATTCGAAGTCGAACTTCGAAGAACAGACGAACACTGTTCATTCACCACTCTTGAGCAATTTCGATAGTTTTCTTGAAATTGATTCACTCAGAGGCTTCACAGAGTTCGTATAAGCTTGCTTCACACGTCAATTCTATCCTTAAACCCCTCCAAATTCACAACTCAAGCTCGATTTTTCTTTCTTGTAACCAAGTCTGTTTGAAGCCAAAACAGCACCAAATTACCTCCCTCTTGCACTGGATCGACTGGAAATGATCCCAGAGAACTAAATGAATCATCAAATTGCCCTGGACTGGCCCAGAACCTCGAATTGGAAATTTGAATTTGTTAACACAGTTTCGGGTTTTTCTGGGTAAACCTCCCCGTTTTCCCCCTCCAGTTGTTGCTCTCAACACTTCACCTTTCCAGCAACGATTTCCACAATTCAAACCATTAATTCACCCGTTCTGATCAATATTCCCAATTGCATAAACAATTCATCCGTCCACTGCACTCTATTCCCCACATGGAACTCACAGCGGTATCCATGGTGTCCAGCACTTCAATTCAATTAACAATTCCTTCCCCCATGTTACTAACCATACTAAACAATTCATGGACAGATCGCACCCGCCTTCCACTAATTTCAATCATGGCTCCAACTCACGGCTGTTCAAAATCAACAGCCCAAATTACCATTTTGCCCCTGCTTGGCAAATTACCGAAACACCCCTCACGCATCCAGACCTGTAACTTGGTCATTCGGACTCTGATTGATGCGTGCCGCCTGTCTACGGACTCAGGGCATCGAGACCTTCCTAACGGTCGTTGGCCCCTGGCCATCGGACCTCCCGATCAAAAAGTCAACATTTCCCGTTATTTCGTACAAATTACGAAAATGCCCTTGGGCTTCCGAACATCATAACTTTCACTACGAATGTCGGAATCGAACGTGCCACTTGTCTATGAACTCGTGACGTCCCGAACTCCGTCACGGTCATTGGTCAAAGCCCGTTTGACCGTCCGAATAAAAAGTCAATGTTTTGCCCACGCCTACGGGCAAAACGGTCATTTTGCACAATTCGTCCGAAATCACTCAACTAATCCCCGATTAGTCATTCTAAATCATAATTAAATAATATTAAATCCCGATACTCGGGACGGGTCGTTACAACCTTCCCTCCTTAAATAATTTCGTCCTCGAAATTACCAAATATCCTTACTCCACATCCACCTCGTGGAAAACATTTCGGTCTCACATTTGTGTACACTGGTACACCAAATAACCAACACAAAGCTCGTCTGAACTCAGACGTCCCATCACGGTCTCTCACCGGACCATACTCGACACCGCGAGTGAAATTGATCACCTGATTCTTGTCAATTTACCATTTAGCTGACTCCTTCAGCTTGTCGGTTTCATTCAATCATCAACCTATAAGATGTCTGCTCCCCCCTGGGAGTGACCAAAACACACCTGTCAGTCCTTGCTGACACCATCAGTCAAACTGTCACCACTAAGCTTTACCACCCTAGTAAGGCTCCAACCATCGACTAATCAGTGACAACACCTCGTACTACATCACCCTCAATGTAGTGTAAGATCAACCACATGATCTTAAGTCGCAGGGCAAGCCCAATCCTGCGACACATATCAATCTCAATATCCATAACCGCCGACTCCGTCAGCGAACCATGACGCTGGAAAAATCACGGCGTAAGAAAACTTCACGCAAGGCTACTCGTGGTTTCACAGACCACCAACTCATTCATCCTGAGTGTACATATACCGCCAACTTACTCAATCAAGTGGTGTAACTGGAACATAATGAATGCCAGCCCAGCAGTGATCACACATCCCCATACTAGGGTTCCACTAGCCATCCGTGGCTAAGAGCGCCTGCTCATAAAATCGCTGAACCCAACAAGAATAACTCTGCCCAGTGCACAGTATCCAATGTCCAGTCCACAACACAACCAAACAAATGATATCGGAACTAGACCGATTACCAACATGTTTAATCACACACCACTGGTACATTCCATGTACCGCCATTAGGCACCACCCAGCCTTACCCGTATTAATCCTCGTACAACGTACCCTGTACGTACATCTATCCATTAATCCGCCTACAACCACCTAGGTTGTGGCCAAACACATTTTAATTACTCTAGAGTCCATCTGTCAGATACTGTACCAGACAGATCAAAACTCCGACCCAATATCCATTTCCAAATCCGAATCCAAAATCATTATTCCGTAAGCTAGCATTGGAATAATCATTCCGCACCCAAATCCGGTAATCCACTTTCGAGCTTCGAAATCGAATCATGAATCGTCACCCAGAAATTCGATTCCAAAATCCAAAATCTCGTTTACGTCCACCGAGACGTACCAAAACCGAACCTATCGGTTACCTGCTCAAAACACTCGATTGACTCCATAGGGAAGCCAACCCCAATATCCACTCGGCAAAGGTTGACAAAATCCGACCACATCGGAAACCTACTCACCTGGGTAACAAACCATATGGGCTTCACTTCGAAAAGAAGTTCAGTCCCGTCATTTACGTCTCACATACCAAGGTAAGAGTGATAAACTCTCACCCCATCTAGATCATCAAGATCACGATCCAGATCCATCACTATGTCATCCGACAAGTAACATAACGATCCTGGATCGTCACATCATCCAAAGTCCACAACATCCCAAATCAGATCCTCCTAGGATCCACACATGCTCATGTAGCTAACAATCCCTCAGAAAACTGATCGTAGGGTCTTACACCCTCATTGAATCCTTCGTCAGATTTCCCTTGGTGGAATGGTGACCTCACCTTCACCACCAACTCCAGAAATATACACAACCTCTTGTGTCCAATGACCCAAGGCCAATCATGGGTCCATTCACCAACACACGCTCAACGTACTGGTAACAACAACCATCATCTGCCACGGTAGGAAAAATAAGAAGTCACCCAAAATGAATTCAGCATACCGATCACCGATGCGGAAACGAGCACTCCTCTCGTCTCCCCAATCACAACTCTTCTGGAAGTTAAGATTCCAATCCTGTTGGGAATAGACATGCTCCCAATGAGATGTCAAGTCCAACCACTGGACTTCCCATAACCTCAACTCACTTGGACAACCACGTGTCCAAAATCAATCCATTACTCGGACCTCACGTCTGTTAATAATCATTTATGCACACACCCCGATTCCGAACGGGAACTTCTCAACTCTTTCTAGATGTGCATACCTTAGCGCCTTCGTCTCACATCTCAACCTTTACAGGTTCAATCCTCATGTTCCACGTGATTCACAATCACAAAATCCCACATCAATACCACAAGTGGTTTTCCTCGTATTCTCCATTCCCAGTAATTTCCTTGTACTTTCTGGGGATATTAGAGGTAAACAATCTTACCAATCTCGGAGTTGACAACAACTCCCCATATCCACTGATTCTCATGACGTAGGGAACATCGTCCCTAGATTCCTCAAATCTCAATCATACCTTTTTAACCATTCGTCACTTGTCATCTCATAACTGTTGGGACTTATCCCAACACGTCACAATCTCCACTGGATCCTATCCAGTCCATGACTCAACCACCACTTGAGTCGCAGATACCAATTGTCAGGACCCGATCCTCTTCTGTCAGGTCCCGATTCATCTAGCACGATATTGTCCGCTTTGGGCCTCCTTGCCCTTGCCCTCACGGTTTTGTTTTCGGGAGCTCACGGCGCAACTTCCCAGGGGGTCACCCATCTGGAATTGCACCAGCCTCAACTCGCTTAACTTTGGGGTTCCAATCCCCCCCAAAGCCACTGAGCTCCCAAAAGGCCTCATGCTAGATATGTGTTACACCTTTAAGGCACACCACCATTCCTTTCCCAGACCATTCCCCTTAGCAGGAATGTGGGATTGTTCACCGTTCCCTCCAGGACACGGGTCTTACACCAATCATATGTCCATCATGACAGAGTCACATCCCAAGTCGTGGCTCATCGTCATCACAATCACTGACACCTGCACCAGCGCTAGTATCACCGACACTTGCCTCAACACACAGGCATCCATACATCCACACTAGCACACGAACATCCACACTAGCACACGAACATCCACACTAGCACAATGTGTGCAAAGTTGATACCCTAGATCTCCGTTCATACCGAACAACGATCCCGTATCACCACTCGTACCCCACGACTATGGGTACCTCCAATTTGACCATCCGCACATCAGGATAATGAACGTTCCCTGAACATCCCCTGATCCACAAGTGTTAAACCACACTAAATACCCTCGATAACCAGTTATTCGACACAACTGTCGACCAACAGTCATCGCTGTCAAGATCCGTATCCACACCTCACACTATTATTTGATCCAACACGGAATTCCATAATTTATCTCATAACCGTATCCGTAGATCGAATCCCATAATCCTGACTAGACTCACTAGAGTCATCCACATGGTCATCCACGACCTTCGCCGCTCGTCGCAGCACACGTTCCCATTTAAAGTTCACTTTTCCTATCCATCAATTATAAATTAGGGTTCCAAAATCACACCCTAGGGTTCCACCGAACCCAACTTCCTTCTGCAGTAAAATCCACAACCTGACCGACTCCGCGGTCCTGACATCGTATAGACGTCAAATCCAACCCAATCGTCAACTCAACGTGGGTTCCATCGTGGGTTCCACCACGAAGGTCATCGGCTAACTCCGATGCACCAACATCTCTTACCCTAGCCATCACCACCAGGGTCCACATTTTAGGCCATTACTCAACTAAGTTTCACATATCCATATCATTATTCAAATTGGGTTCCCTGCACCCAGCGGTGCCCAGTAGCACAACAATCCATCATCACATGACCGAACCGACGGTCCCACATTACCAGTTAATCACAAACAACCCCACTTGGGTCGAATCACGTTAACGCACGGCGTATCGGGCCAAACACACATTATCCACTACTCAAACCCAAAACTATCTATCAGGTTGACAACGGAACTGCAGCCCAAAGAGACATCACACCCTCGACCTTCGCGCACAAAAGAGCAAAACCTGCTCTGATACCACTTGACACGACCCATCCCAATCCCCAGGGATTACCATGGAATGTGTCATGCTCCCGTCTAACTAGAGGTGTCAGACAAGGGATAACCTATTGCCACTGCCCAAAAGGGCTTCTAGAATGCGCAAGGATCGATGGAGGAGGTGTGCAATGCTCCAGTCCCTGCTGCAGTCGCTTCTGGAATCAACCTGAAGGGCATTAAAACCAAAAGCTGTGAGTGGACAAAAATAAACAAGTCTGTTTAAAAAATTTATAAGACATTTATGCCCCTCAGTAAAAACATATGCATGCACCAAAAACCAATAACCACATATTTATTTAGAAATAACCATTAGGGCCTAAGCCCGGAAACCAAAGCATAGTTTCAAATCCCAAAAGTCAAACCAAGAGTTATTTCATAAATCCAGTAATATTCATTTATTATTTTTCCATCTCCGGCATCCCTGATACCTAGCGTCCCTGACGCTTGACGTCCCCGACGTCATATCTCACAGTATTAAGCAACGCGTGTTGCCCGAGGTCTCACCGGGTCGATATCTCTGACATCCCCGATGTCTGACGTTCTTGACGTCTAATGATAGCAATCCTGCTCCTGGATCACTATACGGTCCGGCTGCTCCGTACAATGACCCCTCACAGACAAAGCACCGTGACTTCCCCAGTGTCCCCGACACATGGAGGAGACCAATATATATATCCTCGTATCGAGATGGTTTTATGGAACACATTTTATTATTCATTTCCAAAATATCACAAGGGCACTGCCCCGAATTTCCATAAAACCGTCATTTATCCAAATAGTTGATTATCAAATCCGAAATTATTTATTCAATTCCATTTTAGGGTCCCCGACCCGAAATCACATATATAAATCGACTTGGCCCCTGGCCCGATTTTATAAGTCAACTGGGCCCCTGGCCCGAATTCATAAATCAACTGGGCCCCTAGCCCGAATTCATAAATCAACTGGGCCCCTGGCCCGATTCACTTTATCAAAATCGTAATCGTTTCATGAAATCATATCCGAACCACAATTATGGAAATCAGTGCAAATCTAGAAATCCTCGATTTACGTGCAAACACGTAACTTGCCTTGAAATGCATGAAATCATATCAATTCACCGATATCCAAAGTAAATCATAAAATCACAATTATAACAATCATGAAACAGTTATGCATGCATCGAATTTATAAAACCAATGTCCACTCACAGACCGTTTAACCAAGCGCCTCGATACGCGTGCCATAGGCCTTCCCGGGCCACACCACTATCACCGGGACTCCCAATCCTGTCCAAATCACATTAGAGGGTTACTAACCTCCACATAAACATCCTATTCAAGTCCCGTAATTTTCCCGAATTTTTAAGTATTTTTAAACTCGATTTAAAACCTTCGGACATCCCGAACAATATTGAAACGGGGTCCGATCGACACGAAACCAACGCTAAAATGTTCGTTACATTGTATAGGACAAAAGTCATGTTGACCTCACCTCGAGATTCGTGCCCACGCGGCATCACGCGCCACCGTGAGTGGCTGCGCGTGACAGCCACGCGCCTGCTACAGTCACCGTCCTCGCCAGTTTCTCTGTAATTCGGGTCTGATTACCCGCGACCTGACCCGGCCAGAATCCTGCCAATTCCCACATAATTCCATCAATTCAAACAACCAAGAGGATCGTCTTACGTCCAATTAAGGTTCTGAGACCTCAAATACAAAAGAACTCACCTTAATCCAGCCAATTCGAAGTCGAACTTCGAAGAACAGACGAACACTGTTCATTCACCACTCTTGAGCAATTTCGATAGTTTTCTTGAAATTGATTCACTCAGAGGCTTCACAGAGTTCGTATAAGCTTGCTTCACACGTCAATTCCATCCTTAAACCCCCTCCAAATTCACGACTCAAGCTCGACTTTTCCTTCCTGTAACCAAGTCTGTTCGAAGCCAAAACAGCACCAAATTACCTCCCTCTTGCACTGGATCGACTGGAAATGATCCCAGAGAACTAAATGAATCATCAAATTGCCCTGGGCTGGCCCAGAACCTCGAATTGGAAATTTGAATTTGTTAACACAGTTTCGGGTTTTTCTGGGTAAACCTCCCCGTTTTCCCCCTCCATTTGTTGCTCTTAACACTTCACCTTTCCAGCAACGATTTCCACAATTCAAACCATTAATTCACCCGTTCTGATCAATATTCCCAATTGCATAAACAATTCATCCGTCCAGTGCACTCTGTTCCCCACATGGAACTCACAGCAGTATCCATGGTGTCCAGCACTTCAATTCAATTAACAATTCCTTCCCCCGTGTTACTAACCATACTAAACAATTCATGGACAGATCGCACCAGCCTTCCACTAAGTTCAATCATGGCTCCAACTCACGGCTGTTCAAAATCAACAGCCCAAATTACCATTTTGCCCCTGCATGGCAAATTACCGAAACGCCCCTCACGCATCCAGACCCGTAACTTGGTCATTCGGACTCCGATTGATGCGTGCCCCCTGTCTACGGACTCAGGGCATCGAGACCTTCCTAACGGTCCTTGTCCCTTGGCCATCGGACCTCCCGATCAAAAAGTCAACATTTCCCGTTATTTCATACAAATTACGAAAATGCCCTTGGGCTTCCGAACATCATAACTTTCACTACGAATGTCGGAATCGAACGTGCCACCTGTCTATGAACTCGTGACGTCCCAAACTAAGTCACGGTCATTGGTCAAAGCCCGTTTGATCGTCCGAATAAAAAGTCAACGTTTTGCCCACGCCTAGGGGCAAAACGGTCATTTTGCACAATTCGTCTGAAATCACTCAACTAATCCCCGATTAGTCATTCTAAATCATAATTAAATAATATTAAATCCCGATACTCGGGACGGGTCGTTACAACATAGCTGGTTCACACCTCCACCCTTTATTCTCACCATTTTTCTCCCCTTTCTCAACATAGGTTCATTGTAACGTCCCGTCCCGAATTTTGGAATTAATTAATATTTAATTAATGATTATCGTGATTGATCCTTGATTAGTCGAGGAATCGCCGATGGACGGTGTGAAATGACGATTTTGCCCTTAGACTTGAGCAAAATGTTGACTTTTGACTCGGGCGATCAAATGGACTTTTACCAATAACTGTGACGTAGATCGGGAGGTTTCGAGTCTGTAGGCAGGTGACACGTCGAAATCGGACATTCAACGGGAAAGTTACTGGTGTAGATTGCATTACGGTACTATTGCATGCAAATCGAGAAATGGGACACGCGGACTGTTTTAATTCGATAAAAATTTGGGGAGGACCGACCAGAATGAGTGACAAGTGTCACCCATCTAATTGGCCTAAAACCCAATATTTTGGGTCCTTATCCTCATCAGTCATCCTCGCCCTCTCTGTTTTCCCATACCCGTGAAACACATACACCCATAACCAAATCCACACCATTAAGCCTTCAATTTCTCATCCAATGATGCTGGGCCTATGAATGAGAGTGAGAGGGGACGGTGAGACGATCACGGTGGTGACCACGACGAGCCACGACGGCGGAGGTAAGGAAAAACCTGAAAACCGTTTTTAAGTTCAAAAATTGGAAGCTCGATTTAAGAGTTTATTGGTCGATTTGATGGACTGGGTTGTGATCTAGGGACACATACGAAATCGAGAAGGTTGGTTCGAGGATTGCGGTGGTCTGAGGCGGCCCAAATCTGGGTTTGAAGATCTAGGTCACTATTCAACGTTCGAACAGGTAAATCTAGATTGTTTTACACGATTTTGATTACGTAGATCGATAGGGTAGACTCATTAACAAATAGGAGGAAACGGGGATCGAATCGAGTTAGTATTAAGGGTTTTAGGACCGGGTAGGGTCGCAAGTCTGTGCAACCCGGTTCAGAGGATCAGGCTGGAGGTTAGGAACGAGATGACGTCAGCGATGATGTCATCATGTTAGGTCTGACATGTCAGACCGACAGCCGCTAGAAATGGACCAATCGTGAGGCGACACGAGACACATTTCAGTGCCCAGTCAGCACTAACATGTCAGTGACATGGCCCAATCACAAGCTGCCACATGTCATTGACGTGGATCACTAGTAGGCTGACACGTGGAAATGTGAGATCTAACAGGTGCCAGATCTGACAGCTATCAGGGTTATTAGTGATGACATCATCGTTCAGTGACCGTTGACCTGATTGTTGACTTTGACCTAACCGCTAACCAGCATTGACCACACACGTGGGGTACATGAGCGCGAATTTCAAGGTGGGACTAGTGTCATTTTAAGGTTTCGACGATCCGGATCCAATGGTGGTGCTTTTGGGCCGATTGGAGATCGTTAAGTTGATTGGTTGATCAAATCGAGGGTTTTAGCCTCGAGAAACGTGTCCAGAACACGTTGATTTTTTCACGAGTTTCGGAGTTTTATTCTATGGACTTATATAGATGGTTAGTGACCTTCGGGGTATGATTTAGACAGGTCTGGAAGTTTCGAGATGGTAAATAGCCCGGGGAGGCTTATGACATGCGTATCGAGGCGGCAGCTAGGACAATCTGTGAGTGGACATTTGTTTTCTAAATATGATGCGTGCATAACTACTTTATGTCTTATATAGGTTATTTCTATGATTACGATTGTGCTATTTATGATTTACATATATGTACGTATTTTGAGGTTTATGGTTTTATATGGTATTTATACGTGCTGGTGTTTCAATAATGTTTTGATGGAATGGTTTTGGATTTGGTAATATGGCATCGGGCATGGGTCCCATTTGATTTAGAAACTACTAGACTTGGAGTACATTTGATTTAATGAAGTATCGAGCTGGGACCCATTTGGTTTTTAAAAGGTGATTTCGGGTTCGGGGACCCTAAATTTATTTAATTTATGGAAGTATGATGGTTTTATTGAAATTTCGGGAAAGGCCTCTTCTAAACGGTTTAGAAATAATTTTATAAAATTTTTCTATATACCATCCTTATGACCCCCCCCCCCCCCCCCCCCCCCCCCCCCCCCCCCCCCCCCCCCCCCCCCCCCACCCCCGCGGGAGGGTCAGGGGCCTGTGTAACGACCGTCCCGAATTCCTAGATTAGATATCATAACCATCCCTAATTAATTAAATAACATTATAATAATTATTATTATATAATTAATTTTAACAACTTAAAATCCTAACCATCCATTCCTTCTAATCTCTCAAATCCTCACCACTCATCTAATCATCTAATCCTCACTTCTCTCATCAGCCATCAATATCATCACCTTCATTTCTTCTATTTTCTTCATCAAACCCGCACCCCCCCCTATGTTCTTCATTATTCCTTTTTCTCAAAACACACAACCCACACATACCACCATGAACCCATATGCCGTGTGTGTGACCGTGAGAGGGTGATGAGAGACGAAGGATGGCAAGCCACGGCTGGGGAGGGTGGTGGCTCACGGTAGTGGACGGCGGAGCTCGGCCGTGAGGTAAGAAAACTTTGAAAATTCGAATTTGAGTTTTAATGGTTTTTACTCCATTTCGTTTATTGGGTAAGGTTTCTGGGGACCCTAGGAGTAGAATGGGATTAGTTTTGGGGCTTGGGATGGCCGGAAATGGCCGTGAACGGCCGGAGAAAATCCAGCCACCATTGATGGCGGATGGAAGCTCGGTTTCGGGTGGTTTTTTCTTAGTTTTAGGGATTGGGTTAGATAGGAAATGAAGAAATAGGAATTTAGGGATTAAAATGGGACCAAACGGACCCCGAATCAGTCCGAAAACTCGAGAAAACCGTGTAGTGAACAGTGCCCGTGAATAGTAACTGGTTCAGTTCTGAGGAGGATGACGATGAACAGTGTTTTCAACTTTCTAGGGACTCGTGAGGGCCCGTGGGCCATAATTTGGGAAAGTGTTCTACATGGGAAATCGTCTATTTGATGTAACGAAAATTTTGGGACTGGTCTCGTGTCAATCGGACATCGTTTCGATAGTTTTCGGGGTGTCAGAAGGTTTAGGGTTGGTTTAAAAATAGTTAAAAGTTCGGGAAAATTACGGGGCTTTGGTAGGAGGTTAATTAAGTAGTTAGTAACCTTCTATTAAAATTTGGATAGGTTTGGGAGTTCCAGTGACAGTGATCGGCTCGGGAGAGCCTATGGCATGCAAATCGAGGCGGCAGCTCGGACGGTCTGTGAGTGGACCGTGATTTCTAAACTGTGATGCATGCATAAATGTTTTCTATGGATTATGATTGTGATTTCATGGTGTTGATTTGGATTGTTGTGAATTACATGGTTTCACATATTTCGAGGCATAAACCCTTGAAATGGTTTTTATGGTTCATAACGGTTTATGGGAACCGGCATGAACCCTTGAAATGGTGTTTACGGGTCATGACGGTCTATGGGAACCGGCATGAACCCTTGAAATGGTTTTTACGGGTCATGACGGTTTATGGGAACCAGCATGAACCCATGAAAGGTTTTATGGTTCATGACGGCTTATGGGGGCCGGGCATGTATCCTGGAAAGATTTAAAGAATGATTTCAAAAGGTTTTCATATTCCATCCTTTATATATGATTGTCTCCTCCGGGGAGGGTCGTTGGCCTGGGTGGACCCCGGAGTAGTCACGGAGCACTGACTGAGTGGAGTCGCCCCCAGGTTGGGTTCCTTACTCTCAGAATGGGCATGGTTCGTTACCTCCAGGGAGGGTCATTGATCTACGGACATTGACCTGGGTGGACCATAGAGAGACTTGGGTTTGAGACCCCGGTTAGCACGCGCGTAGCTTTATTTTACCGTGACAGATTCTAGATATGAATATAATGGATAATAAACATGATTTCAATTGGTTTGGGAAATTGTGTTTTATGTTGATAAATGGTTTTGCGCAGGAGCCCGTATGACTTGTATTTACGGAATTTGGGACTGAGACCCTAATGATGGTTGTTTAAACATACGTGGTTGAGTAAATGGTTTTACTATGCATGCATGCTTTTTAGTGGAGGGTATAAAGGTCTTTGATGAAATGTTTTTATAAATTCTTTATCACAGTCTTTCTGTTTTTAATACCCTTCAGGTTGGATACGGTGTGGACTGTAGCAGAGATCGAGATATCACATACCTCCTCCGGATCCTGGCGTACTCTGATAGCCCGGGAGGGCAAAGGTCGGAAGTATCCCTTGTTTGACACTCCGTGTCAGACGGGAGCAGGGTCATCCCGCGTTAATCCCGGGGGGATTGGATGGGTCCTGTCAGCGTGGTATCAGAGCATAGGATTGCTCGTAGGATGCTTATCTGAGCGGGGTTGTCTCTATTCGAGGAACCGTGCAGCTCTTGGAGTATGTACACAGGTCGAGGATGTGATATCTCAATGGGCTACAGTTCGTGGTCAACCTGATTGTTGGGATTCCTTGGTTGCCATAGTTCTGTCAGGGTTGACAGTGTGGAACCCTACGGAATGATGAACGTATTCGTACGTTAGATTTTGATCGTGACACGGTTAATTGGGATCGTCTTCACGATGTCGTAGGATCGGTTCCAACGACTGGTTGGGAGTTGTGACTATCAGATGATCGGATTTAGTTAAGTTAGATGGATTTACTGCAGTCTGCAGTTAGTAATTGGATTCGGGGAATCCTAGTTGGATTGTTGGCAGGATTGGATTGACGTCCTTACGATGTCAAGACCGCGGGGTCGGTCAGATTATTGATTTTACTGCTTTTTGCAGTTGGGTTCAAGGGAACTCTAGGTGTGATCGTGGAACCCTACCTTTAGGTGTATGGTTCGGAAAGGTGAGTTGGCGAGTGGTGTGACTTTGACGACTATTCGGATTTGGGTTCGTTAGTCGGTTTAGTCATTATAGCTGTGTTGGGACTGCACTCTGCAGTCGAGGTTATGGTAATCGATTAGACCGAGTTGGTTGTCGTGCTACCATAGTTGTGATGGATTGTTGGTGCAACTAAGGTCACGGGCGACCTAGTGGATGACATTGGTTGAGTCGAGTTACGACTGGTTAGTGATTGGTTGGACAAGTTATCAGGGTTGGTACTTGTCGATGGAATCCCTGAGTGGGATTCGGAGTGGTTAATACGGGCGGTTGATTCCGTTGGATACGAATCTCGATAGCGAGGTCTGGTAGTTAGGTCTACACGAGTCTGTGGCAGGCGCTACTACCGAGAGTGGTTGTAGTTATGATTGTTGGGAATCGGGGACGTTCAGGGGACGTTTCCTTTTCTCGTATGAGTTGTCAGGGTAACTGTACCCAGAGGTGTTGGGTACGAAGGAGGAATAGTTTCTCTTATTCGAGCAAAGGTATGAGATCGTCGTTCGGTATGAGCGGAGATCTAGGGTTGTCAGTTTGCACACGGGGTGCTGATACTGATACTGATGTCTGTGTGCTGATGCTAATACGGATGTTGATGCTGGTGTGCTAGTACTAGTGCTGGTGCTGGTGCCGTGATTGCGATGACGGTGAGTCACGAGTCGGGAGGTGACTCCGTCGTGATGGGCTTATGTTCGGTATCTGTGGTCCCATAGTGGATCTCAGATAGAGTTAAATTGGTTAGGGGACACGTGGTTGATGTCCGGGTATGTTGTTTCCAATCTGGTTAGAACTTCGGAATCGAGAAAGGTTGTGATTGAGGTGACGAGTGGAATGCGGGTTTTCCGCATTGGCAATGGGGATTTCGAAGTCATTTTGGGTGACTTCTCAGATTCTACCATGATTGATGATGGTAGATGATGTTGATGATATAGATGTTGTTGGTTGCCACTAGTACACTGATCGTGTATTGGTTGGTGGACCCGGGATTTGTTCTGGATCATCAGGAGGAGATGAGTATATCGAAGTTAGGTGACTGAAATTCCTTATTTTCTACTTGGTGGCAGACGATGTCAGGTTACATGACGTGGTGAGTGCAGCGAGTGTTGGTTGTATTCACATAGGATGAGTTTTGATGTCATAGTCTTGTATCATCTTTGATTTTCCTCGGTGGAATGACAAGGATCGATACGAGGTAATCAGTGAGAACCCATAGTCCCGACGTGTCTCGTTGTTGACTGATTTGGTTAGATGTGGGAAATGGTTGAGGACTTTAGGCGTCATGATGATTCTTGATCGTGACGTTCATGGTCAGGTGACGTAGTAATGGATCTGGATCGTGATCTCGATGATCCAGATAGGTGGCGAATTTATCACTCTTACTCGGGTATTTGAGTGGAGCATAATGAGACTGAACTTCTTTTCGAGGTAAATCCCGTATGGTATATTACTCAGGTGAGTAGGTGTCCGATGAGGTCGGATTTGGTCGGCCTTGGATGTGTGAGTATTGTGATTGGCTTTCCTATGAAGTCAATCGATTGTATTGTGGTAATCGGTTGAGTAGGTAACCGGAAGGTTCGGTTTTGATACGTCTAGGTAGACGTGAACGATATTTCGAGTTTTGGGATCAGATTTCTGGATGACGATTCAGGATTTGATTCTGGAGCTTGACTGTGGATTTTCTTTTATGGATTTGGGTTCGGAATGGTCATTCCAAATGCTAGCTTACGGAATGACAATTTCAGATTCGGATTCGACATGGTTATGGATATGAATTCTGGGTTTGGATTCGGAATTTCTTACGAAATTGCGGATTCGGATTCGGATTTGGAAATTGATAATGGGTCGGAGTTTTGATATGTCTGGTACTGGATTGGACAGTGAGAACTCCATGATTGAAACGTGATTGGCTATAACCTAGGTGGTTGTAGTGTGGTTGATGGGTAGATGTGCGTACCTTGTACGTTGTTCGAGGTACAATACCAGGTAGACTTGTGGTGCCTGGTGACGGTATATAGGTTATACCGGTGGTACATTGGTGAGCGTGTTGGTAGTCGGATTGGTTCCGATACCATCGGATTAGTTGAGGTCGTGAACTAGACATTGGATACTGTGCATTGGGTCATAGTACTTCTGATGGGTAGTTACACACAGGTCGAGTGAATTGTTTGTTAGTGTATACTCATGGTTGAGTAAGTTGGTGGTTAGTGTAACCACAAGGGTGTATAGTGTTAGCTTTCGTTGGCGACTGTCAAGTGGTGACGGGTTTGTCGAAGGTGTCAGCGTGGATCGATTCGTGAGGTCTGATGACTCCCTGTGGGAGCAGACGTCGGGATAGTTTAGTGATTGAGAAAGGAACCTTCGAGTTGTTCGTGTCAACGAACTGGTAGATTTGACAAGTGGTGTCAATTCGCAACGTATGACTACTATCATTCAACGTGGTCGAACGTAGTCGATACGACATGAATGTTAGTGGTACGTCTGATTGCAGACAAGTATTGTTTTGGCTATTGGGTGTACTAGTGTACACGTGTTTCGAGGTTGATTCTACTTTCCACGAGGTGGTTGTGGAATCAAGATAGTTGGAGTTTCGAGAGCGAAACTAATTAAGGAGGGAAGAACGGTTGGAATTAGGTCGGTTGGAATTTCGAGGACGAAATTAATTAAGGAGGTAAGGTTGTAACGACCCATCCCGAATTCCTAGATTAGATTAGTGACTAATCACGATTAGTAAGGTTAATCCGTGATTAGTTGGGCGAAATCGGACGAACGATGCGAAATGACCGTTTTGCCCCTAGTCGTGGCAAAATGTTGACTTTTCATTCGGGGGTCAAACGGACTTTGAACGATGACCGTGACGTAGTTCATGACGTCATGAGTTCATAGACAGGTGGCACGTTCAATTCCGACGTTCGTAGAAGAAGTTATGACGTTGGGAAGTTTAGGGGCATTTTGGTAATTTTGGTTAAAAGGGCAAAATAGTTGACTTTTTTACCGGGATGTCCAATGGCCGAGGGCCGAGGACTATTACGTAGATAAGGACGATACGAATCCATAAACAGGCGGCAGGCTGAAATCGGACTTCGAACGGGAGAGTTATAGGTCACGGAAGTTCGATTTCACTATGCACGTACTTCGAGGCGGGGATGATTTGGCTAAATCTGATTAGGCAGATATTTTTAGTGGGTCCCATGGATGAGTGACAAGTGTCACTCATCCCATTGGACAATCCCCTAAATTGTGGATCTAATTAATTAAATAACATTATAATTATTATTATATAATTAATTTTAACAACTTAAAATCCTAACCATCCATTCCTTCTAATCTCTCAAATCCTCACCACTCATCTAATCATCTAATCCTCACTTCTCTCATCAGCCATCAATATCATCACCTTCATTTCTTCTATTTTCTCCATCAAACCCGCACCCCCCCTATGTTCTTCATTCTTCCTTTTTCTTCAAAACACACAACCCACACATACCACCATGAACCCATATGCCGTGTGTGTGACCGTGAGAGGGTGATGAGAGACGAAGGACGGCGAGCCACGGTTGGGGAGGGTGGTGGCTCACAGTGGTGGACGGCGGAGCTCGGCCGCGAGGTAAGAAAACTTTGAAAATTCGAATTTGAGTTTTAATGGTTTTTACTCCATTTCGTTTATTGGGTAAGGTTTCTGGGGACCCTAGGAGTAGAATGGGATTAGTTTTGGGGCTTGGGATGGCCGGAAATGGCCGTGAACGGCCGGAGAAAATCCGGCCACCATTGATGGCGGATGGAAGCTCGATTTCGGGTGGTTTTTCTTAGTTTTAGGGATTGGGTTAGATAGGAAATGAAGAAATAGGAATTTAGGGATTAAAATGGGACCAAACGGACCCCGAATCAGTCCGAAAACCCGAGAAAACAGTGCGGTGAACAGTGCCCATGAATAGTAACTGGTTCAGTTCTGAGGAGGATGACGATGAACAGTGTTTTCAACTTTCTAGGGCTCGTGAGGGCCCGTGGGCCATAATTTGGGAAAGTGTTCGACACGGGAAATCTTCTATTTGATGTAACGAAGATTTTGGGACTGGTCTCGTGTCAATCGGACATCGTTTCGATAGTTTTCGGGGTGTCGGAAGGTTTAGGGTCGGTTTAAAAATAGTTAAAAGTTCGGGAAAATTACGGGGCTTTGGTAGGAGGTTAATTAAGTAGTTAGTAACCTTCTATTAAAATTTGGACAGGTTTGGGAGTCCCAGTGACAGTGATCGGCTCGGGAGAGCCTATGGCATGCAAATCGAGACGGCAGCTCAGACGGTCTGTGAGTGGACCGTGATTTCTAAACTGTGATGCATGCATAAATGTTTTCTATGGATTATGATTGTGATTTCATGGTGTTGATTTGGATTGTTGTGAATTATATGGTTTCACATATTTCGTGGCGATTTACGTGCTTGCACGTAAATCGAGGTTTTCCGATTTTATACTGATTTTCCGTACTTATGGTTTTGGATATGATTTCATGAAATGATTTTGGATTTGAAAAGGTAACTCTCGGACTTGAGGTCCATTTGATTTACGGAATCGGGCCGGAGACCCAGTTGGTTTACGATTCGGACTAGAGGTTCAGTTTGTATGTGGATTCGGGCCTAGGGCCCAACTATGTGTTACAAATGGTTTTTATGGTTCATAACGGTTTATGGGAACCAGCATGAACCCTTGAAATGGTTTTTACGGGTCATGAGGGTCTATGGGAACCGGCATGAACCCTTGAAATGGTTTTTACGGGTCATGACGGTTTATGGGAACCAGCATGAACCCATGAAAGGTTTTATGGTTCATGACGGCTTATGGGGGCCGGGCATGAATCCTGGAAAGATTTAAAGAATGATTTCAAAAGGTTTTCATATTCCATCCTTTATATATGATTGTCTCCTTCGGGGAGGGTCGTTGGCCTGGGTGGACGCCGGAGTAGTCATAGAGCACTGACTGAGTGGAGTCGCCCCCTAGTTGGGTTCCTTACTCTCAGGATGGGAATGGTTCGTTACCTCCAGGGAGGGTTATTGATCTACGGACATTGACCTGGGTGGACCTTGGAGAGACTTGGGTTTGAGACCCCGGTTAGCACGCGCGTAGCTTTATTTTACCGTGACAGGTTCTGGATATGAATATAATGGATAATAAACATGATTTCAATTGGTTTGGGAAATTGTGTTTTATATTGATAAATGGTTTTGGGCAGGAGCCCGTATGACTTGTATTTACGGAATTTGGGACTGAGACCCTAATGATGGTTGTTTAAACATACGTGGTTGAGTAAATGGTTTTACTATGCATGCATGCTTTTTAGTGGAGGGTATAAAGGTCTTTGATGAAATGTTTTTATAAATTCTTTATCACAGTCTTTCTGTTTTTAATACCCTTCAAGTTGGATACGGTGTGGACTGTAGCAGAGATCGAGATATCACATACCTCCTCCGGATCCTGGCGTACTCTGATAGCCCGGGAGGGCAAAGGTCGGAAGTATCCCTTGTTCGACACTCCGTGTCAGACGGGAGCAGGGTCATCCCGCGTTAATCCCGGGGGGATTCGGATGGGTCCTGTCAACCTGGGTGGACCATGTGGGAGACTCAGCAAAGACCGAGGGGCACGCGTAGCTCTAGACATGACATCTGGGATGTCAGGCATTGCCTGCGAGGGGTTATTGCATGGAGCGACCAGACCGTATAGTGACTCAAGAGCAGGATTTCTTATGATTAGACTTCTGGGACGTCAGGCTCCTAGGACACCAAGCATCTAGGATGCCAAGAATTGGTATAAAATATGTTTTATTGGATTTACGATTTTACGGATTTACTAGATTTGTGGATTTGGGAAGTGGCCCACATGATTTGGATTTACGGTCTTGGGTTGAGTTCCCACTTGGTTGGTTCTACGGTTTGGGCTGAGGCCCCATTTGTTTAAAGAAGGAAATGGCCTTGGTTTTATAAACTCTTTTATAATATATATTTGATTTGATTGAATTAACCATGTATGCGTGTTTTGTAAGTGAAGGGCATAAATGTCTTCTATATGAAATGAGTTTTTATTAAATTATTGATTTTTGTCAACTCACAGGTTTTATGGTTTTAATGCCCTTCAGGTTGATCGTGGATGCGGGCTGTAGTAGAGACCGAGACATCACACTCTGCCACTGATCCTAGCGCGCTCTGGAAGCCCCATTGAGCTAAGGTTTTGGGTTATCCCTTATATGACCTTCGTGTCACATGTGCGTGTCACACGTGGGTTAGACGGGAGCATGGCACATCCTGAGTTAATCTCGGGGGGATTGGGATGGGTTGTGTCAGTTTCACACCCATCAGTTCCCAAATCATTTTATAGCCTTTCCTTCCTTATCTCTTACGTTTTTCTTTCTTTCTTTTGTTTTCATTCCATTTTCGGCCTTTTTCTCTTTGTTTTTGTACACATCAATACACACAAATATATGAAGTGGCAAGTCTATGGAAAGATTTTGAAACTTCTCTGGATCATGCCACTTGTCACAATCCAATTGGTCATTGCGATAATGACTAAAAGGGCCATGGATGGAAAAATTACCAAAATACCTTTTAGTGTTTTGACCTCTAACGACCTCTAACAATCTCCAATTTCGACGTGTCGTCTGTCAACGAACTCAGGATTCCGAGACCTACGCAATGGTCTTTCCGAAATTCCACAAAGATTCTTCAAGCGAAAGGTCAACATTTTGACTTTGACTACGAAAGGTAACCTCTTTGACTCTCAGGGACAAATGGTCATTTCCAATCTTTTGAAAGTCTGGGACGTTACATGATTCTATTTCCTTAAGACGAAACTGCCTCCTCACTGGTGCTCAAGGACTTTGCTTGGCAAACGTCTCCCAGGATACAACGATCGGCTTCTTATGGAAGAAGCACTTCAATCCACAAGAATAGCGAACACAAATTGTGTTTAAAACTCTCTCTTAAAATATTCTAAAATTATATGCTTTCTAGAATAAATATTCAATCTCCACAAATATTTGAATGATTGAATATTTTTTAATGAATGAAATGAATTGTGGGCAACTCTATTTATAGATGTGTTAACATTTCTTCAAAAGGGAGTATGAAAAAAGGGCCAAAATAGGGGCTGGAGAAGGTGTCTCCACTTAGGTTCAAGAAACGACCGAGAGGACTTTACAATGGACGTGAAGGTTCAAACCATTTCGAGGGTTTCTAGCATGAAACCAAGGGTCTTAGGAGGATGTGTGAGCTCCTATAATGATTTTAGGCAAGTATTGGCAAGAGTTAGAGGCAGAGACGCCTAGAAAGGTAAGCTAGAAAAACCAGCCGTACACGACGATGTAGGATGGTATCTCTCGTGGTAAGATTTCTCCGTTCTGAGATTATAGAACCTCATTTCAGTATGATTAGAGAATATTGGATGTGTAAAGGAAGAAAAATAACGAAAGGTGAAGGAAATGGAACTAGGTTGGGTCGCTAGGTCAGGCCCTGTGCGCAAGCCCGCGGGTCGACCTGACGGGAGGTTGCTGGTTACAGGCCTCACGCATGAGGCCCACGCTCAAAGACCTCCCACAGGCGCATGATGGCGCGTGCGGTGGCCCCTCCGGTGATGATCAACATGAATTTTGTAGTGTTCGTCCTCGTGAATCCTTTGGTACTATTATTGAGTTAATTGGACACCATTTGAGTGCAGTTTTGAACATTTGAAACCATATTCTTATATTATAAACATGAAATTAATATGGAAAAAATGGGAATTTAAGCATATGTTTAATCTGGATAATTAGTGATTTTGAATTGATAAAAATGGATGAATAGTAATTTATGGAAGATACGCTTGATTATGCAAAAGATGTATATGAATAAGCTTATCTTTTCCTTAAGTTGTTATGCATGTTTTCATACGCAAATATTGTTGTTATTCTTTCATGAGAATAGTCTAACCATCATTTTTAATCATGATCAAATATTACTACCTAATAACTTAATAACTAATGATACTTTGATGTCATATAAAATGACATGTTTTGATGAAATAAGATGAAGATATATATGGTGACATGATAAGAATATGGTGGGAGATGACAAGAACACGATGTCAATACTAAGATTATGATGAATAAACCTTTCTATTATTTAAAAAGGGTTACGTGTCCCTATTGTCAATAATTATTTAAAATAGTTACTTAAGGAATCAATGTTCGGAAAGAGCCAACTAGGTAATTTCCATTGTCTAACGGAGTTAGTGGGATAAATGTGTGAGATAACCCCGTACATTTGGACTCAATTTGGTGGACATATCAAAATATAAATATGGGTATAGTTAGAAAAATTTCTTGTCTAACATGAATTACGGGGTAATCTCGAAATTGTTGTCAGACGGGAGCATGACCGGATTAATTTTCAAGATAAATTTAGGGATTATTTTCCACAATTATGCGAAGCTATGTGCAAATTTCAGGGACCAAAATTTTTAAGGTGGGTAGATTGTCACGACCTAGATTTTTAATTACGTTTTTACAGGGTTTTTTTTTTGGGATTTTAATAGTTAGTTGGAACATTATGCCCTTGAGTTTTTGTTTTGGGTTTCTATATTGGGATTGGTTTTTTGATCACGTGGGGGAAAATGGGATATTTTTGGGTGAGTGGCTAGGAGCCACATGTTCTTTCTCTCATATTTATCACATTCATCACTTATCTCTCTCTCCCCGTACAACCAAAACACAACCCATTTTGGACTTAGATTTAGGGACGGTTTTGGACTAACTATGGTTAGGATCACATTCCTTGGACCCTCACGATTAAGAATAACTCAGTTTTGAAGGTGGTATGGTGTGGAAACGGCTGGTACACGAGGAGGAATGAACTCACAGCTTTCGAGGATCATAACATGGAATATTCTGGGCTTGGATTTGGATTCCGTGTATCGAGTAGATAGATTTTGATGTAAATTTTGTCCAATTCGGATGAGAAATGAGAGATTTATTGTCACGACCTAACTCCTCTAGCACGATATTGTTCGTTTTTGGCCCAGCTCTCACTGTTTTGTTTCTGAGAACTCACGCGCAACTTCCCAATAGGTCACCCATCCTAGGATTGCTCCAGCCTAATCTCATTTAACTTTGGAGTTCCAACCAAACCCAAACCTAGTGAGCTTTCAAAAGGCCTCGTGCTAGGAAGATATGTGCCCACACATATAAGACACTTCACCTTTCCCTCCCCCGAGCAATTTTGGATTGTTCACCTGTCTTGTTTCCCAAACTCATAGATCTTGCTCGCCGTTCTTACTTCCCAAGCTCACGAGTTTTGCTCACCGTTCTTACTTCCCAAGGTCACAGGTCTTACAATTATGGAGGTTTGAAAATCAGGGTAACAATAGAGGTTTTCTGGAGGCCACGAAGGCACCACCGTCTTCTCCTGTGAGGGGTGACGTTAGCATGACATCATGATGATGTCACTAGTTAAGATTTGCATGCCACGTGGTATGGTGCTATGTTAGCAAGCCACATGTCAGGCCACGTCAACAGGCTGGTTGAGTCAGTAGGGTGCCATGTCAGTAAAGGCTGATATCAACTGGTGACATCAGGGACGCGTGGTAATGGGTAGGGAAGCCCGCCGGTCTTCCACCAACGCATAACGGTGCATATGCGGGATTTTTGAGGCACGACCGAACTTGTTTGAAAAATTTTGATGAACTGAATCCAATGGTTGTAATTTCGGATTGAGAAGAGTTCGTTTATGGGTATTTTTGGGCGTTTTAAGCCTTGGGTTGTGTGTTCGGGATGCAAGTACTATCCCGCGATTTAGAGGGGTTTACATATGATGTTATATGTATTGTTGGTGGCCCACGATTGTTATTTTGACAAGCCAGGACGCTTCGAGGTGCAAAGGTCAAAATTGAGCTACCTGCAGGACTGTGAATTGACAGTTTATTTAATAAATGTGATGCATAAAAATTCTCTAGTGCTTACTCTTGTTTGTCGTTAAGATTCTCTAGTGCTTTGCTGCTAAGATTCTCTAGTCTAACTTGTACTTATTTTGTATATTTATTTTATCAATAAAATTATTTTTCGTTTATCACCAATTTTTTTTAATTCCCTTTATTTTTTATATAAATTTATACTCAATTAAAATTTAATTTACAATTCAAGTGGCGATGTACTTTTCATATTTGACTTAATGAAATCTTATTTAGAACAAAAAAATTGACTTAATGAAATCTTATTTAGAACAAAAAAAAAAAACAGTTGGACAAAATGAAAGCCACGTGCACTGTGCCCTGACCAAACAAAAAAGAAAGCTACGTGCATAAAAATTAGGTAGAGGCCCATGGCCTAACTTATTGAAATTGAAGCCCGATTAGCTTCAAACTAGGAGAGTTTGCATTTATTTTTCCAGGAATTTATAATTTTATATAGGGAATCGTATTTTCATAAACGAACAATGATGAAATAAGATGAAATGCTGTTTCGAAGAGGCAAAAAAAAAAAACAGAAGGATGGAATGTTAGGTAAGATTTTCTAATTTTGGGTCAAAAATCTTTAGGTAGGGATTGGTTGGTGGTTGGGGAAATGTGGGTCATCAGTAATCTTGTAATGCGAGCGCTCAGCGACCAAAGAAAGCACAATCGAGTCAAAAATCTGATGGGACACATACCGACTCTCCTTTCAAAAAGATCAGAGCTAAACTAAAAGAATTTATCAAATCTAGCTAAAAAGGGCGTAACAAGTGACAATTTTTAAAATTTTGAGAATATTTGAGTCCATATGTATAGACTTTTTGTTATTATTGAAAGTTTTCTGAAAAAAAAAGTGACATTTTTTAAATGGATGGACAATTTTAGACTAATTTTGATAAATTCTCCTAAACTAGCCACCGTTGTTTTATAATATTTTGAGGAATATTAGTGATATTTTATTTTTAAATCTAATGAATTATGTTTGTATTCGCGCATGTAATGTAAAAATATGATCTTTTTAATATTATTGTTATATTTTTATTAAAAGGATATTTTATTCTAAAAATTAAACTCAATTATGAAATATAAACTTATTAATTATTTATATGAGTTGAATATGATATAATATGTTTCTTTATACAATTTTTTTTTTTTTTTCACACGCTATATCGAGGAGGTGAGAAGAAGAGGATATGCAGAAGATGAAGAAGGACATGCATGATTTGAGCGTAGAACCGATTTTGTTTCTTTTGATATGTCATGAGTTAAAACAAGCTAGATAATGAAACAAAAAATGTTTCATAAAGTTGGTTTGGAGATGAAATTCTAACGTCTATCTCAAATTATGGGTGTTGGGGTCCAATTTAGAAGTAAAAAAGTGGGGTCATTTTAATATCATTTGATTTAATTCGTGTAATGAATTTGCTTATTTAAAATATGATTTAACCCTTACAAATATTAAGTTTTCCAAACAATGTGAAGGGATTTCAAATCTCTAAATACAAAATTAGTTTTCAAATCTTTATAAATGTCTTCGATTAGAATTTTGAGAGAGTTAATTAATAAGAATTTGATGATATTTAATTTAGACTTTTATAGAGATTTATAAAGTTATTAGAAGTTGAGTTGTATTCAATTGTGACGTTTTATAACTCCATAATTAAAAGTTTAGATGTATTCAAAATATCAATGAATATCATAAAATTCATCAAAAGGAAATTAGTTTTATGAAGTTTGATAAACATTCTAGTGTAAATTATGTTTTAACAAAGTTTATGATTTTCTAGCATCCCCTTCCAATTTCTACAAACAAGACTTAAAATATAATTTGTGATTTTTATATTTTTCAATAAAATTCAAGCCTCCTGACAATATCTATTATCATATATTATTCTATATAGGAGTTATAAATAATTAAATAAAACTAATTTTACATGAGTTTATTTACTGCTTGATGAAGAAAAAAAAATTCAAAAGCATGCATGATGCTTGACGGCCATAGTCTCTCAAGTGCATTGATCGTTAGAAAATTTATTTTTTGTAGTATTAGAAATACATATTTTTTAATTTATTTAGAGAATTTTTAGTAAAAAAATAATTATGATTTGATTATAAAATTCATCAAAAACGTGTATATCAAATTATATAACTCAATATCATTTTTTATAAAACTTGATCACAATATATAAATGACAGGACTCTCCTTGAAATCACTTCAATACTCGTAAAATGTACCATCAGTCTAATAATAAATACGAAAACAGTAACAGATAATGGATAAACTCCACGCATCAACCGTAAAACACAAGTTCACTAACTACGATTATACAAAGCACTAGACAAGAAAATAAATAACCGGAATCCCACCCTAGTTAACGAGAGTGCGCAGTCCCAGGAAAATGCCTCAGCCTCAAAATAGCCATCGTCACAAGATCATCCAAGAGGGTATAAAACATCGAAAAATTGCGAGTGGACAAAAATAAAAGTCTTTGGAAAACACATTTCCGAAAATAATCTTTTTCCCCTCCAATTTATAAAAATAAACATGCATAGACAAATAAACACTTGATTTCAGATAAAAAAAATTCCATATATAAAAATATGGGATCAACATAAATCATGCAAAACATATAAATACTCATGGTCCATATTTCCCTGAAATCCCCATTTATAAGTATTACAACCAATAATAGTTCATCTGCGTATCCTACTGGTCCAACTTGGTCATCCCCTGTACTACACATAGACATCACGGAACCTGCAAAGTCCAACCTCGTCGAAACGTGTGGAGTCCAACTCTGACTATGTCTGAGTTCGTATCGAGAAATCCTCGGAGTATAACTTTAGAATAACGATTCAATCGCATGAGGCTGACTATACTGGGAAAAAAAAGTTTATCAAAGATGCCTTTTTACTTTCTTTTAAAAATACCCACAAATCTAATGGCACATAACTTCAATAAAAGTTAATTTAGAAAAATTAAGTAAAAATGACGATTTTTCCCTTATAAAAGAAAAAATGTTGAATTTTTTACCAAGACATTTTGTGGACATCGTGAGCACCGTTACAAAGATCGCAAAATTCTGAATCTATAAACAGGCAGAATGCTGAAAATAGAGGTCGAATAGGTTCGTTTTGAGTAAAGAATGACTAGGGGCACTTTGGTGATTTTACCCCTAAGGGCATTTTAGTAATTTTACAAGAATGGCCTAGATATTCTAGTTTTTTCTTTATCCTTCCCACTTTTTCTCTCACCTATTTACCCATCCTATAAAAATGGGTATGTGTATGGACTTGGGGAAATCGGTGGGGGAAGGTTGAATAAAATGAAAAAGAAAGAGAACTGAGAATTAAGGGTGAGAAACTGTCAAGGAGAAGGTAGGGAAAGGAAAAAATGAGAAAGAGGAAGAAAAAGGGTGGAAAATGTGAGGAAAAACGGTACAACACGAGTGATGATAGGAGAGAACCCGTAAGGAAAACAACGACATTCATGGTTCCTAATTCAGGTTTTCTAGTTTTGGCCAGGATACTTGGAGACAGGTACGTTAGCCTCTCCCTGGAGGTTCTAAGGTTAATTTGAGACAAGAAAAGAAAGAGTTTGGAGGCTGAAAAAAGTGTTGGATGGTTTAAGAGCGATATGGTCGAACGATCAAGTGATTGGAACATGTTTGCAGGTACATTTTTATCCTTTTGAACATCACAAAGTTAATCCTTAGATTGCGTAGATGAAGGTAGAAGTTGATTAGAAGATTACTTTATGCAAGGTGTGGAATAGTTTATTTTATGTATTGTTAAATGTAAGCTTAATCTTGGAAATTAAGGGATATTAACATAAGCTTGTTATGGGTCTTTAACGACAATTATGGTGAATTGGAAATAAGTGAGAAAGATGTGGATAAGAGTTGTTGTATTTGATTATTATTTGGGTATTAATTAAGTTCTAATAGTGAATTATTAATAACTGAGGGTTACTAAACAAGTATGTTCGAAAAATGTATTAGTAGTGATGCCCATCTCTGAGCAGAACAAGTGGGTTGGATGTGGGCGGTGCCCTGTAAAGGTGGATTCTATTTGGTTAAGTGACAAATGAAAATAAGAACGAAAGTAGAAAAATCACTTATCTGACAAGAGCTGACAGACGAGAGTAGGACTAGACTGGTTTTCACGAATGTTATGGACGAGTCCTGTTAACTTGGTATCAGAGCATAGGTTTGAAATAATCCCGTCTTGAAGTGTGAGCTCTGTGTATAGCATATTTTAATTGTTTTTACAAGATTTACATGATGGCAGTATTAATCGTGTTTTAATGATTTTTGATAATTTGTGAAATTATTTGAAACACATGTTTTACGAGATTTTATAAATGATGTTTGGATTAAAATATGATTTGGAAATTGGGTTGACTTGAATGGGAATTAAGGTTATTGAATGATTTATGTGACAATGATTTTACTCTGGTTTTAGACTAATCATTGATGATGTTTGAATGAATATCGAGTATATGAAGTTTTTATGGAAGTAATGTAGTTTAAATCCGAATTTTAAAGTGAGGAGTTGGCTGTTAAAAAGAGAATGGTTATATGTTGAAATACGTTACATATGACGTTTTAAATGATTGCGTGATGGTGATCGAGAAATTACTTTGCTTGCGTGTTTCACGAGGAAGTATGAAAATTGTATTGGGCTGAGACTTGATTTTGGTTATGAATATATGTTGTAAATGTGAATTTGATTTTGAGGAATTTATACTATACGTGTTTTTCGATACCGTATTATTTTGGTTATGGACAAATGATATCTCTTGAATGGGGGTTAGTCTCAAACGTCAAGTAGGACTCCAGTTCCTAAGATTGGCATGGTGAGGTGACGACTCAAACATCGAGTTAGGCTCCAGTTCCTTAGTCAATAGTGGAATATCCGTGTCTTGAGAAGAACGGTGAATAATCCCACACCGCTCAGGGAGGGAAAGGTGAAGTGCTTTATATGTGTAGGCACGTATCTATTGTAACGACCCGTCCCGAATATCGAGATTTAATAATATTTAATTATGATTTACTAATCTGGGATTAGTTGGGTGATTTCGGACGAATTGTGCAAAATGACCGTTTTGCCCCTAGGCGTGGGCAAAACGTTGACTTTTATTTCGGATGGTCAAATGGACTTTGACCGATGACCGTGACGTAGTTCGGGACGTCACGAGTTCATAGACAGGCGGCACGTTCGATTCCGACGTTCGTGGTGAAAGTTATGATGTACGGAAGTGCAAGGGCATTTTCGTAATTTGGCATATTAGGGGCCAAATGTTGACTTTTTGACCGGGATATCCGATGGCCGAGGGCCAAGGGCCGTTACGTAGGTTTCGTCGATACGAATCCAACGACAGGCGGCATGCCGAAATCGGAGATTCGACGACGAAGTTATGGTCAAGGAAACGAATTTACGAACCGAGGCTCCGATTAAAATAATAATATAATAATGAACAGTACCCGGTGGCTGAACACACTTGGATGAGTGACAAGTGTCACTCATCCCTTAATTTGGGGCTTGAGACCAGGATCCATGTTTTGGGGGAACATTATGATTATGTTTTATTAATTAATTATGTTTAATTATTGTTAATTCCTCCATTAACCCTCTCTGATTTCTTAGCCGTGTACAACCAAAATCCCAATTCCTTCCATCTTTAATCTTCTCCCTATCAATCGAACTTGAGAGTGAAAATTGGATAGAATTCAGAGACTAACTCAACTGGGATTACACGGGGGATTGATTGGGTGAGGGAGACAGAGAAATCGAAAATTTGGTTTTTGGGAGGGAAATTCGAAATGGATGATTTGAGCCGTGAGGATCGAAATTGATGATTCAATTCGACTTCTGGGATCAAAACGAACATCTTTGCTGCAAGAACGAAGAGAAACCATGGCGGATTGAGGAAGAACGGAGCTTCCATGGCAGCTCAAAGTCGAGCTTGTGTTTAGTGGGTTTGAGGTAAGTAATTCTCAATTTGACCTTGTAGAAATGTCCCTTACACTCTCACGATGCTTACTGAATGAATTAATTTGGAAACCAGGGACGATATCGTGAAACCCGAATTGAAAACCCGTCGAGGATCGATCGAGAGTCGTGAGGATTTAGACCATGATTTGTGTAATTCGATTTACAGAACTTAAATGGTGATTGATTACAAGGGATCAGTTGAAAGAACGGATTGATTTGATGTTGAATTGGGTGAGATTGAACGGGGTCCTATCGCGGGTTTTTCAACCCGTTTACCAGAGAAACGGGCGAGGATGGTGACTGTAGCAGTCATTGTAGCAGGCGCGTGGCTTTCACGTGCAGCCACTCACGGCGGCGCTTGACGGCGCGTGGGCATGAATCTCGAGGTGAGGTCAACATGACTTCTGTCTTATTTAATGTAACGAACATTTTGGAATTGGTTTCGTGTCGATCGGACACCGTTTCGATATTGTTCGGGATGTCCGAAGGTTTTAAATTAAGTTTAAAAATACTTAAAAATTTGGGAAAATTACGGGACTTAAATAGGATGGTAATGATGAGGTTAGTAATCCTCTAATGTGATTTGAACAGGATTGGGAGTCCCGGTGATAGTGGTGTGGCCCGGGAAGGCCTATGGCATGCGTATCGAGGCACTCGGTTAAACGGTCTGTGAGTGGACATTGGTTTCATAAATTCGATGCATGCATAACTGTTTTATGATTGTTATAATTATGATTAAATGATTTACTTTGGATATCGGTGAATTTAAAATGATTTCACGTATTTCGAGGTGAATTACGTATTTGTACGTAAATCGAGGTTTTCTGGATTTGCACCGATTTCCATAAATGTGGTTGGATATGATTTCATGAAACGGTTACGAACTTGAATAATGTAAAATCGGGCCAGGGGCCCAGTTGAACTATGAAATCGGGCCAGGGGCCCAGTTAACATATGGATCGGGTCAGGGGCCCAGTTAACTTGTGAAATCGGGCCAGGGGCCCAGTTGATTTCTACATACGATTGCGGGTCGGGGACCCTAACATGGAATTGAATAAATGTTTTCTGGTTTACATTTTATATATGTTCACATGCTGGAATCAATAAATGGTTTTGATGATATTTCGGTTATGGCACATTTCACGGTATTTGAGTATGAGACCCGTTTGATGAAACGTAACGATCGGTTCGGATTTTATCTATGTATACCTATATGTTTTGCATGTGGATATCAATAAAATGTATTTAGTACTGCACTGTATAAATCCTTCCATATTATATTGTCTCCTCCGGATGAGGTACCCCGGAGAGGTCACGGACGTCTAGTACGTCCAGCGTCTATGACGCTAAGCATCGGGGATGCTGTACCCGAACAGGGTTCGAGGATTGAACTCGGAAATTGAGACCCGAGTGGCACGCGTAGCCTTGTGATTGTGACCTTATTGACGTCAGGGACATCAGACATCAGGGATGTCGGATTGGAGTGTATAGTGCAGTGACTAAAATTATGGTTATGGTTTATATTATATGCCTTATGGTTCATATTACTGGATTTATGAAATAACTCTTGGATTGACTTTTGGAAATTGAAACTATGCTTTGGTTTCCGGGCTAAGGCCCTAATGGTTATTTCTAAATAAATGTGTGATCATTGGTTTTTGGCGCATGCATATGATTTTACTGAGGGGCATAAATGTCTTATAAATGTTTTTAACAGACTTGTTTATTTTCGTCCACTCACAGCTTTTGTTTTTAATGCCCTTCAGGTTGATTCCGGATACGACTGCAGTAGATACTTGTGCATCGCACACCTCCTCCATCGATCCTTACGCACTCTGGGAGCCCGTTTGGGCAATGGCAATCGGTTATCCCTTGTCTGACGCCTCTTGTCAGACGGGAGCACGTCACATTCCATGGTAATCCCGGGGGGATTGGGATGGGTCGTGTCAAGTGGTATCAGAGCAGGTTTTGCTCTTTTGTGCGCGAAGGACGAGGGTGTGATGTCTCTTTGGGCTGCTGTTCCGTTGTCAACATGATAGATAGTTTTGGGTTTGTATGGTGGATTGAGTGTGTTTGGCCCGATACGCCGTGCATTGATGCGATTCAACCCAAGTGGGTTGTATACGATTAACTGGTAATGCAGGAACGTCGGTTCGGTCATGTGATGATGGATTGTTGTGCCACTGGGCACAGCTAGGTTCAGGGAACCCCATTTGAATACTATTATGGAAATGCGAAACTCAGTTGAGTATTGGCCTATGTTTTGGACCCTAGTAGTGTTGGCTAGTGTACGGGGGTTGGTGCATCGGAGTTAGCCGATGACCTTCGTGGTGGAACCCACGTTGAGTTGACAATTGGATTGGATTGGACGTCGATACGATGTCAGGACCGCGGGGTCGGTCAGGTTGTGGATTTTACTGCAGAAGGCAGTTGGGTTCGGTGGAACCCTAGGGTGTGATATTGGAACCCTAATTCATAATGGATAAACTGGAAAAGTGAACCTTAAATAAGAACTTGTGCTGCGGCGAGCGGCTGAGGTCGTGGATGACCATGTGGATGACTCTAGTGAGTCTTATGGGTTTCGATCTACGGATACGGTTATGAGAAATATGGAATTCCGTGTTGGATCGAATATTAGTGTGATGTGTGGATATGGATCTTGACAACGATGACTGTTGGTCGACAGTTGTGTCGAGATGACTGGCTATCGAGGGTATTTAGTGTGGCTTTCACACTTGGGGATCAGGGGATGTTCAAGGAACGTCCATTATCCTGATGTGCCAGTGGTCAAATTGGAGGTACCCATAGTCGTGGGGTACGAGTGGTGTTACGGGATCGTCGTTCGGAATGAACGGAGATCCAGGGTAACAACTTTGCACACTGTGTGCTAGCATGGATGTTCGTGTGCTAGCATGGGTGTTCGTGTGCTATGTATGAATGTTGGTATGGTGATACCTTTATGCCAATACTAGTATGGATGCCTGTGTGCTGATACTAGTGTTGATGATGGTGCGTTGGTGCTGGTACTAGCGCTGGTGCTGGTGTCAGTAATTGTGTCGACGATGAGCCACCATTTGGGGTGTGACTCTGTCATGATGGACATATGATCGGTATCTGCGACTCAGTGGTGGTTGAGTCTTGGACTGGATGGGATCCAGTGGAGGTTGTGTCGTGTTGGGATAAGTCCTAACATATTTATGATGACAAGTGATAAATGGATAAAAAGGTATGATTGAAACTTGAGGAATCTAGGGACGATATTCCCTACGTCATGAGAATCAGTGGATTTGGGGAGTTGTTGTCAACTCCGAGATTGGTAAGATTATTTACCTCTAATATCCTCAGAGGGTTCAAGGAAATTGTTGAGATAGGAAAAGTTGGGGAAAACCATTCGTGGTATTGATGTGTGATGTTGTGATTGTGAATCACTTGGAACCTGAGGATTGAACCTGTAAAGGTTGAGATGAGAGACGAAGGCAGTATGGTATGCACATCCAGGCAGAGTTGAGGAAATTTCCGTTCGGAGTCGGGGTGTGTGCATACATGAGTATTGGCGGACGCAAGGTCCGAGTAATGAATTGATTTTGGACACGTGGTGGTCCAAGTGAGGTAAGGACGTGGGCAGTCCAGTGGTTGGACTTGACATCTCATTGGGAGCATGTCTGTTTCCAACATGGTTGGAACTCCCGTTTCGGGGAGAGTTGTGATTGGGAGACGAGAGGAGTGCTCGTTTCCACACCGGTGATTGGTATTCCGAAGTCTTTGGGGTTGACTTCTTATTTCCTGCCGTGGCAGATGATGATTGTTGCTACCAGTACGTTGAGCGTGCATTGATGGGTGGACCCATGTTTGGCTTGGGTTCATTGGACACAAGAAGTTTTGTATGATTTAGGATTTGGTGGTGAAATGCGAGGTCATCTTTCCACGAAGGGAAATTTGACGAATGATTCAATTGAGGGTGTAAGACCCTACGATCAGCTTTCAGATGGATTGTTAGCTATGTGGGCATATGTGGATCCTAGGAGGATCTGATTGGTGATGTTGTCGACTTTGGGCACGGTGACGATCTAGGATAGTGATGTTACTTGTTGGATGACGTAGCGATGGATCTGGGTTGTGATCTTGATGATCCAGATAGGTGGAGAGTTTATCACTCTTACCTTGGTAATGAGTCGTAAATGACGGGACTGAACTTCTTTTCGGAGTGGAGTCCATATGGTTTGTGACTCGGTTGAGTAGGTTTCCGAAGTGGTCGGATTTTGTCAACCTTTGACGTGTGAATATTGGGATTGGCTTCCCTATGAAGTCAATCGAGTGTTTTGAGCAGGCAACCGATAGGTTCGGTTATGTTACGTCTTGATGGATGTAAACGAGATTTTGGGTTTTGGAATTGAATTTCTGGGTGATGATTCAGGATTCGATTGCGAAGCTCAAAAATGGATTACTGGATTTGGGTGCGGAATGATTGTTCCAATGCTAGCTTACAGAATAATGATTTCAGATTCGGATTTGGAAATGGATAAAAAAAATATATATGATGTTTGGGTTTGGATTCGGAATTTCTTACGAAATTGTGAATTCGGATTCGGAACTAGAACTAGATGACGGGTGGAGTTCGTTTTGTCTCATGTTGGTTTGGGCAAAGGTACTTCATTACTAGAACGTGTCTGGCTATGGCCTGGGTGGTTGTAGGCGGATTGTTGGATTGATGTACGTATAGGGTACGTTGTGCGAGGATTGTTACGGGTTAGGCTGAGTGGTGCCTAATGGAGGTACATGGGATGTACCAGTGGTGTGTAATTAAACGCGTTGGTAATCGGCTTGGTTCCGTTATCATTTGTTTGGTTGTGATTGTGGACTGGACATTGGATACTGTGCGCTGTGCAGAGTGATTTTGTCGGGTTCAGTGATTGTATGAGCAGGTGCTCTTAGCCATGGTTGGCTTGTGGAACCCTAGTATCGAGATGTGTGATCACTGCTGGGCTGGTATTCAATGTGTTCCAGTTACATCACTTGATTGGGTTAATTGACGGTGTACGTACACTCAGGATGAGTGAATTGGTGGTCTGAGTAACCACGAGTATCCTTGTGTGATTTTATCACACCGTGATTTCCCAGCATCTTGGTTCGCTGTGGGAGTCGGCGATTATGGACATTGAGATTATTTTATGTCGCAGGATTGCGCTTGCCCTGCGAATTGTGATCATGTGTTGATCTTACGCTACATTGAGGGTGATGTCGTACGTGGCGTTGTTACTGACTAGCTGATGGTTGGGGCTTTATCAGGGTGGTAAAGTTTTGTGATGACAGTTTGACTGGTGGTGTCAACATGGACTGACAAATGAGATTTGGTGACTCCCAATGGGAGAAAATGTAAGGATTTATTGGCAATGGGAAGGAACCGTCTAGCTGAAGAAGTCAGCTAAATGGTTAAGCGCTTTTATCGCGGATCAGGTGATCAATTCCACTCGAGGTGGTCGAGTGTTGTTGTTATGACGAATGACTGTGATGGGATGTCTGGGTACAGATGAGACTGGTGTTGTCCTAGTAAGTGGGTGTACGGGTGTACACAGATGTGAGGTTGAAATGTCTTCCACAAGGTGGTTGTGGAATAAGGTTATTGGTAATTTCGAGGACGAAATTCTTTAAGGAGGGAAGGTTGTAACGACCCGTCCCGAATATCGGGATTTAATAATATTTAATTATGATTTACTAATCTGGGATTAGTTGGGTGATTTCGGACGAATTGTGCAAAATGACTGTTTTGCCCCTAGGCATGGGCAAAACGTTGACTTTTATTTCGGATGGTCAAATGGACTTTGACCGATGACCGTGACGTAGTTTGGGACGTCACGAGTTCATAGACAGGCGGCACGTTCGATTCCGACGTTCGTGGTGAAAGTTATGATGTACGGAAGTGCAAGGGCATTTTCGTAATTTGGCATATTAGGGGCCAAATGTTGACTTTTTGACCGGGATGTCCGATGGCCGAGGGCCAAGGACCGTTACGTAGGTTTCGTCGATATGAATCCAACGACAGGCGGCATGCCGAAATCGGAGATTCGACGACGAAGTTATGGTCAAGGAAACGAATTTACGAACCGAGGCTCCGATTAAAATAATAATATAATAATAAACAGTACCCGGAGCTGAACACACTTGGATGAGTGACAAGTGTCACTCATCCCTTAATTTGGGGCTTGAGACCAGGATCCATGTTTTGGGGGAACATTATGATTATGTTTTATTAATTAATTATGTTTAATTATTGTTAATTCCTCCATTAACCCTCTCTGATTTCTTAGCCGTGTACAACCAAAATCCCAATTCCTTCCATCCTTAATCTTCTCCCTATCAACCGAACTTGAGAGTGAAAATTGGAGAGAATTCAGAGACTAACTCAACTGGGATTACACGGGGGATTGATTGGGTGAGGGAGACAGAGAAATCGAAAATTTGGTTTTTGGGAGGGAAATTCGAAATGGATGATTTGAGCCGTGAGGATCGAAATTGATGATTCAATTCGACTTCTGGGATCAAAACGAACATCTTTGCTGCAAGAACGAAGAGAAACCATGGCGGATTGAGGAAGAACGGAGCTTCCATGGCAGCTCAAAGTCGAGCTTGTGTTCAGTGGGTTTGAGGTAAGTAATTCTCAATTTGACCTTGTAGAAATGTCCCTTACACTCTCACGATGCTTACTGAATGAATTAATTTGGAAACCAGGGACGATATCGTGAAACCCGAATTGAAAACCCGTCGAGGATCGATCGAGAGTCGTGAGGATTTAGACCATGATTTGTGTAATTCGATTTACAGAACTTAAATGGTGATTGATTACAAGGGATCAGTTGAAAGAACGGATTGATTTGATGTTGAATTTGGTGAGATTGAACGGGGTCCTATCGCGGGTTTTTCAACCCGTTTACCAGAGAAACGGGCGAGGATGGTGACTGTAGCAGTCATTGTAGCAGGCGCGTGGCTTTCACGTGCAGCCACTCACGGCGGCGCTTGATGGCGCGTGGGCACGAATCTCGAGGTGAGGTCAACATGACTTCTGTCCTATTTAATGTAACGAACATTTTGGAATTGGTTTCGTGTCGATCGGACACCGTTTCGATATTGTTCGGGATGTCCGAAGGTTTTAAATCCAGTTTAAAAATACTTAAAAATTCGGGAAAATTACGGGACTTAAATAGGATGGTAATGATGAGGTTAGTAATCCTCTAATGTGATTTGAACAGGATTGGGAGTCCCGGTGATAGTGGTGTGGCCCGGGAAGGCCTATGGCACGCGTATCGAGGCGCTCGGTTAAACGGTCTGTGAGTGGACATTGGTTTCATAAATTCGATGCATGCATAACTGTTTTATGATTGTTATAATTATGATTAAATGATTTACTTTGGATATCGGTGAATTTAAAATGATTTCACGTATTTCGAGGTGAATTACGTATTTGCACGTAAACCGAGGTTTTTTGGATTTGCACCGATTTCCATAAATGTGGTTCGATATGATTTCATGAAACGGTTACGAACTTGAATAATGTAAAATCGGGCCAGGGGCCCAGTTGAACTATGAAATCGGGCCAGGGGCCCAGTTAACATATGGATCGGGTTAGGGGCCCAGTTAACTTGTGAAATCGGGCCAGGGGCCCAGTTGATTTCTACATACGATTGCGGGTCGGGGACCCTAAAATGGAATTGAATAAATGTTTTCTGGTTTACATTTTATATATGTTCACATGCTGGAATCAATAAATGGTTTTGATGATATTTCGGTTATGGCACATTTCACGGTATTTGGGCATGAGACCCGTTTGATGAAACGTAACGATCGGTTCGGATTTTATCTATGTATACCTATATGTTTTGCATGTGGATATCAATAAAATGTATTTAGTACTGCACTATATAAATCCTTCCATATTATATTGTCTCCTCCGGATGAGGTACCCCGGAGAGGTCACGGACGTCTAGTACGTCCAGCGTCTATGACGCTAAGCATCGGGGATGCTGTACCCGAACGGGGTTCGGGGATTGAACTCGGAAATTGAGACCCGAGTGGCACGCGTAGCCTTGTGATTGTGACCTTATTGACGTCAGGGACGTCAGACATCAGGGATGTCGAATTGGAGTGTATAGTGCAGTGACTAAAATTATGGTTATGGTTTATATTATATGCCTTATGGTTCATATTACTGGATTTATGAAATAACTCTTGGATTGACTTTTGGAAATTGAAACTATGATTTGGTTTCCGGGCTAAGGCCCTAATGGTTATTTCTAAATAAATGTGTGATCATTGGTTTTTGGCGCATGCATATGATTTTACTGAGGGGCATAAATGTCTTATAAATGTTTTTAACAGACTTGTTTATTTTCGTCCACTCACAGCTTTTGTTTTTAATGCCCTTCAGGTTGATTCCGGATACGACTGCAGCAGAGACTTGAGCATCGTACACCTCCTCCATCGATCCTTACGCACTCTGGGAGCCCGTTTGGGCAATGGCAATCGGTTATCCCTTGTCTGACGCCTCTTGTCAGACGGGAGCACGTCACATTCCATGGTAATCCCGGGGGGATTGGGATGGGTCGTGTCATCTATCTAGCGGGAGGTCTTTTGGGAGCTCACTGACTTTGGATTCCTAGGGAACTCCAAAGTTAAGCGAGTAGGGGCTGGTGCAATCCCAAGATGGGTGACCTACTAGGAAGTTGTAGGTGAGCTCCCGTGAACAAAACCGTGAGGGCTGGGCCCAAAGCGGACAATATCTTGTTGGAGAAGGTCGGGTCGTGACAAATAGTGGTTAGGCAGTCTCGGACGTCAAGCTGGTTTCCGGATCCCAAGACTAGTAATGTGATAGTTAGTCTCAGATGTCGAGCTGGGCTCCAGTTTCTGAGACTAGTGTTGTGATGACTCAGACGTCGAGCAGGGCTCCAGCTTCTGAGTCAGTTCTCACTCAGACGTCGAATAGTGCTCCAGTTCTTGAGTGAGGTTACACTCGGACGTCGAGTAAGGCTTCAGTTCCCGAGTGACTACTAGTAATACAGATATCCCCGAGGGATTGTCTGGATGGTGTAGTGGTGCTGTTTTGGGTTTGACCTAGATGATATTTGTGGTAAAGGCCTTCACATAGTGTTGTTATGTGATACGGTTGGGTACTTTAAGTTATTAAGTGAATTGAACCTGATTATGATCTAAAAGATAGAGGGAATGTTGGTATTTTTTATGTGCTGAGAAACGTGCTTGGTATGAGATTACTTATATGAACGAGTTAAGGCTATACGGGATCCCAAAAGTACTTATGTCTAGATAAAGCAGTGACGTAGCAGAAAGAAGACATCAGTGAGTTGATTGAGTAACTCAGCTATCCAATTTGAGGATGAATTAAGAAGGATTTGTTGACATGTTTAAGTTAATATGAGGTATTTTGACAAATGTGGATTCAGAAAAGTAAAATCATAGTGTCTAGCCAAGGTAATTTAAAATTTTGAGGGTGAATTTTTCTTTAAGAAGGGTAGGATATAATGGCACGGAACTTCAATAATAGTTCATTTAGAAAAATTAAGCGCATATGACGATTTTGCCCCTATGAAGGACAAAATGTTGAATTTTGACCAAGACATTTGTAGACATATCGTGGGAACTGTTACGAAGACCGTGGAATTATAAATCCATAGACATGAAGAAAGTTGAAAATAGAGGTCGAATAGGTTTGTTTTGAGTCAAGAAGGACCAGGGGAATTTTGGTAATTTTACCACCAAGGGCATTTTAGTAATTTTACAAGAAGAGCCTAGACTATTCTAGACCAGGGGAATTTTGGTAATTTTACCACCAAGGGTATTTTAGTAATTTTACAAGAAGAGCCTAGACTATTCTCGATTTTTCTTTATCCTTCCCTCATTTTCTCTCACTGATAGCTTGATGATTGAGAAATAATGAAACTCTTGATGGTCCACGTTTCTTTCGGACCCATGAGGAGGTTAAGTCTTAATTGTGGAGGCAATAGATGCTTTCAGAGGCATATTAAGAGTTGTACCTTTCACTAACGTTTACCAAATTTCGAGGATGAAAGCTCTCTAAGGGGGGTAGACTAATACGACTCGTATCGAGAATTTAGACCCTAAGTAGAAAATTTACCATTTTATCCCTTTTAGTTTGACTCTAAGTTTTAAACAGGTTTGTGTTGGACCATATATTTTGGATTGGGCCTTGTGAGATAATTATTTTGGTTGTTCCCAAGCTCGAGGCTCGGACGTTAGAGGCCCAACATTAAAGGAAAAAAAATCCCAAGCCCATAACTCCTTGCCTTTTTAGGCCTAAAAAACTAAGTTTGGATAAGTAAGCCCATTTGGGAGCCCAAGCATACCCAAAATTATTTATGGCCTCATAGGAATTAAGTCCTGGAATCTGGCCTAGTGAGCAAGCCCAATCTCTCTACTAATGCTACTCACACACCAACAACCCTTGAACCTTCTCGATGTTACCTGTGCCTTCGTCCCTGCATGATCCACTCGTACCCAGAGAAAACAAGATACACAGAACCCATTCACCCTATGCTTTGAGCGATCACCTCTCGAACCCAAGCAACCCGTCATCGCCTCTTTCCAATCACCCCAATTGAATCATTAACCACTGTGAGGAATCGCGACTTATGGCATCGAACCTTGAGCACCAATAACGAAATCCAACCAAGAAATACGATCATACCTACTGCATCGCCCTGCTCTTATGAGCTGATGGCGATCATTCTTGAACCACGAGGGTCGTCGAGAAGCGAACATCTTGACAAACCCGACCCGCGACCCGACTTCGACCCAGAAGTTTGAAGGCCTTTCAGGTAACCTCAAGGCTCAAGATTTGAACCACTGAAATCCTTGCACTGAGAGCTTTCTAAAAAGCTGATTGCATGTTAAATCCAAGGCGTTTGCGACAGCGGCGACGACAGCCGGAAATTATGGGGAGTCGCTGGAAATTGAAACTCGATATGACTCAGGTTACTTCTCGAATTCTAACTCACGGTAATGGTTTCGTCTCGATGAGAGAAGTCTAATACTGTGGTTGCATGTCAGTTATGGGTTGACGGTACAACAGAGGCGACGATGGAATCTGGATTTCTACAACGTCTCAGGTACGATTTTCCCCCAGGAGTCAGTTTGGCGAACTTCCACCCTTTAGATGGTCCTAATCTTGTTTTTCTATCGAGGTTAATCGTGATTCGACGGTGGGTTGAAGCTCACCAACTTCTTGAATGAGCTACAGTGGCCGAACTTAAAGACCTGTGGGTTTTCCGGTGACCTTACGACCATGATAGTCAGTTTTTGAGACTCAAACTTAGATTTTTGTAATCCTTGTGATGAGTAGATGTGATTTGGTTAATTGCATGTTATATTTGAGTTAGAATCGAGAAAGGAAGACCTCGTCGAATTTTGGGATTTTTTGGCAAAAAAATCTAGAATCCGGCCGTCATGGACGGCGGCTCTAGTGGCGATCTGATCATTGTCTCTAGCGAAGCTCCAGCTATGGTAGACAACGCTGGTCGCCGTTAGTCAATTTTAAAGTCAACGGTGGGTAAACGTTAAACTCAACAGTCAACTAACGCAACCGTTAGTGGAATATTCCCTGAAATATTCGAGGAATATTCCAACACGGGTGCCCCGTATGTGACACGTGCTAGGAACTGTAGCTAACACGTGTGGTGTGTGGGACACTGTTCCCTGACACACGCAGAGCGTGTGATGCGCGTGGCCAGGCGTACGGGCTCCTGTTGGCGCATGGCAGTGCGTGAGCCACTTTCCTGAGCTCAGGTCGGTGTGTGGCTGTGCTTGGAGCGTTTTTCCAACCCATGGCAACGCGTGGGCACTGTTTTAAGCCATTTTGAACAGTTTTGAGTGCTTTCCATCCTATCTTAGTGTCTTAAGTGACGTTTTTCTACCCTAATGAATTTTTCTTAGGGTTTTGAGTAAAGCTTGATTGGTAACGTTTATACTTGACCTTGGTAGGGTTATTTGAGCTTGGAGCTTGGGCTAGCTTGGTAGTTTGGGGGATTTCTACTCCTCGACCAATGTGTGAGTGGACCCCCTTCCTTGAAACTGGTTTTATATCATTTATTACTCGCACGTTTTACGATGTTTGTACATTGTGATACTTGTTGAGCATGCATTATTTATTATGTGATAATGGTGATATATGTTGTGATGAATGATTTACTATACTTATCCGGTCATGCTGATATATTGTAAAACAACACGGTGAGTATGCATAGTTGCGTGTATCGAGTCACATATTGCATTGTATATGAGTCTCTAGGGCATTGATGAGATTGAGATAGTGATAGAACTCACATAGGAGTCGTTGGTATCTAGTACCCGTTTTCGGCCATAGACCAATCCTCCACATGATCATTCACGTGCGGTGCTCGCTATACTAGTTAAAAAGTGGAAGTTTGGTCCCTGAGCTCTATGGAACTCGAGGTGACGGTGCATAGCACCCAGTCCTTCACGTGGTCGAGGTACGCGAGAAAGATACCCATTTTACGTTCCGAGTTTGAGATTCGAGGTGACTCAAGAGCAATTCAATGTGGGTTAACGTTGTGACGTCTTTATGGTTTCTGCATGGCTCATTTGTGCATATTAGTTGAATTATTATTTAATGATCGTTATTTCTATTTCTTATATTACATGCAAGCATGCTACAACTGTTTTAGGTTTTTAATTATAAACGAGGGGTTAAAATATGTTTTATTAAATTGTGGTTTTACATTGAAATAACATCTGGGCCACTCACCCTTGTGTTTTTAAACCCCTCAGGTATCTTTGGTGCGCACGTACTTCGAGCAGGCTTGGATGGTGCTCTAACACTTACTCCCAGGTTTGGAGTGAACAGGCGATTCTATCGGGTGATTACATGTATTATGTAGTGTATGATAATCATTGTTTTCGTCCAAGCTCTATGCTTCTAATGTTGGGTGAAATGCGATTGGTGTTCACCGGTTGGGTTTCGTCTGACTCCCCATAAACGTGTCGTTTTATCTTAAATGGCTTCATCATTTGGATGTCATCGTTCAGATGTCAACCAGCACGCCTTGACCTTCGTGTCTTACATTAAATTTTCGGGTCGGGGTGTGTCATGTATGAAAATCAATAAATCTGTAAAACTCGATCACTTCAAAAAAAACTCTATAATTATCTCTATAAAACTGAATTCAATCAACCTAATTATTTGCTATTTTCATATTTTAATCTCTGCACGATATTTTCTTTCCAAGCATGAAATTATTGAAGAATACTTATATAATTCTAATTTGGAGGAATAGTTTCTTTTTTCTTTTGGTTTCTATTGTTTTTGGTTTGCATTACTGGAGGGGTTTTTATTCGATATTTGTGTATACCTCCATCTAATGTCACATTAAATTTTCCTAATTATTTGCAATTTTCATGTTTTAATCTCTACACGATATTTTCTTTCCAAGCATGAAATTATTGAAGAATACTTATATCATTCTAATTTGGAGGAATATTTTTTTTTCTTTTGATTTCTTTTGTTTTTGGTTTGCATTGCTAGAGGGGTTTTTATTCGATATTTTTGTATACCTCCATCAAATGTCACATTATATTTTTCTTTCTTTGTAATAAGTTAGTATTTTGTTTATTTCTATATTTCAAAAGTATTTTCTCTATTTGGTTTCACTACAAGAAAATGGCCCATTTACGACATATGTTTTGCGACAGGGCATGCGGCCCACGTAAAAGCCCACAAATTTCTGCGGGATTTGGTGGCGCAAAAATATTTACTACACCATTATAAGTCATGTCGTAATTGGTGTCGCAAATACGTACAATACCTATTTTATACGACTGGACTAACATTACATGTTGTAAAAAGAAAAATTTGCAAAAAATTAGGTATTTGATACGACTGCAATTAGCATGTCGTAAATATTATAACACTAACACCTTTGGACATGAAAATTTTGTTCTCCCGCTTAGTTCTATACCGTGCCGCCTTCATCTCTCCCTCACTCACGCGTGCCTTCCCAGTTTTCTTTTTCTAATAATCCTTGCACAATAGTTCTAGGGTTAGAGGGTTAGAGGGCTAGCGAGCAAGTGAAGTCGTTCGTCTCCTTCTCCACTAGAAGTCGTTCATCTCCCTCTCCATTGGAAGCAGTTCATCTCCTTCTCATTGGAAGTTATTCGTCTTGTGCTTTCAAGGTTTGTGAATCTGATAGTGTTGAATCCATTTAGTTTCCCTGACTCAATAATCTCAGGTTATTTTTCTGAAAATTTTGTTGATTCAAATGTGCATATGAGAGATAAGCGTATATGAGATTGATTGATGATAAGAGAGAAGTGCAAACTAATGAGATTCCAATATCAATGTCCATCTATTGCTGATCTTAGTAAAATTATGTGCTAATCTTTTCCTAAATTTTGTTTACCCATTAGCTTGCACAGTCAATCTCATAGATGTGGTAATTAGTTATTTGAATACTCATATAAGAGGGTCAGATTTTGTTCCAGGTTCTGTTGTGCTTACTTAACGTTTGTGGTTTTAATCTCAACATAGTTGCCTCAAATGGAAAATTATTTAACTTGGGGGACCGCTTGCTGTTTATAGATGATCATCCATGTAACATTACTGCTTGCCTAGTTTGTTTCCTCTTTCATAAATATGATGAATCGAGTGTAAGGAGATGGATCTAGGTCAAAAGAAGAGTTGACATAAATTCACACACCAACTGAGCACTTGGACATGAAATGCATGCAATTTTTTGGGTTTTAATCTGGGCTGTAGATGTACTAGTTATGCATTTGATAGGCTTTATCATTGATTTAAATTTCTAAGCCATGAGATGGTTCATTTTATGTCTCCAGGCGCAAGGCCTTTATTCCGTGCCTGTAATGCTAATCCTGCTTGTATTCAAGAATGTCTAGTCCATGGGAGTAATTGTCTTGGGTGCCAAACTGTCCATTTATTCTGGTCACTTGATTTTATTTACACAACTGATATATTTAACTTATATGTGATGTATTTATACTGCTCAATTGACCTTTTGGTGCTTTCATAAACCTCTAAACTAACTTTGGTCTTAACTGGAAGTCTGAACCACTAGTAGATTAATAGTTATAAAACAGCCTAGTTCACACTCAGCTGTTATACATCAGAGTTAGCATTAAAAGGTAGTCCTATAGCCCAATAAGCAAATTTTGTTTTTCTTTTGAAATTAACTTCATATTTCAATATGTGGGTAGTTAAGAGTCATTGTTTGATGATAGCTTTGTAAAAGTAGAGTCTGGAGTTTTCCTTCTGAGCTTTGTTTGTTATTTTGTTATATATAATATAGGCCTTTCTCGTGTAAAATTAGGCCCATCTCTTGATTAACATGAACAAAGAAGCACTGGGTTCATGCATCAATTATAGTTCAATTCTGTAATGCTTTGCCATTTCATGTTTCATTGATGCATCAGTTGAATATGTGGAGTGATGGTAAATGAGCCATTACTAGTTGTAACTTCGCCACTGGGATGTAAACTATCTTGTCATGATGAATGCTAATTGATTAGAGCTTGTACAACTCACTTATATAATATTGCACTTTTAAATCATTCCTAGAAGCAGTCAAGTGCATCGTGCCCTCACAATAGTGGATGGGCTTGCTGGATATATATACCAAGAATTTCTTTTTGTTTCAGATAAAATAAATAAATTCATTTATGCTCTTTAAGTTGCAATAATTGTATGCACAAAGTTAGTTGAAATCCATTTTCTTTCTTAAATTTCTTATGCAAATCTAGTATGCATGAATTGTAATGCTCCAAACATCCATTTGATGTAGTGACAATTCAAGAGCATAAATGAATTGTAACAAGATTGTTACAATGGTTGTTTTTGTCAATTCAAGAGCAACAATGCTGTAGTGACAGTTCAAGAGCATAAATTCATTTTTGTCCTTAATGAATTGTAATGCAAAATGTGATCAGTTCTATAAGATTGTTGAATGGTTGTTTTTGTCACTTCTGCTGAGTAACTCATTTAAATGATTCTATGGACCTTAATATTGATATGTATTTGGTCTGGTTTGATTTGGCCATTTTGGTTCTGTTTTGGTGCTGTATTGGTACATGAATTGGTGTTTTTTTTTAATGACTTATGTGTTTAAATGATTCTATGGAACTTAATATTGATATGTATTTGGTCCGGTTTGATTTGGCCATTTTGGTTCTGTTTTGGTGTTGTATTGGTACATGAACTGGTGCTTTTTTTTTTGAATGACTTGATGTAAGACCCGGGTCCTGGAGGGAACGGTGAACAATCCCACATTCCTGCGAGGGGGGAATGGTCTGGGAAGGGAATGGTGGTGTGCCTTAAAGGTGTAGGCACACACCTATCTAGCATGAGGCCTTTTGGGAGCTTAGTGGCTTTGGGGAGGATTGGAACCCCAAAGTTAAGCGAGTTGAGGCTGGTGCAATTCCAAATGGGTGACCCCCTGGGAAGTTGCACCGTGAGCTCCCGAAAACAAAACCGTGAGGGCGAGGCCCAAAGCGGACAATATCGTGCTAGATGAATCGGGACCTGACAGAAGAGGGTCGGGTCCTGACACTTGATGTGTTTTTGGGGCTGGTTTGATTAGGTTAATTCATGGGACCTACAAAAATTGATGATTTGATGATTGGGGCTGGTTTGAGTATCAATCTACATGATCTGCTTGTCTAAAGCCAATTGAATCCTCCTGAATTTTTCTCTATTTGCATAGGTTGTCAATTTGTGATTCGTTCCTAGTTTAGGTAGACTAGTTTTACATTCGTAGTTAGACTTTCCTATTTCTTGTATAAATAGGACACTACCACTATAAACAATTAAAGTAAATAAAACAACACATTCTTCATACATCTTCATGGTACCATAGCTCTACGCTCCACTGAGCACTTCAATCTTCTTGTTTTTTTACCTGGTTTTTCAAATGGCCGATGAAACAACCATCCTTCCACTACCCACCAATAACACCCCGCCTTCCCTCATCACCATCAATGTTGCTGCCCAGCTACATACAAAACTCATAGCCACCAATCTTCTTGTTCACAACGTTCTTATCATTCTAAATGTTGTTGGAGCTCTTGAATTTGCTGTCTTAGTTCTTCAATCTGAATGTCATGCATGGAGATCACGTTCACAACGTGGTTCTCTTTCGCCACAACCACGACCTCAACCTACCATTGGAATCAACCCCCACTCTTGGATCAAGTCGTACACACTGATATCACTTGATGCCGGGTTGGCACAAAGGACACACCCTCCACTCAAGCTAGCACTGAAGGATATAGATAAATCACCACCCAAAGTGTATAGTTTAAGACACAGAGTGAAAATATGAACTCACCACTCTAAGGAAATTCTCCCAAGAGATACAGAGAAGAAGACTTTTTTCTATTTTTCTTTCAATGAAAGGATAGTCTAGTCTCCCTTTTTCATTTAACCCTACACCCATAATATAGATAACCTTGGAACAACCCTCCAAGAATAGGATATTACTCTTTTCAAGTCAATACTAATTAAGAGAAATTAAAAGTTCTAGAATCCTTAGACATAAACAATTCAAAATAGTAGGCAGTGTAGCAGTCAACCCGCAGCCCAATTTGTTCTGACCATTCTCTTTCATTTGATCATACCTTCCTATAGAAACCTCCAAATCAATTTCCGTAAAAATTTCTAGAATCCTTAGACATAGAGCTTACCAAAGGACCATAGCTTGTAGACTAGATCCTACCATATTAGTACCAGTTTTAATTTGAGGAAAAGAACTAATTGCAGGGTCTTCCTCTTGAATAATTAATGTGAGCAATTCAAACTCTCTTGGTAAAGCAGGGTAGTTTAAAATAAGCTTACATCTTGATGTATGGCATACATCTCGGGAGTTTGGAGATGTGTCAAACAATTCGACCCTTTAACTATTGATAGAGTTTGAAGGTACTGAAATTACTGAAATTCTTTCTCATCTACAAATTTAAATCCTTACTATTGTTAATATTTGATTTTAGTTTTGAAGTAATTTTTGGGATATAATATCTTGAATTGGACAAATAGATTAGTGCACTTGCTGTTTTTTATTCCACTGTTTTGACTATAGCTAAGTTGATAGTCCAAACTTTTAGATCTTCTAGGTTGGTAGCTAGGTTGGTAACACAAGTGTGCACTTTCCGGAAATGTGATATGTAAAGTAGAAATTGGCGAGTGCCAAAGGAGTTAAAATAGTAAAAGAAAATATCTTAGAAATCGCAGCTTATACAGTTGAGGCACGGTAAACAAACACTAATCCCAGAAATCAATCAGCTTGATATTTCAACAATGCTACGTTAGTAATGTTATTGTCCCTTAGGAGCACATGTAAAATGACAATCTTGACACCTAGTACCTACGTATATCATTTACACTCGATCATCAACTCAGTCTCAAAATCAATCAATAGCTATATAGATATGTATCATAATAAATTCTTTGATCAACTTGATTAGGACCAAGATACAGATATAGATTATTGATTTTTTTTACCTTCACCATCTTTAACGGTTAGTTTGTCATTCTGCTGGTTATAATCAAGTATTAGACTCAACAAAAATTATCTATGTAATTGTGCAACAAAAATAATCAAATATTAACATGGATTATGTAACAACCTGTTTATTTAATTGTAACAAGCTGTTTTTATTGCAGTTTCCAGAGTTGTTCAAAAGGGTTGCTTGGTTTTATGGTCAGATTATTTCTTCTATTTAGATATCTGAATTTCCATGCATTATCTCATAATAACTTGGTAATAGGATGAGATGGGTGCTCGTACCTGATATGTACGTACTCCATTACCAATAGTTACTATTGAACAGCAATGTTTCATCTCATATTCTCATTTTGTGGGATGTCCATTGAAAAACAATGTTAAGATTGTTGTTTGAGTATTATATATTCTAATAACTTAGCTCTGTAATTTTGTGTATTGTAGATTAAGTAAAAAGCAGGCAAATGGATTTCTAATAGCCGACTAAAACATAGCTATACTCATCCACATACCTATGCATATACTCTTAATTCTTCCACCCGTACTATTGTAGTGCATTAAAAGTGTATTTTTTACTCTTTTTGCTTATAGAAACTAGGATGGACAAGAGTTGGATTGACTCGATAGATAGGTCATCTGACCAATATCGTAATGGACTTGAGAGGTTTTTGGATTTTGCATTTGACAATATGGGTGATACAAGGATTTATTGTCCATGCAAGAGATGTTCCAATCGCTACCTTGTTACAAGGGAGGTAGCAATAGTACATATAATAGTTGAAGGGTTTATGTCAAAGTATAAAGTTTGGACTTATCACGGGGAAATGTGCCAGCCAATGTATTCAAACAAAGATAGTGACATTAGATCGGCTTTATTTGGACCTGATGATATGTTTCAAATGGTAAATGAGGCAATTGGGCATCATCATTTGGATCCTAGTTTAGTCAATGATCACTCAACAGAAAATGAACATGGTGAGGGGCCAGATAATGAAACTTCAAAGTTTTTTAAATTATTACAAGATGCGTAATGTCCCTTGTATCCAGGGTGTGAAAATTTTACTCAATTGTCATTTATTGTTCGACTATTGCATATCAAGGTACTTTCAGGTTGGACTAACAAGTCAATGACACTCTTGTTAAATCTCCTGAAAGAAGCTTTCCCTAAAGAAGTGAAGATACTAGATTCTTATCAAGATGCTCAAAAGATAACATCGGACCTGGTTTTACCTATAAGACTTGGGATGCATGCCCCAATAATTGTATGTTGTTTCGAAATGAGGAAGAGAAACTTGAAAAGTGTGACATTTGTCAAGAATCCAGATACAAAAAGATTGAAACTCAGCCTAATACTATTTTGAAGGAGGATAGAAAGATACCTGCCAAACAAGTAAGATATTTTCCTTTAAAGTCGAGGTTGCAAAGATTTTTTATGTCATCTAAGACTGCTTCTCTTATGAAATGGCATGCCGAGGGACGCACTAATGATGGTGTGCTAAGACATCCTGCTGACACACATGCATGAAAAACTTTTGATGCAAAGAATCCCGATTTTGCTAGTGAAATTCGTAATGTTAGGCTTGGTTTAGCATCAGATGGTTTCAGCTCATTTAGAACATTGACCTACCCTCATAGTAAGGGTGGCAATTTTTGACACGACTCGATACACGACTCGAAACCCGCACGAAATTTATCCGGGTCAACCCGCACGATTAAAATTTCGGGTCATTTCGAGTCAACCCATTATGACCCGTTTATTAAACGGGTGGGTTTCGGGTCAACCTGCTAACTCGTATTGACAGGACCCATCCCAATCTCCCCGGGATTAGTGCGGGATGACCCCTGCTCCCGTCTGACACGAAGTGTCAGACAAGGGATATTTCCGACCTTTGTCCTTCCGGGCTATCAGAGTACGCCAGGATCCGGAGGAGGCATGTGATATCTCGGTCTCTGCTACAGTCCACATCCGATGTCAACCTGAAGGGTAGTCAAAACATTAAAAGCTGTGAGTGGACAAAACAAGAGTTTATAAAACATTTCATAAGGGAAGACATTTGTACCCTTCACTAAAAAGCATGCATGCATTCGAAAACCATTTATCCAGAAAACCATAATGAAATCAAGTACACGGGCCACAACCCAAATCCATAAGGGACTCAGCCCAAATCATAAGAAACTAACCATACGGGCCACTGCCCAAAACCTGTGTAAACGCACATCATACATCATATCATATATCTCATATAGCATACATCATATATACATATAATTCACACAACCAATCCTGTCACGGTTTCGAAAGCTACGCGCGTGCTACCCAGGTCTCAATCCGAGTCTTCTCAAAGTCAAGATCAATGTCCGTAGACCACTGACCCTACCCGAGGTAATAGTAATCATAGCCTTCCTGAGAGTAAGGAACCCAACTGGGGGGTGACTCCACTCAATCGGTGCTCCGTGACTACTCCGGGGTCCACCCAGGCCAACGACCCTCCCCGAAGGAGATAGTAGAACATGTAAAGGAAGGTAGATGAACATATATATACATAACATAAACATTCATGTCTGGTTCCCCCCTGAAACCGTCATGATCCATAATATCCATAATCAGGTAACATGCCGGTTCTCATAAACCGTCATGTACCGTAATAACATAACCGAGGTAACATGCCGGTTCCCACAAACCGTCATGTACCGTAATAACATAACCAGGGTTCATGCCGGTCCCCATAAACCGTCAAGAACCAGAATGACCTGACAAAGGTTCATGCCGGTTCCCATAAACCGTCATGAACCACAATGAACTTTCCAGAGTTCATGCCGGTTCCCATAAACCGTCATGAACTTTGGAAATCCACGTAGGGTCCCTGACCCGAAATCATAAACCATAAAGTAACTGGGTCTCGTGCCCGAACATATGACTCAACTGGGCACCGTGCCCGATATCTAAGGGTCAGTCACGACTCCGATCATAGTGATGCGTGCAACCATCCATCCAGGACCGCTCTCAATCCTGGTATGTCACCGTGAACGAATCAACCGACGCGACCACCACAAGATCATGGTGCACTTATCACCGATCGCTATCCTTAACCGTCAGCACTCCGAAGTCGAGCCTCCCCAGGCTGCTCGACCACGAATCATGCATCGTGACCTCTCCGGAAGGAACACATCCCAATCCGGAGGCGAGCGTCGAATCGTCGATCGCCGTGCACATAGCACCCGTCGCGACCACGATTTAGACCCGAAGGTCGTAAATAGCGTCATATGCCCGAGACAAAACCAAATGGGTCTCATACCCGAGTTTATCCTTTTAGAAATCCAAAACCAATTCATTTAAGTCAATAAAGAAATACAGACCCGTATAAGCACCGTATAAGGCTGAAACCTCGAAATACGTGCTTATACGTAACCACATACAAATGCACCCATGGCATCATCAAACATGTAATAAAACATATAATAAACATTTATGCATGCACCAATTTAGAAAACAAAGTCCACTCACAAACCGTCCGAGCTGCCGCCTCGATTTACGTGTCATACGGCTCCCCGAGCCGATCACCATCACCGGGACTCCCAAACCTCTCCAAATCGTAATAGAAGGTTACTAACTACTTAATTAACCTCCTACCAAAGCCCCGTAATTTTCCCGATTTTCTAACTATTTTAAAACCGAACCTAAACCTTCCGATGCCCCGAAACATATCGAGACGGTGTCCGATTGACACGAAACCAGTCCCAAAATGTTTGTTACATCGAATAGATGATTTCATATGTTGGAACCTTCAACAGATTCTCCCCCACGCGCCCTCACGCGCCTCCCGAAGTGGCTGCGCGTGGGCCTCACGCGCCGCTACAGTACCCGTCATCTCCAGCGATCGAACCGGTCCAGCCTGCGCAGCCGGTCCAGCCGAACCGGCGTAGCCGGTTCAGGCGTTTTCCCGTCTCCATTTGATCCGATTCCACCCCAAAACAACCCTATAATTCCTATTTCGATCCTAGGAGTATGTTTGGATAATCAAAACGAAGAAAAACACATAGAACCCGAGGTTTGATTCTTGAACCTCACGGTTCTGTTTTTCCGAGTTCCTCCCCACGGCTTCTCAGCCACTAACCACCACCCAAAACATCCTAATAGCTTCCCAATAACCCCCTAAGCTCATCCTAATCATCTAATAGCAACCATAATGCAAAGATCGAATTAAAATGAATTCGGACCTCACCGTACCCTCTCGGGTTCGTGGCTTCGGCCGTGCACGGTGGCGTCACCTGGCCGGCCACCGTCCTCCACCATCATCTCATCACTCTCTAGTCTCTCCAGTAAGCATATGGGGTCAAGGGTTGAAGGTTGTAATGGGTTTGGGGTCTCCTGAGATCGGGTTAAATGGTTTGAAAGGAAAGAAATGATCGATGAAGAGGCAGGTGAGATGCATGAAGAAAAATGATGTCCATTGGATGGGTGACACTTGTCACTCATCCATTGGACATCAGGACAAATATCTGGGCCCACGAGACAAAACTGCACTTTTTGTCGCGTAAAACGTGTCGCTGTGAATAATAACTTGGAACTTCCGTGAACCGTAACTTCGCCGTCTAACGTCTGAATTCGACGTGCCGCCTGTCTATGGATTCGTATCGTCCTTATCTACGTAACGGTCTTCGGCCCTCGGCCATCGGACCTCCTGGTCAAAAAGTCAACATTTGACCCCCTTTTATCTAGAATTACCAAAATGCCCCTAAACCTCCGAACGTCATAACTTCCTCCTCGAACGTCGGAATTGAACGTGCCACCTATCTATGAACTCATGACGTCACGAACTACGTCACGGTCATCGGTCAAAGTCCATTTGACCGCCCGAATGAAAAGTCAACGTTTTGCCACCATCAGGGGCAAAACGGTCATTTTGCATCGTTCGTTTGATTTTGCCTAACTAATCATCGATTAGCCTCACTAATCGTGATTAGTCACTAATCTAATCTAGGAATTTGGGACGGGTCGTTACACGTATAATGACCTGTTAACCCGTTTGATAAATGTGTAGATTTCAGGTTAATAGGTTAACCCTTATATTGGCTTATATATTGACCCATTTAATAAACGTATCATTACTAACCCATATATCTACCCATTTACCTACCTAAATATCTATTAAATCTTATAATTTAAATAGATTAAATATGTTAAACGGGTCAAACGGGTCATAGATTAATTGTATTTTGAGTATAACCTGTTTATCAAATGGGTTAAACGGGTTACACGGGTCATTAACAGGTCGGGTTCGGGTTGGACATTCTTGACACGATTATTAAACGGGTCGGATTTGGGTTGGGCATAAATGGGTAAAACAAAATTCATGACACGACACGACCCATTGCCACCCCTACCTCATAGTACATGGCATATTGTTTTAATGTCATATAATTTTCCACCATGGATGTCCATGAAGCAGCCTTTCTATATTTTGTTTGTGCTAATAGATGGCCCAGAAGGACCTGACAATAAGATTGATGTATATCTAGAACCATTGATTGAAGAGTTGAAGGAATTATGGCATGAAGGTGTACTTACTTATGATGCCTCAAGTGCTCAGATGTTTAAACTACGTGCTGCTATAATGTGGACTATCAATGACTTTCCAGAATATGCAAATTTGTCAGGTTAGAGCACTAAAGGTGCCAGGGCATGTCCATGCTGTAATAAGAACACTTGATCTTGGTGGTTGAGAAACGGAAGAAAGTATTGTTACATGGGTCATCGTCGATTTTTTCCTGTTGGTCATAAGTTTCAGAAAGATAGAGTTTCTTGTGATGGCACACGAGAATGGGGACAAGCACCACCAAAACTTTCTGGAACTGACGTGAAAAGACAACTTCAAGGAACACTTACAGAGTATAAGAAAGATGACATTCGAAAGAGGAAAAGAGATGAACTTCAAAAGAAAACTTATGACTCATTATGGAAGAAAAAAAAGTATTTTCTTTGAGCTGCCGTATTGGGAGCAGAATTTGCTTCGTCATAATCTCGATGTCATGCATATTGAGAAAAATGTTAGTGAGAATATTATCTCGACTTTGTTGGGTGTGGCTAACAAAACCAAGGATAATTTAAATTCTCGACGTGATTTATAAGACATAGGCATCAGAAAACCATTGCATCCTCAAGATCGCGGTTCTAAGAAAGCATACCTACCATCTGCATGTTTTACTATGAATAAAGACAACAAAGAAGTGTTCCTCAAAGTATTGAAAAACATAAAGGTCCCAGATGGTTATGCTTCTAATATTTCTCGACGTGTACACATGAAGGAGCGTCGTATTTGGGGCCTTAAGAGTCATGATCATCATATATTAATGCATCAATTACTTCCTATAGCAGCACGTAGAGCTTTGCCGAAGCATGTTGTTGAAACATTGATTGAGTTAACTAATTTTTTTAGACAACTTTGCTCCAAAGTGAACCGACCATCTAATGTCACATTTTATTTTCCTTTCTTTGTAATTAGTTAGTATTTTGTTTATTTCTATATTTCAAAAGTATTTTCTCTATTTGGTTAATTTATTTTCTAGATTTAGTTCATTTGTAGGAGTTAGATTATTATTAGATTTTTAATCCCTGCATAAAGGGTTCTCTTAGTCTTGTAAAGTTTTATGGACATAAGTATTCAAAGTTCTTCAATCATATATTTTTAACATGTTATAAGAGTAATTATGCTCATAAGATATCCAAATTTGCTGCATTTTCTCCCATATAAATATATGGAGTCTAAATACTTGGTGCACCCACAAGAAACATTTATAAAATAAAAAAAAAAATTATCTCCTTTATGTTGTCTCTTGCCTCTATAATTCAAACCCAAATATTTTCTTCCTTTACAATTATCTTCGGTCTAAATTTTTTCTCACTCCATATTAATTTTATTTCTAGTTTGCAGATTTCTTCTTTCAAATCTCTTTATTTCTACTGTCTTGAATCCTAAATTCTTTTGTGCCACTTTAATTGGAATTTGAGCCACCTACCTAATTGACCTTTTGTGACACCTTACTTAATCTTTGTATCCCTAAATTGACAAGATCGGCTCTAAACGTGCTTTAATAACTGTGTTCATTCCTGCTCCCGTTTGACACTTCAGTCAATATATCTGAAATACCCTGAATAGTAAATTCGTTAGACAAGGGATATATACATCTCGAAATACAAACCGAACAAAATCCTTCCTCGCGGGGTCACTACCAACGTCAAAACCCACTGATCCTAAAGAACCAGAAAGGTGAAATCTTAGCCCCTTTCGAGCCTTATGCCAATATATTGATTCAGTTCGAGTCTTGTTCCAATATTCTCACCACATTAAGAACCTATAACCACTTTTCCGGAAACACGAGAGGTTCATGCATATCGAAATAATAACCTTGTTACTTTGAGCATATACAATTGTATTGAAAACATAACCTATCACCTCAAATTTTATACCATTAGATTCAGAATTAAAAAAAGAATATTTTTCACTTTTACCGTGATGGCAGAGAAGCTGCCACGCGCTGCCATACGTTGGTGAACAGTCGAGCAGCAACTTCCCACATGCGCACTATCTGCACGTGCAAATCATCTTCCAGCTCGAGCAGGTCGACCCGCGATCCTACAACGGGTCCTCGACCTGATAATCAAACGTGGCACTAAATTCCTTAATTCCTTTCCATTTTTGACAAATTAAACACTTAGATTACTCTAATAATCCCAAAACTGTATTTCCATGTTCAAAACACATCAATTTCATCTTAAGGCCATACTTGGATGGTCGAATTCATGGCCACGGGTCGACCTGAGTTCCAGTTACCCTTGCTGCACCACCACGCATTGAAAACAACACGATTCAGCTCAGAAAATTGAGAATAATACTTACCTATCTTCGATTTCCATCGAATCAAGCTATAACTTTTCATCCTTCCTTGGAAATCACAATTTCCTTTTCCAATCTACAATTCTCTCCTCGCCGTCGTCAATGACCCTCGACGCAACCTACTCTCGATCGAACCATTAAATAAAATCACACCTTCTCCATTTCCCATGTTGTGTTGCTATTGTTCCACGGGGAGAATAACTCCCCCATGTTTTTGGTGGTTTCCCCTTGAAACTACCATGCCCGAAGGTCCCCTTTTTTTCATCCAGTATTATACAATCCTTTAAAGTGATTTGACAAACAGTGAATGACACCTCCACTCACACCCAAGTGACACTTGTCACTTTAGGAACAGTCCACCATTTTTTTGGTGACTCATCAAACAATCCATGTAAAATTACTAAACTGCCCCTAATATTAAAATTACTAAAATACCCCTAGGACATTTAGACCATAACAGTAAAGTCTGAACTTCGATTTTGACGTGTCGCCTGTCTATGGACTCAGATCTCCGAGACCTATGCATCGGTCCTCGCAAAAGGTTCAAAAGTGTCCTGAGCAAAAAGTCAACTTTTGAACACGTAATCTAGGGGTAAAAACGTCAATTCTTAAATTAATTTACCAAATTTCCCTAATTTCTTGGACATATGTTACAATCTTTCCCCCTTACAAAAATTTTGTTTTTGAAATTTACATATCCAAGGCATTCTGGGCATTACACGTCCGAGTCATCTTGGGCATCACACATCCAATGTCTACTCGTCTCAGGCATTACACATATGAGGTATCTCAGAAATTACACCTCTGAGGCATCATATCCTCAGGCATACACATCTGAAGTATTTCAGAAATTACACATCCAGGTTAACTCATCTCAGGCGTTACACATCTGAGTTATCTCGGGAATTACACATCCGAGTCCTCTCGAAAATTACACATCTCAACCCTCCGGGAATTACACATGCGGAGCATACTGAACATGAATCCAAGTACTAATTTCAAAAAAAAAACTTTGACGCCTAACCAAGTCAAACATTTTCAATCGGGTCTAAGCCCAAAACACTTTTTCCCTAAAATCAAGCAACCATGCTTTTACACAAATCTTTGACTTAAAACCAAGTCAAAACCATTTCCAAACTAGGCTTGAGCCCAAACACCATTTGACAGCACCCATCCCGATTATTCCTCGATAATCGTGAATGATTCTGCTCCCGTCTGACTATGAATGTAAAATACCAAGAGTAGTCCAAATATATATAAGTACATAATATAACATAACCAACAACCCACATAGTCCGACCAGGGATAGGTATATCTTTAGGACCGTTGACTATCTCATTCGTCAACCGGTTTACAGAGCATAAGAAATATTTACAAACAAGGATTAAAGTCCTACGCGGTCAGAACTCGAGTATGCAGCGGTTTGCTTATTCTTCTGCCTCAGTACGAGCCTCGGTACCTGTGCACGGGCCTGGAGGGTACAAAAACAGTAAAGGTGTGAGTGGACAAAAATAAAGGTTTAGAAATACATTTATTAAAATCGTCTTACCCTCCAGTTTTCACAAACATGCATGCATATCACATATAAAACAGGAGTTATATATAAATCAAAGGGAAAAGAAAACAGTTAATATAATTCAAAATCAATCATGATACCACCATCCTCAACATCCAATCTCAATATCCAATAACCCATCACGATTTCAATGCAACTCGTGCAAACTCGGGTGTCTCAAGTCTGAGTACCTCCCCAGGATCAACGACGTCTGGGGTGATATCATCTCCAGGATCAACGACGTCTGGAGGATATCAATATGAACTCACACTCCTGAGATTGAGCCTCCCCTCGGAGCTACTCATCTCCAGGCAGTGGATCGTGACTACTCCAGGATCAACGACGTCTGGAGGAGACCATCAAATCACCGAGGATTATACCACAAATCAAGAATCTCATTTCAAAACTATTTAACTCTCAAAATCAAATCAATAGTTCAACAGGGTCTCTGCCCGAAATATAGCATTTCCATAGCACAAGTAAATTTCATAATTTCATGTCAACAGATCATTTATAATTCAATTTCTTCAATTAAATCATGTAATTTAATTTCAAAGTCAAAAGTCATCTCAAATCTCAGATCATCACCCAAAATCACAATTTTATGATTTTCTCGAAATTCGTGCCCAAAAGCAATATAATAATAATATAATATTCCCAAAATCCGGAAATTATCATATCACATCATTAATCATGGCAAATCAACTTAAATCATATTATAAGCATTTAAAAGCAGTTAAAACATATATGCATGCATTTAGGGTAGAAAACAAAAGTCCACTCACACACCGTCCAGATTGCTCGGATTCGAGCTGTTCGTTCTCGTCCGCTGTCCCGAGAATATTTTGGCCTGTCAAACATGTAATATAGGGTTACTAAAATATCATATACTCTTAGGTACGAAGTTCCGAGTCGTCGGAATAAAATAATATTATTTAAACGTAACTTATACGCTTCGGATACGTAAAACTATCCTCAATTTATCTCCGATTGACCCGAAACTAACGCCAATAGGTCCGTATCATCGAGAACATTAAAAAGTATGTTGGACCCTTCTTCAGATTCCCGGTCACGCGCCCTCACGCGCCGCCGCAAGCGGCTGCGCGTGACAGCCACGCGCCGTGAACAGTGACTGTACAGTGTTTCTCTCTCGCCCGTTTATCTGGTATTCGGATTGTAAACCCGCGATCAGACCCGATTCGTTTTCCCTTGATTCTAACTCAATTCATCTCGTTCTTTCACTCATTAATACATATTCAATCTAACTGATAGTTCTGTGCCTTCAATTGAACCAATTAAACCCTAAAACATCTCGACTCACGACGAACACTTATCGGGTCTTAATTCGGGTTTGACCTCAAATCGACTTGTTTTCTTCAATTATTCACACCAGAAGCATCATAGGACTATAAGGAACATGAAATCAAGATCAATTTCATGAAATTGTACCTCTAAGTAACTCGACTCAAGCTCGATTTCTCCAAACAGTTGCAGTGTCTGATCGTCACGATTTCACCTCCAATTCTCGTTCCAATTGATTGGGTTCGAGTCGTTGAGTTCCCAGGAAGCTAAATCTCACCTTAATTCCACCCCAAACTTTCTCAAAAATTAAAATCGAAATCAAGGTTTTTGGATGGTTTTCGGGTATATGCAGCACGGGTTTCCTCTGTGTTTAGGTCAGTTTCTTCTCGGTTTTTCTCTCCAATTTGTCTCTAATTTCACAATCAATTTCACTTGATTCCACTGCAATCGATCAAGGTGAAGATGTTTTGGTGTTTGAAGGTTTGGTCGTGTACGGTTTGTTGTTATCAGTTAACAATCTTCAATTCATTAATCCTAATTAATCTAACTAATGCCACTAATTGGTTTCTTAGCATGCCATGTGTCCATAAAGGAAATGAATTAGCTATTAATTAGATGAATCAGCAAGGAAATTGATGTTGTAATGATCCTTCCACCGTTCAAGTATACTCCACACAAAATTACCAATTTACCCTTCTTAAGCACAATTACCATTTTACCCCTACACTTCACAACCCCGTAACTTCCTCATCCGAACTCCGTTTTCGACGTGCCACCTGTCTACGGATTCAGCGTTCCGAGACCTACACAATGGCACAAGCAAAATATACAAACAGTATACCAAACAAAAAGTCAACTTTTAGCCATATCCTTCTAGGGGTAAAAACGTCATTTTTGCATTATTTTAATATTTTACAATTTTTGGATTTTTCGGAGCGTTACACCATTTTCACAAAATACCGTGAACCATGTCCAAAAATCAATAAATAAATTCGAAAAATCATCTGATAATCTTTTCAAATTATTGCAATCAAATCATGCAATCAAATATTCAAATCATTTAACTATGCATGCATCACAGTTAAAATCAAATTTCCACGCATTGTGCGTTCGACTTGTTACCTGTTTGCTCTGATACAAGATTGACAAAATCCGCTCCAAAAGTGCTTTGCTAACCGTGCCCGGTCCTACTTCCATTTGACACCTCAGTCAATGTACCTAAAATAACTTGAACAATATATTGGTTAGACAAGGGATACATACGTCTCGAAATACAAACCAAGTAGAATCTGTCCTCGTGGGTTTAGAGGTCACCGCCCACGTCTAAACCCACTAACCCCCGAAGAACCGAAAAAGGTGAAACCTCGGCCCCTTCCTAGCCTTAGGCCAATATTTTGATTCAGTTTGAGCTTCATTCTAATATTCTCATCACATTAAGAACCTATAACCACTTTCCTGAAAGCATGGGAGGTTCATGAATATCGAACTAATAACCTTGTTACGTTGAGCATATACAACTATATTGAAAACATAACCAATCACCTCAAATTTTATACCATTGGATTCAAACTTAAAAAAGGAATATTTTTCATTTTAATTGTGGTGGCAGAGGAGCTGCCATGCATCGCCATGCGCCGCCACGCGCCGCCATGTGCTGGTGGACGGTTAAGCAGTAACTCCCCATGCGCACACTCTTTGCACGTGCCAATCAACTTCCAGCTCGAGCGGGTCGATATGTGATCCTACAACGGGTCCCCAACCTAAAAATCAAATCTGGTACTAAATTTCTTAATTCCTTTCCATTTTCGATGAATAAAACACTTAGATTACACTAATAATTCCAAAACTGTATTTCCACATTTAAAGGCATCGATTTCATCTTAAGGCCATACTTGGATGGTCGAATTCAAAGCCATGGGTTAACCTGAGTCCCAGCTACCCTTACTACACCACCACACATTAAAAAAACACGGTTCATCTCGGAAAATTGAGAATAATACTTAGCTATCCTCAATTTCCATCGAATTGGGCCCTAACTTTTCATCCTTCGTCAAAAATCACAATTTCCTCTTCCAACCTTCAATTCTCTCCCCGTCATTTTCGATGACCCTCGACACGACCTACTCTCGTTCGAACCGTTAAATAGAATCACCCCTTCTTTATTTCCTGTGTTGTGTCACCGTCGTGCCACGGGGAGAATAACTCACATGTGTTTTCGTTGGTTTCCCCCCAAAACTACAATGTGTAACACCCTGAACATTTGAAACTAGGAAAATAACAATTTTACCCCTAAGTCAAAGTGTTGACTTTTTACTACGGACCTCTTTTGAATATTTGACTACGGACCTCTTTGAATATTCCGAGAAGACCGTTAGACGGGAGCAGGGCTGGTCCGACTTTCTTGGAAATTAGGGACGCGTCTTGTCACCATGCTAGAAGGCCCCCATTCTTTTTGTCAAATTTTGTACAATCCCTTAAAGCCATCTGACCAACCATGAATGACACCTTCATTCATACCCAAGTGACACTTGTCACTTGAGGAAAAATCCACCAATTTGTTGGTGACTCATCAAACAAGCCATGTAAAATTACTAAACTTCACCTGGTATTAAAATTACTAAAACATCCCTGAGACATTTAGACCCGTAACGGTCACGCCCGAACTCCGATTTTGATGTACTGCCTATCTATGGACTCAGGTCTCGAAGACCTAAGCAACAATCTTTGTGAAAGGTCAAAAACTATCCTGAGCAAGAGGTCAACTTTTGACCACGTAACTTAGGGGTAAAAACATCAATTCTTAAATTAAGGTCAACTTTTGACCACGTAACTTAGGGGTAAAAACATCAATTCTTAAATTAATTTACCAAATTGTCCTTATTTCTGGGATGAGTGGTTACATAAATGACCTTCTTTGGCCGCTGTATTGGACGCATGTGCCACATTACTTGGCCTTCGTGCCATCAAATTGTTCATTTGTGCCATCTTACTTAGCAGTGGTGACATCGAATTAGCTTTTTGTGTCATTAAATTGGCTTTTTGTGCCACTTTATTCGAACTTTGTGCCAATATACTTGCCTCTCGTGCCACCAAATTTAATCTTTCATTAAAGTGGGTTTGATGGACCTTTACCTTGTCATTAGGGAGAGTTTAATGCACTTTTACCGTGCCATTAGTGACGATTTGATAGGTATTTACCTCGCGATTTGAGTGGGGTTTATGGGATCTTTACCTTGTCATCAGAGCTGGTTTCACTGAGCCCAAAAATTAACTTTATCTTTCCCGAGTTACCTAATTTACTACCTTAGCGTAGAGATGTGATGATTTAAAGCAACAAAGACTACAACATCACAAGAAGGAACATATTAGCATCCTGAATGTTATGGAAAGGTTGTTTGATGAAAGCAAGCCAATTGAACTTTATAATGCCTCGTCAATAGACATAGAATGAGGCAAGTGCTGCATAATTTCATTTGAACACGAAAAAATTTCGGGTCGGAAGCACTTGGGTTCATTGCTACATCAATTGGTCTCTATTTTCTTGTCTAGGGCGATGTTTTCTAGGAGGACTTCGATTATAATTAGAAATGAACCTTTTTATATTGGAAAAAAAACTCTTTATTGCCCTAAACAATTGTGCCATGCCTTAATTTTGAAAGGAAAATTTAATTTTGACAGAAATATCATTGATATAGCTCGATACATGTTTCAAAAACATACGCAAAAGCTTAGCCATAAAAGGTATAATTGAACTGAAATTGATCCATTTGGAAATGAGAAAGTTCGTTAGCTGAACCAATCAAATTTTTTTTATATAATCAGATTGATTTCATTGTCCATAGTTAAAAAAATGACGCAACACAAGCTAACAAGGTTTATATGCGTAAACCCTGAAGTAACATAAACTGGAGTCCACTAAAAAATAGCTGAGAAACTCCCAATTATTGATTGAATAAAATATAAAATAATCCCAATATAATGTTTAAAGGTTGTTTATATACCTAGTAAACCCATGGTTAAAAAGGAAAGCAAAACCCTAATTAATAAAAATCCTGAAATATCCGAAAAACATTAAAGCTAATTTTTAGTCCCTAAACGACCTTATTTGGCTAAAAGGATACATCATAGGATACTATGTGTGTATTGTCTCTCTCATCATTCCTTTTTTGGAAGGGTATCATTCGTCCCAATTTGAACTCAGATGCAAACCTATACAATACTACTACCCTTTTTTTTTTTTTAAGTTTTTGCTTCATATTTTCTTTGATCCATTATGCCATCGTTTCTACATCAGTCTCCTCCACTTGAGAAGAATTTGACATCGAGTAATCATCAAGATAAAAAGCTACATCTTCACGAAACTCATATATGTCAGCAACATTGAAAGTATTGGAAATTCCTACAGACTTCGTCAAGTCTACCACATAGGCATTGTCGTTGATTCTTTTAAGCACTTTGAATGGTCCATAATTCTTCTGTTTCAACTTGTTGTATGTACCAGCATGAATTTGCTCCTTCATCAAACAGACTATAACAAAATCACCTTCCTAAAATACCTTAATTCGCCTGTATTTGTCTGTAGCTGCTTTGTACTTAGCATTGGTCTGCTCCAGCTTTTGTTTAAGCTCATATTTAATAACTAGTACACCCTCATCATACTTTTTTTCAGCAACACTTACTTGATGACCTGTTTGCAGCTTCATCAGGTATGCCACATGTGTAAAACATGCATGGTATAAAAAATTGCAAATGGAGACTTCCATGTTGCACTATGAACTTCATTGTTGTAAGGTAATTCCGCATGTGGAAGAACATAATCCCACTGCTTTAGCTGCTCACCACAAATCCTACGCACCATGTTCCCCAAATTTCTATTTGTCACCTCAGTCTACCATCAATTTGATGACGAGCAATGCTACTACGATTCAAGGCAGTACCAAATATCCTCCACAAGATAATCCAGAAATGGCTTATGAACTTGATGTCTCGATCGGAAGTTACTGATTTAGGCACCCCATGAAGTCAACAACCTCTCTGCAAATGCAATTTGGCTATGTTGGATGCATCTGATGTCTTCTTACAAGCTATAAAGTGTGCCATCTAGAAAAACTTATCAACCACCATAAAAAATAGAATACACGGCCCTCTGTATACAGCGTTAGCCCAAGAACGAAATTCAAAGCTACATCATGCGAAATACCTTTAGGATATAAACCAGTATTTTGAACTTGACCCTTCAAGACCTAACAAGAATAACAATTCTTCATAATAGTTACAACAACTCGCTTTAGTTGTGGCCAATAATACCTTTGCTCCAACTTGAGAAGGTTTTGTCTTGACCATGGGGGTTTGGCTTATGGATTCTGCTTCTGGGTCTGATTTTGATTCAGCCCTTTATCAAAATTCCTACTACTTCCTTCATTAACTCTCCTAGGCTAGAAGTTTGAAGGTTTTGATGTGCTTTGCTGCACGGATTTTCGCTTATCAGTAGAGAAAACAACATTAATTTCATATGTTCCTAGCATATTCCTCTAGTAACGCATTTGATGTTTCTCTTTTTCTATGAATTTAGCCTTCATTGCCACATTTATTTCCTTATGCAAGGTCCAATAATTCTCCAAACTAATATTCTCTTGAATAAAAGGATTCACCCTATTCACATACCTTGCCATTTTCTGATTCTCGATCCCCTTTAAGTTGTTATTTTCTGCCAAACTCATGAACTCGTTCGTATACTCAGCCATTATTCTATTTCCTTGTGCACATTCCATTAACATTCAATACAAAATCTATTCATAGTCAGTAGTAAGAAATTATCCATCAAAAGTTGTTTCCTCTTTCTTCACGTCTAACTGTTGTTTTATCCTTGTCTTTGTTTGGTGTTCTAAAGTTGATCCCACTAAGCAACCGCCATGCTTTTCATATGGAAAAAAAAATCATCTTTACCATCTTGGCCTTAGGAAACTCTATGATCTTAAAAAATCTCTTTATTTCCACCAGAGATCAAATTCACCCTTCAAAGTTGGTAATACCGGCTTCAACGCGATAGTCATCAAAGTTGTTTTGGTTAATGTTATTACTTTGTTGTGGCTTTTCAATTTCCTCTTTAGAATAAGACTCACTTTCTTGCTCGCGAGGCCTCCAAGGGTTTCCTCTTTTTTTACCACCCTGGTTGTTGCCTCTGTGCCACGTCGATTATTCTCAAGCAAAAACGCACGAAACTTCCCAATTTGAGTGGTCAATTCAACAATATGATGGTTCTAGGAATCCATATCCACTCGAGTGACAGGGGGCATTGACAAGACCCGTCTCGAAAATAGTTTTGATAACCGTGCATGGTCCTGTTTCTGTCTGACAAGTCTATGGAAGTCCCAAAAATACCCTTAACACATCGTAAACCACCTACTCCCGTTTGAAAAGTAAGCAAGAGATCAAATTCACCCTCTAAACCCGATCAGACAAGGGATACATGTACAGCTGGCTAACTTATTCCTCCGCCTCTCGAGTAGCCTCAATTCTCGTGCAACGGCTCTAGAGGGTTTCAAAACCAATAAAACAGTGTGAGTGGACCTAAAAAAATATTTTAAAACATAATTCAAAAACATAATTGTTGCCCTCCATTTTAAAAGCTATGCTTGCATGAGGAAAATTCCATAAAATCTAGTAAATAGGAAATAAAACATAAAACCTCAAAATACATGCAAAGTAAGAAATCCGGCAATTATCAGAAACAAGTCCATCTAAAACCATATAAAAAAATATGATCACAACCACACACAAATCAACCTATCCTCGATGCTTGAATCTCAAACCATCACATCACATAGCCACTCGGGGATACAGCATCTGAGGGCCCACTCGAGGATACAACATCCGAGCGTCCAAATACATATATCACATTACACTACCGGTAGGCCAATCATCATAACACATAACCACTCGAGAACTATGGAGCCCAACCCGATGTTCGAGTGACCACCCAGGGATACAACATCTAGGTGTCAACCACATAACTCAACCATTTAGGGATACAGCTTCTGAGTAGCCATCCATGCATATAACAACCCAGCAATTCGATGAGGGTTGTTCGATATATCATAACCACATAGATCCAAAATATACATATACAGTTTCTCGTAAGATGTGTATTAGCCAATTATTAGAAGATTATTCAAAACTAACCATTATCGAGAAAACACAATTAAAGCATACATAAAACATTTCCAATCCAATCATAAACTGAGACCTTCGGGCCTAAGCCCAAAACATAGCTCAATCACAACCTTGTATAACGTGCAATTAAATATAGATAAAATCACCAAAAATTATGTAAACTCTCCAATAAAACAACATAAAAAAACATAGAAAACCACTCAAAATAATTAGGTATGCACATTTTTCGGTACCGAATTGTATGCCTTTCCATAAATCCTGAAACCTCTCCCACCTGTCATAATTCACTCTTAGGGTCACTAAGCATCCCAATTAACTCACACATCAATCCCTTAATTTTCTGAGATTTTTAAAAGATTTTTAAATTGAAACATAAACTTCAAATAGTCAAAATTGCCCCGAGACGATTTCCAATCGCCTCGAAAATTGTACTGTTGGACTCGTAACATCAAGATGATGGATTTCATGTTGACCATTTTTCGAGATGACGTGTCATGTGCCCCCACGAGCCACCAAAAGTACCTGCGCGTGGGCTTCACACCCAACCACTGTTCATCTCCTTCCTCAGGGCATCAAACCTGTTTTCTAGTAAAATGGGTCGCCTGACCCTAGGAGTCCAACCTGGTTGTTCCTTCTTCCATTCTTGGTATTTTCCATTCCTTTTTTGTCCATCCTACAACTAATTACCTCAAGATAAGCACTATGATCTTAAAACCTTGAAAACTTACCTTGAATTTACAGTTTAAGTTTCCAAGGTTCATGACCATGTCATCCCAGTCAGTTTCTGCCTCGTTCCAGTGTCCAAATCGTTTCCTTTTCATCCCAAACTGGTCGTCTAACCTCCAGAAACACAGACGACATATTGTGTCTCAAGTATGGGCTCAAAAACTAAGAACTCGAAGTGATACCTAACGGTTCCAAGTTCCTCCCTTCATTATTTCATCATTCTTCTCACAGTTTCTGTATAGATTTCACTCTTTCTTCCTTTTCTAATTTCACTCCTCTCCTCCTTCCATTCTCCTTGGTTCTTCCTCGTTTTCTGATCACCTCCATATTTTCCAGTTTTTTCCGCTCTTTCCTCTCCATCGAACCCACTCAACCCACTTTTTTATTTTTTTCTAACCATGCGTCTAAGTATATATACATCTATATATAGATAAAAATAGAAGGTAGGTGTCACGACCCGACCTTCTCCAATATGATATTATCCGCTTTGGGCTCAGCCCTCACGGTTTTGTTCTCGGGAATTCACGTGCAACTTCCCAGTGGGTCACCCATCTTGAGATTGCACTAACCCCTACTCGCTTAACTTTGAAGTTCTCTAGGAATCCAAAGCCAGTGAGCTCCCAAAAGACCTTCTATTGGATAGATACATATATGGCGCATCCCCCATATCTCCCTGAGCGATGTTGGATTTCTAACCATGCCCCCAAGGCACGGGTCCTCACAATCCTCCTCCATTGGGGCCCAGTGTCCTCGCTGGCACACTCAATTCTGGCTGGGGTTGGGCTCTGATACCAAATTGTCACAACCCGACCTTCTCCAATAGGATATTATCCGTTTTGGACCCAGCCCTCATGGTTTTGTTCTCGGGAGCTCACGTGCAACTTCCCAATAGGTCACCCATCATGGGATTGCACCAGCCCCTACTCGCTTAACTTTGAAGTTTTCTAGGAATCCAAAGCCAGTGAGTTCCCAAAAAGCCTCATATTGGATAGATGCGCGCCGACACATATATGGCGTATCCCCAGATCTCCCCGGGCGATGTGGGATTGCTAACCATGCCCTCAAGGCACGAGTCCGCATAGTAGGTCAGTAGTAGGAAAATGGGAAGAATATTTTAGAACTTTCTAAGGTATTCTAGGTTAACTAGAAAATGACCAAAATGCCCTTGGTGGCAAAATTACCATTTTTCCTTTCACCATTTTGACTAGTAACCCTCTCTTTCGACCTTCGATTCAAGCATGTTACTGCCCATGAACTCAGGATCTCGAGACCTTCGTAACGGCCTTCTCGGAATTCTCAAAAGAGGTTCATAGCAAAAAGTCGACATTTTGACTTTTAGTTAAAAAGTCAACTATTTGACTTTCATGGGAAAAATGGTCAATTTTTCAAATCTTGTTTTCTTCGAATGTCCGGATCATTACAACCTACCTCCCTTAAAAAACAAATTTCGTCCTCAAAATTCAAATACCAAGGACACTAACATAGTGTAATCATCTAAAATGGGTAGTTTAACTAACCACGCGAGCACCCGAATGACTGAGCTCAACATTTCCCGAGCCACACCTGGAAACCGCACACCATCACTTCTAAACGGGTCTAAATTGGCTATGCCTTCCAGGGACTAGTTCCTCTCAAAATCTCATCCTCGAAATTCAAGTCACTAGTTGGGGTAGACTCACAAATTCAACATTAAATAACTTTTGATAAATTCTAAGTTTCTTAGACGCTTATCAATAATAGCTTTCAAATCCTTAACTCAATATAAGAGCCACCCTGCTGCATCCTCTCATTCAGGTTCTAAAATCCACTATCATAAATAAGCTGACCCCAAGAACTACGCGGGTCAGCACCTAAGCCATAACCATATGGTTATCACATCAACACTATATATTATCCACTAATGCACACAAATCTCAACCAACTTACCTCAAGGTATTACAAGTTTTTATGTATAAACTGCCCAAGACCAAACTCAACATCGCTTAGCCATGCCAAAAAAAAATCACTCAGTACCTTTTAATTACCTCTTTTAAGCTTGGCCTATGCCAGCCAAACAAAATTAATTACTAACTCAAACCTGTGTTATAATAAAGAAAAACACGAGATATAAATTTATACTTCAATCATATCCATTAAGATCTCAACGATTTGATCATCACCCAAGGTGAAAGTCAACAACCACTTATGTTTCAAATCTTATAACTATAGACCATGGTACTTGGAACCTTGCCAACCATAATAGTTTCCTCGGCTAAACTGGACCCCACATTTCCAAATCCGTAGACATCAGGATAACACAACTTACTCAAACACAATTAGGAGAATACTCAAAATTAAACTCAATAATTTAACAATCTAATCCATAATACTTCAATACTGATCGAATTGCATAAAGCATTTTGAAAATGGTTTTAAACATCGTCTGAGTCACATTCAAGCAAGCATCACAATAGTAATAACATAATCTACAAGTTACGTTATATCAAGAATAAGGTCAACACTACCATCACAAAATCCATATCACAAGCACAGTCACCCCATGCAACCTCACAAATAGGTTGAATCCAATCTCAACTCAACTTTTAATTTTCTCATCAAATCAAGACATTACCGAACTTGAGTTCATTCTGAACTCCCATTCATTATATAAGAGCATAACCAACGAGTTCCCTTCCTAACTTCTCGTCAAAGTTTGTAATTCCTTGGTCATGTCACAACTCTGAGTTCTAAATCAATACCATAACTACGACACTAATGCCCTTTCTTTAACACAAAGTGACGTCACCACTAATCATTTCTTAGTTAAACACAAGATTTTCAAATAGGTGGTAGAACACTTGTGTCCTTAATTCCACATTATAACCAATACTCAGAAGTAGAAACATACATCTCCTTTATTGATTTTCCTTCCTTTTTCACCCCTAAGTTCCTTGGTCTCATATATCAATTGCTCACCACGAATCCATATAAGGACTTTGAGTACTTATAAATCAAACTACCATCAACCAATTCATTGATAACTTCTTAAAATCCTCGTTCTTGCCTACTTGCATGTCCCAATATTTCTGTCAATACACCTTATACCTTTAAAACATAGCATTCTCATATATTCTACTCAGATTATGATTTTCTACATAAACTTCTTTTAGACAACACTTCTCAACCTTTGATCAATTTCACCCAACCTTGCTTTCTCCAATTTTAAGTTCTATGACAGGACCCGCCCCGATCCTCTCTGGGACCACATGGGGACGTGCCCTGCTCCCGTCTGACACCCATAATAATGTTCCAGTTTTTAACCTTAAACGTTCAAATGCATAAAACCCCAATTAAAGTTTTACATCAAATCCGAAATAACACATGTCAGACAAGGGATGAAATCCAAATTACAAGTTGCGAGCACGACTCTAACATAAACCTGCGGGTACACCGCCCAACAGGGGTTCAGGTACGCAGAAGTGGATCTATGCCTCAGCTTCAGGTCCCTCCTCTACCTCATTAGCACGACCTGGAGGGGTTACCAAAACATCAAGGGTGAGTGGGCCGAAACTCAAGTTTATAAAATCGTTTAGTAAGTAAAACATATAATTTACCCCTCCGTTTTCCAAACATGCATGCATCAGAATTTAAAACCATAATTCATATAATATGTATCATAAGGCATATAATAAAACCATAAACATAATTTTAGCCACTGCACTGTACACTCCGATCTCGACATCCCCAATGTCTGACGTCCCTGACGTCCAATAAGGTCACAATCACAAGGCTACGCGTGCCACTCGGGTCTCAATTCCGAGTTCAATCCCCGAACCCCGTTCGGGTACAGCATCCCCGATGCTTAGCTTCATAGACGCTGGACGTTCTAGACGTCCGTAACCACTCCGGGGTACCTCATCCGGAGGAGACAGCATCATAAGAATGGATCTATACAGTGCAGTATTAAATACATTTTATTGATATCCACATGCAAAACATATATGTATACATAGATAAAATCTGAACCGACCGTTACGTTTCATCAGACGGTCACATGCCCAAATACCGTGAAACGTGCCATTACCATAATTTCCATATCATCAAAACCGTTATTTGTTTTTAGCATGTGAATATATATAAGTAAACCAGAAAAAATTTATGCACGCAAGGGTTTAAGAAAACGGCCCACTCACAGTACAATCCTGCTGAAAACCGAACGTATACCCTCGGTCTGGTACAATTGTACAATCCCTGTCATATCCAAAGTATACGTAAAGGTCAATTTAAACACCTAACATTCAACCATGAAATCCGGGGTGTTACAACCTTCCCCCCTTAAGAAATTTCGTCCCGAAATTTCAAAGAAACAAATGAGGAAATTGTTTTCGCATCTGAGCCTCAGGCTCCCATGTGGCTTCTTCCACATTCTGGTTTCTCCAGAGAATCTTCACGAGAGGAATCGTCTTCCGACGTAGTACCTTGTCCTTCCGATCCAAAATCTGCACTGGTTGTTCCTCAAAGCTCAAATCCCCTCGGAGTTCGATAGGTTGATCCTCCAGTACATGAGAAGCATCATGTACGTACTTCCGCAGCATCGATACGTGAAAAACATCGTGAACTCTAGAAAGTTCTGGAGGTAGTGCCAATCTGTAAGCACCTTGCCAATCCTCTCCACGATCTCATACGGTCCGATAAAACGCGGACTCAGCTTCCCCCGTCGACCAAAACGGATAATTCCTTTCCAAGGAGATAACTTTAGGAAGACAAAATCTCCCACTTCAAATTCCAATTCTCGAATCCATCGATCAGCATAACTCTTTTGGCGATCCTGTGCCGCCTTCAATCTCTCCTTGATAACTCGAACAGTTTCCAGGGTTAGGTCCATCAATTCCGGCCCTACAGCCGCTCGCTCTCCTATCTCCATCCAGCAGATAGGTGTCCTGCACTGTCGACCATACGGTGCCTCATAGGGTGCCATCCCGATGCTTGCCTGATAGCTGTTGTTGTAAGTGAATTCCATCAATGGTAAATGAGTATCCCATGAATCCTGAAACTGTAGCACACAGGACCACATCATGTCCTCCAAGGTCTGAATGGTCCTCTCAGACTGCCCATCGGTCTATGGATGGAAAGCAGTACTGAAACGTAGGGTTGTTCCCAAGGTAGCTTGCAAACTCCGCCAGAACCTGCAAGTGAAACGCGGATCACGATCGGACACGATCGATTCCGGCATACCATGCAGCCGTATAATTTCTTTTACGAACAACTGAGCCAGTCGGTTAGGTTTATAAGTCTCCTGAACTGGCAGAAAATGGGCTGACTTGGTTAACCGATCCACGATCACCCATACTCCGTCCACTCCACTCTGAGTCCTTGGTAACTTAAAGACGAAGTCCATGGTGATGTGATCCCACTTCCACTCGGGAATCGGAAGTGGCTGAATAGTCCCATACGATCTCTGCCATTCCGCCTTAACCTGCTGACAGGTTAAGCATGTGCTCACGAACTCAGCAATATCCTTCTTCATTCCTGGCCACCAATAATGGTTCCGGAGGGTACGGTACATCTTTGTACCTCCCGGATGCATAGCATAGGCTGAACTATGGGCCTCCTCAAGAATCTCGGCCTGTAACTCTACCACTGCAGGTACACACAAACGGCCCAACTTCACCAATGCTCCATCATCCCGGATGGTAAAATCCTGTCTCCCATCCGCATCGACCTCAATCCTGTAAATACAGAGTATCGGATCCTGAAGTTGTGCTTCGATGATCCGATCAATCAATACAGGCCGTACATGGAAGCTGGCCAACAAATCTCCATGCTCATCAGTATCCAACATAACTCCTGCCTTCCGGAGTTCCACTAGCAAAGGAAGATACACCATCCCCAGGTGTGCAACTGATCCCGCTGATTTCCTGCTGAGTGCATCCGCCAACATCATGTTAAGCTCCTTATGAGTGAATAGGTACTTTAGGCTCTGGTGGTCGGTGTATATCCGGAACGTTGCGCCGAATAGGTAATGTCTCCAGATTTTTAGAGCATGAACCACCGCTGCCAACTCCAAATCATGGGTAGGGTAGTTCAACTCATGAGTCTTTAGCTGTCGGGATGCGTAGGCGATAACCTTGCCAGTCTGCATCAACACGCAGCCCAAACCTTGTAGTGATGCGTCACTAAAGACCACGAATTCTCCACTGTCATCCGGCAATGCAAGGACAGGTGCAGTGGTCAATTTATCCTTCAATTTTTGAAAACACCGATCACACTGCTCGTCCCAAATAAACTTCACTCCTTTCCGAGTCAAACGAGTCAATGGTGCAGCAATTTTGGAGAAACCCTCCACGAATCTTCGGTAGTAACCGGCTAACCCGACAAAACTCCGCACTTCCGTTACCGTTGTCGGTCTAGCCCAGTTGGTCACCGCTTCAGTTTTCTGGGGATCCACGCTAATCCCATCCGTCGATATCACGTGTCCCAGAAAACCAATACTGCTTAGCCAAAACTAGCACTTGCTCAGCTTGGTGTACAACAGTTCTTGTCTCAGCTTCTCCAACACCAACCGTAGATGTTCCTCATGTGCTCGGGCACTCCTCGAGTACACCAAGATATCATCGATGAACACAATCACGAATTTATCCAAGTAGGGTCGGAAGACCCGGTTCATCAGATCCATGAATGCTGCTGGAGCATTCGTCAACCCAAAAGGCATAACCAGGAACTCGTAGTGTCCATAACGGGTTCGAAAAGCAGTTTTCGGGATATCCTCCTCTGAAATCCTCAGTTGGTGATACCCAGACCGCAAATCAATTTTCGAGAAGAACTGAGCTCCCCGCAACTGGTCAAAAAGGTCATCGATCCTGGGTAGAGGATACTGGTTCCTCAGTGTCACCTTGTTAAGTTGTCGATAGTCAATACACAAACGGAGACTCCCCTCCTTCTTCTTTACGAACAACACCGGTGCTCCCCACGGTGAAGTACTCGGTCGGACATATCCCAATTCCACTAACTCCTGCAACTGAGTTTTGAGTTCTTGTAACTCGACTGACGCCATCCGGTATGGTGCCTGGGATATAGGTCGGGTACCAGGGAGTAGTTCAATAGTAAACTCGATCTCCCGCGATGGCGGTAATCCAGGTAAGTCTTCCGGGAACACATCCGGAAACTCACGCACCACCGGTATCTCGTCGATACCCGGAGTATCAACCTGTTCCGACACGACATGCGCCAGATAACCCTGGCATCCCTTCCGTAGAAGTTTGGTAGCAGTAAGTGAAGAAATCACTTCAGGAGGCGAACCGTCACGCTCCCCCTGAAAGATAACCTCCGGCAATCCCGGGCTTCGCAGAATCACCTGCTTGCTACTCCAATCGATGAGCGACCCATTCTCCGATAGCCAATCCATTCCCAAAATTACATCAAAGTCGTGGATATCCAAAATAATTAAGCCTGCTGGTAAATCCACATCCTCAATCTTCACCGGGCACCTCCGAATCACCTGATTCACAAGGTACACGATGCCCATCGGGGTGCTAACACCCATTCCGCAATCTAAGGCTGATACCACACAATCAAGCATACTAGCACAACTCTTCGAAATAAAAGAATGTGTAGCCCCCGAATCCATCAATACACGTACAAGAAGGTTTAGGATATGTAGTGTACCTGTAACCACATCTGGGGCAGTCCTTGCCTGCTGCTCGGTCATAGCAAACACTTGGGCCCTAGGCCCTCCATTCCGTCCGAGTCCGCGCGCACCACACACAGCACCTCGGTCACCTCCCTGGCCGAGACCTCTATTAGTGTGGGAAGCCGTGCTCTGCACCACACTAGAGCCCCCAGCGTCGTTGTTCTTGGGCAACTGCGAGCAATCACAGGCATAGTGGCCCTCCTCTCTGCAAGCAAAACAAGTTACTGGCCTTGGCCTGTCCGAATGCCCACCAGAAGCACCGCTCCAAGATGAACGCTGCCCAGAGTTGTATCCTGATCCTCTGCCCTGAGAGCCTCCACGTCGACCTGACCAGCCACGACCCTTGAAGGATGAGGGTGCTCCCCTGTAGCCCCCTCCCTTGTTGTTCTTCTGACCTGATAACCCACAGTGTGGGCGATCCTGACGTCGCCCCTCGCCCGAAGGCTGTCGTGTCTGGTGTGCCGCCAGACTGGCCTCAACACGCATTGCAGCGTCGACCATATCTCTCAGTGAAGCATGAGTAGCAGCAGTCACACTTGCCCGGATCTCCCCTCGGAGTCCAAGCTCGAACCTTTGGCATTTGTCCTCCTCCGTGCTCACGAATGATGCAGCGAACCGGGATAGTTTTCCGAAAGTCTGCTCGTAGTCCGCAACGGACATATCTCCCTGCTCCAGCCGCAGGAACTCAGCCTCCCGTGCCGCGCGAAATGATCGCGGGTAGTACTGGTCCAGGAATCGGGAACGGAAAGCTTCCCAAGTAGTGGTATGGACAGACCACCCAGACATTTCAAGGCCGTTCCACCACTGGTAGGCTCCTCCTTCCAGCAAGAAGGCCGCCAAAGTTACCCGTTCGCCCGGAGGGCAGTGCATCACCGTGAAGATCCTTTCCCATTTGGTGATCCAATCATGAGCATCTTCGGGGTTCGATCTCCCGTTGAAAGGTGTGGCTCCCAGACGTTGAGCCCGCTCAATGCTTGCACATTCCATTTCCCTTTCCAGATCTTCGTCAGTTCGTATATGAGGAATTCTCCTAGGAGGCATAACCAACTGTCAAGAGGCATAGATTAGTTAACATTATCCTTAAAAGTCGAAAAGTAACTAGTACTAATCGCTAGTCTAGCATGCTGACCACAACCTAGTGCTCTGATACCAAGCTGACAGGACCCGCCCCGATCCTCTCTGGGACCACATGGGGACGTGCCCTGCTCCCATCTGACACCCAAAATAATGTTCCAGTTTTTAACCTTAAACGTTCAAATGCATAAAAACCCAATTAAAGTTTTACATAAAATCCGAAATAACAGATGTCAGACAAGGGATGAAATCCAAACTACAAGTTGCGAGCACGACTCTAACATAAACCTGCGGGTACACCGCCCAACAGGGGTTTAGGTACGCAGAAGGGGATCTATGCCTCAGCTTCAGGTTCCTCCTCTACCTCATTAGCACGACCTGGAGGGGTTACCAAAACATCAAGGGTGAGTGGGCTGAAACTCAAGTTTATAAAATCGTTTAGTAAGTAAAACATATAATTTACCCCTCCGTTTTCCAAACATGCATGCATCAGAATTTAAAACCATAATTCATATAATATGTATCATAAGGCATATAATAACACCATAAACATAATTTTAGCCATTGCACTGTACACCCCGATCTCGACATCCCCGATGTCTGACGTCCTGACGTCCAATAAGATCACAATCACAAGGCTACGCGTGCCACTCGGGTCTCAATTCCGAGTTCAATCCCCGAACCCCGTTCGGGTACAGCATCCCCGATGCTTAGCGTCATAGACGCTGACGTTCTAGACATCCGTGACCACTCCGGGGTACCTCATCCGGAGGAGACAGTATCATAAGAATGGATCTATACAGTGCAGTATTAAATACATTTTATTGATATCCACATGCAAAACATATATGTATACATAGATAAAATCTGAACCGACCGTTACGTTTCATCAGACGGTCACATGCCCAAATACCGTGAAACGTGCCATTACCATAATTTCCATATCATCAAAACCGTTATTTGTTTTTAGCATGTGAATATATATAAGTAAACCATAAAACATTTATGCACGCAAGGATTTAAGAAAACGGCCCACTCACAATACAATACTGCTGAAAACCGAACGTATACCCTCGGTCTGGTACAATTGTACAATCCCTGTCATATCCAAAGTATACATAAAGGTCAATTTAAACCCCTAACATTCAACCATGAAATCCTAGGCTGAAACCGGCCGGGAAAAGTCGCCCGAACGCGCTTCCTGAGACAATAAACCTTAATTTGACCAACTTAATGATCTCCGATCGACCCGAAACCACCGCTATTGGATCCGGATCGTCGAAACCTCAAGAATGGTGGTGGTCCCACCAAAAGTACTGTTCACACGCGCCCACACGCGCCAGTCAACGCAGGAACAGTCCCTGCTGACGTCACTGCTGACGTCAGCATGACGTCATGCTGACGTCATCTGACAGCTGTCAGGTCTGACATGTCAGACTCTGACAGGTGCCACGTGTCAACACTCGATTGGTCCACCTCACTGATCTGTCAGGCCACGTGTCAGATCTGACATGTGCCACGTGTCAGCACGGCACTGGTCCACGTCACTAACATGTCAGTGACACGTGGCAGTCCCAGATTGGGCCACGTCACTGACATGTCAGTGCTGACTGTGCACTGACATGTGACACGTGTCAGCTCACGGTTGGTCCACGTCACCTGACAGGTCTGACAGGGTGCCACGTCATCACCTCTGCCCTCAGACGGGTTGACCCGTATCTCTGCAACTCGGGTTGATTAGACCTGCGATCATGACCCGGTCACCATTTCTTCAATTCTCAACCATTTTCATTCTGGTTTGTTCCTACATACTCGTCTCAATCCCAGAAACAGTTCTACCTAATTAAAATCAATAAATAAGGACTGAATTGAAGACTTACCTCGATGCACAGTCCCGGTTCTTCCGTCGTCGTTTAACCACCGTTCAGATCACCTCCGGTCACGAACTCGAGCCCAAAAGGTTCCTATTAGTCCCTAGAGTCGATTTGGGTTAATAGAAAACAAACATACACGTTGGGATTCAAGTTTCCAAATCCTGAGTTTTTGAAAGTTTCCGGGTTAAAAACAGCTCACCTCGCCGCCGTCTGCCGCCGTTCACCGCCGTCTGCCGCCTCACCAGTCCAGTCCAGTCCAGTAGCACTCAAAGCAAGGGTCAGGTGCAACGTGGTGTGATGGTTTGGAATGGGCAGTTTGTGAGGGTGTCGGGTGAGAAAATATATAGAAATGGAGGGAAAGGGATGGACGGTCCAGATTAGATCTCAAGGATGAGATCAATGGTTAGGATGCAATCTGAAGGTTTTGAGATGAAGGGCTGAGATCAAAAGGCATATTAAATCCTAAATAAATGCTTAGTGGAGCTTGATCCAATCTAACCAATGGGTGAGTGACACTTGTCACTCACCAGGTGTCCTCCAATCAGAATATCAGAATAAAATATTCGACACGATAACCGAGACGCGAACCTCCCGATTTCACGCTTCTGACCATAACTTCCTCGTACGAAGTCCGATTTCGGCGTGCCGCCTGTCTACAGACTCAGGACATCGAGACCTACCTAACGGTCCTTGATTCATGTGAAAATTAGTTTCCAAACGAAAAGACAACATTTTCCCCCCAAAGTCCAAATTACGGTAATGCCCCTGAACTTCCGATAGTCATAACTTTTTCCCTGATCGTCCGAATTGGACGTGCCACCTGTCTATGAACTCGTGACGTCCAGAACCACGTCACGGTCACTGGTCAAAGTCCATTTGACCCACCAATCAAAAAGTCAACAATTTGGCCATACCATTCACAAGGGTAAAAACGTCAATTCATATATTAAATTACAATATTAAAATCCTCGAATTTCCGGGGTGTTACATTCTATCAAATGCTTTGGGTGAAGAAATACCTTAACCACTTTATAATTCATAAAATCTTGAACATATAGCTAAAGAATCGTACCTTTGACCAAACTGCAATCCTTAAGTGGGATCGTCCGATTTACAACGTTCTTGCGGTCACATACATAGTCACTGTTTTTTTTTTATTTCTAACCTCCACAATGTTTTATAAACATATAAGGAAACTGCCTACTATGAAATATAAACAAACAATCAAGTCAAGTTTTACATCACAAGTTCGTATCCACGAGGCCGACTTACCTGCACAACCCTTTAGCTAGCACCTAGGCCTTTGACATCAAGAAATCTTAGCATCATCCTCATAGTCACGTTTAGGAACTTCTCACACTCTAATCAATAAGTAAAAGTAACCTTAAGCATTGTGAATTCACCAATTTAATCACTAATATAATCAACATCACATGTCCTCTTCTATTATTATGGTACCATTATCATGACGCACTAAGCATCATTAATTTGATGCATAATCAACCTCTAAAAATTGAAATGTTGGATAACTAAGCTCCTTTGTAATTGTCGTACACTCCACATGACCATATATTCAAATTCTTCATATTCCCAAATCATAATGCAAAATAAAAATCTTAATCACATAACCATTCAATTAAATTACACAGGCCTAACCCGAATATAGAGTATTGTCACTTACATACTAATAACTCCAATAACCCAACCTTTACATGCACCAAACCGAATGGGTAACATAGAATGTTCAGGCATTCAACTCAATATCATCGACTTCATTCACTGTCCCTTAGACAATCTCATCTTACCATTTTAAACTTCGGGTCCTATTAAATTCCATGGATGGTGAATTTAGAACTAAACCAACTTTATGTCCATTCCCAAATTGGACAATTGAATTGCTCGAAACTTAGTCAACTCACAGATTCTTTCAGGTTACTAATTCGTAGCTTCCTTTAAACATCAGTAACTTTGAAATCTCATACAGTCTTAACTAAAATACCTTACTCACCCTTCAAGTCGTATGAAAATACCGAATACCACGAATATACCATTAGTTCTTAACTAACTAACAATTTAAGTAGCAATCACAATATATTACGGCACCATGCATAGGCCAATTCCCCAACAATTTTTACTTCAAATCCGACATTAACCAAAATCGATCACTAATTAAATAATCTCGATACTCCGCAAAGTATTTCTATCATATTTTCATAGGACTTACTAATAGTACTTCCAATTTGTATGTAAGATAATTTGTCTTAATGAACACCAAAAATAACCGTTACAGTACGATAAACATATAAACATCAGAAAATCATGTCACAACCACGGTCGTGAGACCACAACAACCTCTACACATTTCTAAACAATCTCTATACCACGTGATGCCAAAAACTTCAAAGCTAATTTTGAGATCCTAAACAATCTCAAAAACATCAAAACTAATTTTGAGATCCTAAACGACCTTATTTGTCAAAAATATTTGCCGTTCCTCTTGAACAATCTCTATAACCCATAATGTAACGACTCGGACATTCGAAAAAGGAAAATTTGGAAAAATTTGAAGAAAATGATGATTTTGCCCTTGGAATCGGGCGAACGGTTGACTTTTGCTTTGAGCGGTCAAACAGACTTTGACCGATGACTGTGACGTAGTTCGGGACGTCACGAGTTCATAGACAGGTGGCACGTCCTATTCCGACATTCAAGGAGAAAGTTGTGACGTTCAGAAATTCAAGGGTAATTCAGTAATTTGGTTTAGAAGAGGCAATTTATTGACTTTTCAAACGACATGGAATTTTCACGTAATTCGAATACCGTTAGGAAGGTCTCGATGCACTGAGTACAACAACAGGTGGCACATTGAAAACGGACCTCGGACGGATGAGTTACGGTTATAGAACCAGGAGGGGCATTTTGGTAATTTGTGAAGGAAGGGCAAAATGGTAATTTCAAGGCTGCAGTTTGAAACAGCCGTGGTGTTTTGTTGTGTGAATTGTTTAATCTGTTCAGTTAATTGTTTAACACTAAGAAAGGCTGAGGGGAAACACAAGCAGGTGGGATTGCAACAGAGACAGAGCACGGACACCATTGTTTTTTAGTTTGGGCTGGTTGCGGGAAACACAGCCACAGTGAGAGTGAGAGATTCCCACGAGCTGTTGGGTTGGACAGTTTGATTATAGAGAGTTAGAGTGAGTTGAGAGGATCATTTTGGAAAGGGAAGAATTGAGAACTTGACAGAAAATAGAATCGGGGAAAAAACTGGAAAATGGAGGGAAATTTCGAAAATTAATTTGTGAGTAGAGAGGAGCTAAACAGAGATTGGAAATAGTCTGTTGGACTCATTTCGACTTCAACCACACGAAAATTGAAGGAAATCGATCGTGTTTTGACCTCAAACTGGAGTTTCAGTTTCTGGGAAAATTCGAGGTGGAGTTCAGATGGTTAGAGGGATTAGAGCTTGAATTTGAGCTTGGAAGTCTGTTCTTATGGACCCTACGAAGCTTATGAGTGAACCAATTGAAGAAAACGATGAAGATCGATGAACTCTGATGCAGGAACAGTGTTCGGATGTTCATCGGAAACATGAGCTCGAATTGACGGATTGAGGTGAGTTCTGATGAAATTTAACTTACAGAACCATAATTGACTTTATAGTGATGCTTTCGAATAAATCAATTGAAGGAATGGAGTTAGAATTAAGCATGATTGAAACGGGTCATCACGCGGGTTGAACGGCCCATTTAAAAGTTAGCTGGGTGAGAACGATGAACAGTGCTTGCACTGTAGCTAGCGCGTGAGTTCCACGCGCAGCCACTCACGGAGGCGCGTGGACACGATTTCCGAGGTGAGTTCAACAAGACTTTTGTTCTATGCAATGTAACAGACATTTTAGCATTGGTTTCGAGTTAATCGGACACCATTTCGACATTGTTTCGAGGGTCCGAAGGTTTATGTTACGTTTTTAATTAATATTTAATTTCCGGAAAATTATGGCAAAGTAGTATAATGTTATTTGAGTCCTTAGTGACCATGGAGAATGATTTCAGACAAGATTCAAGATTTCTGGAAAATGTCAAAATTACGGAAACGCGTGCAGCTCGAAAAGCGAGCGATATGGACGGTGTGTGAGTGGACTTTGCTTTCTAAATTTAATGCATGCATAACTGTTTCTATGATTTCTACGATTATGATTATGACTGATGGCAATTACAATTTCCGTATTTATACATATTTCAATATACAATGCGTAATTGCACGTATTTCGAGACTATGGTTTCGCCTATGCTTTGATGATGGTTTAATGAATGTTTTATACGGTTTGTGCGTATCATGGTTTTGATGATGTTTGATTATGATTGTGAGTATGATTTACGGTTTTGACACGTATTTCGGGATTATTACGGATGTGCACGTTTTACGAGATTTCGAGTATGTTGTGGTTTGACCGTGGTTTTGGTGATTTGAATTTGGTATTTAAAATACGATTTGATTTCAAAGATTTAAAACGAATTTTGGGAAAAGTGATTTCGGGCTTGATGCCCAGTTCATAAAAGTGGCTTTGGTGAACGAGATTCCGGGTTTCGGAAACTTGAAGATGGATTTCCGAATTTGGGTTCGGGATGATGGTTCCGGATGCCGGTTTACGGAATCATTATTACAAATTCGTATTCGGGAATGGATGACGGAGATGATTGGGGATTTGAATGTGAAATTCGGACATAAGTCCTGTTTGATAAAATGTGATTTCGAATTGGTTTACGATGGATTCTCGATTTGTTGTGATTTACAAATGGTTTGGGTTTAAAGACCCGGTGCTATTGCTGGATGATGTTTTGGGTTTAAAGACCCGGTTGATTGATGACGGGGGAGGGCCCTTGATTGACATGTTTTGAGTTTAAAGACTCGGTTATTGTGATATCCCCCGAGGCCTATTGACTATGCTCTGAGTTTAAAGACTCGTTGATATCTTCGGAAGGCCTGATTATGCGCATGGTTTTGAGTTTAAAGACTTGGGCGCACTTGAGATCCAGCAGATTGATTGACTTGTGAATTACTGTTGATTTCTGATGTTTTCGGATGTGTTGGGCAATAGCCCGGTTTAGATGACTTGATGGATTTTAGGTTATGTTATGTACTTGGCTTTTGATTCATGATTTTGGGTCGAGGCCCCGTGTTTATTGTTTCAGGCTAAGGCTGAGGTTGAGCAAAGGAAAAATGATTTTGATTTTCATACACGATTTTCTTATAATGGAAATAAAACGAATTATGAAATGATTTTCGAATGCATGCGTTGGTTTTACGTGGAGGGTAGAAACGTCTTTTCTGTCACCTGTTTTAGAACTGATTTATTTTCGTCCATTCACACCTTTTGTGTTTTTATTGACCCTCCAGGTCATGGCGCGATGATCGAGGCTATTCAAGAGGTGGAGGCATGAGTGGACACACGTTTGATTATCCCTTATTTGGCAAGTGTTGAGGGTAAATTGGGAACTTCAGTCGACTTGCCAGACGGGAGCAGGACCGGGCACAGTTATCAATGTCCCTTCGGGGACGGTCCTGTCACATAAGACCACAACAACCACTACACATTTCTAAACAATCTCAAAAAATTCAAAGCTAATTTTGAGATCCTAAACGACCTTATTTGTCAAAAATATTTGTCGTTCCTCTTGACCGATTTCTATAACCCGTGAGACCACAACAACCACTACACATTTCTAAACAATCTCTAAAACTTCAAAGCTAATTTTGAGATCCTAAACGACCTTGTTTGTCAAAATATTTGTCGTCCCTGATAAGAAAAGGTGTCATATGCCCATTATGAGTTTGGACATAAATCTGAAAATTACTATTGTATAATTTTTTTTCAATTTTCGGTCCATCTTTTCTTTGGTCTGTTATGCCATCTGTTCTACATCAAAGAATAAACAAATAGATCTAGTTTCGAACTTTTCTTTGGTTAAGTTTACCAAACCCGGCCTAGCTCTACTTATTACCAATGATTAAATTATCATTTTTCACATAAATATCAACAATCAAATTTATGAAAATACCACAGATATGTCAATATTGATATCATTCACGCTCAATAAAAATGTTGAAAACTCATTCCAAAACTTGGAAATTTTGAATGAAATTTTAGAAAAAACTTAAGTACCTAATAATGCTAATATAAGACTAATGAAGATTATAAAATGAGTTTTAATAATTATATGATATATAATATGATACAATATGATATGATGATGACTAACAATATAAAACCTTAAACATAAAGATAAATTAAAATATAATTTTATTGATAATTTCACACCAATAATTATTTACTCGTTGAATTTCACTAAAAATAAGTAGAGTGTCTATTACATTCGAAATTGTATTCGGTTTCATCTACTATGATACAATAAATTTACCAAGTGATGTTGCTTGACTAAGTGGAAAAGTATTGTTGGACATAGTGTGTGTATATATCTATCTATCTATCTATCCATCTTTTGAGCTCCCTATTTTTCCTCCCTAGATAGGGTAATTATGATTTATTGAACTGATTTGTCCATATCCTTGATGGAAATGAGGAACTTCGCAGCCTCCATAACCATATTGCATATCCTCCATAACCATATTGCATTTGAGGAAAATAGTTATCTAATTGGTCGTAACCATACTAACTATAAACATAGAGTTCATTTTAGTTGTTATTATGATTGGTTCCTAAGCTCGTATAATCAAAACTAATTGCTATAAAATCCTCAGAAAATGAGTTTTCATATTCTTCACATATGTTGCATGTTCTGGTGTGGCCTTTCATGACATCATATATTCCTACTCCACTTTCTCTACATCCATGATCAAAATCTCATGAGTAAAGTCTGCCTCTTCAGTAAATGAGCTCAATTGCCCACCAACTTGGAACATTTGTTCTTTTCCTCGTTATCATCCCCTCTACTTTAGTTTATTCATATTTTTGAGTATTTGATATTTTGGGTTTTTTCCCCTCAAATTGATTAAATTTTGAGTCTCTACTTGTAGTTGGTCTGATTGTGTTTAGGTCTAAATAAGAGTATAGGTGGAAATAATTGATATCGGTTAATATCATGGAAATTGGACGAAATATCAATATATCATGGAATTGGAGAAAAATAAACTATTCTAAGACCAAAATCTCAAAATGCAGATATATTTATAAAAATATCACAAATATTTAATTGATACATATATTTAATCTAACAAAAATATCATGAATATTAATTTATTTTTATTTATAGGCTTAATTTGATTAGTCTTATGATACCATTTTGTACGAGATGATATACATTGAATTTATAGGCTTATGATACCATTGTACGAGATGATTGTTATTGAATATTTGGAAAAAGGTAACACTACGTATGTATAGGAGTTGTATAGAAATATAATATCAAATGATATGACATATTTAATTAAAAAAATTAATTTATATCCAATTAATATTATAATTTATCTTTTTTTTTTGTTGACAACTAATTTGATATTAGTTTTTGATATAAATTTTTTATAATCCAATTATTTTTATTTAGAAAAAAGAAAAAAAGATCCATGGTTATAATCTACCACAAGGCCAACAGGCACGTCCATTCGATACCAAACCTTGCAATACCCAAGAGGGTTGGTGGCATGCGGTGTGCTGTGGACGAGTCAGAGCCGCTTCACGCTCTTATCCATTTTCCACTGGGGATGCCGACGTGGCCAAATTTGTCATTTTCTGAGATCGACGTCTAGTCAGTCAGTCAGTCGGAAGCACAGACGGTGCGTACGCCCTTTGGTAACTCTTACAAAACTACCGAATACTGAAATTAGGATACAACACAAAAGATGTGCTCAGCGGCAACGCCTTAAAATATGTGCGACTTCAGGGAAACAGGCACGAAGACAAGCCTGAGACGAGTCTTTGCAACCAAAAAGACTCATTTTGGTCCACTCACTCGTAGATTCCGCTTTTGATTTCCAGAGGTAGGTAGGTGTCCTGCTCCTTATTCAAATCCACCACATTTTTTTTTGTATGGCAAAATAGTGTTACCATTTTGTACGCGATGGCTGATATTGAATTTATAGGCTTTATATGATTATTGTTGTTTCAATTTTTTTTTTTCGATTTGAATCGGAATCAGAAGCTTGAATTTCTGAATCTAAATCACCACTTGTTTAGGTGGATAGCTTTGGCAGAATTGGTGGTGAATTCGAGCTTTTTTGAGGATGACAATGGAGGCTACGGTTGCGCAGACGTTGCAGTTTTCGATATGGACTGATTCTGGCAAGGTTGTAAGGCAGCCGAGCGGTTCATCGTTCTTCTCTCAGAGACTCAAGGACCAAAACAAGCTTCAGGTGCTTGCTGCAGCTCACCTACCAACCTCAAGAGCCTTTAATCGCCAACGTCATGCCGCTTTGGAGGCTTCATGCTCTTACAATAAATTTACAGGTACTCGGTTAAACATTCAATCTGTTTATTGGTGAATGAGAATTCATGTTATTTTAGGTAACTCCATAAGGCGAAGGATTTTATCAAAGTATAGATGATGGTTTAATTGTGCGGTGACTGATAGAAAAAATCAAACATTTAGAAGGTATATGAGAAAGGTACTTTCTTATTTTATAGGGAAAATTTTGTATTATTCTCTCTCTAGTTGAGAGATACTTTTCATAGTCGTCTATAGCTTCAACAATTTCTAAACTGAACTCCTGTAATTTGGAAAAAAATGAAAACGTTTATGAACAGAATCTCATACTCCATGTTTATCACTCTCTCCCTCATTCATCTCATGTATACTTGTGTACATATTACCTGCAATTTATTTTCTTATTGAGGATTGACTTTTAATGTTAAATATTACTTCTGTAGCTTCAATAGTTGAATCTGGGAACTTTCATACTCCATTAGATGATTCTCTGGTTTTGAAGGTATGCATGACTCTCTTTTTCTATTTTGTTTAGTCAATGAAATCTGGATAATATACTCTTTTCTCTCTTACTTAATTACGTGATCTATTGTCTGTCAAATGGAATTGTAAACCGTGGTCCTAATATAAAGCAAGACAACATATGTTTACTTCCTATTTAATAATGCATGTGGCCAACTGCGCATATGCATTTGTGTAGAAACGATTTTGTTCCTCAGTTCTCATCTCAGAAGGTTTTTTGGCATATATCTAACTGGAAGTTAATATAATTGTAGAAGCAGGCTCAAGCGGTCGAGCCATATTTAAGTGGACGCTGTATATATCTTGTTGGTAAGTCTCTTTGTAATCCCTTCATCTTAGTCTAGGACTTTATTACTGTGTACCTCAATAAACTAGTCTGAGTTTCAGGTATGATGGGATCTGGGAAAACAACTGTTGGCAAGGTTTTGGCACAAGCAATTAATTATACTTTCATTGATAGGTTTGTACTCCATCTACTTTCAAATTTTTTCTTCATTAAAAAAAAAAAAAATTCATTCTCTATTTGGATTGCATAAAGAATGAGGATAGAAAATATGAAGCCTTAATGGAAAGGATTAAATTTTCAAGCTGCTTGGAGGTCTCAGAAACTATCCCAATGAAATTGTAGATCTTGGAAAATGAAATTTCTGGTATCCTTGTGTATTTCTTTCTATTTTTGGCATATCAGAAAGCTGTAGTATTCCTTTTCATGATTGTCTGGTGATTTTGGTTATCAGTTTATGCTACTTATTAAATTGTACTCTGTATTTTATATTATGCTTGTGGATGCTCTAGTGATTCATTGGTGGAGCATGACGTTGGTGGAACTTCTGTAGCTGAAATTTTCAAACACCATGGAGAGGGCTTTTTTAGAGATAAGGAGGTCAGTGGAAGCTGTCTTCTTTTTATTCATTTCCTGCATATTTTTAATTTAAGAATGCAGTGCATTGAGAGAAATATCTGATTAACATTTAGAATCTGAAATTGCCTAAATTTCTAATTTTCTGTATGAACTATTTGAAGGTAATTAGTTTGGTGTCCATAAGTAGTGGTATATATATGGTGCCATGAGGTATTGAGGTGGCATATATATGATGCCATGAGGTGGCATATATATGATGCCCTGAGGTGGCATATATATGATGCCATGAGGTGGCATATATATGATGCCACGAGGTGCCATACGAAGTGGAAGGTGCTTGTCCTATGAAAATAGTCCGCATTTTATTGTGCATCAGAGTTGTTTTTTATACTTTGCAGGCGAATATTAGATATTTTCTTGTGGTTAGCTGGCTACTGCATAGTGACTGATTGATTTGGTCTCTGCCAAAGTGTCTTTTTATTGACCTCTTTCTGTTTTCTGCAGTTAATGGGATTCTTTTTAATTTTAAACCACACTAACCTTTAAAACTCTCTGGTTATTAGCTGTATGTGTGACTCTGTTGTTGCCTTTCAACTCAATCAAAATATTAAGCAACTAGCACTGATTGCTGTGAATATGATATGTAAGCATTTGCGTTGTGCCATTAGCACTAATTGCTGTGAGTATGATTTGTATGCATTTGCATTGTGCCTGTTAGATATATACAACTCCTGGAGCTTGGCACAGGAGTGAGTTCCAGTGCATCATGGTAAACATTAATAAGTACACTATGTCTAAATGCATACATATCAAATAGTGAAACATTGGTACATTGGTACTAGTTATCCTTTCAATACATGTGATGTTTTTGTTGCCTGTTAGTGTAGGGCTTTAGTGTAGTTATGCGTTGTTGGTTGAATTTTGTTCTCTCTGTTACCTTTTCCCTCTTTTCTATATTGGTTTACAAATATAGTTTGTTCCTTTTAGACTGAGGCTCTATGTAAGCTGTCTTCGATGCATCGTCTTGTTGTTTCTACGGGAGGAGGTGCAGTTGTAAGGCCTGTCAACTGGTTTGTATTAACATACTTGTGTATGTGACTAAGTTTTCTATGTTTGAGAATTCTCTATATACTAAATTGTGTTAAACATACACATCTCAGGAAATGTATGAAGAAGGGTATTAGTGTCTGGTTAGATGTACCCTTGGATGCCTTAGCTCGGAGAATATCAGCTGTGGGAACTGGTTCTCGCCCCCTTTTGCACCATGGGTCAGGGGATGCATATGGAAAGGTACACTCTTTTAGCTGAAAATTGTCAGCAGAATAGACCTTGTATTTATGATTGGTCAATCGAATGAAAAGGATACCTAGTTACTGGCATATTGGCATTTTTTGCATTTCATGCAGACTTTTATGCGCTTAACTAGTCTTTTCAAAGAGAGAGGGGATTCATATGCCAATGCCAACGCGAAGGTTTCCTTGGAAAGTAAGCTTGCTTTTTGGCTCTATTTTTCTTGTTAATGACCAAAAAAAAATAAATAAATAAAAGAGTTTCGCTTGTGAGATATTCATGGCTAGCATCCTTTATTGTGCAGAAGTTGCAGCCAAATTGGGTTATAGAGATGTGTCAAATCTCACACCTGCCTCCATTGTTATTGAGGTTTGTACTCACCCAATGGTACATTCTATGAAAGGGCAAAATGTTGAGGCATTATCATAACTTGGTTATTCTTTTGAGTGAAGTTATCCATTGTATTCTTGTTGCTTAGTTTGACGGCATCTTTTACCAGGTACTTGAACAAATTAAACGCTTTCTCAAGGAAGAAGATGGCCATTTGCATATGTTCTAAGACAACAACCTTGTTGCTTTCTCGTTGTGGTATATTGACATTCTATGTTTTTCTATTTAGCAACGAAGAATGAGTTATGTGTCATACTGTCAAAGCTGGTGGAGGTGAAAGTTGCAATGCTTCTTTTTCTTCTTGATAGTTAAGTATAATGAGTTATATTCCACTACAGCTTTGGGAATACCAGTCGAAGACTGGGTGGTTTAAGAATTCTGGAGTACTTAGACCTCCGTGAATCTGTGGTGGTTAGGAACGCTAGCGACAGTAGAGAAATGGCTGCTGATTTCGGCTAGTCTGGTGTTTCTCATGGCATATCTTATGCTTTGTAGTATTGTGTAACATAGTAGTTACTTGATTGTGTAACAGAGTATAATGCTCTCAAATAAAATTCCCACAGCCCCTTTTTTTTCAATTTTTTTACTTGATAAGATGAATATTTACTTGATTTTCTTTCTTCTTTTACCTATTAATTAACTTTAATTTTGTGATGAAATAGTAGACAATGATGAGTTTGGTAAGAATTCAGTAGAAATCGTTCAGACGTCATTAGGAAGGTTTTGGTGGAGGCGCGGATCAATTTGGAGAAGAAATGGAGTTACAGTAATTCGGTGGATGCCACGGAAGAAATTAGTAATTCAGCAAGCCCTTGCAGCCATGCCAAGAACCAGCTTAAGCAGAAGTTGGGTAAGTGCTTATCGAAGTCTATTCCAGCGGCTCGGCTCGGCAAATATAAACAACCTCGTGGAGTGAAGGTATGCGTTGGAGTGGTTCCACTTATGAAGCACCAAGACGGAAAGAGAATGGGGATACGACATGAAAGGGAGAAATAATTCCTTTTTAAAAAAAAAAAATTCGGATACGGAAATACCTAAGACTTTATTAAAAAATCATTAAAAATATTCCAAAAAAAATTAACATGCTCGACTTCCATCCAAACATACTAACTTTTTAAGTCCAAATTAATATAAACCATGAGATAGTCAAATTAGAAGTACATAACAAAATATGAACGTTTAGATTGAGGATCCATTTAGATGTGCTTTTGAAAATGTTAAAAGTATTTTTAAATAGATAAAAATGTATTTTAAATTAAAAATATGTGTGACAAGTTTTAAGATGTGCATTCGATTAGAAGCACAAACACGTAAGGAAAGTTTTTAAGAAGTACTATATTAGTGCTTCCTTTCAAAAGTGCTACCCATCAAAAATAAGGAAACATTTGTTTTCTTTTAATGAAAATTTTATTATTCCAATAATTTCCTATTTTTTAATTAGTAATACCCTAAATGCCCAAATTCACCATATTTTAATTGCTATTTATTTTTGTTGAAGCGTTAAATGTTCCAACTATCAATTACTCGTCGTCCAATCACCAAATGACGTGTGTCCTTCCTCGTAACCTGTCAACCTAAGTGAATAGCGGGTTTCCCGTTAGTACGGGCACCGGTGTGGTGCCGGCCTAAGGTTCTCCGACGGTCAATTCAGTAACTTTGTTCGTAAAAGGAAACAGTAAATGGTAAATTGGGTAGAGTTTTAGTGAATAGTATTAGTTACCTTTATTGGGAAATGTGTACCCCTTACATATGGGTAGGTAGGATGTTCAATTCTCATAGTTTCGATGTGGGATAAATACTCCTCGATTTGCGTGCTAACACGTGTTATGTAGATCGAGGGTGGATAGACTTCCACGTGGCATCCAGCATTGGGCCCAGTGTTGGGGGTATGTAAGTACGGTGGGTTGACCTTGAACGGAGTATGAGCTTTAAGTATACGGCCTAGTGGGTCTGGTCAGATATGGTGTCAACAGAAGTCCCTAAAGTCCTTGACTAAGGTGGAATTTCTCGGTCAGGGGCTTGTCTCATTCTCCCAGACCCTGGTGGGGAGTATACTGGTAGTCCCCCAAGTCCCCTAACGAGAGAGTCCGCCGAGACAGTCTCAGTCACGACGGAGAAGTGGAAAGTGGTCGGTCTTTTGAGAAGGTGTTTCGGTGGAGCCGATGTGGTCGGTCAAGCTCTGTATATAGCTCGATGGTGGTATCACGGTCGGTGATGAGGGCCAGCCCTTTGTTGGCTTGGTAAGAGCGGTGCATCTCTCTCGGCGTGGAGTTATTCTGGGTCGGTGAGGGAGGTGTCCAACGCCTGCTGAGAGTTGTGGGCATCGAGCGGTGTATGGGACTCGGTGAGAATGCGGAGAGGTTAGTGGTGGAGTTGGGAAGGACGGTTGGGCTCCCTCAGATGGATGGTTGACACATGTCGGTAAGATCGATTGGTCGTGTAACGCCCCGGAAATTTAGAAAATGTAATTTTGTAACATAATGAATAAATGACGTTTTTACCCTTGTGAATAGTATGGTCAAATTGTTGACTTTTTGATTGGTGAATCAAACGGATGTTGACCGAGGACCGTGACGTAGTTCGGGACGTCACGAGTCCATAGACAGGTGGCACGCCCAATTCCGACAATCTGGGAAAAAGTTATGACGTTCGGAAGCCCAAGGGCATTTTCGTAATTTGGGCGAAAAGGGGGAAAATGTTGACTTTTTGTTTGCCAACTAATTTTCACACGATTCAAAGACCGTTAGGTAGGTCTCGATGCTCGGAGTACAACGATAGGCGGCACGTCGAAAACGGAGTTCGGATACGAACTTTACAGGTCACGGAAGGCTAGGGGCAAAATGGTAATTTGTCCAACCAAGGGCAAAATGGTCTTTTGGCCTTGATCAGACTTGTCTTTTGTCTGATACTCACCTCAGAAAACATAGAATCGGGTCTTAAGGGAAACACAATGATATTCCCTTTTGACATCTTTTCCCCAAATTAAGGCTTGAATCATGATTATGTTCAATTGGCCCGTGATAAACCCCAAACTCGTCGTCATTATGCAATTGAACGTCTAAGTAGGAGAACTGAGAGAGAGGGACTCGAGAGGTTCAGAGAACTGAGAGAATTTTGCTTCGAAAATTCAGAAAAATTGGGGGAAAATCGAATTCGGATTTGGGAGCCAGGAGAAGAGCAATTGAGGATTTCATTAAGTTGATAGGATCAAAACGAACAGCTTTGCAACAAAAACGAGAAGAAATCGTGTCGAATTGAGGAAGAACAGACGCTGCCATGTCTGCCAAAAATCGACCTTGAGTTTGTGAAATTGATCATGGAAAATTGTTCCTTATACTCTCACGATGCTAACCATATGAATTAATTGAAAAATCAGGCACGGAATCGTGAAACCCGAATAGGAGACCCGTCGAAGTTCGATCGTGAGTCGTGAAGATTTGGACCTTAATTGAGGTAATTGGATTCACAGAACTGAAATAAGGTTGGATTATATGAGATCAGTTGAAAGAATGGATCGATTTGAGGTCGAATTGATGGAGTTTAAATCGGATCCTATCGCGGGTATTTCAACCCGTTTATCAGACAAACGGGCGAGAACGACGCACTGTAGCAGTACTGTACTAGGCGCGTGGCTTTCACGCGCAGCCGCTTGCGGCGGCGCGTGACGGCGCGTGGGGAGGATTCCGGCAAAGTGTTCAACATGAAACTTTATGTTCTCGATGATACGAACCTATCCGCGTTGGTTTCAGGTCAATCGGATATGGTTTCATTGTAGTTCCGAGTACCCGACACGTTTAATTTATATTAAAATAATATTATAAAATTCCAACAATTAAGGGATTCTTATATGAGGAAAATATGATAGTCTAGTAACCTTAAATCACTTTGTTTGACAGACTGGAATATTCCCGGAACGTCGGAGGAAAACGAACAGCTCGAGGCTGAACAATCGGGACGGTGTGTGTGAGTGGACTTTTGGTTTTCTAACTGTGATGCATGCATATATGGTTTAAAATGCTTATTTATATGAATTTCTATGCTTTGGCATGATTGGTATTTCAATTCGGTGATTTCTCGATTTTGTGATTATTATATTATTATATTCTGGCACGATTTTCGAGAAATCATGAAATTGGTTAAAAATGACATTGTGGGCGTGAGAACCCAAGTAAATAATGATTTTGACTCGGAATTGGAATTACATGTGAATTTGATGATTTTTGGTATCCTCGTGATTTTGTGATTATTTTAATCAGTCTTTCGGGCACGTTTTACGAGGAACGTGCAAATGATGTTTTGGGCTAGGCCCGGATTGAAAATGATGTTTTGACTTGGGTTATGAGTCAGGAAATTGAAAATGATATTTGGACTCGGATTATGAGTAAATGATTGATTTTATGGATTTACGTGATCGTGGCAACTCGGGTTTACGGTTGCACGGATTTACGTAAAATTGATATTTTGGGGTTGGGACCCAATGGAATTGTGATTTTGATTGGATTTGTATTTCCATATGATTATATGATGATATTGATGATTTCGGATTTATAAAGTAAATCGGGACTATGGTTATTTTAGGGCTGAGACCCTGTGTCAATATGTGATTTGATTTTCTATGCAACTGTTTTTCACTGGTTTTTGTGATGATAATATGTTGCGGATATTTAGGGCTTTCGGGAGAAAATATGTTTTTCCCCGGAGTGCACCCTGGAGATAACGCTCGCCTTCGGGATGGAAGTGTTTACCCCGAAGAGGTCACGTAGCACGGTCTTTGTCAAGCAGCCGAGGGAGGCTTGACTCAGATCAGATGTGCTGGATATACACAGATCGGTAAGTGATGTGTTCACTAGATCTGGATTGCCGGCTGGTGATGTGTTCACAGCGGCGGATTCTCGGATTTTGAGCGGTCCTTGAGCTTATTGATTTGCACGCGTTGCAGGGATAAACGTGACTCTAAGCAACAAGATATGGAAATAAGTCCCGTGGTTTTGTGGAAATTGTTTTGATTGATCCACTGAACATATTTAATTGATTTCCTATTATTACTCGTGTTTTATGATATACATGCATGTTTGTGAAAACTGGAGGGTAAGAAATGTGTTTTGGTAAATGTATTTATCAAACTTTATTTTGTCCACTCACACCTTTATTGTTTTATGCACCCTCCAGGCCAGTGTACAAGTACGAGGGCTAGAAACGAGGCAAGCGAGGCAAAAGAATAAATAGACCGTTGCGCACTCAGACACTCTACAGAGTAGGAATTTGACCCCTATCTGTAATAGTACCTATGCTCTGTATTTTACTAGTCAAACTTGTGACGTCATTGGTCTGTAAAACTTAACTATCCCTTGTCTGACAATGTTTTCGAGTTTTGTTGTGTGTTGTATGTATATAAGTTTGGTTACTTTCGGAAATTTTTAGTTATTGTCAGACGGGAGCAGGATTCATCACGACTATCGAGGGATAATCGGGATGGGTCTTGTCAGGTCGTGACACGTGTCGGCCACTAAGAGGGGTGACGCCTTGTAGCCTGTGTACCAATCTCTATAAATATGAGAAGAGTTAACCGATTTGATCACTTTGCGTTTGTGAAAAAATTGGGAAAACTCTGTCGAAATAGAAGGCGATTTTCGTCAGCTCTCGGCGGTGGTGCATACGGTGGTTGCGATTTCCGACCAACAAATCCTCCGTGAAAAAAACACGGTAAGCACTCCTCAAGTCCATTTGTTCGATTAAATTAGGATTTGGTGAAGAACTGGTCATAAACTTGGTGAAGTTTGTGGTAAGATCGTCATAGGTTCGAATCGGTCTGCTAAGTTGTGTTTTTTCCTTTTTTTTTTTTAGATGTCCGGGGATAGTGACTCGGTATTTGAGGGTAAGTGCTACGACTCACAGGGTGGGGAGTCGTCAGACAGTATTGTGCAGGTTCTCATTCCCATCTCCGGGAGTGAGGACGAGGCCCACTCGGCCAAGGCACAAAATAGGGCACACTCGGTGCACAGTACTGCTGAGTCATCCAGGAGGAAAACGGAGACTTGCGCAGGGGTTATGCTGGCCAATCGGTCGGGGCGGTGGTAACCTCTTGGTGGACGCCGAGACAATAGTTAAAGTAGGTGTACATTGAGAACTGAAGTTGACCCACGGCCGAGATAAAGGTAATGTCCGGTTGAATAAGAGAAAACCACCAATGATGATTCGGTCTTGGATGCAGTGCCGATTGAACGGGCCGCCTTCACTGTTGACGAAATGGTCAACAAGGAGACCGAGAAGGGCTTTATGAAGATGAGGATCGAGTTCGGCGTTTCAAACTCGGTGAATACGAGTCTACCGACAAGAGATGAGAGACCGAGTAACCCTCTGGCCAGTATGGCGTTGTTTTATACCGAGCTAATGCACCATGGGGTGAGGCTTCCTTTGCATCCCTGGTTGCGGAGGATGGTGAAGAAGATGGGGTGGTACTCGCGGTGAATACGAGGCTACCGACAAGAGATGAGAGACCGAGTAACCCTCCGGCCGGTATGGCGTTGTTTTATACCGAGCTGATGCACCATAGGGTGAGGCGGCCTTTGCATCCCTGGTTGCGGAGGATGGTGAAGAAGATGGGGGTGGCACTTGGCTGGCTCAATCCTAACGTTTGGATTGTGCTCTTCTCCCTCTACACGGCTTTCCGTTGGGCCGAGCAACCGGAGCCGACCTATGCCCATCTCATGTATTTGTGTAAGTTTGGGTTCCAACAGCAGAGCACGGGGTGGATCTTCGTCTGGCACCACAAGAAGAGCAAATGGGGGGAGTTCATCCTGGACATACCGACCTCCCAGAAGTTTTATACGACTAAGTTCTGCCTGGTCGGTGGTAATTGGGAAGGGGATATCGAGGGACCTTCGATACCGTCCAAATTTCAGACCCAAGGTGGAAAGTTGTAGCATAGGACGACCATTTCTTTGTTTATATAATTGTTTTTTATTTGTATGCTAAGTATGGTTATAAATGCTGACTAGTCTCTCGTTGTGCAGGCTTGTTCCCCCACAAGGAGATCTCTACGGAAGAGAAGCCAGTTGTACGCCGAGTGTAACGACCCGTCCCGAATTCTGGGATTAGATTAATAACTAATCATGATTAGTGGGGTTAATTGGTGATTAGTTGGGCGAAATCGGACGAACAATGCAAAATGACCGTTTTGCCCCTAGTCGTGGGTAAAATGTTAACTTTTAATTCGGGCGGTCAAATGGACTTTGACCGATGACCGTGACGTAGTTTGGGACGTCATGAGTTCATAGACGAGTAGTACGTATGATTCCGACATTCGAGGAAGAAGTTATGACGTTCGGAAGTCGAGGGGTATTTTCGTATTTCGGGCGAAAAGGGGGAAAATGTTGACTTTTTTATTGACCACTGATTTTCACACAAATCGAGGACCGTTAGGTAGGTCTCAATGCCCTGAGTACAACGACAGGCGGCATGCTGAAAACGGACATCCGAGGGATGAGTTACTGGTCTAGAACGAGAAGGGGCATTTTGGTAAATTATCAAAGGAAGGGCAAAATGGTAATTTGGCTGTTGCAATTTGAAACAACCGTGAGTGGGTTCTGAGGGAATTCTTCAGAGAAAGAGCACGGGTGTGCATTTGTTTATGGAACAAATTGGTTGGGCTGAGTGACTGAATTCTTTATGCCTTGAGTGTAGGAACAAAGGCAGGTGCAGTGCACAGGTCGATTTTCTTAATGCTGGGTGCAGTTGGACATGGAAAACAAGAAAAAAAAAAATAGAGCACTCAAATTGGGTTTTTACATGTGAGCAGAGCACGGGTGGCTTGATTGTGGGTTTGAGGTTTTGAAATGGTTGCTGGGGGAGAGGAAGAGAAACTGAGAGACTGAATTGGTGAGGAAGAACGAGGGACTGGGTGGAAATGCACCCAGAAACCCGAAACCTGTGTTTGAAAAATTTCAATTTCGAATTTGAAATGTAGGCCAGCCCAAGCCAATTTGAGGCTCGAGTCAGTCTTCTAGAACCCTTATTAGTCGATCCAAAGCAAGTATTGCAAAGTTCGAAGCCCGTTGAGCTAAGAACAGACATGGCGAAGCTTGGAAATTCGAAGGATTGAGCCGCGTAATGGGAGGCGTTGGACGATGCAATTGAGCTTTAAAACAAGTTTATGATGACCTTACGAAGCTGTTGGCTGAGTCAATTGAAGAAAAACGATGAGGATCAAGGAACTTTGATGCAGAAACAGTGTGCGAACGTTCATCGGAAATTTGAGCTCAAATTGATGTTTTGAGGTAAGTTTAGATGTATTTGATCTCACAGAACCCTAATTAAGTCCATAACGAGGCTAATGGACAGTTTAATTGTAGAAATCGAGCCGGAATTAAGGGAGATTCAGCCGGGCCACTTCGCGGGTTACTGGACCCGTTTACCAGTCGATCGGGTAGGGAAGATGAATAGTATCTGGTATTGTAGCAGCGCGTGACTCCCACGCGCAGCCACTCACGGCGGCAAGTGGGGGCGCGTGGGGCCGATTCTCAAGGTGAGTTCAACACGACTTTTGTCCTATACATTGTAACAAACATTTTAGCATTGATTCCGAATTAATCGGACACCGTTTCGATGTTGTTTCGAGGGTCCGAAGGTTTATGTTACATTTTTAACTAACGTTTAATTCCCGAAAAATTATGGGAAATTAGTATGCTGTTATTTGAGTCCTTAGTGACACTAAAGAATGATTTCAGACAGGATTCGAGATTGCTGGAAAATGTCAGAAATTACGGGAACGCGTGTAGCGCGAAAACGAGCAATTATGGATGGTCTGTGAGTGGACTTTGGTTTTATAAATCTTATGCATGCATAACTGTTTTATAATGATTATGATTGTGATTATATGATTTTGATTTGGATATTGGTGAATTATATGGTTTCACGCATTTCAAGGCAATTTACGTGCTTGCACGTAAATCGAGATTTTCGATTTTACCCTGATTTTCCGTACTTATGGTTTTGGAAATAGTTGAATGAAATGGTTTTGAAATTGGAAAGATGAACTCGGGCACGAGGCCCCAATTGTTTTGGAAACCTCGGACTTGGAGTCCATTTGAGTCACGTAATCGGGCCTTGGGCCCAGTTGGTTTACGAAACCGGGCATGAGGCCCAGTTGGTTTATAAATGTGATTTCGAGTCGGAGACCCTAAATGGATGTGGATAAATGTTTTGGATTTGAGAAATCAGATATTTGGACCTGTGATGGTTTTATGGAAATTCCGGGCAGGGCCCTTGAGATGTTTGAAATGATTGATAAACTGTTTTCCATAAACCATCTTGATACGAGGATATGTGATGGTCTCCTCCAGGTGTCTAGGACACTGGGGAAGTCACGGTGCATTGCCTGCGAGGGGTCATTATACGGAGCTACCGGACCGTATGATGACTCAGGAGCAGGATTGCTATGATTAGACGTATGAGACGTCAGACATCTGGGATGTCAGAGTTATGGACCCGGAGAGACCCCAGGTAGCACGCGTTGCTTGTTATTATACCGTGAGATATGACGTCTAGGACGTCAAGCGTCTGGGACGCTAGGCATCTGGGATGCCCAGGATGGTTTAAACATGTTTTCCTAGAAATGGTATTTATGGTTATGGTTTTGGCCGATGGCCCACTTGGAATTGGAATTGGTATTCTGGATGTCGGATTTTTAATAATATATGTTTGGTTTTCGGTATTCATGGTTTTGGGTAGAGACCCAAGTGATTTGGCTTACGGTTTCTGGGCTAAGGCCCTAATGGTTGTTTTAGTAAATAGTTTACTTACTGGTTTTCGATGCATGTATACGTTTTAATGAAGGGCATAAATATCTTTGTGAAATGTGTTTTATGAACTTATTTATTTTCATCCACTCACAACTTTTGTTGTTTTTAATGCCCTTCAGGTTGATCACCGATGCGACTGCAGTGGAAACTGGGACATTGCATGCCTCCTCCATCGATCCTTGCGCACTCTGGAAGCTCGTTGGGGTAGTGGCTTTAGGTTATCGCTTGTCTGACACTTCGTGTCAGACGGGAGTATGACACATCCCACGGTAATCCTGGGGGATTGGGATGGGTCGTGTCACCAAGTAAGGGAGATTTTGGACGACCTGAATCGAAACCGACGCATCCTTCCATTTCCAGGGTTTCAGTACAAAGTCGTCCTAATAGATACCGATGAGGGTTAGTTTTTTTTCACATATGCTAACCAAGATCTCGGTATTGTAGTTTCGTTTCACCTCGGGAGTCGAATGTTGAAAGACTGTGAATAGGTAAGGATGAAGGCTGACAAGACTACCCAGGAGTCAGCTTCGCTGTCAAAGGCTGCCGAGCGTTTCCAGCTTCTCCTCAAGAGGAAGAAAGACCGAGCGGTCAAAGGGCAGAGTGAACGGACCGACCGCTCAAGGCAAGGACAATCCTCCAAGCCAAAGCCGCCAAATCCTCCTCGGTCTCCGAAAAGAAAACAAACGGATATTGACGGAGACCGAGTGCTTTCCCCTGACGCTAGGAGGACAAAGGCACGAAAAGAGGCCGAGACTATCCTGTCGGCGCATGAGGAGATTGGGGCAGACGGACCATGCCGACCCTAGAGTTCAACCCTCCGCCATCCCCCTTCGGTTGGATGCGTGGATTCTTGAGAGGCTTACAAAAATGGGGGACGTGAACCTTGGTGTATTCACCGAGGGAGAGGCGATCGGTAAGGGGACCAGCGCTGATGCGGCCCTCTGTTGCCCGAGACAGATGGTGTCGTTGCTGAACGGAGTCTGTCAAGGGGCCTCCACCCCTTTGGACTATTTGGTCGAGGTTCAATGCTGGTCGGCCGACCAGAAGATAGAGAAGGCCATGATGTTGTTGAGTAATGTAAGTGCTTGTTTTCTTCTATTTGGTTGTATAAGTGTAATTTGTAGGCCGAGTAGAGTGCATGCTAATGTTTGTCATGTGCAGGCTCTCGGTGAACTCTACCTCTAGTTCGGTAATGCTCAGAGGAGGGTGTCCGCGACGAGGAGGGACAAAGACCGACTGAGGAAGAAGCAGAAGGAGCTCACTCCCAAGCTCCAAGAGGCCGAGAGAGCTATAAAGCAGGCGGCCGACTTAACCCGTCAGTTGGAAGTCAAGAGGTGGAAGACTCAGGAGGCCCTAGCATCTAGGGATCAGATGAAGGCCGAGCTCGAGGCCAAGGAGAAGGACCGACTGCGGCACTGGAAGGAACTGTGCCACGTGAAGGCGGCAAGGGAGGTCGACTTGGAAGAGGCCAGGAAGACAGCGGTGACCGAGTTCAAGGCGTCCGAGGAGCAGGAAAAGCTGAAGAATGAGTACGTCGCCGACTGCGAGTAGGAGTTCTTCCTGCATATCCCTGGGTTGACCGTGAAGACCCCCTGGCTCGGCCAGGATATCACGGCTGACATGTTTGAGGACGAGTCGGGGGAGGAGGAGGACCAGGCCGAGGACAAGGTTGATCACCTTGGGGCTACTCAGCCGAGTGCCAAGGAAGGGCCCGAGCCGAGCAATCCTCCTCACGAGCCAGCCGTGCAAGCAGAGGCAGTAGCGCAAGCCGAGGAGCAAACGATGGAAGAGCTAGTGTAAGGCTTTGCGTCGTGTACTTTAATGCTTTCCTTTTTGTTTAGTAGTTGGTAGGACAGCCAAGCGCTGATATTTTTTAAAGCTCTTGCAGACCGAGCATAATAGGTCTGCACATTGAATGAAATTGGACTTTCCCCAACAAACAAGATTTGTAGATCGAGTAAGCCTCATTTTGATTTACCTGTTGTATGAGTGTTGGTGTAGGCCGAGTAAGGCTGTACGCCGACTCCAATGTCTGAGTAAAAAATAACAAGTGTTCGGGTGTAGGCCGAGTAAGACCAAACCACGACTCGTATGTTTGAGTTTAGGTGTTGGTGTAAGCCGAGTAAGGCTGTACACCGACTCGAAGGTTTGAGTCAAAATAGTAAGTGTTGGGGTGTAGACCGAGTAAGATCGTACCCCGACTCGTATGTTTGTGTCTAAGTGTTGGTGTAAGCCGAGTAGGTCTGTACACCGACTCAAAGGTTTGAGTCAAAATAGCAAGTGTTGGGGTGTAGGCTGAGTAAGACCGAACTCCGACTCGTATGTTTTAGTTTAAGTGTTGGTGTAAGCCGAGTAAGGCTGTAGACCAACTTGAAGGTTTGAGTCAAAATAGCAAGTGTTGGGGTGTAGGCCGAGTAAGACCGTACCCCGACTCGTATGTTTGAGTCTAAGTGTTGGTGTAAGCCAAGTAGGGCTGTACACCAACTCCAATGTTTGAGTAAAAAATAGCAAGTGTTGGGGTGTAGACCGAATAAGATCGAAACCCGACTCGTATGTTTGAATCTAAGTGTGGAGCTTTGGATGAGAAGTATGGGTATAAAAAGAAGAGTTCATAAATAAGGAGCGCCAAGGTCGGAAAATTACAACAAGTTATAAGATGAAGAGAATACAAAGTTTAAATGAAGTATTTCTTTAAGTGATCGGCATTCCATGGGTGGTCGAGGTGTCGCCTACTTGAGTCTTCCAGCTCATAGGTGCCTGGCTGGCAGATCCTTGTAACTCGGTAGGGGCCTTCCCAGTTTAGGCCAAGACTCCCAACTGAGCGATCTTTGGTGGCGAGGCTGACCTTCGGAAGGATCCAGTCTCCCTCCTGAAAATCCTAGTGTTTGACTCTGGCGTTGTGATAATTGTAGAGCCGCTGCTTGCAGGCTATGTTTCTGAGGTTGGCCTGTTCCCTGTGTTCTTCAATGAGGTCCAAACTGAGTGCAAGCTGATGGTGATTTTGTTCGGGCTCGTAGGTCGATACTAAGAAGTTTCATTCAGTTCACCAGGGATGACCGCTTCTATTCCGAAGGTCATTGAAAAGGTGGTTTGATTTGTCGATGTTCGGTAGGAAGTCTGATATGACCAGAGTGCGTTGGGGAGGATTTCAGACCACTTGCCCTTGGCCTCGTCTAGTTGTGTTTCTAGCGTGTGCTTGATGATTTTGTTGATGGCCTCTACCTGTCCGTTGGATTGGGGGTGAGCCGGTGAAGCGAAGTAGAGACGGATGTTGTGTCTGTCACAAAAGGCACAGAAGCTCGCGTTGTCGAATTGTTTCCCATTGTCCTTGACAATGGTGTGTGGGAGACTGAAACGACAAATAATGTTCTAGAAGATGAACGTTTCAATCTGGGCTGTGGTGATGGAGGCCAAAGTCTTTGCCTCTACCCGTTTTGTGCTGTAGTCCACTGCCGCCACTGTATACTCTGTCTTGCCCTTCCCGGTCGGCATTTTCCCGATTAAGTCAAGTCCCCACTGTGAAAAAGGCCAGAGGCTGATCATGGGTGTGAGGTTTTCTAGAGGTAAATGGAGGAAAGAGGCGAACCGTTTACACTTATCACATCGCTTGGTCAGCTCTGCCGCATCCCCGTGCATGGTTAGCTAGTAGAAATCTTGCTGGAAGGCTTTATGGGCCAACGATCGTGGACCAGAGTGGTTCCCGCAAATACCAGCATGTATCTCCTACAGAATGGCTCTGCCTGCCTCCGGGATGAGACATTTTAGGAGGGGCAGAGTAAAGCCCCGCTTGTAGAGTTGGCCGTTGATGAGTGTATACCGTGCTGCCTGTCGCCGAACCTTCTTTGCTTGGATCTTGTCGGAAGGGAAAGTTCCGTTTGTGAGGAATCCCAGCAGCGGGGTCATCCATGTGCAGTCAGTGTTTATTTCGCAGACCGCCGAGCACTAGGTGCTGGGTTGATTAAGTATTTCAACAAGGACATTGCAACTCTATCACTCATCGAGGGAGGATGCGAGTCGGGCTAGACCATCGGCGTGAATATTTTCGGAGCGCAGAATCCATGTGATAGCATAACTGTGGAAACCACATAGGAGAGACTTTGCCAATGCTCTGTATGCCGCCATGGAAGAGTCTTTGGCCTCATACTCGTCGTTGATCTGGTTGACGATGAGTTGTGAATCGCTATATATTCTGATTTGTTTTACATCCATGGTTTTGGCGAGGCAGAGTCCCGCAAGGAGGGTCTCATACTCAACGGAATTGTTGGAGGCCTTGAACAAAAAATGAAGGGCGTATTCCATTCGAACCTTGTCTGGTGTGGTGAGAAAAAGTCCGGCCCCGGACCCATTGTGGTAGGCCGATCCGTCGACGTAGGGGAGCCAAGTCGGCCGAGCAGGGTCAAATTGAGGGCTCTCCTCATCCAAAGTATGTGTTATGGATGAAGGAGGAGTGGATGGGATGATCTCATGTGCGGCTACCGCTCGAACGTAGGAGAATTCAGAAATAAAATATGCGACGGCTTGCCCTTTCTCAATTGTGCGGGGAGCGAAGGTGATGTCAAATTCGCTGAGTTCGTTCGCCCATTTGAGTAACCGTCCCGATGTTTCGGGCTTCTAGAGCACCTGCCGGAGTGGTCTGTCGGTCATGACAATGATGGAATGAGCCTAGAAGTAGGGTCTGAGCTTTTCTGGAAGACATGATGAGGGCGAAGACGAGCTTCTCTAGGTCAGAGTACCTTGTCTCGACGTCCTGCAAGGCCTTGCTGACGTAGTATACCGAGTGCTCAGCGCCGTCCTTACGCTTAACAAGCACCGAACTGGTGGTAGAAGCAGAGACAGATAGGTACATGTAGAGGATTTCTCCGGTGTCGGGTCTCACCAACAGCAGTGCTCTGCCCATATATTCCTTGAGTTCGGTGAAAGCCTTAGTGCATTCCTCAGTCCAGGTAATGTGTTTGGATTTGCTCTTAAGTTCTTTGAAGAAAGGTACGCATTTGTTGGTGGCTTTGGAGATGAAGCGTGTAAGAGCTGCGACTCGGCTGGTTAGGCTTTGTACCTCCTTCTGGGTTGGCCTCGATACCTCGTTGACTAATCACGAAACCCAGGAACTTCCCAGAGCCGACTCCGAAGACGCACTTGGCCGGGTTCAACCGTATCCAATATCTTTTGAGGACGTCGAACATTCGCAAGAGGTTGGGGATGTGCAGATCAGCCGATTTACTCTTAACGAGCATGTCATCAACGTAGACCTCCATTGTTTTCCCTATCTGGTCTGCAAACATGAAGTTCACTAGGCGCTGGTAAGTGGCTCCAGCGATCTTGAGTCCGAAAGGCATGACGTTGTAGCAGTATAATCCCTGGTCCGTCCGGAAGGTTGTGTGTATTTGGTCTGCCGAGTGCATAAAATTTGGTTGTAGCCCGAGTATACATCAATGAAGCTTAGGAGCTCATGCTCAGCCGTGGCGTCGACCAGTTGGTTTATCTTTGGTAGAGGGAAACTGTCCTTGAGGCAAGTCTTGTTTAGGTTGGTGAAATCAATGCACATTCGCCATGCCCCTAAGGGTTTCTTGACAAGGACAACGTTGGCTACCCAGACGGCATAGACGGCCTTGCGAACAAAATGAATGGTGCTGAGTTTGACGATTTCTGCCTTCATAGCCTCAGTTCTTTCTGCGTGGTAGAGGTGACGTTTTGGTTCGACATGCTTGCAAGAAGGATCGATACTGAGTCGGTGGCAGATAACATCGGTGGAGATGCCGGGCATGTCAGCGTAGGACCAGGAAAAGACCTCAGAGTTGTCCCTTAAAATATGGATTACCTGCGAGCGTAGATCGGTGGAGATGGTGGTTCCGATCTTTACCTTTCGGTCTACAAAGTTGTGGGAGAGTATGATCTCTTCGACTTCCTCAATGGGTTGTGGGTGTAGTGTTGTTGAATGGTCCCTGGGGTCTTCAATCGGCCCATCTTGTATTTTATGTGCATCTTGAGGGTTGACGGGGTCAGCCTCAAACACGGATTCTATCACTGCCATAGTTTCTTTCGGTGGCTGGATTGGGGTGACAGAGTTACACGCTCTTGCAGCCATTTGGTCTCCCCGGACTTGGCCAATCCCCATGGGGGTTGGAAATTTTACCAGAAGCAGGTGGGTGGAAACAACGGCTTTCATTTGGTTAAGTATTCCCCGCACGAGGATGGCATTGTAAGCCGCGGGGTAGTCCACCACCAGGAAAGGTGCAAGCACGGTTGCCCTTTGCGGATGAGATCCGAGGGAAAGTGGGAGGGTAACTGTTCCGTGCGGGATGATGGAGTCCCCAGTGAAACCAATTATTGGCGTGGGGAAACGGTCCAGACTAGATTCTCGGATGCCCAACTGTTTGAATGTTTTATTATTATTATTATTATTATTATTATTATTATTATTATTATTATTATTATAGTCTCTGAAACTCATATATAACACATATATATATATATATATATACAACATTTCTTTTCATTTATTCACATCCATTTTCTATTTTTGCTTGTTAGAGAAGTTGAACTTCAACTAGCAATGCTCTAAAAAGCTTATGAGAACTCTTTTGCAATAGACTCTTTTTTCGCCATTGACAAAAATGTTGAACGATTTCAGGCTGGGAATTCTTTTTAGATCTCTGCTGGCTGTTGTCGCAAACCCATGGGTTTGTTATGTTTGCGTGCAATTTCCTGATGCAGCATTATAAAATGCTGTTACTGTGTGGTGTGTATATTTTATAAACAACATTGTAAAACCTTAATCATCAGTTTTCTTCAATAGGATTAGCAAATGAATTCAATACTTTTTTAATCATTGCTTCTCTCTCTCGCGGCTTCTCTCCCTCCCTCGCGGCGTCGCAGCTCTGCTCGATGTCTGTGGCGGTGGCTGTCGCTTCCTGGGTCGCGCCGAGTTCTTCTTGCACTGCTCAACGTGGGTCGCGGTTCTTCACTTCACACCGTCGCAGGGGTTCTTCGCTTCAGACTATCACTTCTCGATCGTCTTTTTTGTTTTCTGTTTTTGAGGGTCGAGCGACGAGATGTGGAGATTTGGGCATTAAACAGCCACATCGACTGATGATGTGAAGGCAGCTTTTTTTTTTTTTTAAATTTCAATTGCTTAGCTGTATAAAAGGACCAATCTATCCCTATTTTTTACCCCCCCATATTGGAACACTATTGGTAGTCCAGGGTGTATTTTGGGTAAAAACCCTTAATACAATTTGGTTTGATTGGTTTGGACGGTGCTTCAAATTTCCATGTAATTTTATTCAGAAATAAAAAGCAAATATACTTGAGGAATGAATCAAGAAACAGTGAGCTGAGATGTATAATGTATTCACTGAGGTAGACAAACTATTAATCAACGACTCTTATTTGGTTGGAATATCCTTATTGATCAAGATTGAGCAAATTAGGCTTAAGCCAATAAACATCCATGCTATGCTTCAATGGGTACCAGAAAAACACAGTTGAAGTTCACCATTTGATCATATATCCAAATGAGGAACTCCCCATACATGGAAACATAAAGACGGGGGGGAGACAAACATACCCTACATCTTGGTATTCCAAATACATTCAATCTATGTTGGCATGTTAAGATGATGGTTCTAGGATAACTGAAGAATAAATGAAAGCCAAAGTACAAGATACATAATCAAATAAGTCGAATAAATTAATCTAGAATAAAGTAGCAACTAGTCTTGGTGCAGAGAACCCAGTTTTCCTTTTTCTTTATACAATGATTTTGTGGGTGGGGATTATATTATACACATTAGTTATCAATTTCACTGTTTATAAGAATCGAACTTGAGACCTCCACATAACATATGGAAAGGACTATCACTTAGGGGCAGACTTCCTTTTGTTATATACAGATAGAACTTATTACGGTAATCCGCATTACTATCTAGAAGCCAAATGTAGTTACATAAGCAGGCTGAGCAGCACACACATGCACACAAAGGAGGAATATCGAAACTCGGTTATTACCAATCATTCAAGCAGTTGAGTGTGTCACCTGGCATAACTCAATTTGCTTGATTATTCCGACCTTTGCAAGTTTGCAGTAATATGTCCCCGATATAAACAGCTTGCTTATGGAATAATGGAGGATCACTTTGAAGTTCCTTTTATTGCTCCCTTGCTGAGAAGGATTCTGATGACCTACCTGTCAGAAGGAAAAACAGACTTGCTTTATATTAGCTAAAAACATAACAAGAGTCTAACGTGGACATAGCTAGCACCACTTCGAATAAGCTTCTCTAAATGAAATTACTGTAGAACACTACAACATATAAGCATACCAGTAGTAGTAATGCTTAATATACCCTAAACAAAGGAAATTATCCGTTGACTTAAAAGTTTGATGATAACTTCACATTCATACTGTCCTTCACAGTCGCAAACTTGAATGATCGAACAATATCATACAAAAATCATTGAACAGACCCCAAAATTGGGAAACAACCAATCAAATAGAGGATAAAGATAAGTTTTTTAACAAAGTGAGGATGAAAGCTTGAACAAGATTGTAACCAACCATGCAATGCAATGGAATTCCACAGGCACACTGGTACTTGCTGCACCAAACTTCACAAGGTAACAGACAAGCAATTGACGATGGAAGAGCCTTTGGGAACCGAAAGTAGCTTATGGGACCAATCAATCTCGCCCCACAACTCTCCCTGTTTGTTCTCCTCCACCTCAATTTCAGCACACCAAATCTCCACTTGTTTCCTATTTTCCTTCCCTTCCCACAACACAACCAATTTCTTTCCCACATTCGCCATTCGTGGCACCGCACAAGAACTTGGGCAGTCCCTTCTCCACACCCTTCACCTCTCTCCAAACCCTCTTCTTCACATCAAACCCTCTAATTTTGCCCAAATAGTCGTAGCAATACAGAATTTCGTGGACCACACAAGCCCTCCCTCTCCACCCCAAGTCAAGCCTTTTCTCAACGGCATCCTAACCACGGGTTTTTGGGTCGAAAACAACACCGCCCCGGTCTGCCATGGCGTATACGCGGCCACCGATCACGGCGCTCGCGTGCATCCACTTATCGCGGACCTCCATCGGGCTTGGCACTGCTCCCCAGCGACCGGTCTCCGGGTCCAGAGACTCGGCCCAATACTCGTTCCGGGCCCATGAGTCCGTGACACAGCCACCAATGACGTAGATCTTTCCATCCACCACGCCCGCGGCGGCGAACTCGCGCGCCACCCGCATGGGTGGGCCTGGTTGCCAGGTGTGGAAGCGACAGTCGAGGAGCCACACGTGCGAGGAAGGAACGTCCTTGATTGACCCGCCGAGGACGTAAATGATCGGGCCAACGACTGCGTAGGCGGCACCGACTGTTGGGGCGGGGATCGGTGGGATCCGGATGAGAGCGTGAGGGTTGTTTGAGTTGAGGTCGGGATTTTGATAGAGTGCGAACCAGACGGAGGGATTATGTTGAGACCGGAGTGTGAGGTAGAGGAAGTGTTGCGTGGAGTTGAGGAGGGAGCGGGTGGTGAAGAAGAGTGGGGATGAGAGGAGGGAGCGGATGGGTCTAGAGACAATCGAGAGGATTGGATGGTACCAACGTGGGACTCGGGCTATGCAGTTCAAAGCGACGTCGTCCGGGAGGGATGGAATTAGTTGTGCCACAGCCGCCGCCGCCGTTGTTGAGCTGCTCTTTGTCATAGTGGTGGTGGTAGAATGGTTGTGCCTGTATCGGATCTCTAGCAATTAAGCTGCCTCCTCGGCAAAACCCGATTTAGTTTAGCAATTTTTCCCACCTAACTTAATTGCTGTATTCAGATAATAAATTATTTACGAGGACCTAACTGCATGAATGTTGAGATGGCCGAGTTGGTCTAAGGCGCCAGATTAAGGTTCTGGTCCGAAAGGGCGTGGGTTCAAATCCCACTCTCAACAAAATACATATATTTCATTTTTCTTTTTGCATATATATATATATATATATAAATGTAAATTAGCAGGTTGACATGGAGGACAGACTGCCATTGGTTTTCTTTTTGCATATATATAAATGTAAATTAGCAGGTTGACATGGAGGACAGACTGCCATTGATTGTTGTAAGCAAAACAAGGAAAGTAGTGCTGTATGAGTATGAGGCAGGGTATTAAAGCCTCTTATCCGGTGTAGTGTAGGGACAAGGGAGGGGGAGGGGGATTGTGAAACACAAGAGGAAAACAGACTGAGCCATGACGAGCTTCACCGTGGCTTCTCTCTCACTCTCACTCTCAAATCCTGCATCTTTAACCTCTCTTTTTCCTCCACAATTTCGAGTAAGTGCTTCTTCTTCTGCTGCTTCTGGTGTCGATCTCAACACCCTTCAATCCTCCATTGCTAAGGTTCTTCTTTCAATTCCAATTCCATTACCTTTCTTTCTTCAAATTGTCAATTGCTAATTAAATAGATACAACCGACACGCATGTATAATTGTATAATGTATGTTCTTGGTGCAGAAAGATAGCAGTGCGGTAAAAGAGGCACTTGATGAGCTAAGTAAAGTAGGTTGGGCCAAGAAATGGAGTTCTCAGCCCTATGTGTCCCGCCGTACGGTCAGTCTCCATCATTACAAGTCTCAGTGTCTGGGAAATGTGATTGAATTAGGAATGTTGACTCTTTCAAGTTTCAACATTTATGCATCAGACGTCGCTTAGGGAGCTCACAACTCTTGGAATTAAAAATGCAGAAACTCTTGCAGTTCCCAGTGTTAGAAATGATGTAAGCATTTATGGCACTAGTATTTCTTGCAGGTTTAAAATTGAAACTACTTTTTATAAATTTGATATGGTCTAGTGATACAGGCGGCTTTTCTATTCACCGTGGTGGGCACAACAGGATTCTTAGGCCTTCTTGCTGGCCAACTTCCCGGGGTAAATTTGATTATGTCTCCTTTTCTCTGTAAGTTCGTTCTAACATTCTTTCTCTAATCTGGAAGAAGAGTTAGACAACTTGTTATTGAAAATGCAGTTGCAATGCATCACCACCTGCATCAGATTATCACCTCTCTCTCTCTCTTGCATCTTAATTGAATGCATGTGGAAGGCATTTCAAAGTCCTTTAAGCTTGTATTGAATAGGTTTGGCTGTTGTTGTAGGATTGGGGATTTTTCGTGCCATACTTGCTTGGGAGCATCTCTTTAGTAGTTTTGGGTGTGGGAAGCACTGCCCCTGGGTAAGTCGACCAAGCTAGCTTTATATGCAGTTGTATTGTTATGTGTTCGAAGAGTATGAGTTGTTATTATCAAGATCGTATTTTCTTCCATAAAAAGTTGAACAACTTTGTCTGCACTTTAGGCTTCTTCAAGCTGCCATATCTGGGTTTTCATCATTTTTCCCAGATTATCAGGAGAGAATTGCTAGCCATGAAGCTGCTCATTTTTTAGGTACTTCATTGGGAACCCCAAAATGATATATACTCAATGTCATTTAAGATTGATGAAATAATTCCCCAGATTGTTAGGTTGCATGCTGGGTTGTCATACTGATAAAAGACTCGTGTTTGAATAGTTGCTTATTTGCTGGGCCTCCCTATTCTGGGGTATTCTTTAGATATTGGGAAAGAACATGTCAATCTTATTGATGAAAGGCTGGAGAAGTTGATATACAGTGGCCAGCTTGATGCAAAGGAATTAGACAGGTATTTTTTATGGTGGTCATATATATCCCTGCAATTTTAACTTTTTTTCTCGAGTATCTTTTACTTCTGAAACTCTTAACAATTGCTCCCTTGGTGCTTTCCGAAAATCAGAATACTGCCAAAACCACCTGTAAGATGATTCCTCATAATCTGACATGGTTTATGTACAAAAAGTATCCTTATAAATTGATACATGTGCAATGTATAAGATTTGAGTGGCGGAGAGGAAGTAAATTTGATAGTATTTTAGGTTGGCAGTGGTTGCAATGGCTGGGTTAGCAGCAGAAGGTCTCAAATATGACAAAGTGATTGGTCAATCGGCTGATCTTTTCACTCTTCAGGTTTACAACTACAATTTTCCCAACATTAATTCTATTTCCATAACATGTGTTAGTTCTCAAAGACTTGGATTTTTTTATTTTCAGAGGTTTATCAACAGAAGCAGGCCACAGCTTAGCAAAGAACAACAACAAAATCTTACTAGATGGGCTGTAAGTTCCTAATTATACAATCAGCGTGCTCACAAAATGTGGGAAGTGATGAACAAATTCTGATGCAGCTGTGGAATATTGCATGGCAGGTTTTGTTTGCTGGGTCTCTGTTAAAAAATGACAAGGCGATTCATGAAGCTTTAATCACAGCAATGTCAAACAAAGCAACTATACTCGAATGCATCGAAGCCATTGAAAAAGCTGCTTGATTTTGCTGCCTGATGTTCAGGATGCGACCATCTTGCAGTATGAAAGTTACAGACACGAATGCGCTATGAATTATCAATTAACAATGTATAGCAGCAAAGTGAAAGATATCCTTAATTTGACACTTTCCCAACATGTATCTACGAAACTTAAAAGCTATAAACATCATTCATCATTTCATCCATTGGTGTAGATCCAACATTTTTATTTGATGTTACATCATTTATTTCTTGAGTGAGATCTGCATATAGATTGTTATATTCTGATACAACAAAGTTGATACACCACTTGAAGGAAAAATATACTCAGCATTGTTAATCTACAGCCGCCCATACATAGACAACATATCCCTCAGTTGCAAAGCTTCTGCCTCCAAGCTATCAAAGGTCGTGGAACTAGGTATCCTCCAACCCCAGTTTCCGAACTGCGCATAGAATGAAAATATCATTGAAAATGGCAGTCTCCAATAACATCACTTTGCTCAGACGAATAGATTCCTAAATGCGAATTATCTATTATATTTGGTAAACTCGTGGAAACAAAACGTATTAAGTGTTTTCATCTTGCCCTCACCGCGACCCAGGAACACAGATTTTGAATAAAAAGAAGCCTAGGATGGCCAACCATGCCAAGAATCTGATTTGACCTATCTATTTGCATGCATTTGACTTGTAGACCATAACGTAACCTATAAAGTAGTGATTTACCTGAGTTGCAGGAATGTTCATCCTTGCAAAACTTCCTAACCTAAGAATATCTTGCATAGGAATTATTGCTGTGCGAGCCACGGATGATAACGCAGCCTTTGCAAGCGCCCATGAGATATCATCTTTTTCAGCAATTGAAAGATACTTCAGGACCTGGGATGACAACAAAATCGTAAAGAAAAACAAAAAGAAGCTAAATCTTACTAAACAGTTGAAAGAAAAAGAAGAACTCACATTCGACTTCTCTTCGTGCCTCAAAACATCCCACCAACCTCGAATCTATAAGACAAGCAAAGAAACCATTAGAAAGCTTTCATTCAAAATCAGAAGGAAAAATAATAAGCAGTTGTCATGATCTTGGGATTGGAATAACCAGTACTACTTTCAGAATTACAAAATATGCTCCACCAGATGTAATCTAGTAGAAGAAAGAAAAACAGCAGATATAGTGGAAAGAAAGTCCAGACCACTCATAATTGGATTATAGGACAAATCCAACAGCATATTGAAATAAACCCATGGATGGATGAATTTACCGTGTCATTATCATGAGTTCCGGTGTAAACAACTTGATTAGGTTCATGATTATGAGGTAAATGAGGGTTAGCAGCATCACTTCCAAATCCTACATAGAGCAGTTATGGAACAAGGCTAGACCATCGCATCAATTCAGCTTAGAGTTATTTCTAAAAGCTAATTATATAGAATACAGTAGTACATTACATGGGTAAGAAGTCAATACCAAACTGGAGGACGGCCATTCCAGGTGCCCCAATGTATTTCCTTAACTGAATCACATCCTCAGTGATTACTCCCTGTCATGCAGCCGTGGAAATTATTAGAATGCATCACATGAACACTTGTAAAATTTGAACAGATGGGCATTTACAATGACCTCTACAATGTTTGTTCGTTTACCACTATCAAAAGTTTATTTATTAGGATGTCACACATGGGCTTCCCTCCACCACTACAGCCCAACTTGTAGAATTCAACTTAAAAAGAGATGTTGTAATTGTAGGGTTTTGATCTCAGGATCCCGCTGACCATAATAAAGTTCTTTGATTTAATGCTTCCCAGAAGCTTTAATAGTTAGGGTGTGGAAACAATTATTTTATATTCTACCAATCATCTAACTGTTATAATTGCAATGATTCTAAAACCAAACAATTACTGAATTTCAGTCATCGTTTGATGGACAGATTGTAATAACTTATTAATTTTTCTCAATCTTGTCACTTTCATTTGATTAATTGTTCTCAATCTTGTCACTCTCACTTGATTAATTGTTCTCAATCTTGTCACTCTCACCCATGAAAATTTAACTTGAAAGCACAGAACTGTGAAATTAGATACCAATTTCAATTTCTACCAAATCAACAATGCATCTTAAACTCTAAATGATCAATTAGTCATCTACCACAAATGAAATGTCTTATTTTCTTTATCTGTTTTTAAGATAAGGTTGTAATAAGAGAAAAAGTCATAAAATCAGTAAACTCATAGCATCAAACAGTTCACATCTATAGTTCTACTCTTTTAGTAATTTCTTTCTATTTGAAAGTCTGCATATATGTCTGGAAATATTAAACCTAAGAAATTGAGCTATATGTTAAATTTATCAACTGCTCTGGATATGGAATAAAAAAATGTTCATATCCAATCAGCTAAATCATACCAGATCTTCAGCTGTTATGTTAATCTTCCCAACTGCTCTGGATATGGCATCAAAAAATAATTTTCCTGGTCCTGCCTACAATCGTTAGGGGGAAAAAAAAAAAAAAAAGGTTTCAGCTTGAATGATGGGATAATAATACACTGAATTGTAAATAGGTATAAATTTATTCAAACCTGACCTTCCAGCTTCCAAGCGTTGCAACTTTGGCTTCTGTACACACAATATATAAATCTATATATATAAGTGTGATAACAACATATATATGCCACATGAGACAAGCAAAAGAAATCTTCTTCGTATTTTCTCACCAGAAGGAACAGCCCAAAAGCCAGCAAGTCCTCTAAAGTGGTCTATCCTGAATTCATCATATATATTCTGTGCTCTTCTTATGCGGCGTATCCACCATGAAAATCCTTCTTTCTCCATCGCTTTCCAGTCATATAGAGGGCTTTAATCAAACTTCAGGTTTTTAGTATATCATATAGCACACCGATCACAAAACAAACTTGAACCATTATGTGCGAGTTGTATAAACAACCTGTCCCATAGCTGACCAGTTTCACTGAAAGCATCAGGGGGAACACCACTAACTTGAAGAGGAAAACCTTTCCTATTCTGCAAGACTTATATGATCAGCAACTGACACCCGGTACACAAGTCTCTGGTATAAACATATAATCCTTTACCCACTTAAAAGTACTCACCAACAGAAAATGTTTTTTATTGGCCCAAACATCTGCACTGTGATAACCTACATAAATGGGCATATCTCCCATGATACTAATTCCTTTCATCTGTGCATACTTACGAACTTTCTGCCATTGCCTTTGGAACAAAAATTGTTCCCCAATGAAGACATTTATCTGCATAAACAAAAGCATGAGGGGAGAAATGGGCATTGAAGGGGCTCCTAACACTACGAGCATATGTTAGGTAACCATAAATCTATAAGTAATATTCAGTCACCCAGATCTCACAAAGTGCTTTTTTCTCTGGTAAATGTCTTCCAAAGCTGAAAGATGGCGATTTTTTAAAGGCTCAGGCCACTCATACCAACTGAAAGCATTTACACTGCTGTCAATTGCAGCAAAATAAGCTGCATCTTCAAGCCAGCCTACCAAAAATTTTAAACAAGAATCAGAAGTGAAAGAGGGACAAATATTCACGCAAGTGCACAACAGCATGCTGGGTATGCATTCTTAGTGAATGGTACTTTCACCAAGGACCATATGTCATACCATGCATAAGAAAATAAAAAACAGCATAACATTCTAATGAGTTACTAACTAACCAAAAATATAATACTTTCATGAAATAATATAAAGAGGCTAGTGGCAGTCCAACCCAATATATGGTGCATATTTGTGTGAGTATATGTGTGCACGTGTTTTATCAATGTATTGATGTATGTATAATGTACGTATTCAACTGAAACATCCAAAAATGATTACAATTACGCCAATCCGGAGAAATGTTGAACCAGACTCCAATTCAATGTCAAATTACCACCAAGATTAACAATGCAAAAACAGACAAAAAAAATTGTCAGGGCAATCAAAGGTTATTATACAATTATTAGTGCACAATAATTTAAAAATCTCACTTGATATATCAGGGTCATTGCGGAAATCTTCAAGCTGACTTTTAAGTTCACCTTCACTCTGAATAAGCCTCTCTGCAGCCTGAGAAAGTACTAAACTACAATTAGTTTTTCTTTTGATCGTGTAAGGAGGAAAATCTGCTCTACTTTGTAGGAAAGAGTCCATAGAAATAGATATGATAAACGACTTATTGACAATCAAAGTCTGAGGGAAAAGTCATCTAACTGGCCAAATGCCCTTCAGAGAAAGAAGGAAAAAAAAATTCATGAATAAAGGTAACAAGTCCATAGCAATTATGTTTTTGATGTTATTGGTAGATACACTTGCTAGTTCCATCTAATGGAAAGATAACATGAACAGGACCAGGTCTTAATTTAATAGAAGGCTCATTATCGACCCTTATCTTTAAGGACTATACCAACTTCAGTTTAACAAAAAGAAAACAACCTAAAACCTAGCAGTAACAATGCCGCTCAGGTCAAAATACAAATAGCTTTACCTTAGCTACTAGAGGATCCTTAATGTCGGCAACAGTTGAGTAGTCGACACGTTCAGCATCACTGAATGAATCATCGTCGACTCACAATCAATGGAGACATTTGAATTTTTAAGAGAAAAAGAAGCTGGTGAATATGATCTCAGATTTCCTCACATTGGTTTTGGAAGTTCGTCCTTTGTCAACAAACCATCCTTAACAAGCTCCTCAAGAGATATCAACAGAGTGTTACCACAATTTGCATCCTGAAAATTGAAATCACAGTTACCCAGAATTGGAATTTAAAATAAAAATCGGGAAGGAAAAGGTTCAGACATCATAGCCAATTACAATAGTGAAATGAAATGATTCAAAGAAAAAAAATTAGGTAATTGAAGTTAACTTTTGACCTGACCAGAGTACGGGGATCCTTGTTCATTGGCTTTCCTACCGGGAGGAACAAGAGGAAGAACCTGCCAAAGGGAGCAACCGGCCTCATGAAGCCAATCAATGAATCGAAACGCCTCTTCTCCGAAATCGCCAATGCCGTGGGGTCCACGGAAGGAAGTGGGATGGAGAAGCACGCCGGCTCTTCTACGGTCGCTGGGATTGGGCTGGGGGAAGAGATCGCCGTAGGCGAGGGGCAGGTCGTCTCCAATGACGACAGCGGAGGCGGGCACAAAAAGGGTGTCGTTTTTCATTTGGCAACGTTGGAGGAACGGAAGTCTGGTTTTGGAGTGGAAGTGAGAGGGGCAGAAGAGGGTGAAAGTGGGGATTGAGGAGGAGTTGGAAAGGTTGGGAGAGAGAATGGAGGGGAGAAGTGAGAGAGAAGTATTCAGTGCCATTGTGATTATGATTTATGAGTGAGAGAGAGAATTGCAGTGTTGGGTACAGAGTGGAAACTGGGAAGAGTGGATGATGAATCCATGATGATGTTCGCAACTTGATATTGAATATTGAATATTGAATATTGAATATTGAATAGGCAAATACAGGAGGAGCATTACACTTCACCAGGAAAGCGGATTACTTGCATCTACTCGTGCTTCTTGTCTCTTTCCGTCCTTCCCAAAACATGCAACCAACACTTTATTTTGTCACAATTCATCACTACCTAGTAGCGACTTTCCTCAAATTATTTACAAATCCTACGCTTGGTACCGATAGCAAACTATTTTGTTAACAATAATAATACGGAAGATTATATTATACACATTGTATATTTATTTCGTTTTTTCAATTATTAAATTTGTGATATCTCATACAAAATTATCCTATAAAGAATGAACTTTAAGGCAGATCTTCATTTTTAATCATCATGAAAAGTAAAATTACTTGCAAATTAGATGTTATTTAATAGCTAAAAAAATTTCTTAAATAATTCAACTCACATAAAATTCAAAAAAATTAATTCCAAAATTCCAGGTTAACAAACATAATAATAAATCATTGATGTATAAAAAAAATTAAATATGATATTTCATAGAATTGAAAAATATAAAATAATAATCTTAATTTAAAATAATATATAGTATTAAATATGACATTGCATAGGGAATGTGATTACATTATACATATTCAATATCGACCTAATTCTTTATTGATTCAGGGGGATCTACCAACAAAATTAAACATAATATAATATAATTATAATTAATTATATTATATTATATTATTAAATTATTTAAAACTATAAAAACTAAATCAAGTGGATCTAGTTCAGTTGATTCTAGTGTTGACAATTGGTCTCAAGTTCGAACCCTGATAACATATTGTATGGATAATTTCCAAAAATTGGTTTTAAAGAATGAGATTTTAAGTTATTCATTCTTTATGGCTTAAAATAATTTACTATTTTAGTTTAGTTAATTTTAGCAACCAAATCTTGTATAAATATGTAAGTTATTCATTGAAATGAGTGAAGAATGTCTGAAAGAAAAACTCAAAAGCATTTTCCCTAGCTTCTTCCTTCTTAATTCTCTAATTGTCTTAAAATTCCTCTCGTTCCCTTATTCCTATAAACTAGGAATTCATAGTTCAATCGATTATTAGTTTTGGATCAAGTGGTATCAAAACACCAGATCTGAGAAGGTGACAGTGGTTTAAGGTTTCAACTCGCAACCAACGGAAAACTTCTAGAGACGAAATTTTAGGTTTTTTGCTCGTGCATCGAAAGCCAAGGTCCGAGAGAGACACTATGACCGGAGAAAACAAACGAGATACATCTAGTGATAGCGATTGCATCAATAAGGTTGAGCAGCAAGTTGAAAAATTGTATGCATCAATCCTTAAACTCGTGAATAGTTTGAAGACTGGAAAACCTTCATGTTCATCAACTTCATATGAGTCTTATCAAAAGCTCAAGAAAAAGGTTGTTGAGGATAGCGAAGATGAAGACAACATACAAGCTAATCTAATGAAAAAAGGAAGTTGAATCAGGTGACAACAAAAGTTCTATTGATACCTTAAAAATTGATTTTAAGGTTGATATCCCTATATATAATGTTGAACTGAAAAGCTAGATAACTGGATAGATACATTAGAAACTAATTTCACAATTTATAAGTATTTTCATGTGCAAAAGATTAAATTTGCAAGTTTGAAACTTTCAAGCCATGCCTTACATGTGGAAGTCCTATTAGAGACGGTATGCTGTCTCAGATTTGACTTGGAAGAACTTCAAAATGCTTTTGATAAAACAATTCTATCCAATTGGCTATGAAGATGAAAGATGGCAACATTTCAAACAAAGATTTGGGCAGTCTGTACAAAAGTATACAACAGAGTTCCATAACAAAGCTATGGTTCTAGACATTGACAACAATGATTACGACAATTTCATGAAGTATACCGGAGGCCTTTCCCATTACATACGGAAAGAACTAAAATTGTTCACCGTAGATACTATTGAAAAAGCTACTATGAAGGCCATTGATATTTAGGTGAAAAATAAAAGTACTAATAAGAAGGATGACAGATCAAATGTAACGACCCGTCCCAAATTCCTAGATTAGATTAGCGACTAATCACGATTAGTGAGGCTAATCGGTGATTAGTTAGGCGAAATCGGACGAACGATGCGAAATGACCGTTTTGCCCTTGGGCATGGGCAAAACGTTGACTTTTCGTTCGGGCCGTCAAATGGACTTTGACCGATGACCGTGACGTAGTTCGTGATGTCACGAGTTCATAGACAGGTGGCACGTTCAAATCTGACGTTCGAGGAAGAAGTTATGACGTTCGGAAATTTAGGGGCATTTTGGTAATTTTGGTTAAAAGGGGTCAAATGTTGACTTTTTGACTGGGAGGTCCGATGGCCGAGGGCCAAAGACCGTTACGTATATGGGGACGATACGAATCCGTAGACAGGCGGCATGTCGAATTCGGACGTTCGACGGCGAAGTTACGGTTCACAGAAGTTCAAGTGCACTATTGCACGAATTATGAAACGAGTTAACTTTTGGACTCTAGTGGGGCCGACATATTTAATTCCTGCCCTATGGATGAGTGACAAGTGTCACCCATCCACAGGCCATTCCTTTTCCTTCATGCACCGTGCATTTCCTTTCTCTATTTCAAACACACACAAAACACCCACCCGATCTCACCCATTTTCCTCCCATCCGTGCAACCCAAAACCCATCCACTCTTCACCCATGACCAGGCAAAGGACCAGGGAGACTGAGGAGGTTGCTGGGCGGCTAGAACCGCCGTCCACGGCGGCTGGAAGGAGGAAGAACCCGTGAGGTTCACGGTTAGCCCATTTTGATCCATTTTTCCATTTTTGTTGTTATGGTTGGTTTTTAATGGTTTTAATGAGTCCATTAGGTTGCTAGGGACATGTTAGGAAGGTTTAAGGAATCTTGGGATGGCTGGGCAGCCATGGGAGAGTTTTGGGAACTTTGAACCGTTTGGTTCAAAATCGAACCATGGGTTTAGGCGGTTTTTAGGTTGTGTTTAAGGATTGCAATGGATGGAAAACATGAAAATAGGAACAAAGGAACCAAAAAGGAAGAACTAGGATGAAAAATGGGGGTGTCTAGGGCTGTGAACCGGTCACGCCGATCCAGTTGGACCGGCCAAACCAGGTGAACCGGTCAGGACCAGTAAAACCGGTCTGCTGGAGGTTAGTGCCGATGAACAGTGTTTTCGACTTTCTAGGGGCTAGTGAGGACGCGTGGGCCATAATTTGGGAAAGTGTTCAACATGGAAAATATTTTATTCGATGTAACGAACATTTTGGGACTGGTTTCGTATCAATCGGACGCCGTCTCGATATGGTTCGGGGCATTGGAAGGTTTAGGGTCGGCTTAAAAATAGTTAAAAGTTCAGGAAAATTACGGGGCTTTGATGGGAGGTTAATTAAGTAGTTATTAACCTTCTATTAAAATTTGGACAGGTTTGGGAATCCCGGTAATGGTGATCGGCTCAGGGAGCCGAATGGCACGCAAATCGAGGTGGCAGCTCGGACGATCTGTGAGTGGACTTTGTTTTCTAAATTGGTGCATGCATAAATGTTTATTATATGTTTTATTACATGTTTGATGATGTCATGGGTGCATTTGTATGTGGTTACGTATAAACACGTATTTCGAGGTTTCGACCTTATACGGTGCCTATACGGGTCTGTATTTCTTTATTGGTCTAAATGAAAGGTTTTGGATTTCTAGAAGGATAAACTCGGGTATGAGACCCATTTGGTTTTGTCTCAGGCATATGATTCTATTTACGACCTTCGGGTCTAAATCGTGGTCGCGACGGGTGCTATGTGCACGGCGATTGACGATACGACGCTCGCCTTCGGATTAGGATGTGTTCCTTCCGGAGAGGTCACGATGCACGATTCGTGGTCGGGCAGCCTGGAGAGGCTCGACTTCGTAGTGCTGACGGTTCAGGATAGCGATTGGTGATGAGTGCACCATGATCTTGTGGTGGTCGCGTCGGTTGATTCGTTCACGGCGACATACCAGGATTGAGAGCGGTCCTGGATGAATGGTTGCACGCATCACTATGATCGGAGTCGTGACTGACCCTTAGATATCGGGCACGGTGCCCAGTTGAGTCATATGTTCGGGCACGAGACCCAGTTGTTTTACACTGATGATTTCGGGTCAGGGACCCTAGATGGAGTTCCAAGTTCATGACGGTTTATGGGAACCGGCAAGAACTCTTGAAAGGTCATTGTGGTTCATGACGGTTTATGGGAACCGGCATGAACTCTGGAAAGGTCATTGTGGTTCATGACGGTTTATGGGAACCAGCATGAACCTTTGTCAGGTCATTCTGGTTCATGACGGTTTATGGGAACCGGCATGAACCCTTGTTATGGATGTTATGGATCATGACGGTTCAAGGGAACCGGGCATGAATGTTTATGTTATGTGTATATATGTATTCATATACCTTCCTTTACTTCTATTATCTCCTCTGGGGAGGGTCGATGGCCTGGGTGGACCCCGGAGTAGTCACGGAGCACCGACGGAGTGGAGTCACCCCCCAGTTGGGTTCCTTACTCTCAGGAAGGCTATGATTACTATTACCTCAGGTAGGGTCAGTGGTCTGCGGACATTGATCTTGACTTTGAGAAGACTCGGATTGAGACCTGGGTAGCACGCGCGTAGCTTTGGAAACCGTGACAGGATTGGTTGTGTGAATTATATGTATATATGATGTATGCCTTATGAGATATACATATATATGATATATGGATTGTGATATGTGCGTTTACACAGGTTTTGGGCAATGGCCCGTATGGTTAGTTTCTTATGATTTGGGCTGAGTTCCTTATGGATTTGGGCAGTGGCCCGTATATTTGATTTCATTATGGTTTTTATAGATAAATGGTTTTCGAATGCATGCATGCTTTTTAGTGGAGGGTACAAATGTCTTCTCATGAAATGTTTTATAAACTCTTTATTTTTGTCCACTCACAACTTTTAATGTTTTGACTGCCCTTCAGGTTGACATCAGATTGTGGACTGTAGCAGAGACCGAGATATTACATACCTCCTCCGGATCCTGGCGTACTCTGATAGCCCAGGAGGGCAAAGGTCGGAAATATCCCTTGTCTGACACTTCGTGTCAGACGGGAGCAGGGTCATCCCGCACTAATCCCGGGGGGATTGGGATGGGTCTTGTCATCAAAACCTTTCAACAAAACTGACTTGAAGAAAAAAGGGAAGTTGAGCAAGGAAGGTCAGACACAGAAGGTCTACTATGATCAATGTCAAACCAGCAGACATACCAAAGACAAATGCTGGATACTCTATCTTGAGTTGTGGCCAAAGCATGAGAAAAACAACCAGAGTAGAAATGACAGAAAAGAAACCTTAATTGCACAATAGGTAGAAGAGTTTCTAGAGTTGAACCAACCTGATGTTATACTTATCCTTATGATAAGACCAGTAGATACTAAAGACACACACGATCGTGAAGAGTTTTTTCATGTGAATATTCCAGTGAAGCAAAGTGTTGTACAAGCTATCGTTGACCCTGGAAGTCAAAAAAACCTTATTTAAGAGGCTTTAGTAAGAAAAGTGGGTTTAGACACCACACCACATCCTAAACCATACTTAGGATAAATTCAGAAGAATGCTGACTTGTAGATCACGAAGCAATGTACCTTCAAATTTTCTATTACCAATCGATATATCGATGAAGTGACATGTGAGGTGGTTCCTTTGGATGTTTGCCAAGTCATATTAGGCAGTCCATATTTATGGGTGTGACGACTCAAAAATTTAATTATGTAAGTCTGCAGTTTTTTGGGGATTTTTGGTGATTTTGTTGGTATTTTTCGAATCTAATTTAGGCACTTGGACCATTTTTCCCTTGAACTTATGCCTAGCTTTCCATTTTTGGTAGGGGCATTGTTGGAAAGAAGGAAATATGGATATTTTGGGGTATTGGATAATGTTAGAGGATTATCATCTTATTTTATCACTCTAACTCTCTCTTGTTTCCATTCAACCATACAAACACACAAAAAAAAAAAAAAACCATACATCACCCAATCATTGCCTTTTAATTTTGAGGAACTTTTGAGTGAAACTAAGGTAAGAAACGCATTCAAGGGACTCTCACGATCCTAGGGAGGTTGAGGTTGAAGAACAAACGGATGGGAATGAAGGTGATGAGAGGAGGATGAACACCCGAAGCTTTCGAGGCTGATAACTTGAAATCTAGGTAGCTTTTTTCAATTATGGTCTTAGTTTGGATTCCTTGGGTTGAGTAGATGGATTTTGATATATAATTTGTCTAATTTGGTTTAGAAATAAGGGAGATATGAAGATTTGGAGTTTGGACCTGCAATGAAGGTTTCTTGGCTGGCTACGGCAGCGACCACAGCGACAATCGCATTAGTGCGGCCTCCTTCGTTGGTGAGGGTGATGTCATCATGACGTCATAATGATGTCACTAGGTAACATCATGATGACATCATCAAGTGACATGTGGAAGAGGATGGGTGGTGCCACGTGGCACATGTCAAGGTTTCCATGTGGTAGGTTGTGTCAAGGTTGTTACTGACACGTCAGTTGGGGCTGATGTCAACAGCTGATGTCATAGGCATTGACCAGCCCCGTAGGTTTAGATTGAACTTTGATCGGCACGCGTGGGTGTGTGGGCTTGAATTTTGAGGTGAAATTGGTCTTGTTCGAAAAGTTTTGACATTCTGAATCCAATAGTGGCAGTTTCAGGCCGATCAGAAGTCGTTTGAGGGTAGTTTTTGATGTTTTTCTCCTCTAGAAGTGCATTTGGGATGCGTTTCCTATTTTAGGGTTTAGGGCGTGTGTATGAACTTATATGGATTTTTGGTGAACTTCGGGTGTGACTTTGTTAGACGAGGACACTCTAGGGACCTCAGAGGAGCACACGGTTCAAGAATGAGCACATTCAGACGTACTGTGAGTGGACCTTTGTTTTCAAATTGTCTTGAATGTATATAGAACTATTTTACATGATTTGAATACATATTCTGGTTGTGGTTGTTTTGACATATGAATATATGATTTCAGTTACTCATTGATATGTTTGGACACCGATTTTACGAATTTGCGTGTGTGAACTATGTTTTGGGCTTAGGGCTGGGTTTATGGTTTGACTTTACTTTGATATATGCTCTAAACGATGTTTTGGGTTATTTTTCTGTGACTGTTCCACAGTTGACCATCCTCGGGGTTTGACTGGCCCTTAGACATCCGGAGCAGGGCTCCGCAGATCCTGAGATGGATATTTATGGTGATTATCTTTTTCTCGGTTTGGTGTTTGGAGTATGTCTCCGTTACATCCTGGGGCCTGTATACGCATAGTACATGGGCTTTCTAGCATGGTCATGTACGAAGGATGGGATATCATGGCTACTATTGGTGGTGTCCAGGTTATTTTTCCGATAGTTATGCTCGGAGAATGTTCAAGGGGGTGTAGGCCGTTGGTGTTTTTTATGACGCTCAAACTACGCATTAAATTAAACACGTAATTCGAGTATTATACAATTTAAACATTTTTTGTGTAGATGTAGTATTGGTAAATAGAGATCGTTCTTAACTGAGGAAATTAGGGAACATTAATAATTTGTTAGTGAGAAAGAATAAATTAATAAAATAATAAATGAATTAAAGAATAAATGAATTAAGGAATGAACAAGTAAAGAATTAATGAATTAATGAATAAAAGAATAAAAGAATAAAAGAATAAAGAATTAAAGGGAGGTTTGAAAAGATTTGTAATCTAAACTAAAGAAAACACTAACTAAGAATTAAATTAAACTTAACAATAATATTATTTAAAACTACTCCTAAAATAAACTTCTTTTAAATACATTTTTTACTAACACTCTAACATCATGCTTATATTCAACCAATCACGAAACCCTACCTTCATCATCTCCATTATATGCATACGTTTTTCATATTATAAATGCACCGAACAACGGATTATTACTTACAATATGATCTACCTTAAGTTTGTGATTAAATGCATCGACAGCGGTCGACATTAAAATCTCTTCAATCAAATACTAAGTGCATTGACAGCGGCCGACACTTAGCATCAAATTGAAGTATGAAGCACTAAAACATATGAAGTAAGAGAAATTCAGAAAATAAAACACATGGAGATTGTTTTCATACTTACAAATGTTAGAAAGAAAATACCAACACATATATGAAATTATAAATAAAACTAAAACAATAACAAGAATTTAAGTAGAAAAAGATGGCTTTTCACAAGAATTACTGAACAGCGGCAGGAAACTTGTGAAGATGAAAGAAGAAATTCGAGGAATTCGGTCTTAAAAATTCAAGAATCACCTAGCCTTAGGTTTTTCTTAAGGAAAGCATAAAAATGTAATTAAAGAGAAGTTTAAGAAATTCTAAGAACAAAATAAATAAAATGAAACTAAGAACAAATTAAATTAAATTAAATTAAATTAAAATAAATAATCGAAAGAAGTTACAAATGATCCCCAAAAATGTCTCTCAAAAGAGAGAAACAAAAGAACTAAACCAAGAACTAAAAACTAAGAAAAATGGAAGAAATGGAAAAATGAGGACTCTTTACAATGAAGATGGCATTCCTATTTATAGGAAAAAAAATCAAATAAAACTCTAAAAAAATAAAGTAAAGTAAATACAAATTACAATAAAAAAATTCAAAAGTGAAATGATGAGATTGGGTGATTTTTGTGGAAAATATGTTGAAAAAGTAGCAAAAAAAGTTTGAAAAATCAGGAAATAGGGCTGGTGATGTGACTCGGTAGAGACCAGCTGGAAAAGGCTGGAAAATTCAGCAGCTGTAAGCTGGCCAGGGGAGGAGTAGGTCTTCGGGCGACAGCTAACATGTGTATGGAGAGTTCGATGCGACAGGCAGATCAGGAGGAGCGGCTGCTCGGTATGCGTGTGCTGATAAAAGGTGCGGCGGTCGGTAGGCGCGCGTTGACAATCGCGTACGACTGTCGCGCGATTGGCGCTGACAGATGGAAGGGGGATTCGGCGTACACGCGCAACTGGGAGCATTCTATTTCGGTCCGCGCCTATTGAAGTGATGCTTTGGGCTCTGGCAGGAGTCAGACATGGGTCGTGGGCCTGGGCTTCAGATTTTTGAGTTTGGGCTTCGGATTTTGGGTTTGGGCAAACAAAATTTGGGCTTCTGCAAAATACTAATTTTAAAAATGGATTTATTGAATTTCACTAAATTTCGTCCATAATTCTTTCATTATAATTCCGATCGGGACGATTCTTTAGCCAAAACGCTCCAAATTCCAAGATTTATTTATTTTTACAAAAATATCACAAAATATTTATTTTATCTAATTGTTTATTATTTTAATATTAAAAGTCAAGTATAAATGGTATAAAATAATATAAAATAATTCTTAGTTAACGACTTATTAGTTTTCTATATTGGTTTTACTTATTTGATCGTATTTCTTATGGTGCATGTTTATGAAAACAGAGGGGTAAATATCTTTTACTGATATTTGGGTGTGTTTTTACGAATTTTTTGGGCTGGGTCTGGTCAATTTTGTAACGACCTGTCCCTGATTTTAGGGGTTAATTAAGACTAATTACGGATTAGCTAGGCTAATCGAACCCCCAAACCTCTTTCTAGTGATCCTAGGAACCTATTGGGACCCTTAGGATGAAGGTTTGACCCTAGAAGTACCCAGACCGTGGATAGGAAGTTTGGGTTCAAAATGGTTTTCTGAACCAACGAGTTTTAGGACCTTTTTGGGTGTTTTGAGGACATAGATAGGTAGGAAATGAAGAAAGGAAACCATAGGAATTGGATTAGGTGAAAACGGACAAAAAATGGATGAGATATGGGGTTAGACCAGTCACGCTGGTCCAGTTGGACCGGCCGAACTAGTGAACCGGCCGGACTGGCCTTCGCGAGGAGGAAGATGACCCTGTAGCTGGGCGCGTGACTCCCATGCGCAGGGGTTGTTGTCGGCATGTGTGGGTGCGTGTCCCACTTTTTGGGGATGGTTCTAACATGTGAAATCATTTATTCGATGTAACGAACATTTTAGGACTGGTTTCGTGTCGATCGGACATCGTTTCGATATAGTTCGGGATGTCCGAAGGTTTAGGATCGACTTTAAAAATAGTTAAAAATTCCGAAAAATTACGGGGCTTTAATAAGGGGTTAATTTAGTAGTTAGTAACCCTCTAAAGTGATTTGGACAGGTTCGGGAGTCCCGGAGACGGTGATTGGCCCGGGAGAGGCGTATGGCGCCCCTATCGAGGCACGGCTTCGAACGCTCTGTGAGTGGACCTTATTTTCTATTTTGATGCATGCTTAAATGTTTTATATGCTTTTTTGAACATGTTTTGTGATGCCATGAGTGCATTTGTGTGTGTTTACGTATTGGCATGTATTTCGAGGTTTTCAGTTTTATACGGTGCTTATACGTATTTGTAGTTTTGATTTAAGTAAATGGATTTGGATTTGAAAAGGTAAACTCGGGCATGGGACCCATTTGGTTTATCTCGGGCATATGGCCCTATTGCTGACCTACGGGCCTGAGTCGTGGTCGCGGCGAGTGATGTGTGCACGGCGACGGACGATACGACGCTCGCCTCCGGACTGGGGATGTCTTCCTTCCGGAGAGGTCACGACGCACGTTCCGTTGTCAAGCAGCCACTGGAAACTCAACTTCGGAGAGCTGACGGTTTAGGAGATCGATCGGTGACGTGTGCACCATGATCTAGATGTGGTCGCGTCGGTTGATATGTTCACGGCGACATACCAGGATTGAGAGCGGTCATGTACGGATGGTTGCACACATCACTACAATTGGAATCGTGACTGACCTTGAGGTATCGGGCTTGATGCCCAATTGAGTCATGAGTTCGGGCTTGAGGCCCAGTTGGTTTACAATTGTGATTTCGGGTCGGAGACCCTAAATGGATTTCTAGGTTCATGACGGTTTACGGGGACTGGGCATGAATCCTTTGAAAGGTTTTAAGAAAGATTTCGAAATGGATTATCATATACCATCCATATTTATGGATTGTTTTCTCTAGGGAGGGTCGTTGGCCTGGGTGGACCTCGGAGTAGTCACGGAGCATTAATTGAGTGGAGTCGCCCCCGTTGGGTACCTTACTCTCAGGAAGGCTTATGGATTATAACCCATAGGGAGGGTCATTGATCTGTGAACAATAACCTAGGTGGACCTTGGGGAGACTTGGGATTTGAGACCCCGGGTAGCACGCTCGTAGCTTTGGAAACCGTGACAGGATTGGTTATATGTTATATGATATATATACTGGTTTTGGGCTGAGTCCCACATGGATTTGGGCAGTGGCTCGTATGGTTGGTTTCATTTACGATTTTGGGCCAAGACCCATATAATTTGATAACTGATTTTCGAATGCATGCATGCTTTTTAGTGAAGGGTATAAATATTTGTCTTTTTTGAAATTGTTTTTATAAGTTCTTTTTTTTTAGGCAGTGAAGGGTATAAATGCCCTTTAGGTTGATCGCGGATGGGGGCTGTATCAGAGACCGAGGCATCACACTCCCCCTCCGGATCCTGGCGCTCTCTAAAGCCCCGAGCGGGCTAAAGTCAGAATTTTCCCTTATCTGACACTCTGTATTAGACGAGATCAGGCGCGTCCCGCATTAATCCCGTGGGATTTGGGACGGGTTTTGAAAAATTTGGTATCAGACCACTAGGTTAGGCCCCAGGTCTAGAAGGGAGCCATTTGTAAGAATGACCCTGGATCAGTTGGGTCAGGCCCTAAACGTTGTCCTTACACTAGGCCCCAGGTCTAGTGGTGCTCATGCCAGTTTCGATGACCAAGGGTTGAGTTGAGGCGGATGAACTACTCGGAGTGGTAGGATTACTTATTATTTTTTGGGGGAGCCTGGGCATTTTCAGCGGGAGTGTCCACATCACCCAGATGATGGTGCTACGAGTTAGGATATTGAGAGGTAGAGTCAGCAGGCGACAACCCTTTTTCTTACTGTTGCATCCGAGGATCAGGTAGCTAATCGTGGGGCCCGCAGGATAGGTGGCAATTAGAGGGACACGGCCAACCTGCTGGTGGGCAGGTGCGTGTATTTACTATTATGCAGTAAAAGGCTTGTACTGCACCAGGCGGGGTGACATGTACTTTTCTCTTTCGGTTAGGTGACTCGAGTGTTGTTAGTTTTGGGATTGTACTTTTGGGGTAGTCGTGTGTTGGTTGACCTTCGGGGTTAACTGAAGGAATAGTTTCAGTCATCTATAAGTTGGTTGTTTGGTTTCACAGTTTAGCAGGACATGTGTAAATTTCGGGGGCGAAATTCATTAAAGTGGGTAGATTGTGACGAGCCTGCCCACCAGCAGTGAAGCATTGGAGAGCTTACTTGTTGGCAAAAGAAGTTGTAGTTCACTCAGATCATAAACCACTTCAGTTTCTAACTACAAAATCTAAGTTGCGGCAAGCTCGTCATATGAAATGGATGTCTTACCTATAAAAATTCAATATTGTGGTAAAGTATAAAAAGGGAGCAACTAATAATTCGGCAGATATGTTATCTAGATCGCATACACTAGTTAGTTGCGTATTTCTAGTGGCTATGAAAATCCAACCCATTGTTCCTTCTGAATATGCCAAAGGGTACGACGTAGATGATGATTTCAACTTAGCCTATGTCAAGCTACAACAAGGTAAGACGAGTGAGTTTCAATTGAAGGATGGACCAATGTACAAGGAACACAATTGTACATTCCAGAAGATGGCGACAGATTGCAATGGATTCGTGAGGCTCATACTTCCAAAGTAGCAAGATATTTTGGAGTTGAGAAGACTTTATTAAACCTTTGTCGCTATGTGTATTGGCCAAAGATGCATCTCGATGTTTCAGGATACATTTGAAGTTGTGTTCTATGCAACACATCGAAGCCTTCCAACAGAAAGTTAGGACTATATCTTCCATTACCAGTACCTAGCCAACCTTGGGAGACTATTTCGATGGATTTCTTAAAACCAAGCCTGGAAATGACTACTTGTTTGTGGTGGTAGATCGTTTCAGTAAAATGGTGATTCTCATTTCATGCAACAAGACTGTTACTGGAGAAGGAGCTACTAAGTTATTTTTCCAACATATTTGGAAGCATTTTGGCTTACCTACATTGATTATTTATGACATAGACAATCGATTCTTAAGCCATTTCTAGAGGTCATTAAGGGGAATGATGGATGCCAGATTGAAAAGTTGCATTGCATTTCATCCACAGACAGATGAGCAAACGGGGGTTGTTAACCGGACGATGGTACACATGCTGAGAGGTTACAATTCCAAGCATCCGAAGATTTGGGATGAAAGTCTCCCTTACTTATAGTTTGCTTTTACCGAGCAATTCATGGCTCCACACTCAAATCTCCATTTGTGTTTTGTTTGCGTTATTTACCCCAGAGTTTTTTTGATTTAGCATTCACTATGAGTGACCAGCCATTAAGTGGGAAAGAAGAAGAATAGCATATTTGAGCACATAAAATTCTCGAACGGTTGGGAAAGATTCATACTGAACTGAAGGCACAATTGAAACGTTCTCAGAAATAATATAAAATTCGGCATGATAAGCATCGTGTGCCATGTAACTTCAAAGAAGGTGACCTAGTATAGTTACTCCTTGGAAAGGAGCGGCTAACCGATGAAGGCAAGAAACTGAAGCCTATTTGTTATGGACCGTTCAAGATCATAAAAAAATTTGATGATAATTCCGTTCAACATGAATTACCACTATACATGTATATGTACTCGGTCATCAATGTCGAGAATCTTAAACTTTTTGAGCCATCTCTACTTGATGATGATCCCAAAGAAGACACACGCCTTCCATAAGTTGATGATTTAGAGATTGAAAGAGAAGATCCTTTGCAGGGGGATTGTATCTTGGAACAAGAGGTTCGTGAGACTCAACATGGAAAGTGTGAGTATTTCCGTATTGGTAGAAAATGTCAACTTCCTAGCAAGTCAAAGTGGTATATTCGAGACAAGGAAATAATAGAGTTTCCTCATCTCACAATTTAGCTTGACTAGGAACTCAAACATCTTAAATGGGGGAGCCATGATCTAGGAGGATCTACCAATGAAAACAAACATAATTATATTATATTATATTATAAAATTATTCAAAACCATAAAAACTAATGGTTTATAACAAATTGTTATAAACCATAAAAAGTCAATGGTTTTAAATGAGTGAGATTTTAAGTCATTCATTCTTTATGGCTTAAACTAATTTACTATTTTAGTTTAGTTAATTTTAGCAACCAAACCTTGTGTAAATACGTAAGTTATTCATTAAAATGAATCAAACAATTTTGAAAGCAGAACTCAAAAGCAATTCCCTTAGCTTCTTCCTTTTTGTTTCTCTAATTGTCCTAAAATTCCTCTCATTCCCTTATTCTTATAAACTAAGAATTCATAGTTCTATCGATTATTAGTTTTGGATCATTTATGAAAGTTAAAAGTGAGACCGCTCACATAATATGAAGAAGAATACTACGTATTAGTTTAAATTAGACTATTCATTTTTTAGCCTTAAAAAGAAACTATTAGTATTTAGAAAATGATATTTTATTCAAACTATGTTTTAAAGGTTAAAATATATCTAAGATGTAACTGTTAATTTTGAATGAACTAACACATGTTTTAAGTCCATTTGAAAATATACGATGAAAAATGTCTTTCATCGTATGAGACCTATGACGTAGGCCTTACTCGCCTTGGCCTACATACTGTATGAAGAAATCACTAGACATGTTAAGAAATTACTTGGAGCTATAGACTACAGTACTAATGGATAAGTTTAAGCTACGTAGTTGTCACCAATTCTTCGTAAGTAAATGTATTGCTTAATTTTTGCTTCATATATGGCTCATCCACATTTACAAAACAAAATGATGTATTGGATTATATCTTGTTTTCCGCCCAATAATCTGAGCTTCATGACGTTGTGCAAACTGCAAGGCATCTGGATCTTCCATTGGACTTAATCTTATATACTATATTGTCATTCAATACTATATAATACATAATACATTTAATTGTGGACTTTGGGAAGCAGAAATTTGTAGTTGTCTAGTTGTCTTCATCTTCAGATGTCATCGGACCAATCAGCAAGGTCGGTCTCATAAAACAAGCTATCCACAATCTGATCAATCAGTGAATCAATAAAAGCGTTACACCTCAAGCTCAAGACCCGGCCCATTCGGCTTCGGTTACTCGCTAACAAGGCAGAAACCGTAGCACAACTTATCGCACCCAAACACACCCATGCCACCTCCGCAATACCGTCCACCTCCACTTTCCCAAACAGCGAATTTCCCATCACCACCTCCATCGATAACGTCGCAGCGAAAACCACCATCGCCAGCCAACCCAACAATATCTCGAAGTCCTCGCTCTTTTTCGAGCTCATCCGACAGCATCGCAAAGAACGATGACATTTTGTCCTGCTTCGTCTTCATCACCCAGGCGAGATCTGAACCGTACGATCTCAGATTACATAGCTGAGGTTGCATCGCGATTTTCACTCTTTGGATCTAATGCTGGTTTTGAAACTGGGACCTGAACCGGAGCTTCGGGCTCCACCCTGCGGATCACGGGGTTTTATAATTTCCTCATATCGCAACAAATCGCGTGTGCCAAAGTACTAAAACCACCTTCCGATGTCCCAGAATGCGCAGAACTTATTGTGCATTGTGTGTGTGATGTCTTTGTCTCTCTAATAACAGCCACCACCGCATCAAACCTGAAGGGTATCAAAAACATAAAAAGACTGTGAGTGGACAAAAACAAATAATAAGTTCATAAAACATTATAAGAAAAGACATTTATATCCTCCACGAAAAACTAATGTATGCATATGAAAACCATTTCATAAAATCCTTTCATTTCCAAGATATGAAAACCATTTCCGAAAACCATAAATCAGAATCAAGTACGGGCACTCAGCCCAAATCCATCAAATCCAAATCATTCGGCCCACATCCCAAAACATCTGAAAACCAGTGAAAATCAAAAGGAAAACATTAATCAATCAGGTTGTTGGATCTCATGCACCGAGTCTTTAAACTCAAAACACATGTGCATAATCAGGCCTTCCCGGGATATCAACGAGTCTTTAAACTCAAAACACAATCAACAGGCCTCGGGGGATATCACAATAACTGAATCTTTAAACTCAAAACATATCACCGAGTCTTTAAACTCAAAACATATCAACTGGTCTCAACGAACTGGGGGAATCCAACTGATCTCACACCTGGGTCTCCTACTCGGTGTCCATCACCTGCCAAATCCTGTTCTTATCCTGATAGTTCCCAAACTATCACCACATCTTCGCCAAACGAAACAACTCAACCAACTTTCGGTCTATCTGGCGATCGTCCCATTCTTACCGAGGTCAACACATTTTCAACTCGTACTTGACACTCACGGCTCAACTACTACTGGTACGTCACAACACCACTACTACCGGCATCATCAATCTCGAATCCTTCTCGAGCGAAGCGTACCTCGTACCAACTGCCTCAGTATATCGTAAGATCTGTCGTCAACAGGAATGAATCTCACCTTGCAAACCAATACTCAAGACGGCATCTACTGGCCTCGGTACTCCTATTTATCAATATCCGTTCAACAGTCCGTACTGCTTCCGTCAGCAATCCGCACCGACCTTACCGGAGTCACAACGTACTCGCTCACATCGATCAACTCAACAACTCAACACACTGGTGATTCCACTATCTACCAACACTGTTATCCTATGGGAACACCATCCACGTCCCACACTACCTGTCTACAACTGGACTCTACTGCATACTTGTCAAACCGTGATCACACATCTGCACGTCAGGGTCCCACCAGTCACTCATGACTCTGAGCATCCAACTCACCTCAATACCAAATCCTGCCATAACCAATCAGATCATTCGGGATCACCCTGACCTAGTCCAAATACTCAGTCACTCCAACACATCACCTCAGAACTACACATTGGAACTACACCGATCAGCAATATACTAACAAAAACTGATCACCAACATTTCTATCCAAACATCACGATACACATCCAATCGCATACCACGGTATGTCCTCCAATCACATCGGTCTTAGCTGATCACTCTTATACCTATAACTCAATCCAACAACATCATAGTGTATCTGTCAACCCTCACAATGTGTCTCCAGGGCACACAAAACATGCTCGTATCCACACTGATTACCACCTGACTACAAGCTAATCACGCTTCACTTTTGAGGTCCATTGGTCCAATCCTACCACTAGGTTAATCTACATGCATTCTGAGGAAGACCAACTCTTCAGCCTCACAAATCATCCAAGGTGCACCAACTCGAGTCCACCCAAGTTCCCTAGGCTCGTGGGTCTCCCGACCAACATCCAAACACATCTCATCGATGAACACAGGGCAGACCTAGCACTAGATCCATGTCCAAATACCTATACGTATGCTAAACAGACGACAAGCGTCCTGCACCACTCCAAGATGGTCAAAATATCCAGCCACCTTCACTCTTACAAGACAGAGTAGGCTCCTCAACTGCATGTCCAACATATCCAACCTCTGTCTTGTCATCTTACGAACATATCCAAGCTTTGTCTTGCATACGATTCTCCTGATCCATAAAAACTCAATCCTGAACCAGAAGCAATCCAATCCCGATCCACACACTCCTAAGTGGATCCCACTTACTATCGCACTACTTCGCCTTCAATTCCCACGTATGATCAGACCACCACATCAGATCAAATCGATCAAGAATACCACACATCTCGAGATACGTCTATATTGTGGATTCTCTTTACTAACCTCATATTGATCAATTATAGTAACTCCTTTCATTCTTTTTGTCAGCCTACCACAAAACTCACAACGGTTCACAACCATGACATCACCATTCATCTTAAACCAACTTAGCACAATCCTATTACACTCGCCACACACGCCACACATGGCGTCACCAAGTACGCTCTCTACTCCTGAAGTTCCTTAAATAGTTTCCTAAATCGACTCCAGAGTATCCATCACTCAACATGTAACACCAACTCGGAATCAACACATCAGCTCGTCGTCTAAACCACAACATCTCTTGATTCCGAGATTCCAGCCATGTTGGAAGTATATCCATCTTTTCCAACCATGGAACTTCATCCCCAACAAATGTACCACCACCGTACTAACCGTCCAAATGTCAACTCCTCTACGGAACTTAGAAAAATCCACAACTCACAGACCAACTCACCTGTCGGTTAACACCGTATATGTACATCCAAAGTATGTCGATCATCACTTCTTCCGATTATCGCGTCTCAACCTTTCCGAGGTTCAACTCTGAGCATCACTAAAGTACGAATCACCAACTCTCGAAATCACCATCAATGATCACTAGCCTCAGATTCCTCAGGCACGTTACTCGAAGTCCTCAATCACTAATCTCAGGAAAGCACCAAGTATTGGCCTCGGCATCACCAAAAGCCAACCTTGGTATATACCGACACACTCCGACACAGCCAGCAGTCGCATCCTGAAGTATCCACAAAAATCAAACTCACTCATGGTCAACCCAACCATACCAACCTAGCCCGCTCCAAACCAAAGCCTAGGTCAACCGCGCTTCCGCTGTGCTACTCTGATCAACCGAACGACATCCTGACCGTTCATACCGAAACATGCCCTGCCACTGGTCATCGACTATCCCATTTCAGTTAATGGTTCCTACCAGACACCAGCACCTCACGATTAGTCATAACCTCAACTCACGATGTGCCCATCCTACCATTCACAAGCATCTCGTCTCGTGGCACATCAAAGGGCACTACTCCCGATTCTCCTCTCACACCGAGCCAAAAGTCCTCAATCTACGCTTAGGTCGGGGAAACTGACCTTATTTATTGTCTACAACTCTGAGCAACTCAACGCTCCACGGTCTCATCTAGGGAAACCTAAAGTCAACAGATCACAACCAAATCCACTACACCACACTCTACTGGTTGGGTCAAGCCAAACAATCTCCACCATCTCATTAGACTCGACCATCGTCATCCACCAACCCATCCAATACCTCGGTTGCGCTCAGCAACACTATCTCTAATCCTGCTGAAAGTCAGCCCAAGCCACAAAAACTAACTAATAACAACCCTAGCTTACGTTTTCCAGACTAAGCACCTATATTGGGGTGTCTCACTAAAGTACTCATATTGACAAGCCAACCCTCACAACAGGGTTCCTCAAATCATCACCATCACTAGGGTCGTCAGAACTGACTAACTCGGCACACTAGCTCATCAAACCTGGCCACTCGGGTCTTCACACCCTGCTAAGGTCATCCGATGGCTCAAGGTACTCACATTTACCAAACCAGCCCTGCAACTCGCGACATCCGACTACTCGTAGCCGCACAAGTCCAATCTCCCCCCATCTGACCAAATGGTCACCAGTCCAAACTATCGGCATCTAATCGCCACCCGGCCCAATAGATCATCGTCGACCAGCCCCACAGGCCGACCACCAAACTAGCACTCGTATCTCTCACATCTAACTCGCTAGTTACCATCCCGTTTAACCACTCTAGCATACATCCAACCCTAAGGTCCACTAACAAGCATATCCAGCGCCAAGCACGCTAACTACTCCGGCCCTAAACCGACATGCATCACACCCCAATGCGTATCAGGCGACCAGCATGTCGTCACTACTGATCTCGTCCCTAACTAAGCCACTAACTAATGTACTATCTCTCGCTATCACTCATGTTTCCAGGTTGATGACGGGTTGTTCCGCGTTGAGACATCACATCCACAACAGCATCACAACACGCTAATTGACAAACCAATTACTCTGGATGCCAAACCTCGAGAAGAGCGCACAAATCGCGCTCTGATACCAATTTGACAAGACCCACCCCCAATCCCCCGGGATTAAGGGAAAAGTCATGCTCCCGTCTAACTTATGTGTGACACGAAGGCTAAACCGTCGTCTAACCTCCATGTAACACATAATCTGGAAAAGGGATAACAGGCCAATAACCAAAACCACCTACCCATGTCCCAGAGTGCGCAGAACATACTGTGGATTTCGTGTGTGATGTCTCCTTCTCTCTAACAACAACCCGCACCGCATCAAACCTAAAGGGTATCGAAAACATAAAAAGACTGTGAGTGGACAAAAATAAATAATAAGTTCATAAAACATTATAAGAAAAGACATTTATACCCTCCAAACAAAACTAATGCATGCATATGAAAACCATTTCATAAAATCCTTTCATTTCCAAGATATGAAAACCATTTCCGAAAACCATATATCAAAATCAAGTACGGGCACTTAGCCCAAATCCATCAAATCCAAATCATCTGGGCCACAGCCCAAAACATCTGAAAATCTGTGAAAAACAAAAGGAAAACATCAATCAATCAAGTTTCTAGATCTTATGCACCGAGTCTTTAAACTCAAAACACATGTGCATAATCAGGCCTTCCCGAGATATCAACGAGTCTTTAAACTCAAAACACAATCAACAGGCCTTGGGGATATCACAATAACCGAGTCTTTAAACTCAAAACATATCACCGACTTTTTAAACTCAAAACATATCAATCCATGACCCTCCCCCGTCATCAATCAACCGAGTCTTTAAATCAAAACCAGATCCAGCCATATACCTGGTCTTTAAACCCAAAACCAAGTATCAACGGGTCTTTAAACCCAAAACCAAGTGAAATTCATATAAATCCAAAAATCCATTGAAAATCAAATTCCAAAAACAAATCCGAAATCATCATTTGAAATCTCAATTCCAATCCGGAAATCTCATTAGAATCGAAACTGAAACCACGTTAAACCGATAACTGAAATCCTTAGAAACGGGGCCTAAAGCCCGAAATCCTTTTCCAAAATTCATTTATAAATTCATGAAATCAAATTATAATTCGAATCCAAAATTAAATCATCGGAATCACATCAAAATCGGAGCATAAGATCATATCTCGTAAAACGTGCAGAAACGTAAATATATCAAAATACGTGCACAATAGAATCATAAAGATCATAATCATAAACATATAAACCACGTATAGAAAACATATAAAAACATTTATGCATGCATCGTGAGTTAGAAAACAAAGTCCACTCACAGATCATTTACGCCGCTGCTTCGATACAAGTACACTTATGCTTTCCTGGCTAATCCACTATCACCGGCTTTCCTGAACCTTTCCAAATCCCATAATAAGGTCACTAACTACTTCATAATTCTTCTACTAAAGCCCCGTAATTTTCTCGAATTTTTAACTATTTTTAAACGAGCACTAAAACTTTCGGACATCCCGAAACATATCGAGACGATGTCCGATCGACTCGAAACCAGTCCTAAAATGTTCGTTACATCGATACAATAAAAAGTCATGTTGACAATTTCCTCAGGAATAGTACCATGCGCCGTTCAAAGGGGCTGCGCGTGGGCTTCACGCGCCTCAGCACTGTCAGGTCGACCCGGTTCGATCTAGTTCAGACCGGTCTCTGCAACTCAAACCGGCATGACCGGTTTTCACTCATTTCTTCCTCTTTTTCGATTCTGTTACGTCCTCTAGCTTCGTATCTTTCTTCCTAATCAATCTAGCTAATTAAAACGTGAAAATGAGCACGAGAAGATACCTTCCAAACCGAGATCACATGTCCAATTTTTCCTCCTCTGTGTTCTTGTGCACCCGGCCACTTTATGCCTCAATTTTAATCCCTTTGAACTCCTATCGACCTCCATAACCTCATTCAAGCAATTAATTTGATTATTAAAGGTCACAACGTCGTTTACCATATCCAAATTGAAACAGATAGCTCACGATTTCTTACCTCTGTTCCCCGTCACAAACACCGTCGTGCACTGCCGTGCTGACCACCAGCTTCGTCTCACCTCCTTCGTCATCTTTGATGAACAAAACATAAGAAAAGGAACACATTTTGAAGATTTTTGGATCAATTGATCCTCACGGGTTCATAGTTCCCCTGTTTTGGTTTCCACGATCTCAGGGCCACCGTCGTGAATGGCCTCCCACGGCAGCACCACCACGTCTCCCATCCTCTTTTCTCTCACTTTCATTCTTAAAGGATACAGAAATGATGAATATTGAAGGAAGAAGAGGAGAGAATTCCTCATGCTCCGTTTTCTGTTTAGCCCCAAAACCGTGCAAAATATCATCCCCATTTTAATTTTAAAGTAAGGCGGTTTGTGAGAGTTCCACAACCTTCCAGTATGGGACATGTGCCCCAAATCTGGTGGGCACAAATCCCAAGAACAGCCAAGTGTCCCAATGCAATCCAAAGGACCAAAATGCCCCTAGCTCACAAATTACCATTTTTCCCTTAGCATACTTAGACCAAAATCTGAGCCATCCAAAGTCTGATGATAACGTGCCACCTGTCATTGTACTCAGGGGATTGAGACCTACCTAACGGTGTAACGACCCGTCCCGGAAATTTAGGTTAAGACCGTGTTTAAGGTGAGATTAGCGAGCTTAATCGGGGATTAGTTGGTCTCGATAAGGTTGTTAGCGTAGAATGACGATTTTGCCCCTAGTTCGGGCAAAAAGTTGACTTTTAGTTCGGGCGGTCAATTGAGTTTTGACCGATGACCAGGACGTATTTTAGGACGTCACGAATCCGTAGGCAGGTGGCGTGCTCGATTCCGACATCCGATGAGGAAGTTATGATGTTCTGAAGGTTGAGGGCATAACCGTAATTTGGTTAAAATAGGGGGAAAAGTTGACTTTTCGTATGATCGGGTTTTGACACGTTGGCCTAGGATGGTTAGCTAGATCTCATCGTCCTGAGATCGATGACATGCGGCACGTATTCATCGGACTTACGATGTGTAAGTTACGGGTCTAGGAAGTTAGTGGCATAATCGTAATTTTGGGATTTAAGAAGGGGCATTTTGGTCTTTTGCACTTGGGATTTGTGCAACAGAGAGGGACAAATGGGGGGCTGAGATTGAGATCGTTGTGAGAGAAAAGGGGAGGATTGTGACGGGTGGCAAGGGCCTAGTGGCTTCTAGGCGTGTGCACGGTCCAAATAATTGGGGGTGCCCGTGTGTTCGTGTTTGTTCTTCGACCCAGAGAGAAAACAGAGACTGGGAATTTGGGGAGGAATCGATCAAGCTTGGTGAGGGTGTGAGTTTGTGAGTGTGTGAGGAGTGACCAGAGATCAAGAAGGAGACAGAGAGGAGGTTTGGAGGTGCGGTGGCTGTGTGTGGGTGAGAGGTGAGCCACGGGAAACCAGGGGGAAAACAGAGAACATAGAGGAGTTGTGAGTGGTGGTGCGGCTGTGTTTGATCAATCTAAGCTGGTGGAGATGTCCAGAGGCTGGAGGTGGACTGGAGGAGTTGTGTTTCCACGGTGGAGCTCACGACGGCGACCGGAGGGCAGGTAATTTCTTGTTTTCCTTTCGATGCTCTGTTTTGCCGTCGATTTTCAAATTGAAAGTCGTAAAGTCTGGGGTTGAGTCGACGGTTTTGGTGAGTTGGGTGAGACTCAGTGAGGTCCTAGGATTGGTTTAAGCTAGCTACTGTGACGGGGGAAGACCTGGGTGGCCGGGAAGGAAAACAGGGGCAGTGTTCGGGTTTCTGTTCGAGCTTGAGTCGACGGGTTGTAGGTCAAGTCGAGGTGTTTGAGTGAGGGGACTGGATTGCTGAGGATTGGACGATGAGGATGGTGAAGAGAGGAGTCGATTAGGTGGACGGACGGTGGAGAACCGTCCTCGCCGGTTCGAATTGCAGAAGCCGATTTGACCGGGTCGACTCGACGTAGACGGTGACACTGTAGGTGGCGCGTGAGGGCCACGCGCAGCCATTTTGGACGGAGCGTGGAGGCGCGTGCGGCGGTGGTTGGGAAAATGGTCAACTTGGTTTTTGGTCTAGGAGTTGTGACGAGTCTAATGGAATTGGTTTCGGGTTGTTCGGACGTCGATTCTATGTAGTTCCGCGAGGGTAAACGTTTAGGGTTTCGGTTCGTTACGATTAGGACCCGAGAATTTTTGGGGAAAATTAGGAGAGTCTTAGTAGACGTGTTAGTAACGTACTTTGGCGGTTGTTGACAGGATCGGGACTTCCCGAAGAAGTAGAGGAACGTACGGGACGTTCGAGACGCGATTGAGGGCTTGGTACTGTGAGTGGACCCTTTCCTTAAACTCGAGCATGCATAACTGTTTTTCTATAATTGTTTTATAGTTTTAATTATGATTTTATGTTTATCGCATATACTTTGTGGATTTTACATAATTGCACGTTTTTCGAGAAAGTTCAGTTTTCAGCATGTTTTACGAGGAATGTTGATTCTGAAAATAATGTTATGGTTTCAGGATTTTCAAATGATAAATGGTTTTTAATGATTGTAAAGGGATTTTGGAACATGATTTCGATGAGCAAGGGTTTTCGGTTTTAAAATCGGATTTCGAGAAACGGAATTTGGTTTTAAGGTTGAAAAGTGGAATTCCGGATTTGGGTTCGGAATGACGGTTCTGGACGCCGGAAGGGCTTCGGGCCAGTGGTTTCGGATTCGGGTTTGGATATGGATTTCGAAATGGTTTTCAAATGGTTTTGATTGGATTTGCTGGATGTGGTTATTGGGTTTAAAGACCCGGATATTGTTTGACGGGGGACGGGCCCGGATTGAGTTTAAAGACTCGGATATATTGATATTTCCCCTGTAGGCCTATTGAGTTTAAAGACTCGGGAGTTTAAAGACTCGGATAGATCCAGCAGGTTTGATCGGTTGGTTATGGCTTGGTACTTGTGTTTTCTGATACAGTTTTATGACGCTGATGATATGATTTCTATAACTGTGTTTTATAGTGTTTCTGTTTTTATGATGAGGTTTATTTGAACTATAACTGCCTTAATAACTGGGTTATGCATGTGGTTTCAAAACGGAGGGCCAAACCCGGTTTTCTTATAAATGGTTTTGGAAACTTTTCTTTTATTTATGGTCCACTCACACTTTCTGTTTTTACATTGCCCTCTAGGTCGTGGAGCTAGCGCGGGGTTTCGGCGTCGAGGCAGCGTCTGAGGCATAGAAGTCACGAGAGCGATCCCAGAGTGTTGTAAAGTTTTCCGTGTGCGTGTATCTAGTTACCAGTTTTCTTTCTGTTGTATTCAGTATTATGCTCTGTAAACTTTTACTTCGGGATGTTTTATACAGTATCTCCTGCGTCTGACTGAGTACTTTAATGGCTTCGAGTGAGTTTACTTTGGTTTTGTGTCGGGGTGTCAGACGGGAGCAGGGTTTATCTCGGTTTTTAGGGTGAAACCGGGGTGGGTCCTGACAAACGGTCTGTGAAATGCATGAACAATCCATGTCGTATGAAAAGTCAACAGTTTGCCCATTTTCAACCAAATTACCAAAATACCCCCGAACTTCCGAACATCATAATTTCTTCCTCGAATATTGGAATCGGACGTGTCACCTGTCTACGGACTCGTGACGTCCCGAACTACGTCAAAGTCACTGCCAAAAGTCTATTTGACCACCCAAACCAAAAGTCAACCATTCGCCCAATTCCAGGGGCAAAATCGTCATTTTGCTCTGTCCGTTCGAAAGTACCCAACTAATCATTGCTTAATCTCACTAATCCGTCATTAATCACTAATCTAATCATGAACTCCGGGATGGGTCTTTACATTGATAATGAGATGGTGGTAGAGGATGATGAAATGGTGGAAGATGATAACGAGATGAGGACCGAGGTTGATGTGATGGTGACAGAGGTGCAATCGAGAACGACGAATGAGGATATGGCATTCTAGAAAATAAAGGGGGAGGCTGTGAAAATGCGCCCCCAGACCCAATCACATGGATCTGGGTCTGCCTTACATGATTCATAACCTGCTCGAGGCTAGCCTAGATTCGCTTCTTCCTCTCGGCGTCTAACTCCGGTGCCACAGACCCCACGACGCCCTCAGAATGGTTCGTCTGTCCAGGGTCATCGATCCCCTCCTGATCCAGCTTGATCACGGGAACCACTAGCTCACTAACCAGCTTGGCAGGACGACCGACCACCACTTTCTTGGCCCTATAGTCACTTTCTTCGCCTTCTTGTCCTTGCTCTTCTCCATCAAACGGAGCATCCTATTTGCTACCATATGATCAACACCTGGAGTCTCTTGTGACTTAGACTCCCTACTGGCGCTCGGTCCTTTTTTTCTTTTCCTACCACCAGCCGACCCTTGTGGAGGAGCAGTCACGACTAACTCCGGCACTTGGTCCCGCACATTAGGAATGGCCATCTCCAGTCTACCCCTTCCAGTACCTCGTTCACTGGTCGAGCAATATACCTACTAATGTCTCTCGGTGTAGCTGCATACCAAAAAAACGAGGGGGCAGTACGCCAACCTAGCTACCAAAAATGATTTTATCCTCATGAGTTAGGATACCCTTACCTAAGGACGAAATGAGGCCAACCTCCAACAGCGTCGGCAGCACCCGAAGCACGTAGCCATCACGCTAGATCAATCTAAGCATCTCCTTGACTAGCTTATAGACTGCCTTACGCTTGTTAGAAATTGCCACCTCCGGGATAGTACAAGCGCACACACACTCAGGTCAGTCAACAGAATGCCAACCAGTTGTTAAAAAAAAAGAAAAAAAAACAACTTCCAGAAAGACTAACCCTCATCATCCAGATCTTGGAACTTCGAAGAGATGTCCTCCCCACCACAGTTCCCACCGACGAAGATGAACTTTGTCTTGTACACCTTCTGGGATAACGACAGACTGAGGACGAACTCACCTCTGATACCTTTCTCACTACACTGAGTGTGCACCCAGCCCAAGATCTACTGGTGCTAACTAAACTCATGCAAGTGAACCACTTGGTCGTACATAGGTGCTTTATGCCCTGCATTTAGAAAGCTCGTATATAGCCTGACCAATATGATCCATACATTGGGGTTAAGTTGATCGAGGGCAACCTTCAAATTTCAGACCATCTTACTCAGCCATGGGTGCTGATAGGACCCCTCCTGTTAATTGGGGAGATCCTATTCCTATTTGACAGTTAATACTAGTAACCAGATTCCCAAGTAATATTAACACTAATCAACAAGTTCACCGACTGTCAAACAAGGGATACCTACCATTACTATTTACATAGCATAAGTACTGGCTACATCTATAGCTTAAATGGCTAATCCTACCCTATAATTCTGGAGAGTGCGCAGAGCCTAGTTGATACCTCTGATCTCAAGGTTGATCCCTGTCCTCGTGTCACGACCTAGAGGGTAAAGAAAACCAAAAAAATTTGTGAGTGGACTAAAATAAATATACATTTAAAAACACAAATAATTTACCCTCCGTTTTATGAAAGCTAAGCATGCATAAAATAAAGGAAAAACTACAAATAAGCCCCCTTACTATAAGGCTCACCACAAAATCCTATCACAACTATTAAAAATTTCAAATAAGTACCCAAACCATATGACCACTAACATTTAACTACCTCCATCAAGTTTTCCATCCATTTGGTTGTCAAAATGCCACGTGTCAAAAATTTGTACGGTCAGCAGTTGATCTAGCAAAAATTAGAGTCATTTTTAGAATTCTTTCAAATATTAACACCCACCCTCTTCCTAAAATCAAACGCTAAAACTGAAATCATATTCTCAGCTGTTCCCATCAGTCGTGGCCGTCGACATCCAATTCCTCCATTTTTGACACAAAAAAGATTAAAAACAACCATCAGAAAAAAAATCTAACCATCTCTAGATAAAAAAAACCTAGCCATCTCCAGATCAGGAAAAAAAAACGCCGCCATCGATCTTCATCTCCGTAATAGAATAAAACCTAGCCATCTCCTAGGGCAGAAGTGACGACTTATTCACTTCACAACACCACCCCTTCTCTACTATGTACGGAGACCAATTTTGTAGTTGGAGCCGTCTCTATACTTAACAAGAATCAAATCTGCTCCTCCTAGTTTGGGTTTAGGGCCATGGAAATTTGTAGATTGGAAACCCTTAAATTTTATAAGTAACATGACCATTTGGAAATTTGGAGATTGGAAATCCCCAAAATTTCATAAGGAATAAGAGCACTCCACATCTCGCTTAGGTCGTCGTTGGCCTTTCATTGCCTCTAGATCTTCGCTTCAACAATCAAAACCCAGAAGTTAAAATGTAGTATAAATTCAAACGAAATATGAAAAGGAACAATGACTGAGGAGAATAAAGGAAAATTACGATGAATTTTTGCTTGGGTGGGAATGTGGACCAGATTTTAGGGTGGAGCTCAGTGCCGAAAATCTTAGCGGAGCTGGTGAGCAGGCAAAGCTTGAGAGGCGCATCGTTGCCGACTTCGATTCTAAGCTCTCTTTCTTGGTCCAATCTTCTGTCTAACTCCCTTTCCACTTGCCATCTCCAAGTCCAGGTCAAGGGGCTGCAGCGAACAAAAGATCGAGAAATTGTGGAGTTATTCGATGTTATGTCTTGGAAGAGAAAAAGAGACGGAGAGAGAGAGAGAGAGAGAGAGAGAGAAGGAGAGAGGGACAAAGAGGGAGCCAGTTGCAGAACGCAGAGGTGAAGATGAAGTTTGATGCCGACATAAGGAGCTGGGAATTAGATTTGGGTTTTAGGGTTTCAAAAATTGGGTCTTATTGGTCTTTTCAGAATTCCAAAATTACCCTTTAATTTTTGCTAGATTAGACATTGACTGGACAAAAATTTTGACCTATGGCATTTTGACATTGAAATAGATGGAAAACTTGACGGAGGTAGTTAAATGTGGGTGGTCATAAAGTTTGGGTACTTAACTGAAATTTTTGATAGTTTGAATATGAGTTTGTGGTGAGTCGTATAGTCTACGGGCTTATATGTATTTTTTCCAAAAATAAATTATTTAAACAGAAATCTTGAAATATTTGTAGTTATAGGAAAACCATTAATATCAACAAATAAATCATCATAAGGCCATATCAAAAATTGTGACCACAACCATTTATACCCAACCTATCGTTGATGCCTGCAAGCCAAATCATGACCTCATATCCACACTACTACTCACTCGGGAAAATAAGCTTTAACTCGATGTTCGATTGATCACCGACTCAGGAAAATGAGCTTTACCTAGACGTCGGAGCTGTCATAACCTTAGTCTCAAGAAAATGAGCTTTACAATCCATATTATTTCCAAAACCAAACCCAAAATCTAGTATAACGCCATAACACAATATAAGCAAGTTACTCATAAAATGTGCAACAAAACAACTTCCGTAAAATCACCCAAAAAGCACACAAAATTATAATATGTCCAACATCACCAAAATCACATAGAAAAAAATTTAAAATATTCAAATATGCATGCACAATAGTTTAAAGAAAATAAAGGTCCACTTATAGTGATTATTGTGTAGTTATTCTCGATTTGCGCATTCCTTACTAGCTCCGGAGGTCGTGTCGCCAGTCAAAACCATAAGTTTCAGGTCATAAAAGTCCTAGGTGGGTTTCTAATACAAGCCCTAAGTCACGGGATTTAAATATGAATGGTTAAACATAAAACTTACACTTTAAACTCTTAAAACTACCCCGAGAAGATGTTTGACTGCCTCGAAACCACCACCATTGGATTCTGAACGTTGAAAACTGTCAGACACACGACGACGTGTCTTGAAATTCATGCCCACATGCCGCCACACACCAGTGGAAAGTCATTGGCTTTCCCATGAATCGACACACGCTCACATGCACCCCCATGTGGGCACACACACAACACATTCATGTCCTATGTGGCACCACATGGCTTGACAGCTACTGACATGGATGCCACGTGTGTGACACAGGGTTACCAGGTGGCATCCACGTGGCCGCCATGACAGCGACACGTCAGCATCATGTCATTGCCATGTTAGCATATTGTCATTCCATGTCTTCATGTGGCTGCAACATCAGCACCTCTTTCAACCACGCGGAGGATCGACCTGAATATCTTGTTTGGAGTTTTTTTACCCAACAAATTGACCCGATCTGAACTTCCTTGATTTCCATCATTTTTCCTCTTTTTGTTTTTACCAAATCTCTCTAAACTAACACATGAAGGAATCTCTAAAATCAAAACTAGAATCTTACGTCGAAAACTCGCACAAAATCCTTTGAAATTTTGGTTTTTTGTCACCCTTGCTGTCCAAACATTTCCAGCATCCAACCTCATTCCTTTTTCTCCCAAAACACTCCTTAGAGTCTATAGGAGCTATTACTACGCATATCTACAAGCTAAAGTCCCAAACTTGAGGTTTGACCCTCAACCTAATTTTCTTCCTTCTCGGGCTTAACCTCTCTTCCTTTCACAGTTCCTTTCTCTTTATAGATGTGTTTATCACTCTATCACCTCTATTTTTCTCTCTATATGTTTCCATTGTGTGTCTTGGTTGCACAGTTGAGAAGTAATCCTCACAACTCACACACCAAAACTCAACATACATGTATACCCATAAACCCCCCCCCCCCCCCCCCCCCCCTCCCCTCTTCACCTCCAGGTAAGTGCACTATGCCCAATGAGATAACAAAATTAGTTGATAAGTATCACCCTTAGTAAAAATTTCCCTCACACACATTTATCAAAATGCCCTTAAGACCAAAATATCCTTACTAAGCCAAGGTTCGTAGTTTGACTTCCCAATTCAAAAGTCAACCAAAACAATAATAAGGCAAAAACAGTCCATTTCCATTAAAATTTACCAAAATACAATATCCAATGTTTTATATTGTTACAGATGCAGTGGCAGCCTTATCCCTGCATATACAACTCAGGGTAGAAGAGGGCACACCCCGAAGGAGGATTGCTCAGCATATCCCTGGGAGATACCATCCTCAACTCTACATCCGACGGGATATTCTTGGTCGACCGAAACTTCTACACAGTCGCCTCGGTCTCCCTGCTAATTAGCCCACCCATGGTGAACTTGGCTCTTTTTATCTGTATGGTAGTCGTGATTTCTTGGTTGGGGATTTTCCTTTCGACACACCGATGACCCTCATCACATCCTTATCCCAACCACTAGTCATCTTCGCACCACAGATGTAACGACCCGTCACGAATTCCAGGATTAGTTAGTGACTAATCAAGGATTAGTGAGTTTAAACGGTGATTAGTTGAACAAAATCGACCGGATGGTGTAAAATGATTGTTTTGTCCCTAGGCGTGGGCAAAATGTTGACTTTTGACCTGGGAGGTCTGATGGTCGAGGGCTGAGGACCGTTACGTAGATCGGGTCGATAGGAATCCATAGACAGGTGGCACGTCGAAATTGGAGGTTGGACGAAAAAATTATGGTCACGGGAGCGAAGTCGATTAAACGTACGAACCGAGAGTTTGATTAAAATAATAATAAAATACTATAATTTGATTTAAACCTATAACTAACCTGGACCCTTGGATGAGTGATAAGTGTCACTCATCCCACCCTTACTTTTCCCTAAATGGTGGATCTTGTCCCATTGGCCAATTAAAATATGTTTTAATTTTCCTCAATTAATCTCAGCCATCCATCTCCTTCTCAAGATTGCATCTGCACCCTCCATCCCATTCCATCTGATCCTTCATCACCATCAGCTAACATCTTCAACATTTTCCCATTTTCTTCAATGAAACCCGAGCACCCAAACTTCACCCAAAAACCTTCTAATCCTCAACTAATGCAAGTAGTGTGTAAAGGAAAGTTGGAGTGTGATGGCTAGCATTGTTGATGGTGTTAGTGACGATGATCGTCGTGGACGACGGTGGTGGCTGGGGAGCTAAACATGTGAGGCAAGCATGAAAACATGGGACCTTCTTACTTCAAACACATGGAAAACGTATTCATTTGAGCCTGGGTTCTGAATGAAAAGGGAAGGCAAGTTTGAAACAGGGTTAGTGGTAGCCATGACGAAGGACGACGACCATGGTAAACTGTTTCCTTTGAAAATCCTACTTTGAGTTCAAAAATGGAAAATCACATTATGTTAATTGTTGTTCATTTTGGTGGATTGGGTGAACATCTGAGGGTTGCCAGGAGTCGTTTGTGACCAAAATTGTGACCGGTGGCGGTCTGTGGTGGCCGGAGACTGAGGTCGATGAAGGACCGTGTGTTCTTCGAATCAGGAGGTACGATCTCGACCTCGTATAGATCGATAGGAATTAACAAGATGAAGCTATAGGACTTGAAATGATTGAAATTGGATGAAGATTGAACGAAATATAACATTGAACCGAGATCACCGGTTCGGTTGGACCAAACTGGTCTGAACCGGTTTGGATAGAGGTTAGGGATGATGAATAGTGCCCGGCGCGTGGGTTTCAAGCACAGGGAGTTCAAGCCGCTCGAGGGGGCGCGTGAGGGGCTTTTTGGGTAAACTTTCAACATGTGAAATAATCTATTCGATGTAACAAACATTTTAGGATTAGTTTCGTGTCGATCAAACACCGTTTCGATATGTTTCGGGGTGTCTGAAGATTTAGGGTCGAGTTTATAAATAGTTTAAAATTTGAAAAAATTACGGGGCTTTAATAGGAGGTTAATGAAGAGGTTAGTAACCCTCTAGTGTGTTTTGGACACTTTTGGAAGTCCTGGTGATAGTGATGAGGCCATGGAAGGCTTATGACACGCGTATCGAGGCGGCAACGTAGGACGAACTGTGAGTGGACTTCGTTTTCTAAACTGTGATGCATGCATAACTATTTTATATGTTTCACATACGTGATTTCTATGTTGATGATTGTGAAACTGGTGGTTTACGTGATTGCACGTATTTTGAGGTAATGCCGTATTTATATGTATTTCGAGATTTACGAGTTTATACTATGGTTATGAGATTGTGAGTCTAATAATGATTCTATGGCATGGTTTTGGTTTTGGAAAGATGAACTCAGGCATGAGACCCATTTGAATTATGTGATCGGGCTAGGGGCCCAGTTGGTTTATAAAATCGGGCTGAGACCCTTTAGAGTCTTGTGATCGGGCAGGGGCCTAGTGGTTTACAAAATCGGGCATGAGGCCCAGTTGAGTTTTATAAATGTGATTTCGGGTTTGGGACCCTATGTTTCATAAACGTGATTTCGGGTCGGGGACCCTAAATGGATTTTTGATGTTTTATGGAGATTTCAGGCAGAGCCCTTTGAGATGTTTTGAAATGGCTTTGTAAAACTGTTTTCCATATACCACCTTGATACAAGGATATGTGATGGTGACACGACCCATCCCAATCCCCCGGGATTACCATGGAATGTGTCATGCTCCCGTATGACAAGAGGTGTCAGACAAGGGATAACCTGATGCCACTCCCCAAAGTGGGCTTCCAGAGTGCGCAAGGATCGATGGAGGAGGTGTGCGATGTCCCAGTCTCTACTGCAGTCACATCCGGAAATAAACCTGAAGGGCATTAAAAACAAAAGCTGTGAGTGGACGAAAATAAATAATTTCATTTAACACAGTTATAAGACATTTATGCCCTGTATAAAAACGTATGCATGCCACAAAAACCAATAGTCCAAAACATTTGCTCAACAAGGCATTAGGGCCTTAGCCCAAAACCGTAAACCATAAATCCAACCGAAACACCATTTCATAGATTCGTTAATCCATATTTACCACATTTCCATAACCGGCATCCCAGATGCCTAGCGTCCCAGACGCTTGACGTCCCAGACGTCACATTTCACGGTATAACCATAAGCTACGCGTGCTGCCCGGGGTTTCAATCCCGAGTCCAATCCCCGAACCCAGGCTGGGTACAGCATCCCAGATGCCTAGTGTGCAGACGTCCAATCATAGCAATCCTGCTCCTGAGTCACTATACGGTCTGGTAGCTCCGCACAACGACCCCTCGCAAGCAATGCACCGTGATTTCCCCAGTGTCCTAAACACCTGGAGGAGACCTTCACATATTCTCGTATCAAGATGGTATATGGAAAACAATTTTATTAAATCATTTCACAACATCTCAATGGACCCTACCCAAGATTTCCATAAAACATCACAATTCCATTTAGGGTCCCCGACCCGAAATCACGTTTATGAAATCAATTGGGCCTCATGCCCGATTCTGTAAATCACTGGGCCCACGGCCCAAATTCATAAATCAATTCGGCCCCTGGCCCGATAATATAACTCAAATGGGTCTCAGTCCGATTTCGTAAATAACTGGGCCCCTGGCCCGATTTCATAAGCAATTGGGCCCTTGGCCCGATTACGTAACTCAATTGGACTCCAAGTCCGAGGTTTCTAAAACAATTGGGCCTCATGCCCGAGTTTCTCTTTCCGATTTCAAAACCATTTCATGAAATCATATCCAAGGTCTTAAGTATGAAAAATCAGTGTAAAACCGGAAAAACCTCGATTTACGTGCAAGCACATAAATCGCCTCGAAATACGTGAAACCGTATAATTTACCAAAATCCAAATCAACATCATACAATCACAATCATAATCCATATAAAACAGTTAAGCATGCATAGAATTTATAAAACCAAAGTCCACTCACAGACCGTTTAACCGTGCGCCTCGATACGCGTGCCATAGGCCTTCCCGGTCCTCATCACTATCACCGAGACTCCCAATCCTGTTCAAATCGCATTAGTCACTAACCTCTTCATTAACATCCTATTCAAGTCCAGTAATTTTCTCGAATTTTTAACTGTTTTTAAACTAGATTTAAAACCTTCTGACATCCCGAACAATATCGGAACGGGGTCCGATTGACACGTAACCAACGCTAAAATGTTCGTTACATTAAATAGGACAGAAGTCATGTTAACCTCACCTCGAGATTCGTGCGCACGCGCCGTCACGCGCCGCCGTGAGTGGCTGCGCGTGAAAGCCACGCGCTTGCTACAGTGACTGCTACAGTCATCTTCTTCGCCCGTTTCTCTGCAATACGGGTCTACAACCCGTGAGTTCAACCCGATCAGATAGCCATCAATTCCAACTCAATTTTATCTGTTTTTGATCCTAAGACATTCCTTAATTATCCAATTAGAGTTCTGTGTCCATAATTAACTCTAACAATCCCTCAATCGTGCCATCAACCCGTGATCACCCAAACGGGTCGATCACCGAAACTCTACAATTCCCCAACCATTATCAAATTAACTTTCCAGTAAGCTCATTAGGATTAATACGAACTAATTTGCATGATTAATTGGACATGAAGTTACCTCAAACGCCCCGACTCAAGCTTGGGTTTTTCCGGCCATCCACCAATCCATCCACAGCTCCAGGAGCTTCAAAACTTGCCCTAATTGATCTGGATCGACTTTTAAAGGTTCCAGAAAACTATTTCGGACCTCAAATAGGCTTGGGCTGGCCTAAAAACCGAAATTCGAATTTGAACCCATCAAAAACCAGTTTCGGGTTTTTGAACACTCCCTCACCATTTCCACTCATTTTCTTCCTTTCTCAATCTCAGAACACATCACTCAGTCCCTTAAACACTTCCCCCATCACAAATCCGCTCAATTGTGATCACATGTGGGAAGCACTCTGCTTTTCTTCCCGTTACAGAAACATCACAGCACCCACTCAGTTCTCAATGTTAAACAATTTCCTCCCCATGTTACTAACAATAGTAAACAATTCGTGGACAGATCGCACAAGTCATCCACTCAGTTCAATCATGGCTCCAACTCACGGCTGTTTAAAATCAACAGCCCAAATTACCAATTTGCCCTCGCTTGGCAAATTACCAAAATGCCCCTCATGCATCCAGACCCGTAATTTGGTCTTTCGAACTCCGATTGACGCGTGCCGCCTGTCTACGGACTCAGGGCATCGAGACCTTCCTAACGGTCCTTGGCCCTCGGCCATCGGACCTCCCGATCAAAAAGTCAACATTTTCCCTTATTTCGTCCAAATTACAAAAATGCCCTTGGGCTTCCGAACGTCATAACTTTCACCACGAACGTCGGAATCGAATGTGCCAACACGTGTACACTTGTACACCCACCAACTGCGACAACGCCAGCCTCGTCTGCACCCAGACATCCCATCACAGTCTTACGTCGTAACAACAACACTCGACCACCTCGAGTGAATATAATCACCTGATCTGCGTTAAGATCGCTTAACAATTAAGCTAACTCCTTCAGCTAGACGGTTCCTTTCCATTGCTAATACATCCTTACATCTGCTCCCACTGGGAGTCACCAAATCCCACTTGTCAGTCCACGCTGACATTACCGGCCAAACTGTCACCATTAAGCTTTACCACCCTAGTAAATCTCCAACCATCAGTTAATCAGTGACAACACCCCATACTGCCACTCGCTCAAAGTAGCGTAAGATCAACCACATGACCTCATCTCACAGGGCAAGCCCAATCCTGCGACATATATTAATCTCAATGTCCATAACCGCCGACTCCGTCAGCGAACCATGACGCTGGAAAATCACGGCGTGATAGCATCACGCAAGCCTAGTCGTAGTTACACTGACCACCAATTCACTCATCCTGAGTGTACGTATACCGTCAACTTACTCAATCAAGTGGTGTAACTAAAACACATTGAATACCAGCCCAGCAGTGATCACACATCTCAATACTAGGGTTCCACTAGCCATCCGTGGCCAAGAGCACCTGCTCACACCACTGAACCCCGACAACATCACTCTGCTCAGCACACAGTATCCAATGTCCAGTCCACAATCACAACCAAACAAATGATATCGGAACCAAGCCGATTACCAACACGTTTAATCACACACCACTGGTACATCCCATGTACCGTCACTAGGCACCACCCAGCATATCCAGTATCGATCCTCGTACAACGTACCCTGTATGTACATCTATTCATCAATTCGCCTACAACCACCTAGGTCATGGCCAAACACGTTCTAATTACTCTAGAGTCCATCTGATAGATTTTGTACCAAACAGATCAAAATTCTGACCCAATATCCATTTCTAAATCCGAATCCGAAATCATTATTCCGTAAGCTAGCATTGGAATAATCATTCCGCACCCAAATCCAGTAATCCACTTTCGAGCTTCGAAATCGAATCCTGAATCGTCACCTAGAAATTCGATTCCAAATCCCGAAAGCTCATTTACGTCTACCGAGGCGTACCAAAACCGATCCTATCGGTTACCTGCTCAGAACACTCGATTGAATTCATAGGGAAGCCAATCCCAATATCCACACGTCCAAGGTTGACAAAAAACCGACCACTTCGGAAGCCTACTCACCCGAGTAACAAGCCATATGTGGTCCACTTCGAAAAGAAGCTCAGTCCCGTCATTTACAACTCACATACCGAGGTAAGAGTGATAAACTCTCATCCCATCTGGATCATCAAGATCACGACCCAGATCCATCACTATGTCATCCGACAAGTAACATCACGATCCTAGATCGTCACCATGCCCAAAGTCCACAACATCACAATTCAGATCCACCTAGGATCCACACATGTTCACGTAGCTAAAAATTCATCCAAAAACTGATCGTAGGGTCCTTCACCCTCTTGATTCCTTTGTCAAATTTCCATAGGTGGAATGGTGACCTCGATTTTCACCACCAAATCCAGAATTATACACAACTCTTTGTGTCCAATGACCCAAGGTCAATCATGGGTCCACCCACCAATACACGTTCAACGTACTGGTAAAAACAATCATCATCTGCCACGGAAGGAAACAAGAAGTCAACCCCAATGACTTCAGGATACCTATCACCAATGCGGGAACGAGCACTCCTCTCGTCTCCCAATCACAACTTTCCCCGAATCGAGAGTTCCAACCATGTTGGAAACAGAAATGCTCCTAATGAGATGTCAAGTCCAACCACTGGACTGCCCACATCCTCACCTTTACAGGTTCAACACCCAGTTTTCCAAGTTATCCACCATTACAAAATTCCTCCTAAACACCCCCAATGATTTTCCTCGACTCTTCCAATTTCAATAATTTCCTTGTACTTTCTGGGGATATTAGAGATAAACAATCTTACCAATCTCGGAGTTGACAACAACTCCCCAAATCCACTAATTCTCATGACATAGGAGACGTCATCCCAAGATTCCTCAAGTCTCAATCATACCTTTTTATCCATTCATCACTTGTCATCTCATAACTGTTGGGACTTATCCCAACACGTCACAACCTCCACTGGATCCCATCCAGTCCATGATTTAGTCATTACCAAACCTCAAAAACCGAACATATGTCGAGCATGACGGAGTCACACCCCAACTCGTGGCTCATCGTCATCACAATCACTGACACTAGCACCAGCGCTAGTATCACCGACCCTTGCCTCAACACACAGGCATCCATACATCCACACTAGCACACGAACGTCCACCCTAGCACACTGTGTGCAAAGTTGATACCCTGGATCTCCGTTCATACCGAACGACGATCCCGTATCACCACTCGTACCCCACGACTATGGGTACCTCCAATTGACCATCCGCACATCAGGATAATGGGCGTTCCCTGAACGTCCCCTGGTCCTTAAGTGTTAAAACCAAACTAAATACCCTCGATAGCCAGTTATCTCGACACAACTGTCGACCAACAGTCATCGCTGTCAAGATCTGTATCCACACCTCACACTATTATTTGATCCAACACGGAATTCCATATTTTATCTCATAACCGTATCCGTAGATCGAATCCCATAATCCTGATAAGACTCACTAGAGTCATCCACATGGTCATCCACGACCTCAGCCTCTCGTCGCAGCACAAGTTCTCATTTAAAGTTCGCTTTTCCAGTCCATCAATTATAATTTAGGGTTCCAAAATCACACCCTAGGGTTCCACCGAACCCAACTGCCTTCTGCAATAAAATCCACAACCTGACCGATCCTGCGGTCCCGACATCGTATAGACGTCAAATACAACCCTACCATCAACTCAATGTGGGTTCCACCACCAAGGTCATAGGCTAACTCTGATGTATCGACATCCCTCACCCTAGCAATCACCACTAGGGTTCACAATTTTAGACCATGACTCAACGTGGTTCCTCGAACCTAGCTGCACCTAGCAGCACAACCATCTAATATCGCATGACCGAACCGATGGTCCCACATTACCAGTTAATCACAAACAACCCCACTTGGGTCGAATCACGTTAACGCACGACATATCGGGCCAAACACACTCTATCCACAACTCAAACCCAAAACTATCTATCAAGTTGACAACGGAACAGCAGCCCAAAGAGACATCACACCCTCGACCTTCGCGCACAAAAGAGAAAACCTGCTCTGATACCACTTGACACGACCCATCCCAATCCCCCGAGATTACCATGGAATGTGTCATGCTCCCATCTGACAAGAGGTGTCAGACAAGGGATAACCCGATGCCACTGCCCAAAGTGGGCTTCCAGAGTGCGCAAGGATCGATGGAGGAGGTGTGCGATGTCCTAGTCTCTGCTATAGTCGCATCCGGAAATCAACCTGAAGGGCATTAAAAACAAAAGCTGCGAGTGGACGAAAATAAATAAGTTCATTTAACACAGTTATAAGACATTTATGCCCTCCATAAAAACGTATGCATGCCATGAAAACCAATAGTCCAAAACATTTGCTCAACAAGGCATTAGGGCCTTAGCCCAAAACCGTAAACCATAAATCCAACCGAAAAACCATTTCATAGATTCATTAATCTATCTTTACCACATTTCCATAACCGGCATCCCAGATGCCTAGCGTCCCAGACGCTTGACGTCCCAGACGTCACATTTCACGGTATAACCATAAGCTACGCGTGGTGCCCGGGGTCTCAATCCCGAGTCCAATCCCCGAACCTAGTCCGGGTACAGCATCCCAGATTCCTAGTGTCCAGACGTCCAATCATAGCAATCCTGCTCCTGAGTCACTATACGGTCCGGTAGCTCCGCACAATGACCCCTCGCAAGCAATGCACCGTGACTTCCCCAGTGTCCTAAACACCTGGAGGAGACCTTAACATATTCTCGTATCAAGATGGTATATGGAAAACAGTTTTATTAAATCATTTCACAACATCTCAATGGGCCCTGCCCAAAATTTCCATAAAACATCACAATTCCATTTAGGGTCCCCGACCCGAAATCACGTTTATGAAATCAACTGGACCTCATGCCCGATTCTGTAAATCACTGGGCCCACGGTCCAAATTCATAAATCAATTGGGCCCCTGGCCCGATAATATAACTCAAATGGGTCTCAGTCCGATTTCGTAAATAACTGGGCCCCTAACCCGATTTCATAAGCAATTGGGCCCCTGGCCCGATTACGTAACTCAATTGGACTCCGATTCGAGGTTTCCAAAACAATTGGGCCTCATGCCCGAGTTTCTCTTTCCAATTTCAAAACCATTTTATGAAATCATATCCAAGGTCTTAAGTATGAAAAATCAGTGTAAAACTGGAAAAACCTCGATTTACGTGCAAGCACGTAAATCACCTCGAAATACGTGAAACCGTATAATTTACCAAAATCCAAATCAACATCATACAATCACAATCATAATCCATATAAAACAGTTAAGCATGCATAGAATTTATAAAACCAAAGTCCACTCACAGACCGTTTAACTGTGCGCCTCGATACGCGTGCCATAGGCCTTCCCGGGCCTCACCACTATCACCGGGACTCCCAATCCTGTCCAAATTGCATTAGAGGGTCACTAACCTCTTCATTAACATCCTATTCAAGTCCCATAATTTTTCCGAATTTTTAACTATTTTTAAACTAGATTTAAAACCTTCGGACATCCCGAACAATATCGGAACGGGGTCCGATTGACACGAAACCAACGCTAAAATGTTCGTTATATTAAATAGGACAGAAGTCATGTTAACCTCACCTCGAGATTTGTGCCCACGTGCCGTCACGTGCCGCCGTGAGTGGCTGCGCGTGAAAGCCACGCGCTTGCTACAGTGACTGCTGCAGTCATCTTCCTCGCCCTTTTCTCTGCAATACGGGTCTGCAACCCGTGAGTTCAACCCGATCAGATAGCCATCAATTCCAACTCAATTTTATCTATTTTTGATCCTAAGACATTCCTTAATTATCCAATTAGAGTTGTGTGTCCATAATTAACTCTAACCATCCCTTAATCGTGCCATCAACCCGTGATCACCCAAACGGGTCGATCACCGAAACTCTACAATTCCCCAACCATTATCAAATTAACTTTCCAGTAAGCTCATTAGGATTAATACGAACTAATTCGCATGATTAATTGGACATGAAGTTACCTCAAACGCCCCGACTCAAGCTTGGGTTTTTCCGGCCATCCACTAGTCCGTCCACGGCTCCAGGAGCTTCAAAACTTGCCCCAATTGATCTGGATCGACTAATAAAGGTTCCAGAAAGCTATTTCGGACCTCAAATAGGCTTGGGCTGGCCTAAAAACCGAAATTCAAATTTGAACCCATCAAAAACCAGTTTCGGGTTTTTGAACACTCCCTCACCATTTCCACTCATTTTCTTCCTTTCTCAATCTCAGAACACATCAATCAGTCCCTTAAACACTTTCACCATCACAAATCCGCTCAATTGGGCCCTAGAAAGGCTCATCACATGTGGGAAGCACTCTGCTTTTCTTCCCGTTTCAGAAACATCACAGCACCCACTCAGTTCTCAATGTTAAACAATTTCCTCCCCCATGTTACTAACAATACTAAACAATTCGTGGGCAGATCGCACAAGTCATCCACTCAGTTGAATCCTGGCTCCAACTCACGGTTGTTCAAAATCAACAGCCCAAATTACCAATTTGCCCTCGCTTGGAAAATTACCAAAATGCCCCTCACGCATCCATACCCGTAACTTGGTCATTCGAACTCCGATTGACGCATGCTGCCTGTCTACGCACTCAGGGCATCGAGATCTTCGTAACGGTCCTTGGCCCTCGGCCATCGGACCTCCCGATCAAAAAGTAAACATTTTCCCTTATTTCTTCCAAATTACGAAAATGCCCTTGGGCTTCCAAACGTCATAACTTTCACCACGAACGTCAGAATCGAATGTGCCACCTGTCTATGAACTCGTGACATCCCAAACTACGTCACGGCCATTGGTCAAAGTCCATTTGACCGTCCGAATTAAAAGTCAACGTTTTACCCACGACTAGGGGCAAAACGGTCATTTTGCACAATTCGTCCGATTCCACTCAACTAATCCCAGATTAGTCATTCTAAATCATAATTAAACAATATTAAATCCCGATACTCGGGACAGGTCGTTACAGATGGTCTCCTCCAGGTGTCTGGGAAATTGGGGAAGTCACGGTGCATTGCCTGCGAGGGGTCATTATACGGAGCTACCGGACCGTATAGTGACTCAGGAGCAGGAATGCTATGATTAGATCTCTGGGACGTCAGACATCTGCGATGTCAGAGATATTGACCCGGAGAGACCCCGGGTAGCATGCGTTGCTTATTACTGTGAGATATGACGTTTGGGACGTCAAGCGTCTAGGACCCTAGGCATCTGGGATTCCGAGGATGGTTAGGTGGTAAATATGGATTATTGGATTCATGAAATGGTATTTCGGTATTTATGGATTTGTGGTTATGGATTTGGGCAGTGGCCCGCTTGGTTTTGGATTTACGAATTTTGATATTATACAGTTTTGGGCTGAGTTCCCACACTTGGTTTTGAGTTATGGTTTTTGGGCTAAGGCCCTAATGGCTTATTTGAGTAAATGTTTTGAATTACTGATTTTGATGCATGCATACTTTTTAGTGAAGGACATTAATGTCTTTATGAAATGTGTTTTTATGAACTTATTGATTTTTGTCCACTCACAGTTCTGAATGGTTTTAATGGCCTTCAGGTTGATTACATATGCGAGTTGTAGTAGAGACCGAGACATTGCACTCCTCCACCAATCCTGGCGCACTCTGGAAGCCCCGTATGGGCTGAGGTACGTATTATCCCTTGTCTGAAACTCCGTGTCAGACGGGAGCATGACGTATCCCACGTTAATCCTGGGGGGATTGAGATGGGTCGTGTTAACAGAACGCCCCAGACGACTCCTTGTCCGACTGAGCAGCCTTTTCATTGCCTTCACTCCATCTTGACGTCGATACACTAGTCTGATCATGTAACGACCCGTCCTGGAGTGCGGGATTAGATTAGTGATTAATAGAGGATTAGCGAGTTTAATCGGTAATTAATTGTGTGATTTCGGAAGGACGGTACGAAATGACGATTTTGCCCTTGGAATGGGCAAACTGTTGACTTTTTATTCAAGCGATCAAACGGACTTTGGCCGATGACTGTGACGTAGTTCGGAACGCTATGAGTCCGTAGACAGGCGGCACGTCCGATTTCAACATTCGAGGAAGAAGTTATGATGTTCGGAAGTTTAAGGGCATTATGGTAATTTTGGCCTCAAGGGTATTTTGGTCCTTTTGCTCCCTTGGGATTTGTGCCAGTAGGATTGTGACACCTGGTGCATTAGGATTCTTGCTCAATAGATATGGGACACTTGTCCCTTGCTGGAAGGCTATGGAAGGTCCCTCAGCCGCCTCAAAATATTGTTTTAAACAAAGGGAAAATCGGGAAAACGTTTAGGAAGAAAATAGAGAGAAAAATAGAGGGTTTGTGAGTGTGTGATCGTGAACCCATTTCCCTCTAACCCTGAACCGTGAAGTGTGAATGGAAGTGAGAGAGAAGGATGAGACGACGTCGACGGTGGTGTGCACGACGACGTGTGGAGGTAAGAAACCGTGATTTCCCTATTTTGACTCAGATATGGTCGAATGTTCTTTCAACGTTAATCATCGAATTGGGTAATAGGGTGATGATCTAAAGGTTACAAGGAGTTGATCGAGTCTGGTTCGAGGCCTGAGATGGACAGTAAGGTGGTTTCCCGCGAAAATGCCATGTTTTCCTTCAAATATGGAAAACTCAATTTTATATGGTATTGATCGAATTGGTTGCTTAGGTACGCTTCTAAAGGTTGATGGGAAGATATTGAGCTTGGCGTGGAGAACCACGGTGGCCTCGAATTCGTGAGATCAAGCAGAGGACATCAGGAAGTTCAAACTAGACAAGCTTTCAAACCTCTTCTTTGGGCCCCTGCTTTATGAAGGGAAGATGGAGAGGGAGTCGTATGGATGATGGTGGTGGCCACGGCGAGGCACGACGGGAACGATAGGGTAAGTTTTCGTGAAATTCCCGCTTGAATTCAAAAATGGTAACCTTCGTTTTAACTGTTATTGACGTATTTGGTTACTTGGAACTTGTTGTGGAGCTCAAAACAAAGTTTTTTGGCTTGGAATCCCGGCAGAAGGTGGCCAGGATCATGAGAACACGACGGAGGAAGTGGTCGGTTCATCATTCAACATGGAGAGGTAATTTCCAGGTCTAAAGTCTCAGTTTTGAGGCCATAGATAGATAGATAATGAGGAGACGAACTTGTAGAACTTGGAATTGTCGAAAACGGAGTTGAAATGGGGGAGATAGAGCGTTGAACCGGTCACCCCAGTTCGGCTGGACTGGACCGGTTCGAACCCGGTTTGACCATGGTTGAAGACAACCTGCGCCTGGCACGTGAGGCCCACGCGCATCCCCTTTAGGAGGCGCATGGGGGCACATGGCACAGTATTTGAGGAAGTTTTCAATACCGCTTTTTAATGTATTCGATGTAACGAACATTTTGGGACTGGTTTCGAGTCGATCGGACATCGTTTCGATAGGATTCAGGATGTCCGAAGGTTTAAAGGCTAGTTTTAAAATAGTTAAAAATTCGGGAAAATTACAGGGATTTAGTAAAAGCATAATGAAGTAGTTAGTGACCTTAGAATGTGATTTTGACAGGTTCGGGAAGTCCAGTGATAGTGGATTAGTTGGGAATAGCGTATTGCACGCGTATTGAAGTAGCAGCGGGAATGGTCTGTGAGTGGACTTTACTTTCTAACTTATGATGCATGCATAAATGTTTTTATATGTTTTCTACACGTGATTTCTAAGTTTATGATTGTGATATCTTTGATTTATGATTTGTACATATTTCGAGGAATTTTATATAATTGCATGTTTTACGAGATATGATTTTATGTCGTAATTTGATAATGGTTTTGATACTATGATTTTGAGATTTGAATTATGATTTGATTTCAATGGTTTATGAATGGATTTGGAAAAATGATTTCGATAAACGTGATTTCTGGATTTGGATTCGGAATGATGATTTCGGATTCGGATTGGGATTCAGAATGATGATTTCGAATTCGGATTTGGAAATTGATTTATGGATTTGGATTTGATAAAATGGTTTTGGATTGGATTTGCTGGATCTGGTATTGGGTTTAAAGACCCGGATTGGATTTGCTGGATCTGGTATTGGGTTTAAAGACCCGGATATGATATGTGACTAGGGCGGGCTCGGATATGTGATTGGGTTTAAAGACCCGGATTGAGTTTAAAGACTCGGATATTGTGATTTCCCCCGTAGGCCTATTAAGTTTAAAGACTCGGATTGATATTGAGGTCTGTTGAATTTAAAGACTCGGATATCTATTGAGTTTAAAGACTCGAATAGATCCAGCAGGTTCGATGGATTAAAATGTGTTTTTAAATGTGTTTCGGATTTCTATGATACACTGATGATTTTCAAATGATTTTCAGATCTTTTGGGCTATGACCCGGATGATATAGATTTTGATGGTTTTGGGCTGAGGCCCAGGATTTGAGAAAAGGAAATGATTTCGGTTTTCATAAATGGTTTTTTTTTTTTTTTTTTTTATCTTGGAAATGAAATGGTTTTCGAATGCATGCATTGGTTTTACATGGAGGGTATACATGGCTTTTCTTATAAATGTTTTTTTGAACTTATTATTTATTTTTGTCCACTCACAGTCTTTTCTGTTTTTCGATACCCTCCAAGCTGATGCGGTGCGGGCTGTTGTTAGGAGACGGAGACATCACACACGCAATCCACAGTGATGCTGCGAACTCTGGTTAACTCAAGTTGGTTTTTGGTACGTTGACCTGGGATCCCTTGTTTGACTTGCGTGTTCCATGGGAGTTAAACGAGTGTTTAGCCTTCGTGTCGCATGCAGGTTAGACGGGAGCATAACTTATCCCTAAATTCCGAGGGATTGAGGGTGGGTCGTGTCAGATCACCCCGACGGGACCTCTTACTAATTTTTTCCATTGTCGCCTTCACTTCATCCAATTGCCATGAAAATTGCTTTTGTGACAGTAATAGGATAAAACTTGTATGGACAATTAAGACATTTTATCTTAATTTATTAATTTGATAGTAAATAATTATCCAAAAATAATTCATATTAAAGGAAAAACATTTTGTTTCTACCGATTTAAAAAAATTTGTCAATGTCTCCAGCAACTTATATTGTCCTTATTATCCCTAATGAAAAACGTATCATTAAATATGAAATTCCAATTGTATATGCCGCTTACTAAATGATCATTGTACATAGACTTGTCATTAGAATTTAAAATGTTTTTTTTTTTTTTATCAAAATTTAAAATGCCTTTATCCATTTCATTTATATTCACTTAGCCTAGTATTTTCAAAGGGACCAAGACTTCCTAATCCAAACCCGGCCCTCTTAATGAACACCAATATTTAAAACTTTTAAAGCTAAATCTGAAAAAATAACTAATGTAAATGCAGATTCAAACGTAAGCTCTAAGAGCATCGGCAGCTACATTTTACTGTCACCAAATCGTTTTACTTCCAAATTTAAGAGTTCAAATACAACTGAACATATATCTACTCTAAACAATGTGTCGATCCTTGGTCATTTGGTGAATCACTGGAATTTTACAATTTAGCGGATAAATTGGTGGCTTTAACTTTAACTTTAACTGGTTTACATCTTGGTTTCTATTTGTGGGGGCCATGAATGAACACTTGCGGCGAGCTTTGCTTTGCTTCAACCTTTAACTTCCAACTTCCAGCTTGCAAGAAAAAATATTTGGCAAGCCTTCCTTTATGATCCTAGCGGGAGGGAGAAGTAACCCGATGATCCATGTGGTCAACTTTCTTTTGTCCTTCCTCTTTGTGGGGTGGAAGAATTCTCAGAGGTGGTAGAGTCCAAGCCTAGGCACCTGAGAAATGCGATTCTGGCCAGCCTAAAATAAAAGCAAGGGTGAAAATACAGATGAGGAGCATGGCCTGCTGTGGTCGTGGTCGCCGATGAGGACAAGGGCGTCTCCATTTCGACCGTGTCTTGTCTTCTCATGATTCTACTAGTGCTCCCTACTATCTCCCCTTTTATACTTTTTTCTACCTGCTGTGCTAACATCTGGCAAAATCAGATACCTTGTTGTAAGTTTCTAATTCCAATTAACACAAAATGAACAAGACATTCAATTCGACCCTCATTATTTGATTTCATAAGATAACATTGTGGAACTAGACAAAGAAATGGATAATGATCTACCCTGTTTGAATTCCCTATATTCCTTGAATTGTTATGCAATCCAATGTCAATTATATCTCCTAAACTTGATTTAATAGTCAAATTCGCAATATGTTCGTCTATTAGAAATAGAAGTCTATCAGATAAAAAACACACTTCTATCAGATGCAGAACAATACTCCATCATGATTTTCTGAATACAACATGGGGAGGTTCAGTTACCCCTTATTATTTCATTTTTCTTTCTATATACTTTTATATGTTACATTTCTTTTACCTAACACAGTAATACTTATGTATGATTCCATTTCAAGCCTAGCGTCTAGGGTTTGGGCCTTACCCAACTTAAACGGAAAAAATAGATAATTCCTTCTTTGATACTACCCGAGACCTAAGACTCCATACTGGGTAGGAGTACCACCAGTACTCGTAGCGAAAAAATAAATTCATAAGAAAAAGGAATATATAAATAGAAGGATCGTTGGAATAGCTGTCTAGAATTTTGTTTTTCTTAGGCATTTAACTCAAGATGCACCCTGAACTCTTACTTTTGTTCTAAAATGCACCCTAAACTCGATGTTGACCCCTGAAACCCCATTTCCGGCTCAAGGTACCCCTTGAACTCGATTTTGACTCAGGATGCCCACATTTTCGCATCAAGATGCCCCCTTTCCGTCAAATATGTTAACTTTCATCTCCCTTTTGCTATTATTTTCTTTTCCAGTTATTATATACATATTCAGCTTATTAATTTACTTTTGCATCTGTAGATTTTTTTATTGATGACGAGTGAGTCTTCTCCTTCAATGCAGATCTGGAGATTTTAATTTTTTAATTGGTGAATTTTTTGATGTGGTTTTCTGAATTTGAGATGTTTTAAATGTTGTAGAAATTGATTTTCCATAGTTCAGAATTTTATCTTGATGGATATATTTCTGAAGTTTCCCCAATTTTAGTTAAGACATGTCAATTAGCCAATTAATTGCGTTGTTTGGGTCTTTTCTAATTGACATGTCTTAAACTAAAATTGGGGAAACCACAGAAACAAATCCATCAAGATACAAAATCTGAACTATAAATCAATTTCTACAATATTTGAAACATCTCAAATTCAGAAAACCACATCAAAAAATTTCTCAATTACAAAATAATATAAAATTAAATACCTAAGAATGATCTCCAAATCTACACTAGAGGAGAAGACTCGCTCATCATCAACTACATCAATAAAAAAATATACAAATTCAAAAGAAAATTAATATGCTGAATACATATATATATATATACACACACACAATAAATGGAGAAAAATAATTGCAAAAGGGAGATGAAAGTTAACAGATTTGATGAAAAGGGGCACCTTGAGAAGAAAATGGGGTTTCAGGGGCATACTAGGTCAAAATCGAGTTCATGGGGCACCTTGAGATGAAAATGGGGTTTCTGGGGCATCATAAGTCAAAATTGAGTTTAGGGTGTATTTTTGGACAAAAGTTAGAATTCAGGGTGCATCTTGAGGAAAAAACCTTTTCTTATTTCCAATCCTCTCAGGCGTAAAAGCTACACAGCGTTTTATTTTTCTAACAATATCGGGCATTTTCACATTTTTATAATTTAAATCTTTTAAAATACTTCGATTTTTAAAAACAAGAGTAAGATATTCATTAAACAAAAAGATAGCAAACATCTCACAAAAAAACAGAAGGAAACAAAAGAATAGTTTTAGGAAAGAAATTTAAACAATAAAAAATGGTATGATTAACCATTCCAATCAGAAAGGCTTTCACAAGAAAAATTAAAAAAATTCAAATTTAATTTTAAAATTTAAATTTTTAGTATGAAGAAAAAATTCCAAACAAGGAATAAATATATTGGAATTTTAATCATAAAAAGTGGAAGCCTAATATAAAAAGGAAGGAAAGCATGTAACCGAATATTTGATATAGGGGTTTTGCCTTTTATGAAACGATAATTTTAACTTGGGCCTAATTTACTATAGAAGAACAAAAGGACCTTCTAAGACTTCCTCTAGCTCCAAGAGCTTACATGAAAACATCTCTAATCTCCTATTGAAAAAATTGTGGAAGCTCACTCCATCTGCACAAAAGGAATGTCCACCAAAATCATTCCTCAATGACTGGAAGAAGATAGAACCGGCAAAACATTGTTTTCGTTGCTCACACCCAACTTTACCACTCAAGCAGGCAGCAATCATTTTGGGTTTTTGTTCCCAAGCTTATTAGAAAAGGAGGGGAGTGGTCGGGCCGAGGAGGTTCCATTTTCTCTAAATCATGGGCTCATAAGATGAAGGTAATATGTAAAGAAAAAAGTGCATCGGTCTAATTAGGCAATTATTGCCCAACGGATTAGGTGAACCTACAAAGCTTTTACAAAACAAATTTACAGTGGGCAAGGAAATGGTCCATAAAATAGTGATGAACCCACAAAACTTTAGCACATTGCCGAACCCCACCAAGCCTCTATCCTATAACTTTAACATCAACTGCTGCCTTCCAAAAATGACCCAAAAATAAAAGGAACGAAAATGTAGAGTATTTTCTTGTAGTTTTGAGCTAAGCTAAACAATTAAAACAGCAGCATTACAAACTTAGGTAAAATAATCAGAAATCTAATCAGGATTTCTTTCTATTCTTAACACTTACCCACCAGCCAAACACATCTACCTAAAGGAATTAAATTAGATGAAATTAGAAAGTAAAATCAAAAAGACACTATGGCAAGCGTAGAGCAAGGAAACAGAGTGGTGTATGGAAATCCGTACCCGGGTATTCTGCAAGCGGTGGATGAAAACTTTGGCTGTGGGATTGGTGAGATGGTCAGAGATTAAGCGGCTGGTAGACGATGAAGGGTTGGCTGTAGAGACGGCGGATGTGTTCTCATCGGAGAGATCTAAGACTAATAAGCCGAAGCAGTAGAGAAGAATGAGGAGGAGCACCATGACAAGTACCTGGATCCACACCAGCCATGGGACTCTATAGCTCTCCATTGTAAATTCATCCCCAAAATTGTACATGATCAATGTTTTGGTTAGAGTCTTCACAGAAACAACCAAGATGCAAAAACAGAGGAAAAGGGAAAGGTAAGATATGGGTCTTCTTCTTCCAGCAGAAAATGAAAAGGAATGCGAGAATTTAGTCGTTTCGCTTTGGCGAGCGAGCACGGGTTTTTAGCTTTTTCTTTTCGGGGTCAATGGAGAGAGCTTGAGTGAAGAAATGGTTGGTGAAATATTTTAAGGCACGCATCAGCAGACGCGCGTGAAGCCAAGCGTGGAGGTTGGATGCCTCTATACGCATAGTGACTGTACCTAGCTAGGAGTCCTAGGAGGCGAGCTAGGATGGAGATGGACCGCATTACTAACCCAACCAACGTAACTTCGCATTTGGAATTGCTTTGCTTTCGTTTGGAAGAAATGGTTATAACCGTTGATCTTTAAAAAGGAGTTAATTTTATCTTCACAGATTATTTGTTGCACTTTATTTTATTATTTTAATATTTTTGTATGAATCAATTTCCCAAATCTGCTCATATATATTTTTTTAGTGCGCATAGGGTATCCTCTGTCTAGATAAAGAAGATTAATCTCTTCCGCTATTATCAGATGCTAAGGTCTCGTTTGGTATACCGTACTGTACTGACTATTTCAATCGGATAGACTAATCTGTCCACTGGATAGACTGATTATTTAATCGGGCGTTTGGTACTTTTCCGGATTAAAATGCCGACTATATTATACTGATTGGATTATATTATAGTAATTGACGAAATACTTATATCTTAAATATTAATTATGTATGTCATTATTTTTATTATTATTTATTTTAATAATAATTATTATTACTATTTATTACATTTTTATTAATTATTTATTTTTAATTTTATCATTATTATTTATTAAAATATCATTAATTATTAATTTATTATTATTAGTATTTATTACTTTATTACTTTTTATTATTAATATTTACTAAATTAATGTTTCATTTTTATTATATTACTATTTATTATTATTATCATTATTATTATATTTTACAAGATTACTAGTTATCCGACTGTTTAATACGGACAATTTCGAGCGTATTATTTTAGCGTGTCTGGACAGTATAAAAATATTCAACCGTATTAATTTATACAGTGACTAATTAATACGACTGGTACCAAACACATGTTTCGGATTATTTAGCCTATCCAGAGTGTAATACGACATACCAAACATACCCTAATTGACAAGACTCACCCCGATTATCGCCTCGATAATCGGGAAGCATCCTGCTCCCGTCTGACAATCGAAACCAAAGGACCGGAAAACCAAATAACATTACATCACACCCATTGTCAGACCAGGGAGATTAAACGAATACATCCGACTGGACATCAAGTCCATAGTTTCACAGAGCATAATATTACAAAACAGGTTAAAGAACAAATCCTACTCTATGAACTAACTACTCCGCAACGGAAAACTTTATGCCTCTGCCTCTGCCTCGGCGCTAGCCCCCGAACTTGTACCACGACCTGGAGGGTAGTTAAAACAACAAAGTGTGAGTGGACCGAAACAAAGGTTTATAGAAAACAGTTTAAGGAAATCGGGGTTCACCCTCCAGTTTTACAACACGCATGCATAACCAAACATTCAAAAACGCGTATTAAACATTCGAAAACACTTTTTCCGAACACATGGAAAACATTGCAGAAAACCGTCATAACTCATGCAAAATAATTTAATATTACCAAAATCCAGAAACCGTCATTTTGAAACATCAATTGCACAAATCAAGTAAAGAGTGAGTCAATAATCACAATTAAGCCGCTGGATCCATCCGAGTCTTTAAACTCAATATCATGCCTTCCCAGGATATCAACGAGTCTTTAAACTCAAAACATGATCAGTAGGCCTCGGGGGTATCACAGTAACCGAGTCTTTAAACTCACGAGTCTTTAAACTCCATTCGGGTCTTTAAACCCAATTTTCGGGCCCGCCCCCGTCATCAATGAACCGGGTCTTTAAACCCAAAACCAGATCCAACCATCAACCGGGTCTTTAAACCCAAAACCATTTAAGAATACAATAAACCAGGATTCATCATAATCCGTTTTTCCAAATCATTCCAGAATCATATATTGTCATAACAGGACTCATGTCCGAATTCACATGCAAAATTCCAAAACATGAAATTTCCGAAATCACTTCCCAATTATAATCAAAACATCGTAAATCCGTAACATACATAATCATATCCAGATACTTCATGAAAACATCATTCATGCATAAGCGAAAACCGTAACCTCGAAACGCGTAAAATACGATGAATATCTCGAAAAGCGTGAAATCACGTAAAACCGAAATATCATATCATCATCATAAAATCATATGTGAAAGCTCAAAATAAACAGGTAAAATAGTTATGCATGCACAGTTTCGAAATCAAAAGTCCACTCATGGTTTTAGGACGCGTCAATCGCGCCCCGTGCGCTCCTCAGTAGCTTCGGAAATGTCCGAGCCTGTAAAAACGTACAAGGAGGGTTACAATTATCCCAAAATAACTCGTAGGATTTTTCCTAATTTTCCCGGATTTTTCGGCAAAATTAAACTTAAGGACCCAAACTTCCGAACTCCCGAAATTATCCCGAACGACCCCCGATCGACTCGAATCCTAAAGGTAAAATGTTAATTAGACTGAAAGGAACACATTTCATGTTGACCGTGATCGGAGATGACATCACACGTGCGGTCACGCGCCGCCCAAAGTGGTTGCGCGTGAAGGCCACGCACCAAGCTACAGTACCTTCTTCCTTACCCGAATAGACTGATAAACGGGTCTGATACCCGCGGTTCAACCCGATCAGTTAACCCTCAATTCTCAATCAATTCCTCCCGTTTCCAATCCTATTATCTTCTCTAATCCATTAATTTTAGGTCTGCATTAACGATTAACCTCGACTAACACTAAATCGATCCAACCCAGACTCGAACAGTCGAACTAGTCGACGTCTGGAACTCACCCTACACGGTTCCATTCTCCAATTAACCTCACAGGGAGTATGCTAGGACCTAGACAAACACAATGGAACAATCAATTGAACTCGTCGTTACCTGGAAGTCGTCGTCCTCAACACTGGATTTCCTCTGAAACTGAAACTCAGGTTTCCGGCCAACCAGTCCTCCTCCTCCTTCGATTTTTGCACGGTTGTGCTCGTAATGACCCCAGAAGTCTAACACGGCCCTTGGTTTCATTCAACAAGCCTCAGGAATTAAATTTGATTTTTCCCTCCAACTGGTTTTTCTCTGAACTGGGGCTTGGGTTCCTGAGCAATCCTTAGCTCAAACTCTTCAACTCTTGCAAGACAGTGTTTCTGTCACTCCCAGAAATCTCCCCCAGTGTTTAGATTGGTCCCTCAACCCGTAGAAATCGAATTCTGAGTTTTCCCCCAAAAACCCGAAAATGGTCCTTCACGGTTTCTCTCAATCTCTCTCAGTCACTCCACAGCAGAACGATTCCAAATGAACTCCCAGACACAAAGGCACACCGTTAATCGATCAATGCGGCCAGCAACCCGTGGGAGACACTCTGAAGTCTCTGAAAATGGTTTCCCGCAAACACAGAAACCAGGGCCATTTTTTACTCCTCCCGTGCCCTGAACACTGCCCAACCAAGCTCCAATGTCACTCAGTCATGCTCCCACTGACAGGACCCATCCCAATCCCCCCGGGATTACCGTGGAATGTGCCCTGCTCCCGTCCAACAAGAGGTGTCAGACAAGGGATAACCAAGAGCCACTGCCCAACGGGGCATCCAGAGTGCGCAAGGATCGATGGAGGAGGTGTGCAATGTCCCAGTCTCTGCTGCAATCGCATCCGTGATCAACCTGAAGGGCATTAAAAACAAAAGCTGTGAGTGGACAAAACCCAGTAAGTTTACCAAATACATTTATAAGACATTTATGCCCTCCAATAAAAAAGAATGCATGCCACAAAAACCAGTAACCAAAACGTTTGCTCAACCGAGCCATTAGGGCCTTTGCCCAAAAACCGTTAACCAAAAACCAAGTGTGGGAACTCAGCCCAAAACTGTGGAATACCACCACCATACATATTAAACCATGTGGGTCACCACCCACGACCATAAATGAACATCAATTCAAAATCCAAAACTATTTAGGGTCCCCGACCCTACATACCATTTCATAACCAATAATCCATTTTTACCACATAACACATATCCAACCAATAAGCCATTTTATTCATTAATCCATATTTTACCATTACCATCACCAGCATCCCAGATGCTTAGCGTCCCAGACGCTTGACGTCCCTGACGTCATATCTCACGGTTTCATAAGCTACGCGTGCTGCCCGGGGTCTCTCCGGGTCCATATATCTGACATCCCTGATGTCTGACGTCCCTGACGTCAATCATAGCAATCCTGCTCCTGAGTCATCATACGGTCCGGCTGCTCCGTATAATGACCCCTCGCAGGAAATGCACCGTGACTTCCCCAGTGTCCTAGACATCTGGAGGAGACCATCATATATCCTTGTATCAAGATGGTATATGGAAAACAGTTTTTATTAATTCATTTCACAACATCACAATGGGCCCTGCCCGAATTTTCCATAAAACAACACATTTCCATTTAGGGTCCCTGACCCGAAATCACATTTATTAAATATAGGGTCCCTGACCCGAAATCACAAATTTTAATCCAACTGGGCCTCATGCCCGACTTTATGAACCACTGGGCCCACGACCCGATTTATAAACCAACTGGGCCCACAGCCCGACTTATAAACCAACTGGGCCCGCAGGCCGATTACGTACTCAAATGGACTCCAAGTCCGAGATTTCCAAAACAAGTGGGCCTCAAGCCCGAATTCATCTTTCCAATATAAAAACCGTTTTATCATATTATTTATTTAACCACAAGCACGCAAAACCACAAATAAACCGTTAATCCCGATATACGTGAAATACGGAAAACACCTCGAAATACGTGCAACATACCCGAAATCAATGCTCACAAATACCATCATAGAAATCATGTATATAAACCATATAACACATTTAAGCATGCATAGGATTTATAAAACCAAAGTCCACTCACAGACCGTTTTAACAGCATGCCTCGATACGCGTGCCACCGGCCCTCCCGGGCCACACCACTATCACCGGGACTCCCAATCCTGTCCAAATCACATTAGAGGGTCACTAACCTCATCATTAACATCCTATAAAAGTCCCGTAATTTTTCCGAATTTTTACTTATTTTTAAACTTAATTTAAAACCTTCGGACATCCCGAACAATATCGAGACGGTGTCCGATCGACACGAAACCAATTCCAAAATGTCCGTTACATTAAATAGGACAGAAGTCATGTTGACCTCACCTCGAGATTCGTGCCCACGCGCCGTCACGCGCCGCCGTGAGAGGCTGCGCGTGAAACCCACGCGCCTGCTACAGTGCATCGTCCTAACCCGTATGTCTGGTAAACAGGTCCAGTTTACCCGCGAGACGACCCGGTTCCAATCCTGTCAATTCGATCCTAATTCCTTCAATTGATCATTCCATTAGTTTCGTTTTAAGTTAAATTAAGGTTCTGTAACGTTGATTACACAAAACATTACCTACAATTCCACGATTCAACGATGATCCACGAAGAACACCCGGTTACTGTGCAATCATGGAACTCCCTCAATTGCTGCAGGTTTCATCCAATTGATGATTCCAGAAGCATCAACGGACCCTGAGGAACAATTCCCCCACATCAATTGCATCAAACCTGTGCCCAATCGTCACGACTCAAGCTCGAGCACCGTCACTGTTCAACAATGGAGTTCTGTCAACCACAGCCGTTTTCTTTCAATTGATGAACCCAGAAGCATCGTGGGATCATGTGAAGTAGTTTCCCCACCTCAATTCCGTCCATCGAAGCCTCCAACTCCTCGACTCAAGCTCGAAGTTCTTCCTCTGTCACCAAGTGTGATCAGAGCCAATTGGTGGCCAAATCCCTTCGTTCCTTCGACAAAACTGATCGTGGCACTCCCAGGAAGCTGAAGGTAAGCTCAATTGCGATCCTCACGGCCTAATTCCTCCAATTCGAATTTTCCCTCTCATTTTCCCGAAATCCAAAATCCAAAATTCAACACTCTCACAACCCCTCGTGTTTCCCCGTTAATTCCCTCATCTTAGTCTCTCATTTTCTCTCAAGAACAGCAGAAGAAGGGAGCCAAATCTCCCTAATCCGAATCCCACATTTTGTGCACGGTTTAGGAACAAAGAGGAGAAAATTAGGGGAAATGGTGGATTAGATGATGATGATGTAGTAATGATGATGTTTGGAGGGAAACAAGGAGCTGGAAACAAGGGATGGGTGACACTTGTCACTCATCCGGATGTGCACAGTCAACGGTCACTATTTAATATTATATTATTATTTTAATCCGAGCCTCGGTTCGTTAGTTTGTTTCCTTAACTATAACGTTGTCGTCGAATCTCCGATTTCGGCAAGCCGCCTGTCGTTGGATTCGTATCGACGATACCTACGTAACGGTCCTTGGCCCTCGTCCATCGGACCTCCCGGTCGAAAGTCAACATTTGGCCCCTAATAAGCCAAATTACCAAAATACCCCCCAACTTCCGAACATCATAACTTTCTCTACGAATGTTGGAATCGAACGTGCCACCTGTCTATGAACTCGTGACGTCCCGAACTACGTCACGGTCATCGGTCAAAGTCCATTTGACCGCCCGAACTAAAAGTCAACATTTTGCCCACGTCAGGGGCAAAACGGTCATTTTGCACGTTTCGTCCGATTCCGCCCTACTAACCACTGTTCAACCTCACTAATCGAGATTAGTCACTAAACTAATCCCGGAATTCGGGACGGGTCGTTACAATCTTCCCTCCTTAATAAATTTCGTCCTCGAAATTCCAACCGATCTAATCTCAACGTACTTCCCTCCTTAATTAGTTTCGCTCTCGAAACTCGACTACCCTGATTCCACAAACACCCCGTGGAAAGTGTAATCGACCACGCAACACGTGTACACCCGTACACCAACTAGTTAGAAAAAACTTATCTACACCCAAACGTACCACTAGTACTCATAACGCAACGACTACATTCGACCCCGTCGAATGACTGAAACTACTTGTTTCGAATTTGACACCACTTGTCAAATCAACCCTCTCGTCGACGCAACAACTCGAAGGTTCCTTTCCCACTCCCACTAGGAGTCAGCTGACCCCACTCAACGATCTATGTTGACACATCCTGACAATCTGTCACCACACAGTTGTTGTCAGTCGAAAACTGACACTAGACTCACTCGTGGCTACACATGCCACCAACGTACTCGACTCACCAATACCCTTACCGACATTTCACACGACCTGTGTGTAATTAAACACATCGGAATTACCATGACCCATTGCATAGTAATGTCTGGTCCACAACCAATCCCATGGTATCGGAACCAATCCGACTACCAACACGTTCACCGACACACCTCGGGTATATCCTGTATACCGTAACTAGACATCACAAGTCTACACGGTATTGTACCTCGACCCAAGTACGAAGTACACACATCTACCTAATAACCAGACTACAACCACCTAGGTCATAGCCGAACGCGTTCCCATAATGGAGTACGTTTGCCCAATCCAGCATGAGACAAATCGAAACTCCACCCAACATCTAGTTCCAATTCCGAATCTGAATCCGCAATTTCGTACGAAATCCCGGATCCAAGCCCAGACATCAAATTTTTAATTTATATCCAAATCTGAATCCGAAATCATTATTCCGTAAGCTAGCATTTGGAATAATCATTCCGTACCCAAATCCAGAAATATACTTTCAAGTTCCAAAATCGAATCCTGAATCGTCACCCAGAAATTCGATTCCAAATCCCGAAATCTCATTCACATTTACCATGACACACCCAAAACCGAACCTATCGGTCACCTGTTCAATACAATTGATTGACTTCATAGGGAAGCCAATCCAACCTCCACACGTCTAAGGTTGACAAAATTCAACCAGTCGGAAACCTACTCATTCGAGTAAGATACCATACGGGCTCCACTTCGAAAAGAAGTTCAACCCCGCCGTTTACGACTCACATACCCAAGTTTGTATCGATCCTTGTCTTTCCACCTAGGAAAACCAAGGATGATCCAAAATGATGACGTCAAAACTCATCCTACGTGGATGCAACAAAACTCACTGCACTCACCACGCCATGTGACACCACATCGTCTGCCACCAAGCAGAAAATGAAAAATCTCGTTTACCTAATTTCGAATACGTAGCTCCTCCTAATAACCCACAAATACACATGGGCCCACCAACCAATACACGCTCAACGTACTGGTACCTACACTCAACGTCTGCCAGGGCAGAAAACAAGAAGTCAACCCCGATGACTTCGGAATACCAATCACCCGAAAACGAGCACCACTTTCGTTCCCCGATCACAACTTTCCTCAAAACTAAGGTTCCAACCATGTTGGAAACAGACATGCTCCCAACGAGATGTCAGGTCTAACCCCTAGACTTCCTACCTCCTCAACTCACTTGGACAACCACGTGTCCACAATCGATCCGTTATTGTTCTGTTCGCAAATCCCAACCTTTACAGGTTCAGCACTCGGTTTTCTAAGTTCTCACTTACAAATTTCCACATCTATACCACTAATAGTTTTCCTTGTCTTTTCCAGTTTTAATCATTTCCATGTACATTTTAGGGATATTTAAAAACATAAAATCACACAAATTTTGGAGTTGCCAACAACTCCCCCAAATCCACCAATTATCATGACGTAGGGGACGTCATCCCAAGATTACTCAAGTCTCAAGTATACCCTTTTTAATCCACTCCTTACTGGTTATCTCACCACTATTGGGACTTATCCCAACACAGCACAATCTTAACTGGATCCCATCCAGTCCATCACTCAACCACTACCGAATCTCGAAGACTGAACATATGTTCATCATGACGGAGTCACACCCCGACTTGTGGCTCATCGTCAACACCATCACCGACACCAGGACCAGCGCTAGTACCAGCACCAACACACTATCAACAACACTAGTATCAGCACACAGGCATCCATACTAGCATCAGCACAAAAGTACCAACCCACAAACATCCATACCTGCACACCGTGTGCAGATACGACAACCCTGGATCTCCGTTCATACCGAACGACGATCCCGTACCTCACGACTATGGGTACCACTATTCTGACAATCCACATCAGGAAAATGAACGTTCCCTGAACGTCCCCTGATCCCCAAGTATTATAACCACACCAATTACCCTCGATAGCCAGTCATCTCCATACGACTACCGACTAACTGTCATTGCTATCGAGATCCGCATCCACACATCACACCAATACCCGATCCAACACGGGATTCCATAATTTATCTCAGAACCGTATCCGTAAATCGAATCCCATAGTTCTGACTAGACTCACCAGAGCCATCAACATGGTCATCCATGACCTCAACCGCTCGTCGCAGCACAAGTTCTCATCCACTAGCCACAATTAAGGTTTACCTTTTTAATACTAGGGTCCCACAATCACACCCTATGGTTCAACCGAACCAAACAGCTCTCCGTAATATAAAAGCCACAACCTGACCGACCCCGCGGTCTAGACATCGAATAGACGTCAATTCCAATCCTACCATCCCATCAACGTGGGTTCCACCACTAGGTCATCGGCCAACTCCGATGAATCAACATCCCTCACACTAGAAACCACCACAAGGGTTTACATTTTTAAACCATTACTCACATGAGGTTCCCCGAACCTGGCTGCACCTAGCAGCACAACAATCCAATATCACATGACCGAACCGACGGTCCCACAATACCAGTTCATCACAATCAACCCCACTTGGGTCGAATCACATTAATGCACGGCGTATCGGGCCAATCACACTCCATCCACTATCCAAACCCAAAAACTATCTATCAGGTTGATAACGAATTGCAGCCCAAAGAGACATCACACCCTCGACCTGGGCGAACAAAAAGAGCAACCGTGCTCTGATACCAAGTTGACAGGACCCATCCCAATCCCCCCGGGATTACCGTGGAATGTGCCCTGCTCCCGTCCAACAAGAGGTGTCAGACAAGGGATAACCAAGAGCCACTGCCCAACGGGGCATCCAGAGTGCGCAAGGATCGATGGAGGAGGTGTGCAATGTCCCAGTCTCTGCTGCAATCGCATCCGTGATCAACCTGAAGGGCATTAAAAACAAAAGCTGTGAGTGGACAAAACCCAGTAAGTTTACCAAATACATTTATAAGACATTTATGCCCTCCAATAAAAAAGAATGCATGCCACAAAAACCAGTAACCAAAACGTTTGCTCAACCGAGCCATTAGGGCCTTTGCCCAAAAACCGTTAACCAAAAACCAAGTGTGGGAACTCAGCCCAAAACTGTGGAATACCACCACCATACATATTAAACCATGTGGGTCACCACCCACGACCATAAATGAACATCAATTCAAAATCCAAAACTATTTAGGGTCCCCGACCCTACATACCATTTCATAACCAATAATCCATTTTTACCACATAACACATATCCAACCAATAAGCCATTTTATTCATTAATCCATATTTTACCATTACCATCACCAGCATCCCAGATGCTTAGCGTCCCAGACGCTTGACGTCCCTGACGTCATATCTCACGGTTTCATAAGCTACGCGTGCTGCCCGGGGTCTCTCCGGGTCCATATATCTGACATCCCTGATGTCTGACGTCCCTGACGTCAATCATAGCAATCCTGCTCCTGAGTCATCATACGGTCCGGCTGCTCCGTATAATGACCCCTCGCAGGCAATGCACCGTGACTTCCCCAGTGTCCCAGACATCTGGAGGAGACCATCATATATCCTTGTATCAAGATGGTATATGGAAAACAGTTTTTATTAATTCATTTCACAACATCACAATGGGCCCTGCCCGAATTTTCCATAAAACAACACATTTCCATTTAAGGTCCCTGACCCGAAATCACATTTATTAAATATAGGGTCCCTGACCCGAAATCACAAATTTTAATCCAACTGGGCCTCATGCCCGACTTTATGAACCACTGGGCCCACGACCCGATTTATAAACCAACTGGGCCCGCAGCCCGACTTATAAACCAACTGGGCCCGCAGGCCAATTACGTACTCAAATGGACTCCAAGTCCGAGATTTCCAAAACAAGTGGGCCTCAAGCCCGAATTCATCTTTCCAATATAAAAACCGTTTTATCATATTATTTATTTAACCACAAGCACGCAAAACCACAAATAAACCGTTAATCCCGATATACGTGAAATACGGAAAACACCTCGAAATACGTGCAACATACCCGAAATCAATGCTCACAAATACCATCATAGAAATCATGTATATAAACCATATAACACATTTAAGCATGCATAGGATTTATAAAACCAAAGTCCACTCACAGACCGTTTTAACAGCATGCCTCGATACGCGTGCCACCGGCCCTCCCGGGCCACACCACTATCACCGGGACTCCCAATCCTGTCCAAATCACATTAGAGGGTCACTAACCTCATCATTAACATCCTATCAAAGTCCCGTAATTTTCCCGAATTTTTACTTATTTTTAAACTTAATTTAAAACCTTCGGACATCCCGAACAATATCAAGACGGTGTCCGATCGACACGAAACCAATTCCAAAATGTCCGTTACATTAAATAGGATAGAAGTCATGTTGACCTCACCTCGAGATTCGTGCCCACGCGCCGTCACGCGCCGCCGTGAGAGGCTGCGCGTGAAACCCACGCGCCTGCTACAGTGCATCGTCCTAACCCGTATGTCTGGTAAACGGGTCTAGTTTACCCGCGAGACGACCCGGTTCCAATCCTATCAATTCGATCCTAATTCCTTCAATTGATCATTCCATTAGTTTCGTTTTAAGTTAAATTAAGGTTCTGTAACGTTGATTACACAAAACATTACCTACAATTCCACGATTCAACGATGATCCACGAAGAATACCCGGTTACTGTGCAATCATGGAACTCCCGCAATTGCTGCAGGTTTCATCCAATTGATGATTCCAGAAGCATCAACGGACCCTGAGGAACAATTCCCCCACATCAATTGCATCAAACCTGTGCCCAATCGTCACGACTCAAGCTCGAGCACCGTCACTGTTCAACAATGGAGTTCTGTCAACCACAGCCGTTTTCTTTCAATTGATGAACCCAGAAGCATCGTGGGATCATGAGAAGTAGTTTCCCCACCTCAATTCCGTCCATCAAAGCCTCCAACTCCACGACTCAAGCTCGAAGTTCCTCCTCTGTCACCAAGTGTGATCAGAGCCAATTGGTGGCCAAATCCCTTCGTTCCTTCGACAAAACTGATCGTGGCACTCCCAGGAAGCTGAAGGTAAGCTCAATTGCGATCCTCACGGCCTAATTCCTCCAATTCGAATTTTCCCTCTCATTTTCCCGAAATCCAAAATCCAAAATTCGACACTCTCACAACCCCTCGTGTTTCCCCGTTAATTCCCTCATCTTAGTCTCTCATTTTCTCTCAAGAACAGCAGAAGAAGGGAGCAAAATCTCCCTAATCCGAATCCCACATTTTGTGCACGGTTTAGGAACAAAGAGGAGAAAATTAGGGGAAATGGTGGATTAGATGATGATGATGTAGTAATGATGATGTTTGGAGGGAAACAAGGAGCTGGAAACAAGGGATGGGTGACACTTGTCACTCATCCGGATGTGCACAGTCAACGGTCACTATTCAATATTATATTATTATTTTAATCCGAGCCTCGGTTCGTTAGTTTGTTTCCTTAACCATAACGTTGTCGTCGAATCTCCGATTTCGGCATGCCGCCTGTCGTTGGATTCGTATCGACGATACCTACGTAACGGTCCTTGGCCCTCGTCCATCGGACCTCCCGGTCAAAAGTCAACATTTGGCCCCTAATAAGCCAGATTACCAAAATACCCCCCAACTTCCGAACATCATAACTTTCTCTACGAATGTCGGAATCGAACGTGCCACCTGTCTATGAACTCGTGACGTCCCGAACTACGTCACGGTCATCGGTCAAAGTCCATTTGACCGCCCGAACTAAAAGTCAACATTTTGCCCACGCTAGGGGCAAAACGGTCATTTTGCACGTTTCGTCCGATTCCGCCCTACTAACCACTGTTCAACCTCACTAATCGAGATTAGTCACTAAACTAATCCCGGAATTCGGGACGGGTCGTTACACCCACTACCTCAATCCACATAAACAAATCGTCTGATCAATCCACTACTACCTTAAACAATTTGCACGCTCAAGACATTCACGGCATGGCCGTGCAGGCCGTGCGCACTCTGTTTTTCACGGTGGTGAACAGTAGCCGCCGTGAAATGACCAAAATGCCCCTCTGTGCAATAATTACCAAAATGCCCTCCAACTTCCGTGACCTGTAACTCGGTTGTCCGATGTTCGTTTCACGCGTGCCGCCTGTCGTTGTACTCGGGGCGTCGAGACGAACCTAACGGTCTTCGAGTCATGTGAAAACCAAATGCCAAATAAAAAGTCAACTTTTCTCCCCATAACGTCCAAATTACGATAATGCCCCCGAACTTCCGGACATCATAACTTTCACCTCGAGCGTCCGAATCGGACGTGCTACCTTCCTATGAACTCGTGACGTCCCGAACTACGTCACGGTCATCGTTCAACGTCCGTTCGACCTCCCAATCAAAAAGTCCACAAATTGACCATACAAATCACAGGGGTAAAAACGTCATTTTATTCAATATTTTACAATATTACATTCTCCGAATGTCCGGGGCGTTACAATAATAGTTGTAATTTCTACTAAATATACAAAAGGCCCCACGAGCAAACCCAAAATCATTTTCTTAAGGGTCCGAACCTTTTCCACGAGGACCAATTCATGTTCGTTCCTCTTTCTTTTGAATTTCATTTACTTTATTTCTTGTTTATTTTTTGTGTGTAAAACATTTAGATTTTTAATCTTGAATATGTGCTATTCATTAACTATGGCTAATATTAAAATAATTATAATTTAAAGAGGAAAGATAAAAACAATGTAAAATAATAAAAATACATTTATGCATAAAAAAAAACATTCCCACTTCATTTTTCTCCTCGATCACATTGAAAGCCGTGGAGCTTTTTATGAAGAAAAAAATTCCTTAAATTCCCAACTATAATTACACAGACTTAATCTTCAAATAAGTGGAGCACAGCTATTAATTTTATTGTTTTCTCATAGTTAAAAAATTAAAAACACAATGTTATTTTGTTCTCATAACTCAACACACATTTCCATAAATAGGTTGCCCACTCTTGTTCTAGCCCGTGCTCATTGCCATTCCGCATTTTCATATTTCAGGGTTTGCATTAGTCTTCAAACACCCACAAATATCAACGATATATGTTTATACCATTCTGACCAACCACTAGGGAGACATCCAAAGTTACTTGAAAATGGCCATTGAGAGTCATTCAGCCGTCTGCCAACTAGATTCAGTCACCTGCCGATGGAATGGGGACAAGTCGACCCCGTTCGACTGACCACTAGCAGGTTGTACTACCCGAGTATGGACGACCGACTAAGGTACTAAATCAGCCTTTTTCAAGGACCGTCGACCAGCACCCCTCGAACATCATGGTCGACACAATCAATTAATTACTTATCCTATCGATAAAAATACAGTCGTATCCTCCGGCGAATCACCACCATTCATCCGACACCTTGGGACACATGGCAATATCTAAGCGATTGGGCCTTACTTCGCTATGATTTCGGACCATTTACTTCCACTATAAATACGGGGTAATTTACCCCATAAAGGTATACACAATATTTACTATTTACTGAGCCTTACACTGCCTACATTGCTTCTGATCTTCACCTGCTTTACTAACTTAAACATCGAAGTTCATTGGGTAGGCACCCCACAGGTGGCAAGTACTCTTCTTACCTTTTAGAAGGTTATGATGGACAGAAGAAGACTCCCACCATACGTTAAGAACATTCCACATTAGTTCTATTTTCGGATAAAACATTTGGCACCGTTTGTTGGAATTTTAACTAAGTACTTCTACCAGCTCACATACCATACCCCATAGTGGATCGAGCGCTCACCGAATGTACTGAGTGAGATCCCAATCGAATGGAGCCTACTGGATGGTTTCTCGTCCGACCCACCAATGCCCCTGGTCCATCAAGGGTCTAGATCTTTATGGATGCTTGTGAGCTTCTTGATTGTTAACCACTTCACGTCGAACCTACATGGTTGACTTACCCAGCTAATGACTCTCGGGTCAATGAGCAACATCCTCTTCCTACCTTATCTTGGGGAGGATGCACCTTGTCAGAGTCAACTTTGATAAGGCTATTTGGTAGAAGAAAAAAACCCATGATCTGGGAAGATGAACATTCCCCAAAAGCTAACCCCTATCACATGGAGGAGGTAGTCGAGTCAACGGTTGCCAAGTTAGCCACAAAGACCACACACAACCGACTAGCCTCTGTTAAGCTATTTCAACGGGGTTGACGACCCATTACCGATCGCTTAGGACTGCAATCTGCCCTCACCACATCAGATAACGTGGTCTAGGAACTTCAATAGCGTGTCCGCGAGCTAGAGGGTGAGAAGGGTAGAACCAAGCTACCTTTGAAGCTCAAAACCAACACCAGTCCTTTCACTACTCATATTCTCCAATACTGCCGTAAGGCAGAAGTGAAACCACTCAAAATTTCCCCATATTCAGGGAAGGGTGACCCAGTCACATATATGAACAAATACCAATCTACTGTCGCTTCAGGAACCTCTATGACAAAGAGTAGTGCCAGATCTTCAGCTCCACCCTTACAATGGCCGCCCTCAATTGGTTCTATCGACTCCAACCATGTACAATCAACTCATGCGACGAGTTATACACAATCTTCCTAAACTAATTCATGATTCAGAATGACCGACTACTTACTAAAGAAGATCTAGGATCTCTCTAACATGGGGAGAGTGAGACCTTATAGAAGCATGTTACCCAATTCATCCACGAGTATTCTAAATGGCAGCAGAATAATGATAAAGCATGTAACAGCCTGAATCTTAAGAAAAGGAGAAATTGGTAAAAAGTTAGGAGAAAGGACGATTTTGCACTTGGAAAAGTCAAAATGTTGACTTTTTGCTATGGACCTCTTTTGAGGATTCCAGGAAAGCCGTTGTGAAGGTTTCAAGATCTTGAATTCGTGGAAAGGCGACATGCCAAAATCGGGGATATTATAAGGAAGTTACGAGTCAAAAAGGGTAAGGGGCAAAATGGTAATTTTGCCACTAACGACATTTTGGTCATTTCACATAGAGATAAGTTGTGAAAGTGACAAATGTCCACAGAATTCTAGTCCCTTCCCTCTCCATTCTTCCACCGACATTCATATCTATATATACAAGTTTATGGGTTTGTGATTGGGTTCGATGGTCCTAAACCGAAACCATGAAAATGCCATGAAAAAAACATGGTCGTGAGGGAGAAAGAACCTGAGAGACAGAGGCTGAAGGAAAGAATCAGAGGAGGGGAAATAAGTGAGAAAGGTGAAGAGGAAACTGGGAGAAAAAAAAGGGAGACATCCTGGTTCGAGATGGTCGAGAACTGTGAATCCAAGTTGTTGGCCGTAGGTCATGAAACTAGTTTGAGTAGTGCACGTGCAACCCAAGGTCGTAGAGGAATTGGAGGAGCCTGTAAGGCCACCAGAAGACCAAAGGAATAAAGGGTAGACTCAGGGAAGTCGAAGAGGAAGGTTTGGAAACTTGGCCAACAGTTCAATCGATCAAATCTAGTTCTTTAGGTAAGTTTTTCTTATTTTCAGATTGTAGATCCCTTCCTGGCCTTTCTCGGACGAATTTAGATGCTTAGAACTCATTAAATGGTGAAGGAATAGAGGTTTTTGGAGTCAAGGATAACGAATAGTGCCCGCGCATGGGGCTTATGCCCAGGGGAGAGTTAGGGCGCCTAAGGGCGTGTGGTGGACTATCTCAACATGTGGTCAACATGAAAGTTCACATACTCAATCTTGTGAATCTAACAGTATAATTTTCGAGGCAATTAGATATCGTCTCTAGGGAGTTTTGACAGTCCGAATGTTTTAGGTATTATTTAATACGTTTAAAAATCCTGAAAAATTATGGGATTAGTTATATGGCTATTTGAGACTATTAGTGACCTTAACAAGTGATGGCAAGAAGTGACATTCGTAGATTTTATATATAAAAAAAACGTATAGTTCGGTTCAATCGCTTAAAAAGTACGTGTGAGTTGACGTTTATTTTTATTAAAATTTATGCATGCATATTTATGTCTGTTTATATGTGTTTCTATGTATTTTTTTTAATTATTTTGGGTGATTGGAATCTTTATATGATTTTTGGTAATTCTACGAAATTTTTATTAATATTTTATTACGCATTTTTTAGATTTTTCATAATTTACATTTTTGATCCTGTTTTGATTGTGATTCCGATTTGAATGTGGTTTATGATATGGGACTTTTTAGTATTGGATATTTGGAGGTTTATATGGTTTTGGATAGTTTTCATTTATGTTTTCATGGCATGTTTTACGAGAATGATCTTGAGCTATGGTTTTAGGCTTAGACCCGAGATTTTGATTATGGATTCAGTTCGTGATGTTGAGTTGTGAGATGGATATGTGATTTCTCGATACTTGTGATGATTGAGATGATGTGTGATGATTATGGATAACCCTCATCGAGGTGCATGTTGGTTAGTAGTCTCAGACGTTAAGTCGGGGGCTCCATATCCTAAGACTAGTTAGTGCTAACTCAGACGTCGAGCCGTGCTCCAAATCCTGAGTCAGTTCCTACTCAAACATCGAGCTGTACTCTAGATCATGAATGCGTGTGTGAAGTCCACACTCGGATTGGTTGGCTTTAATATGTTGGCTATGTGTGGATTTGTGGTTGGTGAACTGTACGTGGGTTGTATATGGATTGGCTTTTGATTGAATATATGATTGTTGTGTTGGGTTTTTGTTGACTATTGTGGTGAGATGTGTGCTGGTTATCATGATCTCTGATGTTGGTTTTTTTAGTCGGTTTGCACATTTTTCGAGGTCATTGAGTACGCTTTGTTTTACTTGAAAATAAACGGTTTTTCTTATATGCATGTATAGTGTTAGAAAACAAAGGGTAATACATAGGTTTCAAACTATGTTTTAAAAACTATTTGTTTGTCTAGTCACACGGTTTTCGTGTTTCTAAAACCCTTTAGGGCCATTGCATGAACTTTGGGGCTAAACGAGAGGTGGAGGCATAATTGATAAGGTGAATATCTCTTGTCTAACTAACTGAGGGTAACTTTGGTATTCTCAGTTGCTTTTCAGACATAACGTAAATGGGTTAACTGAAGTAATTAAGTTGTCGAGTTGAGTATGGGTATGAATTTGGAAGGTTGGTTAAGCCTAGTTTCCGAGGTTAGTTGAGTATGAGGGTGGACTTTCGAATAACATTCGAAATATGGTATCTCGAATATGATGAATGGTTGTTTAAGTATGATATGGTTAGGGGTTGATGTCTCTATATCATTTGGGTAAGTGAGGATTGATTATGTTTGAGGTAATAAATTGTACGTGATGTCGTAGTGTAATGAGACTAGTATAAGTGGTGATAAAACTAATTAAGTGTTTCTTATTTTCATATTGCAGATCCATCCCCGGTCTTTCTGGGATGAAGTTAGATGTTTAGAACTCATTAAACGGTGTAGGAATGGAGGTTTTTGGATTGGGTCAAAGTTGCCGGATTTGGCGACCTGGTTTGCAGAAAACGGGCTGCTGGGGTTCAGGGATAATGAAGAGTGCCCGCGTGTGGGGCTCACGCGTATGGGAGAGTTAGGGCGCGTGAGGGCGCATGGTGGACTATCTCAACATGTGGTCAACATGAAAGCTCACGTACTCGATCTTACGAGTCTAACTGTATAATTTTGAGGCGATCAGATATCATCTCGGAGAAGTTTTGACTGTCCGAATACTTTAGGCATTATTTAATACGCTTAAAAATCTTGAAAAATTATGGGATTAGTTATAGGGATTTTTGAGACTATTAGTGACCTTAAGAAGTGATTTATGGCGGCAAGTGACATTCGTGGATTTTACGGAAAAGCATGTAGTTTGGTTTAGTCACGTAAAATGTAACGACCAGTCCCGAAATCGATGATTATATTAGTGACTAATCATGATTAGTGAGGCTAATCCGTGATTAGTTGAGCGAAATAGGACGAACGATGAAAAATGACCGTTTTGCCCCTAGATGTGCGCAAAACGTTGACTTTTTGATCGGGCAGTCAAATGAACGTTGACCAATGACCGTGACGTAGTTCGTGACGTCACGAGTTCATAGACAGATGGCACGTTCAATTCCGATGTTCGAGGAGGAAGTTATGACGTTTGGAAGTTTATGACGTTTGGTGGCACGTTCAAATGTTGACTTTTTGACCGAGAGGTCTGATGGTCGAGGGACGAGGACCGTTACGTAGATCGGGACGATACGAATCCATAGACAGGCGGCACGCTGAAATCGGATTTCGAACGGGGAAGTTATAGGTCACAGAAGTTCGATTTCACTATGCACGTACTTCAAGATGAGGATGATTTGGAAAATTCTGGTTGGCCAGATATTGTGTGTGGGTCCCATGGGTGAGTGACAAGTGTCACTCATCCCATTAGCCCAATCCCCTAAATTGTGGATCTATTTAAATTAAATAATATTATTTAATTACTTTTATAATTAATCTCACCCAATGCTAAATCTTGGCCCTCCATTCTATTTTAATCTTTCAATCCTCACCATCAATTCCATCTCCCTCTCATCAGCCATCATTCTTCTTCTTTGTTTCTCACAAAACCGCACCCCCCATTCCATATTTGTTCATCCTCCATTTTTCTTCAAAACACAAACACCTCACCCCACCGCACCACCACCATCACCGTGCATTAACCTGACCGTGTAAGGAGTGAGGATGGACTGAGGAAGACAGGAACGATGGCAAGCCACGGCCAGCCACGGCGGCGGCTCACGGCGGGGAAACCCGAAACCATAGGTAAACATTCAAAAATCCAAATTTCGGTTTTATTGGTTTTTATTCGATTCTAAGGATTGGGAAATATTTTTGGGCACTCTAGGAAGCTAATGGGATTGTTTTCGTGGCTTGGGATGGCCTGGAACAGCCGTGAACGGCGGGAGAAGGTCCGGCCGCCATTGATGACGGATGAACGTACGGTTTTGGGCGTTTTGTTTCGTTTTAATTAGCTAGAAAGGTTAGAAATGAGATTAGGAACATATTAGGATTAAAAGGAGATGAAATGGACCTAAAATGGACCCTGAATCGGTCCGAAAACCAGAGAAAACCGAGGTTGAAGACGGGTGAAGAGTGCCGTGAACAGTAAACTGGTTCAACTGGAGGTTAGTGACAATGAACAGTATTTTGGACCTTCTAGGGGCGCGTGAAGAGTAATTTGGGGAAGTGTTCAACATATGAAATCTTCTATGTAACGAACATTTTGGGACTGGTCTCGCGTCAATCGGATACCGTCTCAATATATTTCGGGGCATCGGAAGGTTTAGGGTCGGCTTAAAAATAGTTTAAAATGTAGAAAAATTACGAGGCTTTAGTAGGAGGTTAATTAAGTAGTTAGTAATCTTCTATTATAATTTGGATAGGTTTGGGAGTCCTGGTGATAGCAATTGGATTGGGAGAGCCTATGGCACGCAAATCGAGGTGGCAGCTCGGACTGTCTGTGAGTGGACCTTGTTTTCTAAATTGGTGCATGCGTAAATGTTTACTATATGTTTTCATACATGTTTGATGATGCCATGGGTGCATTTTTAAGTGGTTACGTATAGGCACGTATTTTGAGGTTTCGGCCTTATACGGTGCCTATACGGGTCTGTATGTCTTTATTGGTCTAAATGAAATGGTTTTGGATTTCAAATGGATAAACTCGGGTATGAGACCCATTTGGTTTTGTCTCGGGCATATGACCTCAGATATCGGGCACGGTGCCCAGCTGATGTCCTATGTTCGGGCACGAGACCCAGGTTACTTTACGATTTTGATTTCAGGTCAGGGAACCTTAAATGAATTTTCTGGTTCATGACGGTTTATGGGAACCGGCATGAACCCTTGTTATGGTATCGTGGTTCATGACAGATTATGGGGACCGGCATGAACCCTGGTTATGTTATTATGGTACATGACGGTTTATGGGGACCGGCATGAACCTTGGTTATGTTATTATCGTACATGACGGTTTATGGAAACCGGCATGAACCCTGGTTATGTTATTATTGTACATGACGATTTATGGGAACCAGCATGAACCCTGGTTGTGTTATTACAGTACATGACAATTTATGGGAACCGGGCATGGAGGTTATCTATATGTATATGAATGGAATGTATATGTTGGATCATGACGGTTCAGGGGAACCGGGCATGAATGGTTGTGGTATGTATATATATGTTCATATACCTACCTTTACTTCTATTATCTCCTCCGGGGTAGTCACGGAGCACCGACTGAGTGGAGTCACCCCCCAGTTGGGTTCCTTACTCTCAAGAAGGCTATAGTTACTATTACCTCGAGTAGGATCAGTGGTCTGCGGACATTGACCTTGACTTTGAGAAGACTCGGATTGAGACCCGGGTAGCACGCGCGTAGCTTTGGATACCGTGACAAGATTGGTTGTGTGACTTATATGTATATATGTTATATGATATGATATATGAGATGTGATGTGTTGTTACATAGGTTTTGGGCTGAGTCCGGTATGGTTTTGGGCAGTGGCCCGTATGGTTGAATCTTTATGATTCATTGATATGTGGTGTGCACAGGTGTGCACAGGATTTGGGCAGTGGCCCATATATTTGATTTGATTATGGTTTTGGGCTTAGTCCCACATATGGTTTCCATTTGGTTAAATGGTTTTCGAATGCATGCATGCTTTTTAGTGAAGGGTACAAATGTCTTTATGGAAATGTTTTTATAAACTTTTGTTTTGTCCACTCACAGCTTTTAATGTTTTGACTACCCTTCAGGTTGACATCGGGTGTGGACTGTAGCAGAGACCGAGATATCACATACCTCCTCCGGATCCTGGCGTACTCTGATAGCCTGGGAGGGCAAATGTCGGAAATATCCCTTGTCTGACACTTCGTGTCAGATGGGAGCAGGGTCATCCCGCGCTAATCCCGGGGGGATTAGGATGGGTCCTGTCATAGAAGGTACGTATGTGTGGACGTTTATTTTTATGAAGATATATACATGCACATTTATGTGTTTAAAATGTGTTTCTACGTATTTTTGGTAATGTTGGGTGATTGGAAATTTTATTTGATTTTTGGTAATTTTACGAATATTTTATTACCCATTTTTTAGGTTTTTCTTAAATTAGGCTTTTTATTCCGTTTTGATTGTGATTTGGATTTGAATGTGATTTATGATATGGAACTTTTTAGTATTGGATATTTTGAGGTTCATGTGGTTTTAATTAGATTTTGGTTATATTTTGATGGCACGTTTTACGAGAATGATCTTGAGTTATGGTTTTGGGCTTAGGCCCTGGATTTTGATTATGAATTCAGTTTGTGATGTTGAGTTGTGAGATGGATATGTGATTTCTCAATATTTGTGATGATTGAGATGATGTGTGATGATTTTGGATAACCCTATTTGTGGTGCATGTTAGTTAGTAGATTCTAAGACTAGTTAATGCTGACTCAGATGTCGAGCTGGCCTCTAGATCTTGAGTAAGTTCCTACTCAGACGTCTAGCTGGGCTCTAAACCGCTCAGCCAAGCAAACCTCATTGTGAGGTTGACCAGCATAGCCGAGCATACGAGCACAACTCTTACTTGGGTAAGAGGAGAAGCTTTTATGACAATAATCACAAAGGCACGAAAGATAGAACGACAGGACCCATCTCAATCCCCCTCTGGGAACCACCGTGGAATGTGCCCTGCTCCCATCTGACATGTAAACTCAAATACCAAAAGTGACCTCAATCCCCCTCTAGATTCAGTCGCCTGCCGATGGAATGGGGACAAGTCGACCCCGTTCGACTGAACTCTAGTAGGTCGGTCTACCCGAGTAGGGACAACCGACTGAGGTACTCAATCAGCCTTTTTCAAGGACTGTCGACCAGCACCCCTGAGTATCATGGTCGACACAATCAACTAATTACTTATCCCAGCGATAAAAATACAGTCGTACCCTCCAGTGAATCACCACCATTCATCCGACACCTTGGGACACATAGCAATATCTAAGTGATTGGGCCTTACTTCGCTATGATTTCAGCCCATTTACTTCCACTATAAATACAGGATAATTTACCCCATAAAGGTATACACAATATTTACTATTTACTGAGCCTTACACTGCCTACATTGCTTCTGATCTTCATCTGCTTTACTAACTTAAACATCGAAGTTCATTGGGTCGGCACCCCACATGTGTCAAGTACTCTTCTTACATTTTAGAAGGTTATGATGGATAGAAGAAGACTCCCACCATCAGTCAAGAACATTCCTCATTAGTTCTATTTTCGGATAAAACATTTGGCACAATTTGTTGAAATTTTAACTAAGTACTTCTACTAGCTCACATACCATACCCCATCTTCCCGACGATCATAATATCAACCGAGTAAGGTGATGGAAAACTAAATGACACCTTTCTAAGGGTACAAAACCCGGGACGAGCCCAACCCCTCTTAGGAGGCCATGCTCAAGCTGATGAACAACCTCTGCTAGGAGGTCATCAAGTTCGGAAGGGACAACCTTGCTATCGAAAGCAGGAGCCAAGTATTCAATGAATAATATCAGAAGACGTTCACCCTACTTCACTCCATGCAAGAATAGTTAAGAGAACAACCTGCAATAGTGGATCGAGCCCTCACCGGATGTATTGAGTAAGATCCCAATCGAATGGAGCCTACTGGACGGTTTCTCGTCCGGCCCACCAATGCCCCTGGTCCATCAAGGGTTTAGATCTTTATGGATGCCTGTGAGCTTCTTGATCAATGACCACTTCACGTTGAACCTACATGGCTGACTTACCTAGCTAATGACTCTTGGGTCAATGAGCAACATCCTCTTCCTACCTTATCCCAGGGGGGACTCACCTTATCAGAGTCAACATTGATAAGGCTATTTGGTAGAAAAAAACCCATGATCCGGGAATAGGAACATTCCCCAAAAGCTAACCCCCATCATGTGGATGAGGTAGCCGAGTCAACGGTTGCCAAGTCGGCCACAAAAACCACACACGGTCGATTGGCCTCTATTAAGCTATTTCAACGGGGTTGACGACCCATTACCGATCGATTAGGACTGTAATCTGCCCTCACCACATCAGATGACGTGGTCTAGGAACTTTTATAGCGTGTCCACGGGCTAAAAGGAGAGAAGGGTAGAACCAAGCTACCTCTGAAGCTCAAAACAACACCAGTCCTTTCATTACTCAGATTCTCCAATACTATCGTAAGTCAGAAGTGAAACCACTAAAAATTGCCCCATATTCAAGGAAGGGTGACCCAGTCACATATATGTACAAATACTAATCTACTGTCGCTTTCAGGAACCTCTATTACGAAGAGTAGGGCCTGATCTTCAGTTCCACCTTTACGAAGACTGCCCTCAATTGGTTCTATCGATTCCAACCAGGCACAATCAACTCATGAGACGAGTTATACACAATCTTCCTAAACTAATTCATGATTCAGAACGACCGACTACTTACTAAAGAAGATCTAGGATCTCTCTAACATGGGGAGAGTGGGACCTTACAGAAGCATGTTACCTGATTCATCCACGAGTATTCTATATGGCAGGAGAATAATGATAAAGCATGTAACAACCTCAAGAAAAGGAGAAATCGGTAAAAAGTTAGGAGAAATGATGATTTTGCACTTGGAAAAGTCAAAATGTTAAACTTTTTTTCTATGGACCTCTTTTGAGGATTTCGGGAAAGTCGTTGTGAAGGTTTCAAGATCTTGAATTTGTGGAAAGGCGGCATGCCAAAATTGGGGATTAGATGAAGAAGTTACGAGTCAAAAAGGGTGAGGGGCAAAATGGTAATTTTGCCACTAAGGGCATTTTGGTCCTTTCACATAGAGATAAGTTGTGAAAGAGACAGGTGTCCAGAGAATTCTGGTCCCTTCCCTCTCCATTCTTACACCGACATTCATATCTATATATACAAGTTTATGGGTTTATGATGGGGTTCGATGGTCCTAAACCGAAACCATGAAAAGGCCATGAAAATAACTTGGTCGTGAGGGAGAAAGAACCTGAGGGACAGAGGCTGAAGGTGAGAATTAGAGGAAGGGAAATAAGTGAGAAAGGTAAAGAGGAAACTGGGAGAAACAAAAGGGAGACATCCTGGTTCGAGATGGTCGAGAATTGTAAAGCCATGTTTTTGTCCGTGGGTCATGAAACTGGTTCGAGTAGTGCACATGCAACCCAAGGTCGTAGAGGAATTGAAGGAGCCTGTAAGGCCACCAGAAGACCAAAAGAACAATGGGTAGACACAGGGAAATCGAAAAGGAAGGTTTGGAAACTTGGCCAATAGTTCAATCGATCAAAGCTAGTTCCTTAGGTAAGTTTTTCTTATTTTTAGATTGTATATCTCTTCCTAGCATTTCTTGGGCGAATTCAGGCGCTTAGAACTCATTAAATGGTGAAGGAATATAGGTTTTTGGAGTAAGGGATAATGAATAGTGCCCGCGCGTGGGGCTCATGCGCAGGGGAGAGTTAGGGCACGTAAGGGTGTGTAAGGGCGTGTGGTGGACTATCTCAACATGTGGTCAACACGAAAGTTCACATACTCGATCTTGTGAATCTAACAATATAATTTTCTAGGCGATTAGATATTGTCTCAAGGGAGTTTTGACAGTCTGAATGTTTTAGGTATTATTACATTTAAAAATCCTGAAAAATTATGGGATTAGTTATATGGCTACTTGAGACTATTAGTGACCTTAAGAAGTGATGGCAGGAAGTGACATTCGTGGATTTTATAAAAAAAAAACGTATAGTTCGGTTCAGTCGCGTAAAAAGTACGTGAGTGTGGACGTTTATTTTTATTAAAATTTATGCATGCATATTTATTTCTGTTTATATGTGTTTCTATGTATTTTTTTTAATGATTTTGGGTGATTGGAATCTTTATATGATTTTTTACAAAAAAATTATTAATATTTTATTACGCATTTTTTAGGTTTTTCGTAAATTACATTTTGATTCCGTTTTGATTGTGATTCCGATTTGAATGTGGTTTATGATATGGGACTTTTTAGTATTGGATATTTGGAGGTTCATATGGTTTTGGATAGTTTTCAGTTATCATGGCATGTTTTACGAGAATGATCTTGAGCTATGGTTTTGGGCTTAGGCCCGGGATTTTGATTATGGATTCAGTTTGTGATATTGAGTTGTGAGATGGATATGTGATTTCTCGATATTTGTGATGATTGAGATGATGTGTGATGATTGTGGATAACCCTCATCTAGGTGCGTGTTGGTTGGTAGTCTCAGATGTTAAGTCGGGGGCTCCAGATCCTAAGCCTAGTTAGTGCTAACTCAGACGTCGAGCCATGCTCCAAATCCTGAGTTGGTTCCCACTCAGATATCGAGCTGGGCTCTAGATCCCGAGTATGTGTGTAAGGTCCACACTCAGACGTCGAGCTGGGCTCCAAATCCCGAGTGGTGTGCGTACCGGTAGTGCATGGGCATTGTGATTGATGTGGTGCTTCGAGGATATGTTGGCTATGTGTGGATTTGTGTTCGGTGAACTGTACGTGGATTGTATATGGATTGGTTGTTGATTGAATATATGATTGTTGTGATGGCTTTTTGTTGACTATTGTGGTGAGATGTGTGCTGGTTATCTTGATCTCTGATGTTGGCTGTTTTTAGTCGGTTTGCACATTTTTCGAGGTCATTAAGTACGCTTAGTTTTACTTGAAAATTAAACGGTTTTTCTTATATGCATGCATAGCGTTAGAAAACGGAGGGTAATACGTAGGTTTCAAACTATGTTTTAAAAACTATTTGTTTTTCTAATCACACAGTTTCATGTTTCTGAAACCCTCTAGGGTCGTTGCACGAAGTTTGGGGCTAAACGACAGGCGGAGGCATGATTGATAAGGTGAATATCCCTTATCTAACTAACTGAGGGTAACTTTGGTATTCTCAGTTGCTTTTCAGACATAACTTAACTGGGTTAACTGAAGTAATTAAGTTGTCGTGTTGAGTATGGGTATGAATTTGGAAGGTTGGTTAAGCCTAGTTTCCGAGGTTAGTTAAGTATGAGGGTGGACTTTCGAATAACATGCGAAATATGGTAACTCGAATATGATGAATGGTTGTTTAAGTATGATATGGTTAGGGGTTGATGTCTCTATATCATTTGGGTAAGTGAGGATTGATTATGTTTGAGGTAATAAATTGTATGTGATGTCGTAGTTTAATGTGACTAGTATAAGTGGTGATAAAACTAATTAAGTGTTTCTTACTTTCAGATTGCAGATCCATTCCTGGTCTTTCTAGGAAGAAGTTAGATGTTTAGAACTCATTAAACGGTGTAGGAATGAAGGTTTTTGGATCCGGTCAAAGTCCCTGGGTTTGGCGACCTGGTTTGTAGAAAACGGGCTACTGGAGTTCAGGGATAATGAAGAGTGCCCGCTCGTGGGGCTCACGTGTATAGAAGAGTGAGGGCGCATGGTGGACTATCCCAACATGTGGTCAACATGAAAGTTCATGTACTCAATCTTACTAGTCTAACTATATAATTTTGAGGCGATCAATATCATCTCGGAGAAGTTTGACTGTCTGAATATTTTAGGCATTATTTTGATACGTTTAAAAATCTTGAAAAATTATATGATTAGTTATAGGGCTATTTGAGACTATTAGTGACCTTAAGAAGTAATTTATGGCAGGAAGTGACAATCATGGATTTTACGGAAAAGCATGTCGTTCGGTTTAGTCACGTAAAAGGTACGTGTGTGTGGACGTTAATTTTTATGAAAATATATACATGCACATTTATTTGTTTAAAATGTGTTTCTACTTATTTTTGGTAATGTTGGGTGATTGGAAATTTTATTTGATTTTCGGTAATTTTACGAATATTTGATTACCCATTTTTTAGGTTTTTCTTAAATTAGGTTTTTTATTCCGTTTTGATTGTGATTTGGGTTTGAATGTGATTTATGATATGGGACTTTTTAGTATTGGATATTTGGAGGTTCATGTGGTTTTGGATAGATTTCGGTTATATTTTGATGGTACGTTTTTCGAGAATGTTCTTGAGTTATGGTTTTGGGCTTAGGCCCTGGATTTTGATTATGGATTCAATTTGTGATGTTGGGTTGTGAGATGGATAATTGATTTCTCGATATTTGTGATGATTGAGATGATGTGTGATGATTTTGGATAACCCTCCTTGTGGTGCATGTTAGTTAGTAGTCTCAGACGTCAAGCTGGGGACTCCAGATCCTAAGACTTGTTAGTGTTGACTCAGACTTTGAGCCGGACTCTAGATCTTGAGTAAGTTCCTACTCAGACGTCTAGCTGGGCTCCAGATCCTGAGTGGGTTTGTGAGGTCCACACCCAGACATCAAGCTGGGCTCCAGATCCCGAGTTGTCCGCCTATGGGAAGTGCAGTGGACATTGTGATTGATGTAGTGCATCGATGATGGGTTGGCTGTGTGTGGATTTTTGTGATGTGAATTGTATGTAAGTTTTATGTGGATTGGTTATGGATTGACTATATGGTTATGATGACTTTATTTTGACTATTGTGGTGAGATGTGTGCTGGTTATCATGATCTCTGATGTTGGTTGTTTTTAGTCAGTTTGCACGTTTTTTAAGGTCATTAAGTGTGTTTTGATTTACTTGAAAGTTTAACGGGTTTTTCTTATATGCATGCATAGTGTTAGAAAACGGAGGGTAAAACTTAGGTTTCGAACTATGCTTTTAATACTATTGTCCACTCACACGGTTTTTGTGTTTCTGAAACTATCCAAGGTTGTTTCACAAAGTTCGAGGCTAAACGAAAGGCGGAGGCATGATTGATAAGGTGAATATCCCTTATCTCACCAACTGAGGGTAACTTTGGTATTCTGAGTTTCTTTTCAGATGGGAGCAGGGCCAGAACGTAGTTTACGAGACATATTTTCAGGGTGGGTCCTGCCAAAATGTTTGACGGCCCGTCCCGAATTAACGGGATTAATTAAGGATTAATTACGAATTAGCGAGACTAATCAGAGATTAGACGAGAATTAGAGGACGTTCGGACGAAATTACGATTTTGCCCTTGAAATGGGCAAATCGTTGACTTTTTGTTCAGATGGTCAAACGGACTTTGACCGATGACCGGGACGTAGTTCGTGACGTCATGAGTTCATAGACAGGTGGCACGCTCGATTCCGACATCCGAGGAGGAAGTTATGATGTTTGGAAGTTTAGGGGCATTTTGGTAGTTTTGGGGAAAAGGGGTCAAAAGTTGACTTTTTGGCCGGGAGGTCCGATGGCTGAGGGCCGAAGACCGTTACGTAGATCACGACGATACAAATCCGTAGACAGACGGGACATCGAATTCGGACGTTCGTAGGAGAAGTTACCGTTCACGGATGAGTGACAAAAAGGGGAGTTTTGTCTCTAGTGGGCCCAGCTTTTGAGGCAACCAATGGATGAGTGACAAGTGTCACTCATCCACTGGCCACCAGCCCACATTCATGCATCCCCCTCCTTTATTTGTTTCATTCATCCAAACTATTCCCAAACCCTTAACCCATGTAACCCCTCCCCCACAAACATCCATCGAACCTCTCCAATGAGCATGGACCATGAAGGAAAGAGGAAGAGGAGACCAGAACAGACTGGATGGTGGCAAGATCGGGGGCCGCCGTGCACGGTGGCCGTGGACCCACGAAGGTACAACTTTTACCTTCAAAATTTCATTTTCGGGTTTTAGGTGTTAGGGCTGAATTCTAGTGATTAGATGGAGTTTATTGAGGTTATAAGATAGTGTAGAGGGCGGTTTGGACGACGGTGAAGGGCTGTTCAGCCCAGGGGACGATCGGGAAAATTGAACCGTGGGATTCAATGTGATTGAAATGGAGGAAAACAGATGAGATTTGTGGGTTGTAGGAGCCTGGACCGGTCATGCCGGTCCAGTTACAGGGGTTGGACCAGACCGGCAGGCTCGGACCGGTGGCTGGAGCTTGAAGACGATGAACAATGCCCGGCGCGTGGACTTCACGCGCAGGGGCTTCTCTGAGCGCGTGAGGGCGCGTGGCCCACATTTCAAGGAATGTTCCCACATGTAAAATCATCTATTCGATGTAACGAACATTTTGGGACTGGTTTCGTGTCAATCGAACATTGTTTCGATATAGTTCGGGTTGTCCGAAGGTTTAGGTTCGAGTTTAAAAATAGTTAGAAATTCCGGAAAATTACCGGACTTTAGTGAGGGGTTATATAAGTAGTTATTAACCCTCTAAATTAATTTGGACATGTTCGGGAATCCCGGAGGTGACGTTTGACCCGAGAGACGATTATGGCATGCGTATCCAGGCGCGGCTTCGGACGGTCTGTGAGTGGACCCTTCTTTCAAAATTGATGCATGCATAAATGTTTATAAATGCTTTTAATACATGTTTTGTGTTGTCATGAGTGCAAATTGTTGGTGGTAGCCTAGGATTTACGTATTTGCACGTATTTCGAGATTTCCGATTTTATACGATACTTATACGTGCTAGGTTTTTTAATGAGGGTTTAATTATTTAGTTTTTGATTTGGAAATATGAAATCGGGCACGAGACCCTATTGGTTTACAAGCTCTCGGACTTGGAGTCCATTTGATTTGGCCAGGAATCGGACCTAGGGTCCATTTGAGTTATGATCGGACCGAGGGTCCCGTTGATTTATGATCCGAGCTTGAGACCCATTTGGTTGTAACATCGGCTGGAGGCCCATTTGACTATAGTATCGGGCTTGAGGCCCTATTGGTTATGAAATCGGGCTTGAGGCCCCGTTGCTTTACGATTTGGGCTTGAGGCCCAGTTAGCTGTGGTATCGGGCTTGAGGCCCCGTTGATTGTAACATCGGGCTTGAGTCCCAGTTCGATTTGTGAAATGAGTATTCGGGAATGAGACCCAATTGAACTGAGGATTTAGGCCGAGGCCTGTGAAAGTGATTTGAATCGGATAGGAGATGAATCGGGTATGAGACCTAATTGAGAAATGTAATTTGAGAAAGAAAGAAAAGAGTATTTGAAAAAGTGAATGAACCCTCCATATGTTTATATGGTCTCCTCCAGCGTCGACCTGGAGAGTCACGATCCACAGACCATAGTGGGTATCCCCATAGGGATCTCGTTCTAGGAGTGGTGGTCACTTTTTATGTTGTGGTCCCGGACCAGATTCCGGAGAGATGAGTGGACGAGATCCAGAGAGAGAGCTCGGACTAGATCCAGTGATTGAACCTCCCAGATGGAGATTCCAGGGAGAAGACTCGGAGTGAGACCCCGAGTAGTGTGTACACTAGTATAGAGATTGACATCGTGACTATATCGGGGATGTGTTCCCTAGGGGCTGTGTGCCCCGAGTTGGCATCTTCTCGGAAGAGTCGCGGATGGGTTATACGTATGACGGTACGTATGAGGTTCTTTGGAAAGTGGTTTTAGGGTGGTGGCCCTGTATTTTATGTTTTAGAAATGATTTGGGGGCAGAGACCCCGCATTTTGTGTGTTGGTATTTCACTGAGAAAGGTTTTGGGCTGAGCCCCACGTGACATGATTTGGGGCTAAGTTCCCATGTTTTGATTGATGGTTTTGAGTTGTGATTTCGGGTCGAGGACCCAAATGGATTTATGGGTCATGACGGTTTATGGGGCCGGGCATGAACCCTTGAAAGGTTTTGAAAATATTTTCAAGTGGTTTTTATGAATGATTGATAAATGGTTTTGAATGCATGCATATGCTTTTATGAAGGGCATAAATGTCTTTATGCAAAAATATTTTTAATAAAATTATGAAATTGTCCACTCACAATTTTCGTGTTTTAATGCCCTTCAGGTTGATCGCGGATAAGGGCTGTAGCAGAGATGAGACATCACTCCCCTCCTCCTACGATCCTGACGCACTCTGATAGCCCCGGCGAGGGCTAGAGATGGAATTTTCCCTGGTCTGACACTTCGTGTCAGACGGGATCAGGCGGGTCCCACATTAATCTCAGGGGATTTGGGGCCGGTCCTGACAAAGCGGCTTTCCGAGCATTCTGTAATAGCCTCAAGGGGTCAACATTCAAGTACCAAGCCTTCACCATAGGCTGGGAAGACTACAACGAGCTAATGAATGAGGTTTTTATCCATGCAAAGGTTGATTTTTTTAACGCTCCATCCATGGAGAAGAAACAACACACTAGCTCTGTCTACCCTGCCTCTCAAACCGCTCAGCCAAGGAAACCTCATTGTGTGGTCGACCAGCATAGCCGAGCATACGAGCACAACTCTTACTTGGGTAAGAGGAAGGGCTCTTATGAAAATAATCACAAAGGCACGAAAGATAGAATGACAGGACCCGTCCCAATCCCCCCCTGGGAACCACCGTGGGATGCGCCCTGCTCTCATCTGACACGTAAACTCAAATACCTAAAGTGCCCTCAAAGGGGTACATAATACACATATAGAGTTTTACAGACAAGGGATACGAGCATAATTTCTATACAAAAGAAAATACATAGCAACCTACCCCCGTAGGGTGATTAGGTGGGTAGTTGTACAATCTATGCCTCTGCCCCGGAGTTAGTCCCTGCCTCAATATCACAGCTTGGAGGGTCAATAAAACATCAACGTGTGAGTGGATAAAAAATCAATAAGTTATAAACTCATTTTGTAAACAACAGTAATATTTAGACCCTCCGTTTTATAAACATGCATGCATATAATTGAAAATGTATGGAAGTAAATCAAAGCATATAAGAACGTAACCACCTGAACACATACATGAGTAACACACGATATAACCTATCCTCAGACATCCGTGATGTTTAGAACCAACACTAATCACAATTTATAATGCTACGCGTGCAACTCGGGGTCTCATCTCCGAGTACTCCCCAAGATACAACTCAATGACGTCCGGAGTGATATCAAAATGAGGTGCCTCCCTCGGATCTACCTGGTTCGGGACGATATTATAAAACCGCACTCCTGAGCCTGAGCCTCTCCTTAGAGTCACTCATCCTATGTAGTGCACCGTGACTACTCTAGGATCCTCAATGTCTGGAGGAGACTCGACAATATATACAAGATGGTATATGTGGAAATATGCATCTGGTTCATTTAACACTATTTAATTCCATTTGTAAAACTCACGTTTTTCAAACCCAATCATACCAAATCATTTTTCAAATCCATACGAAAACCTTCTTTCCTTTAAATCCCTATTGAGCTCAAAAACTGGTCAAACAGTATCCAGACGGGTCTTAGGCCCAAAATCGCGTTTTCACTCAAATCAGTAAAATGGTCCTTGACCGATCATTTAAGTTCACAAACACCATGATAGCAAATCATTTAACTTAAATCATATAATAAACATGTAAAATAGTTATGCATGCATTTCAGTTATAAAACAAACAGCCCACTCACACTCAGTCCACGCTACACGTTAAACCTCATCGTTTAATCTACCACCGAGCTAGTCCAATATCTCCGGGCTTGTCCAAAACATATATAAGGGTCACTAATAAGCTATAAAAGTTCATACACTAAACCCTCACAAAGCCCAATATCGGAATCGCATCCCGAGGCCTTAAACCCTTAAACGACCTATCAAATGGTCTCTCATCGCTCCAAAACAACCACCATTGGATTTGGATAGTCGAAACCTTTTGGATATGATCAGTTTGACCTTGAAAAGCGTGCCCACGCGTCCCAATGCGGGGGTTAAAGTCCCTGATCAACCCTGGTCAAACTTAACACCGACGTCAGCAAAAGTCAATGCTAACGTCATTAGTCAACGGTCAACGTGGACATTATCAAAGTTAACGCTGACATCATCAAAGTCAACGCTGACATCATCGCAGACGTCAGCCTAACAAGTCTGACACCTGTCAGATCTGACACGTGCCACGTGTCACACACTGACTGGTTCACGTGTCTGACACGTTAGTGCTAACTCGGATCTGACAAATGCCACGTGGCCTAACAACCAGACAGATGATGACGTGGACTGCCATGTCATCATCGTTAACCTTGAATAGGGTCAACCCATTTCTCTGCAACAAGTCAACTAGACCCGTGGCTCAACTTGGTTCTAACATTATTATTTCTAACCCATTTTCGATCCCGTTTGGACCTACATGATCGTGTGGGTTCCTAGGAGTGATCTTTGGACCTAAAACCATCAAAAGAATCAAAGATCATACCTTTCGAACGTTGAACAGTGACGGCCAACTTCTACCATGCTTCCACGTCGATCTCAGTCACCTCAGGCATTGGTTTTGGTCCTGTGGAGGTCGTCTAGTCACTGGGAATTGGTTTTGAGCATTAAACTGGCCCAACAAACCCTTTAAACTCACTTGGAAATTTTGACCCATTTTCATGGTTTCGTGTTTACCTGTAAGCAAGTCCTCCGTCGTACGCCACCTCCGTCGTCCCTTCTATCTCTCTATCACTCTCAGTCTCTCCCAAATCACAGAAGATGAGGGTATAATGGGGTCGGGTGGGTTATGTTTTTGCTTGTTATGTTTCGGATAACAAAAGAAAAGAAGAAGATGGTGCATTGAACCCAAAATTTTTGGTTCCTAGGCCAATTAGATGAGTGACACCTGTCACTCATCTAATTGGTCCACTAGAACCCTTGACCAATCCAATAGTGCCACCCACACAATTCCTCGTAAAACATGAATAGTATCAATTTTGCTTTCGTGACCCATAACTTTTTCATCAAACGTTCAATTTCAACGTGCCGCCTGTCTACGAACTCATGACGTCTCGATCTACGTAATGAGTTTTGGTCAAACTCAAAACAGTGTCCCCGATAAAAATCAACATTTTTTCCTGGTTAGGGGCAAAATGGTCATTTTACATAAAATTTTCGAATTTAAATTTACATAAAGTTCGGGGCGTTACAATCTACCTACTTTACAAAAATTTCGTCCCCAAAATTTTCTCAAATAAATAAGGACGTTGTTCCCTCATCAAGGCTTTGGGTTCCCATGTAGCCTCTTCCACATTAAATTTCTCCACAACACTTTCACTAAGAGGATTGTCTTATTCCGCAAGACTTTCTGCTTCCAGTCCAAGATCTGCACCGGTCGCTCCTTGAAACTCAAATTCGTCTTAAGTTAAAGGTTGGTTCAGCTAGGATTTGTGATTCTTCACGAACATACTTCTGAAGTATCGAAACTTGGAATACATCGTGTACTCGTGCAAGCTCTGGGGGTAAGGCAAGTCTGTATTCCACAACACCAACTCTCTTCGTAATCTTATACGATCCAATCTATCGTGGACTTAGCTTCCCCCGTCTACCAAATCTGACAATTCCTTTCCACGACGATAGCTTCAAGAAAACCAGTCTCCTACTGTGAACTCAAGATCCCTCATCTGATGGTCGGCATAACTCTTCTGACGGTCCTGAGCCGTCTTTAGTCTTTCATTTATGATCTTGACCTTTTCCTAGATCATGTCCATGAGATCTGGCGTCAAAATTGCCCTCTCGCCTACCTCAGTCTAGCACAACGGCGCCTTGCACTGTCGTCCATAGAGTGCCTCAAATGGTTCCATCCCGATACTCGTCTGATAGCTGTTATTGTAGGCAAACTCCATCAAGGGCAGGAGCGACTTCAAAGTGTCCCTGAACTGAAGTACGCAGGCCCTCATCATATCCTCCACGGTCTGAATAGTCATCTCTGGCTGTCTATCAGTATGGGGATGAAAATCAGTGCTAAAATGCAGCCTCGTACCTAGGGCTCTTTGCAAACTCTACCAAAATCTCAACGTGAACCGTGGATCTCAATCCAACACTATCGATTATGGCGTACCATGTAACTTGATGACCTCATCCACAAACAATTGAGCTAGCTGGTCGGTTTAAAGGTTTCACGCACTAGCAGAAAATGCGTTGACTTTGTAAGTCTGTCAACAATCACCCATATTCCATCAAATTCACTTCGTGTCCTAGGCTATTTGAACACGAAGCCCATGGTGATATGATCCCATTTCCACTCAGGGATCAGGAGTGGTGGCATCGCTCCATATGGTCTCTGTCTCTCGGCTTTGACCTGTTGACATATCAAACATCAGCTAACATACTTAGCGATTTCTTGTTTCATACCTGCCCACCAGTAATACTCTCTGAGCGTCCAATACATCTTGGTTCCACATGGATGCATGTCATACGCTTAACAGTGAGCCTCATCGAAAATCTCTTCCCTTAACTATGCATCCGCAGGTAATACAATCGACCATTTTTCGGTAAGGTTCCATTGCCACTGATCAAGAAATCCTGCCGGTCACCAGCTTCAACTTCCATTCTCAAAATACACAGGGTGAGGTCTTGAAGTTGAGCCTCGACAATCAGGTCTATCAGAAGGGGTCTCACATGGAAGCTAGCCAACAAAGCTCCCTTACTATCTACCCCAAGCAGAACTTCAACTCGTCGGAGTTCCACCAATATTGGTAGGTACACCACTCATAGATGAGCTACCGAACTTGCAGACTTCTTGCTCGAGGCATCTACTACCACATCTGTCTCAGATTTAATTCCTTCTGAGCGAAAATATGCTTTAAACTTTGATGGTTAGTAAAAATCCAGCATGTCTCCCCATACAAGTAGTGTCTCCAGATTTTCAGGGCATGGACTACTGCTGCCAACTCTAAATCATGTGTAGGGTAGTTCACTTCATGTGGCTTTAACTGTCGGGAGGCATAAGCGATAACTCTCTCGTGCTGCATCAGCACGCAACCCAAGCCTTGCAATGATGCATCACTGTAAACCTCGAACTCTCCACTGTCATCTGGAAGAGCTAACACTAGTGCAGTAGTGAGCCGTTTTTTCAGTTCTTGGAAACTTCGCTCGTAGTGTTCGTTCTAAACGAAATTAACCCCATTGCTGGTCAAGTGGGTTAATAGAGCAACTATGTTAGAAAAACCCTCTACGAAATGCATGTAGTATCCAGCTAATCCCCCAAAACTTCGGACCTCTATAACGGTCTTTGGTTGCTCCCAGTCGGTCACTACTTCTGTCTTATGGGGTTCCACACTAATCCCCTCAGCCGATATCACATGGCCTAAGAAGCCAATGCTATTCAACCAAAGCTGACACTTGTTCATCTTAGCAAACAACTAGTTCCTCCTCAACCTGTTCAGTACCAACCTCAGATGATTCTCATGCACTTTGGCACTCCTTGAGTAAACCAGAATGTCATCAATGAACACAATCATAAACATATCCAGGTATGACCTAAGAACTCAAATGGAATTACCAAGAACTCAAAATGCCCGTACCTTGTCCGAAAAGTAGTGTAACGACGAGAGTCTTGGAAACCGAGATTAGATTAGTGTTTTATGACGGATTAGTGAAGTTAATCGGTGATTAGTTGGGTGATTTTGGATGGACGGTGCGAAATGACGATTTTGCTCTATAATTGGGCGAACGGTTAACTTTTGGTTTGGAAAGTCAAATGGATATTGGGTAGTGTCCGTAACATAGTTCAGGACGTCACGAGTCTGTAGACAGGTGACATGTCTGATTCCGACATTCGATGAGGAAGTTATGATGTTTGGAAGTTTGGGGGTATTTTGGTAATTTGGTTGAAAAGGGGAAAACTGTTGACTTTTCATACGACATGAAATTTTCATGTATTTTGAGGACAGTTGGATAGGTCTTGAGTCCCTGAGTACAATGACAGGCGGCACACTGTCATCGGACTTCGGATGGCTCCGGTTTTGGTCTAAACGCGCTAAGGGCAAAATAGTAATTTGTAGAGACAAGGGTAAAATGGTCATTTGTTGCATTGGGAATTGTGCCCAGTGATAATTGGACACTTGGCTTACCTTGGGATTGTGCCCACAAAAATTTGGACACCTAGCCCTATTTCGAGGCTCGTGGAACCCTCTCACCGCCTCACAATTTCTCAAGTTTTAAACAATGGTTGCACGATTATAGGAAAACAGAAAAACAGAGGACTTGTTAGTGTGTGTGACTGTGTACCCCTTTCCTTCAAACCCAAGCCCTGACCCGTGAAGAGTGACTAGGAAAGGAAGGAGAGGCTGAGAGCAGTAGAAGGATGGTGGTGGCATGATCACAATGATTGCAGTGGATGGTGACCTTGACCGTGAAATACCCGTGAGAAAACAGAGGAAGATTGTGTTCTCAAAGCCATACAACGCTCAAATCTCAACACTTGATGGTAGTGTGTGAGGGAAAGATGAAAGGGGTGATGAGACGACTCTAGTAATGCCACCGTAGAGGGCCGCCGTGGACGATGGCCGGCAAACCCGACTCGGTAAGTTTATGGTTCAAACTTTAGATAATTTTTTTTAGTATATAATGATGGATTATAATAATTGTAACACGATTATGGAGGTCATATAAGTCTACTAGGACTGAACTCAAGGCTGGAGGAGGTCAAAATCGTGGATGGACATGGTTGTAGAGCATGGTTTTATTCTTGAATCGGGAAGGTAATATTCAGATCCTAATTCGTGTTTTCAATAGCTAGATCAATTGGTGAGGTTAGGACGAAGTTACTAGAACAAATAGGAGTTAAAAAGATGGCAAAACAATGGAGAACCGTGATCCCCGGTTCAATTAGACCGGCCTGAACCAAACCGGTCTGGACTCGGTTCGGCGAGAGGGCAGGGATGAATTACTTTTTTTGAATTTTTGAGTCGTTACAGTAAATTATAAAATAATAACCAAAGGATGAGAACACAAACTTCAAAAATTCTAACAATATTGATTTAATTTGCATATAATAATAACCAAAGGAAGAGAACACAAACCTCAAAAATTCTAACAATATTGATTTAATTTGCATATATAGAAGTGAAAAATGTAACGAAAAATATTGCGGGAGGGACTTGAGACCCCTCTGGTTTCATTGTGGCTGCGCCGGTGCTTATGAGGTAGACATGTTTTTGGGAGAGTTGGAACCCTTTACTTGACAAAGGCTTGGTTCCGTTAATAATTAAGCTTAAATGGCGGAGTAATCTTTAGTGTTTTTGAAATGTTATCACATAAACGTGTTGTAATTAACTCATAATATAAGTTTTAAATTTATTATTATTAAACTCTTACTATAAATTATATTATCGAGTGACATGTTAATACGTTGAAATAAAAAGGCCACAAGTAATAAGTAATTAATAATTTGTAATTTGTAATTTGTAATTTGTAAAATCGAAGAATATGGTGGTAACAGCTGATGAAGATAGTAAAAGGTAAATTATTAAATACCCACCCAAGAGATTTATATGGTCAAAGAGCGGAATTTAAGGTTGGCAAAGAAATCCAAAACCGCAAATCCACTAACAACCATATGTTCATAACGGCTACTCCCAGGCTTTGTTTCTCTCCTCCTCACCCACCCACACCCTCCGCCCGCCCACTCTCTCTCTCTCTCTCTCTCTCTCTCTCTCATGGCACTCTCCCATTCCTGGTTCCTCACCAAAGCCATTAATGGGGGAGCCAAAATCCCCATCACAGCATCGACAACAAAAAACACTACCAGATCATCATCAAAGCACGTCTTCCTCCACAGTCCCACCTCCACCAGGCCCACCACCGCCACTAACCTACCAGCACTCCACCCTTGTCGAACCATCACCTAAAAAGAAAAGTAAAACAAAAGTCTTCCGAGTTTTCCGCTCTGTGTTCCGTTCATTCCCCATCATCAGCCCGGCTTGCAAGATGCCATCCCTTCCCATGAGCCGCCTTGATTCGAGCCGGAACAATTCCTCCGGCACCCGGGTCAGCGGCACGCTGTTCGGGTACCGGAAGGGTCGCGTATCTCTTTCTATACAAGAAACCCCCAAGTGTCTGCCAAACTTGGTGGTTGAGCTGGCACTGCAGACGAATGTATTGCAAAAGGAGATGGGGTCGGGGATGGTGAGGATTGCATTGGAATGTGAGAAGCGAGCGGATAAGGACAAAACAAGGCTGATGGAGGAGCCTGCTTGGACAATGTATTGCAACGGGAAGAAGACTGGGTACGGCATGAAAAGAGACGCGACTGAGGAGGACTTGAACGTGATGGAGCTCCTCAAGGCAGTTTCCATGGGGGCTGGCGTGTTGCCAGCGAAGTCCGAGGTTGAGGGACCGGATGGAGAAATTGCCTACATGCGGGCCCACTTCGAGCGAGTTGTGGGCTCCAAGGATTCTGAGACTCTGTACATGTTGAGCCCCGAAGGGAATAATGGGCCTGAACTCACTATATTCTTTGTAAGGATATGAACTTACTATTTATTAATTTAGGGAAACGAAAGGAAGGGTAGATTTGTCTTGGGATATGTGGATTTTCCATAGGGTAGACACAAAAACTATTACCCAACATTTATATAACATATACACGTGAGTAATTGACGATGATCAGTGAAGACGCAGGTGAAGGTCATGGTGAAGGGTGTTTTAATTTTGCTCATTTTATATGTAATTAAGAAAGATGCACATTCATGATTATTTTATGCTGATATAGACTTAAAATAATTATTTTACTTTCATTTTTATTTTTTACAATCTGTTCCGCGTTCATTTTTCTCTTGGTTGCATTCCCAGATTGAAAACCTTTTCTTACTCCGTCTCATGAGAAATTGGCATGTGTCAATCAGAGTTCTTGATGTTATCTTCTCTCTTTTTTAAGGAGAAAATTACGTAAAAATATCTAAATTACCAGGGTTATTTCAATTAATTTATAGCCAAATTATGAAAATTGGATTCTAAGTACTCGAATTATAAAATATAATATCTAGGTACTTACCTATTTCTGACCAAAATGTTTTTCTCGTATTACAAGCCGAGTGTCTCGAGGCAACCCTTTTTGAGCCTCCGCATGGAACCTTGTTTGTGAAAGCGAGGGAGGCATACTACTCGTGGGGATCTCTTTTGTCGTTGTTGGTGGCGTATAGAGATGCTGGATAGGTTGAGAGCAGTGGGCTTTGATGCTATGGTCAATCCCTAAATGAGCAGATCAGGAAGCAAACAGGCTTTCTCAGCTCAAGTGTAGGCGTGCCACTAGTAGAGGAGACAGGTACTAGACAGTATAGGCTAGTTCCGTTTTCGGCCCAAGAACTTTTCTTCCGATCAAAGCAATCGTGGTGTAGGTGGACAAGAATTCTCTCGCGCTGTTCTTTTCTATGCATTTTTCAAGGACTTAACATTCTTTTCCAGTGTTGCCCAAAATAATAAGTTTTATTTCGCCATGATATTCTAATTGGCGACATTGTCATTTCAGTTTATTAAGGTGGTTAGTGGTCCCAGGTTCTTTCGAGTCGAAATCAAAGTAGTAGGGCCAATGCATAAATACGGTATCCTAACTTATGAAGTCGGACGTTTGGATGGTATGTTCCGAAAACCAAATACTTGCTTAAGAAAATCTTGTAATGACCTGTCCCAAATTTAAAGGATTAATTAAGACTAATTACGGATTAGTGGGGCTAATCGGGAATTAGCCGAGGATTAACGGACGTTCAGAGCGAAATTAGAATTTTGCCCTTGAACGAGGACGAAAGGTTGACTTTTGACCCGGGAAGTCCGATGGCTGAGGGCTGAGGACCGTTACATAGATCAGGTCGATATAAGTCCATAGACAGACGTCACGTTGAATTTGGATGTACGACAAAAAAGTTACGGTTCACGGAAGTTTCGAGGTACTATTCATGATGGTACAATTTACGAGACGAAAGTAGACTTTGGTCTTGAGTGGGGCCCAGATATTTTCCCCAAACCCAATGGATGAGTGACAAGTGTCACCCATCCATTGCCCCCCATACACACACACATGCAACCACCCCCTTTGTGTTCATTTGATCGACCCAAACCCAACCCCAGTGAACCCAAATCCAAACCCTTCCCATCTGATCTGTCTGAGGCCAGGAGAGAGTTGAGGATGAGTGCTGGACCAAGGAAGGAGGTGGGAGGCTGCTGGGCCGCCGTGGACGGCGGTGGATTGCACGGCCAAGGTAATCCCAAACCCCTGTACGTTTTGAATTTCAAATTCGGGTTTTGGATGTTAGGGAGCTTAGATATTGCTTAGGATGGGTTTAAGGGATTGGTAGAAGGTCTAGGAGGTAGTTTTGGAGGCTAAGGACAGCTAAGAAATCCCAGAACGGCGGCTGGAGTGTTTTCGGTGGCTACCCACTGAATTCCATTTCCGGCCAAGTTAGCCTAAACCTTTCCTCCTAATCTGTTTTTAGGGATCCCAGGAACCTGTTAGAACCCTTAGGTTGAACGTTAGACCCCTAGAAGTGCCCTAAACATCGAATGAAAGTTTTGGTTCAAAATGGGTTTTAGAACCAATGGGGTTTAGGCTTGGTTTCTAGGTTTTGTGGACATGGTTAGGTAGGAAATGTTGTTAGGAAGCTATAAGAGTTGAAATGGATGAAAAAGATGAAAAACGAAGAAGATATGGACTTGGACCGGTCATGTCGGTCTAGGAAAACCGGGTTGCAGACGGATTGGACCGGCTGGTTCGGACCGGCCTGACTGAAGTTTGAAGATGACACTGTTCCGGGGCGTAGGCTTCACGCGCAGGGACTTCAGGCCGTGCGTGGGTTCACGTGAGGCCACTTTTGGGGAAGCTTCCAACATGTGAAATCATCTATTTGATGTAACGAACATTTTGGGACTGGTTTCGTGTCGATCAGACATCGTTACGATATGTTTCTGGACGTCCGAAGCTTTAGGATCGGGTTTAAAAATAGTTAAAAATTCGGGATAATTACAGGGCTTTAGTGAGGGGTTATTTAAGTAGTTAGTAACCCTCTATTACGATTTGGACAAGTTTGGAGGTCCCGGTGTCGGTGATTGGCCCGGGAGAGCCGTATGACATGCTTATCGAGGCGGCAGCTCGGACGGTCTGTGAGTGAACTTTGGTTTTCTAAATTGAAGCATGCATAAATGTTTTATATGCTTTTATGAATAGTTTTTGTGAGACCATGAGTGCATTTGTGTGTGTTTACGTATTTGTACGTATTTTGAAATTAGGCCTTATACGGTGCTTATACGCGTTTGTGGTTTGGTTTTAATGAAATGGATTTGAATTTGAAAAGGTAAACTCGGGCATGAGACCCATTTGATTTTGTCCTGGGCATATGGCCCTATTGATGACCTACGGGTCTGAGTCGTGGTCGCGGCGAGTGTTATGTGCACGGCGACGAACAATAAGGCGCTCGCCTCCAGACTGGGATGTGTTCCTTCCGGAGACGTCACGATGCACGTTCCATTGTCGAGCAGCTACTGGAGGTTCGAATTCAGAGTGATGACGGTTCAGGATATCGATCGGTGATGAGTGGACCGTGATCTAGAGGTGGTCGCGTCGGTTGATTCGTTCTCGGCGACATACCATGATTGAGGGCGGTCCTGAACGGATGGTTGCACACATCACTATGATTGGAATCATGACTAACCTTGAGATATCAGGCACGATGCCCATTTGAGTCATGAGTTCGGGAGGCCCAATTGGTGCATGTTTATGATTTCGGGTCAGGGACCCTAAATGGATTTATGGGTTCATGACTGTTTATGGGGGCCAGGCATGAATCCTTTGAATGGTTTTAAAAAAAATTTCGATATAGATTTTCATATACCATCCTTATTTTATGGATTGTCTTCTAGGGGAGGGTCGTTGGCCTTGGTGGGTCTCGGAGTAGTCACGGAGCTCTAACTGAGTGGGGTCGCCCCCGTTGGGTACCTTACTCTCAAGAAGGCTTATGGATTATAACTCACAGGGAGGGTCATTGATTTGCGGACATTGACCTGGGTGGACCCCTGGGAGACTTGGGATTTGAGGCCCCAGGTAGCACGCGCGTAGCTTTAGAAATCGTGACAGGATTGGTTATATGTATTATTTATATGTGATATGATAGGTACTGGTTTTGGACTGAGTCCCACATGGATTTGGGCAGTGGCCCGTGTGATTGGTTTCATTTACGATTTTGGGCTAAGGCCCTAATGGTTTAGTAAATGGTTTCCGAATGCATGCATGCTTTTTAGTGAAGGGTATAAATGTGTCTTTTGTGAAAATATTTTTATAAACTCTTTGTTTTTTGCACTCACAGTTTTTAATGTTTTGTGCACTGAAGCCCCGAGCGGGGTAAAGTCGGAATTTTCCTTGTCTGACATTCGGTGTCATACGGGATCAGGCGCTACCCGTGTTAATCCCCGGGGGATTTGGGACGAGTCTTGACAAGTGGTATTAGAGTAGGTTTTTCTCTCAGTATGAAGCGCAGGTCGAGGATGTGATGTCTCTGCAGTGGTAAAAGCTCGTCATCAACCCGATAGTTAGGGTAAGAGTAGGAGGATTCAGTGGAGTTGAATTCTAGTTAGGGTTTGTTTGGCATAGGACGCCACGTGTTTCACCGAAGTAGATCCCGAGTAGGATTGAAATTTGTGCGAAGCCAGCGGCTAGGAGCCTTAGAGTTACAAGAGGACAAAATCCACAGATTGTGGTTACTGGTTGTTTGGACACCAGTATCGGAGCGTGACGACTCTTCGGAGTTGAGTGAAAGGGATCACTCGAGATGGCCGTACTGTAGGGAGCAACCGGGTTGTGATAACCCTAGTTGAAGAGTGATCGAACGAGTTTCCAGGAGAGTGGTACTTATGGATCGGATTTCGAGGTGGACTGATCGGTAGATGTTATGTGTTGAGCGGTTGGTGCCGGTTGTGAGTTGATCACTTAGGTTCGAAGTCTCGGTGGTGATGTACGTGGGTTGTGTCTGTATGAGCTCGTGGTAAGTACCACCATCGAGAGCGCCTTGGTTGTTGGTTGTTAAGAATCGGGGGACGTTCTTGGAACGTTCATCTTATGGCTTGGATTGTCAGAATGGTCATACCTAGAGTCATGGGGATTGGAGACCGGTTGGTCAGGTATGGAGTTAGGCAAGGATTTGACTGCCGATCACAGCAGGAGCCTGTTGTGACTCTTCGGTCGAGCGGTACATAAGGTTAGGATGAAGAGACATCCTTTTGGATGTGCATAAACGGCAGTCACGGACACATGGATGGTGTCCGGATGAGCTGAGGACTTGAGAGTTTATTTCAGATTAGTTGTGGTTGAGTGCGATTGACCATACCTCCTGAATTCGTGTAAGCTTGTTTGAGGAGAAGTCTGGTAGTGAGAAATAGAATGGGTCATTACAGTAGTTATCGACAGTCGTCGTTGGTCGGAAAAGTTGGAAGAAGCCGAAAAGAATCTATGGAAGTGTTTAGTTCGGAAGGAATGGACTAAGAATTACAGTAATTGTCATAGAATACTCTTAGTCAGGGAAGGAGGACTTCTAGCTCAGTAATTGGGAAAGTTAGGTATGCTTCCAACATGGTTGCAACTATTCTCGATTTCGAAATCAATGAAGGAGACTTCTCGTTTTCTGCTCTTTAGCAGGTAGTACAGGGTGCCGGAGGATGACATAGGATGAACTTTGAATTCATCATCTTGGATTCTCCTTGACTCTTCCCTAGGTGGGATGACGAGGAGTGATTTGACAGCTAAGGGTTCAAAAAGGGTGTAAGAACCGAACACCTAGGCTGTGGGTCAAATTTGAGTGATTTGAAGAGCTGAAAGTATTTGGGGTCACTGGATGTGACTAGTGAGTGTCGGAGGTAAGTATGGACCGAGGTGATTGTGGCGACCTTGAGGCGAGTAGACCGAGGTCTGGTAATCAGAGGGGTGGATTGCCTTGCTGATTATGCTAAGCTAGGAGCAGAGAAGAATCGTATTATGAGATAGTAGCGAGATTTAGAATGGTGCGTCTTGGTGGACGTGGTTCAAATAGACCACATTTGTTGGCGTGAGTGCCTAACACTAAGCCAGACTTGTATGCAGGTGTACAGAAAGAACATGGGTATAGGAAATCAAATTGGGGAATTGACCCATATTCCAAGCTGAGGTTAGTTGCTTTGCGAAGCAACTCCTCTGTGATAAGGTTTTCTCTCCTGAGACAAGTAGGGTGTATCTGGATCCCATATGCACCCCGGATGGGTGAGACGTCGATTGGGTGTCGAAAGGACGGGTAGTACGACAGTTGAGACTCACGGTGAGTCAAGATTTCAGCGTAGGTCACGGAGTGACAGGAGGTGAGATATCGCTTAGTAGGAGCAATGAGGACAACTGACGAATCGTATGCTGAATAGGATATCAGCTTTGGTTGTCAGATAAGAAGAACCATCAGGCTGAAAAGTCGACTTGATGGTAGTTTGTAGAGATAACCTTAGTGATAGTACGTGTTGTAACCTGCTGGGTGTAGGTTGGAACGTGTCAGGAAGTTAGACTTTAAGGATCTAAAATCAACTTAGTATAAGTGACCTGTCAGAGTGAGTGACAAGCGAGACGTCGACATTCGTCTCGAGTGAGACTTACTAGCCGACGTGTAGTTCTCGAGGGTGATTTGGAGCTTTGGAAGCTCTGGTGGTAGTGTGTATCGACAAGTACGAGGCTTATAGCGGACGTGTATGGTTACACGAGAACGCCCGAGTAGAGGGACGTATTGGATTCCATAGTTGGTTGTGGAATTAGGTCAGTTTGAATTTCGAGGACGAAATTATTTAAGGAGGGGAGGTTGTAACGACCTGTGCCAAATTTAAAGGATTAATTAAGACTAATTACGAATTAGTGGGGCCAATCGGGAATTAGCCGAGGAATAAAGGACGTTCAGGGTGAAATTATGATTTTTCCTCTAAATGAGGGCAAAAGGTTGACTTTTGACGCGGGAGGTCCGATGGCCGAGGGCCAAGGACCGTTACGTAGATTGGGTCGATACGAGTCAGTAGACAGGTCGCACGTCAAATTCGGACGTTCGACGGAAAAGTTACAGTTCATGGAAGTTTCGAGGTAGTATTCATAGCAATACATTTTACGAGACAAAAGTGGACATTGGTCCTGAGTGGGGCCCAGATCTTTTCCCCAGACCCAATGGATGAGTGACAAGTGTCACCCATCCATTACTCCTTTTACACAGACACATGCAACCACCCCCCTATGTTCATTCGATCGACCCAAACCCAAACCCAGTGAACCCAAATCCAAAGCCTTCCCATCTGATCTGTCTGAGGCCAGAAGAGCGTTAAGGATGAGTGCTAGACCAAGGAAGAAGGTGGCAGGTTGCTAGGACGCTGTGGACGGCGGTGGATTGCACGACCAAGGTAAACTAGAACCCCCTGTACGTTCTGAATTTCAAATTCGGGTTTTGGACGTTAGGGAGCTTAGATGTTGCTTAGGATGGGTTTAGGGTAATGGTAGGAGGTAATTATGGAGGCTGAGGACGACTGAGAAAGCCCGGAACGGTGGCAGAGTGTTTTCGGTGGCTACCCACCGAATTCCATATCCGGCCAAGTTAGCCCAAACCAATCCTCCCAATCTGTTTTTAGGGATCCCAGGAACCTATTAGAACCCTTAGGTTGAAGGTTGGACCCCTGAAAGTTCCCTGAACATTGAATGGTAGTTTTGGTTCAAAATGGGTTTTAGAACCAATGGGTTTTAGGCTAGGTTTCTAGGTTTTGAGGACATGGTTAGGTAGGAAATGTTGTTAGGAAGCTATAGGAGTTGGAAAGGATGAAAAAGAATGAAAAACGAAGAAGATAAGCCTATCTATTTATACACTTTTATGCTTATCTTTTAATGTTTAAATACCAAACAATAAGAGAAAATAATATATTTTGTGAGAAATGTACAAAATTGGATTAAGTACAAAATTACAAGAATTTAGGCGAAAGAAAGAAAGCCACCAAAAACCACTCAATCGAAGTTTTATTGAAAACGTTATGATTGAATGAAAGAAAGCCACCAAAAACCACTCAGGAATTTGGTAGGGGCCTACCGAATTCAAAATGCCAGCCCAAAAATCTTTTGGCTAGCGCCTGCTGAATTATTGGGCTTGTTCTCAGCGTGCGCCTCCTCAATATTTGAGGCCAACTTCGGCGCGCGTCCACCGATGGGACGAAACACTGCGCCAGCTCATCAACGCATTAACTACCGAAGTTTTTTAGCCAAATTCGGCTTGTACCTCTCGAAATGGAGCCCTTATTTCCTTGCGCGTCTACCAAAGTGCTTCCAGCTCTTCCTTGTGTTGTTGACCATGCGTTGATCGAAGAATTCCAGCCCAATTTTTGATGCCCTTCTACTGAATCGTCTCCTATTAAAATTCCGGCAACATTTTCCTTCTTTCTAGTGAAATAATTGTCCAATTGCAGTTAGGATTTGTTTTCTTTTTCCCAAAGGAAACCTTTTTCCTTTCGGGCTTCAATATTAATTAGTTTAATCCTTTTCCTTTTAGAATTTAAATTATAAACTCTTATTTATTTGTTGATTAATTTTCTCCTATAAATAGATAGGCTTATGATAATTGTAAAGGGTCGCTAATTTTTTGTACTAGAACTCTCCAAAAACCAATTCTACCTTTCCTTGAAGGCCGAAATTCTTTGTGCAAAAGTAAACTACAATAACCTCCACAATTGATTATCCTCCATTGACATATAAGGAGAATTCCTGAGTGTCTCACCAAAGAGTGTCGAACCACCTAGCATCTATAGGGCGAATTCCTGAGGATTCAAAGTGTAACTCAACCTCTTTATTCTGTAGTTTTCTCTTTGCGTTTGAATATCGTACTTATGGATTGATTCTTAATATTATTATGGTTTTATAATTTATATTAATTTCAATAATCTTCCATGTGTTCTAATATCTTAGTTTTTTTTTATGCTTGTTTGTTGTGCTTAATGCTTGATTCTATATAGGGCAAATTCTAGAGTCTAGATCATTGAAAGTGTACAGGGAAAATTCCCGAGCACGTACTTGAGATAATAGTTTAGGTTAGTTTAGATTAGTCAATAACGTAGGATAATAGAAACAATCAACTACCCCCTTTCTTAAATAATCTAAAGACAATTATGTTTAGGTACCCTCAATTCCGGTTAAAAACGATCCCTACTTATTAATGCTACAATATACAAAAAAAAAGTTTTAATTTGTACATGTTTTTATTAAGTGTTGAGTGTGACTTTGTGTTTACTTTAATGCAAAGCTTTAACGTAAATTTTTTTGGCATCGTTGTCGGGGATTGAAATAATCTCTTGTATGATTTCGTTTATGTATATATGTTATGATAGGTCTTCAAATAAGCATAATTGATATCCTTTATACTAGACTTTTAATATTAAAATACCAAACAATTAAAGAAAATAATATATTTTGTGGATTTTTGTAGAAATAAATAACGCTTGAAATTTGGAGAGTTTTGACAAAAGAATCGTCCCAATCGGAATTATAATGAAGAAATTATGAACGAAATAGGAATGACCACCGAAAGTCGCAAGGAAATTCAGTCGACTCCCACTGAACCCAAATCCTGCTGCAGCCCAAAATCCAATTCCTAAATTAGCCCACAAATGAAGCAGCCCAGGTTGAGCGAGCCCAGAATGCATGAAGGCCCAATCCAATCCAGACTCGCACAAGCCCATCCCAAGCCGCCTGCTCTCGGCCCGTCTACTACCAGTTCGAAGCGCTCCTGCCGATGTTGAGAAGAAGAATTCTACGCATGTGCGTCGATGTAACTATCCATCTCGAATTATCGAGATTAATTAAGACTTAATGACGGATTAGCCTCACTAATTGGGAATTAGACGAGGATTAACGAACGTTCAGGATGAAATGACGATTTTACCCCTATAATGGGCGGAACGTTGACTCTTCGTTCAGGAGATCAAATGGACTTTGGCCAATGACTGTGACGTAGTTCGGGATGTCATGAGTTCATAGACAGGTGGCACGTTCGATTCCAACATCCGAGGAAGAAGTTATGACGTTCAGAAGTTCGGGGGTACTTTTGGTAATTTGGTTGAAAAGGGGCAAACCGTTGACTTTTGACCGGGAAGTCCGATGGCCGAGGGCCGAGGACCATTACGTAGATTGAGGCGATACGAATCTGTAGATAGGCGGCACGTCGAATTAGGACGTTCGACAGGAAAGTTACGGTTCACGGAAGTTTTATAGTACTATTCATGATAACACATTTTTCGAGGCAAGTGGAATTTTGTCCTGTTGTGGGGCCTAGATATTTCAAACATGCCCAATGGATGAGTGACAAGTGTCACCCATCCATTGCCTATCACCCTACATTCATGCATATCATTTCACCTTCTTTGTTTCCTCATTCTCACCTGATCTCACTCCAACCAAATCCATCGACCCTTTCAATCCTAGCTGCTGGAATGAGAGAGAGGAACAGAGAGAGAGACTAACGGTGGCTGATGAAGGCAGGACCACTGTGCACGACGGCCAGGGCCCTGGAAACCAGGTAAACCCGATTACCCGGTTAGACCCAAATTTGCATTTATTTCGATTTTGACGTTATAGATAGCTTTGGATGATTGGGAGATGATTATTGGGTTGTTAAGAAGATAATAGGATGGTTTTGATGGTGGTTCAAGGCTGAGGAAGTTGAGGGGGTGATCGGGAAAATGGGCCGTGAAGGAGAGCTTGTATGGATTGGGTTTTAGGGAGTTTTTGTTAGTTCTTTTCATATGAATAGATAGGAATTGATGAACTAGGAAGAATAGAATCAAAATGGGAACAAACAGACCGGATTTGAGAAAGATAGGATGGTGAACCGGTCATGCCGGTCGGACCAGACCGGATTACAGAAATAAACCGGACCGGCTGCTGGAGGACAAGGACGATCTACAGTGCAGGGCGCGTGGCTCCCACGTGCAGCCCCTTTGGGCGGCGCTTAAGGGCTCGTGAGCCAACCTATGGGGAAGGTTCCAATATGTAATTCAATCTATTCGATGTAACGAACATTTTGGGGCTGGTTTCGAGTCGATCGGACATCGTTTAGATATAGTTCGGGCTATCCGAAGGTTTAGGATCAACTTTAAAAATAGTTAAAAATTCCAGAAAATTACGTGGCTTTGGTGAGGGGTTATTTAAGTAGTTAATAACCCTCTATTACAATTTGGACAGGTTCGAAAGTCTCGGAGATGACGATTGGCCCGGAAAGGGCGTATGGCACGCGTATCGAGGTGTGACTTCCGACGGTCTATGAGTGGACCTTTCTTTCGAAATTGATGCATGAATAAATGTTTTATAATTTTTTTGGAGCATGTTTTGTGATGCCTTGAGTGCATTTGTTTTGGTATCCTAGGATTTACGTATTTGCACGTATTTTGAGATTTTCTGTTTTATACGATGCTTGTACGTGCTAGGTTTTCAATGATGGGTTGATGATTGAGTTTTGGATTTGGAAATATGAAATCAGGCATGAGACCCATTTGATTTACAAACTCTCGGACTTGGAGTCCATTTGATTTGACGAGGAATCAGACTGAGGGTCCATTTGAGTTATACGATCAGGCCGAGGGCCCCGTTGGTTTATGAATCTGGGCTTAAGGCCCAGTTGGTTGTAATATCGGGCTTAAAGCCCCATTGACTGTAGTATCGAGCTTGAGGCCCTAATGGTTGTGAAATCGGGCTTAAGGTCCCGTTGATTTATGGTTTCAAGCTTAGGGCCCAGTTAGTCGTGATATCGGGCTAGAGGCCCAATTGATTATAACATCGGGCTTGAGTCCCAGTTCGGTTTATGAAATGAGAATTCGGGCATGAGACCCTGTTGAACTGTGGATTTAGGCCGAGGCCTGTGAAATTGAATTGAATCGGATTCGAGGAATCCTGTTGAGATGAATCCGGTATGAGACCTAGTTGAATTATATTTGAGAAAGAAAATGTTTTGAAAATGTATGATACCCTCCATATGATTGATTTGGTCTCCTCCAGACATCGACCTGGAAAGTCACGATCCACAAACCAGAATGGGCATCCCCATAGGGATCCCGTTCCAGGAGTGGAAGTTATGATGTGGTCTTGGACCAGATTCCGGAGAGATGATCGCACTAGGTCCGAAGATTGAGCCTTCTAGATGGAGAATTCCTAGGGGTAGACTCGGAGTGAGACCTCGAGTAGTGTGCACAATATTATAGAGATGAAATTGTGACATATATCGGGGATGTGTTCCCTAGGGGCTGTGTGTCTCGAGTTGGCATCTTCTCGGAAGCGCCGCGGATGGGTTATACGTATGAGTATACGTATGAGGTTATTTGGAAAGTGGTTTGGGGCAGAGACCCCGTATTCTATGTTTTGGTATTTCACTGAGAATGGTTTTGGGCTGAGTCCCACTTGTGTTTGATTTGGGCTGAGTTCCCATGTACTGATTTACGATTTTTGTGATTTCGGGTCGGGAACCCATAAATGGATTTATGGTTCATGACGGTTTATCGGGACCAGGCATGAACTCTTGAAAGGTTTTGAGAATGTTTTCAAATGGTTTTATGAACGTTTTCGTAAGGGATTTTTGAATGCATGCATATGTTTTTAGTGAAGGGCATAAATGTCTTTTGTGAAATGTTTTATTAAAATATTATTTTGTCCACTCACAGTTTTTATGGTTTTAATGCCCTTCAGGTTGATCGCCGATGCGGGCTGTAGCAGAGATCGAGACATCACACTCCTCCTCTTACGATCCTGGCATACTCTGGAAGCCCCGGTAAGGGCTAGAGACAGAATTATCCCTAGTCTGACACTTCGTGTCAGACGGGAGCAGGCACGTCCCACGTTAATCCCGGGGGATTTGGGATGGGTCCTGACAGTCGATCCTTCAGTCCTCTTGTCAGCACGCGTGCGCTGAACGGCTTGCCTCTGTCAGTGCGTTAGGCGCTAAATGCGCTTCATCCCGTCAGCCAGCCCACACTGAAGCACCAGTCCCATCCCAGCTGCAGTTTGCCGACTCTACATGTTCCCAGCTCAGCTACTTTCTGCCGAATTTGAGCACCCCATTTACTGCACAAAATTGCTCCACCCTGCTCCACTTTGTGCAGGCTTTCAGCCTTTTTCCAGCTTCAACCAGCCCCAAAATCATCATTGTTCATCATTTCTTTTTTATATTTTAATTTTGTATTTTTATTTGAATATTTTTGGCACTCCCTCTATAAATAGGGAGGCCATTTCATTTGTTAAGGGTCCCCATTTTTTCCCTTTCTTCCCTTTTCTTAGTTCATTTTAGTTTAGTTATTTTTTCTCTCTTTTGAGAGACATTTTTTTGGACCATTTTAGTTTCTTGTCGGTTGTTCTTCTTAAATTTCTTTTAATTTTTTTTTAATTTTTTCTTAATTGATGTTCTTAAAATTATGTTCTTTTTATTTTATTTATTTTATTTCTTCTTTACTTTGTTCTTGTCTTTTTTAGAGCTCTTAGATATAATTTTGTGTTTTCCTTAAGAATACTTAGGCCGGGTAATTCTAAGGCAATTCAAGAGTTTTTAAGACCGAATTCCTTGTATTTTTTATTCCATCTTCACAAGTTTTTTGCCGATGTTCGGTGATTCTTGTGAAAAACCATCTTTTTCTACTTAAATTATTGTTATTGTTATTGGTTTTACTTATAATTCAATATATGTGTTGTTATTTTCTTTCTAATATTTATAAGTAAGAATGCAATCTCCATGTGTTTTACTTTTTGAATTTCTTTTACTTCATATATTTTAGTGCTTAAATTTCAAATCAACGCTAAATGTTGAACCGCTGTTCGGGACATTTAGAATAGAATTGAAAAGATTTAATGTTTTACCGTTGTTCGGTGCATTAAATTACAAACTTAAGGTGGATCATATTGTAAGTAATAATCCGTTGTTCGGTGCATTTATAATATGAAAAATGTATGCATGTAATTGAGATGATGAATGTAGGATTTCGTAATTGGTTCAATATGAGCATAATATTAGAGTGTTGGTAAAAATTGTGTATGAAGAAAATCCATTTGTACAAAGGTTAAAGTAGAAGTAGAATTACGTTCTTAATTTTTTTTACTTGTTTTCTTTATTTTATGATTACAACCTTTCAAAACCCCCCATTTTATTATTTTATTATTTTATTTTGTATTCTTTAATTATTTTATTATTTTATTCTCTAATTCTTTAATTCATTTATTCTTTAATTCATTTATTATTTTATTCATTATTCTTTCTTACTAACACATTATTAATGTTCCCTAATTTCCCCGGTTAAGAACGATCCCTATTTACCAATACTACATCTATACAAAAAGGGTTTAAATTTCATAATACTCAAATTACGTGTTTAATTTAATGCGTAGTTTGAGCGTTACCAGGTTCATAATGTAAATATTATATTCATACATATTTTCATACTTATATATAAATTGTAATATTTTTTTAAAAAAATGTTTTCATTGTAAATATCTTTTTTAAAAAATTCCAAGATTAAAAAAAAATCCGAAATTAAAAATGAAACAAATAAAGAAAAAAATTATTTAAAAAAATAATAATTTAAAAAAAAAATATTCTAATAAAAAAAATTAACAATAATATAAGGAATAATTCATTTTTCAAACTAGTCTCGGCTATATGTGGATCACTTGTGCTCAGAGTTTAGATCTTGATCTTTAATGAAATAAGTGAAGTTTTATTTGTTAACTTACTCCTAAACCCTTCATGGCCCTTAAAAGTCACGAGGTTGAGGTGGCGTTTGTTAACACTTGAGTTATCTTAGAATGAATACATGTCTGCACTTAATATGAAATTTTCAAGGTGATGTCTAGGACTTGAGATAATGCATGATATAGGCTAGCTATGAGAAGTAGGATTTCAGACTTCAAAATCGTGTTCGGACTGAGAAGTAGGACTTCAGAGTTCCAAAATCATCCTCCCGTTGCATGTATTCTTTCTATCTGATCACTTTGGGCTTGCCCAAACGAGGAAAATGGTTCCAAATCCAAGCCAATGACTTGGGCCGCACGGATGTAGAAGTCTCCATCTAAATTTTGAATCTATGTGATTCATATATAACTTTGACTTCCCAATGTATAAATTGTTTCCTATTAAATGTTTTAAAGTTGCATGAATTCCAAAACCTTTTTCTTCAAAATCTTACTTTCGAGAATAGGTAGCGCCCATTTTGGATACTTTCTCCTCAACCCTTCATGATGTGTGGATTTCATCACCACACACTATAGACTCGAGTGTATGGACATGAGGTTGGGGCGGAGATTGTAAACACTCAGGTTTGGTAAACCTCTATTTTGAAAACTTTCATCGGTTGGTTATGGTGTCTAGGAGGGTTATGATTAGTGACAAGTGGGGCACTAAGAAAGAGGAATCCAATGGAGTACATACCCTGGCCAAGTTTATGACGACCCGGAAATTCGAAAAAAAATGAATTTTGGGAATTTTAGAAGGAAATGACATTTTACCCTTAGTTTCATGGGTCAAAAGTTGAATTTTTTCTTGGGACACTTTTTGGACTTTTCGTAAAGACTATTGTGTAGGTCTTGAGATGCTGAATCCGTAGACACGCGGCACGTGGAAATCGAAATTCAAATGTGAGAGTTAAAGGTCTAAAACGGACAAGGGCATTTTTCTAATTATGCAAGAAAGGGAAAAATGGACATTTGGTTGGGTTTTGCTGAGTCATTGAGGGGGGATGACTCACTTTCTTATTTTGTGACACCTGTCGTTTCCATAGGCAAATTAGTGGAATGTGTGTGTGAATGTTTGTCCAAGTCAGGTAAATTCCAAAAGAACAAAAACCATGTTTCATTGTTCACCGTGCGATAAACAAAACCGTGAGGGCGAGGCCTAAAGCAGACAATATGGTGCTAGATGGGACAGGTCTTGGTAGAATGGTATCAGAGCCAGACCCTGACTGGGAAATGTGCTAGCAAGGACGCTGGTCCCTAAGGGGGTTGGATTGTAAGACCCGTGTCGTGGAGAGAACGATGAACGATCCCATATTCTAGTGAGAGAAATGGTGATGTTCCTTATATGTGTAGGCACACACCTATCTAGCATTAGGCCTCTTGGGAGCTCATTGGCTTTGGATTCCTTGCGAACTCCAAAGTTAAGTGAGTTGAGGCTAGTGCAATCCTAGGATGGGTGACCCACTGAGTAGTTGCATCGTGAGCTCCCGGTAACAAAACCCTGATAGCAGTGCTGGTTGGGCCAGCGAGTCCAGAGGGGAAAATATGGTGTTAGATTGAGTTCGATTAGAACTTCAAAGTTAAGCGAGTTGAGGCTGGTGCAATCCCATAATGGGTGACTCACTGGGAAGTTGCACGTGAGCTCCCAAAAAGAAAACCGTGAGGGCGAGGCTCAAAGCGGACAATATAGTGCTATATGGGACGGGTCCTGGCAAGGTTAGCCTCAGGGTTTTCTCGAAATTAGTCCTTTCTTCTCACATTACATCTATCCAAACTGATTAACGTTGAATGGTGGAGGGGATTGAAATATGTTTATTAGTACGCGCATGCGGTACACCCAGGAAAGTACTATGAGAAGCGAAGTGGGAAAGTTATTCATGTCACTCTGACAATCTATCTATTGCATTGGTAGATTACAAACCTTCCCTAAGATTTCATGATGCTTGAATTTCATCATCGGGCCCCCTATTATTAAGTGAATATAGGGAAGTGAGATCAAAGGTTCAGGCCGTTCTTTTCATGCACTGTCACGTAGCTCTAATGTCTTATGCAGGTTCTAACGCTTTCCCTCTTATGCATTCACACCATTCTTCATGTAGATCCTTACGAGTTGCATAAATTTGGACGTTTTTGGAACTTGTGCCTTTGCATGTCATTTTCGCGACTCTACCTTGCATACTTTTAAATTGTTTATACTTATTTGCTTCTCACTTGTATATAAACCTTTATTTGTACATACAATTCTATTTTGTGTATATTCCTTTCTATATCTCGTCTTCTTTTTATGTACATATTCTCACCTAACTCTCTTGAAAGAAACACAATATGTAATTCACTTAATCTAAGGTCCATGAACTAGACTTAGAGGACGCCCTTGTCAAGGAGATTGCACATGAACTTGACCCTTATATTCAAAATGGATTGAAGCCTTACCTGGAGGCAATTGGTGAACACGATGTGGAGTTCGAAAGAGTGCATAGACCTCGCATCGTATGAGTGCCTTCTTAAACCCTCAACTCTCTTTACTTTAGTTACTTTATGTCTTTATTACTTTCTTTTCGTGAATCATTCCTCCTTACTTAGATTCTATACTTTCACTTTCATACATTGCGGACAATGTTAGATTTAAGTGTGGGGGAGGGGTTTACAACTTTGTCGAGTCTTATTTTGAACAAAACAAAAAAAAATTAAACAAAAATGAATCTTATTTCAAAAATCAAAGAAAAAAATTTCAAAAAACAACAAAAACCCAAAAAGATTTTCATGTGTTCTAGTCTTTAGTCTTGAGTCTTTTTATTTAATTTAGTGTTTTAAGGAGTCTTATGATGCCCTTTAACATGTCGATGATAAGAATGACGGATAAACGAAGACATCATGGCTAAAAGATGATCACTACAACTTGAATTCATTTGTTAATGCTTTATGATTAAGTGTTTATGACTTGTAGTGGATGATGCATGATACACTGGTACAAAACAAGCATGTTAAGATTTGTATGAATCATATGAACCCTATGTGAGCTTTAATACTTCTTGATTGAGTGATTCATAGGAGTTTTTTGTTAAAGTTGATAAGCATATGCCTCATAACTGCTTGTCATAGCTTTTAATAAACTCTAGAATACTAGAACTTATTCTATATGATTTTCAAAGCTTTTAAGTTAATAAACTCTCTAATTAAGGCAATAGGGTTGACATCACTTGTCCAAATATCCGAGCCCTACTTGATCACATAAGTGTGATCCCCTTAGTTTACTCACTTTGAGCCTACATTAAGCCTTTCTTTTATCACCCTAAACATCTATTCATGTAAGCCTAGTATATGACATCTTTTACCCTTGTTCCTTGGATTTGGTTGAAGATTTGAAAGATGGCGTGAGGTACAAATAAGTGATTTGATGAATGAAGACGTATATGTAACTGTAGGGAATGACTTGCTTTATTCATTGCATTACCTCTCAAAAGGAAAATTAAAAAAAAATAGAAAAAAATGAAGAAAAGAAAATATAATCAAGAACAAAAGTTCTATGAGGTACTAAATTTGAGTTTTGAGCTAAGTCCCCTAAGCATGTGATTTGGAAAAATGAAGTTTGGAGGCCTTCATAAAGAATTTCAACCCTCGTCCTAATTGCAAGTTCAAAGATGTTGAGAATGAAGATTAAGGCCCAACAAGTTGATACTTGGCCTATGACTATGGAAAACACTTATGCATATGTGATGAAGCCTTTGGTGAGTCCTGGAACAAAACTTAACACCACTATCCTAAAATTCAGTGCCTCTACAACTAGCCCCATTACAACCTTCAATTAAAGATCTTATGATCCTTGAGATGAGTAAATTTTGATTAGTTGAGTCTATCACTTGAGTAAGCTTATGGTTTTGGTTCATTTGTGCAAGTATGTTCACTATCTTATGGTTTATGTTTGAAATTTTTATGAAGTTACTTACTTTCTATTATGTAAGCATCTTTCTCACATACGTTGAGTGCAAACACAAACCATATAAAGATTGAGTGGAAATCTTGAGTGCATATCGCTTGTGAGTTGATTCATACTTGTTTTATTCATGTTGAGATACATTTCACCAAGTTTACTCATTGTATTACTTTTCAAGGCATTTTGTTATGTTGTATTATCTTTTGAATTCCATATGCTATATAGCTTCTTAGTTTAAATCTTTGATGCCATATTTATATTAATACATTTTGAGATAAGTGGTTAAGGGCTCAGTAGTTTTTTATTTTTAGAAAAAGAAAAAAAAAAAAGAGTTTTCAAAGCCTTAGTTTGTTTTGGTATTTGCTTGGGACTAGCAAAGTCTAAGTGTGGGGGTATTTGATAAGCCTTGAATTAAGCATCATTTTATACTCTTTTATGCTTATCTTTTAATGTTTAAATACCAAAAAATTGGAGAAAATAATAGATTTTGTGAGAAATGTGCAAAATTCGATTAAGCACCAACTTACGAGAATTTAGGCGAAAAAATCACCTCAATCGGAGTTATATTGAAGAAGTTATGATCGAATGAAATGAATCCACCAAAAACCACTCAGAAATTTGGTAAGAGCCTACCGAATTCAAAATGCCAGCCCAGAAAGCTTTTGACCAGTGCCTACTGAATTATTGGGCATGTTCTCGGCGTGCGCCTCCTGAATCTTTGTGGCCAACTTCGGCGCGTGTCCACCGATGGCACGAACCTCTACACCAGCTCCTCAGCACGTTGACTACTGAAGCCCTTTAACCCAGTTTGGCAAGCGCCTCCCAAAATGGAGCCCTTATTTCCTTGCACGCCCTTCATTGCGTCGTTGACCAGACGTTAACTAATGAATTGCAGCCCAATTTTCGGTGCCCTTTGCCACACTCGTATAATGGGTGTAATTCCCATTTGAAGTATGACTTGACCCTAACCACAAAGTACTCTCTTGATCTCATATGAACAATCCGAAACTGGGATTGCACTTAAGCCATCTAAACATATCAAAAAATACCATTGCATCTCTCAAGCATGGCCTCTACTAGCCAAACTAACTCCAGTACCCATTATGATGAATAACTATTTATGAACTTGTACCCTGATCTTCATCTGTCAAATTTCAAAAAGGTAGTTATTACTAAATAATGAAATGTAAACAAATTTCAGAACTTGTACCCTGATCTTCATTTGTCAAATAACTATCTATGAACTTGTACCCTGATCTTCCCCAAATCGGTATACTTTAGGTCAATACAAGCTACTTATATCTAGATATTAGAAATGCCAAAATGAACATCAACATGTCACCTAACCAATTCCTTGATACTCGAATACTAAGCTTAATAACTGATCTATATAAGTTATCTCGCGATCTTATGTAGTCTTTTAATCTCATCAATCAACCATTCACATATCATTCCATGAAAATATTTTATCTTACTAGAAAGAGTTAGACTAGCTTATAAATTCATCTAAAATCATCTAAAAAATATTTTATCTTACTAGAAAGAGTTAGACTAGCTTATAAATTCATCTAAAATCATCTAAACCTTATCATTATTTAGTCGAAATCTTAGAAGCAAAAACACCACTTCTATCATTGAGTAAATCCCATGTCTACTTAAGAATTAGAAACAATTGCTAGGATTCATATTATTTCTAATGCTAAGTCTCTTGCCTACTAGCATTTCACGATGTTTATCTATAACTCCATTCTCTTTCCATAAGCTTTTATATCAAGTCTTTTAGAGGTTTATAGACACCCCATAAATTATAAGAAAATATACAATCAAACTTCAAGTCACAAATCAATGATCCTGAGACCACAATTACTATAACTTCCATACACTATATTTGATTAAATCTAATTGATTACTACCTCTGTTTTCCTATGTTAATTCGTCAACGAAAATCACACTCCCCAAAGACATACACGGATTAGTCAAAACTAAAACTAACACACATTTAATGTATGCAACTGATCATTTGTCGATATATATTCATATCACAAATTCACTCAAAATGCCTTTTCTAAATTCGTAAGTGTCTAATGGGCATGAATTAATTCAAATAACATTAATAAAGACTCACAATAACCATATCCAGTATGGAGGGTAATTTCAAAGTATCTTCCTTCTTTACTTGACTTATGAATCACAATTCAAATACCGGAAAATGTCTCGCATCTCTTAACTACTTAGCATATCATCATCCAAAGCAGGGTGGGAGGGGGGGGGGGGGGGGGGGGGGGGGGGGGGGGGGGGGGGGGTGTGGTAGGTTGTTTCTTTTGCACTACCATCTTATTGTAGTATTCAAAATTATTACACAATTGCATCTTATATACTTCAACAACGTTATTGGGTATGTAACATCGCTTCGAATTCCACCCTAAACCCTTATTCAATATTCAATTGTAACATCATGCCTACGTTTTTGGCTCTTTCTTGAGCCCTAACTTCTTAATTCTGATGTCTTCAGAGTCTTATGTCAATATCTTGACTCATATCTGAATCCTAACTAGAAACTCGATCTCCTGACTCCTAGTAGAGTCCTAATAAAATATTCATAGTCTCAGTTATTACTAGTATGCTTAGTCATCATACATATCATCGCTATATGTGTCGGCTCCAATATAAGATCATTTAATGCCTCAATTATTTCTTCGACCAAGGAGCTCATCCTTTTTATAATTAGGTTCTTCTAGCCCAAACATATTATAATTGTTAACCAGACTCTCACAACTTCTTCCTTTTAATCATCCTAGGCTAATCTACTCATCTCTTCACCAAGCTTAATGAATCAACAACTCAATTTTCAATCATAACACATAACGACACTACGCGTAGGCCACCACCACAACATAATATGAGTCTGTATAAACTCACCATCCATGTTATAACTATCATACCGGTAGGTACATCACTCGGGGATATAGCGTCTGAGTGTCTGCTCAGGGATACATCATTTGAGCACTAACCACATACATACCACTCAAGGATACAACATCCGAGTGTCAATCCACATAGTTAAACGACACTACCGGTAGGCTAACTACTCGAGGATACAACACCCGAGTGTTCGTTCAGAGATACAGCATCTGAGCATCCACCACATAACTAAACTACTCAGGGATACAGTATCCGAGTGGCCATCAAGAGATACAATATCCGGGCGTACCCCTATAATCGAAGGCAACCTATTCGTAACATAACAAGCCACGAATATAGAAAAAAAAAAAACCTACATTTATATAGCATATAACACTCGCTTAACCATTTTTATATTTAAAAATTCAGCCTAAGCCCATACACAACTTAAGTAAAACTGTGCATATGAAACAATCAATACTTACCTGAGAATCAACATGTCATCATTTGGTTCTCATATTCAATTTATTCAACATATTTCCCACACGTAAAAACCAGATTACCATTCTGAAACCAACCCGTCATTGGGAACTTCAAATCTAAATTCAACAAAATCCCATTTAATCTCGTAAAATGTGCATTTAAGTAATCAGTACTTCTCCCAAAATCTCATCAATTAATCATTCAAAAATCATGTTTAAACCATTCAACTTGTTTTCATTCTCTAAAACAAAATCATCATTTTCATAAAAATTCTGTATAACGAATAAATAATTCAAAATTCTCCATCAATAATTATAAAAAAAACCAAATTCAATTTATTGTTATATAAATCATATGATGACCTTGATTTATATTCGAAGTCAACCCATATTCCAAACCGATTTCAACCTAACCTCTGATCATGAATAATCACATAAAATGTGTAATTCAATTAATCATAAAACATGCTCTTCAAAAGTATCGGAAAAAATCTTACTAAAACCACCATGTTATATAGGGTTCACATTTTAAAGAGAAAAGTTCAAAACCATGCTCTAATACCAAGTTTACAAGACCCATCCCAAATTTTCTTAAAAAAAAAATGGCTCGGCCCTACTCTTGTGTGACAAATCTTGTTAGACTAGGGATATTACCAAATTTATCCTTGTTCTTTTCTTATTAAATTAATCAAATTAAATCCATCCTAGCGGAGTTATCGCCCACGTCTAACCCACTTGTCCCCGTCAAGGAGTGAAAATTGAAATGTCAAATGTTGACACCATATTGGACCGAGCAATAGACTTGTTAAACACTACATTGGACCACGAAGTAAGCTCATCCAGAAGGTTTCAAAGATCACAAAAAACTCACCATCAAAGTCCATGCCTAAAACCCATGCTTGAAAAGCCCATCACTAGGCCCATGGCCTAAACCTTAGCTCTTACCTGTATAATGAGCATTATCAGCCACATTTGGGGGATCCCAACTCTCTCACCAAAGAAGCCTTTCTTTCTAGACTTTAGAGCTCTCACCTCTCTCTAGATTTACTTTCTCTCTAAAGGCTCTAAGCCTATTGTATTATGTACACAAACACTATCATACTAATGAGAATGAGGTAACATCGTGGACGTAGCCCAATTTGGGTGAACCACGTACATGCTTGTGTTCTTGGGTGAGTGCGGTCTTCCTACTCTAAACTGGAACATTTTATGCTTCAACAGTGTGGCGCCATCTGTGGGAATCGTAACAAAAAATTATGCCGGTTCCCTCTCTTCTTCACACCTGCAAAACCCACAAACCTAAAATTTCTAGGCACCTACTAAAAATCAACTATGATCTTTCGAGAATTTTTCTCTATTCCGAGATATTTTTTTCTCTCTTCCCCGAATTTTTCTCTCCTCCGAAATTTTTTCCCCCTTTTGAGATTTTTTTTTCTCTCTTCCGAGATTTCCTCTTAACCCAACACCAATACAAATATGAGTGGTAGCTTGGTCCATAGAAAATATTTGGATGGAATGAATCAACGCATGACCCATCATGGGTGAACCATGTAGATCCTCGCTTAAGGCGCAATTGGCATCTGACCTACCTTAGGGCATCGTGGCCTTGCTCATGTGATTCAGGGAGCAAATCCTCCAACATATATATATTTATCACCCTAATTTATATATATTATTATATGTTTGCGCATGACTAGAAGTCTCTACTAGCCTCCCTCAAGTGGCTCAGAGCACCACATCTACTTCTCCCTATGAGTGGTCTTTGAAGGAAAAATCACCAGCAACCCCTGCTAAAACACTCACTTCTCTACTGTGGAACTCGCACCAGGCCTCTTCGATCGAGCAACACGAAAATCTCCATGTCCATCTTGTTGAGGATCGTCCACTTAGTGAGGCACGAAGAACACCCCTTTGGTAACGACCCATCGACCGGTGAGACTCCAGCGAGCAGCTCCTACAACCACTAAGTCCACCGATGAATGAGTGTCGCTCGATGTGTTTTATCTCCTCGTCGATCTACAAAGGCCCAGCCCATGAGGGGCTCCAAACTTAATCAAACTGACCTACTTCTCGACGGACCCGAACGACGACCGATTGTGAACGACCTAGTTGTGCCCAACCACGAGCTTGTCACCGATGAGGTGAGACCACTCAGTGTCACTACAGCTCGCCGACTCACAAGTACCCAACCATGGCGGCTGGGCCCTCCGACACAACCAACTCGACCGACCCACCATTTGCATGCACTAGATCCACGTCAACAGTCCTTCAGCGACCATCCACTGAAGCTCCATATCACTGCTTAGTTAGCGCTTGTCGAAGACTCCTCTCAGTGACCATCCACTGAAATCTCTATCGTCTGCTTACTCCACGTCCACCAAAGAAAACTTCGACAGTAGTCTACCGATGCCTCTTCAGCCTGCTCCGCTAGTCCTCGCTAACAAATCCTTCGCACCTGTTTTGGCAGTCTTCCATTGAAAGACAACTCAGCAACTGATTGAGGGAGACCGCTCAGCATGCTTCCTCCCCTCCATTCATCAAGAACCCAGCTCACGTAGGGGCCCAACACTCTTTGATGACCATCCATCGACAGAGCTTACCTCAGCCACGAGTCCTCATCTCTTTTATGCTTGGGGGTTTGCTTCAAAGAAGCCCATTGAGCGATCATGGATACTCCCCTTTTTTTCAGCCCACCGAGTGGCCTACTCAACTCGGCCAAAAACCTACTCGGCCTACAAAATAAAAAAGGGAAAACAAAAAAAACACAAATTTTGTTTTGGGCCATCATTCTCGGTCCAGCAAGGCCCACTTGGCCCCAAAAAAAATTTGAGGGCCTTTACAACCGCTTTTTAAAAAAGCTCCCACTTGGGAAAAAACACAACCCAACTTTGTTTTAGGCCTTACCTTTTAGTTTTGAGGGCCCACCGAGCGGCCAAGCCTACTCGGCCCTTCCCAAAATAAAACAAATTTTTTTAGGCCTTAGATTTTGGTTTTAAAAGGTCCAAAACTCACTTGGCTAAGAAAATCACTAGGCGCCAAGGAACAAACTCAGCCACCAAAAAAAAAACCTTTTAAATTTTTTGGCTTGGGCACTTAACTCTTTTGACCTACCAAGCGGCCTACACAACTCGGCCAATCACACTCGACCAATTAGGAGGACTCATCCACCTCAACTTCTTTCTCGGTGTGACCACCATCCGAATAGATTTTGTTATGCTCTTCCACTACAATTTGGAAGCACTACCACTCTATCATGACGAATCGGATGAGCGATGAACCACACTTGACCAACTAGGACTCATCCACCACACCTTCTATCTCGGTATGACTATCATCCGAATAGGTATTGCTCTGCTCTTACACTACAGTTTGGAGGCACCAAGTCGGCTCACAACACGGAAGACCTCGTAATACGCTTCCGCCAAACTGGGTAACACTTCACAACGTACACTTCTACGCATCATAAGCATACATGCTGACATACATGCACCTATACATGTTGAGTGTACATGAAACTCATACATCAACTCCACATATACCGAATTGCTCAAAACATCATCGAGCATACAATTACTCAGTACATTCCTGAGCTACTCAACATTTGGCCTCAACTCGAACATTAGAGTCAGAGTACAGGCAACTCGGCCTTCACTCAAACACTTGGCCTCGACTCGAACATTAGAGTCGGAGTACAGGTAATTAGGCCTACAGTCAAACACTAGGCCTCGACTAGAACCTTAGAGTCTAAGTATAGGAAACTCGGCCTACGCTCAAAACTTGGGCATACGACTCAAACATTAGAGCCGGAATACAGGAAACGCGGCCTATACTCAAACACTTGGCCTCAAGTCGAACATTAGAGTTGGAGTACATGCAACTCGGCCTACACTCAACCCTTGGGCATATGACTCAAACCTTGGGCATACGGCTCAAACATTTAAGTCGGAGTACATGCAACTCAGCCTACACTCACCACTCGACCTCGACTCAAACATTCAAGTTAGAGTACAGGCGCACAAAACCTACACTCAATACTCAGCCTATACTCAACACATTACCAAGTATATATCTGCTCAACACATACCGAGCCTATATTCACTCAATACATTACCGAGCTGCTCAAACACATCACTGAGCTCACAACCAAAGAAAAATTTATTTGTCATGCAAACTTGCACACAGACAACAAAAAATCACTCCAAGGAATTCTAGCTCGCACAGGATTACTCACAGGGGGACTACCAAAGCAAAACCACTATAAAACCACTTACTTATACGTACAAAAACTACAAAAAAGTCTTCCTCTCAGCATCCTACCATGACCGAGAACTTGGGGGACTCATATTAGTACACCAAGAAAAATAGCAGATGAAAAAAAAGGAGTTCCTCCATCAGTGCACTTTGGAAAACCGAGGTAGTCCACCTTAGTAAAGAACTTGGGGATTTCTGTTGACACCATATTGGACCGAGCAACAGACTTTTCAAACGCTACATTGGACCACGAAGTAAGCCCGTCCATAAGGCTTCAAAGATCACACAAAACTCACCATCAAGGTCCATACCTAAGGCCCATGCCTGAAAAGCCCATCACTAGGCCCATCACCAAAACCCTCTTGCCCATATAAGGAGCATTATCACCCTCATTTGGGGGGATCCCAAGTCTCTCACTAGAGAAATCTCTCTCTAGACTTTAGAGATGTCACCTCTATCTACGTTTACTTTATCTCTCTAAAGGCTATAAGCCTGTTGTATTATGTACACAAACACTATCATACTAATGAGAATGAAGTAACACCATGGACATAGCCCGATTTGGGTGAACCATGTATATGCTTGTGTTCTTGGGTGAGTGCGGTCTTCCTACTTCTAAGTTGGAACATTTTATGCTTCAACATCAAAAATACCTAACTAATAAAAAATTTCTTAAGCTTGTTTAACATAAACCATACACATGTGTAATTTATACTCATAAGAAATGGTCATTATCATTTCATAACATAGTAATTTTTATGAAAATCCTATGCTTATCATCATAACACTATCATATTAGTATCATGTATCATCATAGTATCATATGTATCATATTATCTCCTTGTAACATATCATCATATATCCCATCATAGTTTCGTTATATAAATATATATACATAACATCTTAACAACAAAAGACTATTCAAGTGAAAATACATAATAAACATAAAATCACGTTTCCTTAATTCTTTTCTTGATGATTCTCCATTCGTTATTACCTCTAAGATTATTGGCGCTAAATAATATTACGATAGTCAAATCCTTTACTCTTTCATCGACAACTACCCTAGTTCTCCTCTAACTATTCAATGTAAATTATATGACCATAATCATGCACATAATGGATTGGATAACCAAAAATATACTCAAATATCGTCCAAATACTTTAAACCCTTTACCATTGGATTCAGAATGCAAAAAAAAAAACATTTTTCATGTTGATCGGAACCCCAGAAAATGTGTCACTTGTTCTCATGAACCGTCCCAATACATGATTTCTGGGTTTTAGGTCGCTTGACCCCCGGAAATGACCCAACCATAAATTGACCATTTCACGTCTATTTTCAACGTTCCAATAGTCCATTTACATCTAATTAATCTATAGAACAACTTTGTGATGTTTATAAGAAGAAAAACATTTATGGAAGCCTGTTCTAGTTATTGGAACCATCGGTCATGGTTCCTTAACCACTCATATGGTCTTCTATGCGTCCAAACTCGCTTATTTTTGCCTTAGAAGCATCGTGAAATGCTCAGGGAGACTTAGTCAAGTTAAATACCATGAGTTCCAAGCCTAAATCCATGAACCCAAAAACATGGACTCACAAGTTCATTATTTGTCCCATTGTTTCCCTTTTCTCCTCTTCTTTGCCTTTCCTCTTCACTTCTTTTCTCCCCTTTTTTCTCTTCTTCTTCTTCTTTCTTTCCTGATTGTTTCCTCACGGTTTGGTTGATGGTGGGTTTCTCCATTTTTTGATTCACCACCATCGAATACCCATACAAATACCGACTAACATAAATATACAAGACTAAGTCGGTGAAGAGAGCGAGAGGGAAATGTGAAGATCATTCTAGAATCTCCTTGGATTTTCATACAAAATAACTAAAATTCCTTTATGTGCACAATTACCAAAATGCCCTTAATTATGTTTGACTTGTTTCGTGCCCATCCAACCACCGATTATAGCATATCACTTTTTTATAAACTTGATAATCCAAGATCTTCTCAACTGTCTTTACAAAATTCACCATAGATGTCCAGGTTCAAAAGTCAAAATTTGCCCTTCTAAGGGCAAAATCCTCATTTTGTATTTTAATGTCATTTGGTTCGTTATAACTACATTATTTAGCTCCCTCGCATCGAGTCTAACCTGGTTGAATGCCTCCATGAAGATCACAGTCATTGAACTTTCAGTGTTAATAAGGATGTGTCCCCCGTCAAAGTTGGAGATTTGGGCCTAGATGATCAGAGGGTTGTTGTATGATGCCTTGCTTTTCTTCCTCGAAAAAGATAGTTGATGGTCAACCTTCCTTGGCTATCTTCCTTGCGCTTTCAGACTCAATGTTAAAGAGTCGGTGATTAGATTGGGTTGCTTGGAGGAATTCCTTCTTCGCATATTTAGAAGTGTAGGCAAAGGAGATTGTCGGTCCACCACTAATCGTATTGATTTGAGAGTTGGCAACTAGTCGAGCATTCTGAAGGAACTGATTAATCTTCTCGTCTCGAACCAATATTTCCACTATATCGCGGAAGGCCACACATTCATCAATGGTATGACCTTTGAACTTGTGATATTGACAGTAAAGGTGGGGATAAATAGGTGGTCAGTGATGTATTGATCATGCCTTGGGCTTCCCAATCATGATCTTCACATTTAATAGTACGGTCTCTAAAAAATACTGATAATATTGTAAGTTTCGTACCTACGCACTGGGTCTCTTGGGTAGTCTCCCTAGTTCGCTTGTCCACGATTGTCGTGGTACCGCTTATCTTTCTTGCCCTTTGTGATTGTTTTAGTATGCGCTCTTTCTCTTACCTGAGTAATAGTTGTTCTCATAAGCTTGCTCCTGCCTCTACTGAGAAGGCTGAGACGAAGGGAAGACTAGAGAGATGCTTAGCTGGTTCTCTACTAGTGGATCATTGAAAAATTCATCTTTGGCATGGATAGTAGCCTGCTTCATTAGTTTATTGTAATCTTCCCATTCCATGATGAAGCAGGAGACATCCTTCTGAGGAGTTTCAGTCTCCCCTTGTCGTAGTGACCCAAGATCTTACGTAGTTAGTAATTAGACAGTTTGGATCATGAACTGGTTCAAGAAGAGCATATGTAACTAGTCGAATGAATCAATCATACCTTTCTAAAGTCAATAGAACGAATTCAGGGTGGCCTTAGTAAGAGTTGAGCTGAGAATCAAGTAGTGCAAATTTTCAGAAAGGTTCTTGAAAGCGAAGGCCAACTAATAGTCGCTGCTCACGTGTATGACCAGATCACCCTTCCTTGAATAAGGAGCGATCTTGAGTGGTTTGACCTCTGACTCATGATGATATTGGAGGATGTGAGAAGTGAAGGGGCCAGTGTTGGTCTTGATTTTTGTAGGAGGCATTTTTTTGCTCTTCTAGTTCTCTAGCTCGTGGACACGGTATAAAATCTCTTGGACAAATATATTTGGTTTGGTAAGGTTGGGTCGTGGCCCTAGTTGGCTGGTTATGGGTCGTCGACCCCCATTCTTTTTTTTTTTTGACCATTGGTAGCCAGCTTTGTTTGGCCTTCCTACTAATTTTGCAGTTGTGTACTCAGTACCTTCTCCACATCCGGAGAGTTAGCCCATAGAATCGGCACTTCTTCCTAGAAAACAAGTCCTTTTTGTTGGGAAGCCCTCATCAAAGGAAACTCTAATAGGGTGTCTCCGCCCTAAGATAAGGTTGGAAGAGAGGTTGCTCAGTGATCTTGGGATCATTGGCTGGGTATGTCAACAAGTAGGCTCGAGTGGATGTGGCCTTTGGTCAAGGAGGTCACAAGCATACCTGAAGATTTGAATCCCTAAAGGACCAGCAGTTTTAGTTGGACTAATGAGCATTCTTGCAGGAGTTTCTGGTCATATTGGGTCTCGCTCGTATGATTGGTGAAGGCCCCGATCAGCCACCACTCATTCCTCTCTTAATTTTACCCTGGTGGAATGAAGTAGAGCGAATGCATTCTAATATTTCCCTCTGAATATTTGGCTTTTTCTCTCAATAGATAAGTTGCTCTTTCGGTGTGCAATGACCTCCTAACGGAGCTCACTCATCAGTGTGAGCATAGCCTCCAAAGAAGGGATGGAGTGGGTTCGACATTATTTTTGTTTTTCCCTAAGAAATGGTGTTGTTCAGCTAGCCATCACCTTTTTTTGATCAAAATCGTGATAATTAGAAAGGCAGTTGTGGTATGTGAGCTGGTAGGAATACTTATTCAGAATTCTCATAGACGGCGCTAAATATTTTATCAAAAAATGGAACTAACAAGGAATGGTCAGTTGGACGCGTGCGGTGTTTATGTCGGACGTGTACGATTACACGAGAGTGCCTGAGTAGGGGGACATGATTGGATTTCCATAGTTTAGTTATGGAATTGGGTCAGTTGGAATTTCGAGGATGAAATTCTTTAAGGAGGGAAGTTTGTAACGACCCGTCTCTGATTTTAAGGATTAATTAATACTTAATTATGGATTAGCATGACTAATCAAGGATTAGTCAAGGATTATCGAATGTTCAGGGCGAAATTACGATTTTGCCCCTAAACGAGGGCGAAAAGTTGACTTTTGACTTGGGAGGTCTAATGCACAACGACTGAGGACTGTTACATAGATCGGGTCGATAAGAGTCTGTAGACACGCAGTACGTCGAAATGGGACGTTTGATGACAGGACCCATCCCAATGCCCCCGGGATTACCGTGCAATGTGCCCTGCTCCCATCCAACCAGAGGTGTCAGACAAGGGATAACCAAGAGCCACTTCCCAACGGGGCATCCAGAGTGCGCAAGGATCGATGGAGGAGGTGTGCAATGTCCCAGTCTCTGCTGCAATCGCATCCGTAATCAACCTGAAGGGCATTAAAACCAAAAGCTGTGAGTGGACAAAACAAATAAGTTTATTAAACACATTTATAAGACATTTATGCCCTCCAATAAAAACGTATGCATGCCACAAAAACCAGTAACCAAAACGTTTGCTCAACCGAGCCCTTAGGGCCTTAGCCCAGAAACCGTTAACCAAAAACCAAGTGTGGGAACTCAGCCCAAAACAGTGGAATACCACAACCATACATATTAAAACCATGTGGGCCACCGCCCAAAGCCATAAATATAAATCCATAAATCCAAAACCATTTAGGGTCCCCGACCCGACATACCATTTCATAACCAATAATCCATTTTTACCACATAACACATATCAACCGAAAAGCCATTTCATAGATCCATTAATCCATATTTTACGATTACCATCACCAGCATCCCAGATGCTTAGCGTCCCAGACGCTTGACGTCCCTGACGTCATATCTCACGGTTTCATAAGCTACGCGTGCTGCCCGGGGTCTCTCCGGGTCCATATATCTGACATCCCCGATGTCTGACGTCCCTGACGTCAATCATAGCAATCCTGTTCCTGAGTCATCATACGGTCCGGCTGCTCCGTATAATGACCCCTCGCAGGCAATGCACCGTGACTTCCCCAGTGTCCCAGACATCTGGAGGAGACCATCATATATCATTGTATCCAGATGGTATATGGAAACACAGTTTTATTAAATCCTTTTATCACATTATTACCATTGGGCCCTGCCCGAAATTTCCATAAAACCACGTAATTCCATTTAGGGTCGCTGACCCAAAATCACGATTATTAAACATAGGGTCCCTGACCCGCAATCACACTTATAATCCAACTGGGCTTCATGCCCGATTTTATGAACCACTGGGCCCACGGCCCGATTTGTAAACCAAATGGGCCCCTGGCCCGATTTGTAAACCAAATGGGCCCCTGGCCCGATAACATGACTCAAATGGGTCTCAGCTCGATTTCATACCAACTGGGCCCCTGGCCCGATTTCATTAACCAACTGGGCCCCCGGCCCGATTCTCAAATGGACTCCAAGTCCGAAATTTTCCAACATAATTGGGCCTCAAGCCCGAGTTCATATTTCCAATTTCAAAACCATTTCATCACATTATATCCAAGTCATAAATATGGAAAATCCATCTAAAACCGGAAAAACCTCGATTTACGTGCAAGCACGTAAATCGCCTCGAAATACGTGAAACCGTACAATTTACCAACAACCAAATCAACATCACACAATTACAACCATAATCCATATAAATCATTTAAGCATGCATAGAATTTATAAAACCAAAGTCCACTCACAGACCGTTTTAACGGTATGCCTCGATACGCGTGCCACCGGCCCTCCCGGGCCACACCACTATCACCGGGACTCCCAATCCTGTCCAAATCACATTAGAGGGTCACTAACCTCATCATTAACATCCTATCAAAGTCCCGTAATTTCCCCGATTTTTACTTATTTTTAAACTTAATTTAAAACCTTCGGACATCCCGAACAATATCGAGACGGTGTCCGATCGACACGAAACCAATTCCAAAATGTCTGTTACATTAAATAGGACAGAAGTCATGTTGATCTCACCTCGATATACGTGCCCACGCGCCATCATGCGCCGCCGTCGCGCGGGTCCGTTTCAACACGTGTACACCCGTACACCAACTAACCAGGCAAAACTTGTCTGCACTCTACGTACCACTAATACTCTAAACGCAATGACTACATTCGACCCCGTCGTATGACTGAAACTACTTGTTTCGAATTTGACACCACTTGTCAAATCGACCCTCTCGTTGACACAATAACTCGACGGTTCCTTTCCCACTCCCACTAGGAGTCAGCTGACCCCACTCAACGATCTATGTTGACACATCCTGACAATCTGTCACCACACAGTTGCTGTCAGTCGAAAACTGACACTAGACTCACTCGTGGCCACACAAGCCACCAACTTACTTAACTTAAATACATCCTTACCGACATTTTCACCCGACTCGTGTGTAATGAAACACATCGGAAATACCATGACCCATTGCATAGTAATGTCTGGCCCACAACTAATCTCATGGTATCGGAACCAATCCGACTACCAACACGCTCACCGACACACCTCGGGTATAACCCACAAACATTCATACTTGCACACCGTGTGCAAATACGACAACCCTGGATCTCCGTTCATACTGAACGACGATCCCGTACCGCACGACTATGGGTACGACTACTCTGACAATCCACATCAGGAAAATGAACGTTCCCCGAACGTCCCCTGATCCCCAAGTATTATAACCACACCAATTACCCTCGATAGCCAGTCATCTCCATATGACTTCCGACTAACTGTCATTGCTATCGAGATCCGCATCTACACAGAACACCAATACCCGATCCAACACGGGATTCCATAATTTATCTCAGAACCGTATCCGTAAATCGGATCCCATAGTTCTGCCTAGACTCACCAGAGCCATCCACATGGTCATCCATGACCTCAGCCGCTCGTCGCAGCACAAGTTCTCATCCAATAATCACAATTAAGGTTTACCTTTTTAATACTAGGGTTCCACAATCACACCCTATGGTTCAACCGAACCCAACCACTTTCCGTAATATAAAATTCACAACCTGACCGACCCGCGGTCCTGACATCGAATAGACGTCAAATCCAATCCTACCATCCCATCAACGTGGGTTCCACCACTAGGTCATCGGCCAACTCCGATGAACCAACATACCTCACACTAGGGCGGAATCGGACAAATTGTGCAAAATGACCGTTTTGCCCCTGGTCATGGGCAAAATGTTGACTTTTTGATCGGGCGGTCAAACGGACTTTGACCGATGACCGTGTCGTAGTTCGGGGCGTCACGAGTTCATAGACAGGTGGCACGTTCGATTCCAACATTCGTAGAGAAAGTTATGATGTTCGGAAGTTGAGGGGTATTTTGGTAATTTGGCATATGAGGGGCTAAATGTTGACTTTTTGACCGGGAGGTCCGATGGACGAGGGCCAAGGACCGTTACGTAGGTATCGTCGATACGAATCCAACGACAGGCGGCATGCCGAAATCGGAGTTCTGACGACGAAGTTATGGTCAAGGAAACGAACTAACGAACCGAGGCCCCGATTAAAATAATATTATAATATTGAATAGTACCCGTTGACTCTGCACACCTGGATGAGTGACAAGTGTCACTCATCCCTTGAAACCAGAATCCTTGTCTTAGGGGAAACATCATTATGATGTTTTAATAATTATTAATTAATTATTAATTAATCTAAAATCCATTAAACCTCCATTAATCTCCTCTCTGTTTTCCTTAACCGTGTACAACCAAATCCAGTTTTCTCCCACCCTTAATTCCTCTTCCATTCCTGAACCTGAGTGTGCGATTTTGTGAGTGAGTTGAGAGTGAGTTGAGCTGGATAAACACGAGAGATCGACAGAGAGAAGGAGACTGTAATTTCAGATTTTAGAATTTTGGGGGGAAAGTCGGGTTTTGAACTATAGGCCGTGAGGATCGAAATTGAGCTCACATTCAGCTTCCTGGGATCAGCACGAATCGATCTGCAACAAGAACGAAGGGATTTGGGGTCGAATTGAGGAAGAACAGAAGGGAGGAGGCCTCTGAAATTTTGAGGTTGAGTCGTGATCGTGGAGTGTTTAGACGACGGAATTGAGGTAGGGAAACTACTTCTCATGATCCCACGATGCTTCTGGGTTCATCAATTGAAGGAAACCGATCGAGATTGATGAAACTCCATGGTTGAACAGTGACGGTGTTCGAGCTTGAGTCGTGATGATTGAGCGCAGGATTGAAGCAGTTGAGTTGGGGGAAATGCTTAACGGAGTCCATGGAAGCTTCTGGTTGAATCAATTTAAGGAAATCAATTGGAATTGAAGGAATTCCATGATTGAACAGTGACCGGAGTGTTCTTGGTGTTCATCATCGAATCGTGGAATTGTAGGTAAGGATTTGTGTAATTGAGTTTACAGAACTTAAATTAGACTTAAAACGAAACTAACTAAATGATCAATTGAAGGAATTAAGGTCGAATTGATAGGATTGGAACCGGGTCATCTCGCGGGTTAATTGGACCCGTTTACCAGACAAACGGGTTGGGTTGGTGACACTGTAGCAGGCGCGTGGGTGTCACGCGCAGCCACTCACGGCGGCGCGTGACGGCGCGTGGGCACGAATCTCGAGGTGAGGTCAACATGACTTCTGTCCTATTTAATGTAACGAACATTTTGGAATTGGTTTCGTGTCGATCGGACACCGTCTCGATATTTGGATAAGAATTAAAAATGTGATGTCTGGGCTTAGATCCGGGATTTCTTACGAAATTGCGGATTCAGATTCGGAATTGGAACTAGATGTTAGGTGGAGTTTCGATTTGTCTCATGCTGGATTGGGAAAACGTACTCCATTATTGGAACGCGTTCGGCTATGACCTAGGGGGTTGTAGTCTGTCCAACAAGGGGTGTCAGACAAAGGATGACCAAGAGCCACTGCCCAAACGGGGCATCCAGAGTGCGCAAGGATCGATGGAGGAGGTGTGCAATGTCCCAGTCTCTGCTGCAATCGCATCCGTGATCAACCTGAAGGACATTAAAACCAAAAGCTGTGAGTGGACAAAACCAATAAGTTTATTAAACACATTTATAAGACATTTATGCCCTCCAATAAAAACGTATGCATGCCACGAAAACCAGTAACCAAAAAATTTGCTCAACCGAGCCATTTGTTGCATCCACGTAGGATGAGTTTTGACGTCATCATTCTTGGATCATCCTTGGTTTTCCTAGGTGGAAAGACAAGGATCGATACGAACTTGGGTGTGTGAGTCGTAAATGACGGGATTGAACTTCTTTTCGAAGTGGGGCCCGTCTGGTATTCTACTCGGGTGAGTAGGTTTTCAAGGTAGTTGAATTTTGTCAACCTTAGACGTGTGGAGGTTGGATTGGCTTCAATATGAAGTCAATCAAGTGTGTTGAACGGGTAACCGATAGGTTCGGTTTTGGTGTGTCTTGGTAAATGTGACGAGATTTCGGGATTTGGAATCGAATTTCTGGGTGACGATTTAGGATTCAATTTTGGAACTTGAAAGTATATTTCCGGATTTGGGTACGAAATGATTATTCCAAATGCTAGCTTACGGAATAATGATTTCGGATTCGGATTTGGATATGAATTAAAATGTGATGTCTGGGTTTGGATCATGGATTTCTTACGAAATTGCGGATTCGGATTTGGAATTAGAACTAGATGATGGGTGGAGTTTCATTTTGTCTCATGCTGGATTGGGCAAATGTACTCCATTATTGGAACGTGTTTGGCTACGACCTAGGTGGTTGTAGTCTGGTCGATGGGTTATACCCGAGGTGTGTCGGTGAGCGTGTTGGTAGTAGGATTGGTTCCGATACCATGAGATTAGTTGTGGGCCGGACATTACTATGCAATGGGTCATGGTATTTCCGATGTGTTTCACTACACACGAGTCGGGTGAAAATGTCGGTAAGGATGTATTTAAGTTAAGTAAGTTGGTGGCTTGTGTGGCCACGAGTGAGTCTAGTGTCAGTTTTCGACTGACAACAACTGTGGGCCCAGTTGGTATGAAATCGGGCTGAGACCCATTTGAGTTATGTTATCGGGCCAGGGGCCCAGTTGATTTACGAATTCGGGTCGTGGGCCCTGTGGGTTTATAAGTCGGGCTGCGGGCCCAGTTGGTTTACAAATCGACCCGTGGGCCCAATGGTTCATAAAATCGGGCATGAAGCCCAGTTGGATCGAATTGACAGAATACGAACCGGGTCGTGTCGCGGGCAGTTTGGACCCGTTTACCAGAGATACGGGTTAGGCTGGTGACACTGTTCACGACGCGTGGATTTCACGCGCAGCCACTCACGGCGGCGCGTGACGGCGCGTGGGCACGAATATCGAGGTGAGGTCAACATGACTTCTGTCCTATTTAATGTAACGAACATTTTGGAATTGGTTTCGTGTCGATCGGACACCGTCTCGATATTGTTCGAGATGTCCGAAGGTTTTAAATTAAGTTTAAAAATAAGTAAAAATTCGAGAAAATTACGGGACTTCGATAGGATGTTAATGATGAGGTTAGTGACCCTCTAATGTGATTTGGACGGGATTGGGAGTCCCGGTGATAGTGGTGTGGCCCGGGAGGGCCGGTGGCACGCGTATCGAGGCATACCGTTAAAACGGTCTGTGAGTGGACTTTGGTTTTATAAATTTTATGCATGCTTAAATGTTTTATATGGATTATGGTTGTGATTGTGTGATGTGGATTTGGTTGTTGGTAAATTGTACGGTTTCACGTATTTCGAGGCGAAACTGAGAGTTGGACCGTATAATGACTCAGGACAAATGGCTTTCCGGGTGGATTTATGATTATATGATTTTAATGGATTGATGTTCATTTATGGTTTTGGGTGGTGACCCACATGGTTGTTTATGTATAGTTATGGTATTTCACAGTTTTGGGCTGAGTTTCCACACTTGGTTTTTGGTTAACGGTTTTTGGGCTAAGGCCCTAATGGCTCAGTTGAGCAAATGTTTTGGTTACTGGTTTTCGTGGCATGCATACGTTTTTATTGAAGGGCATAAATGTCTTATAAATGTGTTTAATAAACTTATTGCTTTTGTCCACTCACAGCTTTTGGTTTTAATGCCCTTCAGGTTGATCACGGATGCGATTGCAGCAGAGACTGGGACATTGCACACCTCCTCCATCGATCCTTGCGCACTCTGGATGCCCCGTTTGGGCAGTGGCTCTTGGTCATCCTTTGTCTGACACCCCTTGTTGGACGGGAGCAGGGTACATTCCATGGTAATCCCGGGGGCATTGGGATGGGTCCTGTCACCTCGATATGCCTCGAATGTAGTCGTTACGTTTTGAGTACTAGTGGTACGTTTGGGTGTAGACAAGTTTTGTCTAATTAGTTGGTGTACGGGTGTACACGTGTTGCGTGGTCGATTCCACTTTCCACGGGGTGTTTGTGGAATCAGGGTAGTCGAGTTTCGAGAGCGAAACTAATTAAGGAGGGAAGTACGTTGAGATTAGATCGGTTGGAATTTCGAGGACGAAATTTATTAAGGAGGGAAGATTGTAACGACCCGTCCCGAATTCCGGGATTAGATTAGTCATTAATCTTGATTAGTGAGGAGGCAAAGGATGACGTAATCGGGCTTGAGCCACTGCCCAACAAGGGGTGTCAGACAAAGGATGACCAAGAGCCACTGCCCAAACGGGGCATCCAGAGTGCGCAAGGATCGATGGAGGAGGTGTGCAATGTCCCAGTCTCTGCTGCAATCGCATCCGTGATCAACCTAAAGGGCATTAAAACCAAAAGCTGTGAGTGGACAAAACCAATAAGTTTATTAAACACATTTATAAGACATTTATGCCCTTCAATAAAAACGTATGCATGCCACGAAAAACAGTAACCAAAACGTTTGCTCAACCGAGCCATTAGGGCCTTAGCCCAAAAATCGTTAACCAAAAACCAAGTGTGGGAACTCAGCCCAAAACTGTGAAATACCACAACTATACATAAACAACCATGTGGGTCACCACCCAAAACCATAAATGAACATCAATCCGTTAAAATCATATAATCACAAATCCACCCGGAAAGCCATTTCATTAATTCGTATTTTACCATTACCATCACCAGCATCCCTGATGCTAGACGTCCCTGACGTCATATCTCACGGTTTCATAAGCTACGCGTGCTGCCCGGGGTCTCTCCGGGTCCATATATCGGACATCCCTGATGTCTGACGTCACAGACGTCAATCATAGCAATCCTGCTCTTGAGTCATCATACGGTCCGGCTGCTCCGTATGGCGACCCTTCACAGGCAATGCACCGTGACTTCCCCAGTGTCCTAGACATCTGGAGGAGACCATCATATATCTTTGTATCAAGATGGTGTATGGAAAACAGATTTTATTAATTCATTTCACAACATCACAATGGGCCCTGCCCGAATTTTCCATAAAACAACACATTTCCATTTAGGGTCCCTGACCCGAAACCACATTTATTAAATATAGGGCCCCTGGCCCGAAATCATCATTTTAATCCAACTGGGCCTCATGCCCGACTTTATGAACCACTTGGCCCACGGCCCGATTTATAAACCAACTGGGCCCGCAACCCGACTTATAAACCAACTGGGCCCGTAGCCCGATTACGTACTCAAATGGACTCCAAGTCCGAGATTTCCAAAACAAGTGGGCCTCAAGCCCGAATTCATCTTTCCAATATAAAAACCGTTTTATCATATTATTTATTTAACCACAAGCACGCAAAACCACAAATAAACCGTTAATCCCGATATACGTGAAATACGGAAAACACCTCGAAATACGTGCAACATACCCGAAATCAATGCTCACAAATACCATCATAGAAATCATGTATATAAACCATATAACACATTTATGCATGCATAAGATTTATAAAACCAAAGTCCACTCACAGACTGTTTTAACGGTATGCCTCGATACGCGTGCCACCGGCCCTCCCGGGCCTCACCACTACCACCGGGACTCCCAATCCTATCCAAATCACATTAGAGGGTCACTAACCTCATCATTAACATCCTATCAATGTCCCGTAATTTTCCCGAATTTTTACTTATTTTTAAACTTAATTTAAAACCTTCGGACATCCCGAACAATATCGAGACGGTGTCCGATCGACACGAAACCAATTCCAAAATGTCCGTTACATTAAATAGGACAGAAGTCATGTTGACCTCACCTCAAGATTCCCACTCACGCACCCCCACGCACCGCCGCAAGCGGCTGCGCGTGGAAGCCACGCGCCAGCTACAGTACCAGCACAGTCATCCCCTTCGCCCGTTTGTCTGGTAAACGGGTTGAAAAACCCGCGAACAGACCCGATTCAATCTCATTCAATTTAACCTCAATTCGATCCGTTCTTTCAACTGATCCCTTCCAATCCAACTCTAATTAAGTTCTGCAAGTTCAATTTCTCGAATCGTGGTCTAAATCCTCACGACTCTCGATCGATCCTCGACGGGTCTCCGATTCGGGTTCATAGATTTCGACCCTGTTTTTCAAATTAATTAACACAGTGAGTATCGTGAGAGTGTAAGGATCATTTCTACAAGATTAATTTCATACAATCTCACCTCTAACCCAATGAACTCAAGCTCGAACACCGTCACTGTTCAACCATGGAGTTTCGTCAACCACGACCGTTTCCTTTCAATTGACGAACCCAGAAGCATCGTGGGATCATGAGAAGCAGTTTTCCCACCTCAATTTCATCCAACGAAGCCTCCAATTCCACGACTCGAGCTCGAAATTTCAGAGGCCTCCTTCCTTCTGTTCTTCCTCAATTCGACCCCAATTACCTTCGTTCTTGTTGCAGATCGATTCGTGTTGATCCCAGAAAGCTGAATGTGAGCTCAATTTAGATCCTCACGGCCTATCACTCAGTATTCGAATTTCCCTCCTAAACTCAAAAATCCGAAATTCGAGTCTCCCTTCTCTGTCGACAGGCAATGCACCGTGACTTCCCCAGTTTTCTCCCACCCTTAATTCCTCTTCCATTCCTGAACCTGAGTGTGCAATTTTGTGAGTGAGTTGAGAGTGAGTTGAGCTGGATAAACACGAGAGATCGACAGAGAGAAGGAGACTGTAATTTCAGATTTTAGAATTTTGGGGGGAAAGTCGGGTTTTGAACTATAAATCCTATGCATGCTTAAATGTGTTATATGGTTTATATACATGATTTCTATGATGGTATTTGTGAGTATTGATTTCAGGTATGTTGCACGTATTTCGATGTGTTTTCTATATTTCACGTATATCGGGATTAACGGTTTATTTGTGGTTTTGCGTGCTTGTGGTTAAATAAATAATATGATAAAACGGTTTTTATAAATCGGGACGTGGGCCCAGTGGAACACCGTCACTGTGAGTGGGCCCAGTGGAACACCGAAGGGAGACTCGCGGGTTAATTGGACCTGTTTACCAGACAAACGGGCGAAGGGGATGACTGTGCTGGTACTGTAGCTGGCGCGTTGCTTCCACGCGCAGCCGCTTGCGGCGGCGCGTGGGGGTGCGTGAGTGGGAATCTTGAGGTGAGGTCAACATGACTTCTGTCCTATTTCATGTAACGAACATTTTGGAATTGGTTTCGTGTCGATCGGACACCGTCTCGATATTGTTCGGGATGTCCGAAGGTTTTAAATTAAGTTTAAAAATAAGTAAAAATTCGGGAAAATTACGGGACTTTGATAGGATGTTAATGATGAGGTTAGTGACCCTCTAATGTGATTTGGACAGGATTGGGAGTCCCGGTGGTAGTGGTGAGGCCCGGGAGGGCCGGTGGCACGCGTATCGAGGCATATCGTTAAAACGGTCTGTGAGTGGACATTGGAGGCTTCGAAGGTACGGGTGTACACGTGTTGCGTGGTCGATTCCACTTTCCACGGGGTGTTTGTGGAATCAGGGTAGTCGAGTTTCGAGAGCGAAACTAATTAAGGAGGGAAGAACGTTTAAGTTTAGAGCGATTGGAATTTCGAGGACGAAATTAATTAAGGAGGGAAGATTGTAATGACTCGTCCCGAATTCCGGGATTAGATTAGTCATTAATCTTGATTAGTGAGGTTGAACGGTGGTTAGTAGGGCGGAATCGGACAAATTGTGCAAAATGACCGTTTTGCCCCTGGTCGTGGGCAAAATGTTGACTTTTTGATCGGGCGGTCAAACGGACTTTGACCGATGACCGTGTCGTAGTTCGGGGCGTCACGAGTTCATAGACAGGTGGCACGTTCGATTCCGACATTCGTAGAGAAAGTAATGATGTTCGGAAGTTGAGGGGTATTTTGGTAATTTGGCATATTAGGGTCCAAATGTTGACTTTTTGACCGGGAGGTCCGATGGACGAGGGCCAAGGACCGTTACGTAGGTATCGTCGATACGAATCCAACGACAGGCGGCATGCCGAAATCGGAGTTCTGACGACGAAGTTATGGTCAAGGAAACGAACTAACGAACCGAGGCCCCGATTAAAATAATATTATAATATTGAATATTACCCGTTGACTCTGCACACCTGGATGAGTGACAAGTGTCACTCATCCCTTGAAACCAGAATCCTTGTCTTAGGGGAAACATCATTATGATAATGGACAAAGGGGTGTCAGAAGGTTTGGACTGGATGAAACCTGCAGCCATTGAGGGAATTCCATGATTGAACAGTGTTCGGAGTGTTCTTGGTGTTCATCATCGAATCGTGGGAATTTGGGTAAGTTATCGTGTAATTGATGTTACAGACGTGTAATTGAACTAAGAAAGAAACTAACTGAATGATTAATTGAAGGAATTAAGGCTGAATTGATGGACATTGAACCTGGTTGTGTCGCGGGTTAAAGGACCCGTTTACCAGACAAACGGGTTGGGCTGGTTGTGTCGCGTGGGTTGGGCTGGTGACACTCGAGGTGAGGTCAACATGACTTCTGTCCTATTTAATGTAACGAACATTTTGGGATTGGTTTCGTGTCGATCGGACACCGTCTCGATATTGTTCGGGATATCCGAAGGTTTTAAATAAAGTTTAAAAATAGTTAAAAATTCTGGAAAATTACGGGACTTTGATAGGATGTTAATGATGAGGTTCGTGATGTCTGGGGAAGGGCCTTCCGGGTCTCAATAAGTGAAACCGTACATCAATGAGGTCGTGTGCATCCCCATGTGCGCAAGGATCGATGGAGGGCGCATGGATCCACGGCCCGAATTCATAAATCAACTGGGCCCCTGGCCCAATAACATAACTCAAATGGGTCTCAGCCCGATTTCATACCAACTGGGCCCCTGGCCCGATTTCATTAACCAACTGGGCCCCCGGCCCGATTCTCAAATGGACTCCAAGTCCGAAATTTCCAACATAATTGGGCCTCAAGCCCGAGTTCATATTTGCAATTTCAAAACCATTTCATCACATTATATCCAAGTCATAAATATGGAAAATCCATGTAAAACCGAAAACCTCGATTTACGTGCAAGCACGTAAATCGCCTCGAAATACGTGAAACCGTACAATTTACCAACAACCAAATCAACATCACACAATCACAACCATAATCCATATAAAACATTTAAGCATGCATAGAATTTATAAAAGTCCCGTAACGTCATATCGAGACGGTGTTTAGTAGGGCGGAATCGGACTTTGACCGATGACCGTTGACCCTACACACCTGGATAAGTGACAAGTGTCACTCATCCCTTGAAACCTGATCCATGTTTTGGGGGGAAACATCATTATGATGTTTTGATATTTATTAATTAATTAAAAACCCATTAAACCCCCATTTTCCTCTTCTGTGTGTTCTTAACCCGTGTACAACCAAGATCAGAATTCTCCCACCCTTAATCTTCTCCCTATACACTAAACTTGTGAACGGAAATTGGAGAGAATTCAGTGACTAATTGAATGAGGAAAACACGAGGGATTGAGGGAAACTGAAAAACTGGGAATTCGGATTTTGGTATGTTGGGGGGAATTTCGAATTCGAAGGTGTAGGCTTTGAGGACCGCAATTGAGGATTCAATTCGACTTCTGGGATCAAAACGATCATTTCTGCAACAAGAACGAAGGGAATTGGGGTCGAATTGAGGAAGAACAGAAGGATGGAGGTCTCTGAAATTTCGAAGTTGAGTCGTGGAATTGGAGGCTTCGTTGGATGAAATTGAGGTGGGGAAACTACTTCTCATGATCCCACGATGCTTCTGGGTTCATCAATTGAAGGAAACCGATCGAGATTGACGAAACTCCATGGTTGAACAGTGACGGTGTTCTAGCTTGAGTCGTGACGATTGAGCACAGGATTGATGCAATTGATGTGGGGGAATTGTTCCTCAGGGTCCGTTGATGCTTCTGGGATCATCAGATGGATGAAATCAGTGGTCATTGTGGAAGTTCCATGATTGCACAGTAACCGGGTGTTCTTCGTGGATCATCGTTGAATCGTGGAATTGTAGGTAATGTTTTGTGTAATCAACGTTACAGAACCTTAATTTAACTTAAAAAGAAACTAACTGATTGATCAATTGAAGGAATTAGGATCGAATTGACAGAATACGAACCGGGTCGTGTCGCGGGCAGTTTGGACCCGTTTACCAGAGATACGGGTTAGGCTGGTGACACTGTTCACGGCGCGTGGATTTCACGCGCAGCCACTCACGGCGGCGCGTGACGGCGCGTGGGCACAAATCTCGAGGTGAGGTCAACATGACTTCTGTCCTATTTAATGTAACGGACATTTTGGAATTGGTTTCGTGTCGATCAGACACCGTCTCGATATTGTTCGGGATGTCTGAAGGTTTTAAATTAAGTTTAAAAATAAGTAAAAATCAGGAAAATTACGGGACTTTGATAGGATGTTAATGATGAGGTTAGTGACCCTCTAATGTGATTTGGACAGGATTGGGAGTCCCGGTGAAAGTGGTGTGGCCCGAGAAGGCCGGTGGCACGCGTATCGAGGCATACCGTTAAAACGGTCTGTGAGTGGACTTTGGTTTTATAAATTCTATGCATGCTTAAATGTTTTATATGGATTATGGTTGTGATTGTGTGATGTTGATTTGGTTGTTGGTAAATTGTACGGTTTCACGTATTTCGAGGCAATTTACGTGCTTGCACGTAAATCGAGGTTTCCGGTTTTACATGGATTTTCCATATTTATGACTTGGATATAATGTGATGAAATGGTTTTGAAATTGGAAATATGAACTCGGGCTTGAGGCCCAATTATGTTGGAAAATTCGGACTTGGAGTCCATTTGAGAATCGGGCCGGGCGCCCAGTTGGTTAATGAAATCGGGCCAGGGGCCCAGTTGGTATGAAATCGGGCTGAGACCCATTTGAGTTATGTTATCGGGCCAGGGTCCTAGTTGATTTATGAATTCGGGCCGTGGGCCCAGTGGGTTATCTCACCACCCTCGACCTGCGCGCACAAATAGAGCAACCATGCTCTGATACCAAGTTGACAGGACCCATCCCAATCCCCCCGGGATTACCGTGGAATGTGTCATGCTCCCGTCCAACAAGGGGTGTCAGACAAGGGATAACCAAGAGCCACTGCCCAACTACCAGGTGGGGTTGATTGTGATGAACTGGTATGGTGGGATCGACGGTTCGGTCATGTGATATTGGATTGTTGTGCTGCTAGGTGCAGCTAGGTTCGGGGAACCTCATGTGAGTAATGGTCTAAAATGTGAACCCTTGTGGTGGTTTCTAGTGTGAGGTATGTTGGTTCATCGGAGTTGGCCGATGACCTAGTGGTGGAACCCATGTTGATGGGATGGTAGGATTGGATTTGACGTCTATTCGATGTCTAGACCGCGGGGTCGATCAGGTTGTGGATTTTATATTACGGAAAGCTGTTTGGTTCGGTTGAACCATAGGGTGTGATTGTGGAACCCTAGTATATGATGGATTCAAAAGGTAAACCTTAATTGTGGCTAGTGGATGAGAACTTGTGCTGCGACGAGCGGTCGAGGTCATGGATGACCATGTGGATGGCTCTGGTGAGTCTGGTCAGAACTATGGGATCCGATCTACGGATACGGTTCTGAGATAAATTATGGAATCCCGTGTTGGATCGGGTATTAGTGTGAGGTGTGGATGCGGATCTCGATAGCAATGACAGTTAGTCGGTAGTCATATGGAGATGACTGGCTATCGAGGGTAATTGGTGTGGTTATAATACTTGGGGATCAGGGGACGTTCAGGGAACGTTCATTTTTCTGATGTGGATGGTCAGAATAGTGGTACCCATAGTCGTGAGGTACGGGTTCGTCGTTCGGTATGAACGGAGATCCAGGGTTGTCGTATTTGCACACGGTGTGCAGTATGGATGTTTGCGGGTTGGTACTTTTGTGCTGATGCTAGTATGGATGCCTGTGTGCTGATACTAGTGTTGTTGATAGTGTGTTGGTGCTGGTACTAGCGCTGGTGCTAGTGTCGGTAATGGTGTTGACGATGAGCCACAAGTCGGGGTGTGACTCCGTCATGATGAACATATGTTCGGTCTTCGAGATTCGGTAGTGGTTGAGTGATGGACTGGATGGGATGCAGTTAAGATTGTGATGTATTGGGATAAGTCCCAATGGTGGTGAGATAACCAGTGATGAGTGGATTAAAAGGGTATAATTGAGACTTGGGTAATTTTGGGATGACGTCCCCTACGTCATGATAATTGGTGGATTTGGGGGAGTTGTTGGCAACTCCAAAATTTGTGTGATTTTATGTTTTTAAATATCCCTAAAATGTACATGGAAATGATTAAAACTGGAAAAGACAAGGAAAACCATTAGTGGTATAGATGTGGAAATTTATAATTGAGAACTTGGAAAATCGAGTATTGAACCGGTAAGGTTGGGGTGTGCGAACGAAATAATAGCGGATTTATTGTGAACACGTGGTTGTCCAAGTGAGTTGGGGATGTAGGGAGTCCAGTGGTTGGACTTGACGTCTCGTTGGGAGTTGGTCTGCTTCCAACATGGTTGGAACCTTAGATTCGAGGAGCGTTATGTTTGGGGAACGAGAGTGGTGCTCGCTTTTGGTGATTGGTATTCCGAAGTCATTGGGGTTGACTTCTTGTTTTCTGCCCTGGCAGACGTTGAGTATAGTTACCAGTACGTTGAGCGAGTATTGGTTGGTGGGCCCATGTGTGTTGTGGGGTCATTAGGAGGAGCTACGTATTCGAAATTAGGTAAACGAGATTTCTCATTTTCTGCTTGGTGGCAGACGATGTGGTGTCACATGGCATGGTGAGTACAGTGAGTTTTGTTGCATCCACGTAGGATGAGTTTTGACGTCATCATTCTTGGATCATCCTTGGTTATCCTAGGTGGAAAGACAAGGATCGATACGAACTTGGGTGTGTGAGTCGTAAATGACGGGGTTGAACTTCTTTTCGAAGTGGGACCCGTATGGTATTCTACTCGGGTGAGTAGGTTTTCAAGGTAGTTGAATTTTGTCAACCTTAGACGTGTGGAGGTTGGATTGGCTTCCCTATGAAGTTAATCAAGTGTATTGAGCAGGTAACCGATAGGTTCGGTTTTGATGAGTCTTGGTAAATGTGAATGAGATTTCGGGATTTGGAATCGAATTTCTGGGTGACGATTCAGGATTCGATTTTGGAACTTGAAAGTATATTTCCGGATTTGGGTACGGAATGGTTATTCCAAATGCTAGCTTACGGAATAATGATTTCGGATTCGGATTTGGATATGAATTAAAATGTGATGTCTGGGCTTGGATCCGGGATTTCTTACGAAATTGCGGATTCAGATTCGGAATTGGAACTAGATGATGGGTGGAGTTTCATTTTGTCTCATGCTGGATTGGGCAAATGTACTCCATTATTGGAACGTGTGTGGCTACGACCTAGGTGGTTGTAGTCTGGTCGACGGGATATACCCGAGGTGTGTCGGTGAACGTGTTGGTAGTCGGATTGGTTCCGATACCATGGGATTGGTTGTGGACCGGACATTACTATGCAATGGGTCATGGTAATTCCGATGTGTTTTTAATTACACATAGGTCGTGTGAAAATGTCGGTAAGGATGTATTTAAGTCAAGTAAGTTGGTGGCTTGTGTGGCCACGAGTGAGTCTAGTGTCAGTTTTCGACTGACAACAACTGTGTGGTGACAGATTGTCAGGATGTATCAACATAGATTGTTGCGTGGGGTCAGCTGACTCCTAGTGGGAGTGGGAAAGGAACCGTCGAGTTGTTGCGTCAACGAGAGGGTTGATTTGACAAGTGGTGTCAAATTTAAAACAAGTAGTTTCAGTCATTCGACGGGGTCGAATGTAGTCGTTGCGTTTTGAGTACTAGTGGTACTTTTGGGTGCAGAAAAGTTTTGTCTGATTAGTTGTTGTACGGGTGTACACGTGTTGCGTGGTCGATTCCACTTTCCACGGGGTGTTTGTGGAATCAGGGTAGTCGAGTTTCGAGAGCGAAACTTATTAAGGAGGGAAGCACGTTTGAGTTTAGATCGGTTGGAATTTCGAGGAAGAAATTTATTAAGGAGGGAAGATTGTAACGACCTGTCCCGAATTCCGGGATTAGTTTAGTGACTAATCTTGATTAGTGAGGTTGAACGGTGGTTAGTAGGGCGGAATCGGACAAAATGTGCAAAATGACCGTTTTACCCCTGGTCATGGGCAAAATGTTGACTTTTTGATCGGGCGGTCAAACGGACTTTGACCGATGACCGTGACGTAGTTCGGGACGTCACGAGTTCATAGACAGGTGGCACATTCGATTCCGACATTCGTAGAGAAAGTTTTGATGTTCGGAAGTTGAGGGGTATTTTGGTAATTTGGCTTAATAGGGGCCAAATGTTGACTTTTTGACTGGGTGGTCCGATGGACGAGGGCCAAGGACCGTTAATCGTCGATACGAATCCAACGACAGGCGGCATGCCGAAATCGGAGATTCGACGACGAAGTTATGGTCAAGGAAACGAACTAACGAACCGAGGCTCGGATTAAAATAATAATATAATAATGAATAGTGACTGTTGACCCTACACACCTAGATGAGTGACAAGTGTCACTCATCCCTTGAAACCTGATCCATGTTTTGGGGGGAAACATCATTATGATGTTTTGATATTTATTAATTAATTAAAAACCCATTAAACCCCCATTTTCCTCTTCTGTGTGTTCTTAACCCGTGTACAACCAAGATCAGAATTCTCCCACCCTTAATCTTCTCCCTATACACTAAACTTGTGAACGGAAATTGGAGAGAATTCAGTGACTAATTGAATGAGGAAAACACGAGGGATTGAGGGAAACGGAAGAACTGGGAATTCGGATTTTGGTATGTTGGAGGGAATTTCGAATTCGAAGGTGTAGGCTTTGAGGACCGCAATTGAGGATTCAATTCGACTTCTGGGATCAAAACGATCATTTCTGCAACAAGAACGAAGGGAATTGGGGTCGAATTGAGGAAGAACAGAAGGATGGAGGTCTCTGAAATTTCGAAGTTGAGTCGTGGAATTGGAGGCTTCGTTGGATGAAATTGAGGTGGGGAAACTGCTTCTCATGATCCCACGATGCTTCTAGGTTCATCAATTGAAGGAAACCGATCGAGATTGACGAAACTCCATGGTTGAACAGTGACGGTGTTCGAGCTTGAGTCGTGACGATTGAGCACAGGATTGATGCAATTGATGTGGGGGAATTGTTCCTCAGGGTCCGTTGATGCTTCTGGGATCATCAATTGGATGAAATCGGTGGTCATTGTGGAAAACCTACTCACCCGAGTAGAATACCAGACGGGCCCCACTTCGAAAAGAAGTTCAATCCCGTCATTTACGACTCACACACCCAAGTTCGTATCGATCCTTGTCTTTCCACCTAGGAAAACCAAGGATGATCCAAGAATGATGACGTCAAAACTCATCCTACGTGGATGCAACAAAACTCACTGTACTCACCACGTCATGTGACACCACATCGTCTGCCAGGGCAGAAAGTAAGAAGTCAACCCCAATGACTTCGGAATACCAATCACCAAAAACGAGCACCACTCTCGTTCCCCAATCACAACTCTCCTCGACACTAAGGTTCCAACCATGTTGGAAACAGACATGCTCCCAACAAGACGTCAAGTCCAACCGCTAGACTTCCTACCTCCTCAACTCACTTGGACAACCACATGTCCACAATCGATCCGTTATTGTCCCGTTCGCACATCCCAACCTTTACAGGTTCAACACTCGGTTTTCCAAGTTCTCAATTATACCTTTTTAATCCACTCCTTACTGGTTATCTCACCACCATTGGGACTTATCCCAACACATCACAATCTTAACTGGATCCCATCCACTCACGGCGGCGTGTGACGGCGCATGGATACGAATCTCGAGGTGAGGTCAACATGACTTCTGTCCTATTTAATATAACGAACATTTTGGGATTGGTTTCGTGTCGATCGGACACCGTCTCGATATTGTTCGAGATATCCGAAGGTTTTAAATAAAGTTTAAAAATAGTTAAAAATTCGGGAAAATTACGGGACTTTGATAGGATGTTAATGATGAGGTTCGTGATGTCTGGGGAAAGGCTTTCCGGGTCTCAATAAGTGAAACCGTACATCAATGAGGTCGTGTGCATCCCCATGTGCGCAAGGATCGATGGAGGGCGCATGGATCCACCCACTCCCGAGTTCATATTTCCAATTTCAAAACCATTTCATCACATTATATCCAAGTTATAAATATGAAAAATCCATGTAAAACTGGAAACCTCGATTTACGTGCAAGCACGTAAATCGCCTCGAAATACGTGAAACCGTACAATTTACCAACAACCAAATCAACCTCATACAATCACAACCATAATCCATATAAAACATTTAAGCATGCATAGAATTTATAAAACCAAAGTCCACTCACAGACCGTTTTAACGGTATGCCTCGATACGCGTGCCACCGGCCCTCCCGGGCCTCACCATTATCACCGGGACTCCCAATCCTGTCCAAATCACATTAGAGGGTCACTAACCTCATCATTAACATCCTATCAAAGTCCCGTAATTTTCCCGAATTTTTACTTATTTTTGAACTTAATTTAAAACCTTCGGATATCCCGAACAATATCGAGACGGTGTCCGATCGACACGAAACCAATTCCAAAATGTCCGTTACATTAAACAAGACAGAAGTCATGTTGACCTCACCTCAAGATTCCCACTCACGCACCCCCACGCGCCGCCGCAAGCGGCTGCGCGTGGAAGCCACGCGCCAGCTACAGTACCAGTACAGTCATCCCCTTCGCCTGTTTGTCTGGTAAACGGGTTGAAAAACCCGCGAACAGACCCGATTCAATCTCATTCATTTTAACCTCAATTCGATCCGTTCTTTCAACTGATCCCTTCCAATCCAACTCTAATTAAGTTCTGCAAGTTCAATTTCTCGAATCGTGGTCTAAATCCTCACGACTCTCGATCGATCCTCGACGGGTCTCCGATTCGGGTTCATAGATTTCGACCCCGTTTTTCAAATTAATTAACACAGTGTGTATCGTGAGAGTGTAAGGATCATTTCTACAAGATTAATTTCATACAATCTCACCTCTAACCCAATGAACTCAAGCTCGAACACCGTCACTGTTCAACCATGGAGTTTCGTCAACCACGACCGTTTCCTTTCAATTGACGTACCCAGAAGCATCGTGGGATCATGAGAAGCAGTTTCCCCACCTCAATTCCGTCGTCTAAACACTCCACGATCACGACTCAACCTCGAAATTCCTCCTCTGTCACCAAGCTCGTTCAGAGCCAAAACGGCACCAATTCTTCTCGTTTCTTCGACAATTATGATCGTGGCACTCCCAGGAAGCTGAAGGTAATCTCCAATTTGATCCTCACGGCCCTATGATTTGATTTCGAATTTCCCTCCCAAACTCAATTTTCGGTTTTTGCTTCCCCCCCCCCCCCCCCCCCCAACACTCTGTCTCCCGTGTTTCACTCAGTTAACACAGTCTTCAAACTCACTCAATTCTCCCAATGTTGCTGCAAGAAATCAGCCAAATCCCCCATCCCTCACACTCAGTTGCTCACGGGTTCAAAGACACAGAAGGAGAATTAGGGGGATTAATTAGTTTAGATTAATGGTGATAATGAGGTTGTAATGATGATGTAGGGAGACATGGAACAGGTTTTAGGGCTTAGATTAGGGGATGGGTGACACTTGTCACTCATCCGGATGTGCACAGTCAATGGTCACTATTCACTATTATATTATTATTTTAATCCGAGCCTCGGTTCGTTAGTTCGTTTCCTTGACCATAATTTCGTCATCGAATCTCCGATTTCGGCATGCCGCCTGTCGTTGGATTCGTATCGACGATACCTACGTAACGGTCCTTGGCCCTCGTCCATCGGACCTCCCGGTCAAAAAGTCAACATTTGGCCCCTATTAAGCCAAATTACCAAAATACCCCTCAACTTCCGAACATCAAAACTTTCTCTACGAATGTCGGAATCGAACGTGCCACCTGTCTATGAACTCGTGACGTCCCGAACTACGTCACGGTCATCGGTCAAAGTCCGTTTGACCGCCCGATCAAAAAGTCAACATTTTGCCCACGACCAGGGGCAAAACGGTCATTTTGCACATTTTGTCCGATTCCGCCCTACTAAGCACCGTTCAACCTCACTAATCAAGATTAGTCACTAAACTAATCCCGAAATTCGGGACGGATCGTTACATTTGACAGGAAAGTTAAAGTTTATTGAAGGTTCGAGGCACTATTGCACGTTTTACGAGACTGGTGGACTTTTGTCGAGAAGTAGGCCCAAATATTTATATCAGGCCCAATGGATGAGTGACAAGTGTCACCCATCCATTGCTCTCATTACACATATACATGCATCTGTTTTCCTTTTCTTTCCATTCGATCAACCCAGCCCGAACACCCTAAAAACCATTACCCTTCCCCCATTTGAATCTGTGTAAAGCCAAGTGAGGCTGAGGATGAGTAAGAGGACAAGATGACGGTGACAGGACGACCAGCCACCGTGGACGGCGGAGGAACCACGGGAAACAGGTAAACCCGTAACCCCGTTTTAATTTGAATTTTGGATTTTCGTGTTTTAGACATTAGGGATGTTTTCTGGTGATTGGGGGATAGTTATTGGGTTGCTATGAACATTTATGGGTGGTTTTGGGCGGCGGAGAACGGCTGAGCAGCCCAAAGAATGGGCTGGAAAAATTGAGCCGTGAGAGGGAAATTGAACCAATGGGTTCTAGGTAGTGTTTCTTGGTTTTAAACACATGGTTAGGTTGCTAATGATGGGTAGGAATTGAAAAGGAATCAAAACGGGTTGAAATGAGGGAGGAAATCATCTAGACCGGTCTTGTCAGTTCGGTTGGATCGGGAACCAATGGACTGGACTGAACCGGGTTCGGTGAGAGGTTGAAGATGACTGTGCAGGGCGCGTGAGCTCCACGCGCAGTGCCTTTGAGTGGCAGATGGGGGCGCGTGGGGCACTGTTTGGGGACACGGTCAACATATGTTTTCATCTATTTGATGTAACGAACATTTTGGGACTAGTTTCGAGTCAATCGGATATAGTTTCGATATAGTTCTAGATATCCGAAGGCTTAGGATCGAGTTTAAAATATGTTAAAAATTCCGAAAAATTAGGGGGCTTTAATGAGAGGTTATTGAAGTATTTAGTAACCCTCTAGTATAATTTAGACAAGTTTGGGGGTCCAGGTGATGGTGATTTAGCTGGGAGAGGGTTATGGCACGTGTATCGAGGCACAGCTAGGAAGGTCTATGAGTGGACTTTAGATTTCTAAATTGATGCATGCATAACTTTTTTATATGATGTTTGGGATTTGGCCATGTGTACTACGTGCATATGTTTTACATGGTTTGCATGTGATTCCGAAGGTTTCACGTAGAGGCATGAAACCGACGAACTGATTTACAGTTTTGGAAGATTTCACGGAAGTGCGTGAAATCGAGATTCTGGTATGAGTCCCAATTGAAAGACGATTTGAAAGGGGTTTTGGAAATATCTTTCGGGCATATGACCCATTTGATTGGAATTCATCGGACTTGAAGTCCATTTGATTTAGTGAGAAATTGGGCTGGAGGCCCATTTGAGTTATATGATTGGGCCAGGGGCCCCGTTGGTTTACGAATTCGGGCTGGAGGCCCAGTTATGATTTATAAATGTGATTTCGAGTCGGGGACCCCACATGGATTTGGATTTACGTTGGTTTTATGGAAAAGCCCGGGCATAGCCCTTTGAACGGTTTTGAGATGAATTGTAAAACGATTTTCCGTATACCATCATCACTAACGGTTGCCCTCTAGACGTCTCGTAGTATCCTGGGGTGGCGGGTTGTCTCCTCCAGACATCTCGTAGTATCCTGGAGTAGCCATAGGGCATTGCCTGCGAGGGGTCATTGAATGGAGCGACCAGTCTGTATAGTGACTTAGGAGCAGGATTGCTAGAGGTTAAAACCTCCCCCCAAGGAGGGTCATTGATCTGCTGGTCATTGACCTGAGTGGACCTGGGGAGACTTGGGATTTGTGACCCCTGGTAGCACGCTTAGCTTGGAACCGTGACAATGTTGATTGTGACATCTGGGATGTCAGGCATTAGGGATGCCGATGATTGGTTTTGGGTTGAGACCCACATGTATTGGATTTGGCCTGAGACCCACGTGATTTGATTTGGGCAGAGTCCCTACGGATTTGGTTTTGGGCTGAGTTCCCATATGGTTTGATTTAGTGTTTTGGGCTGAATCCCACATGATTGGTTATGGGTTAAGTCCCACATGATTGGTTTTGGGATGAGGCCCTAATGGTTTAATTTTTTATAAATGGTTTGATAACTGGTTTTCGAATGCATGCATGCTTTTAAGTGAAAGGTATAAATGTCTGTCTTTTGGTAAAAGTTGTTTTATAAATTGAATTATTTGTTTCGTCCACTCACAGCTTTTAAATTATTTTAATGCCATTCAGGTTGATCGCGGATGCTGGCTGTAGAGGAGACAGAGACATCACACTCCTCCTCCGATCCTAGAGCACTATGGAAGCCCCGGTTGGACTAATGTTGGAATTATCCCTTGTCTGAAACTTTGTGTCAAACGGGAGCAGACACATCCAGCGTTAATCTCTAGAGGATTTGGAGGATTTGAAAAAACGTGTTTACAACAAAGTAGAGGATTATCGCACATTTCCTCACACGCTCTGCACAAGGTGTTGTCTTCATCCTCTAGATGACCCGATTTTCTGTAATTTGGGTTGTCCAACCCGCGATGGTGACCCAACTTAAACTTCCCTATTTTCCACCATTTTTCATATTTTAAACTCCCAATTTCCTCTATTTGACTTCATGAGAAGATATATGAGTTCAGAATTGAAGAAAACGTACCTCAAAGTCTGGCCTGATCCCACCATTTGTGACCATACTTCAAACATTGTCCTGGGCATTTTCCTGCGTCCATAAATTCTGGTTTCATCCTGTAATTAATCTGAAGGTCTCTAGAAAGGTGCTAGAGCACCTGTTTCCACGATCTCAGGCCCAGAACCAAAAAACCTGAAAATAAGGCAAACGACTTTTTCATTTTTCCTTGTATGTTTATCCTTCCCTTGTTCACAGTTTCCTCTAGTCCTCTCTCTTTCTTTCTTCTTTTTTATTCTTCTTCTTCCCTTGCTTTTCCCCTCTTTATAGTTCTCCCTCTCGGTGGCTCCTTCATGGTTTTTTCTCATTTTGATTCCTCTTTACCGAACCCCCCCTCCCCAAAAAACACATACACACACATATATAGAAGTAGGATGTTGGTGGAAGCAAAGAGATAAGGGAGGGATAATAAAGAAGGTTCTAGACTACCCTAGACCCCTCTTGAAAAATTACCAAAATATCTATATGTCCAAAATTACCGAAATGCCCATAGTAATTTTTTTACCCATATTGAACCTATTCGATTTCCGATTTTGGCATGCCGCCTGTCTAACTCAGAAGTCGGGGCTTTTATAACAATCCTTGCAGAACATCTGAAAAGTATCCAGATCAAAAAGTCAACATTTGACTTATAAGGGTAAAATTGTCATCCCCTTTTAATTGTTCCAAATTTACTTTTCTCGAATTTTTGGGCGGTTACACGTGACCCACTGCTAGTCAATTGGCAAGCGAGTATCCATGGTTGGTCATCGACCAGAAATGGCTAGCTGTTGTCCAATGGGACGACGGGTGACTGTGGTCAAAAGTGGCCTGTCGTAGGTGGTTATGGATCACTTTTCCAAAATGACAAAATTGCCCTCGAAATTAACGGTAAGTTTTGATAAGGAGGTTTCAGTGGCTTCTTGATACAAAATCGAGATTATGGTTTATTTGAAACTAAAGTTAATGTTCATGAGTCACATTGAGTAAAAAAAACTTTCAAAAAATTAGATTTTTTTATTTTTACCGAACAATTTTGTACTTACGTTCAAATAAAATAGTTTTTAGGAAAAAAAAAGGCAATATCAAACGGGTCATTAATTTTTTAGCTAACAAAAATACAACGATTAAATTTAAATGCCCAAAAATAATAACCAATAATTTATTTTATGAGTAAATCATTGTTACACCCTTAACAACTTTTATTTTTATTTAAAACCTTTAATGCTTGTATATTAAACAAAATAAGACTATATCTCAAACTTTTTTATTCAAAAGTTCTTAAATAGAGTTTGTAAGCAATAAATTCTATATTTACCATTTTATATCTCAATAAAGAGAATGGGTGAATTATTGAGAATTTCTTTAAACAATTAAAAATAACATTGTTTTTTTTGTCAACCCTAAACTATACGAAATTAACCAAATTATTTAATATCGGAAGATAAATAATTTTTAAATTTTAAATTTAAAAGTATTTTGAAGAATTATTTCTTGTAATTGTCTTACTTTAAGTTAGATTACATACTCATATTACTTTGAAAATGAGCAAGTGAAAAAAAAAATTATAAATAGATGTAATATTTTCATAATCCTCAGTATAATTTTATAATAACAAAATAAAAATACAACGTAATGTTTGGATAAATACTTTTTAGATTGTTGTTGGACTAGTTTACAATTGGATGACATTAGTTGTAATTTATATAAAAATTATAGTCTATTTTAAAATGTATAGTCATTTGACTAGTTAAAGAATATATAAGTTTAATTTTTCTATATGCAATTTTTTGAATAAACTTATATATTAGTAAAAATCTATAATTTAATTGTCCTTATTTTATCCATATTAAAAGTAAAACAAAAAAGTTATTTGATACTTTAGTTTTGTGAGGTAGGATTTTAAAAGTGATTTTCACAAAACAATACCAAATACACCCTAATTTATTCTTTAAAAAAAAGGAAAAAAAAAAACAATATCCATGAGTGAACCAGCTCCTACAGCTAGCCAGCTGCGCACCGCATCAACCAAACCATCCAGGTGTCAAAATTGGCTGGATATGCAAACAATTAAACGTGTTTGAAATTAGATAAAAGAGAAAAAAAGTATAACGTGTTTGAAATTATATTAGAGACAGAACAATTAACGTGGTGGATCATAATTCATTTGTACATGCTGCATATATGGTATCAACTAGCTAGGTATAGGCAGCCGGCCAGTGCTCACCAATAAATAAACACATTGGTAGTTGCCCTTCTTTTCAGCAGCTACGTACACAAAAAGCTGCCCAAAACTAAATCAAACAAGTCAGAAACTTGAGGTCGACAATCTATACTGCACAACCTTCTTCCCTCGCCCAACCATCGATCCGTACATTCATGCACAGCCTCTCTTTGATATCCATATCCAACTAAGCAAATTACGTTATATATATATATATATATATATATATGTATGTATATATGCACGCAAGCTTTGCAGCAGTACAATATTCAATACCATATGCATGCATCATATTCAAAGTAGAAATTTGCAACGTTATTTACTAATTAATTAATATGATGTGGTGCTTTATTTTGCTGGCCCTTGTGACCCTCTCCTTCGCTCCAAACCCTGGTTTGGCTTCCATGAAATCCAAAGTTGCTGGCTTGAAAACGAACGTGATCGATAGTTGCTGGAGATGGAACTCAAATTGGAGAGCTAACCGCCACCAGCTTGCTTTATGCTCCGTCGGATTTTCCGGGAAAATGACCAGCAACATCGGAACTAATGTCACATATTACCAAGTCACCGATCCCAGTGACAATGCCTTGGACCCAAAATCAGGAACGTTGAGATACGGAGTAACAATGATCAAAGGAAAAAAATGGATCACTTTCCAAAGGGACATGAGAATTAGACTCGAAAAGCCACTAGTGATTAGTAGCTTTACAGCAATCGATGGAAGAGGGGCTAATGTGCACATTGCTGGGAATGCATGCTTGACAATATTCAAGGCAAGCAATGTGATCATCCATGGCCTTCGAATCCACCATTGTAGATCCCAAGCTTCGAGCTCGGTTATGGGTGGAGATGGAAAGGTAGTGAGTCTAGGTCAACTTGATGGAGATGCAATCAGATTGATTACTGCTTCCAATGTTTGGATCGACCACAATACGTTGTATGAGTGCGAGGACGGCCTTGTAGACGTTACACGTGGAGCTACCGATATCACCATCTCCAACAATTGGTTTAGAGATCAGGACAAGGTTATGCTTCTCGGCCACGACGATGGCTATGTTCGAGACAAGAACATGAGGGTCACACTTGTGTATAACCATTTTGGACCCAACTGCAACCAAAGAATGCCAAGGTATGTATTCCAAAACTCGTTAATTTGGAAGTCTTATATTGGATGTCATGTCAGGAAAAGAAGTAGCATTTAAATCTTACTCCCACTCCCAGAATAATGAGCACTTCCAAAGCTATAGCACACTCTACCGGGAAACATGAATGTGCAAAATAGAAGTACCGCTTAATGTACTGTTCATCCTACCTAACCTATAGACTTATAGTCAGCTGTCTAGGTGGTTTGGAAGACAGCTTGTTAGGCAGATTTTCCCAAAAAAGGAGAGATCAGCGCCTAAACAGGGACTTTAATTTGGAACATTTGTGTTGACGTATGTCGTGATCAATATGTTGATCAACCATTAACCAATCGCGCAATTATCGTATATAAATATATCGTTAATGTTGCAGGATTCGATATGGATATGCACATGTAGCAAACAATTTGTACAGAAAATGGACACAGTATGCTATTGGAGGGAGCATGAACCCTAGCGTTAAGAGTGAAGCCAACCTCTTCATTGCGCCAAAAGAGGGAAAGAAGGAGGTGACCTGGAGGAATGCGAACAGCCACAACAACAACAATGACGATAAGTCGTGTAAATTTTATTCCATTGGAGATATTTTTGAAAATGGGGCGTCTTTCCTCCAAACGGAGCACTTAGCTGTTGGTGGTGGTGCAAAGATAGAATATAACAGGCAACAAACTTTCCAAGTTGCCGATGCCAAATCTGTGCGGTCGGTGACGAGGTCATCAGGTGCACTGACATGCACCAAAACATCTAGATGCTAAGTCTCACCAGGCTCACGGTCAGAGTCACAGAGACGCATATAATTATTATCGGAAAATGGCACATTCATTAATCAGGCGCTAATTAATTAAGTCGTGCAGTGTAATCATTTATTAAGGCTAATCATTCATTTGGCCATATATCTCACAAAATAATAAAATTTATCAAATTTAGTAGTGGATTGGTAACGACACACTTACTACAACACGTCAACACGATGCCTTATTCGCGAAAAAAAAAACATAATGGATATTTTTTATAGAATGATCGATTTGAGTTAGGTCTGTTATTCTAAGCAGAGTTGTCAGGATTGGCATCTTATGTTTTGCGTTATCGTCTGCCTTAGCATAAGAACTAATGCATGAATCCAAGAAACAATAAGGAACTAATGCATGAACATGAACATAAAAAAAAAAACTCAATAACTCAATATAAGAATGAATAACCGTAAAGAAACAAGATGTATGAATATAAAAATATAAAGAAATAAGTGCAATCAAATTGGAATTACAGAGGAGTAATGCAAGGATAAAACGTACAAGGAAATAAGTGCAACATTCAGAAAACAAAATACAAAACCGCGAGTGTTTTGAGACTGAAACGGTGAGGGTTTTGGGGCTGGAACCATGAGGTTTGTGGCTGAAAACCGTGAGGGTTTGTGACTAAAAATGGAGAGTTTTAGGGTTGGAACTGTGAGGTTTTGTGGTGGAGATGGAGGGTGTTTCGGGGCTGGAACCGAGAGCAGTTTATGCAGGAAACCGAGAGGGTTTTTGGGGCTCGAACCGTGAGGATTTGTGACTGAATTTGGGCAAAGTTTCGGGGCTGGAACCTTAAAACTGACCTAAGACTGAACTTATATAGAGGATTCAAGCCCTAGCCATGTGCCTCACAAACCCTAGCCGCAAATCCCTTCCAACGGCTCAAGTTCCTCCCTATAAGTTAGGAGCCCCTTTCCTTTTTGCATCAGATCTCCTCCTTTGTAGCTGATCAGATTTTGTTCCTTATTTGAGTCCTTGATCAAATAGGAAACTAAGAGAACCTGCCACAAACAAGCTTGAGACTTCCACTTGGGCTTGGGCCTTAACTTGACACGCCTAAGAGCTAGACTTGCAGGCTGGAGTTTATGAGCTGGAGCTGAACTTGCGGGCTGGACTTTGTGAGCTGGAACTCGGCCTCGGATGTGCACTAAGAAGCTGAGCATGGCGTTGGCACTTGGGCCTCAACTTGGGCATTATTCCTTCGTTTTAGCTTTAGATTTTATTTACACTACTACTCTGCACATGGCTCACAAGATGGATAATTTTCTCCTATTTTATGACATAATCAAACAAAAGCTAAGTAAAACGGGATATTGTGTAACGACCCGTCCCAAATTTTTGGAATTAATTAAGATTTAATTGTGGATTAGCGAGGCTAATTGGGGATTAGACGAGGATTGTCTGACGTTCAGGGCGAAATTATGATTTTGCCCCTAAACGAGGGTAAAAAGTTGACTTTTGACCTGGGAGGTCTAATGCATGAGGACCGAAGACCGTTATGTAAATCGAGTCGATAGGATTCCGTAGACAAGCGGCACGTCGAAATCGAAATCGAAAATTCGACGGGAAAGATACGGGTCATGGAAGATTTCATGAACTATTTAGGCGACATGTTTTACGAGGCAAAGTTGACTTTTGTTTTATGTGGGGCCAGATATTTGTTACTGAACCCAATGGATGAGTGTCACTCATCCATTGATTCCCATCTCACATACATGCATACCCTTTCCCTCTGTTTCATTCATCTTCTTTGTTTTTCTTAACCCGAAAACCCCCAAAATCGTGCAACCTAAACACCCACCCCACCATGTCCTCTTATACTTGGGTTATTATGAGAATGAGAATGAAGGTCTGAGGTTGACGGAGGGGTTGAACGGCTGAGAACGGCGGAGCCAGGATGGAGGTAAGAAACCCGATAACCCATTTTAGTTCAAAATTGGATTTTGAGTTTTGTACATTTTGGGTGGTTTCTAATGATTGGATGGCGTTTTTGGGGTTGGTATGAATCACTGGGAATCGAAAATCGGGGAGGAAGGACGGTTGTATGGTGCAGGCAGGAAGCTTGAAGATGGTTGTGCGGGTTCATGATCGAACAGGTAACTTCTAGTCGTTGTGGGTCGATTTTGGTGTCACATATCCATTCCTGGGATCCAGACAATCCCATTGGAAGCAAAGGGATCGATTTTGGTGTTTAGAGATGGAAGAACGGACTGGGTCAGGTCCGTGGGTCTGTGTGACTCGGTTGCAGCGATCCTGATCGGCCCAGACAGAGGATAGGGATGATAACATCATCAGATGACGTCATCATGTCAGACTGACACATGTCCGATGTCAGTGATGACATCACTACTGACGTTAGCGTTGACTTTGACTGTTGACCGCTGACGTCAGCGTTGACTTTTTGGCCAACGTTGATGGAACACTTTGACCCGCGCATGGGGGCGCGTGGACACATTTTTCAAGGTAGGACTAGGATCATTTTAAAGACTTCCACGATACGAATCAAATGGTGGTGGTTTCGAGCCGATCAGAGATCATTAGGTTGGTCAAATTGAGGTTTAAAGCCTAGGGAAGCGTGTTTGAGACACGTTGACTTTTTCGGGAATGTTGGGGGTTCTTGATTAGGCCTTGTCTAGGTTGGTACTAACCTTTGAGTATATTTTGGACAGGTTCGGATGACCCGAAGATGTCGGATTAGCCTAGAGAGGCTTATGGCGCACGTATCAAGGCACAGTTTGGATGGTCTGTGAGTGGACTTTTTTTATGAATATGATGCATGCATAAATATTTTATATGTGTTTATGAACATGATTTTAGATGCCATGAGTGCATGTGATTTGAATATGAATTTTTTGGCATTGTCGGAGGAAAATGCGTTATTGCACGTAGTTCAATATTTCTTTTTTATATGATGTTTGAGCTTCGGCTGAATGTACTATGTGCTTGTATTTTATGTGATTCCAAAGGTTTCATGGAGAGGCATGAAATCGAGGAACTGATTTACGATTTTGAGGATTTCACGGAGATGATTGAAATCGAGATTCGGGCACGAGTCCCAATTGAACGATGATTTGAAAATGCTTTGGAAATGAGAAATGGTTTTTAGATTTGGAAATATTTTTGGGCATATGACCCAGTTGATTTGAGATTTGACTTAAAGTATAGTCACACGTGAGATAATTCGGGCTGTAACCCAGTTATGAGTTTCACGAAAGATATTTCGGGCATGAGACCTAGTCGTGAATTGGACAGGATTCGAGGAATCCTGAATTATATTTCAAGCATGAGACCCAGTTGCGGATTTTATAGGATTTGAGGAATCCTGGAATATGAAGTGTTGTTGGACACTGGATTTTCGAGCAGTGACCCATTTGGTGATGTTTCGTGCTTGAGCTCATATTGATGATGTTATTCGGGTAAGTTCTGGATGATATGACGCTCGCCTCTGGACTGCGAATGTGTTCCTTCTGGAGAGGCCACGATACACTTCCTGTTGTCGAGCAGCCGCGGGAAATAATGACCAAGGGAGGCTCGACTTAGGAGTGCTGATGTTATCCTCTGAGATCGATCGACTATGTGTTCGAGATGATTTAGAGATGGTCACGGCGAGTGATGTGTTCACGGTGACATGCTAGGATTGTGAGTAGTCATGAGCTATATGCACATGTGTTAGAATTAGAATCGTGACTGACATTAAGGATGAGATGTGTTCCCACGTGTTCTATGATTTAGGCTGAGGCTTCATTCTGGTTTTCTTTGATTTGGTTTTGGGCTGGAGCCCTGTACGATTCGGTTTTGGGCTGAGACCCCCCCAAGGTAATGGCTTCGATTGAGAAGTAATTTTCACAGTGTTTTCATTTGGGAAGTAATACGTCTTACTTCCGAGAAACTATTTGAAATAACTGTTTTACGATGCATGCATGCTTTTACGTGAAGGGTATAAATTTTTTTTCGATAAATGATTTTTATAAACTGTTGTTTTGTCCACTCATAGCTTTTAGTGGTTTTAATACCTTTTAGGTTGATCGCGGATGCAGACTGTGGCAGAGATCAAGACATCACATGCCACCACCGATCCTGGCGTACTCTGATAGACCCCGAGCAAGGGACGAGTTTATTCCTGGTCTTACACGCGGTGTCAAACGGGAGCATGCACATCCCACGATAATCTAGGGGGATTAGGATGGGTCCTGTCATATTGAACCATAACTCAAACATGCACAATTAACAACCTATCACACCTTCTTGGACAGCGTCTTACTGAACGTGGAAGAAATGATTCCAAAGTCCAAGCCAAGCCGAGGATCCCCAACTACTGCCCCACCGTCAATAAGGAGGTCTGCTACCATTATCACCAGTATAATGGTCAGACCATTGAGGAGTGCATCACATTCAAGGACATCGTCGAGCAGCTCGTCCGAGAAAGAAGTCTCGACCAATTCCTACTACATGCATCTGTCACCTCAGCCCGCCAGCAGATTAATACTATCACCGGAGAACCAACTCATTACTCCCCCATCACTTCTAATCGGGCGACAAAAGGCTTCCTCAAGGCCACACAATCCAATCACCAGTTTCTTAGCATCAATGCCAGCTGACCTCGGAGGGTTGCCAAGTTGGGCGAGAAAGCAATCACCGTCATAAAGGAGGAAGTGCAAGGCATTGTTTTTCCTCATGATGACCCCCTAATCATCAGAGCACGTGTAACAACCCGTCCCGAATTACGGGATTAATTATGATTAATTAATAACTTATTAAGGTTTATCGTGACTAATCGGGGATTAGGCGAATAATTACAGACAAACTGAGTAAAATGACGATTTTGCCCCTAGTGGGTTGAAAAGTTGACTTTTCACCCAGAATTATTTTTAGACTTTGACCTATGACGTTACGTAGATAGGGACGTCACCAGACTATTGACAGGTGGCACGTTGAAATCGGACATCGGACGAAAAAAGTTATGGTCACGGGAGTGAAATTGGACTATTCACACATTTCGAGATTTGAATTCAATGGCTGATTTTGATTGGTCTAACCTATGGCCCATTTAATTGATACATACACCCACCATTTTCATTCATCTTCTTTATTTTCTTCACTCAAAACCCATACCCACCGCCAATGGCTTCATCTTCTTCATGTTTCGACTTGAGAGGGAGAGAATGAGTGAGTAGGATATAGAGACAGACCAGGAAGAGGGCTTGGACAGTGGAGCCGCCACGGAAGGTGGCCGGAATCTCGAAAACCGAGGTAAAATTCGAGGGTCTCAAATTTTGGGTTTTAGATTTTGGGGTTGTTGATCGATTATAAGCTTAGGATGATGTTCCTTGAGCTCCCACAAGTTTGTATGTGTAATTTTGGACGAACTTGGACATCAGAGGTGGCTAGAATGATAATCGGAAATCTGGATGAAACTTTGAACGGCCATAACTTTAAATCTAGGTACTTTCTTCAATTTTTGGGTTTATATTTGGAATACTAGGCTCGAGTAGATGAATTTACATAAGTAGAATGTCGAATGTGGTTGAGAAACGAGTGAGATATCGAAGTTTGAAGTTTTGGGCAACAATGGAGTTTTCCTGCGAGTTAGCCCGCTAGTTGACTCGTTGATCGGCGAGTTAACTCGTTGACTTTCGACCCGTTGACTTTTGCATTGACCATGCGTGTGGGGGTGCGTGGGCTCAAATCTCGAGGTGGGACCAGTGTCATTTTAAAAATTTTGACGATCTGAATCCAATGGTGGTGATTTCGGGTAGATCAGATATTGTTATGTTGGTCAAATCGAGGGTTTTCACCTCTGGAAATGTGTCCAAGACATGTTGATTTTTTCGAGAGTGTTGAGGTTTTATCCTATGGACTTATATAGATGGTTAGTGACCTTCGGGTGTGATTTGGACAAGTCCGAAAGTTCCGGAGATGGTGATTTAGCCTCTGAAAGGCTTATGGCACGCATATCGAGGTGGTAGTTTGGACGGTCTGTGAGTGGACATTGGTTTCTAAATATGATGCATGCATAACTATTTTAAATGTTTTAAATATGTGATTTATGATGAACATGGTTGTGGTATTTAGTATTCACGTATTTGCACGTATTTTGAGGTTTATGATTTTATATGGTGTTTATACGTGCTGGTATTTCATTAATGGTTTGATGGTATGATTTCGAATTTGGAAATACTAAATCGGGAATGAGACCCATTTGATTTGTAAACTATCGGACTTGAAGTCCATTTGATTTAATGAGGCATCGGGCTGAAGACCCATTTGATTTATACTATCGGGCTTAAGGCCCTGTTGGTTATGATATCGGGCTTGAGGCCCAGTTGGGTTATAAAATGGAATTTTGGGCTAAGTCCCTTGAATTTTGAAATTGGAATTGTGGAAATGGTTTATGGAATTTATACTTCGGGCACGAAACCCATTTGTGGATTTACGATGGTTTCGGGCTGAATTCCCACATGATTGGTTTTAGGTGAAGTTCCCATATACCTTGGTTTTGGGCTGAGTTCCCACATGGTTGGATTTATGATGTTGGGCTAAGGCCCTAATGATTTAATAAAGTAAATGGTTTGATTACTGGTTTTCGAATGCATGCATACTTTTTAGTGAAGGGCATAAACTTCTTTTCGTGAAATGTGTTTTATAAATTATTTGTTTCGTCCACTCACAGCTTTTAATGGTTTTTAATGTCCTTCAGGTTGATCACGGATGCTAGCTGTAGCAGAGACCGAGATATCACACTCATCCACTAATCCTAGCGAACTCTGGAAGCCCCGTTTGGGCTAAGGTTTGAGTTATCCCTTGTCTGACACTTTGTGTCAGATGGAAGCATGGCACATCCCATATTAATTTCTAGGGGATTGGGATTGGTTGTGTCAGCACGCATCTCCAACTTTGACGTCGGCGAAATACTTCTTGACAAAGGAAGTTTTGTCAACTCTTCTAGGAAGCCTTCAAGCAAATGAATGTAAGGGAGAAAGAGCTTGACCGTATGGTCACACCTCTACTTGGTTTTTCCGGAGACTCAATTTTTCCCAAAGGCATCATCTCCCTTTCTGGTCACCATGGACACCGCCCCTTAGACTGCAACGATCATCATGACATTTCTCATGGTCGATTGTCCAATGACCTACAATTCCATCATTGGAAGAAGTTTTCTCAACCAGATACGAATTATCGATCAACTCACATGTTGCTAATGAAGTTTCCAACACCCTTGGGAACGAGACAAGCGCAAGGAGACCTACTCTCCGTGAAAACATGCTACGCCACCGCCTTCACCAAACCCTGTAAGCTTGATCATTCAGAGGCAACAGAGACACTCCACGTCATGGACACAACCCTAGGAGTCGATCACATTGAGCCAAGGCTCATGGAGGAACTTACGGACAAATCCTTGGAGAACCCTCGAGACATAGCACACATGCCCCAAGCATAACCCGTGGAAGAGACAGAAGTAATCCCTCTCTCCGATTAGCACGCAAATCGCATGGTCCGAATTGGAACCAAGCTGAAGCCCAACATTCTTACTGCTCTCACCAAGTTCTTCAGGGACAATGAAAAGGTTTTCGCTTGGTCTTACTCAAACAGGACCAATATCTCTACTGACATGATCTGCTAAAGACTCTCTATTGTCCCTTCCTTCAAGTCGGTCACACAGAAGAAGCAGAGCTATGACGCAGAGAGGCAATTGGCCATGCACATCGGTGTCCAAACCATACCAATGATTAACCAAAATAAAAAATTTGCATATCAATGCAATCATATCTAGAATATATGGTCAAATCATTTAAAATAGTTATATGTGCATGCACAGTAGTTTTGGAAGAAAAAGTTCACTCATAGACTATATGATCAAGCTCTGTTCCAAACTGCACGCTCCCCAAGGTCCCTGGAGTAGTATTTCCCATCACAAATGATACTCGAAGGTCACTAACACTACCAATAGCCTCATACTCAAACCTCGTAACTCCCAAGATAAGATACACATCTTGGAAACACAACTCGAGACGATAAACATTTAGAATTACCCTCAAAGGAGCTCTGATCGACCTAAAACCACCACTATTAGATTCAGAAAATTGAAACCTTTCGACCAAGATCGATTTCACCTCAAAATTTGACTCCCATGCCCCTACACACTCTTAGAGAAGGCTGGCATCCTACTTCACGCGCCGCCACGCGTATGACATTAGTTGCTGAAGTCACCTACGAACATTAGCCGCTGATCTCAGTCAGAGCTAATGTGGCACTGCCATTTGTCACTGACATCTGACACCACCTGCCATGTGTCACTGACACCTGACACCACCTGCCATGTTGCACCCACTAACATGTGGCACATGGCACTACCTTCTACCTGCCACGTGGCACCTCTGACATCCTAAGATAATGCCACGTGGCACCACCCAAACCCTACCGCATCGCCTGCTAATGCTGGTGTGGATGCCACGTGGATGACATATGGTAGTTAGGTGGTATCCACTTAGCTGTCACATTAGCCTGCCATGTCACCTTGCTATCAGCCGACCAACAGCACCTAGCTGCCATGTCACGCCACATGGCTACCACATGATCATCCCCTACCTCCCACAGGTCACCATTGGACCTGCAACTCAGGTCCTCGACCCAGTTTCACAACCCGACTAAACTCCATTGTTTTACATCTAATCTTACAACCAACTCCACCATTCGAATAAAAATCTACGCAAGAACACATGTACGATCTCGAAAGAAGGAAATTTTACCTCAAAACCTTCGAGTCAAGTTCAATGCTCATGTCCAAACTTCTAACCCTATTTCTTGGTTACTCCTCATCCAATCTGACAGGTCCCCACCCGATTATACCACAAAGGACCATCAGGCTCTGCTCCCATCTAAAAAATCCCTTGTCAAACAAGGGATACATGCAAAACCCGCTAATTCATGCCTACGTCTCTCGAGCCTTGATCTTTGTGTCGCGACCTTGAAGGATTACAAAATCAAGAAATGTGTGAGTGGACAAAAATGAAACATTTGAAAAACATACTTTGAGAACATACTGTTTTACCCTCTATTTTTCAAAACCATGCATGCATTCGGAAACCACTTTCCTTCGTTTAAAACGAAATCTAGTTTATAACTTCGAAATTAGTGAAAAGTAACCTTACGTCAAAAACATCATTTAATCATCAATGCAACCACAATCCAACATATACCTCACCCAAGTCATTATAATAGAAATCCTGCACAGTTAATCCATAACCAACATCATCACATAACTAACATTAAGTCAACTCAACGTCACTGTACAAACACAATATCAATCATCACATACACACTCGTTCGCTCGACGTCTGAGACTCACATTGAAACAATCAACACGATCATCACACCACTACAACTCACGTCATTACACATCACGCATATCGAGGAACACGTATTCACATCACAACTCAATGTCACACTTCATCACAATACTTCACATCACATATCACAATCTAAAACAACCACTAGAATCTCAAGGATAAGCCCCAAACACAGCTTAAACACAGTTTCTCGTAAAAAGTGCTAGTAAGGCCAAGTTTGTAAAATTGTTCAGAAATTATCTAAAAATCATAAATATTCTCAAAACACGTTATTTCACGTCATAATTCACATTTAGTTCAAAAGGAAATTCGAAATGGGGTTCAAAATATAGTTTACCAAAACCTCAAAAAACGTGCATAATAATACTATTAAAATATTCATAAAATCACCGAAACTTCAGAGAAAATCCCACTCATTTCATTATCACAACAATCGCAGAAAAACACATTTAAAAAATGTAAGTATGCATGCATAAAAGTTTAGGGAATGAAATTTCACTCACACATCGTCCGGAATGTCGAATTCCACTTCGCACGCATTCAAATAAATTCTGGAAATATTAGAAACTATCAAAAACCACACCTAGAGGTCACTAATCATCCCATAAATCCTTTCTTTTAATCCAATAATTTTTTGGGATTTTCAAACGTATTTAAAAAGAACCCTAACCCTTCGGACAGTCAAAGCTACCTTGAAACGGTGTCCAATCAGCTTGAAATCTGTGCCAAAATGTTTGTTAAATTGAATACTCAAACTTTCACGTTGCACGTAAATCGAAAGCACGACTCACGCACCCTCACATGCCCAACAAAGCCTATGCACGTGGGCCCCACACATTGGGGGTACTATAGCATCATCTTCAACCTCGCGCAACCTGACCGACCTACAATTCGGGTCGCCCGACCCAGCGACTTGACTCGGTCCCAAAACACTCATTTTTAATCCTTTTTTCCAATTCAATTCATCTAATGTAATCTACAACAACCCAACAAGAGTTCTAGAACTTTAAATCATGAGAAAACACACCCAACAATTCTGTTTAAAACTCACCAATTCGGATATAGGGTGTTCACCAGCTCAGAGCAACTTCAACGTCCAAATCACGAGCTAAAGGCTCAGTTAACATGCAGGGGCTCCAGAAAATCAATCTCAGCCTTATTTCCAAGATCAGTTCGAAAATTGAGCCAACCAACCATAACCCGAAAACAACCTTCTCGGGTTCCTTATTCTCCCTCACGATCTCAATCTCTCCTTCTTCTCTGTTCCGATTTTCTCTACCTTTCACCTTCCTCTCATCCTCTTCTGCTTATCTTTCGTTCATTTTCTATTTGTTTTTGTTTTTCTTTCTTCTCGGCCGATCACCACAAATCACACACACACAATCACCATTTAAAAACAATCACACACCCACAAGTCGGTGGAAGTGGAAAAAATATCAGACTATTCTAGAATTAGACACTTTTCCACATCCTATTGAATCCTATTGCAAAATGACCAAAATTCCTTTTGTGGAAAAATTACCAAATTTCTCCTACATAACTTTGACCAAAAACGTGTACCAAACAAAGTGTACTCACCTCAAAAACTTGTAACTAAACATCGTGCAGTGCCGTTCTTGACCCATAAAATTGCCATGCGGATTCCAAATTTGGTATGCCATTTGTCTACGTAACCAAAATTCTGAGACCTACATGAGAGGCCTAGGTAAACGTGCAACCAACTTCCCGAGTCAAAAGTCAACATTTGGTTGTTGATCCCTAGCTAGGGGAAAATCATTAATTTACCTTAAATAATGTAAAAAATATGGTCTGGTTTGTTACAACTGCAATCACGTACCATCCAGACATGTCTAAGATCACATCGTATTCCTAAGAACCTCGCCTCTACCAACTGCACAACCTGGTTTTTTTCCAGCCAACTTATTTATCCATATAAATAGTCTCATAACCTCGAGATTTGTAGAGCCTAGCTCCGGACATCCAAGTGCTAACACATCCGAGAATAGTTTACCATGGTAAAATAATTCACAAATATCAAGAACAATAGCACTACAAGTAGGATAGTACCCCAAGCATCACCCATTTGGGAACACCCCTAGCTTTGGTTGCTTAGGAACAATCATAACACAATCACCCCGAACTACGGTTATTTGGAAACTCATCTAGCTTCGACCGTCTGGAAACATACATTTCCACAATAGTAGACATAATCCATGGATTAAATAAAACAAACAATACAATAGAATACAAATCCTACATTCCAAATCAAAACATTACCAAACCAGTATTATACCCAAATACTATTTTCACAAAGAATTGCGAAATAACTATATCCAAAGCTCATCTAATATATGATACTTGACTTAATATCAAGACAACTTATATTCAAAACCTCAGTCTACAACAACAACTTGAGTTCCTTTTGGACTCTCATCTGTAACTATTTCACCTTCCAACTCTTTCGCGAGACTTATTTCCTTAATTTCAACTTCTTCTGAGTTCTAATCGACAATCTTGACTCATCTCTGATTCCAAATTATGGAATATGTCCTGACTCAATAGCCCAAGGTCTATTCCGGCTAAGTCTATCTAGGACTTATATATTCACCTTATCACCAGGCTGTGCACGAGGCTTGCATATTAAAGGCTTGACACTCAATACCTTTGATACCAAGTTGACAAGACTCCTTCCTTAATGATTTTGATATCTGCATCTGGTTCTGCTTTCATATGACAATAATATCCAAATACTGGACTTGCCATCAAACTTCTTAGATAAGAGATACTTGTATTTCATTACTACTCATGCCTCCGACTCCCGTACTGCCCCGATCTTCGTGCAACGGCCTTGGAGCGTTTCCAAAACCATGAGCACGTGTGAGTGGACAAAATAACCTTTAAAAAACATATTTCAAAACATAAGTAAATTACACTCTGTTTTATGGATTCGAGATTAAATTACAAGGATAGTATGTGAGTGGATTTTGATTTTATAAATTATGATGCATTTATAGTTAAATATTTTAATTTCTTTATTGCGCAATTTATGTTGCAATGGTTTGATTATAATTTTGAAACAATTATTTGATGATTTTTTTTTTTTGGAATTTACATGTTTTACGATATTTTGTGTAAACTGTGTTTTGGGTCCAGGCTGGGTCTTGAAAGTGTTTTGACTTTATTTTAAGCCAATGATATATGTTAAATGAGTTTTCTCGGTTTTATGGAGTGTTACCCACGGCCAAAAATCCTCGGATATTATGAGCGCTCAGGCATCTAAAGTACGACTATGTTTCCTGAGGCTGGATATTTGATAAGTTCTCAGATGTCCGAAGCACGACTCCATTTTCCTGAGATTGGTAATGTGATTAGGACTCAGACTTCCAGAGCTTAGCTCTATTTTCCTTGGTCTCTACTCGGACGACCAGAGCTCGGCTTTGTTTTCCTGAATGGTTTGCCTACCAGTAGTGTGGTTTACTTATGGTGACTGATATTCGAGCATCTAGGATTGATTAGTTGTGTTTGATTATCTATGCTTGTGTTTCATTTTTACATTGGATGGTCTGACTTGTTAGTATTGGATTAGTTTTCGTTTGATTTACTGATTTCTGTGTCTAGGAGATTTTATATGATTTGACGAACGTGAATTTCAGGGAAATGTGGGCCATTAGTTTTTAATGCATTATATGATTAGTTGGTCCCACGATCTATGATTTGTTCGATTTAAAATTTGATTGTGTGTTTGTTTACGCTTTATTCTATGCATGCATGTGTTTTAGAAAAAATGAAGGGTAAATGTTCATTTTTCTCGGAAAACGTATTTTAGATATTTATTTTTGTTTACTCGCATTTTTTTTATGGTTTTGATGACCCACTAGTTTGGATTGTTTGTCAAACGGAAGCAAAACCGGGCGCAATTATCAAAATATTTTTGGAATAGGTCCTGTGAAACATCTTCTCTCTTTTCTTCTCTACCCAAACCCAAAACTTCCTCTTTCTTTAAATCCCCAGACAAACCCAAACAAAACAATCAAACCCTGAAGATGAAGAAAAAAAAATGAATATCCACCTCAAAACCCTCTGTTTTCTCCTTGCTTCCTCCGCCCAAATCCAAAAATCTAAACAACACATTACAATTTCCCATCCTCAAATCAAACCCTAAAAGGGTCGTTAGTTTCAAGCCTCTAATGACCTCAATAAAGTCCTACCAAATCGATGACGAAGATTCTGATGATGACATCTTCCAAAATCTTCCATAATGGTCGCGCCCAATAGTCTATCCCAACCCCTCGGCGATGACGTCTTCAATCAACCCTCAATCACCACCATCAAATTATCGTCGTCATATGGCAGGACAATCACATCGATAACTCTGAGCACTTGATAGGTCTTTAATTAAGTATTATTGTATACCCTTTATACTTGTCTTTTAATATTAAAATACTAAATGATTAGAGAAAATAATATATTTTGTGGGAATTTTATAGAAATAAATAAAGCTTGGAACTTGGAGAATTTTGGAGAAAGAATCGTCCCGATCGGAGTTAGAACGGGGAAATTATGGACGAAACAAGATCAACCCAAATTCATATATTAATTCCAACCCAATCCATGAGAAAATCTGCCCAGCCCGCTGCGACATCCAAATCCAATTTACTCAGCCCAGTAGTCCACAAACCTTCCCAGCCTAGCTGAACGAAGACCAAAACCCGCAGCTCATTCGCGCATAGCCCAGAAGCCCAAGTAGCCAAAGCCCTGACCCAATTCCCGCGGGCCCAAATCATCCCCCAGGCCATGAAGCCATCTCCTCAGTTCGGCGCGAGCTTGCCGAACCTCTCACCATCGCTTCGACATGCGCCTCCCGAATTTTACTTCAGCCTGTCAGCGCGTTACGCGCGAAGGCCGTACGGCCTACCCTGCTGGGCCACATCAAAACCCACCTGCTCTTTCTGCCAGTCTCTGTAGAAATCAATCGCTGATTTTTTGCAGCTTGCCACCAATTCCACAACTGCCCTATCAGCTACCATTAGCCGAATTGGAGCTCCTCCATGCCCTACTCCTTGCTAAATCAAACCTGCCCCTTTGGGCAGGTTTGTCAACCTTTTTTTAGCTGAAAATCAGCACTAAACCATCATTTTCCCATTTAATTTTTATTGTAATTTTCATTTAAATTGTATTTTATTTTATGTGAATATTTGTCATTCCTCTATAAATAGGGAGGTCATTTCATTTGTTTAGGGTCCCTCTTTTTTAGTCTTTCTCTTCCTCTCTTAGTCCTCTTTGGAATTCTTTTTTTCTCTCTATTTTGTAGATTTGTTTTGGGACCATTTGTAACTTCTTTAAATTTTCTTCTTTGTTTTCTTTTAATTTTGTTTCTAAATTATGTTCTTTCATTTTGTTTCTTAATTTCATTTCTTCTTGACTTTGTCTTGTGACTTTTCTTTGAGAGCTCTTAGACACATTTTTATATTTTGCTTAAGAAATACTTAGGCCGAATATTTCCGAGACAATTCTAGAGTTTAAGTTTGAATTCTTATGTTTATTGCTCCATCTTCATAAAGTTCATTCTGCTGTCAGATAATTTTATGAATAATATTACATTGTTTCCGTCCACTTTCAGAATCACAAGTTGTTCTTGGGTTCCGAAAGTGTAACTTAGTTCGCTTTACTTAAACACTTGTTATTGTTTCGGTTTTATTTATAAATTCAATATATGTGTTGGTATTTTCTTTCCAACTTTTGTAAATGTGCATACAATCTCCATGTATTTTACTTTTAAAATTTCATTTACTTCATATGTTTTAGTGTTTAACCTTCAATTTAAGGCTAAATGTTTATGACTGTTGTTCAGTGCACTTAGAATAGGGTTGAAGAGATTTAAATATTTGGCGCACATTGAAATAAAAAACGTGAGGTGAATCATATTATAAGTGTTTATGACCGATGTTCGGTGCATTTATAGTATTGAAAAATGTATGCATGTAATTGAGATGATGAAGGTAAATTTTTGTGATTGATTCAATATGAGCAAAATGTTAGAGTGTTGGTGAAAATTTATGTTTGTAGAAAATTCACATGTACAAAGGTTAAAGTAGGAGTAGAATTAATTTCTTAATTTTTTTTACTTGTTTCTTTTTTATTTTATTATTACAATCTTTCAAAACCCCCCATTTCATTCTTTTATTCTTTATTATTTTATTCTTTTTAATTCTTTTATTCATTAATTCATTAATTCTTTAATTTATTAATTCATTTGTTCATTCATTCCTTTATTTTTCCATTCATTAATTAATTCATTATTCTTTCTCACTAACACATTAGAAATATTCGCTAATTTCCCCGGTTAAGAACGATCCCTATTTATCAATACTATATCTACACAAAAAAAAAATTAAATTGCATAATATTCAAATTATGTGTTTATTTAAATGCATAGTTTGAGCCTTATCAATTTTTGGCGCCGTTGCTGGAGAATCATATTATAAGAGATTTAAATGTTTGATGCACATTGAAATAAAAAACGTAAGGTGAATCATATTATAAGTGTATTACCGTTGTTCGGTACATTTATAGTATTGAAAAATGTATGCATGTAATTGAAATGTTGAAGGTAAAATTTCGTGATTGATTTAATATGAGTAAAATGTTAGAGTGTTGGTGAAAATTTGTGTTTTAAGAAAATTCACTTGTACAAAGGTTAAAGTAGAAGTAGAATTAATTTCTTAATTTTTTTTCTTGTTTTCTTTATTTTATGATTACAATCTTTCAAACCCCTCCATTTCATTCTTGTTTCTTTTATTCTTTATTCTTTATTCTTTATTTTTTATTCTTTTATTCTTTTATTCTTTTATTCTTTTATTCTTTTATTCATTAATTATTTAATTAATTCATTCATTTATTCATTCATTCCTTTTTTTTCATTCATTCATTATTCTTTTATTCGTTATTCTTTTCGCACTAACACATTATTAATGTTTCCTAATTTCCCCGGTTAAATAACGATCCCTATTTACTAATACTACGTCTACACAAAAAGGGTTTAAATTGCATAATACTCAAATTACGTGTTTAATTTAATGTGGAGTTTGAGCGTTACCAATTTTTTGCGCCATTGCTGGGGAAATTGAAAATCATTTTTAATGTGTTAGTGTATGTATATAAATTGTGCATATTATACTTGTTTATAATTTTTATTTTTGTTCATATTATATTTGTTCTTAATTTTCATAATATACTTGTTTATAATCTCTATACTTGTTCATATTATATATTTTTTTTTTATTCTTATACATGTACATGTTATACTTGTTCATAATGTTTATCTTTATACATGTTCATATTATACTTGTTTATATTTTTTTTATACTTGTTCATAATTCTTTTATACTTGTTTTTAGTTTATTTGTTCATACTTGTTCATAATTACACTTGTTCATATTTGTACATAAATGTTCATACTTAGTTGTTTATACTTGTTCATAAATTGTAAATTGTTCATAATGTTCATATTTTACTTGTTCATAATTTCTATTTTTATACTTGTTCATAAATGTTCATAATTTTGTATATACTTGTTCATATTAAATTTTTTTATGTAAATTTAAATTCTTATTATACTTGTTCATTTTATACATGTTTATGATTGTACATACTTGTTGATTTTATACTTGTTCATATTTTAATTATTTATGATTGTACATATTTGTTATACTCGTTCATAGTGTTCACATTTTACTTGTTCATAAATTGGATATTATATTTGTTCACTTTTTTTTTCTTTTTTATTTCTTTTAAATATTTTTTCTGTAAATATAAAAAAAATCGTAAAAAAAATTCTTTTTAAATTAAGTATGTCTTTTTCTGTATTTATAAAAAAAAAAATTGAAAAAAAAATTATTGTTTTAAAATAAGGAAAACATTTTCATTACTTATCTTGAAAAAAAAAAATTTAATTTCAAAATTTTCTTAGTCTTAGCTTTATGTTAGTGTAAATATATACTTGTGAATAACTCTTGTAAATATGTTAGTATGAATATATTTTGCAAATATCATTACTTGTACATAAAACCATACTTATGAATAAATCTTGTATTGCATCTTTTACTTGCATCTCTAACTTGCATTGCATTGTTAGTTCGACTTGCATTGCATTGTTAGTTCAACTTGCATCTTTAACTGCATTACATCTTTAGCTCAACTTGCATATTTAACTAAACTTGCATCTTCATCTTTAACTTGCATCTTTAACCTTAACTTGGATTCTTAGTTTAACCTGCATTGCATCTTTAATCTAACTTGCATCTCTAACTTGCATATTTAACTCAACTTGCATCTTTAGCTTTAACTTGCATTTTAACTTGCATTCTTGACAAACTTGCATTTCTAACAAACTAACTTGCATTTTAACTTGCATTCTTGACAAACTTGCATTTCTAACAAACTAACTTGCATCTATGTCTATGGTGGATGGGCGTTAAACTTCAAACGCTTGTTGAGAGGCAACCCAATGTGTTTCCGAGATGTGAAGGAGTCATCATCGCAAATTTGCTATCTTTTAACCCTTTGATAACGCTCAAACTACACATTAAATTAAACACGTAATTCGAGTATTATGCAATTTAAACCTTTTTTTGTGTAAATATAGTATTGGTAAATAGAGATCATTCTTAACCGGGATAATTAGGGAACATTAATAATTTGTTAGTGAGAAAGAATAATGAATAATTTAATAAATAGATTAATGAATGAAAGGATAAATGAATTAATGAATAAAATAATAAAAGAATTAATGAATAAAAAAATAAAAAAATAAAATGAATTAAACAATTAAACAATTAAAGAATAAAAAAAAGAATAAAGAAAAAATAAAAAAATTAAAGAATTAAATAAATAGGGGGTTTTAAAAGATTGTAATCTAAACTACATTTCAACCAAACTAAGAATTAAATTCAAATGAACAATTACATTATTTAAAACTATTCCAAAAATAAACTTCCTTTAAACATAATTTTTACCAACACTCTAACATCATACTTATATTGAACCAATTACAAAATCCTACATTCGTCATCTCCATTACATACATACATTTTTCATACTATAAATGCAACGAACAACAAATTATTACTTACATTATGATCTACCTTGAGTTTGTAATTTAATGCGCCAAACAGCAATCAAACATTAAATCTCTTCGACCCTATTCTAAATGCCCCGAACAGCGGATCAACATTTAGCTTCGAATTGAAATTTAAACACTAAAACATATGAAGTAAAAGAAATTCAAAAAGTAAAACACGTGGAGATTATATTCATACTTACAAATGTTAGAAAGAAAATACACACGCATATATGGAATTATAAGTAAAAGTAAAACAATAACAAGAATTTAAGTAGAAAAAGATGGTTTTTTGTCATGACCCTTCCCAAATCCCCCGGGATTAACAAGGGACGTGCCTGATCCCGCCTGACACGAAGTGTTAGACCAAGGAAAATTCCAACTCTAGCCCTCATCGGGGCTTCTAAAGCATGTCAGGATCGTAGGAGGAGGAGTGTGATGTCTCGTCTCTGCTACAACCCGCATCTGCGTTCAACCTGAAAGGCATTCAAAACATCAAAAGTCGTGGGTGGACAAAAACAATCATTTTAATAAAAACATTTTCACAAAAAGGCATTTATGCCCTTCACTAAAAGCATATGCATGCATTCAAAAACCGTTTATTAAAACGTTCATAAAATCATTTGTCAAACATGTTCTCAAAACCTTTCCAGGGTTCATGCCCGGTTCCCATAAACCGTCATGACCCATAAAAACCTTTCGAGGGTTCATGCCGGTTCCCATAAACCGTCATGACCCATAAAAACCTTTTGAGGGTTCATGCCGGTTCCCATAAATCGTCATGAACCGTAAATCCATTTGGGTCCCCGACCCGAAATCATAAAAACCCATAAATCCATAAAACAATACATATGGGAACTCATCCCAAATCATTCTCAGTGAAGTACTAAAACATCGAATATGGGGTCTCTGCCCCAAACCATTTCCAAAACATAAAACACGGGGTCTCTGCCCCCAAATCACTTTCTGTAAAACCTCATACGTATCACCATACCTATAACCCATCCGCGGCACTTCCGAGAAGATGTCAACTTGGGGAATTGATAGGTCATCAAATAAGCATTATTTTATATTATTTTATACCCTTTATACTTGGCTTTTAATATTAAAATAATAAATAAATAGATAAAATAATTTATTTTGTGTTATTTTTGTTTAAATAAATAAAGTTTGTAATTTGGAGTATTTTGGCGAAAGAATCGTCTCGATTGGAATTTTAACGAAAATATTATGGACGAATTTCGGTGAAATATTACTAAATTAATTAATTAAATTTCATTTTGTTTGTGTAGCCCAGCCCAACAGAAAAAGAAAAAAATAAAAAACAAAATCCATCCCACAATGCGCCAGCCCGTGCGGCCCAATTACATCAGCCCAGAGCTGCAGCCCAGGCGCAGCCCGCCTCCCCAGCCCCACAATTTCCTTCGGTGCGCGCTTGCCGAAGCGCAGTTCTTCTCTTCAGCGCGCGCCTACCGACGACAGGATCTGCTCCCCAGCTCACGCCTGCCGACCAGCCTCTCACTTTCCAGCGCATGCCTGCCGGCCCACCATCCCCCTTCCAGCACGCGCCCACCGAATATTTGGCCATTTTTCAGCTGTTTCTGACAGCCCATTTCCAGCAACATTTCTTTTGTTTTTTTTACATCTTTTCCCCACAAACACCACCCAATCTCATCATTTCACTTTTTAATATTTTTATTATAACTTTTATTTGTTTTTATTTATTTTTTTTAGTGTAATTAGCTTTTCCCCGTATAAATAGGGAGGTCATTTCATGTATTTGGGGAGTCCCCAATTAGTTTCATTCTTCCATTTCTTTCTTAGTTCTTAGTTCTTAGTTAGTTCTTTTGTTTCTCTCTTTTGAGAGACATTTTTGGGGACCATTTTTACTTCTTGTAGATTTTCTTATTAATTAGTTTCCTTTTAATTCTTATTCGTAATTTATGTTATTTTTATGTTATTTTCATTTCTTCTTTACTATTGTTCTTGGTATTTTCTTTCTAACATTTGTAAGTAAGAATGCAATCTCCATGTGTTTTACTTTTTGAATTTCTTTTACTTCATATGTTTTAGTGCTTAAACTTCAATTTGATGTTAAGTGTTTTATCCGCTGTCGGTGCACTTAGAGTAGAATTGAAGAGATTAAATGTTGATCGCTGTCGGCGCATTTAATTATAAACTTAAGGTAAATCATGTTGTAAATGTTTGAAGCATATTGATGTTTGACGCACATTAATGGTTGATGCATTTATAATATTGAAAGATGTATGTAAGTATTTGAGATGATGAAGGTAGGATTTCGTGATTGGTTTATTATGAGCAAAATGTTAGAATTAATGTGATTGTTAATTCGAAATTACTTACGTAAAAGTGTGGGTTTTGTCTATGAAACTACTCTATGGTTTGTAAGTTCTAATTAGCATGAACATTTGAATTTTAATTTTTAGTTAGTGTTGTCTTTAGCTTAAATTACAAATCTTTTCAAAACCCTCCTTTTTATTCTTTATTCTTTTATTCTTTTAATTCTTTTATTCTTTGATTACTTTTTATTCTTTATTCTTTTATTTTTTATTCTTTTAATTCTTTTATTCTTTGATTCCTTTTTATTCTTTATTCTTTATTCTTTAATTCTTTAATTCTTTAATTATTTAATTATTTAATTCATTATTCTTTTATTCATCTCCCACTAACACATTATTAATGTTCCCTAATTTCCCCGGTTAAGAACGATCCCTATTTACCAATACTACATCTACACAAAAAGGGTTTAAATTGCACAATACTCAAATTACGTGTTTAAATTAATGCGTAGTTTGTGCGTAGTCAATTTTTGGCGCCGTTGCCGGGGAAATTGAAAATCATTTTAATTTGTTAGTGTATGTATATAAATTGTGCATATTATACTTATTTATAAATTTTACTTTTGTTAATATTATATTTGTTTATTACCCTTACTTACTTGTTTATATTTTATTTATCCATCTTATTTTTGTTCTTATTATTTTTGTTTATAATGTTCATACTTTACTTATTCATAGTTTCTAATTTATACTTGTTCATACTTTAAATTTATTTCATTAACTTTTTATTCCACTAACTTTTTATTCCACTAACTTTTTATTCCATTAACTTTTATTCCATTAATTTTATTCATTAACTTTTTATTCCACTAACTTTTTATTCCATTAACTTTATTTCATTAACTTTTTATTCCATTAACTTTTTTATTACACTTATTTTATTCTTATGTAATTATTTATTTGGTTATGTCTTGCTAAAATTTAAATTTAAATTTTAAAAAAAAAATTTCGAAATAAATAAAAAAAATATTTGAAAATAATAAAAAAAAAAATCTTATCTTAGCTTTATGTTAGTGTTAATTCATACTTGTAAATAAATGTTGTATATATGTTACTTGTTACCTTTTATACTTGTTCATAACTTTTATATTTCATAGTATACATGCATACTTGTTCATAATAGAATTTCATTTATATTTGTTTATAATTTTCTTACTTGTTATATTATTCTTGTTCATACTTGTACATAATGTTCATTCTTTTTAATTGTTCATAAATGCTTATGGTAAATATTCACTTTTCCTTATTTTTTATTTTTATTTGTAATTAAAAAAAACATAAAATTCGTAAAAAAAAATTAAAAATTAAAAAAATTTCTTTTTCTTCATTTATTTAATTTTTAAATTCAGAAAAAAAAATAATTAAAAAAAAATAAAAAATTTCTTTTTCTTCATTTATTCGTAAAAATATTCATTTATCTTCACTTTGTGTTAGTGTAAATCTAAGTTGTTAAATAAATCTTATACTTATGTTAGTTTGTTAATGAGAAATTGTTTTGTAAATATCATTACTTGTGAATAAAACCATACTTGTAAATAAATTGTTCATACTTGTATAAATTGTTCATACGTAAATTGTCATGTTATATTTGTAAATTGTGCATAAAAAACATACTTGTAAATAGTTATTGCATTCATGCATTAGTCTCAGCTATATGTAGATCACTTGTGCTTCGAAGTTTAGATTTTGATCTTTATCGGCGATGACTCTTTTGTTAACTCTCACCCACGGTAATTGTTAACACTTGAGTCATCTTAATTCCTCTGGAGTAAGAAATTTTCGAGGGTGATGTCTAGGACAAGAGACGGTACTCATAACGGGTTTTGGGTCTAAGAAAATAGCCCTGCCTCTTATGTGTATTCTTTCTAACCTGGTCACTTTTGAAGTTGCCCAAACAGTTGAATTAATCCAAGATATTTACTTGGGCCGCACGGACGTATAAGTCTCCATCTAAACTTTGAAGCTATGTGAACCATATATATCTTTGACTTCCCCCGACATGTAAATATTTTTTATATCTTAATTTACATTATTTGTCATGACAAAGTTAACTTGGATCTTTAGTTTAACTAACTTGCATCTTTCATTCTAACTTGCATTTCATCTTTCATTTAACTTGCATATTTAGTTTAACTTGCATTGCACTCTTCCTCTAACTTACATCTCTTAACTCAAATTGCATCATTAACTTCAATTTGCATATTTAACTTGCATTCTTAACTAATGTACATCTCTGACTAACTAACTTGCATCTCTGTCTAGGCTGGATGGACGTTAAACTTCAAGCGCTTGTTGGGAGGCAACCCAATGTGTTCCCGGGATGTGAAGGAGTCATCAATACAGATTTGCTATCCTTTTACCCTTCACTCTCTTTTATTTTGCTTATTTAGTGTTTTCCTATTATTTTCGTAAATCATCTTCCTTACTTTGATTCTATGTTTAATTACTTCGTATTTTCCTACATTGAGGACAATGTAGAATTTAAGTGTGGGGGAATGGTTTACAATTTTAATTGTTGAAAAAAAAAAATTTAAAAAAAAAAATTCAAAAAAAAAAATGTGAAAAAAATTTTTAAAAGAGAAATTCGTTTAAAAAAAAAAATTCAAAATATATATATTATTGTTTTCTTGAATCTTTCTGTTTTAACTTAGTGTTTTTATGAGTCTTAAGTTGCCATTTAACTTGTCAATGATATAAATGAACAGAAATGAATATGTTATGGCCATAAAGATAATCACTACAACTTGAATTTGTTTGTTAATATTTTGTGATTAAGTGTTATAACTTGAAGATAATGCATGTAAATTGGTACATAAACGAGCATAATAAGATAAGTATGAATCATATGAACCTTATGTGAGCTTTAGAACTTTATATACATCTTTGATGAGTGATTCATAAGTTCTTTGTTTAAATTGATATACATATGCCTCATAACTACTTGCAATAGATTTTAATGAACTCTAGAGTACTAGAACTTATTTTATGTGATTTTCAAAGCTTTTAAGTCAATAAACTCTCTGATTTTGGAAATGATTAAGGCATTAGGGTTAACACCACAAATTCAAACATCCATGTTCCCTATTTTGTGCGCACAAGTTGCGACCCCCTTAGTTTTAACCCTTTTGAGCCCACATTAAGCCTTTCTTTCATCACCATGATTATCTAAACACTTGAGCTTAGTATAGACATCATTTACCCTTGTTCCAAGGACTCGGTTGAAGATATAAAGATTGTGTAAGGAGAAAATAATGATGTTGGAAGACTTTTATGTGAATTATTTGGATTTACCGACTCAAGCTTTATTGTATTGTTGACACATGTTATTACCTTGATATAAAAAAAAATCAAAAAAAATCAAAAAATCAAAAAGAAAAAAATCAAAAAAAAAAAAAGGTTGAGTCTCGATCAAGGTAATAAGGTTTGGTTATGTAATGTTTGAGTTAAGTCCCTTACATTTGTAAATCCGACACAAAGAATGACTATGAGGCCCAACATGATGAAATTAGGCCTATGTTTGAAAGGATGGATTACTGACATCATTGCACTAAGGTTGGGAAGCTATGATACGTTTTGGGAGTCTTTTGAGTCTTGGAACGAATTTGAGCACCACTTGTCCTATATATTCCTTGCCTCTAAACTTAGCCCCATTACAACCTTCGTAAAGACCTTATGATCCTTAAGATGGTAAATTTTGATTAGTGGAGTCAATCACTTGAGTAAGCTTATGGTTTTGGTTCATTTGTGCAAGTATGTTTTGTTTTTATATTGAGGTGTTTGTTTGAGATTTTGCAAAAGTACTTCATTTCGATTATGTGAGTATTTCTCACATACTTTGAGTGCAAACACAAACCCTCACAAATTGAGTGAACTTATGAGTGCATATCCTTGTGAGTTGATTCATACTTGTTTTATTCATGTTGAGATCCATTTCACCATATTTACTCATTATCATACTTGTTGAAGCATTTTGTTACAATGTATTAACTCTTGAATTCCATATGCTTAAACGCTTTAAGTGAAAATCTTTTATGCCATGATTGTAATAATGAAATATTGAGACAAATGGTTAATGGTTTACTTATTTTGAATTCGTAGTTTAATTTTAGTATTTGCTAGGGACTAGCAAAGTTTAAGTGTGGGGGTATTTGATAGGTCATCAAATAAGCATTATTTTATATTATTTTATACCCTTTATACTTGGCTTTTAATATTAAAATAATAAATAAATAGATAAAATAATTTATTTTGTGTTATTTTTGTTTAAATAAATAAAGTTTGTAATTTGGAGTATTTTGGCGAAAGAATCGTCTCGATCGGAATTTTAACGAAAATATTATGGACGAATTTCGGTGAAATATTACTAAATTAATTAATTAAATTTCATTTTGTTTGTGTAGCCCAGCCCAACAGAAAAAGAAAAAAATAAAAAACAAAATCCAGCCCACAATGCGCCAGCCCGTGCGGCCCAATTACATCAGCCCAGAGCTGCAGCCCAGGCGCAGCCCGCCTCCCCAGCCCCACAATTTCCTTCGGTGCGCGCTTGCCGAAGCGCAGTTCTTCTCTTCAGCGCGCGCCTACCGACGACAGGATCTGCTCCCCAGCTCACGCCTGCCGACCAGCCTCTCACTTTCCAGCGCATGCCTGCCGGCCCACCATCCCCCTTCCAGCACGCGCCCACCGAATATTTGGCCCTTTTTCAGCTGTTTCTGACAGCCCATTTCCAGCAACATTTCTTTTGTTTTTTTTACATCTTTTCCCCACAAACATCACCCAATCTCATCATTTCACTTTTTAATATTTTTATTATAACTTTTATTTGTTTTTATTTATTTTTTTAGTGTAATTATCTTTTCCCCCCTATAAATAGGGAGGTCATTTCATGTATTTGGGGAGTCCCCAATTAGTTTCATTCTTCCATTTCTTTCTTAGTTCTTAGTTCTTAGTTAGTTCTTTTGTTTCTCTCTTTTGAGAGACATTTTTGGGGACCATTTTTACTTCTTGTAGATTTTCTTATTAATTAGTTTCCTTTTAATTCTTATTCGTAATTTATGTTATTTTTATGTTATTTTCATTTCTTCTTTACTATTGTTCTTGGTATTTTCTTTCTAACATTTGTAAGTAAGAATGCAATCTCCATGTGTTTTACTTTTTGAATTTCTTTTACTTCATATGTTTTAGTGCTTAAACTTCAATTTGATGTTAAGTGTTTTATCCGCTGTCGGTGCACTTAGAGTAGAATTGAAGAGATTAAATGTTGATCGCTGTCGGCGCATTTAATTATAAACTTAAGGTAAATCATGTTGTAAATGTTTGAAGCATATTGATGTTTGACGCACATTAATGGTTGATGCATTTATAATATTGAAAGATGTATGTAAGTATTTGAGATGATGAAGGTAGGATTTCGTGATTGGTTTATTATGAGCAAAATGTTAGAATTAATGTGATTGTTAATTCGAAATTACTTACGTAAAAGTGTGGGTTTTGTCTATGAAACTACTCTATGGTTTGTAAGTTCTAATTAGCATGAACATTTGAATTTTAATTTTTAGTTAGTGTTGTCTTTAGCTTAAATTACAAATCTTTTCAAAACCCTCCTTTTTATTCTTTATTCTTTTATTCTTTTAATTCTTTTATTCTTTGATTACTTTTTATTCTTTATTCTTTTATTTTTTATTCTTTTAATTCTTTTATTCTTTGATTCCTTTTTATTCTTTATTCTTTATTCTTTAATTCTTTAATTCTTTAATTATTTAATTATTTAATTCATTATTCTTTTATTCATCTCCCACTAACACATTATTAATGTTCCCTAATTTCCCCGGTTAAGAACGATCCCTATTTACCAATACTACATCTACACAAAAAGGGTTTAAATTGCACAATACTCAAATTACGTGTTTAAATTAATGCGTAGTTTGGGCGTAGTCAGGAATACAGCCCCTAGGGAACACATCCCCGATATATGTCACGATATCATCTCTATCCTAGTGTGCACACTACTCGGGGTCTCACTCCGAGTCTTCTCCCAGGAATCTCCATCCGGGAGGTTCTATCTTCTGACCTAGTCCGATCATCTCTCCGGAATCTGGTCCGGAACCATAAACATATGGAGGAGACCATATAAACATATGGAGGGTTCATATACATTTTCAAAACTCTTTCTTTCTTTCTCAAAACATTTCTCCACTGGGCCTCATACCCGATTCATTTCAACAGGATTCCTCGAATCCAATTCTAATCAGTTTCACAGGCCTTGGCCTAAATCCACAGTTCAATATGGTCTCTTGCCCGAATTCTCATTTCACAAACTGAACTGGGACTCAAGCCCGATGTTACAATCAACAGGGCCTCAAGCCCGATACCACGACTAACTGGCCTCAAGCCTGAACCGTAAAGCAACGGGGCCTCAAGTCTGAAACTATAAATCAACAAGGCCTCAAGCCCGATTTCACAACCAACGGGGCCTTAAGCCCGATACCATATTCAAAGGGGCCTCAAGCCCGAGATACAACCAACTGGGCCTCAAACCCGAAGTCGTAAATCAACGGGGCCCTCGCCCCGATCGTATAACTCAAATGGACCCTCGGTCCGATTTCTCGTCAAATCAAATGGACTCCAATTCCGAGAGTTCATAAATCAAATGGGTCTCATGCCCGATTTCATAATTACATATCCAAAACCCGTTCATTAAACCCTCATTGAAAACCTAGCACGTACAAGCATCGTATAAAACAGAAAATCTCGAAATACGTGCAAATACGTAAATCCTAAGCTACCACAAACAAATGCACTCATAACATTACAAAATATATTCTAAAACAATTATAAAACATTTATGCATGCATCCAATTCATAAAACAAGTCCACTCACAGACCGTCTGAAGCTGTACCTCGATACGCGTGTCAAAACGTCTTCCCGAGCCAATCGCTGCCTCCGGGATTCCCGAACCTGTCCAAATTAATTTAGAGGGTTACTAATAGCCTCATTAACCTCTCATTGAAGTCCCATAATTTTTCCAAATTTCTAACTATTTTTAAAGCCGATCCTAAACCTTCGGACAACCCAAACTATATCGAAACGATACTAATAGCCTCACGCGCCCATGCACAGTGTCATCCCCTACCTTCAGCCGACCGGTCCGGTCCATTTTTTCCTGCAACTTGGATCGGCGTGACCGGTCCAGGTCCCTACACGGTCCAATCTTCGTCTGTTTCTTGTCTAATTAATCCTATTCTTCTTATCTCGACCTTAGGAACCTAAACCAATAAACTAGAACCCCTAAAACACACTAAACCCGACCGGTCCAACATTTCCTGTCACGGTTCGATTTTCCAAAACCTCCCCAGAGGTTTCTCAATGTCCAATCTCCCTCAAAACCTTCCTAATAGCTTCCTAACAACCTATTTACTTCATTAGAATCATTAAAAACGGTCCATAATACAAGAAATGGAAAATGAATTGAAAATCGGTTAAACCGATTACCTCGCACGGTTTCCTCCTCCGCCGTGCACGGCGGCTCTGCCTGGGCCAGCCACCACCTCCTCAGTTCCTCCTCTCTGTTTCCTTCACGGTCAAATGGGTTTAAGGGTTTGGTTTTGGGGTGGGAGGATGGATCGGGTTTGGTGGGTTTGGAAATGAAGAAATGATCGATGATGAAGGAATGGGAGATGCATGAATGAAAATGATGTCCAGTGGATAAGTGACACTTGTCACTCATCCATTGGGCCTTGGGATAAATATCTGGGCCCCACTTACTGCCAAAAGTCATCGTCTCGTAAAACATGCAATAGTACGTTCGAACTTCCGTGAACAGTAACTTCTCTGTCGAACGTCCGAATTCGACGTGTCTTCTGTCTACAGATTCCTATCGTCCCGATCTACGTAACAGTCCTTGTCCCTCAGCCATCGGACCTCCTGTTTGATCCTGGTGTGACCAACACGATGAGACCCGCTGGGGGTTCTGGGACCAGCCGCGTGGTGTTTCGGGTTCGCTGGGGCGTGGCCGTTCGGCGAGTATCCTGCAAGGACTAGACACCGGTGTGGTGCCGGCCGAAGGGGCTCCGATGCCTAAGTTAGTATCTGAGTGCCGAGAGGCAAGTAAATACAGTGCTCTGGATCGGTTCTTAGTGTCTTACCTTTGTGAAGGGTTTTGGGGTATTTATAGTAGCCATAACTGCGGTAGGTGGGCTACTGTTACGGGAGCAGGTGGTGCTTGGTGGCTGTGAGCCGTCTGACAAGCCCTGGATATCCGGAGGAGGCGCCAGCTGGAGTCCCAACCTGCCTCCGTCAGGGAGTTGGTGTGGCAGAGTTGGTTAGGTGACTGTCGCAGCCAGCTGTCGTCTGTTCACTGTCAGATGCCGAATGGCGGGTCTGCAGTGCGGTGCCGGTCGGCGGGCCGTGGGCCGTGAGGGTGCCGATCAGGCGATCGGTCGGCGGCCTTCCTGTCCTGGTGGGACCTGTGCTAGGGTGGTCGGTCGATATGGTATCAACATAAGTCCCCTAAGTCTTTGACTGAGGTGGGGTTCCTCGGTCGAGGACTTGATATGTCGGCTGGTACCTGTCGACCGACCTAGGCGGTGCGCCCTGTATCCCTAGTAGCCCCCCAAGTCATGGAGCGAGGAAGTGCACCGTGTGTCCGATTAGCCAAGGAGCCCCGTTGCCGAGTTCCGGAAGCGGCCCACCGTAAAGACCGAAAGATCGTGGAGAGGCGGCCGTGGGGAATGGCGGGGAGACGTCGGTAGCAGTGTGCTTGCCGACGAGGAGGGGAGGCGTGCCGTCGGGAAAGAGGCCGAGAGGCTCCGGTCGGCAGGCGGTATGAATGCATACCGGTGAGCGACGTACGTATGTACGTATGTAGTTGAAAATGTACGATACCGATGGGTATATAGTACAAGGTATTCGTATCCGAAAGGTGGCCGTATCGGCCTGGTGACCGTCAGATCGGAAGCGCGCATCTCGAGGCGGGCCAGGGGCCTATAAAAGGGGCGAAAGCTTTCTGTCTTTTTCACTTTTTGACTCAGAGCATCAGTGGAATAATTGTGAGTGCCGACTGAATTGGAGACTGCCGATCAAGAAGAGGACGCACGGGGAATCAATTCGACCGAGCAAAACGTTGAAAGGTATAATTCCTGCCGTTCGGCATCTATGCTCAGCATGTGTTCCGTAGCGTAGGTGCTTAGTTGTAGCTTCTTTTCTTTTGGTAATTTGTAGATGTCAGAGTCAGAGTCAAACAGTGGATCTGGGGTTAGGTCCCCTCAAGCTTTTGGCGGGGAAACACCGTCCAGTTCGGCAACCGACGGGCCGAGCGGGCGCAGTGGGTCAACGTCCACTAGTGGGTCCACTAGCGGCACGTCGTCGTCCAGCAGTGGTGACAGCCTGGATGAGGCTCTCAGGTTGCCGCGGAAGGAGGTGAGGCAGCAGGGCGGGTGCAGCACGTCGGGTGCCGATCGGCCAAGTGAGAGGAGGACGTCTCCCCGTACGCCCCCCGTCGCCACCGTCGATTCCGAGGCGGAAGGTAGCGGTACGGAGACGAGCTCGCCGATGGAACTAGATGCCGATGGCGTGGTGAAGGTGGAGTATGCCATGGACTACGAGATGAACACCATTCGGCAGTCCGACCTGGACCGGTTCCGGGAGCTGTACAACGTGCCGGCGGAGATTAAGATGACGGTACCCCCGCACAGCAAGAAGCCGAGCAGTCCGCCGGAAGGGTCGACATTATTTTACGTCGATTGCTTTGAACACGGCGTGAGGCTGCCTCTGCACCCGTGGCTCCAGGACATGATGGCGAGGGCAAACCTGGCCCTGGGGCAGCTGAATGCCAACGGCTGGATCATCTTGATCAGCCTGTACACGGCATTCCGATTGGCGGGACTGCCGGAGCCGACCTGGGGGCAACTGTGCGCCCTGTACCGCTTCAAGCGGCAGACCTACGGGTCGGGGTGGTACCAGATGGAGTGCCTGCACAAGAGTGCGCGGGGGGCGTTCATCACTGATGTGCCGACGTCGCAGAAGAGCTGGAGGCATCGGTTCTGCTGGGTAGCGGGGCCGTGGGAAGGGGACATCAGTGGGGTCCGCGCGAGGATTCCCAGTTACTTCCAGTTCGGAGGTTGTTGGTCTACCGTTCGGCTAGTAGGCGTAAGGCGTCAATTGTGGCGACCGAGGCGGAGACTGATGGTGTTGTTGTGTGTGCAGGTCCGTCCAAGGCAACGGTAACAGCAGAGGATTGGGAGGCGTGTAACCTGGTGCGGGAGAAGCTGTCCGACCTGGAACGCAGCCGGTGCGTCCTGAAGCTGCCGTCGAACCTGGTTGCCGTGGGTCTCATCTCGCCACCTGGTGAGCAAGTAGTGCTGAAGTTATAGTATGTAGGCATGCCGGGGCACTAACAGTTTAGTTTTGCAGTGCACCCGCAAGTTGAACAAGCCGCTCAGAAGAAGATGAGCGAGGCGGCGGCGAAGCATGGCTCGGCTGCCGAGGGAAAGGGCAAGGAGCCGGAGGCAACCCCCCCACATTCGCGGAGGAAAAAGACCGTGGCGTTGAAGCCCAGGGGTGCTGGCCGAGAGGAACCCCCGTCGGGGTCCAGTATGGGTGTTCGGCCAAATGGGCCGCCGAAGCCGACGAGGCCTGAGCCGCGGCAAGGTGCCGAGCAGGCGAAGAGTCCCGTCCTGGGACTGAAGCGGCCCCTCATCGGCGGGCTGGACCAAGCCCTGGAGCGCCAGAGGAAGCTGAAGGCGGCGCGGCTTAGGCAGTCTCCTCCGGCGGCAGGGGTGTCGGAGGGAGAGGGCTCCGACCGTCGACGCAAGAGGGAGGCGGCCCTCAAGGCTCCCGAGGCGCCGATAGAAAAAACCAAGGAGGCCAGGGTGGAGATGCCGCCGCCGGCCAAGGAAAGGGTGCCGAACAGCGTACCCGGCATTGCGGCCGTCTTCATGGATCCCGTGGAGACGGGGGAGGTTGTGAGGTCGGCAAGGCCCGGGGAGGCGTGGGTGCCGGTCACACAGCAGGTGCACAGGTCATTGGTGCCGGTTGTCAGTGCCTTTGTGCTCGGCTCCCAGGTGACGCCGGCAGAGATGGAGCAGATCGGTACCGGCTCCCATCCGGGTCGGTTCGCGGCCCTGCTCGCCGAGCAAGCCCATGTGAGTAGTTGCGGGAGTTGGCTTTGGTTTTGGTTTGTATTGATTGGATATATGTTTGCTGACAAGTGTGTATGGTTCGGCAGTGCTTTGGGCAGACCTATGTGGCCCTGCAGAGGGCCTCCCGGCACATGCAGAGGATGGAGGCGGAGCTGGACGTCGCGCGGCAGAGGGAGGAGAGGCTGCGTGCCCGGGAGAAGGAGGGTCATGCTGCGCGGAGGCGGGTTGCGGAGCTGGAGAAGGAAATCCAGCTGGAGAAGGCCCGGGCAGAGGCGGCCGAGAGGGGAATTGCGGACCGGGAAGAAACGGTGCACGCCTTCTCCCAGCAGCTGAACGAGCAGGAGAAAGCCATGGGGGAGCTGCAGGCGGAAGTGGAGCGGCTGCGCGTCCTGCTATCTGCCGATCGGCAGAAGACCCTGGAGGACTTCATGGCGGACCCGGTGTATGCGAATCATCTCGACCTGGCGCTTGCCGAGGTGGAAGATGATTGCGTACAGCGGGTGTTGTACTTCAATCCAGGGGTCCCCCTCAACTTCCCGTGGCTGGATGAGCCCCCCGTGCTGACCAAGACTCTCGCTGGACGGGCAACCGTCGAATGCCGAGGGCGAGCGGCCGGCCGGCGTGGAGAAAGCGGCAGAGGCGTCCACTGCCGACTAGGCTGAGGCGGCAGACGAGGAGGTGGTGGTGGTGGTGTGAGGCCGAGGGCCGTGTAGATAGTTTTTTGTATGGTTTTTTTTTTTTTTTGGTTGTTGTAATCCGGGGGATGCCCCGTGTAGCATGTAGTTCGGATGTTTAAAGAGTAATAAAATTGTTCTTGGCAAAGTTGATATGTAGCGCACTGGGCATTTTTTTCTTTTTTTTTTGTTTGTTTTTTTTTTGAAATGAGGACTACCGATAGGCGAGTACTTGGCATTTTTGGCATATGTGTAGGCATGCCGATCCACGGTCATGACCATAAACCCAGACCGTACTGGTCATAACCACCGAATAAAATTGTAATGAATGTTTTGCGGCGGTATGCAAAGTAGGTGCCGCGTTGGTCACCGGGAGTGCCGATCGGCAATGGTGAATAGGCCACGTTGGAGTTGAGTATGAGGCTAACACTTGGATTGATAAAAGAACATTGTGCCGGAAAGGCAAGTTCGACTGGAGATAGCCAAGTCGAATTACAGTAAAGCATAACGTAATGTACACGGGGTGTGTTCTAATTATGAAATAACTTGAGATGATCCGCGTGCCACGGGTGTGTAAGCAGGCGTCCATCCGCAGTTTGAAGCTCATAGGTGCCTGGTCGACAGATTCGGGTCACGAGGTAGGGGCCCTCCCATGTGGGCCCGAGTGTCCCGTCAGCACGCTCCTTAGTGGTCAAGCTGACCTTGCGAAGGACCCAGTCACCGACCTGGAAACTGCGTTCGTGAACGCGAGAGTTGTAGTAGCGAGCAACTCGCTGTTTGTGTGCCAGGTTGCGGAGGTTGGCTTGGTCGCGGCTTTCCTCAATAAAGTTGAGATTTTGTGTGAGGAGCTCCGTATTCTCCTGTGGATCATAGGATAGGACTCGATAAGAGGTCTCTCCGATTTCCACGGGGACGACGGCTTCCGTCCCGAAAGTCAAGGCGAAGGGTGTCTCCTGTGTCGATGTCCTGTAGGATGTCCGGTAGGACCAGAGAACATCGGATAGGAGGTCGGACCATTGGCCTTTCGGGGTGTCGTGGAGTCGAGCCTTGAGGTTGTGTTTGATGAGCTTGTTTACGGCTTCCACCTGTCCGTTAGCCTGTGGATGTGCCACCGAGGCGAAGCAGAGCTGGATGCCATAGGTGTCGCAAAAGTGTCAGAAACGGGCAGAGTCGAACTGAGTGCCGTTGTCCGTGACGATCGTGTGGGGGATACCAAAGCGACAGATGATGTTCTAGTAAACAAAGCTCTCGACCTGGGCGGCCGTGATTGTTTTGAGGGGCTTTGCCTCGGCCCATTTAGTGAAATAATCCACTGCAACGATTGCGTGTTCGACGCCGCCCTTCCCTCGCGGCATGGGGCCGATGAGATCCAGGCCCCATTGAGAGAAGGGCCAGGGGCTGAGCATGGGCGTAAGGCGCTCAGCAGGACAATGAGGTACAGGGGCGCACCGTTGGCATGGGACGCACCGTTGGGTGATGGCTATATAGTCGGCGCGCATTGTGGGCCAATAGTATCCCTGCCGGAAGGCTTTATGTGTGAGGGACCTGGGTCCGGAGTGGTTACCGCAGATTCCCTGGTGAATTTCTCGGAGCACCGCAATGCCCCGGTCCGTAGGGAGGCACTTGAGGAGGGGGGTGTCGAATCCCCGTCGGTATAGGTGGCCATGTGCCATGGTGTATCGTGCGGACTGGCGTTGGATGCGTCGGGCCTCGTTGCGGTTGGGCGGGAGTTCGGCCATGGTGAGGTACCGGACAATGGGGTCCATCCAAGAGGTTTCCTGTGTTGCGGCCAGGACGGGTTGCTCGTTTGTGCTTGGGGATGCCAAAAATTCGACGGGAACACGGCGGCCTATCTTGTCGTCGATGGAGGAGGCCAGGTGGGCCAGGGCATCGGCGTGGCTGTTTTCCGACCGTGGTACTTGGATGATCTCGTAGCCGCGGAAGTGGCGGAGTAGGGACCGCACTTTTGCCAAGTATCGGGTCATGGAGGTGTCTTTGGCATCATAGAGGCTGTTGATCTGTCGGACAACGAGCTGGGAGTCGCTGTAAATCTGCAGCTGTTGTGCTTGGAGGTCGGTGGCCAAACGGAGGCCAGCAAGGAGGGCTTCGTACTCAGCCTCGTTGTTGGAGGCCTGGAACCCAAAACGCAACGCGTACTCCAGCCGTCCGTGGGTAGGCGTGCTGAGGACGAGGCCGGCGCCGGAGCCGGTATGGCAGGAGGACCCGTCCACGTAGAGAGTCCATATCGGTTTGGCGGGGTCCAAAGTGGACGGGGTTGACGACTTGCAGACAGGAGCGGCGGGTGCCGCGATGTTGGGGTCCGAAGTGTCAGGCATGTGCTGCGTTGTGTTGTAAGTGAACTCGGAAAGGAAGTCGGCGATGACCTGTCCTTTGACAGCCGGTCGCGGGGCGAAAGTGATATCGAACTCACTAAGCTCTACCGCCCACCTGATGAGCCGTCCCGAAGTGTCTGGCTTTTGGAGCACCTGGCGAAGGGGTTTGTTGGTGAGGACTAATATGGGATGTGCTTGAAAGTATGGGCGGAGGCGCCGGGCCGTCACAATGAGGGCAAAGGCCAACTTCTCCAGGTCGTTGTACCGGGTTTCTGCGTCCTGAAACGCCTTGCTGACATAGTACACTGGGAACTCCGCGCCGTCCCGATTGGTGACGAGGACGGAGCTGACAGCGGATGTGGAGACAGAAAGATAGACGGTGAGCCGTTCCCCGGTGGTAGGTCGGGTAAGTAGGGGCGCGGTGCTCATGTAAGTTTTGAGAGCTTCGAAGGCAGCGTCGCACGTCGCGTCCCAGTTGATGCGCCGGCCCTGGGTCTTCATGACCTTGAAGAATGGTAGACACTTGTCTGTCGCCCGAGAGATGAACCGGGTGAGAGCGGCGATCCGGCCAGTAAGGGTTTGGACTTCCTTGAGTGTGCGCGGGGGCGTCATGTCCAGGATGGCCTTGATTTTTTAGGGGTTAGCCTCGATTCCCCGCTGGCTGATCATGTAGCCGAGGAATTTTCCAGACCGGACACCGAAGACGCACTTGGCGGGGTTGAGCCGCATCTTGTATTGCTTCAGGACCTGGAACATCCTGTGGAGGTTAGGTACATGCTGGTCGGCTGTCCGGCTCTTGACGAGCATGTCATCTACGTACACCTCCATGGTTTTGCCAATCTGATCCGCGAACATGAAGTTGACAAACCGTTGGTAGGTGGCACCGGCGTTCTTGAGCCCGAAGGGCATAACATTGTAGCAGTAGACTCCTAGATTGGTGCGGAAACTGGTGTGGATCTGGTCGTCGGGGTGCATCCGGATTTGGTTGTAGCCAGAGTACGCATCCATGAAGCTGAGAAGTTCATGGCCAGCTGTGGCGTCGACCAAAAGATCGATCTTAGGAAGCGGGAAGCTATCCTTCGGGCAGGCTTTGTTGAGATCCGTGAAGTCGATGCACATCCGCCAAGCTCCGGAGGGTTTCTTGACGAGTACGACGTTTGCGACCCACGTGGCGTAAATGGCCTTGCGCACGAAGTGAATGGTGCTGAGCCGAACGATTTCTTCTTGCATGGCCAACTGTCGTTCTGCGTCATAAGTCCGCTGCTTCTGGGTGACTGGTTTGAAGGAGGGGCTGATGTTAAGCCTGTGGCAGATGACATCCGTGGAGATGCCAGGCATGTCGGCGTAGGACCAAGCAAAGACCTCGCTGTTGTCCCGGAGGAATTGGATGAGTTGTGTCCTGATTTCGGGAGCGAGGGTGCTTCCAATCTTCACTTGCCGCTCGGGGTTATGCGGGCAAAGGGTGATCAGCTCCGTATCCTCCACGGGTTGCGGCTGTGAGACAGTGGAGAGGTCGCGCGGGTCCTCGGGGGGACCTGCCCGCATTTGTTCAAGGAGCTCGGAGTCGACAGGGTCGGCCTCGTAAGCAGCCTCGGCGACGGTCATGGTCTCCCGCTTGTTGTATGGGTTGAGCTTTGTCAGGGCGGTCTGATAGCAGGAGCGGGCGGATTGTTGGTTACCGCAGACTTGGCCAGTGCCCATGACGGTCAGAAACTTCATGAGAAGGGCCCGGGTGGAGATGACGGCACTGAGCTGGTTGAGGAGTCCCCTTCCCAAAATGACGTTATAAGCAGTGGGGCAGTCGACTACCAGGAAGGTGGTGATGGCGGTTGCGATCTTGGGCGCGCTCCCCAGGGAGATAGGCAGGGAGATGGTGCCAAGGGGCATGACAGAATCGCCCGAGAAGCCGAGTAGCGGGGAACCAGCATGGGTGAGGTCCGTGGAGTTTATGCCCAACTGGTTGAAAGTGTCCATGAAGAGGACGTTCACAGAGCTACCCGTGTCCACCAGGATCCGCCCAACATCGAAATTGGCAATCTGAGCGCGGATGATCAATGGGTCATCGTGGGGAAAGACAACTCCCCGCTCTTCTTCCTCGGAGAAAGTGATGGGCGTCCATCCTGCCCGGGCGATCTTGGCCGCGCGTCCATCCGTGATGTTGAATATTTGGTGGTTGGATGTCGTGGCGCGCAAGAAGTTCTTCTTAGCCCGATTGGAGGTGCAGGAGGAAGAGATGGTAGGGCCCCCGCTGATTGTGTTGATCTGCGGCAGTCCCTGTCCGGGGCGTGCGTGTTGGAGGAACTGGTTGATCTTCCCCTCCCTTACGAGTGCTTCCACAATGTCGCGGAAAGCCACGCACTCGTCGATGGTATGGCCATTGAACTTGTGGTACTGGCAGTACAAGTTGGATTGGACGCCCGGGCGGGGGCCGGGTGGTCGTGCCCGTGGCTTGGGGATGGTGTCCTCGATGCTCATCAAGACGTTCTCGAGGGAGGTGTTCAGGATTGAATAGGTTTCGTACTTTGAGGCTGGCCCCGTGTAGGGTTTGCCTGCTTGGTGGTGGCCTGATCCCTGCCCCTTGTTGTGGTACTTGTCCCTCCCACGATGGTCGTTGTTGTACGTCCCCTTCCGCTTACCGGAGTGTGAGTCAGATCGGTGATCTGTATGTGCGTTATTGGTCGGCGGAGGCGACCGTGCCTGCCGGTTACTGGGAGGTGGAGGGCGCGAGCCATTTACGTCAGGCCGGGATGCGACATGGGGAGAGTTGAAGTGCTCCGCTTTGGCGTGTATTGCTGCCTGTCGCATGAGTTCGTTGTAATCGTCCCAGCCCTGGGTGAAGGCATGGTACTTGAAGGTGGACTCCCGCAGCCCGTTGCGAAAAGCGCGATAGGCGGCCTTGTCATCCGTCTCGTGGCATTTGGAGTATTCCAGGCTGAAACGAGCGGCGTATTGGCGCAGGGGCTCGCTATCTCCCTGCCGGAGGGTTCCCAAGTCTTCGGTTGTGAGCAGTCGATCCGTCTGGATCATGAACTGGTTCAGGAAGACCGTGTGTAGGCGGTCGAACGGAGTCGATAGACCGTGGTTCCAGGCGATAGAACCAATTGAGTGCGGCCCCAGTGAGGGTAGAGCTAAAAATCAAGCACTGCGCCTCGTCAGAGAGATTCCTGAAGGCGAGCGCTGAGTTGTAATTGTTGATATGGGTGTCTGGGTCGCCTTGTCCATTATATGGAGCAATTTTCAGGGCCTTGACCTCCGTCTCATGGCGGTACCGCATGATGCGGTCCGTGAAGGGACCAATGTTGGGCCGGGGTCTGGGCAGTGTCCCAACCTTGGGTCTGGCGGCCTCCAATTCCCGCACGCGCTGGAGGAGTTCCCGAATCACCTCGCTTGATTGGTCGGGTCGATCTGCCCCAATCGGGTGGTCGCCAATTGGATGATTTGCGCTGCCGCCTCTGGGCTTCTCGGGTTGCACCGGTCGCCGCCCGGACGAGGCTGTGGTTGAGCTGGCGTTGTCCTCCGGCTGGTGCCTGCCGATCGGCGAGGAGGGATTACCCTGGGGTTGAGGGGAGAGCGGTGGGGGCTGCGTGGGTCGGCGTGCCGATCCAGATCGCGACCGGGCACCCTGGGATAGCACGGGAAGGGGCGGTTGCGCCTGGATGCGGGGGTCGTGAGTCGGGTAAGTCAGGCGATTAGCCGGGGCCTGCGTCTGTCTCTTGTCGAGCAGTTCGCGAGCGTCACGGTAGATCTGCGTTCCCGAGGGGCCAGGTTGGTCGGTCTGGTGGAAGAGCAAGCGCCCGGAGGCCTCCGGCCGGCAGGTGTCGCTGATCTCGACCCGGCAGGCGTCGAAACCCCGCCGACGCGACGCAGCGGCCAAGGCCCGTTTGGTTGCCTCCCGCTGTTCCTCCAATTCCTCGCGTGTAGATTGCAGGATGGCCAGGGTGCTTCCGTGCTGCTCCCCCCACACGTGGTTCCTGCTCTCGATGGCAGCATTGCTCTTCCTGAGTTCAGCAACCTCCGACCGGAGGGTTTTCAGCATCTCGAGCACGTCATCGGAAGGTAGGCCGGCTCGGGTTCGGTTGCGGTCTCCCTGGGGTGTGTTGTTGAGCTCACCGTCATCCCGTTCGGCAGACATTGTTCGTCGGCAGCAGGTTGAGCAACGGTATGTGAGTGAGTGGGTGTTTACAATCTTTCCCACAGACGGCGCCAATGTTTGATCCTGGTGTGACCAACACGATGAGACCCGCTGGGGGTTCTGGGACCAGCCGCGTGGTGTTTCGGGTCCGCTGGGGCGTGGCCGTTCGGCGAGTATCCTGCAAGGACTAGACACCGGTGTGGTGCCGGCCGAAGGGACTCCGATGCCTAAGTTAGTATCTGAGTGCCGAGAGGCAAGTAAATACAGTGCTCTGGATCGGTTCTTAGTGTCTCACCTTTGTGAAGGGTTTTGGGGTATTTATAGTAGCCATAACTGCGGTAGGTGGGCTACTGTTACGGGAGCAGGTGGTGCTTGGTGGCTGTGAGCCGTCTGACAAGCCCAGGATATCCGGAGGAGGCGCCAGCTGGAGTCCCAACCTGCCTCCGTCAGGGAGTTGGTGTGGCAGAGTTGGTTAGGTGACTGTCGCAGCCAGCTGTCGTCTGTTCACTGTCAGATGCCGAATGGCGGGTCTGCAGTGCGGTGCCGGTCGGACGGGCCGTGGGCCGTGAGGGTGCCGATCAGGCGATCGGTTGGCGGCCTTCCTGTCCTGGTGGGACCTGTGCTAGGGTGGTCGGTCGATATGGTATCAACACCTCCCAGGTCAAAAGTCAACTTTTGGCTCCTTTTCAACTAAATTACCAAAATGCCCTCGAACTTCCGAACATCATAACTTCTTCCTCGAATGTCGGAATCGAGCGTGCCACCTGTCTATGAACTCGTGACGTCAAGAACTACGTCACAGTCATCGATCAAAGTCCATTTGACTGGCTGAACAAAAAGTCAACGATTTGCCCATTCCAGGCAAAATCATCATTTCCCCCGAACGTCCGCTAATCCTCGTCTAATCTGACAGGACCCGTCCCCGAGGGACATAGATAACCGTGTCTGGTCCTGCTCCCGTCTGAAAAGTCAACTGAAGTTCCAAAAATACCCTTCAAGACTTGCCAAACAAGGGACAACTGCGCCTGTGCCCACTCATACCTCCACCTCTCTAATAGCCTCGATCATCGCGCCACGACCTGGAGGGTCAATAAAACAGAAAAGGTGTGAGTGGACAAAACAAACTTTTATAAATACGTTTACAAAAAAAAACATCATTCTTACCCTCCAGTTTTCACAAACGTACATGCATATCATAAAACATGAGTAATAGTATGAAATCATTCAAGTATGAACAATGGACCGATAAAATCAACATGTTTCTAAGTCCACGTCCACATTTTCCTTAAAACTCATTCTCATCAAATCAATTTAAATCTCATTAAATCCATGGGACTTATTTTCATATCCGATCTCATATAGTCACGTTTATCCCTGCAACACGTGCAAATCAAATAGGCTCAAGGACAGCTCAAAATCCGAGCATCCGCCGCTGTGAACACATCACTAGCTGGCAATCCGTCGCTGTGAACACATCATCAGCTAACAATCCAGATCGTCATGAACACATCACCGACTGATCTCCATATAATCCAGCACATCTGATCTGAGTCGAGTCTCCCTCGGTTGCACGACAACAGACCGTGCTACGTGACCTCTCCGGGGTAAACACTTCCATCCCGAAGGCGAGCGTTATCTCCAGGGTTCATTCCGGGGAAACACATTCCCAACCGGAAGCCCTAATATCCAGGGTGCACTTCGGGAGAAACATATTCCACCCCGAAAGCCCTAATATCCACAACATATCATCATCATAAAAACCAGTGAAAACAGTTGCATTTGAAATCAAAATCATTTTCAATACAAGGTCTCAGCCCAAAACATAATTTGTAAAACTAGAGTCCCGATTATTTCATAAATCCGGAAACCATCAATCTCATCATGTAATCACATGGAAATACAAATCCAATCAAAATCACAAGTTCATTGGGTCTCAAGCCCAAAATCTCATTTTCAAGCAAATCCGTGCAACCGTAAACCCGAGTTGCCACTTTCACGTAAATCCATGAAATCAATCCCTGACTCATAATCCGAGTCCAAATATAATTTTAATTCCTGACTCATAACCCGAGTCAAAACATCATTTTCAATCCCGGGCCTACGCCCAAAATATCAATTTCACAATTTCTCAAAAATCGTACCAAAAATAATATAATAATCCATAAAATCAAGAAATCACTGGATTGAAACATCAATCATGCCAAAGCATATCAAATCATCTAATAAAGCATTTAATACATATATGCATGCATCACGGTTAGAAAACAAAAGTCCACTCACACACACCGTCCAAAAGGCCCGCTTCCGAACTGCACGTTTTTCCGTAAATTTCTGAAAATTGCAATTCCTGTCCAAAATCATTAACAAGGGTCACTAACATCTCAATATACCTCATATAATTTCCCACAATTTTTCTGAGATTTAAATACATATTTTACACGTATATTAAAACTTCGGATACTCAGAACACTATCGAAATGATAACCCATTTCCTCGAAACCAGTGTCAAAATGTTCGTTACATTAAATGGGACAAAAGTCATGTTGACCTCACCTCGAAAATCTTCCTCACGCGCCCCCACGCACCGCCGCAAGCGGATGCGCGTGGAAGCCACGCGCCAACTACGGTAACCTGCACAGTCGTCGTCCCAACCCGTTTCTCTGGTAAACGGATCCTGCGACCCGCGTATTAACCCGACTAGTTCTCTGTCAATTTGACATCAAATCTTTCAATTGATCATTCAAATAGGATCGTTTTAGGTGCAATTACAGTTCTGTAAACTTAATTATAAGATTTCTTACCTTAAACCTTAAATTCGAAGATGAACTTTCGAAGAACATCAGGGTACTGTTCAACCTTCAAAGTTCATCCGTCCCACGTGGTTTCCTTCAATTGATCCACTCAGAAGCTTCATTGGATCAAGAGAAACTCATTTTCGAGTCCAATTGCATCGTTTAATTCCTCTAGAATCACGACTCAATCCTCGAATTTTCTCACCGTAGCCATGTCTGTTCAGAGTCAAACAGACATCAATTCTCTTCATTTTTTATGTGGATTGACTCGAAATAACCTCAGCAAGCTAAATCCAATCGCAATTTGAAGTTTCACAACTCAAAACTTGGAATTCGAATTCTCACCCCAAAATTCAAATTTTCAAATTCTGGTTTCACAATTCTCTCTCTGTCCCCGTGTTTTCCTTTCAATCTCAATCACCTAATTCCCTCACAATTTCTCTCAATTTTCTCTCAAGATCAGCTGTGGAAAGGAAATGATGATGGGGAGAAAACTCTCTCTATTATTGTGTTTGTTCACTGCTCAAAGGAGAGAAAAAAGAAGAAGGTGTCTGATGATGGTTAAGAATAGGGGTGGGCACGGTCCGGTTCGGTACGAATATTGACAATATCCAAACCCAAACCGTTAAAATCTTAACGGTTCGATACAGTTTGGATTCTCTAAAATTAGAAATGAAACCTTTTCGATCCAAACCGTTATTAACGGTTCGATTTGGATAGATAACGGTTTCAAACTGTTTAGCCTATTTAGGTATAAAAAAAATAGCAATAATGAAATTGGATCTTTATTAACCCAACTGATAACAAACATTCCAACCAAAGTAAATGCATAGATAGTTAGATCCAACAAGACAATCTTTAAAATCAAAATACAATGTTTCAATACATCAGCAAAACAACAACAAAAAACATAACAGCACAATGCTGTTATGAAATGCAGCAACAAAATAGCAACAAAAAATATAGTAGCACAATCTGTTATGAAGTACAGTAGCAAAACAGCAACAATAGGAAATACAGCAGCAAAACATCAACAAAATATTAAATACAGCAGCAAAACAGCAACAAGAAATGAAATACAGCAGCAAAACAGCAACAAGAAATGAAATACAGCAGTATAGCAGCAACAAAACAGTCACAAAAAATGAAATATAGCAGCAACAAGAAATACAGCATCTGTTATCTTCAAGCTCTCAACATCAATTCATACTTCTTTTGTCCATCCATTTGTAAACTTCTTCTGAAAAAAAAAATTTTATTAAATTTGAATGCATAAAAATTGCACCAAAATAAAAACAACAAGCTAGGTTACTCATAAAATATAAAAACATACCACAATTATAGGATATCACGACCCATTGCTACTAGAAGGCGTCATGGCCTTTGCTTTAATCATTTCTACATAACACATGCACATCAAACAAATAAAAGTGAACATAACATACAATTAAATTAACCTCAAATTAATAGACCATTAAAACAAATTAGAGATTACCATGCTCGATTGCTTCATAAAATTCCATTTCCTCAATGGTTGGCTCATTTTCTAAGGAAATTGTTGGCGACTTTAACCAGTTTTGTAAGCATATTAAAGCCTCGACCATAGCAGGACTCAAGGAACTACGAAATGAGTTAATTGTACGACCTCCAGTGCTAAATGCAAATTCTGACGCTACTCTAGAAACAGGAATAGCAAGCACATCTTTGGCAATACATGCCAAAATTGGATACTTAGAACTACTCACTCTCCACCAATTTAATATATCAAAATCTTCAACATCTTTTTCAGTAGCATCTAAAAAATATCTATCAATCTCATGACATATAACCACAACCTCATTTTTTTTCTTTCCTTTTTTTCCACTTTTCCTTCATGGCTCTTTTCTTATTACCCCCAAAAGATGAAGACGAACCATCTAACACCATACCACTAATTGAACTAGGACTGGTATTTTGAGTATGATTAACGACCTTTGTTTCATCATAAAACTTATAAAGCTCAAACAAAAGATCTTTCACACCCTTTGTCTTCTCCTCAACATAAGCATTGTTATCCACATACAATTCAGCAATATGCATAGATAAATTGTCCAACTTATACCTAGGGTCAAGCACAAGAGCTATCAACAAAAATTGATTAATACTATCAAGTGAACCCCAATACTTGCCAAATTTCAGTTTCATGTTTTGAGCCATATCTGATAGAAGAAGATTGTTTATCACACTTAATTCTGACAACTCACAATCAATTGCAAACAAGTCATGAAAATTTGTGTGTGAAGTAGCATGTAAAGTGGCACTACTCCTCAAAGTAAAATCATAAAACTCTTCAAGAAACTGACAAACACAGCAACATTTTCCCAATCTTCCTCAGTTGGTGGCATTACCATCTTACTAAAATAACCCTTATAATTCCCATCCTCATCTTCCATCCTATTAAAAGCCTTTTTAAATTTCAAAGAAGCTTCTAACATCATGTACGTAGAGTTCCACCTAGTTGGAACATCTAATACAACAAGACCTTTACTATCAATCTTCTCAATTGAAACACAGTTTTTGAAAATTTCCAATCTTCGTGGGGATGATCTTACATACATAACAGCTGTACGAATACACTTAACTGAGCTATGTAATTCCTTTAATCCATCAGTTACAATCAGATTTACAATATGAGCACAACAACGCATATGCAACTGTTTGCAATCCAACACATTTCCTAAAGGCCAATTCTTAATTTTATCCTTCAAATAACTAACAGCTTTATCATTCGCAGATGCATTATCAAGAGTAATTGTGAGTACTTTTTCTATGCCCCACTCAATCAAACATTTCTCAACTAGTTTCCCAATTGACTGACCTTTGTGATTAGAAATTACACAAAAATTCAAGATTCTCTTATGTAACATCCAATCTCCATCAATAAAATGAGCAGTAAGAACCATCTAGTTTATATTTTGACAAGATGTCCAAGTATCAGTAGTAAGGTAAACTCTATACGCACTAAGCATTGCTTTTAACACTTGCTTCTCTTCAAAATAAAAACAAAGAAAATCTCTTGCAATTGTTCTACGAGATGGAGGTATAAACCTAGGGCATGCAATACTACAAAAATGACGAAATCCTTCTCCTTCTACAAAAATAAAAGGTAACTCGTCAATGACCACCATCCTAAGACATGCAGTTCTATAATCTTCCTTGTTAAATCGCAATGCCCCTAAACTACTAACATTCCTAGATTGATCCTTGGAAAAAACCAGAACTTTTTGGTCTGAACTCGCTGCAGGAACTCTATAAGGATATTTTGAACATAATTTCAAATGATTTCTCATAGGTGATGTCCCACCCTTAATTGAATCATACTTGTAATCATCTTTGCAATACTTACATATTTAACTCTAGTTGGATCAGAAGAATTACCAGTGACATACTCGTCAAAATGAGGCCATACCTCACTTCGCTTTTTTCTTATATTCGGATGCAACGGTGGAAGACCACCACCATCAATTTCATTCAAGGATGCCCCAGCCTCTGCAGTAACTTCAAACTCGAGTGGTTTATGTGCAAGATTAGCATTATCTTGCACAAAACTTGTCACTTCCTGCCAATAAGAAAACAGAAAAATGAAATAAAAGACCAAAACTCAAACTAAATTGACCTAACAATCAAATTAACCAACAACCAAATTAACCAACAACCAAATTAGTACTTACATCTGACATTTTGTACAATGAGTGATGAGCAATGGGCAATGAGAACCAAGGAGACACAAGGGGAAAATCCAGTGACTGACATAAGATAAGTAAAAGGACAAATTACAAAACAAAAAAGACATATGCTTGAAGGAAAACAGTGAACAATAATATCACAGAATGAAAGGTAAAAACATATAGCTCCACAAATATATGTAATAGAGTTTAAGTTTAAGGCATCACAAATATATGTATTATTGTGTGTGTGATGTTTTCTCTGCTTTCTAAGATAAGAAAGGCAGACATGGCTACTGTTGAGAGTTTGAATCTTCACAGCCAAGTAAAAATGTAGATAATCATTTTTCTTGGGAGAAAATTTACCAGAAATTAAAGAATTGAAAATAGAGAGAGAGGGAAAGCTGGCGAGAAGATGCACCCAACAACAACAACAACTACTACATCTACATCATCAATCTTTCACAACTACTACATCTACATCATCACTCTTTCACAACTACTACATCTACATCATCATTCTTTCACAACTACTACATTGAAAATGTATTATGTTATCTTGATTAATAACCTCAAAGCACATATGTTATCTCATTACCTATCAAAAAGATAAGACAAATTTCCTCATTTCCTCATTTCCATTTCACACTCAAACGATAGAAAACTAATAAGTCCAAGGACTTCCCATAGTTAATAAAGAAAGCAACATATGTGCTTTGACATCAACCTCCAATGTATTCTTTATTAAGCTCCTTTAACCTTCAATAAATGTTTGTTCTGCATTTATATGAAGGGGTGAGGAGCTGCCACATACATATATTATTAATCAAGACCTGGTATCTATATGGAGTAAATGGCCTCCCATTAGTAATAAGTTTGAGTCTAGATGGAAATTATATTTAAAGATATCTTATATTTAATTATTTGATTATATTTACCAGGTCTTGATTAATAATATTTAAGTTTGAGCCTGGTATGATGGTATCTATCTGGCGAGAAGATGCACCCAACAACAACAACTACTACATCTACAGCATCACTCTTTCACAAGCACCTTCCATTTTTTAATTATTTTATTTTTCTGTTTGATTTGGTGAAAAAAAACAGAACCCATATGGTACTAAAATTGAATGACAGTAAAAAGGTCGGTTGATTTTTGTGTGTTTTCAAAAATTAAATTAATGGCAGTGGTGTTGGAAGTAACAAGTTCGAGAGAGAGAAAGAAAAACCAGCCAAATCCCACGCAACGAAGAAGAATAAGAGAAGCAAAACAAAACAACACAAAATAGAGAAAAGAAATTTGAGAGCAAAGAAAGAGCAGAATATAAGGTGTCAATCTCTTGGACTGATTCCTTTCAATTGCATCTATCTCTCCCATTCCAAGCATGGGAAAAACCATAAGAGCACCAGAAATTACATTTAAGTACTCAATGAAAATATATACAACTATGTATGTAATACCTACTGAGTTCTTCGTTGCTGTCTTCTCTTTCTTTGATAGTTTACTTCAGATCTGGATACCTGTTGTGATAGTTGGGGGTTCACTCAATTAGAGAGAAATTCAGCTAATTGGGAGAGTTTTTGTGAGTAATTACTACAACTAGGGTTGAGAGTTGAAAAGTGAGAGTGCAAATTTGAGAGTTGAGAGAGCTTTTGTGTGAGTGCGGCTAGGGTTGAGAGTTTAGAAGAGTAAAAATTGAGAGTGCGGCTTGAAAGGTTAGAGTAGTTGAGACTTGAGAGTTTATGGCTTTATGGCAGACTAAATGGTTAGGGTTGAGACTTCAGTATGCGGAAACTAATTGCTAAATGGATGTATTGGGCTAATTGCTAAATGGATGGCCCAATGAGGCAAACCATAGAGGCTCATTGATTAGTTGTTGCCAAATTGTTAAAACTAATGAATTTAAGAATAGCTTTTAAAAATTAATAAATTACTTAACGGTCCGGTTTGGATTTATCGGATTTTCAAAATGAAAATCCAAATCCAAACCGTTACTAACGATGCGGTTTGGATTTTCAAACTGTTTGACTTTTATCCGGTCAAACCAAAACCGTTGGATAAATAACGGTTTGAATTGGATAGGTTAACGGTTTTAACGGATTTATGCCCACCCCTAGTTAAGAATGATGAGGAATGATTAAAGATGATGATGATGATGTTAGATTAAAGATGATAAGGAATAATGATGATGTTTCCCATGAAACATGGACCATAATTTAGGCCTAAAAACAAGGGATGGGTGACACTTGTCACTCATCCAGGTGTCCACAATCAACGGTCACTGTTCACTATTTAATAATATTTTAATCGAAATCTCAGTTCATTTGGTTAATCGATTTCACTCCCGTGACCACAACTTCGTCGTCGAATCTCCGATTTCGGCATGCCGCCTGTCTATGGATTTCTATCGACTCGACCTACGTAACGGTCCTTGGCCCTCGTCCATTGGACCTCCTAGGTCAAAAGTCAACATTTCGCCCTTACCTTTCAAAATAACCAAAATACCCCTCGACTTCCGAACGTCATAACTTCTTCCTCGAATGTCGGAATCGGACGTGCCACTTGTCTATGAACTCGTGACGTCCCGAACTTTGTCACAGTCATCAGTCAAAGTCCATTTGACCGCCTGAACTAAAAGTCAACATTTTACCCACGCCTAGGGGCAAAACGGTCATTTTGCACATTTCGTCCGATTTCACTCAACTAATCCCAGATTAGTCATTCTAAACCACAATTCATTAATATTTAATCCCAATATTCGGGACGGGTCGTTACATAATCCCTGATTAGCCTCGCTAATCCGTCATTAATTCTTAATTAATCCCGCTAATTCGGGACAGGTCGTCACATTTTTTCACAAGAATCACCGAACAACAGCAGAAAGCTTGTGAAGATGGAAGAAGAAATATGAGGAATGCGTTCTTCAAAACTCTTGAATTGCCTTAGAACTACCTAGCCTTAGGTTTTTCATAAGGAAAGTATAAAAATGTAATTAAAGAGAAGTTTAGAAAATTCTAAGAACAAAATAAAGAAAATGAAACTAAGAACAAAAAAAAAAAGAAAAGAAAATGAAACTAAAATAACTAATTGAAAGAAATTACAAATGGTCCCAAAATAAAGAACAAAATAAAAAGAAGATGAACTAAAAGAAGAGAGAAAAAAGAGAGAAAAACTAGAACTAAAAACTAAAAAGGGAACAAAAGGAGGACAATTGGAGACCCTTGTTACATGAAATGGCATCCCTATTTATAGAGGGAGTGCCATAAATATTCAAATACAAATACAAAAAAATATATAAAAATGAAATGATGATTAATGATGAAATTGGGGATGGTTTGGGTTGAAAAGATGGCTGAATTGTGCAGGAAAAACTGCAAAAGGGGAGCAGTTGGAAGCAAGAAAAGGCTGGACTGATTTTCGACCATGAGCTACTAACAAAGCAGTTGTGGAGTTGGCCGAAAGCTGCAGAAATAGGGCAGGTAGATCAGTGTGGCCCTGTAGAGCTGGCGTGAAGTGACCTGGCACGTGCAGGCTGAATTGGAACAGAGGAGGTCGGTAGGAAATGCGCTGACAGGGTGAAGATGTTCGACGCACGCACACCGAATCCGTGTGGTCAAATCGGCTGGCGCGCACCAAACATCTGTGAGTGCTGGAAGTGAGAAGGATCGACGCAGTACTCTGAAATGCGATCCGCGATGGACTGGGATGTGCACAAGTGGTGGATCTGGGCCTGCGCAATAGACTGAAATGGATTTTGGGCGGGACGAATTGTTGGGCTGCAGCTGAATTTCTCAATTTAAAAATTAATATAATTTCACCGAATTTTGTCCATAATTTCTTCGTTATAATTCCGATCGAGATGATTCTTTGGCTAAAACGCTCCAAATTCCAAGTTTTATTTATTTCTACAAAAATATCACAAAATATATTATTTTCTCCCATTGTTTATTATTTTAATATTAAAAGTAAAGTATAAAGGGTATAAAATAATACTTATTTGAGGACCTATCACCCTTCACTCTATTTTACTTTGTTTATTTAATGTTTTTCTTATTTTATTTTTGTAAATTATCTTCCTTACTTTGATTCTATGTTAAACTACTTTCTATTTTCCTACATTGAGGTCAATGTAGAATTTAAGTATGGGGGAATGGTTTACAATTTTAATTGTCCAATAAAATTGTTTTATAAAAAGAATTCAAAAAATAAAAAAAAAATTATTGCTTTCTTGAGTGTTTTTTGTTTTAACTTAGTATTTTTATGAGTATTAAGTTGCCCTTTAACTTGTCAATGATATAAATGAGCATAAATGAATATGTTATGGCTATAAAGATGATCACTACAACTTGAATTTGTTTGTTAATACTTTGTAATTAAGTGTTATAATTTGTAGATAATGCATGTAAATTGGTATATAAACAAGCATGTTAAAATAAGTATGAATCATTTGAACCTTATGTGAGCTTTAGAACTTTATATACATCTTTGATGAGTGATTCATAAGTTATTTGTTTAAATTGATATACATATGCCTCATAACTACTTGTCATAGTTTTTATTCTATGTGATTTTCAAAGCTTTTAAGTCAATAAACTCTCTGATTTTGGACATGATTAAGGTATTAGGGTTAACACCACAAACTCAAACATTCATGTTCCCTATTTTGTGGCACAAGTTGCGACCTGCTTAGTTTTAACCTCTTTGAGCCCACATTAAGCCTTTCTTGCATCACCATGATTATCTAAACATTTGAACTTTGTATAGACATCGATTACCCTTGTTCCAAGGACTCAGTTGAAGACATGAAGATTGTGTGAAGAGAAAATGATGATGTTTTAAAGACTTTTATGTGTATTATTTGGATTTACTTACTCAATTTTGTTGTATTATTGACACATGTTATTATCTTGATATTTGGAAAAGAAAAAACAAAACAAAAACCCCAAAAAAATGTTTTTAGTCTCTATTAAGGTAATAAGGTTTGATTATGTAAAGTTTGAGTTAAGTAGTATATTTTTAAATCCGACACCAAAGAATTAATACGAGGCCGAACATGATGAAACTTGGCCTACGCTTGAAGGAATGGATTATTAACGTCATTCCACTAAGGATGAGAAGCTATGTTACGTATTTGGGAGTCTATTGAGTTTTGGAACGAATTTGAGCACCACCTGTCCTATATATTCCTTGCCTATAAACTTAGCCCCATTACAACCTTTGTAAAGACCTTATGATCCTTAAGATGGTAAACTTTGATTAGTTGAGTCAATCACTTGAGTAAGCTTATGGTTTTGGTTCATTTGTGCAAGTATGTTTTGTTTTTATCTTGAGATGTTTGTTTGAGATTTTGCAAAAGTACTTCATTTCTATTATGTGAGCATCTTTTCTCACAGACTTTGAGTACAAGCACAAACGCTTACAAAATTGAGTGAATTTTTTTAATGCATATCCTTGTGAGTTTATTCATACTTGTTTTATTCATGTTGAGACCTATTTCACCATATTTACTCATTATCTTACTTGGTTAAACATTTTGTTACCATGTATTAACTCTTGAATTCCATATGCTTAAATGCTTTCAGGTGAAAATCTTTTATGTCATGATTATATTAATGAAGTATTGAGACAATCGGTTAAGAGCTTACTTGTTTTGAATTCTTATTTTAATTTTTGTATTTGCTAGGGACTAGCAAAGTTTTAGTGTAGGGGTATTTAATAGGTCTTCAATGAAGCATTATTTTATATTATTTTACACCCTTTATACTTGTCTTTTAATATTAAAATACTAAACAATTAGAGAAAATAATATATTTTGTGGGAATTTTGAAGAAATAAATAAGCTTGGAATTTGGAGCATTTTTGAGAAAGAATCGTCTCGATCGGAGTTAGAACGAGGAAATTATGGATGAAACAAGATCAACCTAAATTCATATATTAATTCCAGCCCAATCCATGAGAAAATTAGCCCAGCCCGTTGCTGCAGCCAAATCCAATTTCCTCAGCCCAGCGGCCCACAAACCTACCCAGCCCAACTAAACAAAGCCCAGAACTAGTAGTTCATTTGAGCGCAGCCCAGAAGCCCAAGTTGCCAAAGCCCTGACCCAATTCTCGAGGGCCCAAATCATCCCCAGCCCGAGAAGCCATCTCTTCAGTTCAGCGCGCGCTGGCCGAACCTCTCACCATCGCTTCGACGCGCGCCTCCCGACTGCAGCCTGCCACCAACTCTTCAACTGTCCTATCAGCTACCCGTGGCCGAATTGGATCTCCTCCATGCCCTGCTCCTTGCTGAATCTTTTGGGCAGGTATGTCAACCTTTTTTCAGCTAAAAATCAGCACTAAACCATCATTTTTCCCATTTAATTTTTATTATAATTTTCATTTAAATTATATTTTATTTTATTTGAATATTTGGCACTCCCTCTATAAATAGAGAGGCCATTTCATTTGTTTAGGTTCCCTCTTTTGTAGTCTTTCTCTTCCTCTCTTAGTCCTCTTTGAAATTCTTTTTTCTCTCTATTTTGTAGATTTGTTTTGGGACCATTTATAACTCCCTTAATTTTTCTTCTTAGTTTTCTTTTAATTTTGTTTCTAAATTATGTTCTTACATTTTGTTTCTTAATTTCATTTCTTCTTGACTTTGTCTTGTGACTTTTCTTTGAGAGCTCTTAGACACATTTTTATGTTTTCCTTAAGAAATACTTAGGCCAAATATTTCCGAGACAATTCTAGAGTTTAAGTCCGAATTCTTATGTTTATTCCTCCATCTTCATAAGGTTCCATTTACTGTTAGAGAATTTTATGAATAACATTCCATTGTTTTCATCCACTTTCGGAATCACAAGCTATTTTTGGGTTCCGAAAATGTAACTTAGTTCCCTTTACTTAAACTTTTGTTTTTGTTTCGGTTTTATTTATAATTCAATATATGTGTTGGTATTTTTTTTCCAACTTTTGTAAATGTGAATACAATCTCCATGTATTTTACTTTTTAAATTTCATTTACTTCATATGTTTTAGCGCTTAACCTTCAATTTAACGATAAGTGTTTATGACCGATGTTCGGTGCACTTAGAATAGGGTTGAAGAGATTTAAATGTTTGACGCATATTGAAATAAAAAACGTGAGGTGAATCATACTATAAGTGTTTATGACCGTTGTTCGGTGCATTTATAGTATTGAAAAATATATGCATGTAATTGAGATGATGAAGGTAAAATTTCATGATTGATTCAATATGAGAAAAATGTTAAAGTTTTGGTGAAAATTTGTGTTTGAAGAAAATTCACTTGTGCAAAGGTTAAAGTAGGAGTAGAATTAATTTCTTAATTGCCGTTACTTGTTTTCTTTATTTTATGATTACAATCTTTCAAAACTCCCAATTTCATTCTTTTATTCTTTGTTCTTTTATTCCTTAATTCTTTTATTCATTAATTCTTTAATTATTTTATTTATTAATTCTTTAATTCATTAGTTCATTTGTTTATTCATTCCTTTATTCTTCCATTCATTAATTCATTCATTATTATTTTATTCATTATTCTTTCTCACTAACGCAGTATTAATGTTCTCTAATTTTCCCGGTTAAGAACGATCATTATTTACCAATACTACATCTACACAAAAAGGGTTTAAATTGCATAATACTCAAATTACGTGTTTATTTAAATGCGTAGTTTGTGCCTTATGAGCACTGCTAGGTGGCACATGCAGCAGTGGGACCTAATCCTAATCGAGAAGGGCAAGGTTCGAGCCTTCTACACGTGTACAAAGTTCTGATCGGATCTTGGCTTTAGAATCCACCATATCTTCGCATCTTCATTTGTACGATGTGCGGAGACCACTTTCGAAATCATCAAATCTCTCTCCACCATCTAAAACCTTTTGTTGAAATTGTTTATTGAAATTGCTTGCATCATAAAGCTCTCTCCATCCTTCTAAAGTTATTAAAATTGTTGCATCATAAATTCCCCCTGCATTAGCTTCCTTGGATTTTATGTAATGGGAGGTGGGGGAAGATGTCAGGACCCACCCCGGTTTCACCCCGAAAACCGAGGTAAACCCTGCTCCCGTCTGACACCCCGACACAACACCAACGTAAAGTACTAAAGTAACACAGTCAGACGCAGGAGAAACTATATGAAGCATTCCGAAGTTAAAGATTTACAGAGCATAGTACTAAATACAAAAGAAAGAAAACCGATAAACTAGGTACACGCACAACGGAAAATTTAAAGCACTCCGGGGTCACTCTCGAGTATTCTATGCCTCCGACGCTGCCTCGACGCCGAAACCCCGCGCTAGCTCCACGACCTGGAGGGCAAGTTAAAAACAGAAGGTGTGAGTGGACCATAAATAATAAAATATTTTCCGAAAACCATTTCATAATAAAACCAGGGTTTTAGCCCTCCGTTTTAAAATCACATGCATAACCCAGTTATCAAAACAGTTATAAATCACGTAAAGATCATCATAAAAACATTTACTGAATCATTATAAAAACAGTTATAGAACTCATATCGTAAGCATCATAAAACTGTACCATCATTATCCGATTAAACCTGTTGGACCTATCCGAGTCTTTAAACTCAATCCAGGCCTCAATAATATCCGAGTCTTTAAACTCCCGAGTCTTTAAACTCAACAGGCCTACAGGGGAAATATCAATATATCCGAGTCTTTAAACTCCCGAGTCTTTAAACTCAATCCGGGTCCGTCCCCCGTCAAATATAATCCGGGTCTTTAAACCCAATAACCAGATCCAGAAAATCCAATCAAAACCGTTTAAAAACCATTGATCCAAACCCGAATCCTAAATCACCGGCCCGAAGCCATTCTGGCATCCAGAACCGTCATTCCGAACCCAAATCCGGAATTCCACTTTTCAACTTTAAAACCAAATCTCGATTCTCGAAATCCGATTTTAAAACTGAAAACCTTAATCCTCAAAATCATGTTCCAAAATCCATTTATAATCTTTGAAAAGCGCTTATGATTTGAAAACCCCAAGTCATGGCATCAAAATCGTAAACAGAGTATTTCTCGTAAAACATGCGGAAAACCGTACTTGCTCGAAAAACGTGTAATTATGTAAACCAACACCAAATATTCAACAATCATGAATTCACAAGTAAAACCATGAAACAAGTAATTAAAAGCAGTTATGCATGTTCAAGTTAAGAGAAAGGGTCCACTCACAGTTAACGGCACGTCACTCGCACCCCGTACGTCCCGTACGTTCCTCAGCTTCCTCGGGAAATCCCGATCCTGTCACAAGTCACCAAAGTACGTCACTAACACGTCTACCAAGACTCTCCTAATTTCCCACAAAAATCTTCGGGTCCTATACGTAATGAACCGGAACCCTAAACCTTCAACCTCGCAGAACTAACTTCAAACGACGTCCGAACAACCCGAAACCAATTCCAATGGACTCGTCACAACACCTAGACCAAAAACCATGTTGACCGTTTTCTCAAACACCGCCGCACGCGCCCCCACGCGCCGCCCAAAGTGGCTGCGCGTGGGCATCACGCGCCTGCTACAGTGTCATCGTCTACCTTGGGTCGACCGGTTCGACTGTACTAAACCGGCGTTCCCGGTTCTCCGCCGTCCGTCCACCAATTCAACTCCTTTCTTCACCATCTTCACCGTCCAGTCCTAAGCAATCCAGTCCCTTCACTCAAACACCTCGACACGGCCCCTACGTCATCGTCCCTAACTCGAAGGAAAACCCCATCATTCCCCTGTTCTTCCTCCCGGCCAACCAGCCACTCCCCCGTCACGAAAACCACCGTAGACAGTTCCTAGGACCTCACTGAGTCTCACCCAACTCACCAAAACTCTCGACTCGCACTCAAAACCCACGACTATCAGTTTGAAACTCGACGGCAAAACAGAGTACTTACACATGGAGAAGAAATTACCTGTACACCGACCACCACCGTGAGCTCAGCTGTGAGGACACGCCTCCTCCAGTCCACCTCCAGCCTTTGAACACCTCCACCAGCCTCGATTGGCCCCGTACACTGCAGCACCACCACTCGAATTCCTCTCTGTTTTTCTGGTTTCCCCGTGAGCTCACATCATACACACAATCACTCCTCACCTCCCAACTTTCTCACTGTCTCCCTCTCAATCTCTGATCACTCCTCACTCACCAAACACACCAACACTCACGATCCACGTCCAACTCCTCTCAATTCTCAGTCTCTGTTTTTCTTCTCAAATACACGAGTACACCCCCAATTACTTGGACCGTGTAAAATCCTGGAATCCACTAGAACTTCCCCACATGTCACCATCCCAAAGTCCCTCTCACAGTATCTTAATCACAGCCGTCCACTTGTCCCAATCTGTTGCACAAATCCCCATGTGCAAAAGACCAAAATGCCCTTCCTTTTAAGCCAAAATTACCATTTTGCTACTACCTTCGTAGACCCGTAACTCACACATCTTAACTCTGATGAATACGTGCCGCCTGTCGTTGAATTCAGGACGACGAGATCTATCTAACTGTCCTAGGTCAACGTGTCAAAACCCGGTCGTACGAAAAGTCAACTTTTCCCCCTACTTAACCAAATTACGCAAGTGCCCTCAACCTTCCGAACATCATAACTTCTTCCTCGGATGTCGGAATCGGCCATGCCACCTGTCTACGGATTCGTGATGTCCCGAACTACATCACAGTCATCAGTCAAAGTCCATTTAACCGCCCGAACTAAAGGTCAACAATTTGCCCGAACTAGGGGCAAAATCGTCATCCTAGCTACTGGACCTATCGTAACCGATGAACCAATAATTAAGCTCACTAATCTCATCTTAATCACGGTCTTAATCCTAACTTCCGGGATGGGTCGTTACAGAAGATGACTCTGTGTGTTGGATATGTTGCTTTTTATATTTTGTTCGCTTCTTCACCAAAAAAGTGATGGGCCAATCCCTCCATTAAGAGGCAGAGAATTACTATAATCTATAGAGTTCCCAAAATTAAGACTTTGATATTCGAAATGCAGATGTAATGGATTTTTCATGGATGTGAGTTTAGGTAGGTTCATTCTTACGCATGCAAACGTGGAAGAACACTTATTCATAGAGAATTCTATGCTCATGAGAATTACCATGAGATTAATTGGAGCCAAATCTTGCGTATGACTATGCGTGGATGGCTTCCCTTCTATAGAGTGATAAGAGAGTTCTTCTTTGTGTGAGAAATATAAAGATAACCTCTTTTGTGAGATAAACTGAGAAAGAGGGATCATCATGAGTGAATCTAAGAGAGAGTTGTGTATCCACCTTTGAGTGAGATTGTATATGTAATTCCATTACTTATAGTGAAAGAATTTTGGAGCTGTTGTCCGAGACTGTAGGTACTTACTTCGTCAAATTTCGGTGTTCACTTTCAGCTTTTTTAGTTCTTCTTTATTTGTTCCTGTTTATTTACTCAATTTATTTTGAGGGTGGGAAAAGTTTGATCCTGATAATTATAATTATCTATTTATTTGTGCATTTTTTCCTAACAAGTGGCATCAAAGCCACACATGTGCATTTTTCGTGATGGCAGAATCGTCAAACTCATCATCCTCAATAATGATCAAACTCACATATTCAAATTATTCAATATGGAGACCACATATGTAGGAGATTCTCTACTGTAAACATTTGTACGAGGTTTTGATGTGCAACAGAGAGAAGCCAGAAGAGGAATATGACAAAGATTGGACTATTCTAAACTGGAAAGCTATTGGAGAAATTCGCCCATGGCTCGACTGAAGTATTTTTCTGTCAGGACCTGACCTTCCTCAGTCAGGACCAGACTCATCTAGTACGATATTGTCCGCTTTGGGCCTCCTTATCCTTGCCCTCGCGGTTTTGTTTTCAAGAGATCACGGCGCAACATCCCAGGGGGTCACCCATCATAGAATTGCATCATCCTCAACTCACTTAACTTTGGAGTTCCAACTAAACGCAAAGCCACTGAGCTCCCAAAAGGCCTCGTGCTAGATAGGTGTGTGCCTACACCTTTAAGGCACACCACCATTCCCTTCCCAAACCATTCCCCTCGTAGGAATGTGGGATCGTTCACTGTTCCCTCTAGGACACTGGTCTTATATTTTCACTATATTTCAAAAGAGACTGATACCTTCCAAATGCTAACAAAATTGGTGTCGATGTACGAGAGGGAACCTTCTTAAAACAAATGATTCTCTCATTCATCGATTAGTGAACTTGATATACAAAGACAATCGAAGTGTTTCTGAACACATGAGCGACTTCCATGAAATGGTGAATCAACTCTCAACCATCAAGTTAGTGCTTAAAGATGAGTTGTTGGCATTTTTGCTGCTTAGTTCTCTACCAGATAGAAGGAACACACTCATGGTTTCCCTTAGCAACTATGCACCTCAAGGTGTCCTTACTCTGCCATTGGTGAAAGATAGTTTATTAAATAAATAAGTAATGAGAAAAGAACAAGGGATATGAACTGAGTCAGATGCTCTTGTTGCAGAGAATCGTGGAAAAAATTCTCAAAGAAAATCTCACAATTGTGACTGCTCTAAAGGCAAGTCAGTAGACCATTCCAAAGGCATAATACAGACCAAGAAAGCAGATAGAATGTTACCATTGTGGTCAGAAAGGTCACATGAAGAGAGAAATATTGAAAGCTCAAAACGAGCAAAGAAATAGAGCCAGTGACAAGAATGAAACCAAGATACAACTGCCACTGCTTCTAAAAGTGATGAGGAAATCACTATTTGTGATGATGGTTTTATTAGTCTAACTTCTCAAGATTCATGTTGGATTGTAGATTCTAGGGCATCATTCCATGTTACTTCCAGAAAGGAGTTCTTCGTATCTGGAAATGTGAGGATGGGAAATGACAAAGTGTCTAAAGATTGTGGGAAGAGCATAAATAGCTCTTGTGACATGTTCTAGACATACATCTTAATTTGATCTCTACCAGCTTGCTAGATGATGAAGGCTACACCAATGTGTTTGGTGGTGGAAAATGGAAGCTCATTAAAGACACTTTGGTGATATGAGGGGGAAAAAGAAGAATACACTCAATATCACACATGCCAAGATTAGCAATCAGCATATCAATGCAGCAACCAGCCAATCAAATTCTGTGATTGGGCTATGGCACATATATTTGGGTCAAATGAGTGAGAAGGGATTGAAAATGCTCACCAAATGAGAGGTATTAATTAGACTGTAAGAAAAAGGTACACTTCTAGATCATCACACTAATTGTTGGCTAGAAAACAACATAGAGCTTCATTTCATTATAAAGATGCACCTAGCAACCCAATATACTGGATGTTGTTTATTTTGAAGTTTGTGGGCCTATGACTACTAACACTCTTGGTGGTGCAAGATACTTTGTTACTTTCATTGATGATCATTCCAGGAAAGTGTAGGCCTTTGCAATCAAAACCAAAGATCATGTCTTTGAAGTGTTCAAGCAGCTCCATGCCATTATTGAAGGTGAAACATACATGACATTCAAGTGTATCTGTTTTGATAATGGTGGAGAGTACATGGGAGACTTTAGTTCCTTTTGCAAGAATAATGGGATCAGACATGAAAGATCAGTTCCAAAGACCCTTCAACACAATGGGTTAGCCAAGAGGATAAATAGAACAATTGTTGAGCGAATACGAAGCATGTTATCTCATTCCAAGTTACCAAAGGGTTTCTCGGGTGAAGAGATGATGACTACAGTGCACTTGATCAATTTATCTCCGTCAGCTCCATTGAATAGTGATGTACCAAATAAGTTTTGGAGCAGTAAACATGTGTCCTATCAATACTTGAAGGTGTTTGGCTGCAGACCATTCGTTCACATCCCAAAAGATTAGAGGTCCAAACTTGATGTTAAATCAAAAGAATTTATTTTTCTGGGCTATGCAGATGAAGTGTTTGGGTACATATTATGGGATTATGTCTACAAGATGATTGTCAGAAGTAGAGATGTGGCCTTCTTTGAAGATCAAACCATTGAAGATATCCAGAAGAGGGAGAAGTCAAACGACTCCAAAGAATATCCAGTTGGCCTATATCCAGTTCCTCAACTCAGCGTTCACAAAAAAAAAGGGAGATGCAATCGAGAACAATAATGTTGAACCTATTGTTAACAACAATAATGATAATGTTGTGACTGAATGTAACACAATGGTAATTCGAGAAAGTGAAAATTGACAATTTTTCCCTAAAAAGTCAACATATTAACTTTTGATTCAGACATTTGTTGGATAGTTTGTGAAGACTGTTTTGAAGGTCTCGGATTTCTGAGTCCTAACTGGTGGTATGTCAAATTTGGAGGTTGGATGGACTCGATACAGGTAAAAAATGACTAAGGGCATAGCCCAAAGCAAACAATATTGTGCTAGGAGAGACAGGCAGTGACACTAAATATATCCAAGAAGATCAAACTCCTGAAAAACCACAACTGAAAAGATCGAAGACAATGAAGCCCAATAACTTCTACTCCCCATACCAGTTTGTTTTGCTGACAAATGCAGGAAAGCCTGAGTGCTACCAAGAAATTTTGACCCATGAAAAAAAGGGGGGAGTGGTTGAAAGCCATGAAACCCGAGTTGAAATCCTTGCATGAGAACCTCACTTATGAAATTTCCAAAGGGAAGAAAAGCACTCAAGAATAAATGGATGTATAAGTTGAAAACAAAAGAAAACATCTCACTACTAATATACAAAGTAAGGTTAGTTGTGAAATGCTTCAGTTAAAAACAAGGAGTTGACTTTGAAGAGATTTTCTCACCAGTAGTCAAGATGACGTCAATCCAAGTAGTGCTTGGTTTGGTTGCTAGTCTGAATCTAGAAGTTGAGCAAATAGATGTCAAGACTGCATTCCTTCATGAAAAATTTGAAGAAGAAATTTACATGGAGTAGCTAGAAGGTTTCAAAGTCGCAGAAAAAGAATACCTAATCTGCCAATTAAAGAAGAATTTGTATGGGCTGAAGCAAGCACCACGACAATGATACAAGAAGTAGGATTCTTGCAGGATCAAACAAGGATACCAGATGACCACTTCTGATCATTGTATCTTTATCAAGAGGTACTCTGATGGAGAATTTATTATACTTCTTTTATATGTTGATTGTAGGTCGTGATAGTGATAAGAATAGTAAGTTGAAGAAATAACTCAGTAAGTCTTTTGCAATGAAAGGCTTATGAATAGCAAATCAGATTCTCAATTTGCATATCTCCCTTGATCGAAAGAATTGGAAGCTGTGGTTATCACAAGAACAATATATCGAGAAGGTGTTGAAAAAAAAAATTCAACATTGACAAGGCAAAATTAGTTATGCCTCCTTTTGCTAATCATTTCAAGCTCAGCAAGCAATGTTCTACTAGTGACAAAGAGAAGGAATAGACGAACTCGGTGCCATATGCCTCATCAATTGGAAGTCTTATGTATATGATGGTATGCACTAGGCCAGATATAATACACACAGTCGATGTTTTTAGCAGACTCTTATCCTAACCGGGTAATGAACACTGAAAAGTAATAAAATGGATTATGAGATATTCAGAGGTACCTCCAAAATGAGTTTGTTTTTTGAAGTGGCAAGCTCGAATTGGTTGGATACACAGATGCAGCCCATGTTGTAGAACTTGACTACAAAAGGTCCACTTTTGGTTATTTCGTTACTCTTTCTGGAGGTGTTGTTTCCTTGCCATCTAAATTATAGAAGTGTGTTGCTCTGTCAACTATAGAAGCAAAATTTATTGCTGCTACATAAGCTTGCAAAGTGTTATTATGAATGAAGAGATTCCTACAAGAGTTGGGACAAGAGCAACAAAAATATGTTCTTCATTATGATAGCTAAAGTGTTATGTATTTGAGTAAGAGCTCAAGTTTCCACTCAAGGTCAAAGCACATTGATATGAGATATCATTGGATTCGTGAAGTGTCAGAATCCAAATAACTTCAAATCGAGAAGATCCATACTGATGACAACGGTTCATATATGATGACAAAGTCTTTATAAAAAGAGAAAAGTACTATGATTTTTCCAGAAGCGCAACTGGTATGATGGAGCCTTCCACTTAAGTCGGGAAGAGGGAAATTGATGGGTCAATCCTTCCATTAACTGGAGAAGAATTACTATAATAAAGTTCCCAAAATGAAGACTTTATATCTCAATGTACATGTGATGGATTGTGCTTGGATGTGATTTTGGGTTGGTTCATTCTTACGCATGAAAACATGGAAGAGCCACTTATTGATGAAGAATGTTATACTCATGGGAATTACCATGAGAATAATTATTGCCAACTCTTGTGCATGACTATATATATTGATTGTTTCCTTCCATCCAGCCCTATTTAAAGGAGAGGGATGAAGTATTCTCAATTATCCTTCAAGCAACAAGTGATCCACCAAAGTGAGAGTGAGAAGAGAGTTCCTCCTTGTGTGAGAAATATAGAGATAACCTCTTTTGTGAGATAAAGAGAGAAAGGGAAATCCTTTTGAGTGAATCCAAAAGAGAGTTGTGTATTCACTTTTGAGTGAGATTGTACCTATAATCCCATTATTCATAGTGGAAAAATGTTGGATCTATTGTTGAGATCGTTAGAGTACTGCCGAACCTCGTTAAATTTCGGTGTTTGCTTTCACCTTTTTTTTTATTTCCACGTTATTTCTATCAGTTTATTTACTCAATTTATTTTGAAGGTGATGAAAAATTTGATCCTAATAATTATAATTATCTATTTATGTGTGCATCTTTGTAGTGAGAGACAAATCGAATTGGGGTTTTTTTTAGGAAGGTTAGGAAAATTGGTGTTTGGGAAAGAAAAAAATATACATGACCTAAAAAACATATAAAACATAATATCAGCTAAATAGTACCACATTTTTTTACGTAGCTACTATTGCAAAACCAGTCAAATTTTCGTTTTTTGATGCATTTTAAAGTTGATTAACGTGTGTTGCTAGTGTATTCTTTTAAATAATAGCTACAAATGTATAAGTTGAAACTTGGAAACCGAAAAAAGAAACTTGGAAATAGTGTATATTTGATATTTAAAAAAAAAAAGAAACAAAACTTGGAAATAGTGTCTTGGTTGTTGAGCATTAAAACACAAAGTGGCAGGTGTCTCTTGTCAGATGGATGCATGTCTAAATGAAAACCCAGACTGTGAGGTCCAATAACTGCCCCACCAAACCAAACCAAAACCGCCGATCAAAACAGTACTAAAAGCAAAGGCCAAAAAACCAAGAAGGACTTCATCGTCTTCATGAATCACATAATATCTATGGAAAGCAGCGGCAGCTCAACTCATGCGGAGCAGGAGCAGCACAGACTAGGCGGCCCCTGCTCTTTTCTTGACCAACTTCTCAAAGCTTGCCTCAACTGTCTCGGACTTCATGATGATCATCCTCACCACCATTCCACCGCCGAGGAAAAGCCGCCGCCGACTGAGGATTATGATCATCATCCACACTCTCCTCCTGTTTCTCCTCCACAAACTGAAAGTGAAATGAAATTCGACGTATGAATTAATACAACAATCTCTATATATATATATATATATATTAGTTGGTTAATTAGTATATATTAATTAATTAATTACATCTATATTGCAGGAAGAGGGGGTTTTAGTGATTGGTTGTGCTAATACAAGCAGGTCATCAGCAACGACTACACCAACAGCAGAAGTAGCAGCTATAATTAGAAGATCATGGAGACCCAATCAGCATAATAAACCACCTTTAACTTCTGGACAAGGTGGTCAGATTAATTAACTCCTTACTCTTCTTATCGGTCTTCATAGTAGTCTAAGTGATCAGTTTGATTCCATTTCTATACTAGTTTAAACCTATTTTGATTTCTTTACAGAGGAATGAATGAATCTACTTCGAATTTAACTTCTATAAAACTAATCATAAACTAGTCCATATCGATGGAGGAGTGTGAATCTTATCAATATTAATTGTGAAATCCAATATGATATCGCTACATATTTTGCTTTCAAGTGCTCTAGCTTAGTTCATTATTAAACTCAATTTTTCCATACCACGTAATTAATTAATTATCATTCCATCACCCCAATATAATAATATTGTTGTTTTTGTTTTAACTTTTCTTTCTTAATTAATTGGTTCTATATATAAAATATATAAATTTGATAAGAGTCCCTAGCTTCATGTCCAATATTGAAACAGTGGGTACAAAAAACATACGAGGAGGCCATTTACTGCATTAATGTATACTGAATCTGTTCCAGAGACTTATTATTCTGACCTGAAATTCCCTTTTCTTTTTTTTTCTTTTTTTAATTTTCCTTTTTGTAATATAAATGTATGGTCATGATTTAATTTGAAAATAATCCAAAACAAACACTACATTTTATAATCCATGCGATATTATTAACATTAATTTAGCTAAATCGGGGATGTATATCTGAATAAGGCACTGTGGAACCATAAATCACTAGAAAATACAAAAGCAGCTACCACGTGGCTCAAAACACTCGTAATGTCGATATTACCCATGGTAAATACGATAACGGCATCACACGATCTCCGCATTAATTCAATATATTTACCAGCTAAATATATTAATTAATCAGATCAATGCCGATAATAAATAACTTCCTAGCGAATTATTTATTAATTAATAAATAAGTGATTACACTCGGAACAATCACTACTTTCTCATTCAACCAATCAGACGCTCCGGTGACTCTTAAGACTTCACTATAAATAGAAGATATCATCTCACTTCTAAAGAGAATCCAAAAACTCATACTGAAACTCTGCCGGTTTATTCTCTCGATTAAACTAACTTTGGCATCAGAGTGTTCTTGGTTGAACCAACCAACCCCTCCCCCCCCCCCCCCCCCCCCCCCCCCCCCCCCGGCCGGAGGCTTCAACCTTAACCTCGTTTGTGTTTTGTTATTGTGTGTAGGGATCAAGAAATAATTCTAGAAGTCCGGACGATTTCTGCATCAATAACTGGTGCTTTCATTGAAAGCCAAATTGAGAAATACTCAATGCATGTTCTTCAGTTTTTTCAAGAAAAACTTCATTATTGTTCATCATTCATTGTTCATCGTTCATCGTTCTTCGTCTATGGCAAGAAATTGAAGAATGAAACAATCTGACAAGCCTACAGCCTTCTTCACAACAACTTATGATAAGAACAACCTGCTCAACGAAATCCCAGAGGTTCAACTGAATCACCCCTAATGGGAATTGCAACATGTCATGTCAAAGCTACTCGGACATCCTTGCCTCTTGCGGATGAGCGACTAGTTAGAAAGGCGTCACAACAAGCCCCAAATTGGCTCCACACTGGCGTCTAAACTTCAGAGCCTTATGAACAACCTACATTATGCATGAGGACACACTCAAGCTCATGAAGAACATAGTGTGACACCTTGCCACCAACGCTCTACATGACATGCACAAGGATGTGATCAAGCCCATGAAGAACGTGAGGTGAAACCTTGCCACCAGAGCTCCTGGCATAAGTCTCAACGCTCCACCCGGCACTCAAGAGGCAGCACCACCCAAGGCTATTAGCTCATGAATGACTCGGGAGGCACTTCGGAGCACTGTCACACGTTGAGTACCACGTAAGAGCCAACGACATCATGCAACCCCCCAAATTGCACACGCATGCTCAAATCAGGTGGACAAGTCGATGAAGGCTCAAGATGTCCTTACTGCTGCAGTGAGGATGACGCGACATACTCACCAACATGCTCACACACTTTGATAATGGTGACCCCAGGAAGTCGACACCACCGGACTCGACGCTACTTTCCCCTTTATCAAGGAATACTTCATACAAAAGAAGTCTAAAAGATGCTGGATCAATGCCTCTAAGGAATCCAATGCTACGATGGTCTGGAAGCGACCTTCGGCACTAGATGCAACCATGCATCATCAATTTTAAATGTTGGACCATGTCCCGTGACACCCCTCGAAGCCTTTACCCTGCAAAACACAAGAAGTCTTCGTCACGTGAAGCGCTCTAAGCCTTTGTCACGTGAAGCGCTCTAAGCCTTTGTCACGCAAAGCATTCCAAGCCTTCGCCTCGCGAAGCACTCCAAGACTTCGCCCCGCGAAGCACTCCAAGCCTTCGCCCCGCGAAGTACTCCAAGTCTTCGCCCCGTGAAGCACTCCAAGCCTTCGCCATACGAAGTATTCTAAGCCTTTGCCACGCAAAGCACCCGAGTCCTCGCCACGTGAAGCACTCTAAGCCTTCACCCCGTGAAGCACACCAAGCCTTCGCCATGCGAAGCGCTCTAATCCTTCAACATGCGAAGCACTCCAAGCCTTCGACATACGAAGCACTCCAAACATTCGTTATGCGAAGCACTCGAAGCCTTCACCACGCGAAGCACTCGAAGCCTTCAACGTGCGAAGCACTCGAAGCCTTCGCCACGCGAAGCACTAGAAGCCTTTGCCATGCAAAGCACTTGAAGCGCTCCAAGCCTTCGCTCACGAAGCACCCCAAGCGTTCGCCCCGTGAAGCACTCCGAGCCTTCGCCATGTGAAGCACCCTAAGCCTTCGCCATGCGGAGCACTTCAAGTCTTCGCCATGTGAAACACTCTAAGCCTTCACCATACGAAGCACCCCTAAGCCTTCACCAATTAAAGCACCCTAAGCTTTTTCCATGCAAAGCACTCCAAGCATCTTCCATGCAAACCACTTCAAGCCTTAGCTTATGAAGCGTCAAAGTGGTCACCCAGCAAAGCAACAAAGACTTCATCCCATGAAGTGCCAGTACCTTGGCTCGTGAAGCATCAAAGTCTTCGACTAAGAGTGTCAACGCCTTCTCCCATTAAGCAATCCACGCACTCACCCCGTGAAGGATCAACGTATTCGTTCGATGAGTGTCAACACCTTCGTTCGAAGAATCAAGTCCTTTTCTCATAAAGCATCAATGCCTTCGGCCGGTGAAGTAGCCAAGCTTTCTCACACAAAGCAACGCATCACTCACGAAGCAACAAGGCAATCGCCCCACAACGCATCAAGGCAATCGCCTCAAGACGCGTCAAGGAAATCACCCCGTGACGCATCAAGGCAATCGCTATGTGACGCACCAACATCCTTGTTCGTCAAAGTTATAATGCCTTCAACTTGCAACCTATCAATATTTGCGCTCCGTGAAGCACCAAAGCCCAACACTGGAAAAAGTTCAAGGAATTCACCTACAAAGGACTCAAAGCACCTCTCCAAAGGGTAAACTATAGCCTTCGCCTTGAAGAGTTAAATCGTCACCTCAAGGAACTTGACGGCTAAGTTCAATGTAGTTAACCAAAAATGAGGAACATAGTACTCAAGAACAATCCCAAGGATGTATAGTTCGTACCCAACCAAATGGACATGCTGGAATTGGAAAAGCTACTAAGGATCACTTCCCAATCCCACCAAGGGGAGCAACAACTGGGTCATGTCATGACAAATCTTGGGCAAATGACTTAGTGCCCGCGACTACAAAATCCAGCACACAACTTCGAGATTCATTCAGTCGTAGATCACTCAATTTTGATCACCCTGACATGAGCTTGATGGTCCTAAAAATGTACGGAAATCAGTTTTTCAATGCCGCCAACGGGACTCAATTCGGAGCTAAAACGAAGTCAGGAGACCAAATTTACTACACAAAGGTCAAATATTCCAAAAATCACAAAACACTCAAAAAAATGGAAGGCTTCTATTAATGAAAATTAAAGAAGTTGGAAATTAACAAGTTGAATGCTCACACATATATTCAACGCTAAGATCAAGCTAAAAGCCAAGAAGAACCATGAAGCTCATCATCAGGACCGGCACGACCTCAGAGTCCCTCCGTCAACCTATAAGCAAGCCTTGGATGCCTTCGATCATCCCATCATGGACTTCCAGTGATGCATCGTCCATGGCCTTCTTCAAGAAATGGGGGCAACCACCTTAGCAGTGCCTATTTGGCATAGTTGGCTTCACAAAAACAATTTCACCACTACTTGACTCGGCGACGGTGCAAAGCAGTTTGACTTTTAACTCTAAGACGAAACAATGGTTTGGTGTCATGTGTCTTCACGCAACTTGACTTCAGTGTCTAGATGATGGCATCTCCAAGCTCTCTTCTTTCAATTAGGCGATGATGTACGACGTCTCGAGCTTTGCAGGGGGGCATGATTGATCCTCCATTCTATGTTCCGCCTTGCTATACCCCATTTTGAGCTCAGCAAGGCCTTAAAGATCAAGTCTCTGGACGGTCATCCGTCATCCAAAGCAACTCCTTGGAAAGCTTCAGTTACTTCATGGTACCACATGCACTTTGCCTCGCGTTATGGGAAGCCTTGCTTTGAAGATGAAGCATATCTCGCCTTGTAGCTGCAACACGCATTGCCTTGTAGCTGGAACAGGCCTCATATTGGGTTGTAACACGTCGCACTCCAAGTGATGGGACTCATCGCCTCGCACTTACAGCATGCCTCGCCTTGCACTCTGTTGCACCTGGTCTGGCACTCTGTTGTACCTCGTCTTGCACTCTGCTGGGTTGTGACACGTCGAACTCCAAGTGATGGGACTCCTCGCCTCGCACTTGTAGCATCCCTCGCCTTGTAGTTGCACCATGCATCGCCTCGCACTTGCAGCATTCCTCGCCTCGCACTCTGTTACACCTCGCCTGGCACTCTACTGCACCTCGCTTTACACTCTGTTGCACCCAGGAAGTAAATATCGCCGGAATCGTCGATATATCGCGATTTCCGGCTAGCGGCACCTAAGAAGGGGGGAAGAAATTGGCCGAAATTTCGACATGATTTCTTATTTTGAACCCACAGATCCTTTTCTGGGATCAAAACGATAAAGATGCACTATTAAATCGTGAAAATCGGACGTAAAACATAGAAGATTGAGTCGGGTCATGCCGTCGGGTCGGAAAACCCAGGTGCCAGACCCGGCTGGAGGTAGGGGATGACTCCTATTTTTTATATTTATATAATTGGCATTGGTTAGTTTGCAAACTCGCTGGCTAGCAGAGTTGGTTGAGTTTTTGTTTGTCAGTTGGGGGATCTTGGGTTTGACCCCCCACAAGGCTACAACTGCTTTTTTTTTTCTTTCCCTTTTTTTATCCATTTGAATTTATTTTTTCCACTTTTCAACAAAGTTTGGGTTTTTTTCTTTTTCATTTTTTGTCCAATTTTAAATATATCAATTACTTCCAATTTTTAAACAAAGTTTGATCTTATTTTTTCATCCTTTTTTTTCCAATTTTAAATATATTTAAACTTATTTTATCATTTTTCTTATATTGATTTTTTTTATGTTTATTGTTATGTTTTTAATATATTAACATTCAATTATAGTAACTCACTTCAATTTATGTTTATATTTAAGATTTTATATTATTAGTCATCGTCAGAATCATATTACATCATATTATTCATCATATATTTATTATATCAAATTCATTTTATAGTTTTTATTAGTTATATATAACCATTATTGGGTATTTAAGTTTTTCCCAAAGTTTCATTCTAAATTTCCAACTTTTAGATCAAATTTCCGTCATTTTTGTTGACCGTAAACGATATCGATACCGATATTTGAGGCGAGATATCCGTAAATTTTACGAGCGATATATCCGTCGATATCGATATTTCAATTCTTGGCTGCACCTCGCCTAGCACTCTGCTGCACCTCGCCTAGCACTCTGCTGCACCTCACTCGGCACTCTACTGCACCTCGTTTTACACTCTGATGCACATCGGCTTGCACTCTACTGCACCTCGCCTCGCACTTGCAGCACTCCTCGCCTTGTAGTTGCATCATGTCTCGCATTGCACTATGATGCATCTCACCTCGCACTCTGCTGCTGTAACAACCCGTTCCGAGAGCCAGGATTAGTAGAGTGATTAAGGTGTGATTAGTGAGGTTAATCAGTGGTTAGGTGGTCCCGAGGGGTCCGGGAACTTAGAATGACGATTTTGCCCCTGGGTCGGGCAGAAATGTTGACTTTTATTTCGGGTGGTCAATTGGGGATTGACCAGTGACCAGGACGTAGTTTAGGACGTCATGAACCCGTAGACATGTGGTATGTTTGATTCCGACATCCGAGGAGGAAGTTGTGATGTTCGGAAGGTCGAGGGTATTATCGTAATTTTGGTAAAATAGGGGGAAAAGTTGACTTTTTGTATAATCGAGTTTTGGTAGGTTGACCTAGGATGGCTAGATAGTTCTTGTCGTCCTGAGTTCGACGACAGGCGGCACGTGTTCATCGGACTTACGAGGCGAGAGTTACGGGTCTAGGAAGTTTCGGTAAAACCGTAAAAATGTGTTAAACAGAAGGGTATTTTAGTCTTTTTGGGTTTATGGGGATTTGTGCAGAGAGAAAGGAATGGACGGCTGGGGTTTAACCAGGTGGGATAAAGATTGAAGGGATGGTGACACATGGCAAAGGGCTAGAGGATTCTGGTGGAATCCTGTGTGTTCACAGCCCAATTATTTGGGTGGAACCGTGCATACCCGTGTTTGTTCTTCGACAAACACAGAGAAACAGAGTGTGAGAATTGAGGGGAATTGATTGATCTGGGTGCAAGGGTGAGTGATTAGCGAGTTGTGAGAGTGGCAGTGAGGCAGGGCGGAGCTGGTGGTCGTGATTTGGCGGTGCAATCGTGCACGGCGGAGTTGCAATCGAAGGTGAGATTCCTGTGCTCTGTTTTCCCGTGGAAGCTCAATTTGAAAGTCGTGAGTCTAGGCTTAGAGTCGAAGTGATTGGAGGTCAGGGTTATGTTCAGGGAGGTCCTAGGAATGATTTGTGGTGGTCGCCGTGACGGGGGTGTCCACGGCGGAGCTCAGTCGCAGAGGGGTGCTCTGTTGCTCTGTTTCGGCCGTGAGCTTCGAACTCAAAGTCGACGAGTTTGGGGCTGAGTCGAAGGTAGAGGAGGTGTGGTCTAGGTTCAGTGAAGCCTTACGGATCGTCTGGTGTTGCCACCGTGACGGGAGGTGACCGGAGTTGAGGAGTCGTGAAACAGGGGGACATTTAGCCGTCTGGTTTTGAGCTTAGTCGACGGGCTAGGGACAGTGTCGAGGTGAACGGAGTTGGGGATTGGATTCGTGGTGTCTGGACGAAGCTGCTGGTGAAGGAAGGGATCGAATTGGTGGCCGGACGGCGGAGATCAAGTCTCGCCGGTTCAGCCTGCGACGGCCGGTTCAGCACAGGTTGAAGGTGGTACTGTAGCTGGCGCGTGGGGCCACGCGCAGCCACTTTGGGCGGCGCGTGGGGGCGCGTGCGGCGGCGGTTGGGAAAGTGGTCAACATGACTTTTGGTCTAGGAGTTGTGTTGAGTTCAATGGAGTTGGTTTCGGGTTAATCGGACACCGTATGAGTTCGGTTCCGCGAGGGAGAATGTTAGGGTCCCGGGTTTTAAGTCTTTGGTTCGGGGAATTTTAAGGAAATTAGGTGGTTGTTTCGTAGACGTCTTAGTGACGTAATTTGACGGTGTTTGACAGGATCGGGATTACCCGAGGAAGCCGAGGAACGGGCTGGACGTTCGGGACGCGAGTAGGGCTCAGTACTGTGAGTGGACCCTTTCTTTAAACTCGAACATGCATAACTATTTTCTATAATTGTCTTATGGTTTTTAATTATGATTTTATGTTTATCGAATATGTTTGGTTGGTTTTACATTATTACACGTTTTTCGAGGAAATTGGTTTTTAGCACGTTTTACGAGGAATGGTTGGTTTCTGGAATATATGCTATGGTTTTGGGATTTCAAAAGATAAGTGGTTTTCAATGGTTATAAGTGGGTTTTGGAACATGATTTCAATGATCAAGGTTTGTGGTTTTAGAAACGGATTTTGGAAATGGGAGTTGGTTTTAAGATTGGAAAGTGGACTCCGGATTTGGGTTCGGAATGACGGTTCTGGATGCCGGAAGGGCATCGAACCAGTGATTTCGGATTCGGGTTTGGATGTAGATTGGTAAATGGTTTTCAAATGGTTTTGGGATTGGATTTGCTGGATCTGGATATTGGGTTTAAAGACCCGGATATATGTGACGGGGGACCGGCCGGATTGGGTTTAAAGACCCGGATTGAGTTTAAAGACTCGGGAGTTTAAAGACTCGGATATATATTGATTTTCCCCCGTAGGCCTTGAGTTTAAAGACTCGGGAGTTTAAAGACTCGGATATGATTAAGGCCTGGATTGAGTTTAAAGACTCGGGAGTTTAAAGACTTGGATAGGTCCAGCAGGTTTGATCGGGAAAATGATGATTTGATGGTCATGGTTTATGATACAGTTTTCTGATACTCATGCTATGGTTTCTTAAGATATTTTATAGTGTTTCTGTTTCTTATGATGTTTTATCACGATTATTTTATAACTGTGTTCATAACTGTTGGTTATGCATGTGGTTTCAAAACGGAGGGTTAAACTCGATTTTCGTGTAAAATGGTTTTGAACTTTTTGTACTTTCTGGTCCACTCACACTTTTGTTTTAAATTGCCCTCCAGGTTGTGGAGCTAGCGCGGGGTCTTGACGTCGAGGCAGTGTCCAAGGCATAGAAGTGACGTGAGGGATCCTAGAAGAGTTTAAAGGCTTCTGTGTGCGTGTACTTTATTAGTTTTCAGTTTTTATTTTCCTTGTAATTTAGTGCTATGCTCTGTAAACGATAAGGTTGGGATATTTGTAGTTACTCCTGCGTCTGACTGGGTTCGAGTGAGTTTTACTTGAGTTTTGTGTCGGGAAGTCAGACGGGAGCGGGATTTACCTCGGGCTTCGGGGTGAAACCGGGGTGGGTCCTGACAGCTGCACCTCGTCTTGCACTTTACTACACCTCGTCTCGCACTTGCAGCACGTCTCGCTTTGTAGTTGCATCATGCCTTGCATTACACTTTGCTGCACCTCGCCTGACACTTTACTGCACCTCGCCTTGTAGCTGCAACACACATTGCCTTGCGGCTTGAACAAGGCTCATGCTGGGTTGTGACTCGTCTCACCTCAAGTCATGGACCTTCATGCCTCCCCCGTTGAAAACCTTGATGTTGGCTCCACCTGCACTTGAAAATGACGCGTCTGTCAATGCGCCAAGCTCGTCTATCCACAAAGCACGAAGAGCATGTCAACTAGAGGAACGTCTTGAAGTCAAGTTCATTATCTGTTGAGGTCGGAAGCTACAACAAGTTTCAGATACGCCACTAGATGGTCTTACGACGGTTATTCCATAAAAATGAGTTCTTCGAGACCCCACCAAAAGTATGTCTTCTTGTATCTTGAAATGATCATCTCGGAAAGTAGAGCACATCACCGCTTGAATCGTTGCAATCGGACATCCAGAGCTATCAGAATCTGTAAAAGATCGAAGTTGAACAAAAGAAAAATAATATATAAAATCTATATTACATACAAAAGCTAAAGCTTTTGTTGATTACAACGTACAAAATGGGCTGGGGCAATGAAAAAAAAAGGTGAAAGTTGTTCCTAATAGCTTAAAAGGAATGACAAAGCTGCCAAGCGACAGCGAAAAAAAAAAAAGAGAAAAAAAAAAACAGAGCCGCTTCAGTGCTAATGCTCCAAGCACCAAGGCTGTGCTATGCTGAGCTGCTCCCGCTCCCATTATTGCGCTAGCATATGCACCATGCCCCTTGCAGCCACCAAGTTGAACAGTCGTTTGGTGCGTTTTTTCCCTACTGTGAGCTAGAAGATAACTTCTGCTCCTTTCTCTATCTCTCTCCTACGGCAGAAAAATGGAAGCTATCAATATCAGCAGAAATATAATTTAAAAAAAAAGGTACACACCAATGCACCACTTCAGCCGATAGCCAAAACGCAACCAACATCAATCTTCTCACATTACTCGCTGTGTTCTCTGCCATCTCTACGACATAGCAGCGCCAAAATCAGCCCAATTTTTATTGGTGACTTCATTCAAAAATTTGGACTGCACAGAGACCTCCAAGTGTGCCCAAGCACACACCAGCGAGCCACCCTCCTGGTATCAAAGCTACACAACTCAATTTTTCTTTAAGGGCTATGTCTTTAAAAAAAAAGACGAAACCCTAATTCCTATTGGGTGCAAAAGTCAACTTGAATTAACATCCTAATCTCTTATGGGCTTCAAGAGTCAACTCAAATACAAGGCTTCAAGCCCCATGCTTCCTATGGCAAACCAAAGCGACATCCAAAGTTGGTTGGGACTTCAATTGCTCAAATGAACATTCAATGCGGAATCCTACTCTCATAATAAAAAAAGATTTATCAGGATCACAATAAAAATTACATCTCTTAGGATTCCCTAAATTCATAAGCGATGTGAGGGCATTTGTGGAACCATAAATCACCAGAAAATTATGCAACTACCACATGGCTTGAAACACTCGTAATGTCGATATTACCCCTGGTAAATACGATAACGGCATCACACGATCTCCGCATTAATTCAATATATTTACTACCTAAATATATTAATTAATTAAATCAATGCCGATAATAAATAACTTCCTAGCGAATTATTTATTCATTAATAAATAAGTGATTACACTCGGAATAATCACTTATTTAATACTTTCTCTTTCAACCAATCAGACGCTCCGGTGACTCTCAAGGCTTCACTATAAATAGAAGACATCATCTCACTTCTAAAGAGAATCAAAAAACTCATATTGAAACTCTGCCGGTTTATTCTCTCGATTAAACTAACTTTGGCATCGAAGTGTTCTTGGTTAAACCACCCCCCTAGGGCTTCAACCTTAACCCCGTTTGTTTTTTGTTATTTATTCTCTCGATAATAAATAACTTGCTAGCGAATTATTTATTCATTAATAAATAAGTGATTACACTCGGTACAATCACTTATTTAATACTTTCTCCTTCAACCAATCAGACGCTCCGGTAACTCTCAAGGCTTCACTATAAACAGAAGACTTCATCTCACTTCTAAACGGAATCCAAAAACTCATACTAAAACTCTGCCGGTTTATTTTCTCGATTAAATTGACTTTGACATCGGAGTATTTTTGGTTGAACCACACCCCCCCCCCCCTCCCCCTCCCCGGGCTTCAACTGTAACCCCGTTTGTTTCTTGTTATTGTGTGTAGGGATCAAGAAGAAATTCTACAAGTCCGGACGATTTCTACATCAACAGGAATTCAATTTCTTAATCGAAATTTACAGTAGCTATATATAAGAATTAATTACAAGTGATATTATCTATTAATGAAAAAAATGAACACGAACTAGTCGGGAGGATCTTAATTATAAAAACCGGTTTAATTATATATGCATGAGTTGGGTTGGTAAACTGCATATTAAGCTACGTACGTTGGACATGCATTTGAAGACACTACAACAAAATAGTATTTGCCCGGTAAAAGGGCTACGCCGAGCCAACCTCACCGTGCGCCGGGCTAAGGTTTTCCTGGCGCCGCTCCGCCAGGCCAACTGCATCGAGCAGGCATCTTCGGGCAAAGGTTTAGCCCGGCGGATGATAATGATCCGCCGAACTAAACGCTAGTCAACGTTTGTTGCCCGGCGTAGTGTTCGCCAAGCAACGTAGTCGGAAAACACAATAACGATCAGGCATGCAAGGTTTGCCCGGCGGAGGTGCGCCGGGCAAGACTATCTGGCCTAGTGGAAGGCTTCACTATAAATAGAAGACTTCATCTCACTTATAAACGGAATCCAAAAACTCATACTAAAACTCTGCCAGTTTATTTTCTCGATTAAATTGACTTTGGCATCGGAGTATTTTTGGTTGAACCACACCCCCCCTCCCCCCCCCCCCCCCCTCCCCGGGCTTCAACTTTAACCCCGTTTGTTTCTTGTTATTGTGTGTAGGGATCAAGAAGGAATTCTACAAGTCCGGACGATTTCTGCATCAACGGGAATTCAGTTTCTTAATCGAAATTTAGAGTAGCTATATATAAGAATTAATTACAAGTGATATTATCTATTAATGAAAAAAATGAACACGAACTAGTCGGGAGGATCTTAATTATAAAAACCGTTTTAATTATACATGCATGAGTGGGGTTGGTAAACTGCATATTAAGCTACGTACGTTGGACATGCGTTTGAAGACACTACAACAAAATAGTATTTGCCCGGTAAAAGGGCTCCGCCGAGCCAACCTCACCGTGCGTCGGGCTAAGGTTTGTCTGGCGCCGCTCCGCTAGGCCAACTGCATCGAGCAGGCATCTTCGGGCAAAGGTTTAGCTCGGCGGATGATAATGATCCGCCGAACTAAACGCTAGTCAACGTTTGTTGCCCACCGTAGTGTTCGCCGAGCAACGTAGTCGGAAAACACAATAACGATCAGGCATGCAAGGTTTGCCCGGCGGAGGTGCGCCGGGCAAGACTATCTGGCCTAGTGGAAGGGCGCGGGGCAATCTTTATTATGTGATCGTTGCCCGACAGACATATCAGCCGAGCCACCGTTTAAATTTTTTTTAATTAATTATTTTAATATTTGAATAATTATATTTATGTAATTACATATATAAATAAATGGAAATAATATTAAAACATGAAAAAAAATTATAATTAAAATAAAATTAAAACTAATATATATAAAAAAATGTAATAATTTTACATAAAAAAAAAAAAAACCTAATAAAGTTCTAATTGTTCGGTGGTGGGTGAGCATCATCCCGGGCAGGCTGCTAACTAGGATCCAACTGGGAGGGTGTGTCATTGACATCAGGCATACGCTGACCCATTTGGGTGAATAGCATTGCAAGCGGTGTATGCATAACTGCCTGTTGGGACTCGAGGCGCGCATGGCCAGCCTTAAGCTCCGTATTTTCAGCTTGAACGGCCTCCAAGTTGCCCCGTAGCTGAGTGACCTCCTTGGGATTGACTCTCTGAGATGAACTCGAGGATCGGCTCGAGACATCTCGAAAGAGCCCCGCTCCCGCATCCCAGACAATTTTCCCGGGTCGTCGACTAAGATGGCGCTCCAGGATGCCAATGTACATTCCGGGATCCGGTAGTTGGTCTTACAGCGGGACCTCAGGTTGTTGCTGGGTCAACTGTTCATGAGTCTGTTGCACGTCCTCTACCATGGCGACCTACAAAGTTGAATAAAGCAATAATTACAAAATTACGTAATTAAAAATGATAAAATATTTAATAACTGAAAATATTGAATTTACGTGAATAGCGTCAGCTGCCTCATTGCCTCACCCGACATAAACCTCCCCCCAGGTTTCTACCTCCGGGAACAAGGACTCAGTCGCACGTCGTGCCTCATGTCGAGCCAACAAGAGGCGCGATCCTCTATGGTGCTCAAGTTTCTTCTCTGCTCGATTCGCCTTGTTAGCCTTCGATTTTACCTGCACATTATGAAAACAAGTATTACTAATACGGAAGTACGTAAATTAATATTAAATAAATATAGAAAAAATAAACTTACTTTAAATTGATTGCTGATCCAATGCTCACATAACCACTCCCACCCCCACCAACTTGTCCCCTAGCATCTCCTCAGGAGGATTTTCCAGGGCCAGAGAATGTGAGCTCCAGTGCTCGTAGTAGGCATGGAGCTCGAACTTTCAGTCAAAATATTGCTTCTGCCAATGTAAGTTGATAGATTCCATTAGAGCGTCGTTGGTCTCATCCCATTCAAAATTAATATGCAATCCAATATTAAAGTATGTTAAACCATAAAAAATTAAAATAAAAAAAATAATAATAATAAATTTTCATACCTGTAAACCAGAACAACAAATGACGAGCTCCGCTGGGGCATATTCTCTGACGGTATCAGCCATCATCTTCGATATGGTGCGAATAATCATCCACATTTCCCGCATCAACAGAGTATGTATGTTGGGGTACGGTCCGGAAAGTCGTTCAACCCACTCCACTTGGATCTTCGCTCCAGTCGGCCTGCTGATCTGCTAGGATGATATTATGATGAGGTTGTGAGAGTAAATGAGAGAGAGCATAATGAGAGAGTTAATGAGGAATGAGGAAGAAGATTAAGAAATGAATACGTTCTGCACTAAATGAAGATTATACTTTTGCCCGGCGCATGGTTCACCAGCTTTAATGGCCCGCTGGGCGTATAATAGGCGCCAACACGCCTTCGCGCCAAACTTTTTTCCGCCGCGGTCCGCCGTACACACTTTGCTCGGCGCATACGTTTCGCCGTTAATAATAGTTGGCCCGGCGGAGGTTGACCACTCGCTGGGCAAACTCTCTCCCTTTACGCGCCAAGAGAACTGACGTTTCCACTCAAGGGTTGCCCGGCGAGTCTCTCTCCATCCGCCGGGCTTAGACCCCTTTACCGGTGAATCTAGATGCGCCGGGCAAACTTTAGACGAACATGGCATATTTTCTTGTAGTGAGATCTCTCTCTTACATGACTTGTTAATTTGTAGCCTCGCACTAAGGATGTGGTAGCAGGACATACATATCAAATTAATACAAAATAATATATATATATATATATATATATAGTTTTCCAGTTTCCAGTAATTTTAGATACATAATTGTACGTAGGTATATATCTAGCTAGCAGTTCCAAGACGTAAAAATGAAAACGTCCATCATCGAATTGAACAAAAGTTGATTGGTAGGACCTAGGACGTGGGAGTATATAAAACTAGAGGATAATTGGGGCGGTGGGGGTGGTGATGATCGAGGTGACGGTGGGAAATCAGAGGAGATGAGGTTGTGTAGGTACATAAAATTTTGTCTGCTTTTACTTGGTATATATAAACTTAAGCCCCACTTTGTACTCTCTAGTATTTACTGGCCGGCTACTTGTCTTCATCTTATTCACTTCTCTTGCAAAAGTAAATCCGGGCAGAATTTCAATGCATGCATGCCCATATCCATGTGTGGCCCATCAGTTTGATGTTTCACTGCAACTCTCACCCTTACCCCGGCCAGTTACCCACTTACCCTTACTACTCACTCCATCAGTGGTTGTCAGCAATTCATCAAGACGCAATAGGTGAAATAGTGCTGTGGGTGATAGGATAGCTATGCCTACTACTACACCCTTCTTCCTAAGCAGCATGTATATTGGCCGCTTTCACACTTACAAGCATTGCATGAAATTTTGAATGATGTTGAACCCCCTATAATAAACACTATATATATATATACATATATGTACGACTTCTCATTTACACGCACCTCGATCTTAGATGCTAACGAAGAAACAATACAATTGTATTGCTTGGAGAGAAATAGAAAAAAGTAATACAAAGTTCCATCTCATATCTCATTTAACTTACAACATATGTAGCAGCATGATATTTCAAGTCTCTTTGATATATTTTACTTATAATGTTACCTACTTTGTTCCTTTTAATTCTCCTCTTCTCTCTTTACAAAGATGATATTAAGAATAGGCACGAATCCATTAAAATTGCTAACTGATCTGCTTCAAACTATTATTTATCCAACGGTTTAAATTTGACTTGATAAAAGTTAATCGATTTGATATCCAAACCGCTCCGTTAGTAACGGTTTGAATTTGAATTTTTCATTTTGAAAATCAATAAAATCCAAATCGAACCATTAAATAATATATGAATAAAAAAATTAAATCTATTATTTATACAAAATAAAAATAATATAGTTAAAAGGATATCCAGATATACTCAAATAAATAAATATATATATATATATCCAGATAAGAGTATAATAAAATATTATTAAGTGATAATATTTGTTTGATAAATCTTAATACAGTGGTAATGTTTACAATTCAATCATTCACAAGCTTAATATACAAAATTTGTGTATTGGTTATTCTGCTATTTTTGTATCATTTTTTTAATATCCTTGATTTTTTATGCCTAAATGGTTTCAAACTATTTTGATCCAACCGAACCGTTAGTAACGATTTCGATCGAAACAATTTAATTTCTAATTTTAGAAAATTCAAACCGTATCGAACCATTAAGATTTTAACGGTTTGGATTTTGATATTACCAATATCCGTATTGAACCACACTATAGCCACCTCTAGATGTTATGCATGGGACGTAACTATATCCTCACAATTTCCATGCTATTTATTTCATATGAATTTGATTTTTTATTTAGTGTTCCATTGTGAATGGTGCGGTATTACCATTAAGATTTGGATTGAAATGGTTTAATTTTTAATTTTAGAAAATCCAAACTGTATCGGACCATTAAGAATTTAACGGTTTGGATTTGGATATTGTCAATATTTGTATTGAACCGCACTATACTTACCCCTAAATGTTATGCTACAAAATAATTGTATCCTCACTATGTCCATGCAAATTATTTCATATGAATTTGATTTGTTATTTAGTGTTCCATGTTGAACAGTGCAGTATTACTGCCCATCAAAGATGGTTAAATGGATAATTTTGATGGCATAAGTAGATCCTTACCTAATATGGGTACTAATGGGCATTCTACCCATTTATGCTCATCTCTAATTTTAGAGGGTTTTCCCATACCCTACCCTTTGGAAAAAGGGTATCCATGACAAATTAATTTATTTATGTGCTTTTCAATTCTTGTGACGACCCGAAAATTCAAAAAAGGTATTATCGAGAGCTTGGAAAGGGAATTCACGCTTTTGCCTTTATTTTACGAGGTTAAAAGTTGACTTTTTATTCTAAGTACTTTTTGTACATTTCATGAAGACCATTGTGTAGGTCTCAAAGTTCTGAATATGTAGACATGCGACATGTCGAATATGGAGTTTTGACAGAATTGTTATAGGTCTAGAATACCTAGGGGAATTTTGGTACTTTGGACTAGGGGCATTTTGGTCTTTTAAGTAGAAATGGTGAGTCAGCATGTTTGCTGTGTCTAAGTGGGATGGTGACAAGTGCCACCATCCTGGTAAGGTTAGTGGCATGTTATTGTGCTAACAGTGTGCGTGTGTGCGTGTGTGCGTGTGTGCGTGTGCGCGAGTCAAGGATATGTGTGTTTGCAACCCAAAAATTGATGGGCTTTCGATGAGCCAAAAGCTATGAGAGAAGATAACAGAGCTAAGGAAGGGAGCAGAACTGAATAAGGGAAGTAGAAGAGAAAGGGAAGAAAACTAGAGAAAGGGTCAAGGAAGAAATTTCCAAACACAGAAACTCGAAACTTAAACCCGCTCCTTTTGAAATCGAACTCTGGGATTTTACGATTGAAACACTAAATTGAGGTGCCTAGTAGCTGGCTGAGATTCTCAAGGTTAGAACGAGTAAGGAAATTGTTGGAATTGGACGTAGGTAGGGCATGTAATGTAGGTTTGAGGATAGGCCAAAAGCTTCAATCTCAGGTTCTAAATTGAGGTAAGGATTACACATTTTGGAATCATAAAACTATTTATGGGTTCGAATAGATGCCATTTGATGACTTAAGTTTGGAAATTGGTGCAGAAATGGCTGAGATGTGGTCAACACGAGTTTTTATGATTTCGATGTTACAGAGATTTTGACATGAGTATCGGGTCGATCAGATATCGTCTCGAGGTAGTTTTGTGTGTCCGAAGTGTGTATGTTATGTTATAAGTACGTTAATTATCCTGAAAATAAGGGGATATAAATGTGAGAATATTTGGGGTGTTAGTGACCCTTAATGTGGTTTTTTTGACAGAATAGGCGACTCCTAGAATCTCTTAAGAGCCTACAATACGAAATTATGTTGCTTGGACTGTCTGTGAGTAGACATTTGTTTTATAAATTTTGATGCATGCATAGTTAACTATTTTAAATGTTTTATGGCATGATTTAAGTTGCAATGATTTTGAAATGATTATTTATGATTTTTTGGATTATTGATTGATTTATGGACACGATTTTACGGTTATATTGTGGAAACTGTGTTTCGGAATTAGGCCTTGTTTTGAAAGTGCTTTGACTTGATTTTAAATCAAGGATTTGTGAAAATGAAAGTTTTTCTGGTTTATTACTATCGTACTTCACTAGTACTAATAGGTGGCATAGAGGAAGAAGCACTACTCCTAGGAATCAACACATGAAAATTTTTGTTATAAATTATCCCTTTTCTTTATCAGGATCGGAACTAACAAGAATGGTTGGGATTTATACGATTAACCATCATTAGGTGTTGTTCCCTCTGGATGTCAGTTTGAGATCCCGAAAAGGTCTTGGTTGACATTTGCATGCACATCAATTCAAAGACTAGAGTTCTCAGGGATGTCAGGTGTTAGTATAGCTCAGACGTTGACAGTTCCTAGGGTGATTACTCGGAGGTGGTCTAGATCCCGAGGATGCTAGTACAGTCCAGATGTGAGCATGTTCCCAGGTTCTAGTTAGAGGTGTTGTCTCGATTCCCAGACGTGACTTGAATGTAGCATGAGTGCAGTTCCCGAGCTTTTCTACACGTAGTGTCGATATGATATCGTGACTGATATTTGAGTATTAAGGATTGGTTGTGTTTAATTATGATGTTGTACAATGTTTTCACATGATTTGAAGAACATAGATTTCAGAAAATGTGGGCCACGGATGTAACGACCCGAACCTTCAAAGCGGGTAAAATCGGAAAAGTAAAACAAAATTGACTGTTTTACACCTGAAAGACAAAGGTTGACTTTTTGGTCGAGGTCAAAGGATCGAATTTTTTTTTGTTCAGGTCAAAATGTTGACTTTTTGATCGGAACGATTTTTGGCAATTTCAAAAATGTCGTTAGGAAGATCTCGGCCTCCCGAGTACGTCAACAGATGACATGCTAGAAACGGAGTTCGGAAGATTTTAATCTGGGTCTAGAGTATATATAGGAGTTTTGATAATTTTGTTTGAAGGGCATTTTAGTAATTGTCTTCGTGGGATTTTTCTTGTGGCCAAATTGGACAGGGACAAGTGTCCCTTATCTCATATATGTTTGTTCCACTGCCTGTGTGTGTGTGTGTGTCATTATTAGGTCGTGAAGTGTGTGTGTGTGTGTGTGTGTGTGTGTGTGTGTGTGTGTGTGTGTGTGTGTGTGTGTGTGTGTGTGTGTGTGTGTGTGTGTGTGTGTGTGTGTGTGTGTGTGTGTGTGTGTGTGTGTGTGTGTGTGTGTGTGTGTGTTGTATTTGTGAATCGGCCATGAACGGTGACAAGAGATGAACCAGAGAAAGAAGGAGAATTTGAAGGAGGTGGTCAGGGAGAGATAAGAAGAGACTGAGAGGGTGAGAGCTAGGTTCAGACCCACGAACCACCATGAACCCATGAGCTACCATGGGACCCGAGAAGAAAGTTTTCGGGTCTAGGGTTTCCAACCTAGGTTTTTTCCAGGATCTGTGAAAAATAAGGCCATGAACCATCTCCCTGAGTTCTTATGAATCTGGTGAGGCCTTGCTTTGAATCTTTGGATGTCGAAACCACCCAGAAATTGGGGACATAGCTTGGCCAAAAGGTAAGTACTTGAGTGTTGAATTTAGATAGGTTTTATTCAAGTTTTAAGCATATGGATCTTGTCTTGGGTTGATTTAGAGTGGATGGGATGAAATAGAAGTGAAAAAGGTTGAGAAATGAGTGAGAAATGATAGGGTAGGGTCGCCGGGTCGGGAAACCCGAAAATAGAAATTCGGGTGAGGAAGACGATTTATAGTGCCTAGCACGTGGCTTCGACGCGCAACCGCTTTAGATGGCTCGTGGGGGGTACATGTGGGGGATTTTTGAGGAATGACTAACATGTGTTTTCATCCTTTCGATGTTACGAACATTTTGGCACAGATTTCGAGTCAATTCAACACCATTTCGGGGTAGTTTTGGGTGTCAGAAGGTTTAGGGTTTGTTTTAAATACGTTTAAAAATTCTGAAAAAATTATGGGATTAAAATAGGAGTTATTTGAGATGGTTTGTGACTCTTAGATGTGAATTTTGGCAGGAAGTGACATTCTCAAAAATTACAGAAAATCGTGCAAGGCAGAACTCAGTTATACGGAGGTGTGTGAGTGGACTGTTTGTCCTTAAACTGTTATGCATGCATACTTATATGATTTAAATTTGTTTCTATTTTTTTATGAGAATTGAGCGATTGGGAATTTTATCATATTTTGGGTGATTTATTATATTTTGTAATGACACGGGCCTTCAACGAGGGTAAAATTGAAAAAGTAAAGAAAAATTGACTGTTTTGCCCTTGAAAGACAGAGGTTGAATTTTTTGGTCAAAGTCAAAGGATTGACTTGTTTTTTTGTTCAAGCCAAATTGTTGACTTTTTTATCAGAACGGTTTTTTCGATTCTGAAGATGCTGTTAGGAAGATCTCTCTCGGGTACGTCGACAGGCGGCATACCAGAAACGGAGTTTGAACGGTTTTGTTCTAGGTCTATAGTATGTAGGGGAATTTTGGTAATTTTTTTTTAAGGGCATTTTAGTAATTGTCTTTGTGGGATTTTTCTTGTGGCCAAATTGGACAGGAACAAGTGTCCCTTATCTCCTATATGTTTGTGCCACCGCCTGTGTGTGTGTGTGTGTGTGTGTGTGTGTGTGTGTGTGTGTGTGTGTGTGTGTGTGTGTGTGTGTGTGTGTGTGTGTGTGTGTGTGTGTGTGTGTGTGTGTGTGTGTGTGTGTGTGTGTGTGTGTGTGTGTGTGTGTGTTGTTATTTGGTGAATCGGCCGAGAAGGATGACAAGAGAGGAACCAAAGAAAGAGGGAGAAGTTGAAGGAGGTCGTCAGGGAGAGATAAGAAGAGACTGAGAGGGTGAGAGCCGTGTTCAGACCCACGAACCACCATGAACCTGTGAGCTACCATGGGACTTGAGATACGAGCCTTGTACACGCCCTGGTGATGAGATAGATACACAATTGAGTATTCGAATTACTAAGGTGATAAGAGGTACTCTATAGGATATGGTATGCTTAGTGATGTTTCATGTGGGGATTAGGCATGCTGGTAGTGGCATGGATTGCGAATTTAGGATTAAGACTTAGTCAGAGTCGAGATATAGGATTAGGACTCTGAAAGAGTCGGAGGGTCGAAATAACAGTTACCATTCCCAGAATTCAATGAGGGTTTAGGTGGGAGCCCGAGGTATCGATGCGGACTAAGTCTCCACGATTGTTGGAGGGGTATGTTTGAATTTAGGGACGAAATTCTCTAAGGGAGGTAGATTGTGATGACTTGGAAATTCCAAAAAGGTATTATCGAGAATTTGGAAAGGGAATTGACATTTTTACCCTTATTTTATGAGGTTAAAAGTTTAATTTTTATTCGGAGTAATTTTTTTACATTTTGTGAGGGTCGTTGTGTAGGTCTTGGAGTCCATAGTTCATAGACAGACGACATGGAGAAATCTAAGTTCAGATGGAACTATATGGGTCTAGAATACCCAGGGACATTTTGGTAATTTGGATGAAGGGCATTTTGGTTTTTTAAGTGGAAATGGTGAGTCAGTATGTTTTCTGTGTCTAAGTAGGATGGTGACAAGTGTCACCATCCTTGTGGGCTTAGTGGCATGCTACTGTGCTAACCGTGTGTGTGTTTGTGTCAAAGATATGTGTATTTACAACCCAAAAATCGAAGGGCTTTGGATGAACCAAAACCCGTTAGAAAAAGAGCAGAACTGGGGAAGAGAGCAGAATTGGAGAAGAGAGTAGAACTAGAGAAGTGAAATAGAAGAGAAAGGGAAGAAAACTAGAGAGATGGTCGAGGAAGAAAGTCCCAAACTCGGAAACTCAAAACTTAGACCCACTCCCTTTGAAATCAAACTCTGGGATTTTATGATTGAAACACTAAATTGAGGTTCCTATTATCTGGCTGAGATTCTCAAGGTTAGAATGAGCAAGAAATTTGTTGGAATTGGATGTAGGTAGGGCCTGGAATGTAGGTTTGAGTATGGACCGAAAGCTTCAAGTTTGGGTTCTAAATTAGAGGTAAGGATTACACATTTTGGAATCATAGAACTATGTCTATGTTCGAATAGATGTTATTGGAATAAAGTCTGGAAATTGGTGCGTAAATGACTAAAATAGAACCAGGTTGGCTCGCCAGGTCGAGTCCTACGCATAAAACCTAAGTGGAATGTTGAAGACAACCCAGTGGTAGCGAGTGGAGCCCACGCACAGAGAACCTAGGTGGAATGTTGAGGGAAGTGCCTTGCCGTCTCGAGATGCGATCAACATGAGTTTTTATATTTTTGATATTACGGAGATTTTGGCACAGGTTTCGGGTCGATCGAAAATCGTCTTGAGGTAGTTTTATGTGTTCTAAGTGTGTATGTTATGTTTTAAGTTCGCCAATTATCCCAGAAAATTAGGGAATTTTAATGTGATATTATTTAGGGTGTTAGTGACCCTTTGTGGCTTTTTTTTACAAGATAGGCAACTTCTGGAATCTCTTAAGAGTGTACAATACGAAATTAAACTGCTTGGACTATCTGTGTGTGGACACTAGTTTTATAAAAATTTAATGCATGCATAATTAACTATTTTAAATGTTTTATGGCATGATTTGAATTGCAATGATTTGAGTAATGATTTTGAAATGATTATTGACGATTTTCTAGAATTATTTATTGATTTATGGACACGAATTTATGGTTATATTGTGGAAACTGTGTTTTGGGCTTAAGGCCCTATTTCAAAGTGTTTTGACTTGGTTTTAAGTTAAGGATTTGTGAAAATGAAAGTTTTCTCGTTTATTACTATTTTCCACGGTTAACCATCCTCGAGTGTTGTTCCCTCCAAACGTTAGTTTGGGATACCGGAGAGGTCACGGTTGACATTGCCTAGACGTCAGTTCGGAGACTCGAGTTCCAGAATTGTCGGATGTTAGTGTCGCTCAGACATAAACAGTGTCCGGGGTGATCATACAGAGATGGTCTGAACCAAAGGATGCTAGTACAGTCCGGATATGAGCATGTTCTTGGGTTCGACCCACACGTGTTGTCTCGGTTCTCGGACGTGACTCTAATGTTGTGTGAATGTAGTTCCCGAGTTTTCCTACGTGTAGTGCATATATGATATTGTGACTAGTATTTGAGTATTGAGGATTGATTGTGTTTTATTATGATTTTGTATTCAGATGTTTTCACACGATGAACTCTGATTTCAGAAAATGTGGACCACAGGCTTTTGACAATTTGTGGGTCCCATAGTTTGTGGCATTATTTGATTTGAAATCTAGTTGCTTATATTTAATTCTATGTATGCATGTTTTACGTTGGAGGGTAAGGAGCTTATTTTTTATCGAAACGTATTTTTAAATGCTTATTTTTTTCCACTCATACATTCAATAATTTTGTTAACCCTCCAGCTCGTTGCATGAGGATCGGGGCTAATCTAGAGGCGGAGGCATGACCGGAACATCAATACGGTTATCTCTTGTCTAACAAGTGTTAAGAGCATTTTCAGAACTTTGGTAAACTTATCAGACAGGAGCATGACTAAACACGGTTATCAAAGCATTTTCGGGAAGGGTCATGTCAATTTTTTTCTTGCTTTAATGGTTTTTTTTATTTTCAATTTATTTTTCTTTGACTATGATAGTTTCTACTCCACTTAACTATGATAGTTTATTCAATTTGACAATTCCAAAATTATTGATTGTGCTAATTTTACAAACTTATAGAAAAGAAAAATTATTCAAAAATAAAATATCAAATCATGTGACCCACATTTGTCCAAAAAAAATATCATGAAAGGTATTTCATCCTAGAAAATCATGAGTGCGCGCCATCCAACTGTAAATATAAAGTCATTTCTTACATGTTAAGTTATGGTTCACAATTAGGGCTATACAAGCGGCTATATATCTGCTTCAACTGAAAATCTCTATAGCTTATGTTTAAATAATTTAAAAAGTTTGAGATAATTTTGAGATTAATAAATGAGTTAAGTTCTCAAAACAATTGGATGTTAATATAAATTTGTAACAATTTTATGGTTTAATTTTTTTGATCAAAGTTGGAATAGTTGAGATTTAATTAAATAAATAAACTAGAAATAATAATAATAATTAGTAAAATTAGTAGAGAGAATAATAGGTAAGATAATTTGAAGGATGAATAAAAAATGTGTTTTTAATTTAATGGGTATTGAATATCTATAGATAAAACCCTCGATCTTATATTCTAGATGACGGTTAAATTTTTACCCATCTAATTTATATCTACTTCAACTGAATACTCATATTGATAATTACGCTCATCCCGACCCCGCCCTCTACTAACCTATATTTTGATTATTTTCATAATGAATGGTGTGGTTTTATCGCCAACCCCATAAACAATATATGTTAGTATTTGATCTTATCAATAATACTCAATATTTATTGATGCTGCCTGTATATGAGTATTACTATGATAGACTAAATTAAGGTAGAGAAACACCATGTTATTAATTAATCTTGTCAGTAATATTTAATATTGATTGGCACCGTTTGACTTCGTGTATGAATGTTGCTAACAGATACAATCAATTTATAGCAACGCAAATTATTTAATTTTGTCAGTAATACTCAATATTGATTGGCACTGAGCGCATGTTTTGCTAACAAATTAAATCGATGTACAAATATGCTTTCTTTCTTTTTTAAGTTTTTTATTTATTTATAATCACGTTGATATATACAATTTAAACGATGCTTTTCAGCATCTATCAATTAATATTATTGTGTATTGTGGTAGGATATGTTATCATAATTGTGCCGCTTAATTTATTATTGTTATTTATAATATATGTACATATGATTCCTTGAGGACATGGAAGTCCCAAAAATGAAATAAATAAATAAGTAGGAACATAAAGTTCCCAGAATATCAAAATCAAGCCTGAAGCTTTGAGTATATTTGGATAATGACTTTGGTTAGGTAGATAAGTCTGCCAACCGGCCTTCTATATAAAGAAAGATCCATCAATATAATCACCAGAGTGATAGATTATGCTCCATTGGAAAAGAGATTGGTTTTGCACCAAGATAACCAGCATCGTCAAGTATTTCAAGAGCATACTTTTGTTGTGAAAGTGTAATGCCTTTATTAGCCCTGTTAATCGGGTTTTCAGTTTGGTTTTTTTACTGAATTCGAAATCGAACCGGGTTGAGAATCGGTTCCGGTTCAGTCTGGTTCTCAGTCTCAAAACCAATTGAACTGAAAACGATTAACCCGATTCGATTCGGTTTTGAACCGGTTTTCGATCGGTTTAACCAATTTTCTTCTACGACAGAGGGAACGAGGGAGAGGCTGAGGAGGACGTGTGCTTCGAAGTTTGAAGGCGGCGGATCGAGCTTCAAGTTCGACAGGGACGGAGAGGAGGACTTAGAGGGAGATGGCGAGATCGTGGGAGAAAGAGAATCGGTGGAAGGAAGCGAGGTCGTGAGGTTGAAGATGATGAGGTCGAAGAAATCGCAGGAGAAATCGCGGGAGAGGATGAGGTCTAAGATGACCTTCGACAAAGACGGAGAGGTTGAGGGAGACGGAGACAGAGAGATCGAAGCTGGTGAGTCATGAAGCTGAGCAGTTAGACATTGAGACGAAGTCGATGAGAGTTGAGTTTGTCGAGAGGGATACAAAGAGTCTGTGAGGTGAGAGAGATGATAGTAGAGCCATCGGCCATGAGACGATGTCAATGAGAGTTGAAAGAGATAGATTGAGAGAGATGAGAGCGATGGGTCGTGGTCGTGTAGCCGTGTTGCTCCTGCTCTGGGAGTCTGGAGTAATCGAGAGGCGAGACGAGAGGTCGAGAGGGATGAGTGGATGACTGAGAGCGACTGAGAGATAGGGTTAGGGATTTGGGTTTGAACGGCATCGTTTTGAGACAGACAGGTTGGGCTGTTTGGGCTTTGGGGAGGGTTGGGCTCTGCTTGCAAGTTTCTGGAGGTGGGTTGGAGACGGAATTTGAGCCACCATTAAAACCCAAAATAGAAGCCCATTCCCTAAAACCCAAAAAAAGAAGCCCATTTATTTATGTTCGGTTATTCGGTTCGGTTCAGTTGTGTTAAATCAAGAACCAAAATAGAACCAATTTGGGCCCAGTTCAGTTCGGTTCGGTTTTTACTATTCAGTTTCGCTTTTGTTCAGTTCGGTGCCGGTTCGGTCCGATTTTTTAGAACCAATTAACAGGGCTAGCCTTTACTAGACCGAGCAACCTTTATACCAATGAAGTATTTTAGTTGACTAAGATCCTTTTTAACTTGAATAGCTTCTCTAGGATCAACTTTGTGTCTTTAATTTCTTAAAGGTCATTGCCTGCTAGAATAATGTCATCTACATAAAGAAAGAGGGTAGTAAATTTTCCATGGTGAGATTAAACGAACAAAAAATAGTCTACTTTTGTCTGTTCATAGCCTGCTTGTTTGAGAGTAAATGAAAGCTTGATAAACCACTGACAAGAAGCTTGTCACTTAGGGAGTTCACAAACTCGTGTGTCCCTCTTTCGTCTAAGACCAGGAGGTAGAGGCATATAAACATCTTCTTTAAGATCTCCATGTAAGAAGGCATTATTGACATCAAGCTCGTGAAGGTGCCAATGTCTAGTGGAAGCCATAGCAAGAAGAAGACGGACAGTTACAAGCTTAGCAATAGGTACAAAAGTTTCACAATAATCTAAGCCTTCAATATGACTGTAATCTTTGGCAACCAAGCAAACTTTATAGCGTTCAATGGAAACATCAGGGAGGAATTTTATCTTGTGAACCCATTTGCACCCAACTGAATTCTTGCCAGATGCAATGTTTGAAGGGACCATGTGCCAACATCTTCAAGGGTGGCCAACTCTTGCCCATAACAAGACACCATGTAGGATCTAGAATAGATTGAGCAAAAGTGCGAGGTTTGCAACTGTGATGGAAGTGGTGAAAGCACGATGTTTTGGGTGATAATCGATCGTATGAAAGACCATTAGATAAGGGATAAAGAATACATGTAGGTTCAGCCAACGACGAGTTGGATGGGGGAAGAGCTCTGGAAGGAAGAGATATAGCAACATGATAATCGCAAAGAATTCTAGATGGTCGAGTAGTACATGTGCCTTTGATTCCAACAGGTAGAGAGATCATAAACCCGATAACCCCTTGTTTTGTATGGATATTCAAGGAAAAGACAACGACTGGCTCTTGCATCAAACTTTGTAGGATGTTGATAGTGTGTAGATGCAAAACATAAGCACCCAAAAACACACAAATTATTATAGTTGGGTTTTTTGTTGAAGAATAACTCCAATGGCATTTTCTTGAATAACTGTTGTAGGGGTTCTACGAATAAGATATGTGGCAGATAAAATGGCATTTCCTTACTGGTTGGATAAATAACGGTTTGAAGTAAATCATCACTTTGATAGGAGAAAATTTTACTACATGGTTTGGTGATTGTCACTTTGATGAGAGAAATCCCGCCACACGGTAGCATATATATTTAAGAAAAAAAATTGATACAATGATATTGAAGAAAAGAAATTACATTATATACATTGGGCATCAACTTCAATTTTTACGAAAATCAAATTTGAGGCCCCTTACTAAATAGAGAGTAAAGAGGAATAACACTAACTCATAGCATGTCAAAAATTAAGTGATTGTTTCTACACGAAATCTTTTGCTCGTTTTAGGAGCCAAGACGCCCTGAGGCAACCCTAGCTGGACCTCCACGCGAAACTTTTTTTCTGCGAAGCGAGGGAGGCGGACCGTCCGTGGGATCTCTTTTGCTTGAATTTGATAACGCTCGAACTACACATTTAAATAAACATGTAATTCGAGTATTTACAATTTAAACCCTTTTGTGTAGATGTAGTATTGGTAAATAGAGATCATTCTTAACCAGGGAAAATAGAGAACATTTAATAATGGTTAGTGAAAAAGGATAATAAATAATGAAATAATGAAATAATGAATGAATTAAAGAATTAAATAATAAAATAGGGGAGTCTTGAACAAAGTTTAATCACCAAAATACAAGTAAAAACAATTATGAAATTAATTATACTCCTACTTTAACCTTTGTACAAGTGTACTTTCTTCAAACACAATTTTTACAAACACTCTAACATTCTCATATTAAACCAATCATAAAATCCTACCTTCGTCATCTCAATTATGTGCATACATTTTTCATATTATAAATGCACCTAACATCGGATTATTACTTACAATACGATCCATCTTAAGCTTGTGATTTAATGCTCCAAACTGTAACGACTCGAACCGCGATTAATAATATTTTAATGTGAAATGACTATTTTGCCCATGGACGGGGGGAAACTTTGACTTTGATCTGGGAAATAATTTGGACTTTGACCCATGATTATGACGTAGATCGGGACGTCACGAATCCGTAGACAGGCGGCACGTCGAAATCGGAGTTCGTATGAAAAAGTTATGGTCACAAAAACGTTTTAGCGTAAATTACGAACCGAGAACAAAACGAAAAATATTAATTAAATATTAGAATCCATGCAAAACCCTAATTTTAAACTGAGCCATCGGATGAGTGACAAGTATCACTCATCCAAGTGATCACTATTCCAATAAAGTAGGTCTATGCACCTATTGGACAATTTTATATATTAAATTATCCCTCAATTAAACCCATCCATTGATTTCCCTGCCCAAACACATCCAGGCCGTCCATTCCCCCTGCGTTTCTCCTTCTCATGCACGATTTTCCTCTCTTCTCTCTCTCACAACACACACTCATTCCTTCACCGTGAACAAACCTGCACCAATTCTCTCTGCCCAAACACTCAAACCGATCGCTCTCCTCACCACCAGACGACCACCACCTGCACCACCATCATCCTCTTCAGCTCCACCGTGCACCACCAACCTCCATCTTCATTCCTCCCTGCTTGAAAACCCAGAGCACCCCCAGACCCGAAACAGAGGACACAGATCCAAGGAACCCGCATCACCTCTTATCATCCTCTCGACTTGAACCAAGCTCATGTTAGGACCGTGAAGAACGCAGGACGACATTGAGACAGTCGACACAAGCCACGGCGGCGACACGGAGGAGGTAACTTCCAAAACCCGAGAGAACCATTTTCTTCCCTGTTTCGAAACGATCCATTTTAACGTCTAGGGCTTGATTCTCCTTGCTGAGACGTGTTCTAGGAACTTAGACGACCGGTCTGGACGAGTATTCGAGGACGGAAACTGAGGAGGTAGCCGGAGAAGACGACCGGAGTAAGGCCTTAAGCTTTCTTCGAAACCAGGTATGGATCTCACCGTTTCCTTCCATTTTTGACGTCCTAGATCCATAGAACAGACCTAGACGAACCTTTAGGAGCAAACCTTGTCGAAAATGGTGGGCGGAGATGGATTCTGGGAACTGGTCAAGCCGCGGGTCAACGGCAACCCGGTTTTAGGAATTCGGGTTGACCCGACACTGTAGCACTGATGACGCCATCATGCTGACGTCATTATGATATCATCATGTCAGAGATTGTCAGATCAGGGGCCAACCAGAGCATGACACGTGTCCTCTAACATGTGTCAAGATGACGTCATGCTGACGTCAGCGACACTATAGAAGCATTGACCAACGCGTTGACCAGGCGCGTGGGGGCGTGTGTAAACAGTATTTTTGGTGGGACCAGTACCATTTTCAAGATTTCGACGATACGGATCTAATGGTGGTGGTTTCGTGTCGATCGGAGATCATTATGATGGTCAAAATGGGGTTTGAAGCCTCGGGAATAGTGCCTGGGCTATGTTTTCCGGACGAATCTGTTCTATGGTTTTAGTATTGAAGTAGTAGGGTCCTTTAGTGACTCTCGGATATGTTAATACAGGTTTTAGTGGTCGTTGAGCAGCGAGGACCGAGTGTGAGTGGGCTATTTGATTTATAAAAGGCTTGCATGCATAAACTGTTTTACTATTTCCACTTATGATTTAGATGAGTACTATATGAACTGTTTATATTACTTATTATGATGTTTTGGGCATGAGACCCGTCTGGATTATATGTGGAATGTGTTCAGGGGTGTCTGGGGGACACAGGGTAAACTATACTGTTTTTATACTGTACTTTCCTACCTGTCTATCTTGTCTCCACCAGGGAGGGTCATTGGCCTGGGTGGACCCTGGAGTAGTCACGGGGCACTGACTGAGTGGAGTTAACCCTCGTTGGGTTGCTTACTCTCAAGAAGGCATGTTCGTATACCTCGGGCAGTGACCGGGATACCGGGCACTGATGTACCTAGGGGAGTCTTGGGTGTGAGACCTTGAGTGGCAACACGTAGCCTTAGAACCGTGACATCATTTGGGTTGGGTTTTACAGTGCACTAATATGTTGGTTTTCCTTTCGATTATTATATGATTTTGTGGTTATGATTCTATTATGATACTATATTTTCAATGCATGCAAGATTTGGAAAACAGAGGGATAAAACCTTACGATTTACTTTATTATGAAATTGATTTATAAACTGTTTATTTTCGACTCACTCACTCTTTAAATGTTTTACTGACCCCTCTAGGCCTTGACACGGAATTAGAGGAGGATCCGGAGGAGGAAGAGGCTTAGTTTATTCGATGTGCACCTGTACACCCTCAGTGGGTAGGTTGAGCACCAAATAATGTACTCTGACTATTGTGCTCACATTTTGTATCGTACTATCCCTTGTCTGACAACTATTACTCTGAACAATGTTGTTGCACGTTATTTATTTAATTTGAAGTATTTGGCTTTCGTTTAAGGGTATTTAGCTTTCGTTTAAGGGTATTTTTGGTATGTTTGGAGTCATTGTCAGATGGGAGCGGAACACGTCCCCGGGTGGTCCCAGTGGGATTGGGATGGGTCCTGTTACGAACAAAGGTCAAACATTAAATCTCTTCAATCCTATTCTAAGTGCCCTGAACAGTCGATCTACACTTAGCGTTGAATTGAAGTTTAAGTACTAAAACATATGAAGTAAATGAAATTCAGAAAGTAAAACACATGGAGATTATATTCATACTTACAAATGTTAGAAAGAAAATATCAACACATATATTGAATTATAAGTAAAACCAAAACAATAACAAGAGTTTAAGTAGATCACAAGAATCACCGAACAGCGACAGGAAATTTATGAAGACGGGGGAAGATGCTGGAGGGATGGAATGTGATGGGCCCTGAGCCACGGTTGATCCCTAGATGAGCAAACTAGGAAGCAAGTTTTCCTATCAACTCAGGTGCATGCGTGTCAGCAGTAGAGAAACTGGTACTAGATAGTATAATTGGGTTCTGTTTTCGTCTCGAAAACTTTCCATCTGATCAATGCGATTGTGAGGCGGGTGGACAAGAAATCCCTACACTGTTCTTTTTTATGGCTTTTTCAAGGACTTAAAATATTTTATTTCCAGTGATGCCCAAACTAGAAGTTATTTTTCCATGATATTCAAACTAGAAACATTTTTATTTCAACAGTTAAATGGGAGATGGTCCCAGGTTTCCTCGAGTTGGGATCAAAATATTTGGACCAATGCACAAAGATGGTATCCCGACTTAGTGAGTCACGAACCATATTTGGATGATATATTCTGAGTACCAGTCACTACTGAAGAAATCTGGTTGTATTGAAATGGAAATGGAAGTACAAATACAGGAATGTAAAAGTAGTGGAATTGAATAACAGTTAAAATTACAAGTGCATAAATAATAAATTATTTCCTTGACACTTGAAGCCCGTAATGACAGGACCCATCCCAATCCCCCCGGGATTAGTGCGGGATGACCCTGCTCCCGTCTGACACGGAGTGTCAGATAAGGGATATTTCCGACCTTTGCCCTCCCGGGCTATTAGAGTACGCCAGGATCCAGAGGAGGCATGTGATATCTCGGTCTCTGCTACAGTCCACATCCGCTGTCAACCTGAAGGGCAGTCAAAACATTAAAAGCTGTGAGTGGACAAAACAAGAGTTTATAAAACAGTTGATAAGAGAAGACATTTGTACCCTTCACTAAAAAGCATGCATGCATTCGAAAACTATTTATCCAGAAAAACCATAATGAAAATGACCATACGGGCCACTGCCCAAAACCTGTGTAAACACACATCATATATCATATCGTATATCTCATAAAGCATACATCATATATACATATAATTCACACAACCAATCCTGTCACGGTTTCCAAAGCTACGCGCGTGCTACCCAGGTCTCAATCCGAGTCTTCTCAAAGTCAAGATCAATGTCCGCAGACCACTGACCCTACCCGAGGTAATAGTAATCATAGCCTTCCTGAGAGTAAGGAACCCAACTGGGGGGTGACTCCACTCAGTCGGTGCTCCGTGACTACTCCGGGGTCCACCCAGGCCAACGACCCTCCCCGGAGGAGATAATGGAAGTAAAGGAAGGTATATGAATACATATATATACATAACATAAACATTCATGCCCGGTTCCCTTGAACCGTCATGATCCATAACATCCATAACAAGGGTTCATGCCGGTTCCCATAAACCGTCATGAACCAGAATGACCTGACAAAGGTTCATGCCGGTTCCTATAAACCGTCATAAACCACAATGACCTTTCCAGAGTTCATGCTGGTTCCCATAAACCGTCATGAACTTGGAAATCCATCTAGGGTACCTGACCCGAAATCATCAGTGTAAAACAACTGGGTCTCGTGCCCGAACATATGACTCAACTGGGCATCGTGCCCGATATCTAAGGGTCAGTCACGCCTCCGATCATAGTGATGCGTGCAACCATCCATCCAGGACCGCTCCCAATCCTGGTATGTCGCCGTGAACGAATCAACCGACGCGACCACCACAAGATCATGGTGCACTCATCACCGATCGTTATCCTGAACCGTCAGCACTTCGAAGTCGAGCCTCCCCAGGCTGCCCGACAACGAATCGTGCATCGTGACCTCTCCGGAAGGAACACATCCCAAACCGGAGGCGAGCGTCGTATCGTTGATCGCCGTGCACATAGCACCCGTCGCGACCACGATTTAGACCCGAAGGTCGTAAATAGCGTCATATGCCCGAGACAAAACCAAATGGGTCTCATACCCGAGTTTATCCTTTTAGAAATCCAAAACCTTTTCATTAAAACCAATAAAGAAATACAGACCCGTATAAGCACCGTATAAGGTCGAAACCTCGAAATACGTGCTTATACGTAACCACATACAAATGCACCCATGGCATCATCAAACAAGTAATAAAACATATAATAAACATTCATGCATGCACCAATTTAGAAAACAAGGTCCACTCACAGACCGTCCGAAGCCGCGCATCGATATGCGTGTCGTAATCGTCTCCAGAGTCAATCGTTGTCACCGGGACCCCCAAACCTGTCCAAATTCATTTAGAGGGTTACTAATAGCCTCATTAACCTCTCATTGAAGTCCCATAATTTTCCCGATTTTCTAACTATTTTTAAAGTCGATCCTAAACCTTCGGACAGCCCGAAACCTATCGAAATGATGTCCGATCGACTCGAAACCAGTCCCAAAATCTTCGTTACATCGAATAGAAGATTTCACATGTTGAACACATCCCCAAATTATCCCCCACACGCCCACACGCGCCGCCTGAAGTGGCTGCGCGTGGGCTTCACGCGCCAGCTACAGTATCGTCTCCTATTTCGGTTAGACCGGTCCGAACCGGTCCGGTCCGGTTTTTCCTGCAACTTGGACCGGCGTAACCGGTCCAGGTCTCCTTCTCCCTCATTTTCGGTCCGTTTGCTTCCATTCCAATTCCTAAATTCCTATTTCTTCATTTCCTATCTAACCCAATTAACCAAAACTCCTAAAACCTTCGAAATCCGACCGGTCCAATTTGAACCTCACGGTTCGATTCTCCGAACTCCTCCCCAGAGGTCTCTCATCGTCCAATCTCCCTCAAAACCGTCCTAATAGCTTCCTAACAACCTTTTTAATTCATTGAAAGCAACCAAAACAACCCATAATACATATATTGAAAAATGGGAAGAATCGGGCTTACCGTGCACCCGCACGGGTTCGCGGCTCCACCGCCCACGGCGGCGCCTTCCTGGGCCGACCACCGCGTCCTACATCCTCCCTCACTCTCTGGTCTCAGTCCTGGTCGAAATGGGGTTGGGTTGGCTGAGTTTAGGTGGATGGTTTGGGTGAGATCTAGTAATGGGTTTGGGTTTGGATGAAGAAATGAAAATGCACGGGAAGGTTGGATGCATGAATGGAGGCTGGTAACCAGTGGATGGGTGACAAGTGTCACTCATCCATTGGTTGCTGAAAAGTAACTGGCCCACTAAAGACAAATGGTCCTCGTAAAACGTGCCATCATGAATAGTAACTAGGAACTTCCGTGAACCGTAACTTCGCCGTCGAACGTCCGAATTGGACGTGCCGCCTGTCTATGGATTCGTATCGTCCTTATCTACATAACGGTCTTCGGCCCTCGGCCATCGGACCTCCTGGTCAAAAAGTCAACATTTGACCCCATTTAACCAAAATTACCAAAATGCCCCTAAACTTCCGAACGTCATAACTTCCTCCTCGAACGTCGGAATTGAACGTACCACCTGTCTATGAACTCGTGACGTCACGGTCATCGGTCAAAATTCATTTGACCACCCGATTGAAAAGTCAACATTTTGCCACCACTAGGGGCAAAACGGTCATTTCGCATCGTTCGTCCGATTTCGCTCTACTAATCACGGATTAGCCTCACTAATCGTGATTAGTCACTAATCTAATCATGGAATTTGGGACGGGTCGTTACACATAAGGAGCAGAAAATTCGGGAAATCTTCAACTGAAATAAATATCAGTTGGAAATCATACCCTGAGATGGTAGAGCACTCAAATATGATGGTGAGACATTAAAAAAAAATTGAGTTCCTAAGTGACCTTCTGGATGGCGATAGTCGGGATGATTGTCCGTATGTCGAAAGTCGAGATGATTATCTGTTAGACGATGGCTGGATACTATCCGTGAAATGGTAGTCGAACTGACTGTCCATGAGCCGGTGGTTAGGATGACTATCCGTATTTCGGTAGTCAGGATGGATGTCCGTGTGATCACTGGCTAGAGATTGTGGGTGAGCCGGTAGTCGGAATGACTATCCATGAGCTGGTAGTTGATAATATCAACCCTTATGACACTGAGTAGTCAAAAAGAAGGTTAATCTTCCACGAATCTTAGCCGAGAGTCCAAGAACTAGTCAGTCGAGAAGAGGGCAATCCTTATGACACTTGAGTGGTTAGAAAGAAGGTCTATTTAGGGATGAGAAGCCCACCATTATGACGATGTTTGGTCAAAAAGACGGTTAGGAAAATGTTTAAATGCCTCGAAGGGGTGAGAAGAGAAGCTGCATCTTGATTTCCTAGTTCGAATGAGCAGTTTTTTTTTTCCAAAAGAGCAAGCTACTTTTAAACCATGAAACCTTGGCTAAAGGTGTTTATACGTTCAAAAATTGATGGAGATTAATTTGCTGGGGTTGATTGGTTGACCTTTCAAAAGCTGGGTTGCTCTCTATTTATAGGCAGTGAAGGAGCTTGCCACATTATAGTTTATGGTTTCCCAGTGGGTCCTGCTTTTCTGTTTATCCTGTTTGAACACTCCTCTTTGCCTCCTTTTTCTTTGTTTTCTCTATCATCACCTCCTAAGCTTACTTCATATCCACGTTCGAGCTCGCTAGGCTGGGCTTGTGTGTCTTTGGGCCTCTAATTCCGCGAGCAGATGACTTAGGTTCATAGAGGATTTTTTTTTTGTGTAAACATTTCCCCTTGAATTTGAAATGCAATATGCTAAAGCATTTTAAATTCGTACAATCACATCCTCTACCCTTCTCTTTGCTCCACATGTACCTTTGTTGGTTCTAACTACTGTTCTCCATAACTCTATCTTTCTTCCTGCAAACTCATCGTTTCTACCCAGTTCTGGAAAAATCTTGACTTACAAACTAGCTCCGCAACAAAAAGATAAGGATGACTCTTTCGATGCCCCTGTCTCATCGCCTACCATTGAAACTCCCTGGGTTTTAGTAGTCATAATGACTGTCCGTGAGCCGGTGGTCGAGAAGACTGTTCGTATGTCAGTAGTCGGGATGGTTTTCCGTGTGATCGGTGGCCAAAGACTGTCTATGAACCGATAGTCGGAATGATTTTTCGTGAGCCGGCAGACGATAATATCAACCTTATGACATTGAGTGGTCATAAAGAAGGTTAATCTTCCGCGAACCTCAGTCGAAAGTCCAAGAACTGGTCAGAAAGAAGGTTTGTGTAGGGATGGGAAGCCCACCATTATGACACTGTTAGGTCAGAAAGACGATTAGGCAAGTGCATAAATGCCTCGAAGGGGTGAGAAAATAAGCTGCATCTTGATTTCCTAGTTCAAATGAGCAGTTTTTTCCATAAGGGCGAGCTGTTTTTAAACCATGAAACCTTGGTTAAAGGTATGCATAGGTTCAAAAATTGATGGAGATCAATTTGTTGAGGTTGATTGGTTGATTGGATTACTTTTGAGAAGCTGGGTTACTCTCTATTTATAGACGGTGAAGGGGCTTGCCACTTTGCAGTTAGGGTTTCCAATGGCTCCCGCTTTGCCGTTTATCATGTAGGAACACTCATTGCCTCCTTTTTCTTCATTTTCTCTATCAACACTGCCCAAACTTACTTCCTCACCACGTTCGAGCTCTCTGGGCTAGGCTTGTGTGTCTTTGAATCACTAATCGAGTAAGCTGATGACTCGGACTCAAAGGAGATTTTTTTTTCGAGTGTAAACAATGATGTCGCTTCACGTTTAAGCTTTGATAAAGAATTGTCGTTGCTTGCAGGAGATTTAATTGGAGAAGTGAAGAGGATTTGTAGACCGGCTATTACCAAAGATTGCTCTACCAAACATTTGTTTTGGTATCGATTATTTTTAGCCGACGTATGCTAAAGGAGCTTTGCATATGATCCAACTCCGATAGAAACCACTCTATTACGCGGTGCCAGAAATCGTTGTTGCGGCTTTGCCAACTTGCCACTCACCCTCAAAGTTTTTTTGTGCTTAATTCAGGTCTACGTGGTGCTCACTTAGACTAGGTTTTGGATGCGTCTACATTTTTTCATGTCTTTTTGTTCACTTGTGTTTTCTTTGCTCAGATATGAAGTATGGAAGTCCTTATGCAAGTCCTTATTCAAGTCCTTATTCAAGTCCAATAATATATAGGTAAAACCGGGCGAAATCCCTGCTTTGGCCAGCATGACAGCAGCTCAGACAGACAGTAAGGAGCCAATCCAGGGTTGTTTGTCATGTTTTAAAAGTCAGATATAAATATGTCATAATATGTAAACTATAAGATATTTGCCTTACTTGAAATGAACAATGAGTCTATCCAATCAAATCCAAATCTAGTGAACCAAAGTGCCCCAATTCTGGATTATATGATTACAAATTTAAAGCTAGTCTAGCTTAGATTTGCTTTTTTGAGTCTCTTTAACAGATGCGAGAGAATCCAATTCCTTTTATTTTGTTGAATTACCCTTTTGAGTTGTGACCATGGACGCATGGCCATAGCTAGTGCAGAACATACTTGTTTTTCTATACAAGTAAGGTCAAAGTGGAATATCTTTGCATAACCTCCAATCAGTATGACTAGAAGCATACACTGGAGAAACTAGCCTGCAGCTAGCCAAAAGTTAGCCAGAAGCTAACTAGTAAGAGCACTTTCTCTTTATGACATGACCGATTAGGACACCCATGTCAGAGTAATGATGCGCCGTATCCTCAATATATTGCACGGGTATCCTCTTACTCATAGACACCTTTGTGTTTAATGAGATATTATGCCAAGTTTGCTCGTTAGCAGAAACCGAATATTAAACCATTATATGCAAAGATGAGTTAAGACTCCACCATTTTCTTGTACATAATACAAGGGAAATTTTGTGGACTTTCCAACCACCATGTGGACCGGTTTTGAAAAAAAATTCATGGTTCAGGTTGAGATACCGACAAAGTGGTCACATGCTACACTTTTGTCCACACGCATACTGCGTTTGCTAAACTCTTAGCCCAAATCATTACATTGAGGGCCACGCCACCCGGATTCCCTTATATAGTCTATAAGACTCAATATACCGGAGAGTTTACATCGACATAATTCGATGACTATTGCATGCCCCTTGGGATTGCTGATGAACATTTGGTTCCCCATGTTCACACCCATAATGGTCTCGCAGAAACACTAATTCACCTTGGTAATGCGCACCATGCTTCTAGTTTCTTGCGGGGGGCTATGCAATTTTGCATGCAGTAATATTGGTCCAGTTGAGGTCAACGCCACCCAACGATATTATGCGTTACAGTTGGTGACTGGGTACGAACCAGCTGCTTCATACTTACGCATTTATGGGTGTGCCGTTACGTGCCAATTGTGCCGCCACAACGTACACATATGGGACCTCAACAAAAAAGGGCATACATATCGATTATGAATCCCTATCCAATATACGCTCTTTAGAGCCCTTGACAAGTGATCTCTTTACTGCTCGTTTTGCGGATTGTCACTTCGATGAGACAGTCTTCCCATCGTTAGGGGGAGATAAGAATGCTAACGTTCCTGAAGAACGACGTGAATTGACATGGACTGTCTCCACTATGTCTCACCTTGATCCCCGAACCGCACAAAGTGAGAATGAAGTGCTGAGAATTCTAGATCTACAGAGTGTAGCTAATAATATGCCAGATGCTTTCTCTGATCTAGCTAAAGTGACGAGATCACATATACCTACTGCAAACGTGTCTGCAAGGATAGACGTCCCCGTAGGACGCGCCGTCCCAGATGGACGGGTCGTCCCAGATGGACAAAGTACGGCCATGGCGGCTAACTAGTCATATGTCTCTGCCCAGAAGCGAGGTAGACCAATAGGTTCGAAGGATTCTTATCCCCGCAAGAGGACAAATTTGGCACAATTGAATCCCTTGGATATCACTATATCATCCGATCCATCTCATGAGATAATTCCGGATTATGGGTCTGTCTTAGAAGAGACGACGTTGGGGGACGCCTCAACGTCTGAACCCATTCCCGAGAATAGAGAGATCTCGGTAAACTATGCATGCTTAAATGAGATATGGAATCAGAATGATATTATCATCAATGATATATTTGTATTCGCAGTAGCTACTGAAATAATAACTAGTGATGATATCGAACCTCGCTCCGTTGATGAATGCCAACGTAGAGAAGACTGGCCAAAATGGAAAGAAGCAATCCAGGTCGAACTTGATTCCTTGACAAAAAGAAAGGTGTTTGGACCTGTAGCTCCCACACCTCCCCATGTTAAACCTGTAGGTTTTAAATGGATATAAGGAAGCGCAATGAGAAAAACGAGATTGTGAGATACAAAACTCGTTTAGTGGCGCAAGGATTTTCTCAACGCCCTGGGATTGATTACGAGAAGACGTACTCTCCCGTAATGGACATTATAACGTTCCGCTACCTTATCAGTTTGGTCGTTTCCGAAAAACTGAGTATGCAGCTTTTGGATATGGTCACAGCTTATCTCTATGGGGATCTAGATACAGAGAGATATATATATATATATATATATATATATATATATATATATATGAAAGTTCCTGAAGGACTTAAGCTATCTGATTCAAATAGTTCTAGACCACGGAACGCGCTCTCCATTCGTTTGAGGCGTTCACTTTACGGATTGAAACAATCCGGACGGATGTGGTATAACCGTCTAAGTGAATATTTGATCAGATTGGGATATGTGAATAATGAATTATGCCCATGCGTGTTTATTAAGAAAACAAGTTCCGGGTTCGCTATAGTGGCAATTTATGTCGATGACATGAATCTGATTGGTACTCCTGATGAGATCCAAGAAACCGCTAAGCACCTGAAGTTAGAATTTGAAATGAAAGATCTTGGGAGAACACACTTCTGTCTCGGCCTGGAGCTCGAGCACCGTGCAGATGGAATTTTGGTCCATCAATCGAATTACGTCCAGAAGATGTTGAGACGCTTTAATGAGGATAAAGCAAAACCTTCAAGCACGGCCATGATCGTTCGGAGTCTTGATCCTACAAAGGACCTGTTTCATCCAGCAGATGACAACGAAGAGATATTGACACCAGAAGTGCCATATCTAAGTGCAATAGGCGCACTGTTGTACTTGGCTCAATGCACTAGACTAGACATTTCATTCGCTGTGAACTTACTAGCTAGATTTAGCTCTGCGCCAACACGCCGCCACTAGAATGACATAAAAGACATCTTCTGATACCTTAGAGGTACAACGGATATCGGCTTATTCTATCCCTATGCATCGAGGAATGAATCAAACCCCCTTGGTCCTCGAAATGATGCACGCCTCGTTGGGTATGCTGATGCAGGTTACCTATCAAACCCACACAAGGCACGTTCCCAATCCGGTTATGTCGTTACCATTGGGAACACGACAATATCTTGGAGGTCTACAAAACAGACCCTTGTTGCTACGTCTTCGAATCATGCCGAGATTTTAGCCCTGCACGAAGCAGTTCGTGAATGCATCTGGTTGAGAGCAATTACTGGGCATATTCGAAGTACATGTGGACTGAATTCCACCCATAATGAACCGACAGTTATCTACGAAGATAATGATGTCTGCATAGAGCAGATAAAGACCGGTTTCATTAAGGGAGACAACACCAAACATATTGCACCGAAGTTCTTCTTTAATCAGCAACAGTAAGAACATCGGAAGATTGAGATCAAGCCAATACGATCTCAAGATAACCATGCGGACTTGTTCACCAAGTCATTACCAAAGGCCACATTCCAGCAGCATGTGCGAGGTATTGGTTTACGTAGATTGGCTGATCTACCTAATCTGTAGTTTTCAGGGGGAGTCAATATCAGGGGGAGTATCTTGAAGTATACCAAGTATCCGGAAGTATACTGAGTATCCCGAAGTATATTTACATGATCATCGTGTACTCTTTTGTCCTACGACCAGGGTTATTTTGTCCCACTGGGTTTTGTTACTTGGCTAGGTTTTAACGAGATACACATTTTAGTATGATCACCCTCTAACAATGCATCCTGAAAATGCTATAATTTGACTCATATGCTTTTGCACATCTTTTTCCTTCGACCACTGGTTTTTCCCACTGGGTTTACCGGGCAAAGTTTTGGTGGAGCAACACTCATGCATTTTATCTCAAAGGCGTACTATCTACATGTATTCCAGAAGAGGCAACATCAACTACCTTAGAAGATTCCGATGTGATCATTTACACGCGCGTTGCACTCTTTTTCCTTCGACCATGGTTATTTTTGTCCCATAGGGTTTTTGTCACCTGGCAAGGTTTTAACGAGGCAACACATAAACGCGTAGCCCAATGACACAATTACATGAAATATCCAAGGGGGAGTGTTGTAAATATATTTATGTAATATTGTGAAGGATAGTTTAGTCAAATGTAAAGAGGGTAGATAGGTATTTTGTGCTTTGTACTTAACCCTAACCCTACTTCTATATAAGTGGGTTTAACTGAATGAAATTGTAGATCCGTTTTGATCGTGTTCACAACAGCACTAACCATTTTCACTTCAAGAACTCCAATCAAGCTGTGGTGTATTTAAGGGGAGAATTTTAACAAACAGAAGATGAAATGAAGATGTTATTTAATCAAGTAGAAAGGAAGAGGCGTTGTCATACAAATCCGGAAAAAAACAAACTATACTTCCAAGTGACAACAAATGGAAGAAGGCAAATCAAAGGATGTTTATGTCAAAGGCAACACTATGAAATGGAAAACCCCCATTAAAGGTCCACAATCCTAACATGAAATTATTAAATTGAAATGCAAAAGTAAAAAATTAGAAGGGGAAAAAAAAAAGTTAAGTACATTCACAAAATTTTCATGTTGCTTACCCTGAAGTTGATGTGATCTACTTTATCGCTTATTTCGACTGGTTATATAGTTAAGCACCAATCTAGAAAACCGGGTGATAGTGAAGAACATTCGCCAGAGAGCACGACCCTTCACAATCCCCTCACGTATGCCTCTTGCAGTTCTAGCCAAGACTGGCCCTGGCACCTCATTCTTCAGACTTGTTACCTCCTGCACCGAAGCTAAGCAAGTAAAGATGAATTTTACATTCATTCCTCCAAAACCCAATTGAAAAGTAATGGTGAAACAACAAAAAAATGCTATGGAAAACTTGAATAACCTGATGGAGGCATGTTTGTCAAGCGACGCAGCCTCTCCTCTGCCACACGAACAGCTCGAGTAGAACTTCTAACACCTTGTGTAATTTCTTGGCTGCACCACAAAGAAACCACAGGAATCGGCTAATAATGAGTTGAGTTAGTTATATATAAGTTTTCGTCTAGCTTAACACAAGCATATAAGAGCCTTGAAGTTGTAATGCCAACCCTAGATCACTAAGCTCCATGGTAAGGTCGCTGATCTCCATCCCGGATAAGCGAACAGCAGCCATTGTGTCGGGAAGCTCTTCCCTCATAACATCCATCAGCTTTTCAAGTGACTGAGCTGCTCTCTTGAAAGCCTTAAGAATAATCACATTGGGGAATTGAATTTACTAACAATAATTGTACAAGAAAATCATAGCCAATTGCAAATGCTAATTTAAGACAATCAAGCGTTCACGATTACAAACCAGAAGCGTGGGAATTGCAGAGCAGAAGAGCCACGTCGCTGAAACTGCTGCCTAATTTAAAAAATAAATAAAATAAAAAAACCAAAAAAAAACGTGACTCGATAAGAAAAGCCCACCGAAGATTTACTGAAGACATGAGAGCTCAGAGATTGTTTAGTTTGCTTTCAGGAATATGATGGAAAAAAAAAACCACTTCAAAGAATCTACTTTTCACAAAGCAATAAGATAGAGATGGAGAGAGTTACGGCGCAAGCAACGACATTGAGCAAGACGATGTGGCGGTGGTTGAGGTTCCACTGCGAGAGCTGAACATGTGGAGAAGATGCGACACTTTCTGTGTAGTGCGTTGAAATTGACGGCCCAGACGCTTCGTCAACGTACTGGGAGTGTACGGACACTGAAGTGAGCCGTCGAACCGGAAGCCTGAGATGGTAGCGAAGACGAGGAGTGTGTGTGTTTCCGAAATTGGAGGCTGGGTTGATTGCAGGATTGGAGACATGAAATTTGAGACCCAACGACATTGCTACACCCTCTCACTCTCAGAGTCTCACTCAATTGTCTCTCTCTCAAACTCCTAAGGGAGGAGCCTACTAATATCTATGAACGTGAGAGGTCACTCCGCCCTCGCAATCTCCACCAGCTGCAGGGCAAGACCAACACTTTGTGAATCGTGTGTAATAACAGAAGTGGGTTTTCGGTTTTGTCGACATATAATACTGGATACCTTTTTAATATTCTGTGTTCTACATGAACTTTCAGAAATTATATCTGATTTTTAAAACGTTAAACCCAAAAATTATATCTGGTTTTCAAAACTTTTTAAAACATTCCCACACGCACACATTTTTCGGCAAAATTTATGTTAATTGATGTCATGACAGTGGGACTACCCAAAAACGAACTTCGGGTAAAATAGCTTAATTATGGATCCCTTGACAGAAATTTTAACATGGTAATTATAGGGTAACGATTTGAAGAATTCAGAATAAAATTATAATACTTTAAAATTTACACTTATCCACCCAATTTTCATTTGTTCCCTTAAAAGTATATCAAAAACGCTGATATGGCAGCAAATGCCTCATAGTTTTAGCTAGGACAATTCCAAATGCTTATACAGAACAGGTATGTACTTCATCTGATGTTAGTCTGAACATACTTGGAAGGCATCTGAATAGAAGCAAACACAAGAACCATTTTTTACTGAATGCTATATATTTTCCCAAATGCAGCAAATGTCCAAATTAACGAGTAAAAGTTGAAACCATGCTCAGTCGGTTTGTGCCGAGAGCAGTCCAAAACATTTCCTTTCCATTTACCTCTCGTATTTACAAAATAATTTCCCTCTTTTAACTTCTACAAAATTCTTAGCCATCCCCCGCTACAATCTTTTCCAGACCCTAACACTTTAAACGTTGTAATTCGATCATGTACACACAGTATAATTACAATTCTAACTACAGAAATTGGAAGCTAATTATCTCCTATATTTCTTTCCTCTTTTTTTTGCCCCACTTCTTCCTTCTGTTCACATTTAGCAGCGGACACTTGAAGTCAGCAATTCACCAGTTGCCGACCAGCTGAAGGAAAAGTAGGGGGACACAACAACCCAAACTACAAGGGCCAAGCTACAAAATCAACCTGTCTTCTCGCTAACCCGGACAACATCAACAACTGTTGCATTGCAAAAAAAGCATCTGTGGCAATTCAAAAGATGCCTGGTTATGCAGCCATAACAAGACCTATGCGAACAAGGTGAAAACTGGGCATCTGCTTCATAGGCATAACATATGCAACACATGCCATCATCACCATCTGTTTCTCTTCTGTATATTGTACTTTCTTGTGATTGGCTTTGGCTGAGGAGGCTCAGAAAACTCTCGAGCTGGGCAAGTTTTGCAAGATAAGCATCGCCTCTAAAGATTCCAGCCTGGAAATAAACCAACTACAGTATAAACAAGATGCTAAACACAGCATATTTGCATAAAATCTAATGAAGAGCTTCTTTATTGTTTCTTCTGTCATTTTTGCTCTCTTGCGAGAATAATACTGGAGTGATTTGTAATATGGAGTTCCAAGAATATCGAAGACAGCCATACAAACCAGCTAAGTAGACCGCTACAAGGGCTAGCCCATCACAGGAGGACATGCAATACATTATACATATGAAAAGATCTCCAAAATTTATCCAAATGTTTAATCAATTATAGACACAACTATGACTGGACTGATAAAACCAGATCCACAAAGTACGATGCCCTTAAGTAGCTCTCCTGTCATTTGCAAGAAGACAACATTACAGTTACAGTTGCTTGACAAGAAATTTTCACAATAATTTAATTTTAATTTCATGAGATGCCGTATCTTTTCACTGAGAGAGACTGCATAACACTTTTACTTTGAAGCTGGTTTTCCATAACTCCAAATATTTCACATAAGGAAGGAAGATGTGCTAATTTTTCCAGTTTATTAATAAAAACTCACTTTAGGGTTAATGTTTCCACCTAAATATGATGTAAACAACTAATTTCCAAATATTTGAAAAAGTGTAGGCTCAATCTTAGGTGCACTGCCACTTCACTCCCGCAGAAAGGAAAATAGAGGAGAAGGGGGTGGGGTGGGTTGGGTTGGGGGGGGCGGGGGTGGGGTGGGTTGGGGGGGCGGGGGGTGGTGGTTAGGGGAGGAGGGAGGGAGAGCGAAAAACAAAATATTGAGAGAAGCTAACCCATTTGTAATCCAATAGGTATTGGAATCTGCAGTGAAAACTATCCAGGCAACCCATGCTTGTGAAGATGGTCACGACATCATTGTGCTCCCTGCATTCCATCTGCTCACTAGCATTTAACAAATTCAAGATAATACCTATAAGAGGTGCCAATATCATTCCTCGGTTTACTTTTCCTAAAGATTGACCATGTCGTTTTAGTGACCTGTAAAAATGAAGTTCCATTAATGATACAAGAAAAAAGAAAAATGTAACAAATAAACAGGCCAACAGGCAAGAAGTTTACTTATCATAGCCAAGTTATGAGAACTGAGAATGAGATAGCTAGATCAAGCTACAAAACTATTTGGGGGAAAAAAATAACTCACATGATGGCCCCTCAGAGTACAATGCAGCATGCAGACTTACAGACACTCATTAAATCAAATAAACAGGAGACAACAGTCATAAAGCAAGACAAGATAAAACTAAACTATGTACTATAAAAGGACTTTTATTTGCAGTCCAGAGCTGACTCCAAGCATGCCTTGATGTGAGGACATAAAAAGCCTGATAAGTCATTTCCAGAGTATATAATGTCCAAAGAAAAATTGGAAAGTAATAGCAATTTTTGCATTCGTAAGCACAGAATCTTACAGATCAAAAAACTCAGAATCTTCTGCTGAAGTTATGTGGTTCAAAATAAAGACAATCAACTCAGTTAGCCTTCTAAGGTTTGTTTCAGGTCCCAACAAAAATGCTTGAGGTATGGCATGGGTACAGAACTCCAAGACCCTTGCAAGATTGCATGAAAGGTCAAATATGACAATGCATTTCTTTTGCTGGAACTCTAATACCTGCAAAAGATGTTTACTAAGTACACAAAAATATAAAAATAAAAATTTGATGACAGAAATACAAAACTGGAACATAAAAAGGCCAAGTAAAGTTTGCACTTCCCCATCCATAGTGCTAAAATATTACTGACTATTGCACATACATGAGTAACCTCGACACGTTTCGAAAAGAAAGAAGAAATATACTCTACCTGTACTTGCTCTAACTGCAGCACACGATTTGTATAATTTAAGGAGTTCATTTAACATGGTTTTGAAAACCAGAGTGGGAAAACTGAGGTCCAGCCTACTTAATGGGAAACCAGCAGTGCAGCCAGTAAATTTTAACCTGAAAACAGGACTATTACACAACTGGTTTGCTTTTGGTGAACCTGTCAGTTCATTTAACTTTGTTGCGATAGAGGTTTGAAACCAAGCATAATTGGCTACCTATTTGGTTTGCTTCTGGATCTGTTCAAATTAAGAGTTTGGTTTTCCAAAATACAAGGCTGGGGTTTGTCGATGATGCACTAAACATTTGAACCTAAGTACGACGGCATCTTTGCATAACCGTCCATGGGACACAAAGATGAACCTGAACCAAGGCTAGAATAGGTGGATGGATTTGAAGGGGATTCTAGAGATCTGGAACGAGAATAAGCATTTGGTCACAAACGAAGTAAGTTTAATCTTCATAGGCTTTTAATTTTGTTGTGTGACGTAGGACAGATCTGAAACCCACGAATTAGTAAACTAGCGGAAGCAAACTCTAGGAAAACAAGCATAAAATGTAAAGATAGGTCTGGATTTGCGCCAGGGGTTTCACACCCGAAATTAGCTTCACACCAAAACAGTCCTTTCGCAGAAAATAATACTCTGATTTTTATTCATAAAATGCATACCTTCCATTGAATTACAATGGGGAATTTATAGGGAACTAACAAACTAGAAATCCTAATTAAACTGGACTTAGAAAACCATTCTAAGTCTAATACTCTACTGTCAACACACATTCTCCAAGTTCCATCTTTCTTAGGAGTGAGTAGGGCTGGTACAGCACACGGGCTAAGGCTTTCTCTGATGAATCCTTTTGCTAGCAGATCATCAATCTGTCTTCTTAATTCTGTGTGCTCAGTTGGGTTCATTCAGTAATGAGGTAGGTACTAGGTTGGATAAGGTCGAGCCAGGGACTAGGTCAATTGCGTGCTGAATGTCACGTAGAGGGGGTAAATTGTTTGGTAGTTTTGCAGGAAAAACATCATTGTACTCATGTAAGACAAGCTTTACTCCTGCTGGTTGATCCGTGGTGGATGGCAGGTCTGATTTCTGTGTGACTAGGGCATAGATGGGTGCATTCCCGTCAATTTCTTTGAGAAATTCTGCCATGCTAATGAGGTACAAGTTCTTTGTTTGGCTGACCTTGGGTTGTTCCCTGCAACTGGCAGCTAGTTGAGGCTCAGTTTTGGGTGGTAGAGGCTTTAATGTTATCCTTTTTCCTTTATGTATGAAACTACATTCATTGGATTGTCCTACAGTTTGGACATCGTTATCATATATCCACGGTCTGCCTAATAGAATATGGCTCACCTCCATAGGCACCATATCACATAAGACATCTTCCTTGTAAGATGATAGTTGAATTGGCACTAAGCATTCCTGAGAAACAGGAATAGAAGAGGTATCTATCCATGACACTTTGTACGGTTGTGGGTGTTTTGTCGGAGCTAACCCAAGTCTAGAAACTGTTTGTGCAGATACTACATTAATGCAACTTCCATTGTCAATAATGAGCTTGTAGTTTTTGTCTCCACTTTTCACGTAGGTTTGAAAGATTGATGTTCTTCGCCAGTCAACATTGCTCTTAGGTTGAGCTACAGTGCATCTTACCAATCCCAAGTGTAGTGGAGTGTAAGAATCAAACCCACCATTATAGTCTTCGTCACTAAGTGGGATGTCTGGTTCAAAAACCTCTTCCTCTAAGTCACCCTGTCCTTCTTCCGTTTTGGCCAAGGCTAAGGTGCGTGGCATTTCCTTTGTGGGGGAGTGGGCAGCAAAGTGCCCAAAGCCTTGGCATTTAAAGCACTGGTTAGACCCTCCTCATGTGCCTTGGACTGTTCTTCCTTTATCCCAAGTCGACGCACCAGTAGTCATGGCTTCTCTAGGCATGAGATCTGTTTTTGGTCCGGAGAAGCTAGCGCGTGTCAACCCTTCGTGGTTCGGACTGCTTGGAAAAAGTACAGGTCTTTAGGTACAGCTCCAGCTCTTGCACTACCTAATGGGCTCTCCCTAGGGAGTTCACATCATGAGGGATCAGTTCCCTTTGTAGTTCTAGTCGTAGGCCTGTCCTAAAACGAGAAAGAGTCACCAGCCGATCTTCCCTTACATCAAAACGTAACATGAATTCTTCAAATTCAGCGATATATTCAAAAACTGGCATACTCCCTTGACGGAGAGACTGCCACTGGTCTAAGAGTCGTCGCTGGTATGACAAGGGAACATATTTTTCCTTCAGTCGTTCTTTCATCTTCTCCCAATGAGCAATGGGGTCTTGAAGAGCTCTTTCTATTTGTCATTCAACATTCGTCCAAAACAGATTCGCTTGACCAATTAGTTTATACTTGGCGAATCTGACTTTGCCACCTTCCGACATCTCATACCATTCAAAATAATGATCCATAACAGCTAACCAATCCAGAAAAGCCTTAGGATCTAACTCACCATCAAAGCTAGAAGCATCAAGCTTGACTGATCTCATGATCCGTTCATCAGGATCTGGTTCACGAAAGGGCTGTCGTTCGCTTTCCCTGTCGTTCCTTTTGCGGTCCCTGCCTTGATTAGGTCCCAAGACAGCGGAGTGTTCTCGCAATAGGGTGGTGTGTTCTTGCAGTGTGGTCCGAATTTCAGCAACATCTCTTGTCAATTGGTCCAGGATTTGTGTTGTTTGTTCAGCAACCATGTTCGATGGGTAGGTCCGCTGAGAATTGTGGACATACACTAGTGCCCAGAGGAGAAAGAATCTACTCTGATACCAAATTTGGCGTAGGACAGATCTGAAACCCACGAATTAGTAAACCAGGGGAAGCAAACTCTAGGAAAACAAGCATAAAAGGTAAAGATAGGTCTGGATTTGCTCCAGGGGTTTCACACCCGAAATTGGCTTCACACCAAAACAGTCCTTTCGCAGGAAATAATACTCTGATTTTTATTCATAAAACGCATACCTTCCATTGAATTACAATGGGGAATTTATAGGGAAATAAAAAACTAGAGATCCTAATTAAACTAGACTTAGAAAAACATTCTAAACCTAGTAGAACATGGAAACATGCCTACTCCTAAGTAAAACAAAAAACATAAGAGAAATTCATCCTAATAGAATACGGAGACATGCCTATTCCTTATTGAAACAAAAAAACAGAAAATTAAATCCAGAAAGTTCTAATTCAACCATAGAGATACGGTCGAATTAGGAATCCTGTTTTTCCCTTTCTTCCGTTGGTAAACCCTAAAGGATTTGTCAGGGATGTCCTCATCATTGTGCCTCTTCAGATCTACACTATTGTTTGTAAAATTTATTTAGCAACCCAAAGCAGATAAAAAGATTTTTTTAATAAGAAGATACTTGCTAATGCAAGAATACTTTCAGAGTATGTTTGGAAGACGAACTTGAAAGTTACAAGGAATTTAGGCTATATTTCTAAGATATGCACTAAAAACAAAAAAATAGCCTTTATAAGTGGGTAGTTGAGCTAGTAAAGAAATACATGTACCACACTCCATGGTACTTTGAAGTTCCTTGTTTTTAACTAATTTTGCCTAAATTCCATGGAACTTTGAAGTTCCTCATCCAAACATACCCTCAATTAATTCTTTGATTCAGGAGTCATTTCCAAACAAGTTTCTCTTTTCATTCAGAGAACTGCTTATGAGTTATAGCTTCCAAGCATGCATTACATTATAAGAAATAAAGACAGATCTGCTTTTTCATTCCTCCAAAGTCAAAACAAGTTTTAACAACAATTTTATTTTTAACTCCACCAAACAGGGCCTGATACAAGTTTTTCATCGGGTCACTGTGCCAAGTAGGGCTACTTTTCGCAAGAATTTGAAACTAACTGATAGCTACACAACAACTACTGAATCCAGACAGCGCACGCAGTCACTCCAATCTACCCCATATCGGTAAAGCATAATTAGGACAACAAGGCCAGCAGGCCACTCCCATATATTCAAATATTGACCCAATATGTTATATCTGATAAGAATTTATAACCCATCAATTCTGTGGAAACCAGATGCGGTACAGCTCCACACCTGTAATAAAAAGTTGACATGGTAATCGCAGTCCAACCACAAGTACCAAACCCTATCATACAAACTTTTTATCTCTTGACCGACAATAGGAATTCAAGTATTGCTGAGAGTTGACACCTGAACTAACCCCCAATCTATTCTACAGGGGGAAGAGTGCCACTAGGCACATTGTCCATTGAACAAGGCTATTCGGTAAAATTGGGTTATGTTCCCTATGTTGAGATGTGAGGAAAATGTCTCACATTGGAAAAGCACAACTACAATTTGTGCCTTATAAGATCTTGGGCTACTCCCCCCCATTGCCAATTGGTTTTGGGGTGGAACCTCGACTTCTTACATGGTATCAGAGCGGGGTTATCTCACGTGTTGGCTTAACCGTCACAAGTGTCACACGTACCCAATCAAATCGTCACGTGATAGGCTGGAAAATCCGCCACACGTGAGGGGGCGTGTTGAGATGTGAGGAAAATGTCTCACATTGGAAAAGCACAACTACAATTTGTGCCTTATAAGATCTTGGGCTACTCCCCCCATTGCCAATTGGTTTTGGGGTGGAACCTCAACTTCTTACACCCTAAACCCATTGTTCCAATATTACAGATACAGCTTCAATTCGCTTGTGATACTCCAATATCTTGTTTCTATTTCCTCTCAAAGTTGACCTGCTCCCGTTCATTTTTTCCATTAATATTACTCTACAAGGACTTCATGTTCTTTTAGGTCTTTTCCCCATGGTAATAACTCTCCTTGCGTTGTAGTCCAGGGGCATCTATGCATTGCATATAGCACACAGGGCACGTATAGTATGTATATATATATATATCATGAATATATATATAGGAAAAGTTGTAGCAGGTGTCCCTAAACTTTACAATAATTTTAGCAAATGTCCCTAAACTTGAAATTTAGACTCCACTGTCCCTTAACTTGTTCAAAATAGTTGAACTCATCCTTCTGTTACAGAATCCATTAAAAAATCGTGTGTGCAATGCAAATGCGTGAATAGTTGAGGGCAAAACAGACATTTTATCAGCATATCTGACTTTCTTTTTTTATTAAGGACTCTTCTAGTACTCGTGTCCTATCTTCTCTCTAAGATAGTGTCCTAGTTAGGCCTTACTGTATATTCCTAAAGTGATAGCTTCCTAACTGTACTCTATCACTAATCTGTATAAAGTAGGATACTCTGTAACCCTAATTATTCATTCAATACAATTGAGAAAAGTTTATCCATACCTTTTTATGGTATCAAAGCTTTAAAGCTCCTCTGAGTTAAACCCTAGCAAAACCCTAAACCGATGACTGCCCAATCTGATTCTACCATAGTTCAACCTATCCCACCACCACTAACCGCCACCCACCCTGACCTCCCCTCCCTAATCACCATCAATGTCGCTGCCCAATTACCCGTGAAACTTACGGCCACTACTTTCTTCCCCTGGCGAGCCCAATTCAATGCCCTTCTTCACGGGTACAATCCCATGGGCTACGTGGATGGATCCCATCCCTACCCCCCTGCCACCGAGCCTGCACTCCGTGCCTTCTGGTTCGGCCAGGACCAGCTCCTCCTGCATGTTATTCTAGCATCAATCTCGCCTCAGGTCATCACCCTCATCGTTGCTGCCCCCACCTCAGCTGATGCCTGGGCCAACCTCACCAAGCTATATGTCAGCCGCGCTCGTGCCCGCGACCTTGGCTTGAAGGAACGCCTCACACTTCTGCGCCAGGACTCTCGTCCCGTCGCTGACTACCTTTTGGAAGTCCGCCTTCTTGCCGACGAACTGGCCATCATCGACGCACTTCTCTCGGATGATGAACTGTTACTCCACGTCCTCAATGGCGTGGGCCCTGAGTTTAAGGACCTTGGATGTTGTTGTCCGGTCCATGGACACCTCCGTCCCCTTTGAAAACCTCCATGATATGTTGGTCCAACACGAATCTGCTGTCCAACAGGCCATGTCCCCTGCCCCTGCGCCTCCCCTCACGGCCAATGCTGCTCAGGCCAACCGCAACTCCCATTACTCCCGCGCAGGTCGTGGCTCCTATCATCAGCGCTCCTCTGACCACAGCCTCTACTCCCACCTACAGTCTTCTCCCTCCAATGCTGACAACAGCCGCCGTCCAACTGCCTCTGGCAATGGCTACCGTGGCTTCTTTCAGTGGTGTGGCACTCAAGGGCACAGTGTCAAGCGCTACCCTTAGCTTCAACAGCCCGCCCCCTCCCAACCCATGGCTCATCCGACTACTCAGCAGGCCTCTTCCTCTAGCTGGCTCCTGGACTCCGGTGCCTCTCACCATGTGACTTCCAGTCCCCGTCATCTTTATGACGCCACTCAATATAGTGGCCCTGATGAGATTATTATTGGCAATGGTACAGGCCTAAGTATTGTTATATTTTGGCTTAGATTTTAGGTCAATTAGTTAACCCTTTATTTGGACCAATTATGACACACTATTGTTAGCTGTTTGTTTCCATGGTTCCTAATCCTTGTAGGAATCTGGTTTCATGTCCTATAAGGTTTATGGGTTTGTACTCCTTATAGGATTAGGTTAAGTTAGACTAGTATATAATTGGCACATTGGGTTCTCTTTGTTTGGAGTGCGTGCAGCCACATATTTGTGAAAGGCCTAAAAACCTTTCTTTGTTTTGTTTGGGGTGGAGTCGCACCGTTTGGTGAGAGAATGATTTGGGTGTATTCGGGATTTGGGTTTTGGGTTTGAGAGAGTTAATCTCTTTTGTAATCTCCTTTGTTATTAGTGAAATTTCCTAACTGGCTTCGCCCGTGGACGTAGGCTTTATAGCCGATCCACGTAAATCCTTCGTGTTCTTTGTGGACTATTAGTTTTCCATATTTTGCCTTCATAATTGTTATATTGTTTTGAGACGCTTCCACACAACAATTGGTATCAGAGCTCGAGTTTCGAATTAGGATTATGTTTGTATGATGGCATAATATAGAATTGGAAAATTCAACGGGAGAAATGACTTAAAGATTTTGGATAATCCCTCACCAATTTGGCTACAGTTGAGGTAGCATTTGTACTCTATATTTGATTCGAAGTTGATCTATGCAAAACCAATTTGATGATTTGGTTGTTCAGAATTTGAAAAACTTGATGTGGGTTTCTACATCAGTTTGTTCAAATTCAAATGTTGGTGGAGGTTTTGATAGGTGTATAATTTGTGAGGGCTAATTTGTTAGATTTTGCATGAGTAGAATATATCTGTTGATCCTCTTGGGGAAAGCCTCATGCTTTCTAATTTGGTTGGTCTATGGACTTTTGGCTGAATTTGTTTGTCCCTGCTATTTGGTTTGTTGGTCTCTATCTACTACAAATTGTTTTGAAGACTCTGGTTTTGAACCATGGTGTTTGTGAGCAGGTGGAGTTTTGAACCAATTATGACACACTATCGCCGTCTTGGCCACCCCCACACGCCTCCCCCTCCCCCTCCCCCCCCGCCCCCCCCCCCCCCCCCCCCCCCCCACAACACCAGAAAGAACTCATCCTATGCTCACCCAGACTCAAACCGGGACTGTGAAGCCAGTTCCCACTTATGCCCTCACTACCACCTCTCAACCCCTACCACCCTTGGTTGAACCCACCTGTGTCACTCAGGCCCTCAAAGACCCTCACTGGCGCAACGCTATGTCTGATGAACTTAACGCTCTCATTTGGAATGGGACATGGGAGCTGGTTCCCCCTCTTCCTAGTCACAATGTTGTTGGGAACAAATGGGTGTTCCGTATCAAACGAACTCCCACTGGAGCCGTACCTTTTTATTTTTGACGCGTAAGTTTTTGTTTTTGTTTTTTTCTCTGCGAGCAAATGACACCATATACAATTGCGGGTTTCATTTGATTTTATTGTGATGGAGGAGGTGCTTTTATATGATTGATTAAAATAAATACTAACTGTAAGTTCACTAATCAAGTCTTGAGTTCCATCTCTGATGATCATGGAGGAGAGGATTGTATAACCTTTTAAAAAAAAAGGAGGAAGAAAAACCCCTTGAATTTTGCCCCTATTTTTAATGGATTCCATTTCACATTTTAACGGAAGGAATAAATCAACTATTATGAATAAGTTAAGGGGCAGTGGAATCTAAATTTCAAATTTTGGACGTTTTCTCAAATTATTGTAAAGTTCAGGGATGCCTGCTACAATGTTTTTTTCTATATATATCATAGGTGTGTGTAGTAGAGACAGAGAGGGAGAGAGAGAGTATTTATTCTAAAAAGGACCAAGATGCATCAACTTGGAGATACATATCTAGAAACGAGAAAAACAACTAATCAAGCAGAGCACAAAATAATATTATGCATGTCTTGAAAGGGATGAGAATATCCATACCTGGTATTTCTCCTGCATTTCTCTAACCGAAACTGAGAATTCAGTCATTGTCCAGCTCAGAGTGTTGAACAGGCGATTGAGGAAAGCTGAGAACAACTCTTCATCATTGACACAAGCTTCCCCTAACAGTCTCTATAAAAAGGCCAAAGAATAATCAGAAGCTATTCGGTGGCAGACAAAATCAAAATCCTAATGCAACAATTAAGAATCGCCACCTGGAAGACAACAGATGATGATGATGATTCTCCGTGCTTTGAAGAACCAAAGCCAGATCCCTTGCACAAACGCAGAAGAATGTTTGTCACGGGGATCCACGATCTGTTATCAAATGTTGACAGCAATGCCTTCGGCATCCTCTGTGTCGCTGCTTCATTACTCTCAAAAACGGCCAAATACTCTTTGTACTGTACCAAGACTGAGATTGATTGGAGAAGCAGATCCCTAAGATCAGCACTTGATATTCGAGGATCATTGAAGTGCGTCACCACAAAAGTAACCTAGGAAATTCAAAATTCTGAATAAATTATTCAAATATATAGAGAAAAACAGTACCAAGGAAGAAAGAAGTCATAATTTTCAAGAATGACGGGCAGGACGTGTTTTTGGCCTGCTAATGGAAACCAGGATCCAAATTCCAGAGAATTTTGTCCAAAATGAATAATTGAGAGGTGCGCCAACAAAGTATATGAACAAAAATAAATAAGGAACATAGTAAGAAATTATATACTATTTTTCAACCATGATAGGCATGTCTAAATAGAAAAAATCAGAAATAACGTCCTATTTCAGGTGAATCAATATATAAAATTATCTTGATTCTTGACTATAATATCTGGAACCAAATAATTTATGTACAATGCGTCAAATTCTAGATTCCTTTTAAAGACTAAATTAAAAAATTGTCATTTTCAAATGTTAGATCTGTATTTTTCATTATGTAATTGTCATGTCAGCTCACACACAGAATATAAAAAAAAGTAGGAAGTAGAAGATGAAAAGATTAAACATACAAATGAAGCAAGGCCTTGCTGGATAAATATTGATGAAGGTACAAAGGGAGGATCGCTCTTACGCAACACATGGAAGCAATCTACCTGCAAGGGAATAGAAGAGCGATGATTCTTCCAATAACAGAGTGCTTCAGAAAAACTGGTTCAAAGTCATTGCAATTTGGGGATATATTTAGTATTCCCAGAAACTTCAACAGGGTAGATGTTATCTATCCTTTTTTTGCCAAATATAAAAGATCAGAGGTTGACAAATTTATAGAAAAATTTAAAACTTGCTGTCTCAGACGTTTTCCAAGCAATTATACTGCATCCTAATGTAATTCTAGAACTACTCTCAAGTGGTAGTAATACTGCTATCCGCCGATATACTTTTGAAGAATTTCAGTAACATACAAATGTCCCCATCAAAGAAACATTGAATAAAAAGAAAGAGCAGAAGAATGGATCTTAATAGATGCAAATGAACGAGTGCAACACAAGTGTTTAAAAACGAGTGAAAAAACAAGCACTCTCCCATCAGAGGGAAAACAAAAGTATTCATACTCAAGAGAAAGTTTACATAATTTTATAATCAGGATTCACTGCATATCAACCGGTATTATGTACAACAGAGAGTCAATTTACCAGAGCTTCCAGATAATATTCAGGGATATAAAGGAACAAAAGATCCACTTTGCTAAGAACCAGAAGCAACTGGACAGTCCACACGCATGTTGCATACATTCCTCTTTGTTTCCATTGTGAACATAGAGAAATACGGTACCTATAAATGCATAACAGAGTGAGCAAAGGTAACAGTATGCAAATGTGCACAAAAAGCTAAACTAGGTATATATTGTAGGTTTAAGGACAACTGATCGACTATCCAAATAAATATGACTTGCTTAGCTTTCCCTTTATCGGAGATTCCTCTTAAGACTCCAGTGAACAGTATACCTAAGAGTAGCTAAATTTAACAAACTAAAATAACAAAACAAACATAAATATAAGAGAAAAGGGAGGGGGGGAAGAGTTAAGTCTTCGAACACTTGCAGCTAAGAAATTTGAAGTAAACAGTACATTTTTAAATTATGGAAATAAGCTACTCGTTGAGGTCATCTTACCAAGCACATTGTCTGACACAATCCATAACTTCTTTTCTATAACCATTACGAGCTTCTTTCAAACGCTTTAATTGCTCACTGCAAGCTTTTTCTCTTATTTGTCTGTCAGCTTCTTCCAAAAGGGATATTGACTGCGCTTGGTGAGACGTGTAATATGATGCCTGCAACAAGGATTTTTAATAATTAATTCAGAGATCTTACAACATTCGGGGTACAAGCACACAAAAATGCACGGGCATTATGAATTATTACTTGCATTTCAGATTACTTGGAAAAATAAAATCACACAACAAATAGGCAGGGGACTAACGGCTTGACGTTACTGGTTCAAACCAAAACATAGGAGTTTAAGAGTGATACAAAGGAAAGGAAGAGATAAATCATGAAAGCATTAATAGAAACAAATAACATTTGTACATTGAAATCAACAAACAGAAGATCCCATTCCAATGTTTTTACGTTTTGTCCTCGACAAATTTTATCTTTCAAGAATGCTAACCTATAAAAGTAAAAGCCGCAGCAGAGGGTACAATTTATAGTTTGACCAAAATTGGTCAAGTATAATAAAGAATCACCATTTATCGAAAAATATGAATTCAAAAATAAAACGACAATCTTGCCCTAGTATACCTGCTTAAAAATTGGCGCAAGGCCTATATGATACAACAGCAACAAAACATCTAGAAGTTCTTCTTCACTGAGCGTAGCTGAAGGCATATTGCTTTCCTTTGGTACAAATCTCATATGCTGCACTGGGCAATAACTAAACTCAGACTCAGATTGATAACCAGAGCTAGGTTTATCTGCTATTTCTTCATTCAAGCTTCCATCACTGCATTCTGGAGCGACATGGATGATCTCTCTGGAATGGAACTGCAATGGACACGAGAACCTTTGGCTGTGGATCTAACTGGATATTTCGAAATTCTTGTAGAATCAGCATTGTAATATGAGCAACAACATGGTTTTTTTGTGCTTGAATGAGTCACTATGGTTTCTTCATCATCCATACAGCCTTCCTCCCACCGAATTACTTCTGCTTCCTCGTCATTTACGGGGTTTGATTTTGAGAGATGACTAAAAGATCCTCCAAGTCTAGAATTGTCATTCCGATGAGGATCATTTTTAAGAAATAAACCTACGGGAAGCTTCGTTGACCACCCTTATGAAGAAAAACCAACATCAGGACCATTTTCACTGCTCCTTAACCAGCTGCAAATGCCTCCCATGCCAAACCCTTCGGATAAAAAGTGAAGTATAACTGTATACAAAGAAACAAGAACTGAATTGCTTGAAACTCCAGGAGGTGGAAGATTGCGGTCAGCTCCTCTGTTCTTTAGTAGAAGGTTCTGTAAAAAAGTTCTGAAAACTGAACCAGGCAACTGTAGAGGTGTCACAGGTGGTATGAACTGTATAACCAAGTGACAGAGATCCCTATGCTTCTCCTCAATCTGAATATAGCATGTATTATCAGCCAAAATACAAGCGGAACTAAAAATGTGAAAATAATTACATTGGATTTAACATTGTGAATTTTGCCCATACGTAAATATTTATGTGTTACTGCCCCTCTGCTTACCTAGTTGAAATCATCCATAGGGAAAGTTGTCAAATTCATAATATTTCCTGCTCAATCAATCTTATGAATATTGCTATGCTTCCGCTCTTGCTTATGATTAAAATTTTCTAAAAGGTTCTTCATCACTCTGTCAACTTTTACACTTTAGACATAGTAGTGCAGACAACTAAGACAAAGTAACTATGAATTTAATAAAATCAAGCACTTCAGATCAATAGTTACCTTACTTACTGCTTTAGATAAAGCATCAGTTGTCAACAGCATGTTGCTTTCATATGACACATCCTCACAAGAACCAGGCCACGAAACGCAAGGCATCATGGATTCAAGGTCATTCTTATTTGGATTCTTTCGTGATAAGAACCCTTCAAAGAGGAATTCAAAATTAGGTGATTTCCACCAAAGAACCATAAGTTCTTGTCGTCTCAGGATATGGCATGCCAATGCAAGGTATGGGTATGACCCTGAATATGGGCACTCTTTTAGAAAAAGTGGAGCTGTTTTGCAACCACAGGCAAGGGCACTAATGAAATGCTCAAACAACAAATGTGATCCTTCAAATTCTAAAAATACATCGAGAACTTTATCCAAGTTTGAAAAATCATGTGGCACCTGCAACCCAAATACATCCATTACAAACGACAAAAATGGACCCCAGGCGATGTATTGTATGCTCCAAACATCTGCTCCCAGTACAGAGAAAAATTCTTCACATATCCCATAAGAAGCCGGATATAGAAGTTCTTCATGTGACACAAACCTCTTCAGTCTCCTAAATTTCTGGACAGAAGAATGATTTGCCTGCTCTACAGAGTGCATACCCAACAGCCTTGACAAGCAACAGAGCAACTGAGTAACAAAAGAAATTACAGGTGGAGGTGCTTGAAGGGGGAGGTAGCCTTCAATGGGAAATTTAAATGGCCGGGCCCCAAAATTCAATTCACATCGTTCACCTTGAGAAAGAGAAAATGCAGGATAATATCCAGATCCTGGTCCCATATTACGAATTCCATGAAAAGCGGCCCCAAGCGACACACCATTTCTGTAGAATGATATTTCGTCACAAACCAAATCTATGCAACATCCAATAGCGTCACCAATAACCCATGGCTGACCATATGGCTCAGCTTCCTTGTTCCATTTTCTAACTCTCTTCCCATCAAATGCATACGAATCATCAGCATCACCAACACCCTTATGTTCAGTGAAAGGGCAAGAGACAGTTGCCCATCCAAGCTGCTGAATACCTGAAGTTTCTAGAATAACTTCGTACATCCATTTACCTTTCCACACATAAGCATTAGCCCTGGCACTGCTGAACATTGCTAAGCCCTCTACAAGAAAAGGTGACTTCATAATTCTAATATCACCACAAATACTGAATTCATCAAGACCAATGATGTGGGGCTCACAGCCATTCCCAGAAACACATACTCCATCTCTGCTACTAACCAAAGCACTTGAATTTGCATGCAATTTTGAGAATTCATTCTGTATAATACAGCGAACTAGATTGCTGTCAATAGGACTGGGCAACGAACCAACAGACTTGTTTGGGATACCAAGAACATATTCTAAGGTCTGTTCCACTGATTGATGACCAAAATTATCACAGTACGAAACAAGATGGGTTTTCGATGAGTTCTCTTTACTATCTTCGCCATTCAATATCACTGCCAGACCAGAAGAAAGCCCACCAATCCGTAGGCTGTCTTCTGACATTCTGGACAAGGACAACCAATAAATGCCAAATACTAATCCACAGCTCTAGACAAAATTATTCAAACTTGGATTTGCCAAACAAAGAGCCAATTTTGATTCCAACACTGATCCATACCAAAACAATCTCTGGAACACAAGAAAATTACCATCATGACCTGAAATTTCAAGGTTGCAACACATACAACTTAGTTTAATAAACTAATTATACACCAAACGTTATACTGTTCGGTTTTCAAGAAAAGAAGAGGAAAACATGCAGAAAGCTGCAACTTATACATTTTCCATGGACTCGATTCAAAATAATTCTATAAAACAGCTCAATCAAGTTAAGCACAATTAGGCGGCAAACTTAACGAAAATGTTGAAACAAAAATGTAAATTTCACATTTCCAAGTCCTTTCTCCTCTCCTTAGTTACTCGGGGACCAAACAGGGATCAGGAGGGAATGAATTGGAGGGCAATTAGAAATTTTTAAAAATAAATAAATAAATCAACGTCGTAAATCTTGTGCTCTCCAATCGCAACGCACCTAAAATTAAGTATCAAATTGACAAACAAATGATGAAATGACTCACATGTACTGCCCATGATTGATGTTTTCACAGTAAATAGCGGCTAGGGTTGTGAAGCAGCCATTTAGTTAGCACCCGTGTACATGCCTGAGAGCGCGAGAGGGAGGAGAGGAAGAAGGACAAAAATGGAATTTTGAAATTCTCGCCAAAAAAGTTAGGGGAAGTGAGTGCACTGACCACGAGGGACAAACAAAAACGAAAGAGGCAGCTGCTGCTTCAACCCCACGCACGCTGACCTCATGCCCTAAAAATTGTTATTGACTGACACGTGTATGACATCCGTAGGTGCTACCGGCTGCTGACATGGCGGGTGGTTCCAAATTGCGCCGGTGAATGGACGTTGTTCTATTTGTTTCCGGAGCGGGTGTAACCCGAACTCCATCCATGACAATGACGTGGTCTCCAGCTTTTTTTTTATTTTTTATTTTGGTCGAATGTGATAACTTGGGCAAAACAGCCAAATAACACAGTACAAAGAACATAAAAAACAGAATACCTGAATCATAGACCACAACAACCAAACAGAACAGAAGAACTAACAAGGAAGAAGCCTTCAGACCACCTCCAAGAGAGGTCCAGTCAAGTCCATGGTTGCAGAAGACATCAGCAGACCAAGAGGGAGGGCTCTAGTTTTTTTATGGGGGAAATTGTCACTCTTCACTTCCTCGGTTTCTTATTTACATATCTCTAAACATAGTCTCAGAAAATTAATACTACTGGTCTGCAACTCAAGGAGACACTTGCCTACCGAAAATTAATTATAATGTGATATATAAAGCTTTTCAAAAAAAAAAATATCTATTAAATCATATAATGCAATATAATTTTCTAAGGTTTTATCACATTAAAATATTATGAAAAATCAATTGAAGAGTAAATTATATTTTATTAACCTAAGTTTATACCTTGTCACACTCTTATACCTAAACTTTCAAATATTATAAATATTACCTTATATTCCTTAAAACATTAAAACATAACCCCTCCATTATCTATTCCGCAAAATTCCTGTTAGTTGCTGATGTAGACAAATTGGATCTGCAATTTATTTTAAATTAATGATAAATAAGATTTGACAAAAATAATCACATTTGCAAAACTCTATCATTCAAAAAGAAAAATTATCTTTGAATATGCGTATAAATTTTTAAAAGAAGAAAGTCACTTAGAATCTAACACGAGAAAAAAAGGCTTAACATTTATAATGCATCACGAATACGTCAGTCAATTACAAAATACACTAATAACGAAAATACACCTAGAAAGTCTTAAATGTTGCATCATTTAACTAACGTCGTTACAGACATTGTTTAAAATGATTATGTAGCAATCAAATTGACATACCCTGATCCAGAAAGTCCACTAGGATACCAAGATCGAGAAATGTTAGCCGACATATAGACGGTGACGTCCAAATGACAAAAGCCAATTAGTTGAAACGTTGCGTTTTAGGAGGTTGTGTAAAACAAATTTCACTGTAACAACGGAAGCATAAAGCATGTTCACTGGTGATGATCATATAGTTCAAGTAACTACCTGAGTTATCTCGATTTCTGTTGTGAGTCCCAAATCACTAGCGTGGATGTCATAGTAATTATGGGAACTTCCTCGAAGTACGTGAAGTAACACCAAAACATGAGGGGTACAAAAACAAAAAGGTGAGTGGACCCAATAATTAGTTCATTGTAAGACCAGTTATTATAAAACATGACAGGATCCGGCCCGACTGGACTTTGATAATCGTGCCTGGTCCTGCTCATGTCTGACAAGTCAACTGAAGTCCCGAAACTATCCTTCAGCACCTGTCAGACAAGGGATAACTGCACTAATTTCCGCTCATGCATCCACCTCTCGATCAGCCCCGAACGTCGTGCCACGACCTGGAGGGTCATCAAAATAGGAAAGATGTGAGTGGACAAAAATAATATCATTTAAAACACATTTCAAAATACATCATTTACCCTCCAGTTTATCAAACCATGCATGCATAGAATCAAACATATGAATCATCGGCTTCCAAGCCAAATCACATGAAAAGTATCAAATCTCGGCTCTCAAGTCAAACACATGAATCATTTCATAAAACCATTTTATCATAAAATAAAGCACATAACTCGGGAATTACACATCTGAGGGTCCTCTGGGAATTACACATCCAGAGTTATCATCCTGCTGGGAATTACACATCAAGCCCTGCTGGGAATTACACATCCAGCCTCACCGGGAATTACACGTCCGGTCCCTTAGGGAATTACACATCTGAAGTCTACCCAGGAATTACACATCTGGGGGCACCGAACACAAATACAAAATCAAAATCTTTATTTCAAAATCATCATTAAAACCAGATAAAAACCATTTATCATGGGGTCTCATGCCCAAATCTCATTTTCACGCAAATCCGTGCAGCCGCAACCTATGTAGCCATTTTCACATAAATCCATAAAATATATCCAAAAACATTACAAATCCATCAAATCAATCCATGACTCATAATCCGAGTCAAAACCAATCTCAAATCCCGGGCCTTCGCCCAAAACAGCAATTTCACAGTTTCTCGAAAAATGTGCCCAAAACACTGATTAAAATAATCATTAAATCCCGTAAATAAGCGTATCAAATCATGCAATCATTGCAAATCAAATCATGCCATAAATCATGTAAAACATTTAACTATGCATGCATATCAGTTTATAAAACAAACGTCCACTCACACACCATCCAAACCGCTTGCTTTCCGAGCTGCACGCGTTTCCGTAATTTCCGGTACTTTCCAGGAATCTCGAATCTTGTCCAAAATCATTATTCAGGGTCACTAATGGCTTAATTAACATCATATTAATTTCCCATAATTTCATGGGAATTAATTACGAATTAAAAACATAACATAATCTTTCGGACCCTCGAAACAATATCGAAACGGTGTCCGATTAGCTCGAAACCAACGCTAATATGTTCGTTACATAAAATGAGACAAACGTCATGTTGACCTCACCTCGGGAATCGTTCCTACGCGCCGCCGTGAGTGGCTGCTCGTGAAACCCACGCGTGTGCTACAGTACCCTGCACAGTCGTCTCCTTCACCCGATTATCCTGCAAACGGGTCCGATAACCCGCGATTCAACCCGGTTCGATCCCCATCAATTTTGCCTCAATTCCTACAATTGAACCTTCCATTAGCATCGTTTTTCATCCAATTAAGATTCTGGAATCTCAATTACATTCGAACTTACCTCAATCCATTCGATATGAGCTCGAATTCGAAGAACTACCGAACACTGTGCATCGTCCCAATTCATTAAAACTCGATTGTTTTCTTTCAATTGATGCATCGACAAGCTTCGTTGGATCCTACTAAGCATATTTCCAAGGCCAGTTTCAGCCATCAACCCCTCTAATTACTCGAACACATTCTCGAAAATCCAAAGTTCTCACCCTTTCTGTTCTAAGGCAAAACAACCCCAATTCCCTTCAAGTTTAATTGGGTTCGACTCGGTTTGAGCTCAATAACCTTAATCCAAGGTCAATTTCACGCATAAATGGCCACAAATTCAAATTCGACCTTAAGGTTCATCAAGGGGTTTCGGGTTTTTGAGTCTGGTTCGAAGTCCAGCACTCACCATTCAATTTCCCTTCTTTCCTCTCTGGATATCCCGTTCAATCTCCCTGCCCCTGGTGTTGTTTCAATTTGTTTCTCTATGTGGTCTGCTGATCAACCATGAGTATAATTCTGTTTCTATCCTTTAGCCGTATTTTGATTTCAAATGGTTTCAAACAGCAACAATTGGCACCAATATCAATTAGCAAGTGACAGATGTCACTTACATACCTACCTGACTCACCCACACGGCTGAATCAGCCAATTAACCGCCCAATTTACCCTGCTACCCTAAATTACCATTTTGCCATTCCTTGGCTAATTATCAAAATACCCCTCGTCATTCGAGACCCATAACTTTTCCATTCAGACTCTGATTGACACATGCCTCCTGTCTACGGATTCAGCGTCCCGAGACCTATCCAACGGTCCTTTCGAAAAGTCCAAATAAGGTCTCGATCAAAAATTCAACTTCCAGCCCTCAAAACTAGGGGTAAAATCGTCATTTCCTTCCAATTTTTCCTTTTTCGAATTTCCGGGTCGTCACAAAATAGACTTTAACACCTCAGTTTTGTAAAAAAGTCGGGTTCAAACCTTCAACTTGCACGTAATATGAGAATCAATAATAAAATAATCAAAAATCAAGTTAAGCATCACGAAGTACGAAACAAACCATGCATGAACCACAATCTAATTGCTCATAAGTCACTAGAGGCATACGATCATGCCAGGCTGAGTATCTATAATACTCGTTTATCTCGACCACGTGAAATCTGGGTGCTAAGTATCGATCACCTCAAGTCCTCTTGAGCTCGGGGACAAGCTGAGTGCTTTTTAACTAGTATTACGAGCAACGCTGCTGAAAAATCACGTGGATGCTAGTCCTTGGCCGCTCAGATAGGTATTGAGACACTTGTGATTCCTAGGTGGTTCTACAAATACTATCTCAAATAATGTCCCCGAGACTACTACGCACCAACCACGTCAACAACAACAAAGCATGCAATGCAGTCTTTAACAAAATAATCATGCTCGTGAAACATCGCGTAAAATCATGAATTATCATGCTCGGGAAAAATATCAAATAATATAATGAACTAGCATGCATTATAACCAAGTACGTGAAATGTGGAAGTAAATAAATAAAGGTATGAAACAAGTGAAAAGAGTCCACTCACAAACTGGTCAGGGAGTCAAAATTACATGATAATCAAGCTAGCACAAGCTCTAAGTCAATCCAACCCTAGAGAAACCATTCGTAAAGGTTACTAATGCCTTATAAATCAAATTCTAAGTAAAACCCTTCTATAGTTTCCTAAAACGGTGCTTAAAAACACTACAAACAAACCAAAACATACTAAAAACTATCCAAGACACCCTAAAAGTAAGCCCACGCGCTGCCATGGACTGGAAAACAACCATATGCGTCGGTAGAGGACTGGAAATGACAACATGTTCCACCAGGGGCCAACCGAAGGCTGGAAAACCGCCTCACGCACCTCCACGAGCTGAATTTCCCTAAAATACCTTATGGTCAAAGGTCGAAAAATTCCTCACGCTCTGACTGGAGGTCCCCATGTGCCACCCACGTGCCCACGTGCCCCCATGCATGACCACACGCCTCCACGCTCGTGTCACACACATTGGAATATTCTGGCGAATATTCCTGAAATATTTCAGGGAATATTCCTGAAATATTTCTTGGAATATTCCATAGAAGATCCCCTGTGGAATATTCGGTCAACTCTAACATCATTAGAACTTAACAAAATATGTTAACGTCATTAGCATATTCCGTGAAGTCTTAACTATGACCGTTAAACTTCATGGCTGGTCTAAACACCAGAGTCTCCTTGAAGACGATGACAAGACCGCCGTTACCGCTGCCGTTTATAGCGACCGAATTCAGGAAAATTCACCAACTGCATCCAAAAATTCAACTAAGGATGCAGCATCTCACCTAGAATTCAAATTACTACTTGCAGACGCTCGATTGAGCTTGACATCCTCCAAAATTGTCCAAAAACTGCTACGAACACCCATCTTCTTTCTGGACCCAAATCTCATAAAAAAGGAAACCTATTCAAACAATCACTAGGTTTCAATCTTACCACCTTCAAGCCCATATCAAGCAAGTCAAAACTCGGATCCTTAACAAGTCAGTGATAAGCACCTAATTGATCATATTTTTATATCAATTTCTTTATATTTTACTTTATTAGAGCCTTAATTATGTTCATTATATCTCATTTTATTCTTTTCATATATTAATTACTAGAATTGATAAATTAGTAACTAATTACAATAATTAATAATTAAAATAAGAATTACTAAATAAGTGTCCACTGCCCCATTTTACAAGCCCATTTCATAGGTGTTGCCCATCAAATACGAGCCCACATGGTCCAACACTTCAATTCTCCAGCAGCCCAACCGAATGCCGAATTCCCGCCAGCCCAAAGGTCCTACCTCCTTTGCACAGGCTCATGTGCAAGTTGTCACACAAACACCTCGATACAGCCCTTAGATCATCGTCCCCAAACTCGAAAACAGAACCCGTACAACCTCTGTTTTCCATTTCGGCCACCCAAGTCCTCCCCCGTCACAGTGGTTATCTTAAACTTTTCCTAGGACCTTCCTAAGTCTCACCCAACACACAGAAACCCTTGACGCACACTCAAAACCTACGACTCGCCGTTTGAAAATCACGGAAAAACAGAGTACTTACACAAGGCTTCGAAATTACCTGCAGTCGATCGCCGTCGTGTTCACCGTCGCACTCCCTGAAGTCCATAGAGCCTCCACAGCTTCCCTTCAAGTCCAATTGAACCAACACACGGCCACACCACCACCACGATCTCTCACATTTTCTCTGTTTTTCCCGGTCTTCCCCGTGAGCTCTCACACTCCTCACACACAAACACGACACCTCCTAACCTCCTCACCTCACTCACTATCTCTCTCACAATCTCTGGTCACTCACTCCCTCACTAGGACACACAAACACCCACGACCACCGTCCAATTTTCCCTCAATCTCCCTCTCTGTTTCTCTCTGGTTCGAACACACACACACGGGCACACCTGCACGACTTTGAACACACCCGTGCACTACCTAGAACCCTCTAGCCAAACCCCACGTGTCACCATTCCCTCAAGCCTCACACAAAAATCTCCTCTCTGCCCAGGACACTTGTCCCAATCCGGCTGCACCAAGCCCAAAGTACAAAAGACCAAACTGCCCTTCTTTTAAGTCAAAATTACCATTTTGCCACTACCTTTCTAGACTCGTAACGTACACATCCTAGGTCCAATGACCATGTGCCACCTGTCATTGAACTCAGGACAACAAGATCTATCTAACGGTCCTAGGTCAACGTGTCAAAATCCAATCGTACGAAAAGTCAACTTTTTGCCCATACTAAGGGCAAAATCGTCATTCTACACTACCGACCCTATCGAGACCAACTAACCACCGATTAAGCTCACTAATTCTTGACTAATCACCGTCTTAACCCTAATTTCCGGGACGGGTTGTTACATACATTCCATTCGCGCAAAGCCCAAGTGCTATCTCCATTCCAGCGACCATGATTGCTCCTACAGCCCATTTGTACGCAAGTTCCAGCGCATCCATTCCAGCAATTCCCGCCAAATCAATGGCTCACTTTGCCAAGTATCTTGGCTGGACCATATTCCACTTGTGCGTGCCCAGATTTCCTCTTTTGACAATTCTAGCAAGCAACCCAATTTCCAAATAACATAATGAGGAGAATTCTCCATTTTTAATTACGATTTATTCTACCTTTTTAATTAGGATTTATATTACATTTTTCACTAGGATTTGTATTACTTATTTTATTAGGAATTGAGTTAGGAACTTATCCTATTTCTATAAATAGTTAGCTTTGATCATTTTTCAAAGTGTCACTCATTATTTACACCAAAACTCTGCTTAATCGATTTTACCTCTTTAACAATTCGAGATTTCCTTAGAAATATCCAATTACACCATACTTCATCCTAAGCACCTTCACATGTGACATATATGGCAATTTCTAAGTATCTCGCCAAGGAGTGTCGAGCCACATAGTATCTGTAGGGAAATTTCCAAGGAGAAAAAATGTAACACGACCTCCTTATCCCGTGATTGTCTTTTGTTATTGAATGATCTTTTTGTTGGATTGATCTTTAATATAATTCTAGTTTTATATCTTATATGAGTTTCAATTATCTTCCATGTATTCCAATAACTTAGTTTTTTTTTATGCTTGTATGTTGTCCTTAATGCTTGATTAGATGTAGGGCAATTTCCAAGTCTAGCTCATTGAAAGTGTGTAGGGCAATTTTTGAGCACGTACTTGAGATAATATGCTTGTATTTCGTAGAACTGAGATAAGAGAATTTTGTAGGTTTTGGAATTTGTATGATATATGAATGAGGAAGGTTTAAAAATAAGTTGACCATGTGTAACCTGGAGAGAACGGTGAACGATCCCACATTCCTGCGAGTGGGGAATGGTCTGGGAGGGGAATGGTGGTGTGCCTTAAATGTGTAGGCACACACCTATCTAGCACGAGACCTCTCATAGTTGCGTTGGTTAGAGGTGTGTACTCCCAGCGTGAGGCCCCGGGATCAAAACCTTGCGGGTGCAAGCTAGTGTGTCCAGCTGCCCAAAGGGGACAATATCGTGTTAAATAGAGTGGGCCACTGCGCAACTCTGATCTAAACAAGGCCTTTTGAGAGCTCAGTGGCTTTGGATTCCATGGGAACTCCAAAGTTAAACGAGTTGAGGCTGGTGCAATCCCAAGATGGGTGACCTACTAGGAAGTTGCATGTGAGCTCCTGAAAAAAAACCGTGAGGGCAAAGGCAAGGAGGCCCAAAGCGGAAAATATCGTGCTAGATGAGTCGGGTCCTGACTGAGGAGGGTCAGGTCTTGACAGAATGGTATCAGAACCAGACCCCGACCGGGAAGTGTGCCAGCGAGGACGTTGGGCCCTAAGGAGGGTGGATTGTAAGATCCGTGTCCTGGAGGGAAAGGTGAATGATCCCACATTTCTGCGAGGGGGAATGGTCTATGAGGGGAATGGTGGTGTGCCTTAAATGTGTAGACACACACCTATCTAGCACAAGGCCTTACGTAGCTGAGTTGGTTGGATGTGTGTCCTCCCAGTGCGAGGTCCCGGGATCAAAACCCTACATGTGCGAGCTGGTGTGTCTAGCTGCCCAAAGGGTACAATATCGTGTTTGATAGAGTGGGTCACTGCGCAACTCTGATCTAAATAAGGCCTTTTTGGGAGCTCAGTGGCTTTGGATTCCTTGAGAACTCCAAAGTTAAGCAAGTTGAGGCTGGTGTAATCTCAGGATGAGTGACCTACTAGCAAGTTGCACGTGAGCTCCCGAAAAAAAAAACTATGAGGGCTGGGCCCAAAACAGACAATATTGTGTTAGATGGGTCAGGTCGTGACACCATGTAAATAATAAATTCAGTTAATTTAGGTTGGATTAGGTTTAGTTTAATTCTAACTAACATAGAACTTTAAAATCAATTTTCTTATCCCCATTCAAAACTCCAAACATTAATCATGCTTAGGTACCCTCAATCCCTCATCCAGAACGATCCCTATTTACCAATACTACATCTACAAAAAAAAAGGTTTTTAATAAGTGTTAATTTAATGCTTAGTTTTTGCGTACCAATTTTTGGCGTTGTTGGCGGGAATTGAAAAATCTTTTGTGTGATTTTGTTTGTGTAAATATGTTTATAATGTAAATATCATACTTGTATGTAAATACCATATTTGACTTCCTTTACTTGTAAATATTCTCAGTTTCTTATGTATATTCTTTTCTATATCTCGTCTTCTTTTCATGTCCATATTCTCACCTAACTCTCTTAAAGGAATAATCAATATGCAATTCACTTAATCCAAGGTCCATAAACTAGACTTAAATGACGCTCTTGTAAAGGAGATAGCATATGAACTTGACCCTCGGAATCAAGATAGATTGATGCCTTACCTAGAGGCAATTGGTGATCAAGATGTGGAGTTCGAAAGAGTGCATAGGCCTCGCATTGAATGAGTTAATTGAAGCACTTCATCTAGGTTAAAGACGTTAAATTCAAGCGCTTGTTGGGAATCAGCCCAATGGATGAGTCTACAATAGATTTGCATTCTTTTCCCTTATCTTTTAATTTCGTTTTCTTATATTTTCTTATTTATTTTCATTAAACTCTATTTCATACTTGATTCTATGCCTTTACTTTGATACATTGATGATAATGTCATATTTAAGTGTGGAGGAGGGGTTTACAATTTTGCGAGTCTTATTTAAAAAAAATTGTTGTTTTCCAAAATGGTTTTCAAACGTTTTTTTTTTAAATCGTTTTAAAATTTTGTTTTAAAAAAAATTATTAGTCCGTCTTTTAAAAAAATTGTTTTAAAAAAAATCATTTTAATTTTTTTTTTCAAAATAAAATAAAAAGAATTTCGTTTAAAGAAAAATCATTTTTTTAGTTACTTCCTTTTAAAAAAATTCATCAAAAATTAAAAAAAAAAAATAGTGTGTTTTAAGTCTTTGTTTTCAAAAGTCTTAGGATGTCCTTAATTAATCAATGATGAATTGGAAGAAAACTAGAATATTATGGTGTTTGCATATTTTATTTGTTGGAATTTTTGTACTAATTGAGATATTTTGATTGTTATGACTTGTAGTAGATATGATTTGTAAAACTTGGTACAGAATTCACATGTTATAATTGAGTTTCGAATCATATTAACATATGTGAGTTTTGAGCTATACATTATTTCTTTCTTAAGTGTAAATCGTTTATAGCTTATACATGCCTCATATGATTACTTGCAATAGCTTTAATGAACTAGAGATTGCTAGAACCTACTCATATCAATTTGTAAAGCTTATAGTCAATACATACTTTGATTGTAGATATGATTAAGGGCACCTAGATTTTCCAACACTGCCAGACAACCATCTGTCCCTTTTTGTGCGCATGAGTTGCGACACCCTTAGTTAGCCTCTTTGGGCTCATGTTTAGCATTTTCTTTTTTTACCATGCATACCTAAACGCCTAGTCTAGTATAGGTATATTTATCCTTGTTTTAAATACTTGGTGGAAGATTTCAAAAATAGCATACATGAAGAGAGCATGAAGATATTCTATTCACATAGCATACTTGTACTATGTGATTGCCCAAAAAAAAAACAAAGGAAAAAATTTTTTTTTAAAAAAAGAAAAAGAATAAATGAATATGAGAGCAAAAAAAAGTGTTTATAAATAAAAGAAAAATATATTTAGCTATCCGGAAATATGTTTTGAATGTAAGTATTTAGATTGATTACAATATGAAATTCCCATGATTAATGATCTTTACGATCCATGTTATAAGTAGTCTTTGATCTGTTGAGTAAGTTGTGTGAGTAAGTATATGGTTTGGGTTCATTTGTGCAAGTAATTTATTCTTTTCATGTGGTATTGTTTAAATTCTTTTATTGTTGAAATATGTGAACTATTCTCTCACATGTCTTTGAGTGAAACCCTATTCATAAGTGAAACACTATGAGTGCATCCATTGTGAGGTAATCTTAACTTGTTCGACGCATGTACATGGTTAATTTCACTATTGTTTTCCCCAAGTCTTACTTGTTCATGGCATGATTGTATTTTTATTATTTCTTAAATTCCATATGCATATTTGTTGGATATCATAATGCCATATACTTATAAATTTTTTTGAGACATATAGGTCAGGGCTATAGATTTGTTTTACTACCTAATACAAAAAACAATGTTTTGAGTCTTTGTTTGTTTGTTTTGTTTTGCTAAGAGACTAACAAAGTTTAAGTGTGGGGGAGTCAATCCGGGTTTAGTTGTTCTAAAATGAAAATCAGGACTCAGTAATCTTTAAAAAAAATTGTTGTCAATTTTTAATTTGTTTTAGTTTTGCTAGGGACTAGCAAAGTCCAAGTGTGAGGAATTTGATAAGCACCTAATTAATCATTTTTTTTATGTTAATTTCCTTTATTTTTTACTTTGTTAGAACCTTAATTATATACATTATATCTCATTTTATTCTTTTCATATATTAATTACTAGAATTGATAAATTACTAATTAATTACAAGAATTAATAATTAAATGAAGAATTACTAATTAATTGTCCGCTACCCCATTTTGCAAGCCCATTTCATAGGTGTTGCCCATCAAATACCAGCCCACGTGGTCCAACACTTCAATTATTCAACAGCCCAACCGAATGCCAGATTCCCGCTAGCCCAAAGGTCATCCCACCATTGCGCAGGCCTGTGTGCAAGTCGTCCGCCGAAGCCCACTCCAGTGTGTGTTTCCAATTCAGTGAGGCCCACATTCCATTCGCGCAAAGCCCAAGCACTATCTCCATTCACACAACCCTGATTGCTATTGCAGCCCATTTGCGCGCAAGTTCCAACGCATCCATTTCAACAATTTTCACCAAATCAGTGGCCCACTTTGCCAAGTATCTCAGCTGGCCCAAATTCCACTTGCGCGTGTCCAGATTTCCCATTTTTGAAAATTCCAGTAAGCAACCCAATTTCCAAATAACACAAGGAGAAGAATTCACTATTTTTAATTAGGATTTATTCTACCTTTTTAATTAGGATTTATATTACCTTTTTTTTCACTAGGATTTGTATTGCTTATTTTATTAGGAATTGAGCTAGAGACTTGTCTTATGCCTATAAATAGGTAGCTTTGATCATTTTTTTCAAAATGTCACTCATTATTTACACCAAAACTCTACCTAACCAATTTTACCTCTTTAATAATTCGAGATTTTGTTAGCAATATCCAATTACACCATACTCCATCCTAAACACCATCACCTGTGATATATAGGGCAATTTCAGAGTGTCTCACCTAGGAGTGTCGAGCCACTTTGACAGGACCCTCCTCATAATCCCTCTCGATTAACATAAGAGGACCTGCTCCCGTCTGACACGCCATGTAAAAACACTAAAGTTTAAGTATGTATACTTACCACGTGTCAGACAAGGGATATGGCTATATTCTAAACAAGACATCCAGAGTATGCAAATCTATGTGATGCTTTAGCCTTCACATAGCCCGCGTCAGCGATCAACCTGGAAGGTACCAAAATCAATAAAAAAGTGTGAGTGGACAAAAATCAAGGTTAATAAAAATATAGTTTGAAACACTAGGTTTACCCTCATTTTTACAAAGCTATGCATGTATCGAATTTACGAATAAAACATGAATCTCAAAATACATGCAGTAACTAGAAAACTAGAAACTTCAAAATATGTAGACTTACTAAAAGCCTGTCCATTTAAAAATCATGCCATGTACTAACACAATGTAACATACCAACACGTAGCCATATCAGTCACACTGCACGCACCAACATTTCAAATCAACTTTGATGTCTGTTGCTGAATCATCATATCAAAGTGCATTAATGGTAGGCTAATATCACTCGGGAAAGACGAAGTCCCAGACTCGACGTCCGAGTGTGGACCAAATCAGGAATGACGGAGTCCCAGACTCGACGTCTGAGGAACTTTCCTCGTCTCAGGAATGACGGAGCCCAAGGCTCGACGTCTGAGACGAGTCTCGGGAATGACGGACCCCAGCTCAACGTCCGAGACGAGTCTTAAGAATGACGGAGCCCAGCTCGACGTCTGAGACTATCTATCACATTCGGCATCTCGAGTGGGTCATCAATCGCATCTCACAACATCACAATCATCACCATCATCATAACACAATCACATCATCATATAGTCAGAGTCATACTATGTCACAGTCACATCATACCACGTAAAACGAGCCATTAGAATAGTCATAAAATCATGTAAAATCCCATTTTATCAAACTCCTTCAAAATCATATAAACATGACATCACTGATAAGTCACAAATTGAGCATGATTTCAATGATATTTCTTGTCCCTTTTACTTATCTTTTGATTATAATCATTCAAACAATAGGAGAAAATGATCTCTTTTGTGAAGTTTGTACATATTGCTTAGTTGAGGTTTAAATCGTGTTTTGCAATGAAATGTGATATTTCCAAGGCTAAATATTCAAGAACTCATCAAGGACTCATAAAGGGCCACATCATCTCCCATTTATGTGGCCAAGATCCACCAAGACCCTAAAAGTCACAGCCTAGCCCCTAGAAGTTCATAAATTGCGGCTAGGGGTAGTTTAGTATGATTACTTGTGCATCAAGCAACTTTGGACGAATTTTCCTTCCAATCTCAATGAGGAATGACGTGGATTGACTTGGATAAGGAAGCTTAAAGATGTCCTAATCAGATCTTGAAGTTAAAGAGGCAAGAAACAAGAAAAAGGAAGTTTCTTGGAAATCAAGAAACTCAAAGAACACGGCTAGGGTTAAGAAAGCTTCACTAGCCGCATTTTATCATTTATCCATTATTTTAGGGCTTTGTAATCTGATTTAGGATAACATTAAATGAATTCTTAGTCAAAGATAAAGTGAATAAGTGGATAAAAGAAGGAAAGGAAGACTCTTTGTTCAAGGAGGATGAAGAATTGCGGCTAAGCCCTTTTTCACGGCTAAAGGTTTTCCTTCCTAGTTTGGACTTTGTTTTTCCCTTTCTTTTAAGGAGATGATAGGGCAGGTGTTAGTGGATATAAATACTTGTTTTCTCATTGTTTATTGACGTCCAATTTACCTCCTAAGATCCCGAACTTTTGGATTCATTCTTGCATCTTCTTTATGACGTGAAGCTTGGGAGAAGAAGAAGTGTTTGTGCCACTTCTCTCACGCATCATTCATCTTAGTATTTGTGTTTCTCAATCCCTAATCTCTTTAAGTTTATATGCATTCAAATTATGATGTTTGTTAACTTAGATATGTGTAAGTAGTTTCTTTAAGGATTGAGGCTGTTTGAAGCCTTAGCCATGTTAGTTCATAATTAGATTTCTGGCTATTGATTATGGTTGTTATGTATGCCTGGATTTTTTGGATTACTGTGCTTCATGAACTCAATTTACGCTTATAAGTTTGATCACCTTGTTTGTGTATAATTGTTGATTTAATTGTTTGACGGATCACCTCGATGTTTGTATTCACCTTGCAATTTGTAGCATCACGTTTAAGAGGGGGAATCTTATTCGTAATCTAAACTCATGACTCCCTAGGATTGCACATCACTTTTCTAGGGATAGTGTAGTGTCATTAAATCTTCTCCATATTTCATGCATTATCACACACCATCAGTAATAGTTGTTTAAGGGCGGGTACATCATGCTTAAACATACAATCTAAGAAAAGATAATATGTGTAGGGTGAGCCTTAACCGGACCTCTGCATGGGCACTTAATTCAGATACATGCATAATTAATCTAATCAACAAAATCTAAGGAGAACTATAATTGGTAAAGGTGGATAACATGTCCTAATTCGTCCTAATCATTCAATCAACTTTCAAATCAAGTTTTCATCCATTTGCACTTTGTTTTCATCATTGAATTTCGTTCTCATCATCACTAAAAACCCCCCAATGACACGACCCATCACAATCCCACCGGGATTAATGCGGGATGTGACATGCTCTCGTCTAACACGAAGTGTCAAACAAGGGATAATTCATACCTCGGCCCATACGGGGCTCCTAGAGCGCGCTAGGATCTGTGGAGAAGTGCGATGTCTCGATCTCTGTTATAGCCCACATCTGTGATCAACCTGAAGGACATTAAAACCATTTAAAAGCTGTGAGTGGACGAAAATAAATAATTCAATAAAACACATTTCATACAAAGACATTTATGCCTTTCACTAAAAAGTATGCATGCATCGAAAATCAGTAATCAAATCTTTTACTTAAATAAACCATTAGGGCCTTAGCCCAAAAATCGAAAAACCAGACATGTGTGGGAACCCAGCCCAAAACCATAGAATACCAAAATCCATAAATCCAAAACCAAGTGGGCCACTGCCTAAATCCATAAACACAAATTCATAACCACCGAAATACCATTTCATAAATCCAATAATCCATATTTACCACATAACCATCCTCGGCATCCCAGATGCCTAGCGTCCTAAACGCCTGACGTCCCAGACGTCATATCTCACGGTAGAAGCAACGCGTGCTGTCAGGGGTCTCTCTTGGTCCATATCTCTGACATCGCAGATGTCTGACGTCCTAAACGCCTAATCATAGCAATTCTGCTCCTAAGTTACTATACGGTCCGGTTGCTCCGTATAACGACTCCTCGCAGGCAATGCACCGTGACTTCCCCATTGTCCCAGACATCTAGAGGAGACCATCCACAGATCCTAGTATCAATATGGTATATGTAAAAAAGTTTCATAAAGTCATTTCAAAACATCTCAAAGGGCCTTGCCCGAAATATCCATAAAACATCACAAATCCATTTAGGGTCCCCGACCCGAAATTACGTTGATGAAACATAGGGTCCCAGAACCGAAATCACATTTATAAATCACAATTAGGCCTCATGCCCGATTTCATAAACCAGTTGGGCCCCCAGCCCGATCACATAACTCAAATGGGTCTCAGCTCAATTTCGTAAACCAACTTGGCCCCCGACCCGATTACATAATTCAAATGGGTCTCATGCCCAAGTTCATCTTTCCAAAACAAAACCATTTCATTGAACCATTATTAAAACTACAATCACGTATAACCACCATATAAAATCGTAACATCAGAATATGTACAAATATGGGATTACCTCGAAATATGTACAACCACGTAAATCACTAATGCCACAATCATCACTAGAGAAATCACATATATAAAACATATAAAATAGTAATGCATGCATCACAGTTTAAAAAACATTGTCCACTCACAGACTATCCTACGTTGCCGTCTCAATAAGCTTGTCATACACCCTTCTGAGCCACATCACTATCACCGGAACTTCCAAACCTGTCCAAGCCATACTAGAGGGTTACTATCTACCTCATTAACCTCTCATTCCAGCCCCGTAATTTTTCTGAATTTTTAAACATTTTTAAACTCGATCCTAAACCTTCGGACATCCCGAAATATATCGAAATGATGTCCAATCGACACAAAATCAGTCCCAAAATGTTCGTTACATCAAATAGATTATAAGTCATGTTGAACACTTTCCCAGAAACTTCCCCACACGCCCCCACGCGCCGCCGCAAGCTGCTGCGCGTGAAGCCCACGCGAGGCACTGTTCACCGTCCCTATCCTTGGTTAAACCCGGTTCAGACCGGGTCTGTAAATCTAGTCGAGCCCGAATCGACGTTCTCGATTTTCACCCATTCTCAACAGTTTTCATTCCTACTTCTTCCTACACCATCATCCCAACCTCAAGACTCGATCTATAACCTCATAATCGTGAAATAAGGTTGAGATCGTACCTGTTAGAAGAGAAACAGTAACCGGCCCCTACAACTGTGTTCTGTCGTCGACTCCGACCACCACAATACTCGTAACCGGTCCTAATCAACTCATACGGCCTCCAGAAATCAGTCTCAATCATCAGAATCGATCGACAAACATAAAAACCAATTTCCAATTTTCGAATCAAAACTCACCGTTTTGGGTTCTCCGGCCACCGTCCACGACCACCCACGCCATTAACACCGTCAGCACCGCCTCATATCACTCTTCCTTTTTCGTTCACACACTAATCACTAATGGTGAGGTTTTGAGGGTGTTCATGTAGGATTGGTGTTTGGGTTTGAAGAAGATAGAAAATGGAGATGATAGCTGATGCGCGGGGAGGGAGAGAGAGAAATATGTGAGGAAAAATATAAAATAATTAAATAAATAATATTATTTTAATCTTAGCCATCCAATCACAATTGAGATCCACAATTTGGGGAAGATGGATAATGGGATGAGTGACACTTGCCACTTATACAAGGGCCCCACATAAAATATCAGCCAATTGGACTTAATTAATAAATAACGCGAATTCCGAGACGTTAAATTCCCGATTTCCATCCCATGACCATAACTTCTCTGTCGAACGTTCGATTTCGACGTGTCACCTGTCTACGGACTCGTGACGTCCCAAACTACGTCACAGTCATTGGCCAAAGTCCGTTTGACCACCCGAGTCAAAAGTCAACATTTTACTCAATCCAAGGGCAAAACGGTCATTTCGCACTGTCCGTCCGAAATCACTCTACTAATCATCGATTAGTTATTCTAAATCTATAATTAATTAATACTTAATCCCAATTTTTGGGACGGGTCGTTACACCTGTTTGATCCTGAAATGACCAACTCGATGAGACCCCCTGGGGGTTCTAGGACCAGCCGCGTGGTGTCTCGGGCCCGCTGGGGGCGTTGTGGTTCTGCAGGGATCCTGCAAAGACTAGACACCGGTGTGGTGCCGGGCAAAGGGGCTCCGATCCCTAAGTTAGTATCTGAGTGCCGAGGGGCAGGTAAATACAGTGCTCTGGATCGGTTCTGAGTGTCTTACCTTTGTGAAGGGTTTCGGGGTTTTATAGTAGCCATAACTGCGGTAGGTGGGCTACTATTACGGGAGCAGGTGGTGCTTTGTGGCTGAGAGCCGTCTGACAAGCCCTGGACATCCGGAGGAGGCGCTAGCTGGAGTCCCAACCTGCCTCCGTCAGGGAGTTGGTATGGCAGAGTTGGTTAGGTGACTGTCGCAGCCAGCTATCGTCTGTTCATTGTCAGATGCCGAATGGCGGGTCTGTAGTATGGTGCCGTTCGGCGGACCGTAGGCCGTGAGGGTGCCGATCAGGCAATCGGTCGGTGGCCTTCCTGTCCTGGCGGGCCCTGTGCTAGGGTGGTCGGTCGATATGGTATCAACATAAGTCCCCTAAGTCTTTGACTGAGGTTGAGTTCCTCGGTCGAGGACTTGAGATGACGGCCGGTACCTGTCGACCGACCAGGGCGCTGCGCCCTGTATCACTAGTAGCCCCTTAAGTCTTGGAGCGAGGAGGTGCACCGTATGTCCGATGTGAAAGGAGCCCCGGTGCCGAGTTCCGCAAGCTGCCCACCGTAAAGACCGAAAGATCGCGGAGAGGCGGCCGTGGGGAATGGCGGGGAGACGTCGGTAGCAGTGTGCTTACCGACGAAGAGAGGAAGCATGTCGTCGAGGGAGATGCCGAGAGGCTCCGGCCGGCATGCGGTACGGATGCATACTGGTAGCAATGTACGTATGTGCGTATGTAGGTGAGAATGTATGTTACCGATGGGTATACAATACAAGGTATTCGTAGCCGAAAGGTGGCCGTATCGGCCTGGCGACCGTCAGATCGGAAGCGCGCATCTCGAGGCAGGCCAGGGGCCTATAAAAAGGGCGAAAGCTTTTTGACTTTTTCACTTTTTACTCATAGCATCTGCGGAATAATTGCCAGTGCCGACTGAATTGAAGACTGCCGAGCAAAAGAAGACACGTGAAACCAATTCGACCGAGCAAAATTTTGAAAGGTATAATTTCTGCCGTTCGGCATCTCTGCTCAGCATGTGTTCCGTAGCGTAGGTGCTTAGTTGTAGCTTCTTTTCTTTTGGTAATTTGTAGATGTCAGAGTTAGAGTCAAACAGTGGATCTGGGGTTAGGTCCCCTCAAGCTTTTGGCGGGGAAACACCGTCCAGTTCGGCAAACGACGTGCCGAGCGGGCGCAGTGGGTCAACGTCCACTAGTGGGTCCACTAGCAGCGCTTCGTCGTCCAGCAGCGGTGACAGCCTGGATGAGGCTCTCAGGTTGCCAAGGAAGGAGTTGAGGCAGCAGGGCGAATGCAGCACCTCGGGTGCCGAGCGGCCGAGTGAAAGGAGGACGTCACCCCGTACCCCCCCCGGTCGTCATTGTCGATTCCGAGGCTGAGGGTAGCGGGACGGAGACGAGCTCCCCAATGGAACTAGACGCCGACGGCGTGGTGAAGGTGGAGTACGCCGTGGACTACGAGATGAACACCGTTCGGCAGTCCGACCTGGACCGGTTCCGGGAGCTATACAATGTGCCAGCGGAGATTAAGATGACGGTACCCCCGCACAGCAAGAAGCCGAGTAATCCTCCTGAAGGGTCGACATTATTCTATGTCGTCTGCTTTAAGCATGGAGTGAGGCTGCCTCTACACCCGTGGCTCCAGGAGATGATGGCCAGGGTGAACCTAGCCCTGGGGCAGCTGAACGCTAACGGCTGGATCATCCTGATCAGCTTATACACGGCCTTCCGACTGGCGGGACTGCCGGATCCGACCTGGGGGCAGTTGTGTGCCCTGTATCGCTTCAAGAGGCAGACCTACGGGTCGGGGTGGTACCAGATGGAGTGCATGCACAAGAGTGCCCGGGGTGCGTTCATCACGGATGTGCCGACGTCGCAGAAGAGCTGGAGGCACCGGTTCTGTTGGGTATCCGGGCCGTGGGAGGGGGACGTCAGTAGGGTCCGATCGAGGATTCCCCGCCACTTCCAGTCTGGAGGTTGTCTGCCTTCTGATCGGCCGGTGGCCATAGTGTGGGGCTTGGGCTGCCGAGACGGAGTCTGATAGTGTGTTGTGTATGTGCAGGTCCGTCCAAGGCAACAGTGACAGCAGAGGATTGGGAGGCGTGCAACCTGGTGCGGGAAAAACTGTCCGACCTGGAACGTAGCCAGTGCGTCCTGAAGTTGCCGTCGAACCTGCTTGCCGTGGGTCTTATCTCGCCACCTGGTAAGCGGTAGTGTTGAATTTATGGTGTGTAGGTATGTCGAGGCACTAACAGTTTGCTTTGCAGTGCACCCCCAAGTTGAACAAGCCGCTCAGAAGAAGATGAGTGAGGCGGTAGCAAAGCACGACGTGGCTACCGAAGGCAAGGGAAAGGAGCCGGAGGTGACCCCCCACCAGCCGCAGAGGCAGAAAACCGTGGCGGTGAAGCCCAAGGGGACTAGCCGGGAGGAGCCCCAGCAAGGGTCGAACTCTGGCTGCCGACCAGAAGGGCTGCCAAAGCCGACCAAGCCTGAAGCTAGGCAGGGTACTGAGATAAAGAGTCCGGTGCTTGGTCTGAAAAGACCCCTGATCGGCGGGCTGGACCAAGCCCGGGAGCGCCGGAGGAAGCTAATGGAGGCTCGGTAGAGGCAGTCTCCCCCGGCAGCAGGGGTGTCGGAGAGCGAGAGCGCCGACCGGCGGTGGAGGAGGGAGGCGGTGCTGAGGGCTCCGGAGGTGCCGAAGGAGCAGGAGAAGGAGAAGGGGGCCCAGAGGGAGATGCCGCCGCCAGCGAGGGAGAAGGCGGCTGTCAGCGCCCCTGGCGTGGCGTCCTTGTTTGCCGAACCCCTGGAGACGGGCGAGGTGGTGCGGTCTGCCAAGGCCGGCGATGGCTGGGTGCTGGTGACGCACCATGTACACAAGACGTTGGCGCCAGTTTCCAACGCCTTCATGCTGGGGTCGCAGGTAACTCTTGCAGAGATAGAGGAGATCGGCACCGGCTCCCATCCCGGCCAGTTTGCTGCCGTGCTGGCCGAGCAAGCCCACGTAAGATGATCGCCCAGTGTTGTTTGCGTTTGTTTGTTTTTGTTTTTTTTTTGTGTTGTTGTTGAATGTTCTAAGTGGCATTGTCTCGGCAGTGCTTTGGGTAGACATACGTGGCTCTGCAGAAGGCAGCGCGACATATGCAGAGGCTAGAGGCCGAGCAGGGCGCCGCTCGGCAGAGGGAGGAGAGGCTGCGTGCCAGGGAGAAGGAGGGCCATGCCGCGCGGAGGCGGGTTGTAGAGTTGGAGGGGGAGCTCAAGCGGGAGAAGGCCCGTGCGGATGCGGCAGAGAAGGGGATAGAGGACCGTGAAGAGACGGTGCACGCTCTCTCCTTGCAGCTGAACGAGCAGGAGAGAGTCTAGGGTGAGCTGTCGGGGGAAGTGGACCGGCTTCGCGTCCTGCTGTCGGTGGATCGGCAGAAGACCCTGGAGGACTTCATGGCCGACCCGGTGTACGCAAATCACCTCGACCTGGCGCTTGCTGAGGTGGAAGATGATTGCGTACATCGGGTATTATACTTCAATCCAGGGATCCCCCTCAACTTCCCGTGGCTGGATGAGCCCCCTGTGCTGACCAAGACTTTCACACTGGACAGGCAACCGTCGAATGCCGAAGGCGAGCGGCCGGTCAGTGCAGAGAAGGCTGCAGAGGCGTCCATTGCCGACCAGGCCAAGGCGGCAGACGAGGAGGTGGTGGTAGTGTGAGGCTGAGGGTCATGTAGGTTGTTTTTGTATGCTCTTTTTTCTTTTGTTTCCTTTGTTTTTGTAATCCGGGGAATGCCCCGTGTACCATGTAGCTCGGAATTTGAAAATGAATGAAATCGTACTTGGCAAATTTGAGATGTATCAACCTGTCTTGCTTTGTTTTTTGTTTTTTTTTTTGAATGAGAACTGCCGATAGGCGAGTACTTGGCAAATTTGTGCATATGTGTAGGCATGCCGATCCACGGGGTTGTAGATTAGATAAGGACCGAACATTCATGATCATAAACCCAACCGTAATGGACACAACCACCGAAATCAAATTGTAATAGCGAGAGCTAATTGAACTTGACTGTGTGGCCCAAGTAAACTTGCGTCGGTAGGTAAAGTAGGTGCCGTGTGGGTCGCCGGGAGTGCCGATCGGCAATGGTGAATAGGCTACTTTGTAATTGAGGATCAGACTAACATTTAGATAAATGAAAGAACATTTTACCGGAAAGGCAAGTTCGACTGGAGATAGCCAAGTCGAATTACAGCAAAGCGTAAAGCAATGTACATGGGGTGTGTTTTTAATTATAAAATAACTTGAGATGATCTGCATGCCATGGGTGTGTAAGCGAACGTCCATCCGTAGTCTGGAGCTCATAAGTGCCCGGACGACAAATTCGAGTGACCAGGTAGGGGCCCTCCCACGTGGGCCCAAGGGTCCTATCAGCACGCTCCTTAGTGGCCAGGCTAACCTTGCGAAGGACCCAGTCACCGACCTGGAAACTGCGTCTGTGAACGCGAGAGTTGTAGTAGTGAACAATTCGCTGTTTGTGTGCCATATTGCGGAGATTGGCTTGTTCACGGTTTTCCTCGATGAAGTTGAGATTTTGTGTGAGGAGTTCTGCATTCTCTTGTGGATCATAGGAGAGCACCCGATATGAGGTCTCCCTAATTTCCACCGGAACGACAGCTTCATTCCCAAAAGTCAAGGCAAAGGGTGTCTCCTGTGTTGATGTCCGGTAGGATGTCCGATAGGACCAGAGAACATCGGATAGGAGGTCGGACCATTGGCCTTTCGGGGTGTCGTGTAGTCGAGCCTTGAGATTGTGTTTGATGAGCTTGTTTACCGCTTTGACCTGTCCGTTAGCCTATGGATGTGCCACCGAGGCGAAGCAGAGCTGGATGCCATAGATGTCGTAAAAGTGTCGGAAACGGACAGAATCGAACTGAGTGCCATTGTCCGGGACGATCGTGTGGGGGATACCAAAGCGACAGATGATGTTCTGGTAGGCAAAGCTCTCAACCTGGGCGGCCGTGATTGTTTTGAGGGGCTTTGCTTCAGCCCACTTAGTGAAATAGTCCACTGCAACAACTGCGTGTTCGACGCCGCCCTTTCCTCGTGGCATAGGGCCGATGAGGTCTAGACCCCATTGAGAGAAGGGCCAGGGGCTGAGCATGGGAGTAAGGCGCTCAGCAGGAGAATGAGGTACGGGGGCGCACCGTTGGCATGGGATGCACCGTTGAGTGATGGCCATAGAGTCGACGCGCATTGTGGGCTAATAGTATCCTTGCCGAAAGGCTTTATGTGCTAGGGACTGGGTCCGGAGTGGTTACCGCAGATTCCCTGGTGAATTTCTCGGAGCACCGCAATGCCCCGGTTCGTAGGGAGGCACTTGAGGAGGGGGGTGTCGAATCCCCGTCGGTATAAGTGGCCATGTGCCATGGTGTATCGTGCGGACTGGCGTTGGATGCGTCGGGCCTCGTTGCGGTCAGGCGGGAGTTCGGCCATGGTGAGGTACCGGACAATGGGGTCCATCCAAGAGGCTTCCTGTGTTGCGACCAGGACTGGTTGCTGGTTTGTGCTCGGGGATGCCAAAAATTCGACGGGAACACGGTGACCCATCTTGTCATCGATGAAGGAGGCCAGGCGGGCCAGGGCATCGGCGTGGCTGTTTTCCGACCGTGGTATTTGAATGACCTTGTAGCCGCGGAAGTGGCGGAGTAGGAACCACACTTTTGCCAAGTATCGGGCCATGGAGGCGTCTTTGGCATCATAGAGGTTGTTGATCTGTCGGACGATGAGCTGGGAGTCGCTGTAAACCTGCAGCTGTTGTGCTTGGAGGTCGGTGGCCAACCGGAGGCCAGCAAGGAGGGCTTCGTACTCGGCTTCGTTGTTGGAAGCCTGGAACCCAAAACGCAACGCGTACTCCAGCCGTCCCTGGGTAGGTGTGCTGAGTACGAGGCCGGCGCCAGAGCAAGTATGGCAGGAGGATCCGTCCACGTAGAGAGTCCAAATTGGTTGGGCGGGGTCCAAGGTGGACGGGGTTGACGATTTGCAGATAGGAGCGGCGGGTGCCGCAATGTTGGGATCCGGAGTGTCGGGCATGTGCTGCGTTGTGTTGTAAGTGAATTCGGAAAGGAAGTCGGCGATGACCTGTCCTTTGACAGCTGGTCTTGGGGCGAATGTGATATTGAACTCACTAAGCTCCACTGCCCACTTGATGAGCCACCCCGAAGTGTCTGGCTTTTGGAGCACCTGGCAAAGTGGTTTGTTAGTGAGGACTAACGTGGGGTGTGCCTGAAAGTATGGACGGAGGCACCGGGCCGTCACAATGAGGGCAAAAGTCAACTTCTCCAGGTCGTTGTACCGGGTCTCCGCGTCCTGGAATGCCTTGCTGACATAGTACACTGAGAACCCCGCGTCGTCCCGACTGGTGACGAGGACGGAGCTGACAGCAGATGTGGAGACAGAAAGATAGACGGTGAGCCGTTCCCTAGTGGTAGGTCAGGTAAGTAGGGGCGCGGTGCTCATGTAAGTTTTTAGAGCTTCAAAGGCAGCGTCGCACGTCGCCTCCCAGTTGATGTGCCTGCCCTGGGTCTTCATGACCTTGAAGAATGGTAAACACTTGTCCGTCGCCCGAGAGATGAACCCGTGCGACCTTGGCAGCGCGTCCATCCGTGATGTTGAATATTTGGTGGTTGGATGTCATGGCGCGCAGGAAGTTCTTCTTAGCCCGATTGGAGGTGCAGGAGGAAGAGATGGTAGGGCCCCCGCTGATCGTGTTTATCTGTGGCAGTCCCTGTCCGGGGCGTGCATGTTGGAGGAACTGATTGATCTTCCCCTCCCTTACGAGTGCTTCCACGATGTCGCGGAAGGCCACGCCCTCGTCGATGGTATGGCCATTGAACTTGTGGTAATGGCAGTATAGGTTAGATTGGATGCCCGGGCGGGGGCCGGGTGGTCGTGCCCGTGGCTTGGGCATTGTGTCCTCGATGCTCATCAAGACATTCTCGAGGGAGGTGTTCAGGATTGAATAGGTTTCGTACTTTGAGGTTGGCCCCGTATGGGATTTGCCAGCTTGGTGGTGGCCTGATCCCTACCCCTTGTTGTGGTACTTGTCCCTCCCACGATGATCATTGTTGTACGTCCCCTTCCGCTTACCAGAGTGTGAGTCAGATCGGTGATCCGTATGCGCGTTATTGGTTGGCGGAGGTGACCGTGCCTGCCGGTTGCTGGGAGGCGGAGGGCGCACGCCATTCACGTCAGGTCGGGATGCGACCTGGGGAGAGTTGAAGTGCTCCGCCTTGGCGTGTATTGCCGCTTGCCGCATGAGCTCATTGTAATCGTCCCAACCCTGGGTGAAGGCATGGTACTTGAAGGTGGACTCCCGCAGTCCGTTGCGGAAAGCTCGGTAGGCGGCCTTGTCGTCCGTCTCGTGGCATTTGGAGTACTCCAAGCTGAAACGAGCGGCGTATTGGCGTAGGGGCTCGCTATCTCCCTGTCGGAGGGTTCCCAGGTCCTCGGTTGTGAGCAGTCGATCCGTCTGGATCATGAACTTGTTTAGGAAGACCGTGTGTAGGCGGTCGAACGAGTTAATAGACTGTGGTTCCAGGCGATAGAACCAATTGAGCGCGGCCCCAGTGAGGGTGGAGCTAAAAATCAAGCACTGCGCTTCGTCAGAGAGATTCCTGAAGGCGATCGCTGAGTTGTAATTGTTGATATGGGTGTCTGGGTCGCCTTGTCCGTCATACAGGGCAATCTTCAAGGGTTTGACCTCCGTTTCATGGCGGTACCGCATGATGCGGTCCGTGAAGGGACCAATGTTGGTCCGAGGTCGGGGTAGTGTCCCAGCTTTGGGTCTGGCGGCCTCCAATTCCCGCACGCGCTGGAGGAGTTCTCGGACCACCTCGTTTGATTGGTCGGGTTGATCCGCCTCAATTGGGCGGTCGCCGATTTGATGATTTGCGCTGCCGCCTCTGGGCTTCCCGGGTTGCACCGGTCGCCGCCCGGACGAGGCTGTGGTTGAGCTGGCGTTGTTTTCCGGCTGGTGCCTGCCGACCGGCGAGGAGGGACTGCCTGGAGGCTGGACGGAGAGCCGCGGAGGCTGTGTAGGTCGGCGTACCGATCCAGACCTTACCGGGCGCCTTGGGATAGTATGGGCAGAGGTGGTTGTGCCTGGATGCGGGGGTCGTGGGTAGGGTAAGTCAGACGGTTGGCCGGGGTCTGCGTCTGTCTCCTGTCGAGCAGCTCGCGGGCCTCACGGTAGATTTGTGTTCCCGAGGGGCCAGGCAGGTCGGTCTGGTGGAAGAGCAGGCGACCGGACGCTTCCGGTCGGCAGGTGTCACCGATCTCGACTCGGCTGGCATCGAACTCCGGCCGATGAGATGCAGCGGCTAAGGCCCGTTTGGTTGCCTCCCGCTGCTCCTCCAGTTCCTCGCTTGTAGACTGCAAGATGGCCAGGGTGCTTCCATGCTATTCCCCCCACACGTGGTTCCTGCTCTCGATGGCAGCATTGCTCTTCCTGAGTTCGGCAACCTCCGACCGGAGGGTCCTCAGCATCTCGAGCACGTCATCGGAAGGTAGGCTGGCTCGGGTTCGGCCGCGATCTCCCTGAGGGGTGTTGTTGAGCTCACCGTCATCCCGTTCGGCAGACATTGTTCGTCGGCGGAGGGTCGGGCAGGGGTATGTGAGTTAGTGGGTGTTTACTGATTTCCCACAGACGGCGCCAATTGTTTGATCCTGAAATGACCAACTCGATGAGACCCGCTGGGGGTTCTAGGACTAGCCGTGTGGTGTCTCGGGCCCGCTGGGGGCGTTGTGGTTCGGCAGGGATCCTACAAAGACTAGACACCGGTGTGGTGCCGGCCAAAGGGGCTCCGATGCCTAAGTTAGTATCTGAGTGCCGAGGGGCCGGTAAATACAGTGCTCTGGATCAGTTCTGAGTGTCTTACCTTTGTGAAGGGTTTCAGGGTATTTATAGTAGCCATAACTGCGGTAGGTGGGCTACTGTTACGGGAGCAGGTGGTGCTTTGTGGCTGAGAGCCGTCTGACAAGCCCTGGACATCCGGAGGAGGCGCCAGCTGGAGTCCCAACCTGCCTCCGTCAGGGAGTTGGTATGGCAGAGTTGGTTAGGTGACTGTCGCAGCCAGCTGTCGTCTGTTCATTTTCAGATGCCGAATGGCGGGTCTGCAGTATGGTGCCGATCGGCGGACCGTAGGCCGTGAGGGTGCCGATTAGGCTATCGGTCGGCGGCCTTCTTGTCCTGGCGGGCCCTGTGCTAGGGTGGTCGGTCGATATGGTATCAACAACACCCAATGTTTTTGTGTTCTTAATCAAGTTACTTAATTCTAACTATGTGGATTCACATTGAACAAGTCTGCGAGGGATCGACCTTTGCAAACCTACTATACTCATGATACGATTTTGTGCACTTGCAAAATATTACATAAGGAGTTTATCATTCATAATTTTTTGGTTGATAAATCTTCTATCAATCAAAAGTATAAAACCATCCCTTATAACTCATTGAGGATTTGGGGTTTAATAAACCCAATTTCCTCGCAAAACGTTTTCATATCATTTTTCTTAAATATTAATAAAAATTCCCAAGAAATTCACATGAATCATATGTAACAAATCATCAAGAAATTCTCATTATAAATCAATTAAAAAAACCATATAAAATGCATGCATAGAGTCAAGAAAAGAAAAGTCCACTCACACGTATAGTCACTTGCTCGAAGCATGAGTTGTAAGCCCATCTGAAGCCTTCGGGGCATCCGGGCCTGTCAAAGTCATATTTAAGGGTCATTAAAAATCAATAAAAGTCCATACAATAAACCCTTAAAAACCCTGAAACCAAAAATGTGTCCCGAACATGCTTTTTGAGGAGAAAAACCTCCAAAACACCAACCAAACGATCTCTGATTAACCTGAAAACCACCACCATTGGATTCAGGACGTTGAAAACCTTTCAAACAAGACCGATTTGACCTCAAAATTCTTGCCCACGCGTCCACACATGACGGTCAAAGTTTGATCAATACCGATCAACGTTGATGCCACTACTAATGTCACTTGCTGACGTTAGCCTAACAACCTGACATTTGACAACTTCTGACAAACAGCCACGTGGCACTCCTTGGCTGATGCCACATGTCACCACCTGGCACGTGCACTTGTCTCTGCTGACATCATTATGACGTCATGATGACATCAGCCTCAGCCACATCAACACTGACAGCCACCTGAGAAGTTGCCACGTGGCATCACCTGATTTGCCACGTGGCTTGATAGCAATGACGTGGCAACTGCCATGTCATCATCGTCAACCTCCAGCAGGGTTGACCGGGTGTACTGTAATGAGTCATTCGACCCGAATTGTGACCCGACTTCCAAAATCGTCTATTCATGTCCAAACTTCAATCTGATTTCACTAATAAATTCTATACTAGCCTAGAAACCACTCTACGACCTTAAAACCCAGAAAATATACCTCTAGTTCTCTGGCCAAGCTCGACATCCCACGACCAACGTTCGAACTCATCCCTAAGCTAGTTTTTGCGTCCCTTTTCCTCCATTTTTGTCCTTTTTCTACCACGGCCTCAGTTTGAAATTCCAATCATCTAAAACCAAAAACCAAAATCCAAGCCTCATGGGTTTACCTGGGTTCCTGGGTTCTTTCCGACCCTTGTGCCTCATCCACCATCTCCTGGTCTCTCCCTCAATCTCTGATTCCTTCAAATAAGCACAAAGACTAAGATGATGGTATATATGTGTTTGGTTTGAAGATCCAACTAAGGATCAAACTCCACAAGTCTAGGGATGGTGACACTTGTCACCCACCAACCCTTTCCCTCATTAGATATTTGGGAAACACAAAGCAACAAAACAGCCCTTGTACTAATTTGTCTCGAAAAATGTGCAATCGTAAAACCGTCTAAATCCATCCCTAACCCGTAATTCCATCGTACGACGTCCAAATTCGACGTACCGCTTGTCAACCTAATCGCAAACCAACGATCTACGCAATGGCCTCGGACAACGTGCTAAAAGTCTCCTAGGTCAAAATTCAACATTTTCCCTTCTCCAAGGGAGAAATTGTCATTTACCTTGACCAATACCGATTATTCATGCTAATCTCCTAGTAATCCCGTGATTACGGGTTGGGTCGTTACACACTTAGGATCTATAAGGCAATTTCCAAGGAGAAAAGGTGTAACACGATTGTCTTTTGTAATTGAATGGTCGTTTTGTTGGATTAATCTTTAATATAATTATGGTTTTATATCGTATATGAGTTTCAATAATCTTTCACGTGTTCCAATATCTTAGTTTTTGCCATGTTTGTATGTTGTGCTTATTGCCTGATTAAATGTAGGGCAATTTTCAAGTCTAGACCATTGAAAGTGTGTAGGGCAATTTCCAAGCACGTACTTGAGATAATATGCTTGTATTTCGTAGAACTAAGATGAGAGAATTTCATAGGTATTGGAATTGGTATGGTTTATGATCGAGTTAGATTTAAAGATGATTTGACCATGTAAATAATAAATTAGGTTAATTTAGGTTAGATTAGGCTTAGTTTAATTCTAACTAACACAGAACTTTAAAATCAATTTTCTTATCCCCATTCAAAACTCCATACGTTAATCATGCGTAGGTACCCTTAGTCCCCCAGTCCAGAACAATCCCTAATTACCAATACTACATCTACAAAAAAGGGTTTTTGAATTGCATACGTTTTCAATAAGTGGTAATTTAATGCTTAATTTTTGCGTATCAGTGAGATAATGCAAGTCATGGCATGGCAGCGCTGGTGGCTCACGACTCTACCCACTGGGCTTACAGTGACTGGATGAAGAAGGTAGGTACGATTGGGCATCTTGGTTCGAAGGTCGTAGGCAGCACTTACGACGAGTGATATGACCCTTCTTGAAGACGCTTTGATAACTAAGCCTGATTTGCTCCCGTGACAGGACCCGCCCCTAACTTTCCTGAAAACCGGGCTGATCCTGCTCCTGTCTGACATCTCTTGTTAGATTAGGAATTTTCTACCAAACTTACCCTCATTAGATAGTGGCCAAATAAAATCCATCTCGTACGAGGTACCGCCTACATCTAGCCCACTAATCCCGGCAAGTTGTGGATTCATGAGTTCGGCCATAATGATTCTACGTTCATTGCTATGTTTGTCACACTTTGCAACATTAAGTCTATACCAAAATTATTATAATTCTAAAATTACACAATTAGTCACATATTTCTTTTTTTCCCCAACTTTATATTGCACAATATAATCATATAATAACTAAACTACCACAATTCATCTAATGATCCATTTCCACTTTCCATTACCAACCTTCAAGAATTCTCAAAGTCTAATGTAACGACCTGTCCCGAATTCCAGCATTAGATTAATGACTAATCACGATTAGTGAGGTTAATCGGTGATTAGTTGGGCGAAATCAGATGAACGATGCAAAATGACTATTTTGCCCCTAGTCGTGGGTAAAACGCTGACTTTTCATTCTGGTGGTCAAATAGACTTTGACTGATGACCGTGACGTAGTTCGTGACGTCACAAGATCATAGACAGGTGGCACGTCGAATTCGGACGTTCGACGGCAAAATTACGGTTCACGGAAGTACAAAAGTACTATTGCACGAATTACGAGACAAGTGACTTTTGGATTCTAGTGGGCCCCAGATATTTAGTTCCTGCCCAATGGATGAGTGACAAGTGTCACCTATCCACATGCCATCTCTTTTCCTTCATGCATCTCCCTTCCCCGTGCATCGATCATTCTTCTTCATTTCAAACCCAAACAACCCGATCTCATGCCCTTTGAACCCAAAACCAATCCAACCCTTCCCATGCGACCATGACTGAGACCAGTGAGGGAAGAGAGGACAGGATGAAGTGGTGGCTGGCCTGGATGGCGCTGCTGTGGACGGTGGAGCCACAAACCCGAGAGGGTACTCAGTAAGGCCCAAATTCCATTTTAATTCAATATATGCATTATGGTTTGTTTTGGATGTTTCTAATGAATTGAATAGGTTATTAGGATTGTGTTAGGATGATTTTAGGATGCTTTGGACGGCTGTGAAGCTATGGGTGAGTTTTGGAAAACTTGGACCGTGAGGTTCAAGTTGAACCATGGGATTTTATGAGGTTTTAGTTAGTTTTGATGATTGGAATGGATAAAAAATGAGAAAATAGGAATTATAGGATTGATTAAGGACAAAACAGACGAAAAACAAGGAAGGAATAGGCCTGGACCGGTCACGCCGGTCCAGTTGCAGAAGGAGGACCGAAACGGCCGGTCTGAACCGATTGAAGGTTGAAGACGCGTGTACAGTACCCGGCGCGTGGATTTCACGCACAAAGATTATCTAGGGCGCGTGTTCTACTGTTTGGGAAAGTGTTCAACACGTGAAATCTTCTATTCGATGCATGCATAAATGTTTTATATGGATTATGAATTATGTGGACCTTGATTTCTAAACTGTGATGCATGCATAAATGTTTTATATGGATTATGAATTCTATGATGTTGATTTGGATATTTGTGAATTATATGGTTTCACACTTTACGAGGCAATTTACGTGTTTGCACGTAAATCGAGGTTTTCCAGTTTTATACTGATTTTCCATACTTGTGGTTTCGGATATGATTTCATGAAATGGTTTTAGATTTGAAAAGGTAAACTCGGGTTCAAAACCCATTTCTTTCACGAACTCTCGGACTTGAGGTCCATTTGATTTAACGAGGCATCGGGCTGGAGGCCCAGTTGGTTTACGATTCGGACTGGAGGTCCAGTTTGTATGTGGATTCGGGCCTAGGGCCCATATATGTATTATAAATGGTTTTTATAGTTCATGATGGTTTATGGGAACCGACATGAACCCTGGAAAGGTTTTATGGGTCATGACGATTTATGGGAACCGGCGTGAACCCTTGAAAGGATTTTATGGTTCATGACGACTTTATGGGGGTCGAGCATGAATCCTTGAAAGGTTTAAAGAATGATTTCAAAAGGTTTTTCATATGCCATCCTTTATATATGATTGTCTCCTCCGGGGAGGGTCGTTGGCCTAGGTGGACCTCGGAAGTCACGGAGCACTGACTGAGTGGAGTCGCCCCCCTGTTGGGTTCCTTACTCTCAGGATGGGCATGGTTCGTAATCTCCAGGGAGGGTCATTGATCTACGGACATTGACCTGGGTGGACCCTAGAGAGACTTGGGTTTGAGACCCCGGTTAACACACGCGTAGCTCTATTTTTTCGTGACAGGTTCGGTAATATGAAATATAATGGATAAACATGATTTCAGTTTGTTTGGGAAATTGTGTTTTACGATGATAAATGGATTTGGGCTGAGATCCCACTTATGTTTACTATGTTATGGTTTTCTGTAAATGGTTTTGGGCAGGAGCCCGTGTGACTTGTATTTACGGAACTTGGGGCTGAGGCCCTAAATATGGTTGTTAAATATGTGTGATTGGATAAATGGTTTTACTATGCATGCATGCTTTTTAGTGAAGGGTATAAAGGTCTTTATAAAATGTTTTATCGAGCTATTACTTTTTGTCCACTCATAGTCTTTCTGTTTTTAATACCCTTCAGGTTGGATACGATGCGGACTGTAGCAGAGACCGAGATATCACATACCTCATCCGGATCCTGGCGTACACTGATAGCCCGAGAGGGCAAAGGTTGGAAATTTTCATTGTTTAACCCTTAGCCACTTTTCTTTTGGATGGCTATGCTTACAGGTGGTGGCATAGTTTACAGTTGACTGGCTGGGATGCCCGTACCTTGGCATGGGATGCATTCCGAGAGCGATTTTTGGATCAGTTTTATCCTCGCTCATTTCGGAACGCTAAGGAGGTTGAGTTTCTCCAATTGCAGCAAGGGAATCGGTCAGTGGTTGATTATGAACAGCAATTTTTGCACCTATCTAGTTTCGCTCCTCTGTATGTGGCTACTGAGGAGGATAAGTGTCGAAGGTTTGAGCAGGGATTGAGGAATGAGTTACGGGGTGCTGTAACTGTTGGCTCGTATTCTACCCTGAGGGAATTATCGGATGCTGCTATCCGAGTGGAGGCTACTATTTTACCTGTGCTAGAACAATCTTTGGGCTCTGGACGACGCCGAGAGCGTCAGGATACTGAACAGATGAGTCAAGAAACAACGAAGCGAGTTAGCCTTCATACTCTTGTGTCGCAATCCTCGGTAGGCGTTCATTCGGGTGGAACATCGACCCAGTCGACAAGTAAGCGGCGTGGTGGGGCAAGTCGCCTCAGCACTGCCATTTGTCACTTTTGTAGGAAACTTGGACATTTGCGAAGGAACTGCCCCGATCGACTTGACCGTAGGTCAAAATAATTGTATTGATACCTTGTAAATGGTTTGTATTTTCCATTTGTGTTGTAATATTGTATCATGTGTTTTGGGTGTGTCGGACTAGTGTGGGTCCGGATGGTTGTTTTTGTTAACAGTTTGGTTTGTAGATGGGTGTGTTGGGCCCAGAATAAACTTGACCCGGGGATGAATATTGGTGTTATCGTTTCGGATCATCCTTGGTTTTCCCTAGGTGGATCGGGTTTGTGATGTCTTGGACATTGGGCATTGTGACGATCTAGGATCGTGATGTTCAGGGTCAGCTGACGTCGTGATGGATCTGGACCGTAATCCTGATGATCCAGTTGGGTAGAGAGTTTGTCACTCTTACTCCGGTATGTGAGTCGTAAATGACGGGACTGAACTTCTTTTCGAAGTGGAGCCCTTTGTGGTATGTTACTCAAGTAAGTAGGTTTCCGAAGTGGTCGGATTTTGTCAACCTTAACCGTGTGGTTGTTGGATTGGCTTCCTTATGAAGTCAACCGAGTATAATGAATGGGTAACTGATAGGTTCGGTTTTGGTGTGTCCGAGTGGACGTGAACGAGATTTCGGGTTTTGGAATCGAATTTCTGGGTGACGATTCAGGATTCAATTTTAAAACTTGAAAGTGGAATACTGGATTTGGGTGCGGAATGATTATTCCAAATGCTAGCTTACGGAATAATGATTTCGGATTCGGATTTGGATATGAATTAAAAATGTGATATATGGATTTGGATTCGGGATTTCTTACGAAATTGCGGATTCGGATTTGGAATTGGAATTAGATGATGGGTGGAGTTTCGATTTGTCTCTTGCTGGTTTGGGCAAATGGACTCCAGTGTTGGAACGTATTTGACTATGACCTAGGTGGTTGTAGTCTTGTCAATGGATAGATGTATGTACCTTGTTTATGGTTTGGGGTACGATACTTTGCAGACTTGTGGTGTCGGGTGACGGTATACGGGTTATACCAGTAGTACGTTGGTGAACGTGTCAGTAGTCGGCTTAATCCTGATATCATTGGATGGTTTGTGAACGTGAACTGGCCATTGAACACGATGCACTGGGCAGAGTGATTCTGATGATTTCAGTGATTGTTTGAGCAGGTGCTCTAAGCTATGGTTGGCTAGTATAACTCTAGTGTTGAGTTGTGTGATCACTGCTAGGCTGGTGTTCAATGTGTTCCAGTTACACCGTCTGTTTGAGTGTGATGACGATATGCGTATACTCAGGATGAGTGAGTTGGTGGTTAGTGTGACCGCAAGTTTCTTTGCGGCGAGATGTTACCTTGTCGTGACCTTACCAGCATCTGGGATCGCTGAGGGGGTGACAGTTGTGGTTACGGCTGTTGGTATTTGTCGCAGGATTGAGTTTGCCCTGCGAGGGGAGATCATGTTGTTGACCTTGTGCTACATTGAAGGACGTGGTGGTATGATGTGTTGTCACTGATTTGTTACTGATTGGCGCTTTACTAGGGTGGTAAAGCTTGGTGGTGACAGTTTGGCTTGTAGTGTCGGCATGGACTGACAAGTGAGTTTTGGTGACTCTCTATGAGAGCGGATGTCAGGGCACAGTAGTGATTTCGTGGGGCCGTCAAGCTGAAAGAGTCAGCTTAATGATGACATTGCCAATTTCTGGTGATTAATTTTCACTCGGGGTGGTCGAGTGTAGTCAGTACGACGTGCATCTGTGATGTGACGTCTGAGTGCAGACGAATTCTGCATTGGCTAGTGGGTGTACAGTTGTACACGTGTTGTGAGGCCCATTTGTTTTCCACAAGGTAGTTGTGGAATACGGATAGTTGGGAATTTCGGGGACGAAATTCTTTAAGGAGGGAAGGTTGTAATGACCCGTCCCGAATATCGGGATTGAATATTAATTAATTATGGTTTAGAATGACTAATCGGGGATTAGTTGAGTGAAATCGGACGAATTGTGCAAAATGACCGTTTTGCCCCTGGTGTGGGCTGTTGACTTTTAGTTCGGGCGGTCAAATGGACTTTGACCGATGACTGTGACGTAGTTCGGGACGTCACGAGTTCATAGACAGGTGGCACGTTCGATTCCGACATTCGTAGAGAAAGTTATGATGTTCGGAAGTTGAGGGGCATTTTGGTAATTTGGCATATTAGGGGCCAAATGTTGACTTTTTGATCGGGAGGTCCGATGGACGAGGGCCAAGGACCGTTACGTAGGTCTCGTCGATACGAATCCAACGACAGGCGGCATGCCGAAATCGGAGATTCGACGACGAAGTTATGGTCTCGGAATCGGGCTCGATTAACCGAACGAACCGGGAATAAAATAATATTTTATTATGAACAGTACACGGTGACTGTGCACATCTGGATGAGTGACAAGTGTCACCCATCCCTTGATTTCAGCTCCATGTTTCCCTCCCAACACCATCATTACAACATCATCATTTCCTTCATTTTCTCCTTAATTTTCTCCTTCTTTGTTTTTCTTACCCGTGAGCATTGAGCAGCAGAATTGGAGAGTGTTAGCTGCCATTTCTAACTGGTTTTGAGGGCAAAATCGAGTGCTTGTTGAGACTAACTCAACTGGGTAAACACGGGAGATTGAGAGTGGCTGAAAACTGGGAATTCGAAAATTGGGTTTTTGGGAGGAAAAATCAAATTGGATGAATTGAGCCTTTTTGATCGAAATTGGGTTCAGTTTCAGTCTTCTGGGATTACTACGATCAATTTTGTAGAAGGAACTAAGTGGAATTGAGGTCGAATTGAGGTAGAACTGAGGAAGGAAACTTTCAGAATTTTCGAGATTGAGTCGAGGAATTGGAGGCTTTGATTGTTGAAATTGAGCTGGGGATTATGTTCCTGAGGATCCCACGATGCTTCTGGATCCATCAATTGGAAGAAACAGATTGAGATTGACTGAACTCCATAGTTGCACAGTGACGAAGAATCGAGTTTGAGTCGTGGCGTTTGAGCCATGAATTGATGCAATTGAGATGGGGAAGGAGTTTACCTGAATCCACTGAAGCTTCTGGTTGCATCAATTGAGAGAGATCGATTGAAATTGAGGGAGTTCTGATGATGAACAGTGTGCGGGGTGTTCTTCGAATGATCAACTGTGATAATGAGGTTTGAGGTAAGTTCGATTGTAATTGTGTCCACAGATCTTAAATTGAACTTAATTCGAAGCTGTATGAATGCTCCATTGATGAATTCAGTGTGGAATTGACAGAAAACCAAACGGTCTGATCGCGGGTTAAAGGACCCGTTTACCAGACAAACGGGTTGAGACGACAGCACTGTAGCTGGCGCGTGGGTTTCACGCGCAGCCACTCACGGCGGCGCGTGAGGGCGCGTCCGGCCTAGTCTCAAGGTGAGATCAACATGACTTTTGATCCTCTCAGTGTAACGAACATTTTGACGTTGGTTTCGGGGAAATCGGATATTGTTTCGATAATGTTCCGCGTATCCGAAGTTTTGTATTACGTTAAAAATACGTATTTAAATCCCGGAAAAATTGGGGAAAATTATATGATGTATTTTGAGATGTTAGTAACCCTCTATAATGATTTTGGACAGGAGTTGTGATTTCCAGATTTTACGGAAAAACGTGCAGCTCGGAAACGGACCGTTTTGGACGGTGTGTGTGAGTGGACTTTGTTTTCTAACCGTGATGCATGCATATGTGATTTTAATGCCTTATTATATGATTTTATATGCTTGGGCATGATTTATGTTTCAATCCGGTAATTTCTCGGTTTTATGATTATTATATTATTATTTTGGGCGATTTTCGAGAAATTACGAAATTTGGTAAAAATGATGTTTGGACTTGGTTTGTGAGTCCGGGATTAAAATTGGTTGGAATTGATTGAAAATAATGGTTGGACTCGGATTATTGAGTCATGGATTGAAAAATGATGTGATGACTCGGGAATGAGTCAAGGGTCAATTTTGTGGATTTACGTGAAAATTGGCAACGGAGGTTGCAACGCATGGATTTGCGTGATAATGTTATTTTGGGCATGAGAACCCAAGTGAATAGTGATTTTGACTCGGATTTGGAGTCACTTGTGAAATTGTGAAATTAATGATTTATTGGGATTTTATGATTATTTTAATCAGTCTTTCGGGCACGTTTTACGAGGTACATGCAAATGATGTTTTGGGCTAGGCCCGGAGTCTAAATGATTTCTAAAATGATATTTTGACTTGGTTAGTGAGTCAATGATGATTTCCGGATTATTCTATTGATTTAAATGTGATTTTAACGGTTTATGTGTAAAAGGTATTTTGGGCTTGAGACCCAGTTGAGAATGATCTTGACTTGGTATGAAGTCAAGATTTGATTGAAATGTTTTGGGATGTAATTCCCGGGATGGTTTTCATTGTGATTGTGATATTCCCAGACGGTCGGTGCTTGGGGGGATTACCCAGACGACCGGAGCTTGGGGGATGTGATTGTAGGATCGGGAGTTGATCCTATGGTAGTCAGCTTCTCGGATGAGACTGAGCCTGGATGTACCACTCGGAGGTGTCTGATCCTGGGGATGTGTTCGCCCAGAGGTGACTGAGCCCGAGGGGGTTGAGCCCAGAGGTGTCTGTTCCCGAGAGAGTGACTGGATATTGGCCTACGCGTAGTTCAGCACTTGTGAGTAGTACAGTTTGATTGATTGTGCACTTGTGAGTAGTGCAGATGTGATTTGTGATATTTGATGCACTTGTGAGTAGTGCGGATTGATTGGATTGATATATTTATTGTGCACTTGTGATTAGTGCTGATTGATGTTATTTGTGATGACGTACTGGTATGGAGTACGGGTTTTTGGTCTTTGTGGCCAGGTAATTATGTTTTCACATGTTTTGGCCTGAGAGCCGGGATTTGATGTTTTATAACATGAACGGATTTGGTGAACATGAGTTTTATGGACCATGGGAAAATATGTTTTGATTTTATCGGTCACTCATGTTTTACGATATGCATGCAAGTTTGTGAAAACTGGAGGGTAAGATTGTATTTTGATAAATGTTTTTATAAGAGGTCATTTTTGTCCACTCACACCATTTCTGTTTTGTGACCCTCCAGGCCGTGGTACGACGTTCGGGACTGATCGTGAGGCAGTGACAGCAGTAGAAATCCGCGCAAACATCCCTTGTCTGGCAAGCACTGAAGGGGAGTTTCGGACCTTTAGTTGACTTGTCAGACGGGAGCAGGACCGGGCATGGTTTTTGACGTCCAGTTGGGACGGGTCCTATCATTAGTCGAGTTACGACAGTTTAGAGTTTGGTTGGACAAGTTACCAGGGTCGGTACTTTTCGATGGAATCCCGGAGTGGGGGTACAGAGTAGTTGGTACGAGAGGTTGATTCTGTTGGATGCGGAGTCTAGATCGTGATGTCTGGTGGTTAGGTCTGCACGAGTTTGTGGTAGGCACTACTACCGAGAGTGGTTGTAGTTATGGTTGTTGAGAATCGGGGACGTTTCCTTTTCTCGTATGCGTTGTCAGGGTGACTGTACCCAGAGTTGTTGGGTACGATGGAGGCAGAGTTTCTCCAATTTGAGTAGAGGTATGGGATCGTCGCTCGGTATGAGCGGAGATCCAGGGTTGTCAGTTTTGCACACTGTGTGCTAGTGTTAGTGCTGATGCTAGTGTGGATGCTTGTATGCTGATGCTGACAAGTGATAGTGATGATACTGGTACTAGTGCTAGTGCTGGTCCGAGTGATTGTGATGACGATGAGTTATGAGTCGAGATGTGACTCCGTCGAGATGGGCATATGTTCGGTATCTGTGGTTTGGGAGTGGATCACAGATAGTGATGGACTGGATAGGATCCAACGGTAGTTGGGACGCGAGGATCGATCTGTCCTTGAGGATTAGCGACCAATTGGTCAGGGTTGGTCAGGATTGGTCAGAGTTGGTCATATATGGTGGTATGCATAGATTTGACTGCAGATCACAGCAGGAGTCTATTGTGACTCTTCAGTCGAGCGGTACATCAGATTAGGATGAATTGACATCCTTTTGGATGTACCTATACGGCCGTAAATGGGCATGTGTCCGTAAACAGTCAAAAAGGGGACACATGGTTGATGTCCAAGTGTGTTGGTTCCGACGTAGTTGGAATTTCAAAATCAAAAGAGTTGTGATTGAAGTGACTAGTGGAGTGCGGGTTTTCCGCATTGGTAATGGGTAATTTGAAGTCATTCAGGGTGATTTCTCAGGTTCTACCGTGGTAGATGACGGTAGATGATGGTTGTGTCACCAATACATTGGTCGTGTATTGGTTGGTGGACCCGGGATTTGTTTTGGGTCATCAGGTGGAGTTGAGCATATCGAAGTTAGGTGACTGAGATTTCTCATTTTCTGCTTGGTGGCAGACGATGTTGGATTACATGGCTTGGTAAGTGCAGTGAGTTTTGTTGCCTTCACGTAGGATGAGTTTTTGATGTCTTCGTGTTGGATCATTCTTGATTTTCCTAGGTGGAATTCCAAGGATCGATACGAGGTAATCAATGAGAACCACAGTCTCGACGTGTCTCGTCGTTGACTGATATGTTTAGATGTGGGATATAGTTGAGGACTTTGAGCGTCGTGACGATCCTCGATCGTGACGTTCATGGTCGGGTGACGTAGTGATGGATTTGGATTGTGTTCTTGATAATCCCGATAGGTGGAGAGTTTATCGCTCTTACTAGGATGTTTGAGTTGAGGATGATGGGACTGAACTTCTTTTCGAAGTGAATCCCGTACAATATATTACGCCCGAATAGGTGTCTGACAAGGTCGGACATTGTCAGCCTAGATGTGTGGATGTTGTGATTGACTTCCCTATGAAGTCAATCGATTGTATTGTGGTAATCGGTTAACAGGTAACCAAAAGGTTCAGTTTTGATGCGTCTCGGTAGACGTGAACGAGATTTTGGGTTTTGGAATCGGATTTCTGGATGACGATTCAGGATTCGATTTTGGAACTTGAAAATGGATTTATGGATTTGGGTTCGGAATGGTCATTCCAAATGCTAGCTTACAAAATGATGATTTCGGATTCGGATTTGGAAATGGATAATGGGTCGGAGTTTTGATTTGTCTAGTCCTGGATTGGACAGATGGACTCTAGAATTGAAACGTGTTTGGCTACGACCTAGGTGGTCTTGTTGTCGTCGTCGTTATTGTTGTAGTCTGATTGATGGGTAGATGTACGTACCTTGTACATAGTTCAAGGTACGATACCGGGAAGACTTGTAGTGCCTGGTAATGGTATATAGGTTATACCATGAGTACGTTGGTGAGTGTGTTGGTAGTCGGCTTAGTCCTGATACCATTGGATTAGTCGAGAACGTGAATTGGACATTGGATATTGTGCATTGGGTCATAGTATTTCTGATGGGTCTAGTTACACACAGGTCTAGTGAAATATTGGTAAGTGTATACTCAAGTTGAGTGAGTTGGTGGTTAGTGTAACCACAAGTGAGTATCGTGTCAGTTTTCGACTGGCAACTGTCAAGTGGTGACAGTTTGTCAGATGTTTCATCGTGGATCGAGGAGTAAGTTTTAGTGACTCCTAGTGGGAGTAGATATCAGGATAGATTGGTGATGGAGCAAGGAAACCTTTGAGTTGTTTATGTCAGCGAAATAGTATATCTGACAAGTGGTCAACTCATAGGATACTCAGGCTGCTCTGATACTAACAAGTGGTGTCAGTTTGGAACGTACGATTATTGTCATTCGACGTGGTCGAACGTAGTCGATACGACGTGAGTATTAGTGGTACGTCTGGGTGTAGACAAGTATTGTATTGGCTATTGGGTGTACAAGTGTACACATGAGATAAGGTTGGTTTTTCTTCCACGAGGTGGATATGGAACCAGGGTAGTTGGAATTTCGAGAACGAAACTAATTAAGGAGGGAAGAACGGTTGCAATTTCGAGGACGAAATTAATTAAGGAGGGAAGATTGAAACGACCCGTCCCGAATTCCAGGATTAGATTAGTTACTAATCACGATTAGTAAGGTTAATCAGTGATTAGTTGGGCAAAATCGGATGAACGATGTAAAATGACTGTTTTGCCCCTTATCGTGGTCAAAACGTTGACTTTTCATTCTGGCGGTCAAATGGACTTTGACCGATGACCATGACGTAGTTCGTGACGTCACGAGTTCATAGACGAGTGGCATGTTCAATTCTGACGTTCTAGGTACAAGTTATGACGTTCGGAAGTTAAGGGGCATTTTGGTAATTTTGGTTAAAGGGGCAAAATGTTGACTTTTGGACTGGGAGGTCCGATGGCCGAGGGACGAGCACCGTTACGTAGATCGTGACGATACGAATCCGTAGACAGGCGGCACGTTGAATTCAGACGTTCGACGGTGAAGTTACGGTTCATGGAAGTACGAAAGTACTATTGAACGAATTACGAGACAAGTGACTTTTGGATTCTAGTGGGCCCCAGATATTTAGTTCCTTCCCAATGGATGAGTGAAAAGTGTCATCCATCCACAAGCCATCTCTTTTCCTTCATGCATCTCCCTTCCCAGTGCATCGATCATTCTTCTTCATTTCAAACCCAAACAACCCGATCTCATTCCCTTTGAACCCAAAACCAATCCAACCCTTCCCATGCGACCCCGACTGAGACCAGTGAGGGAAGAGAGGACAGGATGAAGTGGTGGCTGGCCTGGACGGCGCCGCCGTGGACGGTGGAGCCACAAACCCGAGAGGGTACTCGGTAAGGCCCAAATTCCATTTTAATTCAATATATGCATTATGGTTTGTTTTGGATGTTTCTAATGAATTAAATGGGTTATTAGGATTGTGTTAAGATGATTTTAGGAAGCTTTGGACGGCTGTGAAGCCGTGGGTGAGTTTTGGAAAACTTAGACCGTGAGATTCAACTTGAACCTTGGGAATTTATGAGGTTTTAGTTAGTTTTGATGATTGGAAAGGATAGGAAATGAGAAAATAGGAATTATATGATTGATTAGGGACAAAACGGACGAAAAACAAGGAAGGAATGGGCCTGGACCGGTCACGCCGGTCCAGTTGCAGAAGGAGGACCGAATCGGCCGGTCTGAACCGACTGAAGGTTGAAGAAGCGTGTACAGTACCCGGCGCGTGGCTTTCACGCGCATGGACTATCTAGGGTGCATGTTCCACTGTTTGGGAAAGTGTTCAACACGTGAAATCTTCTATTCGATGTAACGAACATTTTGGAACTGGTTTCGTGTCGATCGGACACTGTCTCGATAATGTTCGGGGCATCAGAAGGTTTAGGTTCGAGATTTAAAATAGTTAAAAATTCAGGAAAATTACGGGGCTTTAGTGGGAGGTTATTTAAGGAGTTAGTAACCTTCTATTACGATTTGGACAGGTTTGGGAGTCCCGGTGAAAACGATTTTCCCGGTGAGGCTTACGACACGCAAACCGAGGCGGCACCATAGGATGGTCTGTGAGTGGACCTTGATTTCTAAACTGTGATGCATTCGTAAATGTTTTATATGGATTATGAATTCTATGATGTTGATTTGGATATTTGTGAATTATATGGTTTCACACTTTACGAGGCAATTTACGTGCTTGCACGTAAATCGAGGTTTCCGGTTTTATACTGATTTTTTGTACTTGTGGTTTCGGATATGATTTCTTGAAATGGTTTTGGATTTGAAAAGGTAAACTCGGGTTCAAAACCCATTTCATTGACGAACTCTCAGACTTGAGGTCCATTTGATTTAACTAGGCATCGGGCTGGAGGCCCAGTTGGTTTACGATTCGGACTGGAGGTCCAGTTTGTATGTGGATTCGGGCCTAGGGCCAAGCGATGTGTTATAAATGGTTTTTATGGTTCATAACGGTTTATGGGAACCGGCATGAACCCTGGAAAGGTTTTATGGGTCATGACGATTTATGGGAACCGGCGTGAACCCTTGAAAGGATTTTATGGTTCATGACGGATTTTTGGGGGCCGGGCATGAATCCTTGAGAGGTTTAAAGAATGATTTCAAAAGTTTTTTCATATGCCATCCTTTATATATGATTGTCTCCTCCGGGGAGGGTCGTTGGCCTGGGTGGACCCCGGAAGTCACGGAGCACTGACTGAGTGGAGTCGCCCCTAGTTGGGTTCCTTACTCTCAGGATGGGCATGGTTCGTAACCTCTAGGGAGGGTCATTGATCTACGGAAATTAACCTGGGTGGACCTCTAGGGAGGGTCATTGATCAACGGACATTGACTTGGGTGGACCTTGGAGAGACTTGGGTTTGAGACCCCGGTTAGCACGCGCGTAGCTCTATTTTTCCGTGACAGGTTCGGTGATATGAAATATAATGGATAAACATGATTTCAGTTGGTTTGGGAAATTGTGTTTTACGGTGATAAATGGATTTGGGCTGAGATCCCACATATGTTTACTATGTTATGGTTTTCTGTAAATGGTTTTGGGCAGGAGCCCGTGTGACTTGTATTTACGGAACTTGGGGCTGAGACCCTAAATATGATTGTTAAACATGTGTGATTGGATAAATGGTTTTACTATGCATGCATACTTTTTAGTGAAGGGTATTAAGGTCTTTATAAAATGTTTTATCGGGCTATTACTTTTTTTCCACTCACAGTCTTTCTATTTTTAATACCCTTCAGGTTGGATACGATGCGGACTGTAGTAAAGACCGAGATATCACATACCTCCTCCGGATCCTAGCGTACTCTGATAGCCCGAGAGGGCAAAGGTTGGAAATTTCCCTTGTCTGACACTTCTTGTCAAGCGGGATCAGGGTCGTCCCTCGTTAATCCCGGGGGGATTGAGGACGGGTCCTGACATCTAACCTTTCTGTTTATCACTTTCCATCATTTACCACTTACATTCGGATTCCAATATAGTCCCACATACAAACAAAGTTTGAGTTTCATTCTCTTATTCTATTTATTAAACCCGTAAGACTTCATATAATAGAGTGATCAATAGTTATGCAAGTACATTTTAAGGAGAAATCCATCTATTTATGACATTTTCATAGCCTTACCCTTAGCTATATGACCTTTTAGCAACTTCCACAAATATTTCATGTATGACAACTGACGTTATAATTTAACAATATCCTCACATTCCCTTTATAGATTTCTCTAAGTATTTTCACTCAAAATAACCATAATAATTAATCCAACACTTTTAAATTTAAAAACAACACATTAGACCATCAAAACTATACTCAAATGACATCCAAACAACTAGCAAATTGTACCATCAAATTCATAAAAACAAGAGTAAAAATTCCATGTTGATCGGACCGTAGGGAGCCGCGGCGCACGCTCTCAGGCGCCTATGGAAGCTCCCTGCTCATGAAATCCACACACTTGAACAGTGTCACCCCTGTTGAGCCTATGCGCAGGACTCCACTCGGCGACTATGACCTGTAACTGCCCGGAACTTAAAAAAGGGCAAAAATGCAAATTCGGAAAAGTTTGGTATAAAAATGACGTTTTAACCCTTGTGAATAGTGTGCTCAAATATTGACTTTTTGTTTGGCAGGATGAATGGACGTTGGCCGATGACTGTGACGTAGTTCGGGACGTCACGAGTTCGTAGACAGGTGGCACGTTCAATTCCGACAATCGAGGAAGAAGTTATGATGTTCGGAAGGTCGAGGGTATTTTGGTAAATTGGTTAAAAAGGGGCAATTCAAGTATTTTTCACGCAATTCGAGGACCGTTATGTAGGTCTTAATTCCTTGAGTACGATGACAGGGGGAACGCCGTCATCGGACATTGGACGGCTTAGTTACGGGTCTAATTATGTGAGGGGTAAAATGGTAATTTGGACATTCAAGGGCAAAATGGTCTTTTGGAAACTTTAAAGATTCTGAGTAATCAGATGAGGGCACCTGGGCTGGAGGGATTGGATATTTTTGAGCTGAGAACCACAGAGTTGAGGACATCTGTCCATCCTCTAGTGGCTTCTAGCCAATTCTCACGGTTAAGCTATTTTAAATTCCTGAATCGATCAAAAGAGAGAAACAGAGACAAAGAGCAAATCGTCTACTTTCAGTGTGTGAGTTCATTGGGCTAGTGAGTGAGAGATCAAGTCGTGTTGTGACTTGTGTGAATGTGTCTAAGGGAAGAACTGAGTGAAGAGTGGGTGTGAGAGGTGAGAAAAACCCAGATAACAGAGAAGGCTAACCGTGAACGGCCGTGAGTGCAATCGATCAAAACCCATCTAAATCTTGTCAGTGGTGGTGTTCAGTGAGTAGGAAGTGAACCTAGGACGTGAGAGACTACGGTGGAGGTCACGTCAGAGGACTGGAAGCTGGTAAGTCATCTCGGTTCCCCTGTTTTTCCTGAAATGGTGCAAGTGAAAATCGATAGGTTTGGTAAGTTATTGAGTGACTCTGATGACCCTCGCAGTCGTGGAAGGCTACTAAGGAACGTAGGGACTCGAAACCGTGACCAGAGAGGCTAGTGGTGGCCGGGAATAGAGAGCTGGAAAATTCTGAGTTTTGGTTCGACTTTAAGAGGTATGAAATATGATTCCTTTATGCGTTTTAATTAGTTAGATCAAACCTAAACTTAAGGACGAAGGTAATGGTGAAGAGAGGATCGAGATTGGACTGGAAATGGGTGAAAACCGGCCTCGCTGGCTCAGTTGGACAGGGCCGGTCTGGATCAGTCTGAACTGGGCTGGCGGTAGGTTGACGATGATGAACAGTGCCGAGCGTGGCTCCCACGCGCAGTCCCTTTAGGCGGCGCGTGAGGGCGCTTGGAGCCTCTTTTGGGGAAGTGTTCAACATGATTTTCACTCTAATCGATGTAACAAACATTATGGGACAAGTGATCGGACACCTTCTCGGGATAGTTTTGAGTGTCCGAAGGTTTAGGGGTTAATTTAATTACGTTTAAAATCCCGAAAAATAGGGAAAATTAGCTTGAGCTTAAATGAAGTGTTTGTGACCCGAAATTATGCTATGTCACAGGCCAGAACATTCCTGAGCCATCCGAGGAGCGTACGGGACGCGATTGACGCATTCAGACTTAGTGAGTGGACTTTGTTTCTAACTGAGCATGCATAAGTATTTTTACCTACTTATTTTATGTTTTGATATATGATTTTATGCTTATGATTACAATACTCTTGCTTTACTTGATTGCACGCTTTTCAATATGAGTTATCGGATTTACACGTACTTCGAGAATATGATTTCTGTTATGCTTTTGATGAGGATTTTGGATGGATGATTTATGTTTATACGTATTCTATTTTGCTAACGATTTGTGGATATGATTTGAGATTTGGAAGTGAAATTCAGGCATGAGTCCCATTTCGATCAAATATGATTTCGGTCTTCAATTTTTGAAGATTTCAAGTTTGGTTTTGGCTTTCGGATTTCAATTTATTTTTCTTATGCTTTTAACTTGGTTTTGGGTTTAAAGACCCGTTGAAAAATGGTTTTGGGTTTAAAGACCCGGAAAAAGAAAATGGTTGGATCTGATTTTGAGTTTAAAGACTCGGTTGATTGATGACGGGGGAGGGCCCTGGATTGATATGTTTTGAGTTTAAAGACTCGGTATATGTTTTGAGTTTAAAGACTTGGTTATTGTGATATCCCCCGAGGCCTGTTGATTGCGTTTTGAATTTAAAAACTCGTTGATATCCTGGGAAGGCCTGATTATGTGCATGTGTTTTGAGTTTAAAGACTCGGGCGCACTTGAGATCCAGCAACTTGACTGATTGATGTTTTTCTCTGGTTTTTCATTGGTTTTCAATTGTTTTGGGCTGTGACCCGAATGATTTGGATCTTATGGATTTTGGGCAGAGTGCCCGAACTTTGATTTTGATCTCTCGTGATTTCCACACTTATTTTCATATCGTTCATATTGTTGTTTCCAGATACTTGGTTATGCATGCATGTTTTAAAACGGAGGGTGAACCCTGGTTTACTTCGAAAACTGTTTTATAACTCTTATTTTTAGTCCACTCATGCTTTTAATGTTTTTAACACCTTCTAGGTCATGGTGCTAGTGTTGGGGCTAACGTCGAAGCAGAGATAGAGGCATAAAGTTTTCCCGTTGCGCGTGTAGTCAGCTCACAGTAGGATTTTAATCTTATCTTGTACTGTTAACTATGATCTGTGCTACTATTGAATAGTTGTTTTGTAACTTCTCCCTGGTCTGACAATGTACGTTTTACGGTTTCACGGTCATTTTGGTCTTGTTGCTTTCGGTTGTCAAACGGGAGCAGGGTTCGTCCCTGTTATCGAGATGATAATTGGGGTGAGTCCTGTCATGACCCGACGCTGAAACTGCCATTTCACGTCCTTTTTCCTCGTTCCAATCATAAAATCTCTTCTTAAAACGTACCTCGATCATGTGACTAATTTTACTAATTTTTTCGGCCGTTGTCACAATTTCGTTTCTAGGGCTTCCCCACATCAACTCTGCATCCTTTATGGCTTAAAATGACCACAAAAACTTCCCTGACTTACATAGGCCCTTGGTTTTGAGCCACCAGCCTCAAAACAACCTACACCTTCTCGGGTCACTTCTAAACCATACGGGTTTTGGGTCTAACTCATCTCCCAGCTTCATTTCACCTTACACATGCAACCCTCCTCAATAACTCTCTTCTCCTTTCTTTTTCTCTATTTTTATGGCTTCTCTTCCTCTCATATGTTCTGTTTTTTTTTTTTCTTCTCTTCCTCATTTTTATACTTCTCAAGGTCGGTGGAAATTAGGGAGAGAGATCTCCAGAATTTTCTAGACAAGAGTTACCTCCAAAATATCTCCTAAACAAAATAACTAAAATGCCCTTAAAGTGAAAATTACTATTTTGCTCCTAGTCTATTTTAGCTCATAGTGAAACTATTCAATCTCCAATTTCATCATACTTTCTATCTACAGATTCAGAATTCCGAGGCGTATCTAATGGTCCTCGCAGAATGTACAAATGGTGTCATGATCATAAAGTCAACCTTTTGACTTTATAGGGGTAAAACCATCATTTTTTCCTTAAAAATTTCTAAATTCATTTTCCTAGAATTTCCGGGTCGTTACATCCCGTCTGATAGATCGATCGAGATTCCAAAAGTTCCCTTTATGCATGTCAGACCATGGATAATAACACTGATGTCCCAATGTTACATTGCGCACCAAAAACTCAAAATCCAAAAATTTCCATTTTTACCCCTATGTGTCTAAGTACGGATTTTTGCTTGGACTAGATTATTTTATTTGTTGGGGCCACATGGCTTATTTTCTTGGGGGCCCAAAGCACACAACCTAAATGTTCCAAATTGGTCATTTTTATATCTTTTTGAGGCCCTAAAACTAAGTTTGGATAGTCAAGCTCCTTTGGGAGCCCAAGCACACCCAAAACCATCCTTGCCCTCATTGGAACCAAGACTTCGACTCTGGCCCGTGTGGACGCCCAATCTCCTCACTGTTGTCATACACACTTCATCCCTGCACTGAAACACCCCGACCCGGAAAGTCCACTAACGGCACGTAAGTCGAGGCAAGATGGCTGATATTTGGACGATGAGGTCCAGATGATGAAGCCATTTAGGTTAAAACAACACATTTTAGAGTGTCAGGTGGAACCTACCCAGTAAAAACCGAGTACATTTCACCCAACAACAAAGATTAGAGCATGGACGTAACTAATCGATGATCATACACAACAACCTTACATGCTAATACCCGATTGTTCCGTCAACTTCACCCCACGCCCGGGAGTGAGTGTCAGAACAACACTGAACTCCTTGAAGTACGTACGCGCCACAGATACCAGAGGGGTTTAAAACACAAAGGTGAGTGGGCCCAATTGTTATTTCAGGGTAAAACCATTTCTAATATACAATATGTAACCCCTAGTTTTAGTATAAAACCTATAATAATTATAACATACTTGCACGTAATATGAGAAATATAATATCAATCATTTAATAATAATTTAAACGATGTAATCAAATTAGCCATGCAGTAATCATAAATAGGTCACAATATCAACCCACATCAAATTACTCTTGAGTCGCCTCAAGTCTCATACTTGGAAAATACACTGGGAATCCTATTCGCGTACCACGACCACGTGAAGGACTAGGTGCAATGCACTATGACCACGAGTCCCCTAGAGCTCGAGGACAAGACTGACACTTTTAAAATAGTATAGCGAGCAGCACAAGTGAACGATCATGTGGAGGATTGGTCTGTGGCCTATTGACAGGAACTAGATGCCAGCGACTCTTAAGTGGGTCCTAACTCAATCTCATCCATGCCTCAAGGACTAATATGCAATGCACATGTGACTCGTATACACACAACCATGCATAGCATTATATCATAACATCATGTCATAGCATATCAACGTAAACATCATAAACTAATCATCTTACTCACATGCCTTAAGTAATACACATTAAGTTATGCGTGCTCAAAGATAACATAATGTATTCATCGTAAAACGTGCAAGAAAAATATTATTATAAAAGCAATTTAGGGAAGGGGGTCCATCTACGCTAGTCAGGGAGTCAGATCACCCGAAAAATCAAACTCATCTCAAGCTCCCAACCGGTCCAACTTATGAAGACCATTCACAAAAGGTCAAACTTTATTCCAAAAGCCATTCTCAATGCTAAATTCCCTTAGAGTGGTCCAAAATGAGCCTAGAATGACTTATTAAGGACTCAAATTGGTTTTAAACTGCCCAATACCCCAAAAATAGAGTGCCCTCATGTTGCTAGGACCCGAGAAACAATGTCTATACATTGTCGAGAGTAAAACATGGGCTATACGCACCTTGTTGGGGCTGGAAAACTGTCTAAAATAGTTCAAAATGGCCTGAAAACAGTGCCCACGAGTTGTCGTGGGTCCGAACAAGGCCCCACACATCGTCATGCCCCGATCTATGCTTGGGAAGATGGATCAAGTGCCACCACATGTCAGAAGGAACCCCCATAATGCCAGCCACGACCATGTGACTGTTGAGTTTAACGTTGACCCACCGTTGACTTAACGGCGACCACCGTTGACCACCGTCGCCGCATTTTCCCCAGAGACAGTGATCGAACAGTCGTCCATAGCGGCCGGATTCTGGATTTTTCGGTGGAAAAATCCCAAAATCTGACGAGGTATTCCTTTCTCGTTTCTAACTCAAATTTAACATGCAATTGACCATATTGAACCTATTTTCTACCACGAATCCAGAAGCCTAAGTCTAGGGCTTAAAAGCTACCTACTTCGGTCGAGGGTAAGTTGGGAGGACGACTGCTCAACACCTTCCAGCGACGTCCATCATCGTCGTACCTTACACGAAATAGTCAGTGGAATCGTTAGTCTAAATGTCTTCCTCATAGAGGATAAAAAATCATAATTTGGGGTCAAATCATACCTTATCGGAGTGGGGAGTCGTTAGGAAGGGAAAGGGCCACAATGTCGTTGTACGTTTATCCAGTTTCTTGTGAGTCCCAAATCGTGTCCAAGGTCATACATCAAATACAACATACAATAGCAGATTTAGGTTTACATCGAGGGGTGAGTTTAATATGAAGGCTTTCACACAAAGATCATACTTTAACTCTCGCGAAACTCCAGTTTTCGGCGACCTTCTAATTTCCGGTTGTCGTTACCGCCGTCGCCACCAGTTTAGATTCAACATGCAAAGTCGAGTTAGCTGAAGGACAACTCTCGCGCTTCGTGGTTAGCTGAAGGACCTTCGAGCATCAGCGGGTCAAAGTCGGGTCATTGGTCGGGCAAAACTCTAGTCACACGCCACAACGGTCGTTTGCGGTGCATGTTGATGGGGCTAGCTTTGTCTCGATGAGGGGAGGATATTATTCAAGGTTTGAGCGCTTAGGTTGGCCAAGAGTGACATCACAAAAGGTGAAAAAAAACAAACAGTTCCAATCAACTTGTTCAAGGGGCTGAATTGGTTTCCAGGGAAAATCATGGATGGACTGCCACGGTGAGGCGACCACCACCAATCTTGTGATGCGAGGGTGAAGGGTTGGTTTTTCTCTAGAGTTTTTCTTCGGATGATTGGGAAAATGTCAAGGATGACTATTGTGTGCGAGATTGGAGATCAAGTGTAAAATAGAATCTCTCTTTCCTCCAAAACGGTGTGCACTACTAAGTGGCAGCAGGTGTGCATTTTGGGGCCTTGGGCTTTTGGGTCAGCAGAAATAGAGTAGACAAGTGAATGTTTTGGGCCTTCAAGGAGTTGGTTGGTAGTAAAACAAATGGGTTGAAATCTGTATCAGTCTACCCCCTTAAAGAAATTTCGTCCTCAAAATTTGATCAGGGTCGGTAAGAGACACAACTCCCAATGGGCATTCAAAAATTATCTGCTACTATCGCGGTTACGATTTAACTTTCTCGCGGGGTCGAACCGAATAGTGTCCCACCAAGGGTTTCACCCCTTTTCTAAGCATCGATCTACTAGTGTATCACTTCATTTACCACAAGTAATCCGCAACAATCTTCCTTAAATGATATGACAAAACAGATGCGACCTGAATAGTTCCTTGAATGTCCAATAAAGGTTCCTTAGTCAACATTTAGTCTCCACTTGGAAAAATAACAAACACGCTCGGTTAGGTCGACTCCCCTCTTCACTAATAAACCGAGTAGGTCAACTACAGGAAACTCCAATGTTCCACCAATCTCGCAAAGTGACTGGTTTCAATTCAGTTAGTTTAACGACTTCAACAATCCTTCTGATAAGAGGTCCTCGCTTTCCTCTCGAACTCCTCTATAGCAGGGGTAATTCTTGACCCTAAGGGTCCGATGGGGTCCAACTAACTCACCAACTAAAACTACATTCGGAATAGTTCTCCCAACTATGGTCTAAGGTGTCAAACTTGCAGTAGGATAGCAAATCTCAAGCGGCCTCGAGGTTCAAAATAACTAGTACAATTTTCCGTTAAAGACGTAATCTAAGTTAGGGATAAGAATAGGTAACTCGATTAATCCCTAACAATAAGGGTAGTGGAAACTTAACCCATACGTGTCCAGGGGTTCTTCAGATAGCTAACATCACCAAATGATTCTTTAATCCAATGATCCAACACCAGGCCATGGAAGACGCCATGTACACGTCTGATTCAAAGCAATCTTCAAAAGAAGAAGAGGTAACTCAACACGCCTCAGGTTAAAAACAAAATTTTGTAACTAACGGTCCCACTAATTTCTCTCAATAGCTGATAAGCTTGAGTTGTCACCACAACTTACCAGAAAAGTCCTTTATAACTCTTGAATTCAAATTGGTGTAACCCTCCTAATCATTCACCACCCATAATGTGGAAACTCTCAGAAGGGGTTGAGTGGATCGATAACGCTTAGGGAAATCCTTTCCTTAGCTCGGAATGCGTGATGAATTCCATCGCGGATGTGCCTAAACCTTCGTTCAACACTTTTCAAGAATGTCCAAGATTTGACTTCCAAAAAGTCCGACAACACTAATCACCAGTCAAAAAGTCATCTCCAACGAAGAGGGTATGAGTCAGGGCAGGTTCTTTCACCACGAGATGAATTTCATCGTTCACTCTCGGTTCAAGATTGTCCCAATAATAAATACACTCCGGGTTAAGGCAGAGTTATCACTGGTGACAACGAGATAAGAACATTATGCCTAAATTCCGATTAAAGGGAGATTGAGAACGTCACCATAACCTACTCAACTTGGAGTGTACAATTGTGGATAGAATTTGGACCAAACCAACCAAGTCAAGCGTAGTATAGAAGATCCTCAACAAGCGACCAAATTCAAGGTACTAGTTTGTAATAGGCTGGAGCATCAAATTCCAAGGCAATGTTGGGGGAGGAAAGACTATTTGTACTCATACCCCAATTCTCAATGAAGTCTCGTTCCTACCATCAAGTGTTCAAATGTGTCTCAAGCGCATGGTTCAGATATTAGCGTAACGAACGCATCGCTAGGGTAACAAATATACTACTCAAAAGTGACCTAAGGTCTAAGGATGGAAAACCCAACGAGGCAGGATAAGATGTAGTGATTCAATCTAATCGGAGGTTGCCTCAATTCCGAACTCGGGATCCATGATCCAGAACATCGAACGATAAAGTTTCGAGTAACCGCGTAACCGCTAGGAGAAGGAAGCTAGTATCTGATTTTCTCCTATTATTTGTACAATTACAATCAAAAGACAAGTAAAGGAGATAAGGAACAACATTGAAACAATGCTTAATTCATGACTTATCACTTATTGGAACTTGTTTTAAACTAAAACCTAAAATTTATTTTCAAGACTTCTTTTTACTTTTGAGAATCATCCAATTTCAATCAATTCTATCCCTCGGCGTGTTGGTGACCACTTTTTTTAAGTTCCTTCACTCAATTGTATGTTTAGCACTTGTGCCACGTCGCACATACTCGTTTTTTTTATTTACGACTCTTCTTCATCCTTTTCCAAAGTTCACGTGATATGGGTAATTTAGACAAAATTCAGTTTCGTCTATTCCTTCTTTAAAATAAACGTTTTTGGACAAGGATGTTGAAATCTTTGAGTTCTAGTTATTGTTTCCATGAATAATCGTTCTCGTCTGGGGTAACTTGACTTCTGGGAAGTTTCCATATTTTGGGCGTTTCGGTTGAGAATTGTATAATCTCGGTCTTGGTTGTTTAGTTCCACAGACTTTACCTCCCATTATTTGGGTATCAAACTACCAGATCTATCTGTAGGCCAGCGTATTGGCTCAAACTTACACCTTTGTTTTGGAGGGCGAGTGTGGTGAAAGAAGTACTCCCGTAGCGTTGCCGCCTATTGTGATCATTGATTCAAACGATGGTTGAGGAGATTTTTGGAATGAAATGTCAATGGATTAGAATCTAACTAGGATAATATCAGTTATGTTGCTTCACTTGTGAGCGTTAGGCACTCCAGTCATATTTAAAAACTATTCACTTCTCGTAACACTCTCTCTACTTCGATTCATGTGTCGGGAAGTCATAGGGTTAGTTACCCACGCTTAACGATGACTACCGAGATCGTGATAAATTCTTCACTTATTAATGACGTGTTCTAGAACCACACTCTGATACCAAACTGACAAACTCTGACCCGGAAAGTCCACTTATGGTATACAGGTCAAGGCGTGCTAGCCGATGTCTGGACGATGAGGTCCATATGACGAAGTCATTTAGGTTTAAATGACCCATTTTAGAGTGTCGGGTAGAACCTACCTGGTAAAAACCAAGTACATTTCACCCAATAACAGAAGCTTAGAGTATGGACGTAATTAACTGATGATCATACACAACAACCTTATCTACTAATACCTGATTGTTCTGTCAACTTCACCCCCTCCCGAGAGTGAGTGTCAGAACGGCACCAAATTCCTTGAAGTACGTACGCGCCACATATACCTGGGGGGTTTAAAACACAAAGGTGAGTGGACCCAATTGTTATTTGAGTGTAAAACCATTTCTAATAAACAACATTTAACCCCCCATTTTAGTATAAAACCCAAAACAGTTATAACATACTTGCACGTAATACGAGAAATATAATATCAATCATTTAATAATATTTTAAACGACGCAATCAGATGAGCCATGCAGAAATCATAAATATGTCAAAATATGAACCCACATCAAATATCTCTTGAGTCGCCTCAAGTTTCATACTCAAAACATACATTGGGTATCCTGATCGCGTACCACGACAATGTAAAAGACTAGGTGCAATGCATCATCACCACGAGTCCCCTAGAGCTCGAGGACAAGACTGGCAGTTTTTAACTAGTATAGCGAGCATCGCAGGTGAACGATCACGTGGAGGACTGTTCTGTGGCCTATAGACAAGTACTAGATAACAACGACTCTTAAGTGGGTCCTAACTCTATCTCGTCAATCCCCCGGGGACTAATATGCAATGCACATGTGACTCGTATACACACAACCATGCATAGAATTATATCATAGCATCATGCCATAACATATCAACGTAAACATAAACTAATCATCTTACTCACATGCCACAAGCAATACATATTAAGTCATGCATGCTCAAAGATAACATAAAGCATTCATCGTAAAACGTGCAAGAAATACTATTATAAAACAATTTAGGGAAGGGGGTCCACTCACGTTGGTCGGGAAGTCAGATCACCCGACAGATCAATCTCATCTCAAGCTCCTAACCGGTCCAACCTATGAAGGCAATTCACAAAAGGTCAAACTTTATTTCAAAACCCATTCGCAATGCTAAACTCCCTACGGGTGGTCCAAAATGATCCTAGAATTACTTAGTAAGGACTCATATAGGTTCTAGACACTGCTAGGAGACGAAAATCAGCTCTAGGCACCTTGTTGGGGTTGGAAAACTGCCTAAAACAATTCAAAATGGCCTGAAACAGTGCCCACGTGATGCCATGGGCAGAACAAATGGCCCACACGCCGCCACGCGTTAATTTGACCTCGGGAAAGTGGCCCAGGCGCCGCTACGGGCGGGAGGGAGCTCCTAAGTGTTGGCCACGGTCCCACACGCACACGTCACATGTTCTGCCCGTGTCAGGAGACAATGTCCCACATGCCACACATGTTAGCTACAGTTCCTTACATGTGTCACATGTACATGCCACATGTATTGGAATATTCCCTAGAATATTCCACTAATGATTCTGTTAGATGATTATTGAGTTTAATGTTGACCCGTTGTTGACTTAATAATAAGCCTTGAATCTTCATTTTATACCCTTTATGCTTATCTTTTAATGTTTAAATACCAAAAAATTGTAGAAAATAATATCTATTATGAGAATTTTGCAGAATTGGATAGAGAACGGAATTACGGGAATTTAGGCGAAAGAATGACCTCAATTGGAGTTGTAACGAAGAAGTTATGATCGAATGAAAGGAGGCCACCAAAAATCACTGAGGAATTCGATAGCAAGCTACCGAACCCATTTAAAACAGCCCAGGAAACCATTCGGCGCAAGCGTACCGAATTTGGCTTCATCTTCTTGGCGCGCGTACACCGAATTCACTATCCTTTTGACAGGACCCATCCCAATCTCCCCGGGATTACCGTGGAATGTGCCTTGCTCCCGTCCAACAAGAGGTGTCAGAGAAGGGATAACCAAGAGCCACTGCCCAACGGGGCATCCAGAGTGCGCAAGGATCGATGGAGGAGGTGTGCAATGTCCCAGTCTCTGCTGCAATCGCATCCGTAATCAACCTGAAGGGCATTAAAACCAAAAGCTGTGAGTGGACAAAAACCAATAAGTTTACCAAAAACATTTATAAGACATTTATGCCCTCCAATAAAAACGTATGCATGCCACAAAAACCAGTAACCAAAACGTTTGCTCAACCGAGCCCTTAGGGCCTTAGCCCAAAAACCGTTAACCAAAAACCAAGTGTGGGAACTCAGCCCAAAACTGTGGAATACCACCACCATACATATTAAAACCATGTGGGTCACCACCCACGACCATAAATGAACATCAATTCAAAAATCCAAAACCATTTAGGGTCCCCGACCCGACATACCATTTCATAACCAATAATCCATTTTTACCACATAACACATATCCAACCAATAAGCCATTTTATTCATTAATCCATATTTTACCATTACCATCACCAGCATCCCAGATGCTTAGCGTCCCAGACGCTAGACGTCCCTGACGTCATATCTCACGATTTCATAAGCTACGCGTGCTGCCCGGGGTCTCTCCGGGTCCATATATCTGACATCCCTGATGTCTGACGTCCCTGACGTCAATCATAGCAATCCTGCTCCTGAGTCATCATACGGTCCGGCTGCTCCGTATAATGACCCCTCGCAGGCAATGCACCGTGACTTCCCCAGTGTCCCAGACATCTGGAGGAGACCATCATATATCCTTGTATCCAGATGGTATATGGAAAACAGTTTTATTAAATCCTTTTATCACATCATTACCATTGGGCCCTGCCCGAAATTTCCATAAAACCACATAATTCCATTTAGGGTCCTTGACCCAAAATCACCATTATAAAATATAGGGTCCCTGACCCGAAATCACATTTATTATCCAACTGGGCCTCATGCCCGATTTTATGAACCACTGGGCCCACGACCCGATTTGTAAACCAACTGGGCCCGCAGCCCGACTTATAAACCCACTGGGCCCACGACCCGAATTCGTAAATCAACTGGGCCCCTGGCCCGATAACATAACTCAAATGGGTCTCAGCCCGATTTCATACCAACTGGGCCCCTGGCCCGATTTCATTAACCAACTGGGCCCCCGGCCCGATTCTCAAATGGACTCCAAGTCCGAAATTTCCAACATAATTGGGCCTCAAGCCCGAGTTCATATTTCCAATTTCAAAACCATTTCATCACATTATATCCAAGTCATAAATATGGAAAATCCATGTAAAACCGGAAAACCTCGATTTACGTGCAAGCACGTAAATCGCCTCGAAATACGTGAAACCGTACAATTTACCAACAACCAAACCAACATCATACAATCACAACCATAATCCATATAAAACATTTAAGCATGCATAGAATTTATAAAACCAAAGTCCACTCACAGACCGTTTTAACCGTGTGCCTCGATACGCGTGCCACCGGCCCTCCCGGGTCACACCACTATCACCGGGACTCCCAATCCTGTCCAAATCACATTAGATGGTCACTAACCTCATCATTAACATCCTATCAAAGTCCCGTAATTTTCCCGAATTTTTACTTATTTTTAAACTTAATTTAAAACCTTCGGATATCCCGAACAATATCGAGACGGTGTCCGATCGACACGAAACCAATTCCAAAATGTCCGTTACATTAAACAGGACAGAAGTCATGTTGACCTCACCTCGAGATTCGTGCCCACGCGCCGCCACGCGCTGCCGTGAGTGGCTGCGCGTGAAACCCACGCGCCTGCTACAGTGTCACCAGCTTAACCCGTTTGTCTGGTAAACGGGTCCAATTCACCCGCGACACAACCCGGTTCCAATCTTGCCAATTCGATCCTAATTCCGTCAATTGATCATTCCATTAGCTTCGTTTTAAGTCCAATTATAAGTCTGTAACATCAATTACGCGAACACTTACCCAGATTCCATCGATTCCACGATGAACACGAAGAACACCCAGGTTACTGTGCAATCATGGAACTCCCTCAATTGCTGCAGGTTTCATCCAATTGATGATTCCAGAAGCATCAACGGACCCTGAGGAACAATTCCCCCACATCAATTGCATCAAACCTGTGCTCAAACGTCACGACTCAAGCTCGAGCACCGTCACTGTTCAACAATGGAGTTCTGTCAATCTCGATCGGTTTCCTTCAATTGATGAACCCAGAAGCATCGTGGGATCATGTGGAGTCATTTCCCCACAACAATTTCATCCAACGAAGCCTCCAATTCCACGACCAACTTCGAAATTCCTCCTCTGTCACCAAGTGTGATCAGAGCCAATTGGTGGCCAAATCCCTTCGTTCCTTCGACAATTCTGATCGTGGAACTCCCAGAAAGCTGAAGGTAAGCTCAATTGCGATCCTCACGGCCTAATTCTTCCATTTCGAATTTTCCCCCCAATTTCCTAAAATTCAATTTTTCGATTTCCAGCACCCTCTCTGCCTCTCGTGTTTCCCAGCCAATTCAGTCTCTCTCAACCTTCAATTTTCTCTCAAGAACGGCCAAGGAAGGGAGCCAATTCTCCCAGCTCACTCACTCTCTGTTTTGCTCACGGTGTAAGGAAAATATGGAGATAATTAGGGAGAAAATGGAGGAAATGATGAAGGAGAAATGATGATGTAGGAAATGATGATGTTGGGAGGGAAACATGGATCAGAATTCAGGGGATGGGTGACACTTGTCACTCATCCGGAGGTGCACAGTCAACGTCACTATTCACTATTATATTATTATTTTAATCCCGCCCTCGGTTCGTTAGTTCGTTTCCTTGACCATAACGTCGTCGTCGGATCTCCGATTTCGGCATGCCGCCTGTCGTTGGATTCGTATCGACGATACCTACGTAACGGTCCTTGGCCCTCGCCCATCGGACCTCCCGATCAAAAGTCAACATTTGGCCCCTAATAAGCCAAATTACCAAAATACCCCTCAACTTCCGAACACCATAACTTCCTCTACGAATGTCGGAATCGAACGTGCCACCTGTCTATGAACTCGTGACGTCCCGAACTACGTCACGGTCATCGGTCAAAGTCCATTTGACCGTCCGAACAAAAAGTCAACATTTTGCCCACGACTAGGGGCAAAACGGTCATTTTGCACATTTTGTCCGATTCCGCCCTACTAACCACCGTTCAACCTCGCTAATCAAGATTAGTGACTAATCTAATCCCGGAATTCGGGACGGGTCGTTACACCTTTTTCTCGGCGTGCGCCCATTGAGTTCAAACCTTCCCTTCAACGTGCGTCTACCGAAGTTATACTCCAGCCTCCATACGCGTTAACCAGCATGTTTACTGTCGATTTTCAGCACACGTTTCAGTTGGCGTCTTCCGAATTTCTTGCCAAGCTTCAGCAGCTTCCTATTGAGCTGATTCCTGTTCAATTCCAGCAAGCATTTTCCTTCATTTTTAAGGAAAATTGTCCTTTTTACTTAGGATTTGTTTTCCCTTTTTAAATTAGGAGTTTTTATTACATTTTTAATTAAGTTTTGTATTTATTCTTTCATTAGGGTTTAGAGTACCTTTTACATTTAGGATTATAATTTAATTAGTTTAAACCTTTTTCTTTTAGAATTAAATTGTGAACTCCTATTTATTTGGGGATTAATTTTCTCCTATAAATAGAGAGGCGTAGGTTATTTGTAAGAGGTCGCCCATTTTTGTACCAAAGCTCCACTTAACCAATTTTCCCTTTTCAATAAATTCAAGATTTCTTGTGCAAGGTTAATTATACCATACTTCATATTTACACCTTCATCCGTGACTTAGTTGGGGGGTCCCCGCTTGTCTCACCAAAGAGTGCTCATTCACTTCGTGTCCATAGGGTGTCCCGAAGAGAAAAAGTATAACACGACCTCTTTACCTTATAGTTATCTCTTGTGCTTGAATATTGTTTTTATGAACTGATTTCTAATATTATTCTTGGTTTTATGATTTGTATTAATTCAATTTTCTATGTGTTTTATGATTCTAGCTTTTGTTATGTTTGTATGTTCGCGCTTAATGCTTGACTAGATATAGGGGGTCCCGAGTCCAGATCATTGAAAGTGTCGCCGGGGATCCCGGGCACGTACTTAAGAGAATATGCAAGTAACTCGTAAGGCTAGAATTAGAGGATTTCATAGGTTGAAGTTAATAGAATTCATGAATGAGTTAGGTTAAAGATGCGTTGACCATGTAAATATTAGATTAGGTTAGTTTAGATTATTTAATCATGTAGGAACTTAGTAAAAACCAATTTACCCCCTAATTAATTAATCAAACGATAATCATGCTTAGGTACCCTTAATCCCGGTTAAGAACGATCCCTACTTATCAATGCTACAACCTACAAAAAAAGGTTTTAATTTGCATATGTTTTTATTAAGTGTTGAGTGTAACTTTGTGTTGACTTTAATGCTTAGTTTAGCGTACCACTTAATGATTGACTAACGGCGACCACTGTTGACCACCGTCGCTGGAACTTCGCTAAAGATGGTGATCGGACTACCGTCCAAGGTGGCCAGACTCTGGATTTTTTGCCAGAAAAATGTAATGACCCGTCCCGAATTATTGGGATTAATTAAGACTTAATGATGGATTAGTGAGGCTAATCGGGGATTAGACGATGATTAACAGACATTCAGTGCGAAATGACGATTTTGCCACTAGAATGGACGAAACTTTGACTCTTCGTTCAGGCGGTCAAATGGACTTTGACCGATGACCGTGACGAAGTTCGAGACATCAAGAGTTCATAGATAGGTGGCACGTCCGATTCCGACGTTCGAGGAAGAAGTTATGATGTTCGGAAGATTTAGGGTATTTTGGTATTTTGGTTGAAAATGGGCAAACAGTTGACTTTTGACCCGGGGAGTCCGATGTCCGAGGGCCAAGGACCGTTACAAGATCAGGACGATACGAATCCGTAGACAGGCAGCACGTCGAATTCGGACGTTCGACAGGAAAGTTACGGTTCACGGAAGTTCCAAGGAACTATTGCACGTTTTACGAGACTTCTTATGTTTTGTCTCTAGTGGGCCCCAAATATTTTCACAGGCCCAATGGATGAGTGACAAGTGTCACTCATCCATTTCCCACCTTCCCACATACATGCATTGACACGACCCACCCCCAATCTCCCAGGATTAAAGGCTAAGTCATGCTCTCGTCTAACTTACACGTGACACGAAGGCTAAACCAACGTCCAACCTCTATGTAGCACGTAAGCCAGACAAGAGATTTTCCAAAACGAACAGTCCATAAGGACCGGGCTTCCCGGAGCACGCAGACTCTACTATGGATAGCGTGTGTGATGTCTCCGTTCTTCTCTACCAACAGTGACAGGACCCATCCCAATCCCCCCGGGATTACCATGGAATGTGCCCTGCTCCCGTCCAACCAGGGGTGTCAGACAAGGGATGACCAAGAGCCACTGCCCAAACGGGGCATCCAGAGTGCGCAAGGATCGATGGAGGAGGTGTGCAATGTCCCAGTCCCTGCTGCAATCGCATCCGTGATCAACCTGAAGGGCATTAAAACCAAAAGCTGTGAGTGGACAAAAACCAATAAATTTACCAAATACATTTATAAGACATTTATGCCCTCCAATAAAAACGTATGCATGCCACCAAAACCAGTAACCAAAACGTTTGCTCAAACGAGCCCTTAGGGCCTTAGCCCAAAAACCGTTAACCAAAAACCAAGTGTGGGAACTCAGCCCAAAACCGTGGAATACCACCACCATACATATTAAAACCATGTGGGTCACCACCCACGACCATAAATGAACATCAATCCATAAATCCAAAACCATTTAGGGTCCCTGACCCGACATACCATTTCATAACCAATAATTCACTTTTACCACATAACACATATCCAACCAATAAGCCATTTTATTCATTAATCCATATTTTACCATTACCATCACCAGCATCCCAGATGCTTAGCGTCCCAGACGCTAGACGTCCCTGACGTCATATCTCACGGTTTCATAAGCTACGCGTGCTGCCCGGGGTCTCTCCGGGTCCATATATCTGACATCCCTGATGTCTGACGTCCCTGACGTCAATCATAGCAATCCTGCTCCTGAGTCATCATACGGTCCGGCTGCTCCGTATAATGACCCCTCGCAGGCAATGCACCGTGACTTCCCCAGTGTCCCAGACATCTGGAGGAGACCATCATATATCCTTGTATCCAGATGGTATATGGAAAACAGTTTTATTAAATCCTTTTATCACATTATTACCATTGGGCCCTGCCCGAAATTTCCATAAAACCACATAATTCCATTTAGGGACCTTGACCCAAAATCACCATTATAAAATATAGGGTCCCTGACCCGAAATCACATTTATTATCCAACTGGGCCTCATGCCCGATTTTATGAACCACTGGGCCCACGACCCGATTTGTAAACCAATTGGGCCCGCAGCCCGACTTATAAACCCACTGGGCCCACGGCCGGAATTCGTAAATCAACTGGGCCCCTGGCCCGATAACATAACTCAAATGGGTCTCAGCCCGATTTCATACCAACTGGGCCCCTGGCCCGATTTCATTAACCAACTGGGCCCCCGGCCCGATTCTCAAATGGACTCCAAGTCCGAAATTTCCAACATAATTGGGCCTCAAGCCCGAGTTTGTATTTCCAATTTCAAAACCATTTTATCATATTATATCCAAGTCATAAATATGGAAAATCCATGTAAAACCGGAAAACCTCGATTTACGTGCAAGCACGTAAATCGCCTCGAAATACGTGAAACCGTACAATTTACCAACAACCAAACCAACATCATACAATCACAATCATAATCCATGTAAAACATTTAAGCATGCATAGAATTTATAAAACCAAAGTCCACTCACAGACCGTTTTAACCGTGTGTCTCGATACGCGTGCCACCGGCCCTCCCGGGCCACACCACTATCACCGGGACTCCCAATCCTGTCCAAATCACATTAGAGGGTTACTAACCTCATTATTAACATCCTATCAAAGTCCCGTAATTTTTCCGATTTTTTACTTATTTTTAAACTTAATTTAAAACCTTCGGACATCCCGAACTCTATCGAGACGGTGTCCGATCGACACGAAACCAATTCCAAAATGTCCGTTACATCGAATGGATTAAAAGTCATGTTGACCTCACCTCGAGATTCGTGCCCACGCGCCGCCACGCGCCGCCGTGAGTGGCTGCGCGTGAAACCCACGCGCCTGCTACAGTGTCACCAGCCCAACCCGTTTGTCTGGTAAACGGGTCCAACTCACCCGCGACACAACCCGGTTCCAATCCTGTCAATTCGATCCTAATTCCTTCAATTGATCATTCCATTAGTTTCGTTTTAAGTTAAATTAAGGTTCTGTAATCTCAATTACACAAAACATTACCTACAATTCCACGATTCAACGATGAACACGAAGAACACTCCGGTCACTGTTCAATCATGGGATTCCTTCAATCTCGATTGATTTCCCCAAATTGGTTCAACCAGAAGCATCAGTGGACCACGAGGAACAATTCCCCCACATCAATTCCGTCGTTTGATCAGTAAATGATCACGACACAAGTACGAACACCGTCCACTGTGCAACCATGGAGTTTCATCGATCTCAGCCGGTTTCCTTCAATTGATGATCCCAGAAGCATCGTGGGATCATGAGAAATCATTTCCCCATAACAATTGAGTCAATCACAGCCCCAAACTCCACGACTCAGCCTCGATTTCTTCCTCTGTCACCAAGCTCGATCAGAGCCAAAACGGCACCATTCCTTCTCGTTTTTGATGTGGATCGACTCGTCACAACCTCAGGAAGATGTTTGTAACCTCCAATTCGATCATCACAGCCCAATTCCTTCAATTCGAATTTTCCCTCTCATTTTCCCGAAATCCAAAATCCAAAATTCAACCCACACTCAAACCCTCGTGTTTCCCAGTTAATTCCCTCATCTTAGTCTCCCATTTTTCTCTCAGGAACGGCAGAGAGAGGGAGCCAATTCTCCCAATCTGATTCCCCCAATTTTGTGCACGGTTTAGGAACAAAGAAGAGGAAATTAGGGGAATTGGTGGATTAGATGATGATGATGTAGTAATGATGATGTTTGGAGGGAAACAAGGAGCTGGAAACAAGGGATGGGTGACACTTGTCACTCATCCAGGTGTGTAGGGTCAACGGTCACTATTCATTATTATATTATTATTTTAATCCCGGCCTCGGTTCGTTAGTTCGTTTCCTTGACCATAACGTCGTCGTCGGATCTCCGATTTCGGCATGCCGCCTGTCGTTGGATTCGCATCGACGATACCTACGTAACGGTCCTTGGCCCTCGCCCATCGGACCTCCCGATCAGAAAGTCAACATTTGGCCCCTAATAAGCCAAATTACCAAAATACCCCTCAACTTCCGAACACCATAACTTTCTCTACGAATGTCGGAATCGAACGTGCCACCTGTCTATGAACTCGTGACGTCCCGAACTACGTCACGATCATCGGTCAAAGTCCATTTGACCGCCCGAACAAAAAGTCAACATTTTGCCCACGACCAGGGGCAAAACGGTCATTTTGCACATTTTGTCCGATTCCGCCCTACCAAGCACCGTTCAACCTCACTAATCGAGATTAGTCACTAAACTAATCCCGGAATTCGGGACGGGTCGTTACAATCTTCCCTCCTTAATAAATTTCGTCCCCGAAATTCCAACCGATCTAAACTCAACGTACTTCCCTCCTTAAAAAAGTTTCGCTCTCGAAACTCGATTACCCTGATTCCACAAACACCCCGTGGAAAGTGGAATCGACCACACAACACGTGTACACCCGTACACCAACTAACCAGGCAAAACTTGTCTGCACTCAAACGTATCACTGGTACTCAAAACGCAACGACTACATTCGACCTCGTCGAATGACTGAAACTACTGGTTTCGAATTTGACACCACTTGTCAAATCAACCCTCTCGTTGACGCAACAACTCGACGGTTCCTTTCCCACTCCCACTAGGAGTCAGTTGACCCTACTCAACGATCTATGTTGACACATCCTGACAAACTCTCCACACAGTTGTTGTCAGTCGAAAACTGACACTAGACTCACTCGTGGCTACACATGCCACCAACGTACTTGACTCACCAATACACCTACCAACATTTTCACACGACCTGTGTGTAATTAAACACATCGGAATTACCATGACCCATTGCATAGTAATGTCCGGTCCACAACCAATCTCGTGGTATCGGAACCAATCCGACTACCAACACGTTCACCGACACACCTCGGGTATATCCCGTGTACCGTAACTAGACATTACAAGTCTACAAGTATTGTACCTCGAACCATGTACGAAGTACACACATCTACCTAATAACTAGACTACAACCACCTAGGTCATAGCCGAACGCGTTCCAATAATGGAGTACGTTTGCCCAATCCAGCAAGAGACAAATCGAAACTCCACCCAACATCTAGTTCCAATTCCGAATCTGAATCCGCAATTTCGTAAGAAATCCCGGATCCAAGCCCAGACATCAAATTTTAATTCTTATCCAAATCCGAATCCAAAATCATTATTCCGTAAGCTAGCATTTGGAATAATCATTCCGTACCCAAATCCGGAAATATACTTTCAAGTTTCAAAATCGAATCCTGAATCGTCACCCAGAAATTCGATTCCAAATCCCGAAATCTCGTCACATTTACCAAGACGCACCAAAACCGAACCTATCGGTTACCCGTTCGATACCTCCAATTGACTTCATAGGGAAGCCAATCCGACCTCCACACGTCGAAGAGAAGTTCAACCCCGCCGTTTACGACTCACACACCCAAGTTCGTATCGATCCTTGTCATTCCACCTAGGAAAACCAAGGATGATCCAAAATGATGACACCAATACTCATCCTACGTGGATGCAACAAAACTCACTGCACTCACCACGCCATGTGACACAACATTGTCTGCCACCAAGCAGAAAATGAGAAATCTCGTTTACCTAATTTCGAACACGTAGCTCCTCCTAATGACCTCACAACACACATGGGCTCACCAACCAATACACGCTCAACGTACTGGTAACTATAGTCAAAGTCTGCCAGGGCAGAAAGCAAGAAGTCAACCCCAATGACTTCGGAATACCAATCACCAAAAACGAGCACCACTCTCGTTCCCCAATCACAACTCTCTTCGACACTAAGGTTCCAACCATGTTGGAAACAGATATGCTCCCAACAAGACGTCAAGTCTAACCACTAGACTTCCTACCTCCTCAATTCACTTGGACAACCCCGTGTCCACAATCAATCCGTTATTGTTCCGTTCGCACATCCCGACCTTTACAGGTTCAACACTCGGTTTTCCAAGTTCTCAATTACAATTCCTACCTTTATACCACTAATGGTTTTTCCTCGTCTTTTCCAGTTTTAATCATTTCCATGTACATTTTAGGGATATTTAAAAACATAAAATCACACAAATTTTGGAGTTGCCAACAACTCCCCCAAATCCACCAATTATCATGACGGAGTCACACCCCAACTTGTGGCTCATCGTCAACACCATTACCGACACTAGCACCAGCGCTAGTACCAGCACCAACACACGATCAACAACACTAGTATCAGCACACAGGCATCCATACTAGCATCAGCACAAAAGTACCAACCCGCAAACATCCATACTTGCACACCGTGTGCAAATACGACAATCCTGGATCTCCGTTCATACCGAACGACGATCCCGTACCTCACGACTATAGGTACCACCACTGACAATCCACATCAGGAAAATGAACGTTCCCTGAACGTCCCCTGATCCCCAAGTATCAGAACCACACTAATTACCCTTGATAGCCAGTCATCTCCATATGACTACCGACTAACTGTCATTGCTATCGAGATCCGCATCCACACATCACACCAATACCCGATCCAACACGGGATTCCACAATTTATCTCAGAACCGTATCCGTAAATCGGATCCCATAGTTCTGCCTAGACTCACCAGAGCCATCCACATGGTCATCCATGACCTCAGCCACTCGTCGCAGCACAAGTTCTCACCCGCTAATCACAATTAAGGTTTACCTTTTTAATACCAGGGTTCCACAATCACACCCTATGGTTCAACCGAACCAAACAGTTTTCCGTAATATAAAATCCACAACCTGACCGACCCCGCGGTCCTGACATCGCATAGACGTCAAATCCAATCCTACCATCCCATCAACGTGGGTCCCACCACTAGGTCATCGGCCAACTCCGATGAACCAACATCCCTCACACTAGAAACCACCACAAGGGTTCACATTTTAGACCATTACTCACATGAGGTTCCCCGAACCTGGCTGCACCTAGCAGCACAACAATCCAATATCGCATGACCGAACCGACGGTCCCACAATACCAGTTCACCACAATCAACCCCACTTGGGTTGAATCACATTAACGCACGGCGTATCGGGCCAATCGCACTCCATCCACTATCCAAACCCAAAAACTATCTATCAGGTTGATAACGAATTGCAGCCCAATGAGACATCACACCCTCGACCTGCGCGCACAAATAGAGCAACCATGCTCTGATACCAAGTTGACAGGACCCATCCCAATCCCCCCGGGATTACCATGGAATGTGCCCTGCTCCCGTCCAACCAGGGGTGTCAGACAAGGGATGACCAAGAGCCACTGCCCAAACGGGGCATCCAGAGTGCGCAAGGATCGATGGAGGAGGTGTGCAATGTCCCAGTCCCTGCTGCAATCGCATCCGTGATCAACCTGAAGGGCATTAAAACCAAAAGTTGTGAGTGGACAAAAACCAATAAATTTACCAAATACATTTATAAGACATTTATGCCCTCCAATAAAAACGTATGCATGCCACCAAAACCAGTAACCAAAACGTTTGCTCAAACGAGCCCTTAGGGCCTTAGCCCAAAAACCGTTAACCAAAAACCAAGTGTGGGAACTCAGCCCAAAACCGTGGAATACCACCACCATACATATTAAAACCATGTGGGTCACCACCCACGACCATAAATGAACATCAATCCATAAATCCAAAACCATTTAGGGTCCCTGACCCGACATACCATTTCATAACCAATAATTCACTTTTACCACATAACACATATCCAACCAATAAGCCATTTTATTCATTAATCCATATTTTACCATTACCATCACCAGCATCCCAGATGCTTAGCGTCCCAGACGCTAGACGTCCCTGATGTCATATCTCACGGTTTCATAAGCTACGCGTGCTGCCCGGGGTCTCTCCGGGTCCATATATCTGACATCCCTGATGTCTGACGTCCCTGACGTCAATCATAGCAATCCTGCTCCTGAGTCATCATACGGTCCGGCTGCTCCGTATAATGACCCCTCGCAGGCAATGCACCGTGACTTCCCCAGTGTCCCAGACATCTGGAGGAGACCATCATATATCCTTGTATCCAGATGGTATATGGAAAACAGTTTTATTAAATCCTTTTATCACATTATTACCATTGGGCCCTGCCCGAAATTTCCATAAAACCACATAATTCCATTTAGGGACCTTGACCCAAAATCACCATTATAAAATATAGGGTCCCTGACCCGAAATCACATTTATTATCCAACTGGGCCTCATGCCCGATTTTATGAACCACTGGGCCCACGGCCCGATTTGTAAACCAATTGGGCCCGCAGCCCGACTTATAAACCCACTGGGCCCACGGCCGGAATTCGTAAATCAACTGGGCCCCTGGCCCGATAACATAACTCAAATGGGTCTCAGCCCGATTTCATACCAACTGGGCCCCTGGCCCGATTTCATTAACCAACTGGGCCCCCGGCCCGATTCTCAAATGGACTCCAAGTCCGAAATTTCCAACATAATTGGGCCTCAAGCCCGAGTTCGTATTTCCAATTTCAAAACCATTTTATCATATTATATCCAAGTCATAAATATGGAAAATCCATGTAAAACCGGAAAACCTCGATTTACGTGCAAGCACGTAAATCGCCTCGAAATACGTGAAACCGTACAATTTACCAACAACCAAACCAACATCATACAATCACAATCATAATCCATGTAAAACATTTAAGCATGCATAGAATTTATAAAACCAAAGTCCACTCACAGACCGTTTTAACCGTGTGCCTCGATACGCGTGCCACCGGCCCTCCCGGGCCACACCACTATCACCGGGACTCCCAATCCTGTCCAAATCACATTAGAGGGTTACTAACCTCATTATTAACATCCTATCAAAGTCCCGTAATTTTTCCGAATTTTTACTTATTTTTAAACTTAATTTAAAACCTTCGGACATCCCGAACACTATCGAGACGGTGTCCGATCGACACGAAACCAATTCCAAAATGTCCGTTACATCGAATGGATTAAAAGTCATGTTGACCTCACCTCGAGATTCGTGCCCACGCGCCGCCACGCGCCGCCGTGAGTGGCTGCGCGTGAAACCCACGCGCCTGCTACAGTGTCACCAGCCCAACCCGTTTGTCTGGTAAACGGGTCCAACTCACCCGCGACACAACCCGGTTCCAATCCTGTCAATTCGATCCTAATTCCTTCAATTGATCATTCCATTAGTTTCGTTTTAAGTTAAATTAAGGTTCTGTAATCTCAATTACACAAAACATTACCTACAATTCCACGATTCAACGATGAACACGAAGAACACTCCGGTCACTGTTCAATCATGGGATTCCTTCAATCTCGATTGATTTCCCCAAATTGGTTCAACCAGAAGCATCAGTGGACCACGAGGAACAATTCCCCCACATCAATTCCGTCGTTTGATCAGTAAATGATCACGACACAAGTACGAACACCGTCCACTGTGCAACCATGGAGTTTCATCGATCTCAGCCGGTTTCCTTCAATTGATGATCCCAGAAGCATCGTGGGATCATGAGAAATCATTTCCCCATAACAATTGAGTCAATCACAGCCCCAAACTCCACGACTCAGCCTCGATTTCTTCCTCTGTCACCAAGCTCGATCAGAGCCAAAACGGCACCATTCCTTCTCGTTTTTGATGTGGATCGACTCGTCACAACCTCAGGAAGATGTTTGTAACCTCCAATTCGATCATCACAGCCCAATTCCTTCAATTCGAATTTTCCCTCTCATTTTCCCGAAATCCAAAATCCAAAATTCAACCCACACTCAAACCCTCGTGTTTCCCAGTTAATTCCCTCATCTTAGTCTCCCATTTTTCTCTCAGGAACGGCAGAGAGAGGGAGCCAATTCTCCCAATCTGATTCCCCCAATTTTGTGCACGGTTTAGGAACAAAGAAGAGGAAATTAGGGGAATTGGTGGATTAGATGATGATGATGTAGTAATGATGATGTTTGGAGGGAAACAAGGAGCTGGAAACAAGGGATGGGTGACACTTGTCACTCATCCAGGTGTGTAGGGTCAACGGTCACTATTCATTATTATATTATTATTTTAATCCCGGCCTCGGTTCGTTAGTTCGTTTCCTTGACCATAACGTCGTCGTCGGATCTCCGATTTCGGCATGCCGCCTGTCGTTGGATTCGCATCGACGATACCTACGTAACGGTCCTTGGCCCTCGCCCATCGGACCTCCCGATCAGAAAGTCAACATTTGGCCCCTAATAAGCCAAATTACCAAAATACCCCTCAACTTCCGAACACCATAACTTTCTCTACGAATGTCGGAATCGAACGTGCCACCTGTCTATGAACTCGTGACGTCCCGAACTACGTCACGATCATCGGTCAAAGTCCATTTGACCGCCCGAACAAAAAGTCAACATTTTGCCCACGACCAGGGGCAAAACGGTCATTTTGCACATTTTGTCCGATTCCGCCCTACCAAGCACCGTTCAACCTCACTAATCGAGATTAGTCACTAAACTAATCCCGGAATTCGGGACGGGTCGTTACAATCTTCCCTCCTTAATAAATTTCGTCCCCGAAATTCCAACCGATCTAAACTCAACGTACTTCCCTCCTTAAAAAAGTTTCGCTCTCGAAACTCGATTACCCTGATTCCACAAACACCCCGTGGAAAGTGGAATCGACCACACAACACGTGTACACCCGTACACCAACTAACCAGGCAAAACTTGTCTGCACTCAAACGTATCACTGGTACTCAAAACGCAACGACTACATTCGACCTCGTCGAATGACTGAAACTACTGGTTTCGAATTTGACACCACTTGTCAAATCAACCCTCTCGTTGACGCAACAACTCGACGGTTCCTTTCCCACTCCCACTAGGAGTCAGTTGACCCTACTCAACGATCTATGTTGACACATCCTGACAAACTCTCCACACAGTTGTTGTCAGTCGAAAACTGACACTAGACTCACTCGTGGCTACACATGCCACCAACGTACTTGACTCACCAATACACCTACCAACATTTTCACACGACCTGTGTGTAATTAAACACATCGGAATTACCATGACCCATTGCATAGTAATGTCCGGTCCACAACCAATCTCGTGGTATCGGAACCAATCCGACTACCAACACGTTCACCGACACACCTCGGGTATATCCCGTGTACCGTAACTAGACATTACAAGTCTACAAGTATTGTACCTCGAACCATGTACGAAGTACACACATCTACCTAATAACTAGACTACAACCACCTAGGTCATAGCCGAACGCGTTCCAATAATGGAGTACGTTTGCCCAATCCAGCAAGAGACAAATCGAAACTCCACCCAACATCTAGTTCCAATTCCGAATCTGAATCCGCAATTTCGTAAGAAATCCCGGATCCAAGCCCAGACATCAAATTTTAATTCTTATCCAAATCCGAATCCAAAATCATTATTCCGTAAGCTAGCATTTGGAATAATCATTCCGTACCCAAATCCGGAAATATACTTTCAAGTTTCAAAATCGAATCCTGAATCGTCACCCAGAAATTCGATTCCAAATCCCGAAATCTCGTCACATTTACCAAGACGCACCAAAACCGAACCTATCGGTTACCCGTTCGATACCTCCAATTGACTTCATAGGGAAGCCAATCCGACCTCCACACGTCGAAGAGAAGTTCAACCCCGCCGTTTACGACTCACACACCCAAGTTCGTATCGATCCTTGTCATTCCACCTAGGAAAACCAAGGATGATCCAAAATGATGACACCAATACTCATCCTACGTGGATGCAACAAAACTCACTGCACTCACCACGCCATGTGACACAACATTGTCTGCCACCAAGCAGAAAATGAGAAATCTCGTTTACCTAATTTCGAACACGTAGCTCCTCCTAATGACCTCACAACACACATGGGCTCACCAACCAATACACGCTCAACGTACTGGTAACTATAGTCAAAGTCTGCTAGGGCAGAAAGCAAGAAGTCAACCCCAATGACTTCGGAATACCAATCACCAAAAACGAGCACCACTCTCGTTCCCCAATCACAACTCTCTTCGACACTAAGGTTCCAACCATGTTGGAAACAGATATGCTCCCAACAAGACGTCAAGTCTAACCACTAGACTTCCTACCTCCTCAATTCACTTGGACAACCCCGTGTCCACAATCAATCCGTTATTGTTCCGTTCGCACATCCCGACCTTTACAGGTTCAACACTCGGTTTTCCAAGTTCTCAATTACAATTCCTACCTTTATACCACTAATGGTTTTTCCTCGTCTTTTCCAGTTTTAATCATTTCCATGTACATTTTAGGGATATTTAAAAACATAAAATCACACAAATTTTGGAGTTGCCAACAACTCCCCCAAATCCACCAATTATCATGACGGAGTCACACCCCAACTTGTGGCTCATCGTCAACACCATTACCGACACTAGCACCAGCGCTAGTACCAGCACCAACACACGATCAACAACACTAGTATCAGCACACAGGCATCCATACTAGCATCAGCACAAAAGTACCAACCCGCAAACATCCATACTTGCACACCGTGTGCAAATACGACAATCCTGGATCTCCGTTCATACCGAACGACGATCCCGTACCTCACGACTATAGGTACCACCACTGACAATCCACATCAGGAAAATGAACGTTCCCTGAACGTCCCCCTGATCCCCAAGTATCAGAACCACACTAATTACCCTTGATAGCCAGTCATCTCCATATGACTACCGACTAACTGTCATTGCTATCGAGATCCGCATCCACACATCACACCAATACCCGATCCAACACGGGATTCCACAATTTATCTCAGAACCGTATCCGTAAATCGGATCCCATAGTTCTGCCTAGACTCACCAGAGCCATCCACATGGTCATCCATGACCTCAGCCACTCGTCGCAGCACAAGTTCTCACCCGCTAATCACAATTAAGGTTTACCTTTTTAATACCAGGGTTCCACAATCACACCCTATGGTTCAACCGAACCAAACAGTTTTCCGTAATATAAAATCCACAACCTGACCGACCCCGCGGTCCTGACATCGCATAGACGTCAAATCCAATCCTACCATCCCATCAACGTGGGTCCCACCACTAGGTCATCGGCCAACTCCGATGAACCAACATCCCTCACACTAGAAACCACCACAAGGGTTCACATTTTAGACCATTACTCACATGAGGTTCCCCGAACCTGGCTGCACCTAGCAGCACAACAATCCAATATCGCATGACCGAACCGACGGTCCCACAATACCAGTTCACCACAATCAACCCCACTTGGGTTGAATCACATTAACGCACGGCGTATCGGGCCAATCGCACTCCATCCACTATCCAAACCCAAAAACTATCTATCAGGTTGATAACGAATTGCAGCCCAATGAGACATCACACCCTCGACCTGCGCGCACAAATAGAGCAACCATGCTCTGATACCAAGTTGACAGGACCCATCCCAATCCCCCCGGGATTACCATGGAATGTGCCCTGCTCCCGTCCAACCAGGGGTGTCAGACAAGGGATGACCAAGAGCCACTGCCCAAACGGGGCATCCAGAGTGCGCAAGGATCGATGGAGGAGGTGTGCAATGTCCCAGTCCCTGCTGCAATCGCATCCGTGATCAACCTGAAGGGCATTAAAACCAAAAGTTGTGAGTGGACAAAAACCAATAAATTTACCAAATACATTTATAAGACATTTATGCCCTCCAATAAAAACGTATGCATGCCACCAAAACCAGTAACCAAAACGTTTGCTCAAACGAGCCCTTAGGGCCTTAGCCCAAAAACCGTTAACCAAAAACCAAGTGTGGGAACTCAGCCCAAAACCGTGGAATACCACCACCATACATATTAAAACCATGTGGGTCACCACCCACGACCATAAATGAACATCAATCCATAAATCCAAAACCATTTAGGGTCCCTGACCCGACATACCATTTCATAACCAATAATTCACTTTTACCACATAACACATATCCAACCAATAAGCCATTTTATTCATTAATCCATATTTTACCATTACCATCACCAGCATCCCAGATGCTTAGCGTCCCAGACGCTAGACGTCCCTGACGTCATATCTCACGGTTTCATAAGCTACGCGTGCTGCCCGGGGTCTCTCCGGGTCCATATATCTGACATCCCTGATGTCTGACGTCCCTGACGTCAATCATAGCAATCCTGCTCCTGAGTCATCATACGGTCCGGCTGCTCCGTATAATGACCCCTCGCAGGCAATGCACCGTGACTTCCCCAGTGTCCCAGACATCTGGAGGAGACCATCATATATCCTTGTATCCAGATGGTATATGGAAAACAGTTTTATTAAATCCTTTTATCACATTATTACCATTGGGCCCTGCCCGAAATTTCCATAAAACCACATAATTCCATTTAGGGACCTTGACCCAAAATCACCATTATAAAATATAGGGTCCCTGACCCGAAATCACATTTATTATCCAACTGGGCCTCATGCCCGATTTTATGAACCACTGGGCCCACGGCCCGATTTGTAAACCAATTGGGCCCGCAGCCCGACTTATAAACCCACTGGGCCCACGGCCGGAATTCGTAAATCAACTGGGCCCCTGGCCCGATAACATAACTCAAATGGGTCTCAGCCCGATTTCATACCAACTGGGCCCCTGGCCCGATTTCATTAACCAACTGGGCCCCCGGCCCGATTCTCAAATGGACTCCAAGTCCGAAATTTCCAACATAATTGGGCCTCAAGCCCGAGTTCGTATTTCCAATTTCAAACCATTTTATCATATTATATCCAAGTCATAAATATGGAAAATCCATGTAAAACCGGAAAACCTCGATTTACGTGCAAGCACGTAAATCGCCTCGAAATACGTGAAACCGTACAATTTACCAACAACCAAACCAACATCATACAATCACAATCATAATCCATGTAAAACATTTAAGCATGCATAGAATTTATAAAACCAAAGTCCACTCACAGACCGTTTTAACCGTGTGCCTCGATACGCGTGCCACCGGCCCTCCCGGGCCACACCACTATCACCGGGACTCCCAATCCTGTCCAAATCACATTAGAGGGTTACTAACCTCATTATTAACATCCTATCAAAGTCCCGTAATTTTTCCGATTTTTTACTTATTTTTAAACTTAATTTAAAACCTTCGGACATCCCGAACTCTATCGAGACGGTGTCCGATCGACACGAAACCAATTCCAAAATGTCCGTTACATCGAATGGATTAAAAGTCATGTTGACCTCACCTCGAGATTCGTGCCCACGCGCCGCCACGCGCCGCCGTGAGTGGCTGCGCGTGAAACCCACGCGCCTGCTACAGTGTCACCAGCCCAACCCGTTTGTCTGGTAAACGGGTCCAACTCACCCGCGACACAACCCGGTTCCAATCCTGTCAATTCGATCCTAATTCCTTCAATTGATCATTCCATTAGTTTCGTTTTAAGTTAAATTAAGGTTCTGTAATCTCAATTACACAAAACATTACCTACAATTCCACGATTCAACGATGAACACGAAGAACACTCCGGTCACTGTTCAATCATGGGATTCCTTCAATCTCGATTGATTTCCCCAAATTGGTTCAACCAGAAGCATCAGTGGACCACGAGGAACAATTCCCCCACATCAATTCCGTCGTTTGATCAGTAAATGATCACGACACAAGTACGAACACCGTCCACTGTGCAACCATGGAGTTTCATCGATCTCAGCCGGTTTCCTTCAATTGATGATCCCAGAAGCATCGTGGGATCATGAGAAATCATTTCCCCATAACAATTGAGTCAATCACAGCCCCAAACTCCACGACTCAGCCTCGATTTCTTCCTCTGTCACCAAGCTCGATCAGAGCCAAAACGGCACCATTCCTTCTCGTTTTTGATGTGGATCGACTCGTCACAACCTCAGGAAGATGTTTGTAACCTCCAATTCGATCATCACAGCCCAATTCCTTCAATTCGAATTTTCCCTCTCATTTTCCCGAAATCCAAAATCCAAAATTCAACCCACACTCAAACCCTCGTGTTTCCCAGTTAATTCCCTCATCTTAGTCTCCCATTTTTCTCTCAGGAACGGCAGAGAGAGGGAGCCAATTCTCCCAATCTGATTCCCCCAATTTTGTGCACGGTTTAGGAACAAAGAAGAGGAAATTAGGGGAATTGGTGGATTAGATGATGATGATGTAGTAATGATGATGTTTGGAGGGAAACAAGGAGCTGGAAACAAGGGATGGGTGACACTTGTCACTCATCCAGGTGTGTAGGGTCAACGGTCACTATTCATTATTATATTATTATTTTAATCCCGGCCTCGGTTCGTTAGTTCGTTTCCTTGACCATAACGTCGTCGTCGGATCTCCGATTTCGGCATGCCGCCTGTCGTTGGATTCGCATCGACGATACCTACGTAACGGTCCTTGGCCCTCGCCCATCGGACCTCCCGATCAGAAAGTCAACATTTGGCCCCTAATAAGCCAAATTACCAAAATACCCCTCAACTTCCGAACACCATAACTTTCTCTACGAATGTCGGAATCGAACGTGCCACCTGTCTATGAACTCGTGACGTCCCGAACTACGTCACGATCATCGGTCAAAGTCCATTTGACCCGCCCGAACAAAAAGTCAACATTTTGCCCACGACCAGGGGCAAAACGGTCATTTTGCACATTTTGTCCGATTCCGCCCTACCAAGCACCGTTCAACCTCACTAATCGAGATTAGTCACTAAACTAATCCCGGAATTCGGGACGGGTCGTTACAAACAGCAAGCACCGTAACAACCTGTGGGTATCGAAAACATAAAAGACTGTGAATGGATAAAAAATAAAGGATAAGTTTAGAAAACAGCTCATAAGAAAGTACATTTATACCTTCCATTTAAAAACCAATGCATACATATAAAATCCATGTCCTGAAACCATTTCATATTCAAGAACCATCAATGAAAACCAGAATTGTTTCTTTCCTCAAATCCGTAATTCAAATCCAGGCCCTCAGCCCAAAATCATAAATCCTCATGAAAGCACGGGGACACAGCCCAAAACTCATCAAATCCACAAAATAGAAACCATCCAGGTCGTTTCCCAAACATCGGAGAACTAGTGAAAAACAGTGAAAAACATCAATCAATCAAGTTGCTGGATCTCAAGTGCGCCTAAGTCTTTAAACTCAAACCATGCACATAATCAGGCCTTCCCAGGATATCAACGAGTCTTTAAACTCAAAACACAATCAATAGGCCTCGAGGGATATCACAATAACTGAGTCTTTAAACTCAAAACATATCAATCCAGGGCCCTCCCCCGTCGATCAACCGAGTCTTTAAACTCCAAACCAGATCCAACCGTTTTTATTTTCTTTTTCCGGGTCTTTAAACCCAAAACCATTTTTCAATCAAGTGAAAACCATAGAAAATTCATATCCGAATTCTCAATAATGATTCCGTAAGCTAGCATCTGGAACCATCATCCCGAAGCCAAATCCAGAATTTCCCCTTCAAGTTTCAAAACCGAATCAAGAATCATCTTTTCAAAATCCGATTCCAAAACCGAAATCTCGTTTATCGAAAGCACATGAATAGGGCTTCAAGCCCGAAATCACTTTTCCAAAATCCATTATAAATCAATGAAATCAAATCATGTTTCAAATCCCAAAATCAAATCATCAAAACCATGATCAAATGGCAATATAAATCGAAAACTCATAAAACGTACAAAGACGTCATTATCTCGAAATACGTGCAAAACCGTAAAGCATCAAGAGCATAACATAAACATAGAAATCATGTATAGAAAACATATAAAACATATATGCATGCATTATAAGTTAGAAAGCAAAGTCCACTCATAGACCGTTTACGCCGCTGCCTCGAAAAGCGCGCACTTATGTCGTTCCCGACGAATCCGCTATCACAAGCTTTCTCAAACCTGTCCAAATCCCATAATAAGGTCACTAACTACTTCATAAAGCTTATACTAAAGCCCCGTAATTTTCCCTAATTTTTAACTATTTTTAACCGAGCCCTAAAACCTTCAGACACTTAAAACTACCCTGAGACAGTGTCTGATCAACTCGAAACTTGTCCTAAAATGTTCGTTACATCGATTAGAGTGAAAACCATGTTGAACACTTCCCCAAAAGAGGCCCTCACGCGCCGCCCAAAGGGGCTGCGTGTGGGAGCCACGCGCGGCACTGTTCATCATCGTCTACCTCCCACCAGCCCGGTCCAACTGTGCCGGCGAGGCCGGTTTTCACTCATTTTCACCATTTTCAATCCTTCCTTCACCCTTAGCTTCGTCCTTCAATTTAGAATTGATTCAACTATCTAAAACATAAAATAAAACCCTATTCCATACCTCCCAAGTTTAAACAAAAAACCAGAGATTTTCAGCTTCCTGTTTTCGGCCACCACGAGCCTCTCCGATCGCTGTTTCGAGTCTCTGGGTTTAGTAGTAGTCTCCTATGATGGTAAACATCAACATAGTGGTTCAACAACAAGCCAAAACCATCGATTTTCATTCGAACCATTTCTCGAAAAACAGGGGAACCGAAAGAACATACCTTATCTCTGTCCTCCACCGTGACCTCCACCGTGGTTGCTCACGTCCTAAGGTCGATTCTAGCTCACTGAACACCACCACATATCATATTTAGGCTGGTTTGATCGATTGAAGTTCACGGCCGTGCACGGTTGCCTTCTCTACTTGCTGGGTTTATCTCACTTCTCACACACTCTGCACTTAATCCTTCACGAATAGACACTTACAATAGGTCACAATAAGCCTCTGGTCTCTCACTCACTAACACAATGAACTCACACGACTCACAACCTGAAAATGATCGATTGTTCAATGTCTTTGTTTTCTCTCTTAAATCGATTTCAGTCTAATTTAAAATGGTTAAACCGTGTAGGACTTGGATAGAAGCCACTGGAGAGTGGACATGTGTCCTCATCTCTGTGGTTTCCAGCCAAAATATCCAATCCTCCAAGCCCAAGTGTCCTCATCTGATTGCCCACAATCTTAAAGTTGCCAAAAGACCATTTTGCCCCTAAATGTCCAAATTACCATTTTACCCTTCACCTAATTAGACCCGTAACTAAGCCGTCCAACGTCCGATTATGGGGTGCCTCCTGTCATTGTACTCAAGAAATTGAGACCTACCTAACGGTCCTCAAATTGCGTGAAGAATACTTGTCGTGTAAAAAGTCAACAAATTTCCCCTTTTTAACCAAATCACCAAAATACCCTCGACCTTCCGAACATTATAACGTCTTCCTCGATTGTCGGAATTGGACGTGCCACCTATCTACGAACTCGTGACGTCATGAACTACGTTACATTCATCGGTCAAAGTCCGGTTGACTGCTCGAACCAAAAGTCAACCGTTCGCCCAATTCTGGGGGTAAACTCGTCGTTTCGAACCGTCAGGTCCGAAAGCATCAAACTAATCACCGATTAACTTCACTAATCCGTCATTAACCACTAATCTAATCCCAGTTTTCTGGACGGGTCGTTACATGCAGCGACCATCTTCTTTGTTCTTCCAAACCAAACCCGAAACCCACGTACAAACCACCCCAAAACTTATACCCACCTTCCCCAATCCTCACCTACTATTTTTAGACCTTGAAGGAAGGCTAGAGAGGAGGCTGAGATAATGAGGATGGCGGGCAGGATCGACCGGGCCGCCGTACGCAGCAGAGAGGTAGTATGCTTGGTTTTGTTATTTTGAATTCAAAAATTCGATTAGGACATTATGGACGGTTTTGGATGTTTGGATGATGCTTATTAGGTTGCTAGGAAGGGTTAGATGAGGTTTTGGATCGCTGTGAGGGGCTGAACAGCCCAGCGGGTGATTGGGAAAAGTTGAACCATGAGAGGGTTTTGAACCGTGGAGATTTAGTGAGTTTTTGGTGGTTTTAATTTCATATTTAGGTTTCTCGGATCAAATTAGAGAGAATGGAATCGATTAGGAGGAAAACAGACGAAAAAAAGAAGGAATAGGGCTGGACTGGTCACGCCGGTCCAGGAGAACCGGATTTGCAGAACAAACTGGGCTGGCCTGTAATGACCCGGACTTTTAGAAAAGGGAAAATTTGGAAAATGTGAAGAAAATGACGATTTTGCCCCTAAAAATTGGGCGAACGGTTGACTTTTGCTCGAGCGGTCAAACGGATTTTGACCGATGATTGTGACGTAGTTCGGGACGTCACGAGTTCATAGACGGGTGACACGCCCGATTCCGACATTCGAGGAGAAAGTTATGATGTATGGAAGCTCAAGGGTAATTCAGTAATTTGGTTTAGAATAAGCAATTTGTTGACTTTTCAAACGACATGGACTTTGCATGTAAGCCGAGGACCATTGGGTAGGTCTCGAGACGCTAAATCCGTAGATAGGTGGCACACGTAAATCGGAGTTCTGATGGCCAAGTTACGGGTCTAGAAGCGTTAAGGGCATTTTGGTAATTTTTCAAAGTAGGGGCAAAATGGTAATTGGACAATTGATCAAGGAATGGGACGGCAGTTGGGCTTTCAGCCATAGTGGTTCCACCAAATGACATCTGTCATACCCTAGGATCATATCAGTGGCACAAGGAAGGGTGTGTAACTTAAACTAAGAAAGCTAGTGGGTTTGGGAACAGAATGCACAGTACTGTGCTGGTGGTGCTTTTGAAAATTGAAAAACAGAGCACGGGTAATTGTTTATGAAATGGAGTGGTTTGAGCAGAGCACGGGTTACAATTGTTTAAGTGAGTGAAGTAACTTAATCAATGGATGGGAAAGACGGTGAGAAACAGGGAGGCACTGGAGAGATTGAGAGATCGGAGAGACAGAAATCGCATTTTTTAGGAAATGGAGGGAAAAATTAAAATGATAATTTGTGAGTGAGAGGGCCCAAACAGAGATCAAAAACAACTTTTTGAGCTTGTGTCGACTGCAATCACACAAAAATCGAAAGGAATTGGACGTGTTTTGAGTTCAAACGGGAGTTTCAATTTCTAGAAAAAGTCGAGATGGAGTTCAGATGGTTAGAGGGTTTAGAGCTTGAAATTGAGCTTGGAAGTCTGTTCTTATGGTTCCTGTGAAGCTTCTGAGTGAAACAATTGAAGAAAAATGGTGAGGATCGATGAACTTCGATGCAGGAACAGTGTTCTGATGTTCATCGAGAACCTGAGCTCGTATTGACGGATTGAGGTGAGTTCTGATGAAATTTAACTTACAGAACCCTAATTAGCTTCCTAATGATTCTATTCGATGATTCAATTGAAGGAATCGTTGACTAATTGACAGAATCCCAGCCGGGTCACGCCGCGGGCCAACATGACCCATTTATCAGTCAAACGGGTTGGGACGACGATTGTAGCTTGCATTGTAGTCGGCGCATGAGTTTCACGAGCAGCCGCTTGCGGCAGAACGTGAGGGCGCGTGGTCTAGATTCCCGAGGTGAGGTCAACATGACTTTTGTTCTATGTAATGTAACGAACATTTTAGCGTTGGTTTCGAGTTAATCGGACACCGTTTCGATACTGTTTCGAGGGTCCGAAGGTTTATATTACGTTTTTAATTAACATTTAATTCCCGAAAAATTATGGGAAATTAGTATGTTCTTATTTGAGTCCTTAGTGACACTGAGGAATGATTTCGGATAGGATTCAAGATTTCTAGAACATGTCGAAAATTATGGAAACGCGTGCAGCGCGAAAACGAGCGTTATGGACGATGTGTGAGTGGACTTTGCTTTCTAAAATTTAATGCATGCATAAATGTTTCCATGATTTCTATGATTATGATCATGACTTGTGATAATTACGATTTTCATATTTATACGTATTTTGATATGCAATACGTAATTGCACGTATTTCGAGACCATGGTTTCACATATGCGTTGATGATGGGTTGATGAACGATTTTACATGATTTGTGTGTATGATGTTTTAAGGATGTTTTGATTATGATTGTGAGTATGACTTACGGTTTTGACACATATTTCGAGATTATTACGGATTTGCGCGTTTTACGAGATTTCGAGTATATTGTGTTTTGATCATGGTTTTGATGCTTTGACCTTGGGATTTGAAATATGATGTGATTTCAAAGATTTAAATGGATTTTGGGAAAAGTGATTTCGGGCTTGTTGCCCAATTCATAACAGTGGTTTTATTGAACAAGATTTCATTTTTCGGAAACTTGAAAGTGGATTTCCGGATTGGGTTCGGAATGGTAGTTCCGGATGCCAGCTTATGGAATCATTATTGCGAATTCGGATTCGGGAATGGATGACGGATATGATTGGGGATTTGAATGTGAAATTCGGACATAAGTCCTATTATGACAAAATGTGATTTCGGATTGGTTTTGGAATTTGGATCACGATGGATCCTGGATTGTTTTGATTTACAAATGGTTTTGGGTTTAAAGACCCGGTACTAGTGCTGGATCAAGTTTTGGGTTTAAAGACCTGGTTAATTGATGACGGGGGCGGGCCGGGATTGGGTTTAAAGACCCGGATTGAGTTTAAAGACTCGGAGTTTAAAGACTCGGTTATTGTGATACCCCCCGAGGCCTATTGATTATGTTCTGAGTTTAAAGACTCGTTGATATCCCGGGAAGGCCTGATATATGTGAGTTTAAAGACTCGGTAATTGATATCCAGCAAAACTATTTGACTTGTGATTTACTCTCGATGTTCGGATGTATTTGGCAGTGGCCCGGTTTATGTGGTTTTGATGGATTTTTGGATTATGTTACGTACTTGGATTTGATTCATGATTTTGGGCGGAGGCCCTGTGTTTATGATTGCGGGCTAAGATCCGAAGGTTAAGAAAAGGAAAATGATTTTGATTTTCATACACGGTTTTCTTATATTGTGAAATGATTTCGAATGCATGCATTGGTTTTACGTGGAGGGTAGAAATGTCTTCTGTAACTGTTTTATAAACTGATTCATTTTTGTCCACTCACACCTTTTGTGTTTTTATTGACCCTCCAGGTCGTGGCACGTTGATCGAGGATGATCGAGAGGCGGAGGCATGAGTGAGTACGTGTGTGGCTATCTCTGGTTTGGCAAGTGTTGAGGGTAATTTGGGAACTTCAGTCGACTTGCCAGACAGGAGCAGGACCGAGCACGGTTATCAATGTCCCTTCGGGGGCGGTCCTATCACGGCCGGTTCGGACCGGCCTGACCGAGGTTGAAGATGATCTACAATGTGGCGCATGGCTCCCACGCGCAGCCCCTTTGGGCAGCGTGTGTGGGCGCGTGGGCCACCTTTTGGGGGTGGTTCCAACATGTAATTTCATCTATTCGATGTAACGAACATTTTGGGATTGATTTCGAGTCGATCAGACATCGTCTCGATATAGTTCGGGTTGTCCGAAGGTTTAGGATCGCGTTTAAAAATAGTTAAAAACTCCAGAAAATTACGGGGCTTTAGTGAGGGGTTATTTAGTAGTTAGTAACCCTCTAAATTAATTTGGAAAAGTTCGAGAACCCCGGAGGCAACGATTGGCCCGGGAGAGGCTTATGACGCGCGTTTCGAGGCGCGACTTCGGACAGTCTGTGAGTGGACCTTTCTTTCGAAATTGATGCATGCATAAATGTTTTATAATTTTCTTAGAACATGTTTTGTGATGCCATGAATGCATTTGTTTGTGGTAGCCTAGGATTTACGTAATTGCACGTATTTAAAGATTTACAGTTTTATACGATGCTTGTACGTGCTAAGTTTTCAATGAGGGTTTAATGAATGGGTTTTGGATTTAGAAATATGAAATTGGGCACGAGACCCAATTGATTGGAAACCCTCGGACTTGGAGTTCTTTTGATTTCACGAGAAATCGGACTGGAGACCCATTTGAGTTATACGATCGGGCCGAGGATCCCGTTGGTTTTCGAATTCTGGATTGAGGCCCAGTTGGTCGTAATATCGGGCTTGAGGCCTCTTTGATTGTGAAATCGGGCTTGTGGCCCTGTTGATTGTGAAATCGGGCTCGAAGCCCCTTTAATTTATGGTTTTGGGCTTAGGACCCAGTTAGTCGTGATATCGGGCTGGAGACCCAGTTGATTGTGAAATCGGGCTTAAGTCCCAGTTCGGTTTATGAAATTAGAATTCGAGCATGAGACCCTGTTGAACTGTGGATTTAGGTCGAGGGTTGTGAAAATGGATTTGAATCGCTTTCGAGGAATCCTGTTGAGTTAAAGCGGGGATGAGACCCAGTTAAACTACGTTTTGAGAAAGAAAGTATTTGGAAAATGTATAAACCCTCCAACATGATTTGATTGGTCTCCTCCAACCGTCGACCTGGGGAGTCACGATCCTTAGACCAGAATGGGTATCCCCATAGAGAGCCCATTCCAGGAGTGGAATTTACGATGTGGTCCCGGACCAGATTCCGGAGAGATGCTCGGACTAGATCTTGAGATAGAGCTTGGACTAGATTCAGGAATAGAGCCTCCCAGACAGAGAATTCCTAGGGGTAGACTCGGAGTGAGACCCAGAGTAGTGTGCACACTAATATAGAGATGAAATCATGACATATATCAGGGATGTGTTCCCTAGGGGTTGTGTGCCCCGAGTTGGCATCTTCTCGGAAGTGCCGCAGATGGGTGATATATCTGCCTATATGTATGAGGTTTACAAAAAGTGATTTGGGGCGGAGACCCTGTGTTCCATGTTTTAGAAAGTCATTTGGGGCGGAGACCCCGTATTCGATGTTTTGGAAATGGTTTGGAGCGGAGACCCCGTATTCTATGTTTTGGTATTTCATTGAGAATGGTTTTGGGCTGAGACCCACGTATGTTGATTTGGGTTGAGTTCCCATATGGTTTGATTTACGGTTTTAGGCCAAGGTCCTAATGATTTTGTGAATATTTTGATAAATGGTTTTCAAATCCATGCATGCTTTTGAGTGAAGGGCATAAAGGTTTTTTCGTGAAATGTTTTGATTAAAATATTTGTTTTGTCCACTCCCGACTTTTGATGTTTTAAATGCCCTTCAGGTTGATCTCGGATGCGGGCTGCAGCAGAGACTGAGACATCACACTCCTCCTCCTACGATCCTGACGTACTCTGGAAGCCCCAGTGAGGGCTAGAGATGGAATTATCCCTAGTCTGACACTTCGTGTCATACGGGAGCAGGCACGCCCCACCTTAATCCTGGGGGATTTGGGATGGGTCCTGTCAAATATCCGAGAATCGGACAAGGTTTTCCTTTCTCGATTCTAGCTCAAATTTAACATACATTTAACCATATTGGACCTATTTTCTACCAGGAATCCAGAAGCCTAAATCTAAGGCTTAAAAGCTATCCGCTTCGGCCATGGGTAAGTGAATGTTTTGGGCCTTCAAAGTGTAACAACCCGTCTCGAATTAGCGGGATTAATTAAGAATTAATGGCGGATTAGCTAGGCTAATCGGAGATTAGACGAGGATTATCGGACGTTCAGTGCAAAATGACGATTTTGCTCCTAGAACGGGCAAAATGTTGACTTTTCGTTTGGATGATCAAATGGACTTTGGCCGATGACCGTGACATAGTTCGGGACGTCACGAGTTCATAGACAGGTGGCACGTTCGATTCCGACATCCGTGGAAGAAGTTATGACCATCGGAAGATCAGGGGCGTTTTGGTAATTTTGGGCGAATAGGGGCCAAAGGTTGACTTTTGACCCGAGAGGTCTGATGGCCTAGGGCCCAGTACCGTTGCGCAGGTCAGGATGATATGAATCCGTAGACAGGTGGCACGTTGAATTCGGACGTTCGACGACGAAGTTACAGTTCACGAAAGTTCGAACGTACTATTGCACGTTTTTCGAGACGAGAGCTTATTTTGACTTTAGTGGGCCCCAGCTTTTTCTCAGAACCAATGGATTAATGACATGTGTCATTCATCCATTTACCCTTATTTTCTCTAATGCACATCCTTCCCCCCCGTGCATCCATTTTTCCATTTTCCCCATCCAAAACCCGATCACCATTTCTCATCCAAAAACCCAAACCCTTGGCCTATGAGCTTAACTGAGAGGACAGAGAGATGAATAGGACCGCCTGGATGTGGTGGCTGGCCCAGGCAGCACCGCCGTGCACGGCGGAGGAGAAAAACCAAGCAAGGTATCGGTTTTAACCTTTTTAATTCATTTTTCGATTTCGTGTATTATGGGCTTATTTGGACGTTTGGGTTGAACCAAGTAGGTTTCTAGGGTTGTTTTAGGAAGGTTTGGAGTGAGGTTGAACGTTGAAGGCCTCTGGGGAGGTTTTGGAATTTTGAACCGAAGAGGAAAAATTGGGCCGGTCGGGTTTCTTTGGTTTTAGGGATCCTAATGAATTGGGTTAGGTTCCTAGGACGATTATATGAAGAATAGGATCGTTTAGAAGAAGAAACGGTGAAGATTGGACCAGTTATGGACCTGGACCGGTCACGCCGGTCCAAGTTGCAGGCGAACCGGACCGGACTGGTTCAAACAGGTCGTCGCGAGGAGGAAGACGACACTGTTCACTGGCGCGTGGCTCCCACGCGCAGCCACTTCAGGCGGCGCGTACGAGCGTGTGGGGGAGAATTTGGGGAAGTTTCCAACATGTCAAATCATATATTCGATGTAACGAACATTTTGGGACTGGTTTCGAGTCGATCGGACATCATCTCGATACAGTTCGGGCTATCTAAAGGTTTCGGTGCACGTTTAAAAATAGTTAAAAATCCCAGAAAATTAGGGGGCTTTAGTGAGGGGTTAATTAACTAGTTAGTAACCCTCTAAAGTGATTTGGACAGGTTTGGGTACCCCGAAGACGACGATTGACCCAGGAAGGCGTACGACGCGCATATCGAGGCAGTAGCGCGGACGGTCTGTGAGTGGACTTTCTTTCTGAAATCGATGCATGCATAAATGTTTTATATATGTTTTAATATGTGTTTTGGGATGCCTTGAGTGCATTTTGGTGTTTGTTTACGTATGGGCACGTACTTCGAGGTTTTTCGGTTTTCATGAAATGGTTTTGAAAAGGTAAAACTGGGTGTGAGACCCATTTAGATTTGGTTTGACTAGGGCATGAGACCCTATTAATGACCCGTAGGTCTGAGTCGTGGTCGCGACGGGCGCTGTGTGCACGGCGACGGACGACGTGACGCTCACCTCCGGATTGGGATGCGTTCCTTCCGGAGAGGTCACGATGCACGTCCTGTTGTTTAGCAGCCTTTGGAGACTCGACTTCAGAGTGCTGACGGTTTAGAGGATCGATCGGCGACGTGTGCACCATGGTCTCGAGATGGTCGCGGCAGTGATATGTTCACGGTGACATGCCATGATTGAGAGCAGTCCTGGATTGATGGTGTCACACATCGCTATGATCAGGATCGTGACTGCCCCTCAGATATCGGGCTCGATGCCCAATTGATTTGATTTCGGGCTCGAGGCCCAATTATTGTGAAATCGGGCGAGAGGCCCTGTTGAATCTTATGTTCGGGCAACATGCCCAGTTGAATTGTGTTTCGGGCATGAGTCCCGTTTTTATGGTTTTGTATACGAGTATGTATATACCATCCTTATGAGCGTATTGATTTGTCTCCTCCAGCGTCGACCTGGAGAGTCACGATCCACAGACCAGAGTGGGTATCCCCATAGGGATCCCGTTCCAAGAGTGGAGGTTACTTATGATGTTGTGGTCCCGGACCAGATTCCAGAGAGATGATTGGACTAGATCCAAAGAGAGAGCTCGGACTAGATCCAGAGATTGAGCCTCCCAGATGGAGATTCCTGGGAGAAGACTCGGAGTGAGACCCCGAGTAGTGTGCACACTAGATTGATATGATGACATCATGACTACATCGGGGATGTCTTCCCTAGGGGATGTGTGCCCCGAGTTGGCATCTTCTCCGGAAGTGCCTAGAATGGGTTATATATGTATATATGTATATGTGGACAGGTTTTCACTGAGATGGCGTTGGGCGGTGACCCACGCATATTAGTTTTGGGCTGAGACCCTTATGAGATTCTTTTGGGACGAGTTCCCATGGGTTTTAGTTTGGGCAACGGTCCCATGATTTGATTGTCAGGTTTCGGGCTAAGGCCCAATGGTTTGATGGTTCATGACGGTTTGTGGGAACCAGGCATGAACCTTAGAAATGGTTTTCGAATGCATGCATATGTTTTTAATGAAGGGCATAAAGGTCTTTTATGAAATGTTTTAATAAAATATTTGTTTTGTCCACTCACAGTTTTTATGTTTTGAATGCCATTTAGGTTGATCGCGGATGTGGCTGTAGCAAAGACGAGACATCGCATTCCTCCTTCGGATCCTGCCGTACTCTGAGATTCTTTTGCCCCGGTTAGGCAAAAGACAAAAATATCCATGGTCTGACACTTCGTGTCAGACGGGAGCAGGTTCGTCCCACGCTAATCCCGAGGGATTTGGGGCGGGTCTTGTCAGCAAAGAGTGGGCTAGTAGTCAAACAAGGGGGTCTTTGTAAAACTGATTGTTTGGGTCAGTAAAGAGTGGGCTTCTTACTAGGAGTTATTATGGTTTACTAAGTAAACAGTTTATTTTATGGTTTTGGGCCCTCGAAATCGAGACTCACAAGGCCCCACCCTGGCAGTTATTCCAACGCGGGCCCTAATAAAAATCCAAGTGGTTTAATTAGGGTAGAAACGTAAATTTCTTAAATTTCTGATTCGTGTTTTTCGATACGGGATATATCATACACTCATTGAACGTTCTCAAAGAAACCAGCGTCTTCTCCCCTGTACAACCGGTGAGCATCTATCATGAAGAATTCTTGAACCCAACTGCCGTATCAAGTTGCTACCTAGAGACTCACCACATTTACCTAAGATGACAACCGACCACCCTTCTCCTCTGTTCGCCGTCAACCAAATTGCTACCCACCCAAACGTAAAATTCAATACCACAACGCCAACATTGACCCTGGATGAGGATTAGCAGACCTAATAATCGAATCCTGACCCAGATGACACATGAGCTTCATCTCAACGCCTTATAATCGCCCAGCTCATTCGTGAAATCAGGAATCATCGTGACCCAGGACGACGAGCTCGATCTGATTTTGGACCCGACAATGACCCGAAGCTTTTGTGCTCGAACAAGGTAGTATCTCACAATACTAACTCCATATTCTTTTCCATCTCTACCGTTGGATGCTAATAAATGGATTTCATGTTGTTTTCTAACTAACGGCGCGGCGGAGGCGGCGACGGTGGGTAGCCAAAGTTGGGTGTTTAGCATCCTTGACTCGCTTCTAGACTACGAATCATTTAAGACGAACGTCGAAGCTCCTAGCTCAATTTGGGCTTCAACCCATTTCAGACACGCGAAAATCGACCTGAGAATCCTGAGCTCAAACAAAGGTAAATCATTCCAACTCTTACCTTAATCAATTTATACGGTTGAAAGCTAAATCTTGGATAAATTGCATGCAATGTTGGATTAGGTTTGGATCCTCAACGGCGCTGTGGTACCTTCTCGATTTCTGGATTTGTTGAGGAGTTTGAGCTCATTTCAAGCTATGATAGGTAGAAAACTGAAATCCAAGGCTAATTTCGAGTATGTGGCAAGATTTTGGACAAAAATGGAGTATTTTCCAGTTTTAGGCCGCCGTGAATGGCAGCGGCGATGGCGGTCCTGTCGTCGTCTCTAGCGAGACTCCAGCTACTAGACCAGCTGTCAAGTTTAACGGATGACATTAACTCTTGATGGAATATGCTAACACCGTTAGCATATTCTGTTAGGAATTAACGTTGTCAATATGTCATTAGAAAAGAAATATTTCCTAGAATATGCCACAGGTGTGGCACTGTGCCACGCGTACGACATGTGTGGCACTATGCTGCACGTGCGAACACTGTAGCACAAGCGCTAAGAACATTGAAGCACGCGTAGGGGCGCGTGGCCGGCTACCTGTGCGTGAAGGCACATGAGAGGGTTTTCCAACCCCCACCGGCGTGTGGAGGCCTTTCCCAGCCCACGACGGCTTGTGGGCACACTTTCAGATCATTTAGGATCGTTTCCAACCCCTAAGCGACTCGTGGAGCTATTTCAACTCCCGGTAGCATATAAGATCTGTTTTTCCGTTCCAGGGAGCATGTAGGTACTGTTTTAAAGGGATTAGGACATCCTTAAACATATTAGGGTCACTATACCATTTTTAGTCATAAATGACACTGATTAGATGACAGTTTATATTAAAACTGTCATCTTATTTTAAAAGATGACAATTTTAATCAAAACTGTCATCTATAATCACCTAAAAGTGTTAATTGCCTTCAGTTTCAATATATTGAAAACTAATAAACAACACTTTTTAATAAAAGTGTCATCTATTGGATAATATATTGAGAACTAATAGACAACATTTTTTAACAAAAGTGTCGTCTATTCAAGTACATGGGAAGGAAGGAAATGAAAATTTTCCCAAAACTTGAAAGCGGCAAACAAAATTGTAAAACACGCTCAGCGTTATTCATCACTAAAAAAACAAAACGTGAAGAGGAATGATGCATCGCGAAGGAGCGATTGAGGAAGGATAATGAGCGATTTAGGGTTTGGTTTGTCTTTCCCAAACTGGTTATCTATTATCAGTTTGATGATTTCTGCATCATCATCCCCTAAACCTAAGGATGAGTTTCATTTTGCCCAAGCTGGTTCTCGCCCAAGTTTGTCGATCTCCCTAAACAAAACAATTTCGTTTCACTCGACTTACATCGCCGCCGATTCACTAGACGCACTAGCTTTTGTCGCGGAGAGAAGATGAGCTTTAGTCCCTAGAATTGAAGAATTGGACGGTGAACTTCTCTTTGGGTAGTGAAGTGGGTGCTTGGTTTTGTTTTCTTGGTGGATTTTTCCTGTGGATTTTCGGAGAAACACAGCTAGGGCACCAAATTTTACGTTTTCAAGACCGGTTTCAGTCATTTTCCACATTTTTATTTTCTTTGGTTTCATCTTTCTTTGTTGGGTCCTTGAAGATTTTTTTTTCTTTCCCACGAATGTTGGGTTTCTTGTGAAGTATTTAAGTGGGAAAGTTCAAAGGGGAAAAATGGTGGGTACGACGAAGGTTGGGAGAGTACGACACGCGTTTTCAGTGGTGAACGGGGGACAAGACTTGGGTCCAAGTAGCGCTCTACCGAGTAATGATGGTTCAGAGAGTGATATAATGGAGTTTACCAGAGAGGATGTTGAAGTTTTGTTGAATGAGAGACCCAAAAGGAAGGACAGGAAGACAGGTTCAATCTCAAGGTCAATAAGGTTTTACCTTTTTATGCAATATTTTCTTTCAATTTTTGGGCTTTTGATTGCTTGGTGTGTTGTTTCTTTACTTAGGTCAATCTACCTAAAACTTGTTTTTGGGAAATTTTCAATTTTATGAAACTTCTTGATATTAATTGATTTCTAGGAAAAATGCGACTCTCTGACTGAGTATATTACACAGCTGAAAGTGTGCATAAAATGGTTCCAAGAGCTTGAGGGAAGCTACTTCTTAGAGCGTGAGAAACTGCAGATTAGTGTGGAAGTGTCCGAGCGGCAATGCAATGAGATGGGTATGATAAAATCTTAATGAAAAACAAGGAAGAGAATTGAATTCGATTATTTTCGAGCTTAAAAAAACTACTCTTCTATACAAGAGAAATTTACGAAAGAAGAAATGGATAGGACGATAAGTAGGATGTGACAGGACTCGTCCCAAATCCCCAAGGATTAGTGTGGGACGTGTCTTCTCCCGTCTGACATAAAGTGTCGGACCATGGATAATTCCGTCCTTTGCCCAACTGGGACTATCAAAGGGCGCCAGGATCCGAAGGAGAAATGTGATGTCTCGTCTCTGCTACAGCCTGCATCCTCGATCAACCTGAAGGGTATTCAAAACACAAAAACTATGAGTGGACAAAACAAAGATTTTATAAAAACATTTCATCAAAAAGATAATTTATACCCTTCACTAAAAAGCGTGCATGCATTGAAAACCATTTCTCAAATATATACCACGGGGCCTTAGCCCAAAATCCAATCAAAGTACCTGGGAACTCAGCCCAGTCCAACACTGGTGGGTCTCAGCCTAAAACTAACACGTGTGGGTCTCAGTCCAACGCCGTCTCAGTGAAAACACATAAACATATACGTAGATATATATAAAACCCATCCTCGACACCTCATGTGCCCAATCAAATAACTCGTCACGATATATCTATCAGTGTGCACACTACTCGGGGTCTCACTCCGATCTACCCCTAGGATCTACGACGTCTGGGAGGAATCATCCAAAATCCAAGATCTATGACGTCTGGAGGACGGTGTGCAGACCCAGTCTGAGACTACACCATATCTCATCACTCCTGGAATGTGCTCCCTCTTGGAGTCACTCATTCCAGGCAGTGGATCGTGACACTCCAGGATCAACGACGTCTGGAGGAGACAAATATGCTCATAAGGAGGGTATATACATACTAGTATAGAAAACCATAAACAGGACTCACGCCCGATACCACAAGTCAACTGGGACCTTAGGCCGAACGTATGACTCAACGGGGCCTCTAACCCAAATTCACAATGAACTGGGCATCGAGCCCGAACTCGTAAATCAACGGGCCATCAAGCCCGAAACCTCAGGGTCAGTCACAATTACGATCATAGCGATGCATGCAACCATCAATCCATGACCGCTCTCAATCCTGGTATGTCATCGTGAACATATCATTACCGCGACCACCTCTAGAACATGGTACACACGTCGTCGACCGATCTCTGATACCGTCAGCACTCCAAAACTTGAACATGGTACACACATCGTGACCTCTCCAGAAGGAACACATCCCCAATCCGGAAGCGAGCGTCATGTCGTCCGTCGCCGTGCACACAACACCCGTCGCGACCACGACTCAGACCTGTAGGTCATCAATAGGGCCACATGCCCGAGTCAAAACCAAAACTAAATGGGCCTCATGCCCGGTTTTACCTTTTCAAAACCCTTTCATTAAAACAAAAAACATAAGCGCGTATTAGCACGTATAAAACTTGAAAACCTCGAAATACGTGCCAATACGTAAACACACACAAAAATGCACGCAAGTCATCACAAAACATATATTAAAACATTTACAAAACATTTATGCATGCATCGATTCATAAAAGAAAGTCCACTCACAGACCCTTCGCGCTGCCGCCTCGATACGCGCATCGTACGCCTTCACGGGTCAATCGTCATCTCTGGGGTTCCCAAACCTGTCCAAATCACTTTAGAGGGTTACTAACTACTTAACTAACCCCTCACTAAAGCCCCCTAATTTTCTGGGATTTTTAACTATTTTAAACCCGCTCCGAAACCTTCGGATAGTCTGAACTATATCGAGACGATGCCTGATCGACTCGAAACCAGTCCCAAAATGTTCGTTACATCGAATAGATGATTTCACATGTTGGAACTTTCCCTAAACTCCCCACCACGCGCCCGCAAGAACCACCTGAAGTGGCTGCGCATGGGAGCCACGCACCAGTGCTATAGTTTTCTTCTTCCACGGTCAAACCGATCTAAACTCGCCGGTCTGGTTTTTCCTGCAAATCTGGCCCAACTGGACCGGCGTGACCGGTCCAGCCTCCTAGACCGTTCAATCTTCGTCTTTTTTCTTCCTAATCAATTCTAATCCTCCTATTTTGATCCTAAGAACCTAAATATGGAATCAAAACAATGAAAAATCCACAAAAATCCAACGGTTTGATTTTCTTCCTCACGGTCCAACGACCCAGTTTTTCCCCACGGCTTCACAGCCACTAACCAGCATAAAAAAACCTTCCTAACATCTTCCTAGCAACCTAATAAACTCATTTTAATCACTCAAAATGACCGATAATGTCACAAATCACAAAATGGAGAAAATCGGGCAAAATCGATTACCTTGCACGATGTCCCTCCGCCGTCCACGGCTGCACTACCCTGGCTAGCCACCATCATCCTCCTATCCTCACTTCATTCTCTTGGTCTCAGACATGGTTAAATGGTGGAAGGTTTGGATGGGATGAAGGGTGATCGGGTTTGGTTTGGTTTGGTGGGGAAAATGATCGAACAAGGAAAGGGGAAGGATATGCATAAATGGGAACTGATGGGGAAGGGATGAATGACACTTATCATTCTTCCATTGGGCCTGAGAAAGATCTGGGGCCCACTAATTGCCAAAAAGACTTCTGTCTCGTAAAACATGCAGTAGTACGTTCGAACTTCCAGTGAACCGTAACTTCTCCATCGAACGTCCGATTTCGACGTGCCCCCTGTCTATGGATTCGTATCGTCCCGATCTACATAACGGTCCTCGGATCTCTGCCATCATACCTCCGCGGTCAAAAGTCAACTTTTTGCCCTCGTTCAGGAGCAAAATCATAATTTCACCATGAACGTATGTTAATCCACGGTTAATTCCTAATTTGTAACGACCCGTCCCAAATTCCATGATTATATTAGTGACTAATCACGATTAGTGAGGCTAATCCGTGATTAGTAGGGCGAAATCGGAACGAACGATGCGAAATGACCGTTTTGTCCCTAGTTGTGGCAAAACGTTGACTTTTCATTCAGGCGGTCAAATGGACTTTGACCGATGATCGTGACGTAGTTCGTGACGTCACGAGTTCATAGACAGGTGGCACGTTTCAATTCCGACGTTCGAGGAGGAATTTATGACGTTGGGAAGTTTAGGGGCATTTTGGTAATTTTGGTTAAAAGGGGGCAAATGTTGACTTTTTGACCGGGAGGTCCGATGGCCGAGGGCCAAAGACCGTTACGTAGATGGGGACGATACGAATCCGTAGAAAGGCGGCACGTCGAATTCGGACGTTCGACGACGAAGTTACGGTTCACGGAAGTTTTGGGATACTATTTACGACGACACGTTTACGAGACAAAAAGTGCAGTTTTTATCTCTAGTGGGCCCAGATATTTGTCCTGATGCCAATGGATGAGTGACAAGTGTCACCCATCCAATAGACACCATATTTCCTTCATGCACCGTGCAAACCAATCCATTTTCTCCATTTCAAACACACACCCAAAACCCACCCGATCTCACCATTTCTCTCATTCCCGTGCAACCCCAAAACCCATCCATTTCGACCAGGACTGAGACCAGAGAGTGGGGAGGCGGTTGGATGCGGTGGCCAGCCCAGTGAACGCCGCCGTGGACGGCGGTGGTGGCCAACCCGCGAGGTAATCGGTTTTGCCCATTTTAATCCATTTTCCATTTTTGACGTTTTGGATCGGTTTTAATGGTTTTAATGAATCAAATAGGTTGCTAGGATAGTTTTAGGAAGGTTTCTATGGTGGTTGGACGGTTTGGGGCAGTCGTGGGACGGTTTTGGAAATATTGAACCATTTGGTTCAAAATCAAACCATAGGATTTAGGCGTTTTTAGGTTGTTTTAAGGATTAGAATAGATAGGAACATGAAAAATAGGAATTATAGGATTGATTGGGGTTGAAATCGGACCAAAACGAGGAAGGAGGAACGCTGAACCGGTTCCGCCGGTTCAGCACAGTAACCGGTCCAAAACCAGGAAAAAAACCGGTTTTCTGAGGTAGGTGATGATGAACAGTATTTTCGACCTTCTAGGGGCCCGTGAGGGCACGTGGGCCATAATTTGGGAAAGTGTTCGACATGTGAAATCATCTATTCGATGTAACGAACCTTTTGGTACTGGTTTCGTGTCAATCGGACACCGTCTCGATATGTTTCGAGCCATCGGAAGGTTTAGGTTCGAGTTTAAAAATAGTTAAAAGTTCGGAAAAATTACGGGGCTTTGGTAGGAGGTTAATTAAGTAGTTAGTAACCTTCTATTAAAATTTGGACAGGTTTGGGAGTCCGGTGATGGTGATCGGCTCGGGGAACCGAATGGTACGCAAATCGAGGCGGCGGCTCGGACGGTCTGTGAGTGGACTTTGTTTTCTAAATTGGTGCATGCATAAATGTTTATTATATGTTTTTAATACTTGTTTGTGATGCCATGAGTCCATTTTGATGTGTGGTTACGTATAGACACGTATTTCGAGGTTTCGGCCCTATACGGTGCCTATACAGGTCTGTATGTCTTTATTGGTCTAAATGAAATGGTTTTGGATTTCAAATGGATAAACTCGGGTATGAGACCCATTTGGTTTTGTCTCGGGCATATGACACTATTTATGACCTTCGGGTTTAAATCGTGGTCGCGACGGGTGCTATGTGCACGTCGATCGACGATATGACGCTCGCCTCCGGATTGGGATGTGTTCCTTCCGGAGAGGTCACAATGCACGATTCGTGGTCGGGCAGCCTGGGGAGGCTCGACTTCGGAGTGCTGACGGTTCAGGATAGCGATCGGTGATGAGTGCACCATGATCTTGTGGTGGTCGCGTCGGTTGATTCGTTCACGGCGACATACCAGGATTGAGAGCGGTCCTGGATGGATGGTTGCACGCATCACTATGATCGGAGTAGTGACTGACCCTTAGATATCGGGCACGGTGCCCAGTTGAGTCATATGTTCGGGCACGAGACCCAGTTACTTTACGGTTTATGATTTCGGGTCAGGGACCCTAGATGGATTTCCAAGTTCATGACGGTTTACGGGAACCGGCATGAACTCTGGAAAGGTCATTGTGGTTCATGACGGTTTTTGGGAACCGGCATGAACCTTTGTCAGGTCATTCTGGTTCATGACGGTTTATGGGAACCGGCATGAACCCTGGTTAATGGATGTTATGGATCATGACGGTTCAAGGGAACCGGGCATGAACGTTTATGTTATGTATATATATGTATTCATATACCTTCCTTTACTTCTATTATCTCCTCCGGGGAGGGTCGTTGGCCTGGGTGGACCCGGAGTAGTCACGGAGCACCGACTGAGTGGAGTCACCCCCCAGTTGGGTTCCTTACTCTCAGGAAGGCTATGATTACTATTACCTCGGGTAGGGTCAGTGGTCTGCGGACATTGATCTTGACTTTGAGAAGACTCGGATTGAGACCTGGGTAGCACGCGCGTAGCTTTGGAAACCGTGACAGGATTGGTTGTGTGAATTATATGTATATGTGATGTATGCTATATATGATATGATGTATGATGTGCGTTTACACAGGTTTTGGGCAGTGGCCCGTATGGTTAGTTTCTTATGATTTGGGCTGAGTCCCTTATGGAGTTGGGCAGTGGCCCGTGTACTTGATTTCATTATGGTTTTCTGGATAAATGGTTTTCTGGATAAATGGTTTTCGAATGCATGCATGCTTTTTAGTGAAGGGTACAAATGGCTTTCTTATAAATTGTTTTTATAAACTCTTGTTTTGTCCACTCACAGCTTTTATGTTTTGACTGCCCTTCAGGTTGACATCGGATGTGACTGTAGCAGAGAGAGATATCACATACCTCCTCCGGATCCTGGCGTACTCTGATGGCCCGGGAGGGCAAAGGTCAGAAATATCCCTTGTCTGACACTTCGTGTCAGACGGGAGTAGGGTTATCCCGCACTAATCCCGGGGGATTGGGATGGGTCCTGTCAGCGTGGTATCAGAGCATAGGATTGCTTATTAGAGCGTGGTTGTCTCTATTCGAGCAACCGTGGAGCTCTTGGAATGTATGTAGGTCGAGGATGTGATGTCTCAATGGGCTACAGTTCGTGGTCAACCTGATTGTTGGGATGCCGATACGATAGTTAGTAGGATTGAATCGTGGATTGTTTTGGTTCGGCATTTGATACCGGGGTTGCCATAGTTCTGTCGGGGTTGACAGTGTGGAGCCCTGCGAATGGTGAACATAGTATTACATTAGAGTTTTGGATCGTGACGCAGTTAGTTGGGATCGTCTTCACGATGTCGTAGGTTCGGTTCCGACGACTGGTTTGGAGTTGTGTCCATTGGCTGGTCGGATTTGGTTAAGTTAAACGGATATACTGCTGAAGGCAGCCGGATTCAGGGAATCCTAGTTGGATTGACGTCTTTTCGATGTTAAGACCACGTGGATGGTCAGATTATGGATTATACTGCTTTATGCAGTTGGTTTCAGAGTGACCCTAGGGCGTGATTGTGGAACCCTACTTTTGGGTGTATGGTTCGGAAATGTGAGTTGACGAGTGATTTGACTTGGACGACTATTCGGATTTGGATTCGTTAGTTGGTTTAGTCATGTCAGCTTGTGTTGGGACTGCACTTCGCAGTCGGGGTTGTACTTATCGGTTAGACCGAGTTGGTTGTCGTGCTACTTCAGTTGTGATGGACTATTGGTGCAACTAAGGTCGTGGGTGACCTAATAGACGACATTGGTTGAGTCGAGTTACGACTGATTAGAGTTTGGTTGGACAAGTTATCAAGGTTGGTACTTGTCGATGGAATCCCGGAGCGGGGATACAGAGTAGTTGGTACGATCGATTGATTCTGTTAGATGCGAATCTCGATTATGATGTCTGGTAGTTAGGTCTGCACGAGTGTGTGGCAGGCACTACTGCCGAGAGTGGTTGTAGCTGTGGTTGTTGGGAATCGGGGACGTTCGGGGAGCGTTTCCTTTTCTCGTATGAGTTGTCAGGGTGATTGTACCCAGAGTTGTTGGGTACGAAGGAGGCAGAGTTTCTCCTATTCGAGCAAAGGTACGGGATCGTCGTTCGGTATGAGCGGAGATCCAGGGTTGTCAGTTTGCACACGGGGTGCTGATACTGATACTGATGTCTGTGTGTCGATGCTAACACTGATATTGGTGCTTGTGTGCTGGTACTGGTGCCGGTGATTGTGATGACGGTGAGTCACGAGTCGGGATGTGACTCCATCGAGTTACGCATATGTTCGGTGTCTATGGTCCCAGAGTGGATCTCAGATAGAGTTAAATTGGTTAGGGGACACGTGGTTGATGTCCGGGTATGTTGTTTCCAATCTTGTTGGAATTTCGGAATCGCGATAGGTTGCGATTGAGGTGACGATTGGAATGCGGGTTTTCCGCATCGGTATCGGGTATTTCGAAGTCCTTTTGGGTGACTTCTCAGGTTCTGCCATGGTATATGGTGTAGATGTTGTTGGTTGCCACTAGTACACCGATCGTGTATTGGATGGTGGACCCGTGATTTGTCTTGGGTCATCAGGTGGAGTTGAGTATATCGAAGTTAGATGACTGAGATTTCTCATCTTCTGCTTGGTGGCAGACGATGTTGGATTACGTGGCGTGGTGAGTGCAGCGAGTTTTGGTTGCGTTCACGTAGGATGAATTTTGATGTCATAGTCTTGTATCATCCTTGATTTTCCACGGTGGAATGACAAGGATCGATACGAGGTAATCAGTGAGAACCCACAGTCTCGGCGTGTCTCGTCGCTGACTGATCTGCTTAGATGTGGGATTTGGTTGAGGACTTTGGATGTCGTGACGATCGGGGATCGTGACGTCTATGGTCGGTTGACGTAGTGATGGATCTGGATCGTGATTTTGATGATCCAGATAGTTGGGAAGTTTATCACTTTTACTGGGATGTTTGAGTGGAGCGTGATGGGACTGAACTTCTTTTCAAAGTGAATCCCGTATGGTATATTACTCAGGTGAGTAGTTTGCTGAAGAGGTCGGATTTGGTCAGCCTTAGATGTATTGATGATGGGATTGACTTCCCTATGAAGTCAATCGATGGTATTGTGGTAATCGGTTGAGCAGGTAACCGATAGGTTCGATTTTGGTATGTCTCGGTAGACGTGAACGAGATTTCGGATTTTGGAATCAGATTTCTGGATGACGATTCAGAATTTGATTTTGGAACTTGAAAGAGGATTTTTGGATTTGGGTTTTGGAATCGGATTCTGGGTGACGATTCAGGATTTGGTTCTAGAGCTTGACACTGGATTTTCTTTTTATGGATTTGGGTTCGGAATGGTTATTCCAAATGCTAGCTTACGGAATAATGATTTCAGATTCGAATTTGGACAAGATTATGGATATGAGTTCTGGGTTTGGATTCGGCATTTCTTATGAAATTGCGGATTCGGATTCAGATTTGGAAATAGATGATGGGTCGAAGTTTTGATCTGTCTGGTACTGGATTTGACAGATTGACTCCATTATAGAAACGTGATTGGCTATGACCTGTACAGGGTAGTAGTCTGATTGATGGATAGATGTACGTACCTTGTACGTTGTTCGAGGTACGATATTGGGCAAACTTGTCATGTCTGGTGACGGTATATAGGTTATACCGTGGGTATGTTGGTGAGCGTATTGGTAGTCGGCTTGATTCCGATACCATTGGATTTGTCGGGGACGTGGACTGGACATTGGATACTGTGCAGTGGGTCATAGTATTTCTGGTGGGTCCAGTTACACACAAGCTGAGTACTTTGTTGGTATACGTATACTCAGGTTGAGTGAGTTGGTGGTTATTGTAATCACGAGTGAGTATAGTGTTAGTTTTTGACTGACGACTGTCAAGTGCTGACAGTTTGTCGGAAGTGTCAACGTGAATCGGTTAGTGAGGTCTGATGACTCCCAGTGGGAGGACGTCATAATAGATTAGTGATTGAGAAGGGAACCGTCTAGTTGTTTATATCAGCGAAAGGGTAGATTTGACAAGTGGTGTCAATTCGGAGCGTACGACTTCTGTCATTCGACGTGGTCGAATGTAGTCGATACGACGAGAGCGTTAGTGGCACGTCTAGCTGCAGACGAGTAAGTATTGTTCCGGTTAGTGGGTGTACTAGCGTACACGTGTTGCGAGGTAGGTCGATTCTACTTTCCACGAGGTGGATGTGGAATCAGGATAGTTGGAGTTTCGAGAACGGAACTAATTAAGGAGGGAAGAACGGCTAGAATTAGATCGGTTGGAATTTCGAGGACAAAATTAATTAAGGAGGGAAGGTTGTAACGACCCGTCCCAAATTCCATGATTAGATTAGTGACTAATCCCGATTAGTGAGGCTAATCCGTGATTAGTAGGGCGAAATCGGACGAACGATGCGAAATGATCGTTTTATCCCTAGTTGTGGCAAAACGTTGACTTTTCATTCGGGCGGTCAAATGGACTTTTACCGATGGCCGTGATGTAGTTCGTGATGTCACGAGTTCATAGACAGGCGGCACGTTCAATTCCGACGTTCGAGGAGGAAGTTATGACGTTGGGAAGTTTAGGGGCATTTTGGTAATTTTGGTTAAAAGGGGGCAAATGTTGACTTTTTGACCGGGAGGTTCGATGGCCGAGGGCCAAAGACCGTTACGTAGATGGGGACAATACGAATACGTAGACAGGGGGCACGTCGAATTCGGACGTTCGACGACGAAGTTACCGTTCACGGAAGTTTTGGGATACTATTTACGACGACACGTTTTACGAGACAAAAAGCGCAGTTTTATCTCTAGTGGGCCCATATATTTGTCCTGAAGCCAATGGATGAGTGACAAGTGTCACCCATCCAATGGACACCATATTTCCTTCATGCACCATGCAAACCAATCCATTTTCTCCATTTCAAACACACACCCAAAACCCACCCGATCTCACCATTTCTCTCATTCCCGTGCAACCCCAAAACCCATCCATTTCGACCAGGACTGAGACCAGAGAGTGGGGAGGCGGTTGGATGCGGTGGCTGGCCCAGGGAGCGCCGCCGTGGACGGCGGTGGTGGCCATCCCGCGAGGTAATCGGTTTTGCCCATTTTAATCCATTTTCCATTTTTGACGTTTTGGATCGGTTTTAATGAATCAAATAGGTAGCTAGGATGGTTTTAGGAAGGTTTCTATGGTGGTTGGACGGTTGGGCAGCCGTGGGACGGTTTTGGAAATATTGAACCGTTTGGTTCAAAATCAAACCATAGGATTTAGGCGTTTTTAGGTTGTTTTAAGGATTAGAATAGATAGGAAACATGAAAATAGGAATTATAGGATTGATTGGGGTTGAAATTGGACCAAAACGAGGAAGGAGGAACGCTGAACCGGTTCCGCCGGTTCAGCACAGTAACCGGTCCAAAACCAGGAAAAAAACCGGTTTTCTGAGGTAGGTGATGATGAACAGTGTTTTCGACCTTCTAGGAGCCCGTGAGGGCACGTGGGCCATAATTTGGGAAAGTGTTCAACATGTGAAATCATCTATTCGATGTAACGAACCTTTTGGGACTAGTTTCGTGTCGATCGGACACCGTCTCGATATGTTTCGGGGCATCGGAAGGTTTAGGTTCGAGTTTAAAAATAGTTAAAAGTTCGGAAAAATTACGGGGCTTTGGTAGGAGGTTAATTAAGTAGTTAGTAACCTTCTATTAAAATTGGGACAGGTTTGGGAGTCCCGGTGATGGTGATCGGCTCGGGGAACCGAATGGCACGCAAATCGAGGCGGCGGCTCGGACGGTCAGTGAGCGGACTTTGTTTTCTAAATTGGTACATGCATAAATGTTTATTATATGTTTTTAATACTTGTTTGTGATGCCATGAGTGCATTTTGATGTGTGGTTACGTATAGGCACGTATTTCGAGGTTTCGGCCCTATATGGTGCCTATACAGGTCTGTATGTCTTTATTGGTCTAAATGAAATGGTTTTGGATTTCAAATGGATAAACTCGGGTATGAGACCCATTTGGTTTTGTCTCGGGCATATGACGCTATTTACGACCTTCGGGTCTAAATCGTGGTCGCGACGGGTGCTATGTGCACGTCGATCGACGATATGATGCTCGCCTCCGGATTGGGATGTGTTCCTTCCGGAGAGGTCACGATGCACGATTCGTGGTCGGGCAGCCTGGGGAGGCTCGACTTCAGAGTTCTGACGGTTCAGGATAGCGATCGGTGATGAGTGCACCATGATCTTGTGGTCGTCGCGTCGGTTGATTCGTTCACGGCGACATACCAGGATTGAGAGCGGTCCTGGATGGATGGTTGCACGCATCACTATGATCGGAGTAGTGACTGACCCTTAGATATCGGGCACGGTGCCCAGTTGAGTCATATGTTCGGGCACGAGACCCAGTTACTTTACGGTTTATGATTTCGGGTCAGGGACCTTAGATGGATTTCCAAGTTCATGACGGTTTACGGGAACCGGCATGAACTCTGGAAAGGTCATTGTGGTTCATGACGGTTTTTGGGAACCGGCATGAACCTTTGTCAGGTCATTCTGGTTCATGACGGTTTATGGGAACCGGCATGAACCCTGGTTAATGGATGTTATGGATCATGACGGTTCAAGGGAATCGGGCATGAACGTATATGTTATGTATATATATGTATTCATATACCTTCCTTTACTTCTATTATCTCCTCCGGGGAGGGTCGTTGGCCTGGGTGGACCCCGGAGTAGTCACGGAGCACCGACTGAGTGGAGTCACCCCCCAGTTGGGTTCCTTACTCTCAGGAAGGCTATGATTACTATTACCTCGGGTAGGGTCAGTGGTCTGCGGACATTGATCTAGACTTTGAGAAGACTCGGATTGAGACCTGGGTAGCACGCGCGTAGCTTTGGAAACCGTGACAGAATTGGTTGTGTGAATTATATTTATATGTGATGTATGCTATATATGATATGATGTATGATGTTCGTTTACACAGGTTTTGGGCAGTGGCCCGTATGGTTAGTTTCTTATGATTTGGGCTGAGTCCCTTATGGAGTTGGGCAGTGGCCCGTGTACTTGATTTCATTATGGTTTTCTGGATAAATGGTTTTCGAATGCATGCATGCTTTTTAGTGAAGGGTACAAATGGCTTTCTTATAAACTGTTTTTATAAACTCTTGTTTTGTCCACTCACAGCTTTTAATGTTTTGACTGCCCTTCAGGTTGACATCGGATGTGGACTGTAGCAAAATGAGATATCACATACCTCCTCCGGATCCTGGCGTACTCTGATGGCCCGGGAGGGCAAAGGTCAGAAATATCCCTTGTCTGACACTTCGTGTCAGACGGGAGCAGGGTTATCCGGCACTAATCTCGGGGGGATTGGGATGGGTCCTATCACGATTAGTCTCGCTAATCCGTCATTAATCTTTAAAATCAAGGACGGGTCGTTACACGATTGGTCTGATGTCCAATGTGGCTTTGTTTGTTAGTTGGTTGAGATAATTAAATGCTTGAATATGACAATCAAGCGGCAATGGAATCATTGAATAGAGAAAGAGAAACCAAACTTGAAATTGAGCGATCAAAAAATTCCTTCTCATATGAGCTTGCGAGAGTTAAAGAGAGCTGTAAAGTGCTAATCAGAAGGTAAAGTATAATCCTTTTGCTTCATTGTTTAGAAGTATAGAGTTTTCATGCAAATGATTTAGTCTGAATATATTTCCTTTGGGAACTCAGCAGATAACTTTACTGAATGATATGTATAAGCGACTGCAAGATTACATTGCAAGCTTGCAACAATACAATTGTAAACTGCACTCGGACCACTCTATAGTTGAAGAAGACCTTAAGCGTGTAGAGAAGGAAAAGACTAGTATGGTGGAGAACCTGAGCATGTTAAGGGGGCAACTTTTAGTGTCCAGGGTGAGCTTCTTAATTTGAACTGGGAAAAGTTGCTACTTTATTTTGTTGGCATATCTATGAAATATCTTGGGTTGATATTCAGTAGGCTGATAGAACACTTGAAATGTTTTACTACCTTTGTAGGTTATATGATAGGAGGACAAATTTTAAATTAAGATAAATGTGAACTATAATGGTAGTTAAACAATATCATTCTAAGCGGTTGAACACCTTGGAATGATTATATTGTTGTTAAAGGTGCTAATCATTTGCACTTGTAGCTAAAGACCTGATATTGCATTCCCTTTGGATTGTATACTACCTACATTAGGAATGATGTTCTTATAGCGAGCTTTCTCTTTTTGTGTTGTAGATTGCCTTGATGGGCTTTTCATCGATCAAATACGAAAATATAATTTGTGATGACTAGCATTTGGATAATTTAATTTCTAACTATATCTTTAAAAGTTTTTGGATACAAGGGGTTTAGAACTTTGGTTATTTCCTGATATGAATTTGACTTTTAGAGAATGATTGGTTGTCCTGATTGTTGCAAAAATAAGACGGTTTTTATTGTTTGCAGTCCTGACTTTTTCTTTAGCACATTTTAAATGAGTATAAGGAATAGGTCAAACAGTATGTAATCTAAAGTTGAGTTTCATATCCTGCATTCTCTTTCGGTTTTTTTCCTTCGGAAATGAACTTTAAAAGTTTAATTTGATGGATGGCATAAACAATCTCAAGATGATGCTATTAAGCAGAGGGATTCTTTGGTAAATGAAGTTGCATGCCTTAGGATGGAGTTACAACAAGTAAAAGATGATCGGGATTGACAACAACTCCAAGCCCAGACTATAACAGCTGCTATCTTTTTTACTTTTAGATGATTTTTTTTGTAAGAATGTTGGATAGATTTACTCCAATGATTTATATATGTGACTTTCTTTTTATTTCAAAACCTTTTATGGGATTCAAAAGAAATATAAATTACAAAGCAAATTATGAAATGGGACGATAGGTACAAAATTAGTTTTATCTTAGACGACGTTTAAAATCTGTCATCCATAGTAATTTTTCATTTCAACAGACGACAGTTTTTTTTTAAAAAAAACTGTTGTCTAATATTACTTTAGACGACAGTTAATAAGCGTCTTATGATACTATTCAAATAGACGACACTCATATAGACAACACTTTTTTTTTTTTGCAATCAGATGATAGTTTTTCACTGTCGTCTAAGACCAAAAATGGCATAGTGGGTCCTTGTTAAGTGATTTTAGGCCATGTTGGGCCACCCTTAAGGGGCTTAGACAAATAAATTGAATGGTGAGTTAACCGTGACCTTGGTAAATGGTCTAGTAGGGCTAGACCGGTTGGGAACACTCGACTAGCTGGACTTGTCGGGTGATCCGACTCCCCGACTAGTGTGAGTGGACCCTCTTCCCTAAACTTATGTTTTTATAATATTTTACTCGCACGTTTTACAATGATTATATTATGATATATTGAGCATGCATGACATGATATGTGTTACTTGCAGTATGTGGATTAAGATGCTTAGTTTATGATGCTCACTTTGATATGCTAGTATGCTATGGTATAATGCTATACATGGTTATATGTTATCAAGTCACATGTCCATTGCATATTAGTCCCCAAGACATTGATGAGAGAGAGTGTTAGGACTCGCTTAGGAGTCGTTGGTATCTAGTACTGGTCTGTAGACAAACCAGTCCTCCATATGATCGTGCACTGCGTTATTCTCTATACTAGTTAAAAAGTACTAGTCCTGTGTGACGACCCGTCCCTAATTTTTAGGTTTAATTAAGACTAATGACAGATTAGTGGGGATAATCGGGGATTAGCCGAGGATTAAAGGACGTTCAGGGAGAAATTACGATTTTACCCCTGAATGAGGGTAAAAAATTAACTTTTGACCCGGGAGGTCCGACGGCTGAGGGCCGATGACAGTGACGTAGATCGGGACGTCAAGAGTCCGTAGACAGACGGCACGTCGAAATCGGACGTTCGACGGAAAAGTTACGATTCATGGAAGTTCTAAGGAACTATTGCACGAATTACGAGACGGATGCCTTTTGGCATTAAGTGGGCCCAGATATTTAGGGGTAGGCCCAATGGATGAATGACACTTGTCATTCATCCATTGCCCACCCAATTTCATTCATGCATTTCACCCTATTTCCTTATTCGTCCATACCAAACCCGATCTCGTTCAAACCACCATCCCCAAATCCCTTCCCCCACCTGTGCTGACTAAGAGAGACTGAGAGGGAGGTCATGGGTGAGACGGTGACTGCAAGAGGGTGGTTAGACTGCCAGGGACGTCAAAGGAATAGCGAACCCGCGCAGGTACAATTTCAAATTCAAATTCGAAGTTTTGTTTGGACGCTGGGGAACCATTTCTGATGAGTGGATGATGTTTGTGAGGTCCCTGTGAATCGAAGAGGATAAAAAATGAGGGGTTTCGATGGCGGAACAATGCAAACCAACGGTGGGAAAACTGGGTGAAGTTCTTCAATTGACGTTGGCCCATTTTATTGATTTTAAATTGGTAGGATGATAGGAATGGGAAGGAAGAGTAAGTAGGGATTGGAATGATCGAACATGGGTGAGAAAATATGAAGAACCAGCAGCAGACTGGTTCGGATCCGGTCTGCCGAAGAATAGGGATGCACTGTGCAGGGTGCGTGGCTCCCACACACAGCCACTTCAGGTGGCGTCTACGGGCATATGGCCCACTTTATGAGGAAGGTTCCAACATGTGAAATCATCTATTCAATGTAACGAACATTTTGGGACTGGTTTTGTGTCAATCGAACATCATTTCGATATAGTTCGGGGTGTTCGAAGGCTTAGGATCGACTTTAAAAATAGTTAAAAATTCGAAAAAATTACGGGGCTTTTATGAAGGGTTAATTAAGTAGTTATTAACCCTCTATTACATTTTGGACAGGTTCGGGAGTCCCGAAGATGGTGATTAGCCTGGGAAAGGCTTATGGCGCGGCTTTGGACGGTCTTTGAGTGGTCCTTTTTTTCTAAATTGATGCATGCATAAATGTTTTATATGAGTTTATGAACATGTTTTGAGATTCCTTGAGTGCATATATTTGTGGTATTTGGTTTTCCGTATTTTCACGTATTTCGAGGTTTTCATTTTTATACGGTGCTTATGCGTGTTAGTATTTCAATGATGGTTTAACATAAAAGTTTTGGATTTAGAAACATGGAATCGGGCATGAGACCCATTTGGTTGGAAACCATCGGATTTGGAGTCCATTTGATTTAATGAGAAATCGGGCTGGAGGCCCATTTGAGTTATACGATCAGGTCAGGAGCCCCGTTGGTTTACGAATTCGGGCTTGAGGCCCAGTTGGTTATGATATCGAGCATGAGTCCCATAGTGGTTTATAAATGTGATTTCGAGTTGGGGACCCCAAATGGATTTGGAAATTGGAAATGTGGATTTACGATGGTTTTATGGAAAACCTAGGCGTAGCCCTTTGAACGGTTTTGAAATGAATTATAGAATGGTTTTCCATATACCATCCTCATGAACGGATGCCCTCCAGGCGTCTCGTAGTATCCTGGAGTGGCAGGTTGTCTCCTTTAGACGTCTCGTAGTATCCTGGAGTAGTCACGGGGCATTGCCTGCGATGGGTAATTGCACGGAACGACTGGTCCGTATAGTGACTCAAGAGAGGGATTGCCAAAGGTTAAAACCTCCCCCCCCCCCAAGAGAGGGTCATTGATCTACGGGTCATTGACCTGGGTGGACCCTGGTGAGACTTGGGATTTGAGACCCCGGGTAGCACGCGTAGCTTGGAACTGTGACAGTGGTATGTGATTATAACATCTCGGATGTCAGGCATCAGGGATGCTGAGAATTGGTTTTGGGCTAAGTCCAACTAATAATGGTTTTGGGCTGAGATCCACGTGATGTGATTTGGGCTGAGTCCCACATGTATTTGATTTTGGGCCGAGTTCCTATATTGGTTTGACTTACAGTTTTGGCCTAAGGCCCTAATGGTTTAATGATTTGAGAAATGGTTTGAATAATGGTTTTCGAATGCATGCATGTTTTTTAGTGAAGGGCATAAATGTCTTCTTTTTATAAATGAATTTTATAAACTGTTGTTTGTCCACCCACAGCTTTCGAATGGTTTTAATACCCTTCAGGTTGATCGCGGATGCGGGCTATAGTGGAGACCGAGACATCACACTCATCATCTGGATCCTTGCGTACTTTGGAAGCCCGATGGGGCTAAAGTTGGAACATTCCCTTGTTTGACACTTCGTGTCAGACGAGATCAGGCGCTTCCCGCGTTAATCCCGGGGGGATTTGGGACGGGTCCTGACATCCTGTTCCCGAGCTGTAGGGGGCTCGCAGTGATGGTGCATTGCACCTAGTCCTTCATGTGGCCATGGTTCGCGAGCAGGATACCCAGTGTATGTTCCGAGTATGAGACTCGAGGCGACTCAAGAGTAATTTGATGTGGGTCGATGATGTGACGTACTTATTATTTCTGCATGGCTCATCTGATTGCATCATCTAAATTATTATTAAATTATTTTTATGATTATCACTCGTATTACGTGCAAGTATGATATAACTGTTTTCGGGATTTTTATGAAAAACGAAGGGTTAAAGGTTATTTATTGAAAATGGTTTTACAATGAAATAACAACTAGGTCCACTCACCCTTGTGTTTTAAACCCCACATGTTTCTGTGGCGTGCACATACTTCTAGGAGTTTGGATGCTGCTCTGACCTCACTCTCGAGCTTGGAGTAAAGTTGTCGGTACAATCAAGTATTGACAGGTAAGGTTGTAGTGTATCCTCATCAAATAATTTTGTCCATGCTCTAAGCTTCCTCTGTTGGGTGAGATGTGATCGGTTTTCACCCGACTCCCCGAAACGCAACATTTTCAACTCAAATGGCTTCGTCATCTAGATGTCGACTAGCATATCTCGACCTTCATGCCAAAAATGGACTTTTCGGGTCGGCATGCCTTTACCTAGATTGGACTAAATGTTACTAACCTAGTTAACATAAATGTGTATAGTCTTATAATGTACCCATAAGATGTGATGCAATCATGGCATCATTAATAAATTAATTCAACCAGAAAGTTTGTGTCGTCACAAGCACTGAAATTCACATGAATAGATAGACATAATAAGAAACTTCATAGTAAAGCAAAAGCCATTTGCAGAAAGACCATTAAATCGTTTAAAGCATCTGCCAAAACAAATACTGTACTCAAAGTGACATTAATGCAAAAATGTAAAAATCAAACAACTCAAACAATTAGGCCATGCAACTTGACTAGCTTTTGGTTCCCATAAGGGAGGTTTATGCAAAAGTTGCAACATTACAAAAATAGATTTCTCGCACTGAAGGAACAAGTGGTTATCCGTCCTATAAGACGAATTAGAGGAGGGCCCCCCTGCCCACTTCCCAAGTCTTTTGAAAGTTCACTTCGGTAAAGCGGCCAAAAACTATAGTACCTTGCACGATCTTGGCTCTAAGATGTTAACCTAATCGGCTCACGTAAACCAAAACTTCCTTTCGAAGTAATTCCCAAAATTCCAATTTAACCAACTTAATTAATTAGCAAAAACCTTGCTAGATTTCTTCTGAGAATCCCAAATCTTTAGAGGAAAAAAAAAAGAGTTCATTAGCAGAAACTAAGGGATAAATTTCCTAAACCTTCGGTCAAATCGGATTCAAGTTGAACTTCCCAAACAGTTTCAGAAATCTTGTCACCCGAGGTAGTCCTCCAAACAAGTCTATCACTCAAAAATGGATTCACCATGTGCATAATTGAATAACTCGTTCACACCGCCCATACGAGTCCTAAACTTGTGAGCACCACCCGAATATGAAGTTCGACGACAAAGAGAAAATCTAATTAACTTAGAATTGAAAGGATACTGAGTTAATTCGAAACATCTTTTTCTACCTGTGACAACTCAGGGCCAGCTTGCAAGCAAGGAAAACTAACGTCAAGTGACTGTTTTAACTAATCAAAGACGCATAATGCTCTCACATGGGAAATCAAGACTTATGATCATCAAGTGTCTGGAAATTAACAACATCCTAAAACTATGCTCTAGTACCAAATTAAGACATTCTAATCCAAAAAGTCTCCTAGGATGACAAGATTGAGGCATGTTGGCCGACATCTAGACGGTGATGTCTAGATGACAAAAATTAATTAGTTGAAATGTTACATTTTAGGAGGTCGTGTAAAACGAATTTCATTATGACAGTGGAAGCATAGAGCATAGTTCACTAGTGATGATCATACAACTCAAGTAAGTACCTGAGTTATCCCAAATTTTGTTGCGAGTCCTAAACCACTGGCGTGGATGTCAGAGTAGCTATCGAAACCTCCTTGAAGTACATGAAGTAACACCAGAACCTCAGGTACAAAAACAGATGGGTGACTGGGGCCAATAATTATTTCAATGCAAAACCAGTTATTATAAAATATATTTTAACCTCTTAGTTTGTTTATAAAACTCGTGGGCAAACCTTTAACTTGAACATAATATGAGAATCAATAATAAAATAATCATAGATCAAGTTAAGTATCCCGAAGTATGAACAAAACATGCATGAACCACAATCTAATTGCTCATGAGTCGCTCGAGGCATATGCTCATGACAGGCTAAATATGGGTGCAAAACACTGGTCACCTCAAGTCCCGAGAGCTTAGGGACAAGCTAGTGCATTTTAACTAGTATTACGTGCAGCGCAAGCGATCAATCACATGTAAGATGGTCTATAGGCACTCAAACAACTACTAAGATACCGATGACTCCTAAGTGGTTCAATATGTAAGACCCTTGTCCTGGAGGGAACGGTGAATGATCCCGCATTCCTGCAATTGGGGAATAGTCTGAGAGGGGAATGATGGTGTTCCTTAAAGGTGTAGGCACACACCTATCTAGCGCGAGGCCTTTTGGGAGCTAAGTGGCTTTAGGTTCGATTGGAACTCCAAAGTTAAGCGAGTTGAGGCTGGTACAATTCCATGATCGGTGACCCCCTGAGAAGTTTCATCGTGAACTCCCGAAAACAAAACTGTGAGGGTGAGGAAGCCCAAAGCGGATAATATCGTGCTAGAGTCGGGTCCTGATCGAGGAGGGTCGGGTCCTAATAGAATGGTATCAGAGCCAAACTCCGACCAGAAAGTGTGCCAGCGAGGACGCTGGGCCCTAAGGAGGGTGGATTATAAGACCCGTGTCCTAGAAGGAACGGTGAATGTTCCCACATTCCTACGAGGGGGAATGGTCTTACGAGGAGGAATGGTTTGTGAGGAGAATGGTGGTGTGCCTTAAAGGTGTTTGCACACACTTATCTAGCACGAGACCTTTTAGGAGCTCAGTGGCTTTGGGTTCGATTGGAACTCCAAAGTTAAACGAGTTGAGGCTGGTGCAATTCAATGATGGGTGACCCCCTCGGAAGTTGCACCGTGAGCTCCCGAATACTAAAACGTAAGGGCAAGGAGGCCCAAAACGGACAATATCATGCTAGGTTTGGGTCCTGACCGATGAGGGTTGGGTCCTGAAACTATAAATACTATCCCAAATAATGTCCAGGACAACTATGCATTAACCACATCAACAATAACTAAGAGTGTAATGCAATATTTAACAAAACAATCATGCTCGTGATGCATCACGTAGAATCATGAACTATCATGCTCATGAAAAATATCAAGTAATATCATGAACTAGCATGCATTATAACCAACTACGTAAAATGTGCAAGTAAATAAATAATGGTATAAAATAAGTAACGGGATCCACTTGCAGGCTGGTCGGGGAGTCGAAATCACCCAATAATCAAGCTAGCACGAGCTCCAAGTTGATCCAACCTGAGAGGAACCATTCATAAGGGTTACCTACACCTTATATACTGAATTCTAAGTAAAACCTCCCTAGTGTTGCCTAAAACAGTGCTAAAAATGCTATAAGCGAACCAAAACGTACTAAAAATTGTCTAAAACACCCAAACCTAAGCCTACGCGCTGTCATGGATTGGAAAACAACCTCACACACTGGTAGAGGGCTGGGATATGACCCTACGCATCGCCAAGTGCTAGCCAGAGGCTGGAAAACTACCTCACTTGCCTCTATGCACTGGCTAGAGGTCAAAAAGTTTCCTCACACACTACCACGTGCCAGTCACATGCCCCCTGCATAGCCACGCCTCCTACGCGTGACCACGTGCCTCCAAGCATATGTCACACACGCTGGAATATTCTCTGTGGAATAATTCGTCAATTCTAATACCTTTAGAACTTAATAGAATATTCTAACATTGTTAGAATATTATGTCAAGTCTTAATAGTGGTCATTAAACTTAACGGCTGGTCCAGTCATCGTAGCCTTCTTGGAGACGATGACAGGACCGTCGTTGCCTTTCACCACGGCTGGATTCTATAAAACTCGCTAACTACATCCAAAAATTCATCTAAGGATGCATAATCTCATCTAGAGTTCAAATTACTACTTTCATAAGCTCAAAACGAGCTCAAAATTCTCGATACTGTCCAGAAACTGTGACTAACACCTATCTCTGTTTTAGGCCCAAGTCTCGTAAAAAGCGACCTGCAAATGGTGAGTGAAGCTCTACAAGACCGAGGGAACATATTCAAACAATCAATGGGTTTCGATTTTAACTCCTTCAAGAGCATACCAAGAATGTCAAAACTCGGGTTCTTAATGGATCAGATAACTGGTGGCTCACGACTTTGCCCATTGGGCTTGCAGTGACTAGACAAAAAAGGTAGGTTCAATTGGGATTCTTGGTTCGAAGATCGTAGGCAGCACTTACGATAGGTATTCACCTTAGTCCTTGTCATCGAGTTCCTTCTCTCGAGTGTCCCACACAGTGAGCAACATGGAGAAGATAGAGGCTCGAAGTCGCCTTTCACACTAGCAAGCACGATCTTAGTGGTTCTGGAGGTTGCATGGTTGTGGGTCAAAGCAAAGGATAACAGTGGTCATTGTCGTTTCATTTAGTGGTCATCGAACCCTGCTTCTCCGCATTTCCATTTGAGAGTGAGAGAGAGAGAAAGAACAGATGGAATGTTCTCCTCGTACGGTGGCCAGAAATCTGAGTGAGAGTGGTGCACCGTCGTGAAGGATTGTGGTGGTCTTTTGCTCACGGTGCACTGAGGAGGAGGTGTGGTAGCTTTTTGTGTGTTTGATGTTCCTAACTTGGGGTGTACTACCCATGGGAGTGGGATCAAAGACACATACGGAGCTGTTTTTGGATTTTGGGCTCTCGGGCCTATTGATACTTAGTGGGTTTAGTAAGGGTTTTGGATTAGGTCACAAAGGGCTTGTGTCTCCTAGAATGGGCTAGAATTTGATTTAGGGTATTAAATGATGTAGCAACAAAAAGATCTTAAACAAGATATAGCCCAATGCGAAGTCATATGGGTAAATTGATAATTTCGTATTTTTAAACTTATTTTTCTAAATTTTGATACGGGTTGTATCACAAATGAAAACAATTTAAGGGCATTTAGACAATACATAATCTTTTTCCTCGTCCTCATCCATCGCCACTGGTCAGCCAAGTTCACAATACTTCCTTCTTGGTTTCTCGATCATCCAAATTTCGTATGAATATTCCAAGTTTATCTATCTCTGCATAAATTTTCAGTTCCCAATTTTGCCCTAATTTCACATCCCCTATTTTCCCCCCAATTACATATGATGTAGATCATAGATCATTACACATACCTATATTTCATTTTTCTTGATTTTGTAGGTGTATCAAACCCATTTTTTCTTTCTAATTTTTTAAGGTCAATTTTGAACCTGTTTCTTTCAATTCAATTAAGGACGAGTTTGGTGTGTTAACCGAGTGATTTGGGTTGAAGCCACAAGGAAAATCAGCTCCAATTTTTGCATCCAAACACTCCACAACCGTCAACAACAACGGAGGCTAGAACTTTAGGGTTGATTCGGGTTTAACCTCAAAACGTTGTTGTACTCCTTGAGATCTCCTTTCGCCAATTCTAATTCGATGACGGATCTTTTTTTGATGATTTACAATTGAGCACTAATCACAAAATGCGTAGTCTTTCCCATTACGATGACAACTTCGGTGGGGGACCCATTAACCCCGCAAAGCAATGAGAAGGTTCTACTTTCACTTTTGATTCGATATGCGGGTCCAAGAGGAGTGTCGTGGTGAAAAGGGAGAGGGGTTGTTGTTGCGGCTGTGGGAGAGAAAAGATGGTGGTTTGGTTGAAGATGTTGGTAAAATATTGATAATTGATATATTCACATAAATATGAAAATAAACCAATCACAAAATGTGTAGTCTTTCCAATTACGATGACAACTTCGGCGGGGGACTCGTTAACCCCGCAAATCAATGAGAAGGTTCTAATTTCACTTTCGATTCAATATGCGGGTCCAAGATGAGTGTCGTGGTGAAAAGGGCGAGGGGTTCTTGTTGCGGCTGTGGGAGAGAAAAGACGGTGGTTTGGTTGAAGATGTTGGTAAAATATTGATAATTGGTATATTCACATAAATATGAAAATAAAACAAACTTTATAATCAAATAAATGAATTACAAAGGAAATGAGTAAGAGACACTTTACAGATACGATCGAGTCTAGAACTTGATTTTATTTCCTTAAGACGGAATTGTCTCCTCACCGGTGCTCAAGGATTTTGCTTGGCAAATGTCTCCCAGGATACAACGATCGCTTTTTGCGGAAGTAGCATTTCAATCCACAAGAATATTAAACACATACTATGTTTATAACTCTCTCTAAAAACTATTCTATGACTAGATACTTTATTGCACTAATTCTCCATAAATGGAATGACTTATTTGACGATTGAATTGAATGCATGAAAAGTATTATGGGTAACTCTATTTATAGATGGATTAGCGCCTCTTCATAAGTTACACATATTTTATTAAGAGTGATATCTCTTAACGTAAAATACACATCTCTTAGAATAGGACATTACATGGAACCCATACAATAGATGGTGCCGTTGACCATTGCGACTGAAGCATCCCTTCATGACAACGCTTCTATTGCCATTGACCCTTGATTCATTGTATTGCGGTATGTGTCTTTCGATCAAGTGGCATTACCCTTTCGATCAAATGGTATACGTTTTTTTATCAAACGACAAACGCCGTTTTTTATTAATTTTCTTCTAGCCATCAATTGGAATCCTTTGAACCATGCACATTCCCAACAAAGGTCGAGTGCCTTTTAATCTCTTGGCGGTGGCACCCTTACAATCCATTAGTTAATTCTATGGATTTATTCCTTTCAAAATATTTCTTAGACAAGTTTAATTACAATTTTCTAATAAATATCAATTTAATTACAATTTTCTAATAAATATCAATTTTATACAAATTAATATATATCTAGAAAATCCTGAATCAATTTTTAGAGTCACACCTTACTTTCAAAGGTATAACAGTCCAACAAAATGTCCTTATAATTTTCATTCACATCATTAGAATTTAAATATAAATATTTAATTTTCTAACAATTCCATACATGAATAGAAATTAGGTTGATAATGCAAATGTACAATAATGCATACGCATTAGAGAGTTTAATAAATAAAAAAGTACCACATTGGGATAGGTAGTTTTTGGACTTGAACCTTCCGTAGTGAAATAAGATGGGATTTACTAGTTAATCAGTGAACATGATGTCTTGAACTGCCCAGCTGTTTATGTAAACCAGGACAATCTTCATCACATAATACCTTTTCTAACACGTTTGGTTCTCTATTGTGTCCTTCCGGCCCTGGACACTCCCCATGTTCGTCAATGCTTTAGAGAATTCAGCCTTACAATTCTCATAGAAACGACCACATTTCACATTGATATAGGTGTACTCCTATTAAGAGTATCCTATTATACCCTATTTAGGCTTTTAAGTCATAGGAATCATTAAAAGCTGAGATTATCCTCACACAATGTAGACAGCATTATCTAATCATGGGAATGGGACAAGAGAATATCCCCACAATGCTCGTACTTTAGTTATACATAATTTATTTGTCCCTTTTGAACCTAGATCTTGGGATCTCCAGTTAACTAGGTTAGGTGTCCATCATGCAAACTATTAAGAAATAGGCTTTAGCCCCATTCCCCTCAATGATTTATAAACTTGCTCTCTTGTCAAAAAATTTGTAAACAAATCTACTAAATTCTCTTTTGACTTTATATAATCAATGGTAATGATTCTACTTGAGAGCAATCGCCTAATGGTATTATGCCTTCGACGTATGTGTCGAGACTTACCATTATACATAATATTTGGTACCCTTCCACTAGGCGATTGACTATCATAATGTACACACAAAGCAAGCACAAGCTTCAGCTAGTTTGGAATATCTTCTAAGAAATTACGAAGCCACTCTGCTTCTTCTGTAACTTTACTAAGGCGATAAATTCAGATTCCATAGTGGATTTGGCTATAAATGTTTGCTTAGTCGATTTCCAAGAGACCACTGCCCCATCTTTCTTATCTCATATCCAATTCGCAACTGTATAATCTTCTAAAACAGATGGATATCTTATATAGTGTAACGACTCATCCCGAATTCTAGGATTAGATTAGTGACTAATCATGATTAGTGAGGTTAATCGGTGATTAGTTAGGCGAAATCGGACGAACGATGCAAAATGACCGTTTTGCCCCTAGGCCTGGGCAAAACGTTGACTTTTTGATCGGGCGGTCAAATGGACTTTCACTGGTGACTGTGACGTAGTTCAGGACGTCACGAGTTCATAGACAGGTGGCACGTTCAATTCCAACATTCGAGGAAGAAGTTATGATGTTCGGAAGATTAAGGGCAATTTGGTAATTTTAGTTAAAAGGGGCCAAATGTTGACTTTTTGACCGGTAGGTCCGATGGCCAAGGTCCAAAGACCGTTACGTAGATTGGGACGATACGAATCCGTAGGCAGGCGGCATGTCGAATTCGGACGTTCGACGTCGAAGTTACGGTTCAAGGAAGTTTCGGGGAACTATTGCGCGAATTAGGAAACGATTGCGTTTTGGAGTTTAGTGGGGCCCATATATTTTATGGAGGCCTAATGGATGAGTGACACTTGTCATCCATCCACAGGCCACCCAAATTGATACATGCATCGACCATTCCATTTTCTTCATTCAAACACAAACCCAATACCCGATCTCATTCAAAACCTTCACCCAAATCCAACCCAACCCCCATATGATCACCTGTGAGACCCAGAGAGTGAGAGAGAGACTGAGGGAGCTGAGGATGGCTGGTGGACGGCGGCTTGGAGGAGAAGAACCCGAGAGGTACTCGGTTTAACCCATTTTCATTTTCTTTTGGTTTTGCACGTTAGGGACAATTTTGGTTGTTCTTTGGGTTATTTAGGTTGCTAGGGACTTGTTAGGAAGGTTTTAATGGGGTTTAACAGCTGAGACGCCGTGGAGGCTGATCGGGAAAATCGAACCGTGAGGGAAGATGTTGGACCGGTTCGGTTTAGGTGGTTTTAAGGGCTTTAGTTAATTGGGTTAGCTTCCTAGGACCAAGATAAGAAGGATATGATTGATTAGGAGTGGAATCGGACCAAAATGAGGGTTGTAGGGGCCTGGACCAGTCACGCCGGTCCAGTTGCAGAGTTTGGGCTAAACCGGCCGGTCTGAATCGACTGGAGGTTGAAGAAGGGCTACAGTACACCGGCGCGTGAGCCCACGTGCAAGGCCCTTTGGGTGGCGCGTGGCAACGCGTGGTGGAGAATCTAGGGGTGTCTTCAACATACGAAATCTTCTATTCGATGTAACGAACATTTTGGGACTGGTTTCGTGTCGATCAGACACCGTCTTGATAATTTTCGGGGCATCGGAAGGTTTCGGATCGGGATTAAAAATAGTTTAAAATACCGAAAAATTACGGGGCTTTAGTAGGAGGTTGATTAAGTAGTTAGTAACCTTCTATTACGATTTGGACAGGTTTGGGAGTCCCGGTGATGGTGATTGGCTCGGGAGAGCCATATGGCACGTAAATCGAGGCGGTAGCTCGGACGGTCTGTGAGTGGACCTTGTTTTCTAAATTGGTGCATGCATAAATGTTTATTATATGTTTTAAACACTTGTTTGTGATGCCATGAGTGCATTTGGTTGTGGTTACGTATAGGCACGTATTTCGAGGTTTCGGCCCTATACGGGTCTGTATTTCTTTATTGGTTTAAATGAATTGGATTTGGATTTCAAAAGGATAAACTCGGGTATGAGACCCATTTGGTTTTGTCTCGGGCATATGACCCTCTTGATGACCTACGGGTCTGAGTCGTAGTCGCGGCAGGTGCTTGGTGCACGGCGACGGACGACGTGACGCTCGCCTCCGAATTGGGATGTGTTCCTTTCGAAGAGGTCACGATGCACGATTCGTGGTCGGGCAGCCTGGGGAGGCTCGAATTCAGAGTGCAGACGGTTCAGGATAGCGAACGGTGATGAGTGCACCATGATATTGTGGTGGTCGCGTCGGTTGATTCATTCACAGCGACATACCAGGATTGAGGGCGGTCCTGGATGGATGGTTGTACGCATCACTACGATTGGAGTCGTGACTGACCCTTAGATATCGGGCACGATGCCCAGTTGATGTCATATGTTCAGGCACGAGACCCAGTTGTTGTACATTGATGATTTCGGGTCAGGGACCCTAGATGGATTTCCGGTCAGGGACCCTAGATGGATTTCCAAGTTCATGGCGGTTTATGGGAACCAGGCATGGAGGATGTTTTATATATATATATATATATGAATGGAATGGATATTATGGATCATGAGGGTTCAGGGGAACCGGGCATGAATATTTATGTTATGTATATATATATATATATATACCTTCATTTACTTCTATTATCTCCTCCGGGGAGGGTCGTTGGCCTGGGTGGACCCCGGAGTAGTCACGGAGCACCGACTGAGTGGAGTCGCCCCCCAGTTGGGTTTCTTACTCTCAGGAAGGCTTGGATCGTAACCTCAGGACGGGTCATTAGTCTACGGACATTGACCTTGGATTCTGAGAGACTTGGGTTTGTGACCCCGGGTAGCACACGCGTAGCTTTGGAAACCGTGACAGGATTGGTTGTGTGAATTATATGTATATATGATGTATATGATATATATGATATATGATATGTGATATGCACAGGTTTTGGGTAGTGGCCCGTGTACTTGGTTTCTTTATGATTTGGGCAGAGTCCCACATGGATTTGGGCAATGGCTCGTACGGTTGATTCTTTATGATTCTTTCATTATGGTTTTGAGCTTAGTTCCCACATATTTTTCGAATGCATGCATGCTTTTTAGTGAAGGGTATAAATGTTTTTCTTATAAAATATTTTTATAAACTCTTGTTTTGTCCACTCACAACTTTTAATGTTTTGAATGCCCTTCAGGTTGACAGTGGATGTGGACTGTAGCAGAGACCGAGATATCACATGCCTCCTCCGAATCCTGGCGTACTCTGATAGCCCGGGAGGGCAAAGGTCAGAAATATCCCTTGTCTGACACTTCGTGTCAGACGGGAGCAGGGTCATCCCGCGTTAATCCCGGGGGGATTGGGATAGGTCCTGTCATATAGTGCAGTCCATAATTCTAGGTATAGTTTAAATACCCAAGAACTCTGACTATAGTTTTCCAATGATCTCTTTCAGGATTACTTGTAAATCTACTCAACTTATTAACTGAGTAAGCCAAGTCAGGGTGAGTGCAGTTGGTAACATACATCAAACTGCCAATTATACGTCCGTAGTCAACTTGTGATATACCTTAACCAATATTCTTAGTTAAATGAAGGTTACCTTCATATAGAGTTTTTACTAGATTATTATCATACTTTTCAAACTTGGAAAGTATTTTCTCAATGTAATGAGATTGAGACAATATTAATCCATCAAGAGTCCTTGAAATTTTAATTCCTAAAATAACATCTACAATTCCCATATCTTTCATATCAAACTTATTGGTCAACATTCTCTTAGTATATTTAATAATATCATTAATACTACCAATAATAAGCATGTCATCTACATAAAGACATACAGTGACATAACCTTTTGTGATTTTTGTGTAGACACATTTATCACACTCATTAATTTTGAATCCATTTGACATCATTGCATTGTTTAATTTTGTATGACATTGATTTGGTGCTTGCTTTAAGCCATATAGAGATTTAATAAGCTTTCATACTTTCTTATCTTATCTAGGAATAATGAATCCTTCCGAACCCACTTAATTAGCCCAAAATAGTATTCGAGAGGCGCCTACCGATTCACAGGCATGACGTTCGGCTCGCGCGTCCTGAATCTCTTAAGCCATGGTCGGCGCGCGTGTACCGAAGGGAACAGCACCAAGCTCGGCGCACGCCTGCGGACAACTAGGAAGCCTCTTTGGCCAGCGTGCACCGAACGACTCTTCAGCCTTCCCAGTGTCGTTGACCAGCCATTGACCACCGAAATTGAACCCTTATTTCTGCCATCGCCCACCGAACTTCCTCCATTCCTTCAGCAGGCTTCCACCAATATGTTTTATGTTCAAATTCCAGCATCTTTCCTTTCTTTTTAAGGAAATTTATCCATTTCAAGCTTGGATTTGTTTCCTTTTTATTTAAGAAACCTTTTTAATTAAGACTTTCATTACCTTTTTCCTTTAGGACTTTAATTTAATTAGTTTAATCCTTTTCCTTTTAGAATTTAAATTGTAAACTCCTATTTATTTGAGAATTAATTTTCTCCTATAAATAGAGAGGTTTAGGTTAATTGTAAGAGGTCGCCCATTTTTGTACCAAAGTTTTACTTAACCAAATTTCCCTCTTCAACAATTCGAGATTTCTTTAGTAATAGCCAATTACTCCATACTCCACCATAAACACCTTCATCCACGACAATCTAGGGCAATTCCCGGTTGTCTCACCAAGGAGTGTTGAGCCACTTTGCATTCCTAGGGAAATTCTTGAGATAAAACGTGTAACATGATCCCCTTACCCTAGAATTGTCTCTTTCTATTGAATATTGTTTTTTTGGATTGATCTTTAATATAATTTTGGTTCTATATCTTATATGAATTTCAATAATCTTCCATGTGTTTCAATATCTTGGTTTTTTTATGCTTGTATGTTGTGCTTAATGCTTGATTAGATATAAGGGAGTCCCGAGTCTAGATCATTGAAAGTGTCGAGGGAAGTTCCTGGCACGTACTTGAGATAATATGCTTGTATTTCGTAGAACTAAGGTTATGAAATTTCGTAGATTTTGGAATTGACATAATTTATGAATGAGTTAGGTTAAGGATGAGTTGACCACGTGTAAATAATATATTAGGTTAGTTTAACTTTAGTTTAATTAGGTAGGACTTCAAAATCAATCTTTACCCCCGATTAACCAATCAAACGACAATCATGGTTAGGTACCCTCAATCCCCGGTTCAGAATGATCCTATTTACCAATGCTACATCTAAAAAAAAGGGTTTTTAAATTGCATGTGTTTTCAATAAGTGTTAATTTAATACTTAGTTCTTGCGTATCAATTTTTTGGGCCATTGCTGGGGATTGAAATTTTTTTGTGTGATTTTGTTTGTGTTTACTTTTGCATAAATACCATACTTACTTGTAAATATTCTTAGTTTGTTATGTATATTCTTTTCTATCTCTCGTATTCTTTCTTCCTGTACATATTCTCACCTAAGTCTCTTGAAGGAACATTCTATTTACACTTCACTTAATCTAAGGCCCATGAACTAGACTTGGGGAAGCCCTAGTCTAGGAGATCGCGCATGATCTCGACCCTCGGATTCAAGATGGATTGACGCCTTACCTAGAGACAATTGGTGATCACGACTTGGAGCTCGAAAGAGTGCATAGACCCTACATCGAATGAGTTGATTGAAGCACTTCGTCTAGGCTGAAGATGTTAAACTTAAGCGCTTGTTGGGAGGCAACCCACTGGAGGAGTCTGCAATAGATTTGCATTTTCTTCCCTTATCTTTTATTTTCGTTTGTTTTTATTTTTGTTTTATTTTCATAAACTCTATCTCATACTTGATTCTATACTTATGCTTTTACTTTAATACATCGAGAATAATGTCGGATTTAAGTGTGGGGGAGGGGTTTACAACTTTGTGAGTCTTACTTTAATAATAATAATAATTATTATTATTATTATTATTATTATTTATAAAAAAAAAATTGTGTGTTTTAAGTTTTTTTTCAAGAGTCTTAGGATGCCCTTAACCTGTCGACGATAATAATGAAAAGAAAAAAAAAAGACAAGACATGGCTAAAATATGATCACTACAACTTGAATTCATTTTTTAATGCTTTATGATTGAATGTTTATGACTTGTAGTAGATGATGTATGTTAAGCTAGTACAGAACGAACATGTTAAGATTTGTATGAATCATATAAACCCTATGTGAGCTTTAGAGCCTTATATACTTCTTTGTTGAGTGATTCATAGGAGTTCTTTATTTAAATTGATATACATATGCCTCATAACTGCTTGCCATAGATTTTAATGAACTCTATAGTACTAGAACTTATTCTATATGATATTCAAATCTTTTAAGTCAATAAACTCTCTGATTTTGGACATGATTAAGGCAATAGGGTTAACACCACTTATCTAAATATATTAGTCCTACTTGATCACACAAGTGTGATCCCCCTAGTTTAACTCTTTTGTGCCAACATTAAGCTTTTATTTCATCACCCTCGAAACATCTATTCACGTGAACCTAGTATAGACATCATTTACCCTTGTTCCAAAGATTTGGTTGAAGACTTCAAGATGGCGTAAAAAAGGAGATATGATGATTGAAGACTTGTATGTACGTATAGGAAAAGACTTGCTCAAATTACATTGTAAACATAGAATTACCATGAAAAAAAATACAAAAAAAAAGGTAAAAAAAATAAATATAAAAAAACAAATGTGTTTTGAATCTCTCGAATGGTAAATAAGTTTTGAGTTTGAGTTAAGTCTTCTCTCCTTGTGAATTTGGCAACATTGAAGATTTCGGCCTTTGTCCTAATTACAATGCTCAAGCGCTTTTCAAGTATTTTCTAGGGACTAGCAAAATCTAAGTGTGGGGGTATTCGAAGCACTTATGCCTATGTGATGGAGCCATTGGTGAGTCCTGGAACAAATTTAACACCACTATCCCAAAATTCCTTGCCTCTACACCTAGCCCCATTACAACCTTAAATTAAGACCTTATGATCCTTGAGATGAGTAAAATTTGATTAGTTGAGTCTATCACTTGAGTAAGCTTATGGTTTTGGTTCATTTATGCGAGTATGTTACCTTCTTATGGTTTATGTTTGAAATTTTTATGAAGTAACTTACTTTCTATTATGTGAGCATCTCTCTCACATACCTTGAGTGCAAACACAAACCCTATACACATTGAGTGAAATTATGAGTGCATATCCATGTGAGTTGATTCATACTTGTTTTATTCATGTTGAAATACATTTCACCAAGTTTACTCATTATCTTACTTGTCAAGGTATTTTGTTATGATGTATTAACTTTTGAATTTCATATGCTATATAGCGTATTTGTGTAAATCTTTGATGCCATACTTAAGTTGATACGATTTGAGACGAATGGTTAAGGGCTCAATAATTTTTTATTTTAAGAAAAACGAAACAAAAAACTTTTGAGTTTTCAAAGTCTTAGTTTGTTTTCGTATTTTCTAAGGACTAGCAAAGTCTAACTATTGGGGTATTTGATAAGCCATGAATTAAGCATCATTTTATACCCTTTATACTTATCTTTTAATGTTTAAATACCAATTTTTTTTAGAAAATAACATATTTTGTGAGAAATGTGCAGAATTGGATAGAGCGCAGAATTACGAGAATTTAGGCGAAAGAATCACCTTAATCGGAGTTATAATAAAAAAGTTATGATCAAAATAAAGGAAGCCACCAAAAAACAATTAGGAATTTGGTAGAGGGGTACCGAACCCATTTAACCAGCCCAAAAGAGTATTTCGGCATGTGCCTACCAATTCACATGCGTGACATTCGGCGCGCGCGTCCTGAATCTCTTAAGCCATGGTCGGCGCGCGTGTACTGAAGGGAACAGCACCAAGCTCGGTGCGCGCCTGCGGACAACTAGGAAGCCTCTTCGGCTAGCGTGCACCGAACGACTCTTCAGCCTTCCCAGCGTCGTTGACCAGCCATTGACCACCGAAATTGAACCCCTATTTCCGCCAGTGCCCACCAAACTTCCTCCATTCCTTCAGCAGGCTTCCACCAATCTGTTTCCTGTTCAAATTCTAGCATATTTTCTTCCTTTTTAAGAAAAATTATCCATTTCAAGCTTGGATTTGTTTCCTTTTTAATTAAGACCTTTAATTACCTTTTTCCTTTAGGACTTTAATTTAATTAGTTTAATCCTTTTCCTTTTAGAATTTAAATTGTAAACTCCTATTTATTTGAGGATTAATGTTCTCCTATAAATAGAGAGGTTTAGGTTAATTGTAAGAGATCGCCCATTTTTGTACCAAAGCTTTGCTTAACCAAATTTCCCTCTTCAATAATTCGAGATTTCTTTAGTAATAGCCAATTACACCATACTCCACCACAAACACCTTCATCCGTGACAATGTAGGGAAATTCCCGGTTGTCTCACCAATGAGTGTCGAGCCACTTTGCATCCCTAGGGTAATTCCCGAGATAAAAAGTGTAACACGATCCTCTTATCCTATAATTGTCTCTTTCTATTGAATACCGTTTTGTTGGATTGATCTTTAATATAATTCTGGTTCTATATATTATATAAATTTCAATAATCTTCCATGTGTTTCAATATTGTGGTTTTTGTTATGCTTGTATGTTGTGCTTAAAGCTTGATTAGATATATGGGGTCCCGAGTCTGGATCATTGAAAGTGTCTAGAGCAATTCCCGACACGTACTTGAGATAATATGTTTGTATTTCGTAGAACTAAGATTATGGAATTTCCTAGATTTTGGAATTGGCATAATTTATGAATGAGTTAGGTTAAGGATGAGCTGACCACGTGTAAATAATGGATTATGTTAGTTTAACTTTAGTTTAATTACTTAGGGCTTCAAAATCAATCGTTACCCTCGATTAACCAATCAAACGACAATCATGCTTAGGTACCCTCAATCCCCCGTCCAGAACGATCCCTATCTACTAATGCTATATCTACAAAAAAAAAAGTTTTAAAATTGCATGTGTTTTCAATAAGTGTTAATTTAATGTTTAGTTTTTGCGTGTGTAACATATTCACCTCCCCTATTACTTCTCAAAACCTTAATCTTTCTGATAAGTTGATTCTCAACTTCATTCTTATAATGTTGAAACATTACTAGGGTTTCATCTTTGCTTCTAAACAAATAAACATCGCAATATCTTGTGCAATCATCTATAAAAGTAATGAAATAAATTTTACCACCTCTATTTTGCACATATTTTAAGTCGCAAATATCACTATGAATTAATTTCAGAGGTTCTGTACTCCTTTCTATATAATGAAAAGATGCTATGGTTTGTTTGGCTTTAACGCAAGTTTCACACTTGTGATTTGCATCAATATTAAATTTAGGTAATAAATCCATGTTAACTCATCTACGCATAATATCATAATGAACATGTCTTAATCTACCATGCCAAACATTTGGAGACGCAATAATATAAGCAGAAAGAATCGTGTTATTATTATTAGCATAAGGTACAACAATCATTACATTCATCTTGAAAAGACCATTATTTATGTACCTTTTCCCCATATACATCCTATTCTTAGTAAGTACAAATTTATCAACCTCAAAGACCAATCTGAATCCATTCTTACTTAATAGAGATCCAGAAAATAGGTTCTTTCGGATGTCAGGCACATGTAGTACTTCATTCAAAGTTAGTTCCTTCCCAAAAGTCATCTTGAGGATCACCTTTCCTTGACCTTCAACCTTGGAAGTTGAAGAATTTCCCATAAATAGTTGCTCCCCTTGGGTCTCTTCATGATAGGTTGTGGACATCTTCCTATCTGAGCAGATGTGGCATGTAGTTCTAGTGTCTATCCACCATTCCTTAGTATTGCTTACCAAGTTCACTTCAGAGATCACAGCTGAGAGATTAAACTCAAATAGATCATTTGAGATCTTATCCTTCTCGGTTATGTGAATTTCAGTGGTATTTCCCTTAGTCTTTTTAGAACGACAATTTGCCTCTCTATGTCCAAGCTTGTTACACTTAAAGCACTTACCTTTGAATTCTCTAATTTTCTTTGAGTTCCATTGATTAGAGATTTCTCCATGCTTCCTATTTTTCTTGTTCTTTGGCCTATCTTCCACAACGTGTGCCTTATCCACTATGAAATTTCTAGTGGTTTTCTTTTCAGAACCACGGTTGTCTTCCTCAATTCTTAGCCTCACGATCAAATCCTCAAGTCCCATCTCTTTACACTTATACTTGAGATAATTCTTGAAGTCTTTCAAAAAATGTGACAATTTTTCAATTATTGCAGCCACTTGGAAAGTCTTACTTAGAACCATATTCTCCACCTCAATCTCATAGAGAATAAGTTGGAGTTATTGGACATGGTTGATAATCGTCTTGGAGTCTACCATCTTGTAGTCAAGAAACCGGCTGACCACGAATTTCTTCATGCTAGTATCTCCAGTCTTATATTTCTTATCAAGCAACTCCCATATGGCCTTGGCAGTTTTGATTGGACTATATACATTGTATGGAGAATTGTCCAATTTATTGAGGATATAGTTCTTGCATAGGAAGTCCGAATGATGCCACGCATCTGCAACAGCCACTGCTTCTGTAGTAGAACCAGTTGCAGGAGCATTTTCCTTCAAGAACTTGGCCAAATTAAGAGTGATCAAATAGAACAACATCTTTTGTTGCCATCTCTTAAATTCCGTTCCATTTAACTTTTATGGTTCTCTCCGTGAGAAAAGGAAGTAGGGATTACCACAGGTAGGGCATGAGCCGTAAGATTTCCCTTGTCATTACTTGTATTATCATTACTAGTAACACCATCACTAGTATTAATAACCATCATTTTTTCTTCAGTAAAGATAAAAACACACACAATTCAACATAAATAAATTAAAACTTCTAAGGACCAAAAAGAATTTAAATATTCTCAAAATCAAATATAGCAATTACCAAATAAGAAATTTTTTTTGTCTTGAGATTGTTGGTAAAAATATTGATAATTGCTATATTCAAGTAAATATAAAAATAAAACAAATTTTATAATCAAATAAATGAATTACAAAGGAAATGAGTAAAATACATTTTACAGATATGATCGAGTCTAGAATTTGGTTTTATTTCTTTAAGACGAAATTGTCTCCTTACCGGTGCTCAATGATTTTTCTTGGCAAATGTCTCTCAAGATACAACGATCGCTTCTTGCGAAAGTAACACTTCAATCCACAAGAATATCGAAGACAAACTGTATTTAAAACTCTCTCTAAAAATTATTGTGCACAAGGATTTTTCTTGGCAAACGTCTCCCAGAATACAACGATCGCTTCTTGCGAAAGTAGCACTTCAATTCACAAGAATATCGAAGACAAACTGTATTTAAACTCTCTCTAAAAATTGTTCTAAAACTAAATGCTTTATTGCACTGATTCTCTACAAATGGAATGACTTATTTGATAATTGAATTGAATGGTTGAAAAATATCGGGGTAACTCTATTTATAAATATATTAACATTTCTTCATAAAAGATACATATATTTTATAAAAAGTGTCTTTAACGCATTACATTTTTACATGGAACCCATAGAATAGATGGTGCCGTTGACCATTGCGATTGATTGTATTGCTGTATGCGGATGCGTCTTTCGACCTAGCGACATGACCCTTTCGATAAAATGGTATACGTTTTTTTTTAACAAACGGCACGCACCGTTTTTGATCAACTTTCTTCTTGCCACAAATTGGAATCCTTTGAACCATGCACATTCCAATCAAAGGTCAAGTGCCTTTCAATCTCTTGGCGGTGGCACCCTTAATCCATTAGTTAATTCTATGGATTTCTTTCTTTCAAAATATTTCTTAGACAAGTTTAATTACATTTTTCTAATAAATAGCAATTTTATACAAATTAATTTCTATCTAGAAAAATCATGAATCAATTTTTAAGGTCACACCTTACTTTCAAAGGTATAATAGTCCAACAAAATATCCTTATAATTTTCATTCACATCATTAGAATTTAAATATAAATATTTAATTTTCTAACAAAAGATAAGCTCGCAGGAAGACGACCCAAATGAAATTTTTTTGTGAACTTGGCTTATCTGTGACGATGGATGAGGATGAGGATGAAGATGCACTGTACGCAAGGATTAAAATGTCGTTATCGACGGATATATCGTTAGTCAATTTTACGGATATCTCGCTCCAAATATCGATATCGATATCGATATCGTTTACGGTCAACAAAAATGAAGGAAATTTGATCTAAAAGTTGGAAAGTTGTAATGAAACTTTGGAAAAAAAAAAACTTAATTACCCAATTGTGGTTATATATGACTAATAAAAACTATAAAATAACTTTGTTATAATAAATACACGATGAATAATAAGATACAATAGAGTTCTGTCGATAACTAATAATATAAAATTTTAAATATAAATATAAATTAAAATGAATTACTATAATTGAATGTTAATATAATAAAAAAATATAACAATAAGCATACAAAAATTTCAATGAATGAAAAATTATAAAATGAGTAAATATATTTAAAATTGGGAAAAAAGGGATGAAAAAATAGAATTAATCTTTGTTAAAAATTTAAAAGAATTGATATATTTAAAATTGAAAAAAAAATTGACAAATATATATATATATATATATATATATATATGCATATTTGAAAAAAACAAAAGCCAAAGACAAATAGCAACAAACCAACTCATCTAGGCAAGCCCAATTGTAAACATAAGCAACCAAATAATATATAAAGTACACATACAGTAACCTGTAACAGTCATCTTCAACCTCGAGCGGGTCTGTGATTCGGGTTTTTTTGACCCGCGCAACATGACCTGACTGGAACTCAATGGTTTTACGTCCGATTTTCATGAAATTTGGCCCTATCTCGATCGTTTTAATGAAATAAGGAGATCGATGGGCTTAAAACAAGGAAAAATGTCGATATTTCGCTCAATTTCTTTCCCCCCTCTCTTACGTGCCGCTGGCCAAATTTTCCGATTTATCGACGATATTGTCGATATTTTCATCAATGACTGTACGCCAATTTTTTTACTTTATTTTGACTGAAATTGTCCGAATGCTCTTTAAGTATTTCATTTTACTGCTATGTAAGCATTTTAAACAATGTTTATAACATTGTCAGTTGAATAATGCAATATTTAGATATTATTACTATTCCTAATCCTAATGTAAATAAGTCAAATTTCAAATTTTAATACATTTTAAGCACTGTTCAAAACGTCGGCCGCCTAATTTGCTCGAAAGTGAAAAAACATCTCGTATAATGGCTAGACGTCTAGATGGATTTGCATGTACATTCTTATATATTTAGTTATATAAGTTATTTTATTTATTAAATACATAGCTAATAATATAAATATTAATTAAAACAAAAATAATAAATTAAAAAATATAGAATATTATATAATAAAATTAATAAAAAATTTACATTTTCAATATTTATAATTTTTAACTCAATTTATTTATCTAAATAATTAATTTTTACTGTAAAATTATTTAATAATATTTATTATATTATTTCTTTTAAAAAAATTACTTAAACTCTATTTAACTGCTTAATCGCTAAATCCTATCGGCTGCTCTTGTAATACATTAATTTTAAGCGATCAACCAAAAAAGAAAGTCTTAGAATTCGAGAGACTCCGCGTTCGTTTCACGCCCTCACGGCCACACCCCCGCACCACACCCACCCCCACCCCCCCCAAATTCCAACACAAAAAAAAAAAAAAAAAAAAAAAAAAAAAAACCATTTCTTTCTCTCTCTCTCGCGTTCCAAAATTCGAATCCGCATCCACCGCCAAACCCTATTGTTCTCTCATCCCTTTTTTTTTCTGGCGAGCTGAGCCAGAGACGACCAAGGCTGTGCGGCAAAATACAACAAGCACAAAACGATACATACATATAAATTCGAAATTTGAAAAATGAAGAAAGGAGCTAAGAGGAAGACGGCTCACAAAGACAAGGACATGGAGGCAGAGAAGTATACGGAATCGAGCAAACCAAACAAGAAAGCCACAATGACTCGGACCCAGAGGGTGAAGGCCTCGGAGCCCCAGTACTTAGAAGACCCTCGCAACCTCGAAGATCTATGGAAGGCTGCATTTCCTGTTGGGACCGAATGGGATCAATTGGACTCCGTTTACCAACAATTCAAGTGGGATTTCTCCAATCTTGAACAAGCTTTTGAACAACGGGGAAAGCTCTACGACCTTGGCAACAACAACGTCTATCTCTTTGGTTGTACTGAGCGTAAGCTACCTCCCACCAGCTTCTATTTGCTTGTCTTGGATCATCTTCTGCTTAATTTATTTAGTTTCATCAATTACGTTCTCCTTTTGTAGATCAATTGGTCTCTGTCAATGGTGAAAACAAAGTTATTTGCATACCAGTGGTGGTTGCTGTAAGTTCAACATCTCAACTCTGCTTTCTGCTTTGATTCCCAATTCTCTTTATTCAATCTCCATAGCTCTCTACTTTATTAATTTCTTTCCCTCTAACTTGCAATTATCTTGTAGTGTTTGTTTCGTAGACTGAATCTGCAATTTGCATTTCTTTTTTCCTCTAACTTCTTCCTTAGAATTCCTTGTCTGGCGTTTTCGATAAATGGTTTATATTTTTGTAACTTCCAGACCTGGTTTGTAGTATTCCCGTGCATAGAGTGCATATTATTGATCTTTTGCTTACTATTTTTTTTTTCTTTTTGCTTCTGGTTTTTCTTTCTTAAAGGTTGTATCACCTTTCCCCCCTTCAGATAAGATTGGTATCAACTCAGTTCAGAGAGAAGCTGAAGAAACAATTCCCATGAAACAGATGAAAATGGACTGGATTCCATATATTCCCCTGGAGAATAGGTACCATTCAGTTTTGGTGGGTTTGAACTAATTTTAAGACATGCTTCTCTTTGGACATGTTACAGTTAATTGTCAATTTTCTCGATATTGTTGTGTTTCAACTCTCTACAGAGACAGCCAAGTTGATAGACTTAAATCTCAAATATTTATTTTGGGCTTCACTCAGAGAAGGTACAATCACACTCTCGTTTTCGACTATCTCTTTTTCCCCTCCTTTTATTTGTTGTACTCCTATACGTTTCTGGGTTTGGTAATCAGTGTCACATTACTGCTGTATATAGAGTTTGGGTATAATATTTTGGAACTATTTGAATTACTGTGTTATTTGAATTAGTTTGGTTTAAACCAACTATAGCCATGAATGTCTTTGAGTTTCTTATAGCTGAATCAAACTAGTCTATTGTCTTTTTGTTTTTATTTTTCAACAATAATTATAATATATTTAAAGAACCATGTTTATTCTTGCTCGGCATGGGGATATCCCATAATAGAAAGTGTAAACCTTGGGTTGTTTCTGAAGTCTATTCGTATTGTTCTTGGGCTCTGCTACTTCTCATCATTGGCTAGTCAATAGACACATTAGTTACCACTGACTGATTCATTGTTCAGCTCCAACATGCATGGCGGCTGTCCATGATAATGTTTACATTGAATATATGTCATAATATTGTTTGAGGTTCTGAACTTTTTTGATGATTAGTTTTACAAATGGTATTGCAGGGCTGCTTTGAAACACATGAAGATAGACCGACTCAAGAAATTTGAGTACTGCTTGCCTTGTAGGTTTCCTAACTATCATTTGCTGTTAAACTTCCTTAATTTTACATTGTTGATGTTTTCCCGTAACTGAAGGATATGAGATTCTCTCCCTATTGGAACATGGTTATTCAAACTTACTGTATCTTGGAGTGAAAAGGAAAACACTTTGTTCATGCTATGAAAATCATGTAAAAATACTTGGGCCTAGATGATTGCTACATGATTTGGTTATTGACATGGGATGGTTCAGCTTATGTGTGTTGGTGATTGATCATCATTGTCTGTATTGCATTTGAACCATACTAGTTTTGACATGTTGTCAACTATGACAGATTTGTAAAACTGGACAAACAGGTATGCTTTTAAGCTTGTATTTCATTGATAAGAAAGGTGCCTTATATACAGTAAAGACTTCCTAATATGTACGATGGTTAGCTTGCTCCTAAAGTATAGGAATTGACAGGATAGTATAAACTGCCTAAATAGGAAGATCCTAGGATCCTAGAAGATACATGTAAATCATAGGACATCTATTCTGATCTGATTGGATAAACAGGTATGCTTTTAAGCTGCTCTGATACCATGTAAAACTGGACAAACAGGTATGCTTTTAAGCTTGTATTTCATTGATAAGAAAGGTGCCTTATATACAGTAAAGACTTCCTAATATGTACGATGGTTAGCTTGCTCCTAAAGTATAGGAATTGACAGGATAGTATAAACTGCCTAAATAGGAAGATCCTAGGATCCTAGAAGATACATGTAAATCATAGGACATCTATTCTGATCTGATTGGATCCTGAGGGTCTAACAAGATTTCTATCAGCCTTTCAAGGAAGATGAGCTTGAGCAGAGCACCGAGGTCCCAATAATGTTTCCTGGAGAGCCAAAGCCGGTAAGGGTATCTTTACTAGTGGACAAACTAATGGACAAAATAAATATTTGGATATGAATTTATGAGACTCTGAGTTTAGAGATTCCATTGCTTTGGTACGCAAAAGTGCAGAAGGGGAGCAACCAAAGTACACAAGTTTATATTCATTTCCTACATCCTCATGTCTTCTTTCCATCCTTCAATTCGAGGAGAGTGGCTGGGCATTCTTTTTGTGATAATCTTTTAGTTTTCTTTGTGATGCTACTTCTCAAGGTTACACTTTCTTTTCTGGCATGAACCATTTGAATCCTATGTGAGGCTTATGCTGGTGTCCTTAATTTTCTGGAGATCGGACAAATGCTGCAAATGACCATCCTTTCATTTCCACTTTGCACAAACAGCATACTCCTTGATGTGGTCATATGAAACGGAATGACTATAGTCTGTATACTTCCAGATCTCTTGTGAAGTGACTTTATGTTTTGGCCTTTGCAGGTTTACTGTGAATTTGATTGGGAGTTGGATGAACTGGAGGTAAGTATTCAAATTTTGTCTTTTGTATATGTTTTGGATTGATTCAGTTATGAAATTGTACAGCTTATGATGCTTCCTATGAACTTCATCTTTTGCATCTGGTTGCTTGTCATTAATACAGACATGGCTAGGATTGTTTTTCTATAAGCTAACTATTCAAGTATGTAGAATACATGGACCTTCGTAGTCTTCTATAAAGGAATCCTTATCTGTCTCAGAGACCCCAAATCCAGTTATATATTGATGCTTCGTAAATGTATTTATAATCGTATGTAAGCTGGATACATTGACAGTACCATCCATTACTTATCTGGCACTTATGAGGTGCAATTTGAATTTCTGCTGGCAACTTTTTGGTTATTTGATTATGTTTGGCAGCATGTCCTGGTGGCTTGTTGCTTATGATCATATAAAAACAGCAGTAAAGCTTGTTGCACTAAATTTCTTCATATTTGTAGGAATTCACTGATAAACTGATAGAAGAGGAGGAATTATCTGCAGACCAGAAGGGTTCCTTTAAGGTAAATAGTACTAAAAATGGAAGTAACCCATAACTTCCAATATATCTCTGCCTCGTTCCCCTCTTCTTGCACCAGCTATAACTGAACTTCTTTTTATGTGCTTTCCCAGGAGTTTGTCAAGGAGAAAGTACGTGAACAAAAGAAAAATAATCGTGAGGTATTTTCGTTTGGTATATAGCTTTGATTTGTTTTTGGTGTTTGAACAATATTTGGCTAAACGTACACTTAAAATTCTATCTAGCTGTATAATCTATTTGTTTGTTTATTCCTCTCATTTATAGGCTAGGGAAGCCCGTAGAAAAGCCATTGAAGAAATGAGTGAGGAAGCTAAAGCTGCATTTGAAAATATGAGGTTTTACAAGTTCTACCCTGTACAAACACCAGATACTCCAGACATATCAAATGTTAAGGTATGAAGGTCTAAACATCCTCTCTGTATTCTTTTTTGTATTTTGTTTTCTATTTTAGCATATGTTCTCCATAAGATGCTATATTTAGCCTTTTTGATTTTTTAATAAAGGTCCTTGTATCTGAAAGAAACTAAATTGTAATACAGAGCTTTTCTGTACATGTTGGGGTTCATACTTACATTGCTTGCAGTTTAAATAAATGTAGACCGTGATGTGCTTCAACGTTTACGTTGTTTGGGCTACTCTTTCCTTGCAGGCTCCATTCATCAACAGGTATTATGGCAAGGCTCATGAGGTGTTGTGATTGATACTACAAAAGTCAAGAATGTCAAAATTGAAACGTGACTGGTATATTGAGTACTATGTTGTTGAAGACGTTTTTTTTATTTTTAATACGAGGAAGTTTGGGTGGCAATCCAAATATAGTCTTGGATGTCTCCATGACAGATGTAAACTTGTAGCTTCAGAAGTTTTAGATAAAAGAAGATGAGATGCTCTTGTTAATAGGAAAATGTTGTACGGTATTTTGAGGCTTTAGAATTTGTACCACTAGAATTGAGAGTAGCTGGGATTTTCCCATGTCTCAAATTTTCCCATGGTCTTTTTGATTCCACATTCGATTGTATTACGTAAATTTGGATTGTAGGAGCAAGATGAATAGCAACACTATGAATGCATCCTTTGCTTTTTTGTCAATAAAGCAGTTTTACTTGTATGTGATTTTTCTGTCTGCTAATGTTTTGATTGTACTCTTGTTTTTTTAAACAATGGGAAGGAATATGAACCCTTTACATAGATCTGAACTCCTTTCCTTGCTTTTGAGCTATGGTCAATAGCTTCCGCGATTGATTCAATTCTTGTCCCTTGTAGAAACTTCAAGGGCTTGGAAATCAATCTTATCATTTGAGATTAATTTAAGGGGCTTGGACGAGTGGTTGTTTGGACTCGACAAGATAAAAACAAGGTTTTTATAACCCCAGTATGAGTTTTTCTTAAGTAACACAATCTATGCACATTATGACGAACTGAAGGCAACAAATTAATGTTAAGTAGAACACTTTCTAGTCTTGCCCCTTGTACGATGCAAATGGAATTTGAAAGCACAAAATCTGAAGGGTAGATAAGGTGGACTGTTACTAAATATTCATATCCATGTAACGAATTGTCCCAGGCCAAATGGGCAGGCAGCAAATAAAACAAAATTCAAAATAAAGAAACTAAGGCAGCAATTGAAGTAAAGAAACAAAGACGGCCTCTTTCAATGATTAACTTCAATAAATACCTACTAATACACATCATGTCATCAACCAAGCACTCAAACCCGTTTCAGCAAATCCCTTCACCACACTCAAAATGCTAATAGTACAAAACAAAATGGCCCTTTCACTTTACTGTTACATGAGACGGGGAGATTACAATGACACCTTATTTGGGTATAAAATACAGCAGCGACGGCTTGACATAATTTATGGACTAAGTTATGCTGAGAGTCAAAAGCTCTACTTTGTTGAGAAAAGGGGAGCAGGCCTTCTCAGCACACTGGAAACCAGCTTCCATTACGAGTAACCAAAATCAGTGACCAGCGGCAAGAAATGAAGTCTCCATTCACCAAGGCTTGCGAAAGGCAAGAGACCACAAAAAACTGGCAGAAACAGAAACAAAATGCCATAGAAAAAAAAACGCCACATCCAGTATGGAAATATTGGATTTCCTTTTGTGCCTTGAGACACATTGACAGGTCCATGGAGGATAAAGAACAAAGTAGATGTACTGACATTACACAAGAAATGCAAAATGCAAAAGGCCTCCCAATAAATAGCCCAATGATACCCACTCCCTCCCAATGTGTCTACACAAAGCTTGCCCGCAAAACAACAGCCAATTCCTAGTAGCAAGAATGAAGTTAATGGCAATGTCGGTCTTGCAGGTGATGAGCGATGGGGGAGCAAAAAAGCAATTGCAAAAATCATTAGGAAACCAAATAGAAATCGGCTCCAAACTTGAACCTTACACATTAGGACGTGTAACACTGAAGTCAAAGATGCCATTGGATCCCAGGCTTCCCAGCTCATCCACTTCTTTGACTCCTGAGACACAAATTGAATCACTAAGCATTTCCCAGCCAACTATAATCAATATTAGGGCATGTACGAGTGAAACATCATATATCATGCATATAGGAAGGTTTGACAATAACACAGCTAATCACTAACTGAAGCTTAATTACATCAAATGAAGCAGGAAGAGGAAAAATGAATTACCTTTACTGGAGGTGTACAGGATGCAGTAGCTTCAGTAAGTCTTTTGTAAGAATACACATATGCACCATATATCAGGGATGCGGCCATGACAATCAAACCAGCAAGTAGGCAGTCAATGCACTTTCTAAGCAACTCGGCATGTCTTGTTTCTTCTAATTGACTCTTAAACTTTTCAGTTTTGAAGGATAACTTTGATATTCCCATAGCAAATTTTGATCTGTCCAGTTGATGTGAATCATAGTGGAGACCTAGCTGTGTCTCTTTCAACTTCATTCTCTGCATTGTAAGATTAAGCTCCACTGTTTTGAGGTCATTAGCACGGGCTTGCTCCCTTACAGACTTCCCAATAGTTGCAAGCATGGACTGATTGGTTCCAGATTCACATGTTCTTGGGGGAACACAGGTCAACTGGTTTGTTTGTCCATGCAGGGCAAGCTCCAGATTGATAGAATTTAACACATTCGGATTTACTTCATTTCTATAATTTGATGGATCCATGGTTGCACTCGTGTGGGACATTGATTCTGAGTGACAATCTTCTGTATAATAACTACTTGTACAACTTCCTTTTATTAAACAATCATATTTTTTGTCATGAGTCACATGTAGACTAGACCCTTCGATGTTTTGGTAGCTCGAGAGAGATACCCTGTTACGTTCAGATGATTCCTTGATCGATTTTAGAGTCCTCAAGGTGCTCCCAAATGATTCTTCAAAATTTCTGATAAAACAGTCAAATGTGCTCCCGAAATCCTGTTGCCACATAGGCATTCAAGGCAGATAAATACAAAATTAACATCTAGGACTTGTGAAGTGTAAATATGAACTACAAGAAGGAACTTCTAAAACCACTTTTAATGGATGAGCGAGCATTAGGTCTGGCTTACATTGGCTAAGGATTCTCTGACAGCTGAAGCACATATCTGCACTATAATATATAAATGTATGTTAGACGATGCCCTATTATCAGAATTTGGGGAAGAAAACTGTTTTTGTTATGGGAACAAAATTTTATTAAAGTAGGAAATTACAAAGGGGAGATAGCAAAAAGACAACCTAGAGAGAGAACTAAACACAGTAAAAGACCACTCAATTAAACAAATTAGAAAAAAGCTCAACATTTCAAATTGTTCTCACTTCACAGATGCTAACAAATCCAACAAGTGGAAGCATGAGCATACTCTTTAAAACCAGTCAAAAACCAATGACCATAAAGCTGAGCACAGAACCTCACTCAGTGACAAAGTTCATCTTCCCCTGCACCTCTATAGTTCCCAAAGATTCACCTATGATGCTCCACCCAATTTTCCCAAAAATGCTTCCAATAGCAAACATACCCATTATGCTTTGGCTATATTCAACCTCCCTTTGAACTAACCCAAAAGCTTTAATCTCCCAAAACAATTTCCAACATAATTGTAAAACTATGAAGCAATAAGAAATTATAGAAGTGTTCAACCCCATAATTACTTCATTTTAATTGTGAAACCATTTCATCAGTCATATTAAAAAAACAGCCACATATCACATGCCAAAAGTTTATAGGAAGGGTGACTTTGATCATATGAAATTATTAACTTTCCAGCTGTCTAAGTAGTAAACAAGAGCCAGTTAAAGGTCTAACGAACTAATGAGTGTAGTTCAACCTATGAAAAAAGTCAACATAAAAAGAGAACGGATGGTGTAAGGTGAAGCTCGTTGTTGGCATAGGCTGTCTAGTATGGAAAGAAGAATACCTTAGCAAGATGCTCAGAAGACATCCCACCACCTAGCTCACCATTCCTTTCCAGAACCTACAATATAAAAGGATCACACCCAAATTATCAATGAGTAATAATTACAAATAATTACAGAAAGTTAAACACAATCATGGATGTTATCTCTGCAAGAGTCACAATACCCAAGGGCGAATTACCAAGTGAAAGTACTAACCACAGAAGGACCACATGAAACTAACACTATAGAAACCCTGAAGGCATGACTGGACAAAAGAAATTAACCATTAAAGACGATATGAAGGTTCAACAACATGAAAATTCTAAAATAACACCATGTACAATATACCGTTTCATTATAAAGTAATAAGAGTTAGATCAAGCAAAACAAACACCGACCACCTTGAATTCGACATGAGGTTTTCTATTTCATATGTACTACATGTGCACTTGAACATGCTCACTCCTATTAACATGAAATCAAAAGAAGCAGACTTTATATGAATGCAACAATGCGAATGACATCAAAACAGCTGCCACTAAATCCTCCTAATCTAGGAAAAAAAATTTCAACTTTCAATCTCAGAGACTACACAGATGCTTTTTATCAAAACAAAATCCCTCTCCCAGATTTCTGGCTACACAAACTTCCAAGTGTAATTCTGCAAGTTCTAAAAGAACAAAACAAAGAGAAGCATAAAGTCCATTAAGGCAATCCACTTCCCACCTCTTTTAAGAATTCCAGATGTCCAAAATCCAAATTAAACTTTGAAAGGGTGTAAAAACCAGATATGCGAATAATCAAACGCTTAAAAATAATAACTTTTCCACCCACATCACAAACAAACACTATAATCCAGGTCCAAGATATAAAATTTCCACAGCAACAGCACCCCATTAATGAAAAGCGCAATTACGGAAATCAAAACAGAACAAATAGCCATTCAAAAGTAACTAGAAACTAAGAAAGAAAAAACAGAACCTGAGAAACAAATGCTGCAATTGACATTCCCAACCGAAACGCGATCTCATCGGCATTAGGGTTTCTTCGAGGCGCACTGAAAACCACCTTAGGGCTTCGGCGCTTGCCCGCCACGCGAGTTCCTCTCGATGAAGAACCCGAACCAAAAGATGCGGATGGCGCTGCAGCAGCGTCTTTTAATACCCTTTTATTCTTCTTTTTTTTATTCCTACATAAGGGTTTTTCTGGGTTTTCTTCACAAGGAGACTGGTTTGGGACCGTTGGACTTGCAGGGTGCAGGTTGGCATCGTCCAAGGTGGTGGTGTTTTCATAGACTTCGATGCTGGCTCGATCGATCGGAAGGCAAGTATCGACGGCAAGGGGCTGCAGAGGAGGTGGAGAAGGATGGGTGTCCATGGACTGGACGGTAAGATGGGAAAGAGGGTCACTTTTCTCCCAGATTTTTCATTCAAATTTACAAATTTTGTTTTGTTTGTTTTGGGAAATTCGAAATCTACCCTCCCTATTTTTATTTTGGGAAATTCGTACGTACCCTTTTCACTTTACAATATTTATAGGAAGCGTCTCTAACATTGTTTTTAAGATTAAGAGGTCCTTAAACATATTCAAGTAGTAGCCCTAGTCCATCATTACATTTTTCGTTAAAAATGATGCACGTGCATGATACGTGAGTGAACAGTAAAGGCACAAAAGACATTTCAGTTCATCTGAACTGAGACGTCATTTTAATAATATTGAAAACATGTCAAGGATGGTGTGAAATGGTAGAGCAGGTGGGTGGGTTTGAATTTCAGAGTTCGAAAGTGAAACGATTGTTCCAATTCATGGAATAGGGTTCGATTTTGCTTACTTAGGTGTTGCATTTTAATATTAGTGTGGTTTTAGGTTGAAAATTGGGATGAGCAGTTGGGAATCGTTTCTAGTTACTAGTGCTCACTTCTACTCATGGAGGGAAATCAGTTTTGTTGGCATCCTAATAGACAAAGAATGCTGCTTGATTGAACGAACATTGTAAGAACCTTTCTAACCAACACCCCAGTCATAATGCCACCTACATCTTTTTTCTTCTTCTTTTGAACAAAGAGGCAAACACTTGAATAATTCTCAAATTTTGAATTTTTTTTAGTACATAATAACTCGCGGGTGAATTTTTTTAATATTTGGTTTTGGTTGTTGTATTACAAATTTACTTTTTTTTTCGTTATTTTCTGTTCTTGAGTATGGCAGTTCAAGGTATGGTTTTTCTCTTAAAATTATCATCGCCTAGGATTTCTGACCCGTGCGTTGGCGGTGGTTATAAAAGAAACCGCTAAAAAAAATAGGTTTGTCGTTGATGATAGGTGTTTGTGAAACCTTTGTTTAGGAAGCACAATCCCAACAACAAACAGAGAGTTGATTAATATAGTTTGTTTTATTTTAACTTTACTGTATTGTGCATATATTGGTGTGTAGTGCAGATATAAGTTGTTGATTTCAGGTTCAAGTATGAAAATGATATAATTCGTTTGATTTATGGATATATGATTTGATTAATGTAGTTGATTTATATAGTTTCTTAATATAGTTTATGCTTAAAAGATATATAATTTCTTGGTTTTTAGCATTGGTGTGGAGTTAGAGCTTGATAAAAGTAGTTTAAATTGGCAGATAAAACAAAATGTTGCACTATAGAATTGCACCATTTTCAAATGATGGAAAATGGAAGTTACGGAGGTGGAAAGTTATGTTATGATGATAATTGTGTTGTTGACTACTTGTCTTTGGTGGAATTAAGGAGGTGTGCGATAGAATTAGGATATCAAATAAACCCAAGGATTGAAATATCGATATCGACGAATATATCGCTAATCAAATTTATGGATATCTCGTCACAAATATCGATATCGATATCGATATCGATATCGTTTGCGGTCAACAAAAATGACGGAAATTCGGTCTAAAAGTTGAAAATTTGGAATGACAGGACCCATCCCAATCCCCCCGGGATTAGTGCGGGATGACCCTGCTCCCGTCTGACACGAAGTGTCAGACAAGGGATATTTCCGACCTTTGCCCTCCCGGGCTATCAGAGTACGCCAGGATCCGGAGGAAGCATGTGATATCTCGGTCTCTGCTACAGTCCACATCCGATGTCAACCTGAAGGGCAGTCAAAACATTAAAAACTGTGAGTGGACAAAACAAGAGTTTATAAAAACATTTAATAAGGAAGACATTTGTACCCTCCACTAAAAAGCATGCATGCATTCGAAAACCATTTATCCAACACAAACCATATGTGGGACTAAGCCCAAAGCAGATATAAACTAAGGTCGAAAGGACCACAATAAAAACGACCATACGGGCCACTGCCCAAATCCTGTGCACACCTGCACACACCACATATCATATATCATATATCCATCACATACATATATATAAGTCACACAACCAATCCTGCCACGGTATCCAAAGCCACGCGCGCGCTACCCAGGTCTCAATCCGAGTCTTCTCAAAGTCAAGATCAATGTCCGTATACCACTGACCCTACCCGAGGTAATAGTAATCATAGCCTTCCTGAGAGTAAGGAACCCAACTGGGGGGTGACTCCACTCAGTCGGTGCTCCGTGACTACTCCGGGGTCCACCCAGGCCAACGACCCTCCCCGGAGGAGATAATAGAAGTAAAGGAAGGTAGACGAACATATATATACATAACATAAACATTCATGACCGGTTCCCCTGAACCGTCATGATCCATAATATCCATAATTAGGTAACATGCCGGTTCTCGTAAACCGTCATGTACTGTAATAACATAACCAGGTAACATGCCGGTTCTCATAAACCGTCATGTACCGTAATAACCAACAAGGGTTCATGCCGGTTCCCATAAACCGTCATGAACCATGATACCATATTAAGAGTTCATGCCGGTTCCCATAAACCGTCATGAACCGGGAAATCCATTTAAGGTTCCCTGACCTGAAATCAAAACCGTAAAGTGACTGGGTCTCGTACCCGAACATAGGACACCAACTGGGCACCGTGCCCGGAATCTGAGGTCATATGCCCGAGACAAAACCAAATGGGTCTCATACCCGAGTTTATCATTTTGAAATCCAAATTCAGTTCATTTAAATCAATAAAGAAATACAGACCCGTATAAGCACCGTATAAGGCCGAAACCTCGAAATACGTGCTTATACGTAACCACATACAAATGCACCCATGGCATCATCAAACAAGTAATAAAACATATAATAAACATTTATGCATGCACCAATTTAGAAAACAAGGTCCACTCACAGACCGTCCGAGCTGCCGCCTCGATTTGCGTGCCATACGGCTCCCCGAGCCGATCACCGTCACCGGGACTCCCAAACCTGTCCAAATCGTAATAGAAGGTTACTAACTACTTAATTAACCTCCTACCAAAACCCCGTAATTTTCTCGTATTTTTAACTATTTTTAATCCCGAACCTAAACCTTCCGATGCCCCGAAACATATCGAGACGGTGTCCGATCGACACGAAACCAGTCTCAAAATGTTCGTTACATCGAATAGAAGATTTCGTATGTTGGAACCTTCCCCAGATTCCCTGCCACGCGCCCTCACGCGCCGCCTGAAGTGGCTGCGCGTGGGCTTCACGCGCCTGCTACAGTACCTGCTGACGTCATCACTGACAGCCCCTGACAGTGACACGTGTCACGCTCCCATTGGTCCACGTTACTGTGTTGTCAGTGCCACGTGTCATCACGGCACTGGTCCACGTCGGTGCCACGTGTCAGCCCCTGATTGGGCCACGTCACTGACATGTCAGTGCTGACTGTGCACTGACATGTGACACGTGTCGCACTCCTATTGGCCCATTTTCTGACATGTCAGCTGACATTGTCAGATCTGACAAGGCTGACGTCATTGCTGACATGATGACGTCAGCAGGATGACGTCACCTGTCATCCCTGCCCTTTCGCGGGTCGACCCGAACGTCTGCAACCGGGTCGCCGTGACTCGCGGCTTGACCCGGCCGGTTCTCCCAGCTCCGGCCACCAAAACACTCCCCGTTTGTCCCATTCTCTTCGTCTCAACCCAAACTACAGTCCTATGACCTTAAAATGTAAGAAAAGCATCGAAAACACGTACCTTCAATCCAGCCATGGCGGCCGTGACTTCCTCCGCCTTTCACGGCCGTTCCAGGCCTTCCTAACCCTCGAATCCAATCCCAATAGACTCCTAGGGTCCCTAGAAACCATTCCTAATCTTTAGAAATCATCGAAAACCCCTAAAACTAAAAATCCAAATTTTGAGTAAAATGTACCTCACGGGTTTTCGGGTTCCCCCGCCGTGGTCCGCCGCCGTGAGTCCTCGCCGTCTCGTCCTCATCATCACGGTCCCTCCTCACGTCACACATAAGATGAAAAATGATGAGATGTGGTGGTATGTGTATGGTGTGGTGTTTGAAAATGGAGGATGAAGAAAATGAAGAAAAAATGGGATAATGGGTTTCGGGTGGTAAGGAACAAAGAAGAAGAGGATGGCTGATGAGAGAAGGAGAGATTGATGGTGAGGATTGATAGTTAGTTGGTAATGGATGGTTAGGATTAATAGTTGTTAGGTTTAATTATAAAATAATTAAAATAATAATATTTAATTATTTAGATCCACATTTTGGGGGATCAAAGCAATGGGATGAGTGACACTTGTCACTCATCCATGGGGCCCACCAAAATATCCACCCAATCAGATTTCGCCGAAATGTCCCCGTCTCGAAGTTCGTGCATAGTGAAATCGAACTTCCGTGACCCATAACTCTCCCGTTCGAAGTCCGATTTCAGTGTGCCGCCTGCCTATGAATTCGTATCGTCCTTATCTACGTAACGGTCTTCGGCCCTCGGCCATCGGACCTCCCGGTCAAAAAGTCAACATTTGACCTCCTATTCACCCAAATTACCAAAATGCCCCTAAACTTCCGAACGTCATAACTTCCTCCTCGAATGTCGGAATTGAACGTGCCACCTGTCTATGAACTCGTGACGTCACGAACTACGTCACGGTCATTGGTCAAAGTCCATTTGACCGCCCGATTAAAAAGTCAACGTTTTGCCACCCTCAAGGGCAAAACGGTCATTTCGCATCGCTCGTCCGATTTCGCTCTACTAATCACGGATTAGCCTCACTAATCGTGATTAGTCACTAATCTAATCATGGAATTTGGGACGGGTCGTTACATGGAATGAAATTTTGGGAAAAATTTAAGTAACCAATGATGATTATAAAGGACTAATAAAAACTATAAAATGATTTTGATATAATAAATATATGATGAATAATATGATACAATAGGGTTTTGCCGATAACTAATAATATAAAATTTTAAACATAAACATAAATTGAAGTGAATTACTATAATTGAATGTTAATATAATTAAAAACATAACAATAAGCATAAAAAAATTTCAATGGAAGAAAAATTATAAAATGAGTAAATATATTTAAAATTGGAAGAAAAAAAAAGATGAAAAAATGAGTCAATCTTTATTAAAAAATTGAAAAGAATTGATATATTTAAAATTGGAAAAAAAAAAGGACAAATAGAGTTGAAAATTTGGAAAAAATGAAAAAAAAAATTAAACAAAGGGGCATCCTGGGGTTCAAACCCGAGAACCTCAGCTTTTGGGCATAAGTGCACAACCAACTAGACTAGCCCATTATAATTAATATTATAAGCAACGACTAATATATAAAGTATACAAACTAACAATCTTAACAATCATCTTCTTCCTCCCGCAGGTTTGCGATTCGAGTTTTTCGACCCAGCGGCATGACCCAACTGGAAATTGCTTGTTTTACGTCCGATTTTCATGAACTTTGGCCCTATATCGATCGTTTTAATCAAATAATGAGATCTATGAGTTTAAAACAAGACAAAATGTCGAAATTTCGCTCAATTTCTTTCCTCCCTCTTATGTGCCGCTGGCTAATTTTAGCGAAATTTCGCCGATAATTACTGATTTTTTTCATCCATGAATAAACCTTACTCAGTGTGAAACAAGTTTAAAGGTATTTTATATTGAGGTATGTAATGACCCGTCCCGAAATTTGGAATTAGATTAGTGACTAATCACGATTAGTGAGGTTAATCGGTGATTAGTTGGGTGAAATCAGATGAACGATGCAAAATGACCGTTTTGCCCCTAGGCGTGAGCAAAACGTTTACTTTTTATTATGGCGGTCAAACGGACTTTGACCGATGACCGTGACGTAGTTTAGGACGTCACGAGTTCATAGACAGGTGGCACGTTCAATTCCGACATTCGAGGAAGAAGTTATGACGTTCGGAAGTTTAAGGGTAATTTGGTAATTTTGGTTAAAAGGGGCAAATAGTTGACTTTTGACCTGGGATATCCGATGGCCGAGGGCCGAGAACCATTACGTAGATAGGGACGATACGAATCCGTAGACAGGCGGCACGTCGAATTCGGACGTTCGATGACGAAGTTAAGATTCAAGGAGGTTTCAGGGTACTATTGCACGAATTACGAGACAAGTGACTTTTGGATTCTAGTGGGCCCCAGATATTTAGTTCCTACCCTATGGATGAGTGACAAGTGTCACCCATCCAAAAGCCACCCCTTAACATACATGCATCGACCATTTCCTTCTCCATTTCAAACCAAACCCGATCTCACACACCATTCTCCATCTCTGTGCAACCCAAAACCAATCCAACCCTTCCCATGCGACCATGACTGAGACCAGAGAGGGAAGAGAGGACAGGATGAAGTGGTGGCCGGCCCAGGACGGGGCAACCGTGGACGGTGGAGGCAAGAAACCGAGAAGGTAATCGACTAAACCCATTTTGATCCATTTTCCATTTCTGTGATTATGGGCCGTTTGTATCGGTTTTAATGGGTTATTTAGGTTGCTAGGGACATGTTAGGAAGGTTTTAATGGGGTTTAACGGCTGAGACGCCCTGGGGGCTAATCAGAAAAATGGATCGTGCGGAGGATAATCGGACCGTGGATTTAGAGTAGGTTTTTGATGTTCTAATTTATATATTTAGGTTCATATGGATGTAAGGAAGATTATAGGATTAATTAGGGCTTGAATTAGACCGAAATAGGGGAGGAAAACCAGTGGACCGGTCACGCCAGTCCAGACCGGTTCAGGTTGCAGTGAACCCGGTTTGCTACGGGTTGAAGATGAAGCTACAGTGTCGCGCGTAGGCTCACGTGCAGCTTCTAGGGGTACGTGTGAGCGCGTGGTGAGGATTTTGAGGGTGCTTCCAACATATGAAATCTTCTATTCGATGTAATGAACATTTTGGGACTAGTTCCGTGTCGATCGGACACCGTTTCGATAATGTTCGGGGCATCGGAAAGTTTAAGTTCGGGATTTAAAATAGTTAAAAATTACGGGGCTTTAGTGAGAGGTTAATAAGGTAGTTAGTAACCCTCTAGATTGATTTGGACAGGTTTGGGAGTCCCAGTGACGACGAATTGCCCGGTGAGGCTTACGGCACGCAAACCGAGACGGTAACATAGGACGGTCTGTGAGTGGACCGTGATTTCTAAACTGTGATGCATGCATAAATGTTTTATATGGATTATGATTGTGATTCTATGATATTGATTTGGAAATTGGTGAATTATATGATTTCACGCATTACGAGGCGATTTACGTGCTTGCACGTTAATCGAGGTTTTTCGATTTTATACTGATTTTCCGTACTTGTGGTTTTGGATATGATTTCATGAAATGGTTTTGGATTTGAAAAGGTAAACTTGGGTTCGAAACCCGTTTGATCTACGAACTCTCGGACTTGTGGTCCTTTTGATTTAACAAGGCATGGGCTGGAGGCTCAGTTGGCTTACGATTCGGACTGGAGGTCCAGTTTGTATGTGGATTCGGGCCTAGGGCCCAGCTATGTGTTACAAATGGTTTTTATGGTTCATGACGGTTTATGGGAACCAGCATGAACCCTTGAAATGGATTTATGGTTCATGACGGTTTATGGTAACCGGCATGAACCCATGAAAAGTTTTATGGTTCATGACGGCTTATAGGGGCCGGGCATGAATCCTTGAGAGGTTTAAAGAATAATTTCGAAAGGTTTTTCATATGCCATCCTTTATATATGATTGTCTCCTCCAGGGAGGGTCGTTGGCCTGGGTGGACCCCGGAGTAGTCACGGAGCACTGACTGAGTGGAGTCGCCCCCCAGTTGGGTTCTTTACTCTCAGGATGGGCATGGTACGTTACCTCTAGGGAGGGTCATTGATCTACGGACATTGACCTGGGTGGACCCTGGAGAGACTTGGGTTTGAGACCCCAGTTAGCACGCGCGTAGCTCTATATACCGTGACAGGTTTGGTGATATGAAATATAATGGACAAACATGATTTCAAGTGGTTTGGGAAATTGTGTTATATGATGATAAATGGATTTGGGTTGAGATCCCACATATGTTTACTATGTTATGGTTTTCTGTAAATGGTTTTGGGCAGGAGCCCGTGTGACTTGTATTTATGGAAAGTGAGGTGGAGACCCTAATGATGGTTGTTTAAACATATGTTATTGGATAAATGGTTTTACTATGCATGCATGCTTTTTAGTGAAGGGTATAAAGGTCTTTTATAAATGTGTTTTACGAAACTTATTACTTTTTATCCACTCACAGTTTTTATGTTTTTAATACCCTTCAGGTTGACATCGGATGTGGACTGTAGCAGAGACCGAGATATCACATACCTCATCCGGATCCTGGCATACTCTGATAGCCCGGGAGGACAAATGTTGGAAATTTCCCTTGTCTGACACGCCGTGTCAGACGGGATCAGGGGCGTTCCTCGTTAATCCCAGTGGGATTGGGGACGGGTCCTGACAAGGTAGGTACGGGGGTGAAATGATAAGACCCGTCCCTAACTTTACTTTGAAAATCGTGTCGGTTCTGCTCCCATTTAACAACTCTTGTCAGATAAGAAATTTTCCTGTTTTTATTCTTATTCTCATTTGATACGTAACCAAACAAAACTCACCTCTTGCGGGGTACCCGTCCACATCGAATCTCGTTAAAAGGGAACTACTATTTTTATATCGTCCAAAATTTAATCTTATTATTATTATTACAATTAATACCATTACAAGCAATTCATTAATCACAATAAATCATAATACTTTATGGACTGTATACATATACAGTACTTGTAATTTTGTAAAAACTACAATTCGTCATAATTCACTATTGAGTTCACTAATAACTATATTAGTCTTATATTTTTGTCATTAATGAATATTTATATAGGATCATACAATTAATTTAATAAAAGAGATAATAATAATTGAGTTCACTAATAACCATATTAGTCTTATATTTATATGGGATCATACAATTAATTTGATAAAAGACATATAATAAAAAAATTAAAGTTTATGCACACATATACCTTGCATATAGCCAAATTCTTCTTTCACAAGTTCCGTAGATTTTTCCATTCACCACAATTACCATTATCACTCATTAATGTCCAATATAACATTGTAATTTAATTCCTCTAATCCTAAATTAAATTTGAATTTTAAATATAATCATATTATATTGGACATCTAGAACTACACCCAAATGACATCAAATTAATTTGAAAATTGTACCATTAGATTAAGAATGCAAAATCAGGACATTTTTGTGTTGACCAAAGCCAGAGGCGGTGTCACATGCGCCCTCACGCACTGGCGAGGGCCTCTATGTGGGCTTCACGCGCGACTGTAGGTGCAGTCGCAAGGTCACTTGCCGCCTACCTCTAGCGGGTTTGAAACTCGGGTCGAGCGACTCGCGACCTTGACCTGATTGGAAACCACCCATTTCCTCATAGTTTTTCATGTTTCAATACTCCATGTTCATCTAATCAATCCCAGGAAGAGATCTACAGACTCAAAATAGGTAAAGACTTAAAAAAAATCGAAACTTGACTTAAAGCTTTTGGTCGTCCTTCAAACACACTGTTCTGATGTCTCCCACGTTCAAATTTCCATCATTTTTATCTCATAATGATCGTGAGAACTTACATACCATGTTTGGGTCCTTAGTTTCTAGCTGAAAGGTCTCGAAACATGGTGATGATCCACGGTCATGTCTTGAGCTTCTCGATCATGGAGTTTTTTTTTTCTTTTTCAAATCTCTGTTCTGATTCCTCTCCCTCAAAACTCTCCCTTTTTTTTCTCTGATTCCTCTCCCTTGCTCCTCTGTTTTCCTTTTTGTCTCATCTCCCTCTCATTTCTCTCTTCATTTCTCATTTTCTCTCTTTTTCAACCGCCATCCACCGAGCCCCCTTTAACACCCACTTACTCAGATATAGTAGAGGTAAGTCGGTGGGGAGAATGGGAGGGAAGGGGCCAGATCCCTCTAGACACATGTCACCATCACACATCATTTTACATGTGAAATTACCAAAATACCCCTTTCATGCCAAAATTACTAAAATGCCCCTATAATATTTAGACTCATAATGAATTTATCCAAACTCTATTTTCGACATACCGTCTGTCTACGTAGTCATGAATTCGAGACCTACGTACTGGCCCATACGAAACATCCACAAAGTGTCCTAGTCAAAAATTTAACATTTTGTCCTTATAGGGGCAAAACCTTCATTTCATTTTTTTCTTGAATTTTCGGGTTGTTACAACCTACCCCGCTTAAAAAAAATTCGTCCTCGAAATTTTAGAACCAACTAGTCTTATTTCTTTCCTCAAATTAGACAATTGAGTTGCTTAAAATTTTAATTACTTACCAATTCCTTCTTCTTACTAAATCATGACTTCATTTAGACACAAACAATTATGGAATTCCTTATAGTCTTAACTAATTCATATAAACAAACTTACTCTAGGCATCCTTCGAGTCATATTTAGGAGCGCAATAGTACTAAACATAATTTATATCCCATAAATCCATAACCATGCTCAATAAATTAATATCTCAAGTATTAACCACACCAGACAACGACACAAAGCGTAGGCCATCACCACAAACATCGTCTTCGTCAAATCTGTAAACAACACCAACACATCCTCCAGAAAAATATCCCCTGGAAAGAAGCCCAGGTCGACATTCGGGTTATTTCTGCACTACAGTAGGCATACCACTTGGGAAAGAATTCCAGCTCAACGTCTGAGTGAAAACTAACTCAGGAAAGGAGCCTTACTTGACGTCTGAGTTGTTATTAAATACCAGTCTCAGCAAAGGGGCCCAGCCCGACGTTTGAGACTAACCAACCACTATCTTCTCAGGAAATGAGCCTTAGTGACAGGACCTCACCCGAATACACAAGAATCGTACATTCAGTTCCTACCTCCGTTTGACAGAAATCCTGCCAGACAAGGGATACACAAACGTTCCTCTAGTTCATGTGTAACGACCCGTCTCAAATTCCGGGATTAGATTAGTGACTAATCAGGATTAATGAGGCTAATTCGTGATTAGTTGGGCAGAATCGGACGAACGATGCGAAATGAGCGTTTTCCCCTTGATGGTGGCAAAACGTTGACTTTTCGATCGGGCGGTCAAATGGACTTTGACCAATGATCGTGACATAGTTTGTGACGTCACGAGTTCATAGACAGGTGGCACGTTCAATTCCGACGTTCGAGGAGGAAGTTATGACATTCGGAAGTTTAGGGGCATTTAGGTAATTTTGGTTAAAAAGGGGCAAATGTTGACTTTTTGACCGAGAGGTCCGATAGCCGAGGGCCAAAGACCGTTACGTAGATGGGGACGATACGAATCCATAGACAGGCGGCACACTGAAATCAGACTTCGAACGGGAGAGTTATAGGTCACGGAAGTTCGGTTTCACTATGCACATACTTCAAGACGGGGCTGAGTTGGCAATATCTGATTGGGCAGATATTTTAGGTGGTCCTATGGATGAGTGAAAAGTGTCACTCATCCCATTGGCTAGTTCCTAAAAAGGTGGATCTACTTAATAAAATAATATTATAATTATTATTATATAATTAATTTATCCTACAATTAATCCTAACCATTCATCTAATTTCATCTTTAAATCCTCACCACTCATCTAATCATCTAATCCTCACTTCTCCCATCTGATCATCATCATCATCCCCATTCTTTGTTTTTCCTCCCCAAACCCGAAACCCCCTTTCCCACCATTTTCTTCATTTTCTTCCTAACACACACTCATACCACCATTCCCTAGGAGATAAATATGACCGTGAGGAGTGTGAGGGGCTGAGGAACCGGGGGATTAGACGGTGGACGGCGGAGAAGAACCCGTGAGGTCAGGATGACCCGTAGAGGTCGGATTGGCTCGGGAGAGCCTATGGCACGCAAATCGAGGCGGCAGCTCGGACGGTCTGTGAGTGGACCTTGTTTTATAAATTGGTGCGTGCATAAATGTTTATTATATGTTTTAAATACTTTTTTGTGATGCCATGAGTGCATTTGGATGTGTGGTTACGTATAGGCACGTATTTCGAGGTTTCTGCCCTATACGGTACCTATACGGGTTCGTACGTCTTTATTGGTCTGAATGAAATGGTTTTGGATTTCCAAAAGGATAATGAATGTGATTTTATGATGTTGATTTGAATGCTTGTGAATTATATGGTTTCACGTATTTCGAGGCGATTTACGTGCTTGCACGTAAATCGAGGTTTTCCGATTTTACACTGATTTTCCATTCTTGTGGTTTTGGATATGATTTCATGAAATGATTTTGGATTTGAAAAGATAATTCTCGGACTTGAGATCCATTTGATTTACGGAATCGGGCCGGAGGCCTAGTTGGTTTACGATTCGGACTTGAGGTCCAGTTTCTATGTGGATTCGGGCCTAGTGCCCAGTTATGTGTTACAAATGGTTTTTATGGTTCATGACGGTTTATGGGAACCGGCATGAACCCTTGAAATGGATTTACGGGTCATGACGGTTTATGGGAACCAGCATGAACCCATGAAAGGATTTTATGGATTATGACGGCTTATGAGGGGCCGGGCATGAATCCTTGAAAGGTTTCAAGAATGATTTCAAAAGGTTTTCATATTCCATCCTTTACTTATGATTGTCTCCTCCGGGGAGGGTCGTTGGCCTGGGTGGACCCCGGAGTAGTCACGGAGCACTGACTGAGTGGAGTCGCCCCCTAGTTGGGTTCCTTACTCTCAGGATGGGCATGGTTCGTTACCTCCAGGGAGGGTCATTGATCTACGGACGTTGACCTGGGTAGACCCTGGAGAGACTTGGGTTTGAGACCCCGGTTAGCACGTGCGTAGCTTTATTTTACCGTAACAGGTTCTGGATATGAAAATAATGGATAATAAACATGATTTCAATTGGTTTGGGAAATTGTGTTTTATGATGATAAATGGTTTTGGCCAGGAGCCCGTATGACTTATATTTACGGAATTTGGGGCTGGGACCCTAAATATGGATGTTTTAACATATGTGGTTTGAGTAAATGGTTTTACTATGCATGCATGCTTTTTAGTGGAGGGTATAAAGGTCTTTTATGGATATGTTTTATAAACTCTTTATTTTTGTCCACTCACAGTCTTTCTGTTTTTAATACCCTTCAGGTTGGATACGATGTGGAATGTAGCAGAGCCCGATATATCACATGCCTCATCCGGATCCTGGCGTACTCTGATAGCCCGGGAGGGCAAAGGTCAGAAATATCTCTTGTCTGACACTTCGTGTCAGACGGGAGCAGGGTCATCCCGCACTAATCCCCGGGGGATTGGGATGGGTCCTGTCAGCGTGGTATCAGAGCATAGGATTGCTTATCAGAGCGGGGTTGTCTCTATTCGAGCAACCACGGAGCTCTTGGAATGTACGCAGGTCGAGGATGTGATATCTCAAGTGGCTATAGTTCGTGATCAACCTGATAGCTAGGGTGCCGGTACGATAGTTAGTAGGATGGAATCATGGAATGTCTTGGTTCGGCACTTGATGCCGGGGTTGCCATAGTTCTGTCAGGGATGACAGTGTGGGACCCTATGGAAGGATGAACGTATTCGTACGTTAGCATTTTTATCGTGAGATGGTTAGTTGGGATCGTCTTTCACGATGTCGTAGGATCGGTTCCGACGACTGATTCGGTGTTGTGACCCTTAGATGGTCTTATTGGTTGAGTTAAATGGATTTATTGCTCCTGGTGGTTAGCAGTCGAGTTCGGGGAACTCTGGTTGAACTTATGGCAGTTGGCAGTCGAATTCGTGGAATCCTAGTTGGATTGACGATATGATTGGGTTGACGTCTTTACGATGTCAAGATCGCGGAGACGGTCAGATTGTGGATTGTACTGCAGTTGGTACCTTACAGTTGGGTTCTGGGGAACTCTAGGTATGATTGTGGAACCCTACCTTGGGTGTATGGTTCGGCAATGTGAGTTGACGAGTGATGTGACTTTGACGACTATTCGGATTTGGGTTCGTTAGTCGGTCTAGTCATGTCAGCTTGTGATGGAACTGCAATTCGCAGTCGAGGTTGTACTTATCGGTTAGACCTAGTTGGTTGTCGATCTACTTAGTTGTGGTTTGGTGCAACTAAGGTCATGAGCGACCTGGTAGACGACATTGGTTGAGTCGAGTTACGACTGGTTAGAGTTCGGTTGGATAGGTTACCAGGGTTGGTACTTGTCAATGGAATCCCTGAGTGGGATACAGAGTATTTGGTACGGGCGAGTGATTCCGTTGGATGCGGAGCCTCGATAGTGATACCTGGTAGTTAGGTCTGCATGAGTTTGTGGCAAGCGCTACTACCTAGTGTGGTCGTAGTTATGGTTGTTGGAAATCGGGGACGTTCAAGGGACGTTTCCTTTTCTCGTATGAGTTGTCAGGGCGACTGTACCCAAAGTTTTTAGGTACGACGGAGGTAGAGTTTCTCCAATTTGAGTAGAGGTATGGGATCGTCGCTCTGCATGAGCGGAGATCCAGGGTTGTCAGTTTTGCACATGGTGTGCTAGTGTTATTGTTGATGCTAGTGTGGACACTTTGTGCTGATGCTGACAGGTGATAGTGTTGATACTGGTACTAGTGCTGGTGCTGGTGCCGGTGATTGTGACGACGATGAGTCATGAGTCGGGATGTGACTCCATCGAGATACGTATATGTTCGGTATCTGTGGTTCGGGTGTGGATCACGGATAGTGATGGAGTGGATAGGATCCAACAGTAGTTTAGACGTGAGGATCGAGTGCTCTCATGCGGGATTAGTGACCAGTTGGTCAGACTCGATCTATCGTGGGGTTTAGCGACCAGTTGGTCAGAATTGGTCAGGATTGGTCAGATATGGTGGTATGTAGAGATTTGTCTGAGGAGTCTGTTGTGACTTTTCATTCGAGTGGTACATCAGATTAGGATGAATTGACATCCTTTTGGATGTACATATACGGTCGTAAATGGCATGTGTCCATAACCAGTCTAATGGGGACACGTGGTTGATGTCCGAGTATGTTGGTTCCGACATGGTTGGAGCTTCGGAATCGCGAAAGGTTACGATTGAGGTGACATGAGGAATGCGGGTTTTCCGCATTGGCAATGGGGATTTCGAAGTATTTTTGGGTGACTTCTCATATTCTACCATGATTGATGATGGTAGATGATGTTGATGATGTAGATGTTGTTGGTTGCCACTAGTACATTGGTCGTGTATTGGTTGGTGGACCCCGGATTTGTCTTGGGTCGTCAGGAGAGTTGGTTATTTCGGAGTTAAGTGAATGAGATTTCTCATTTTCTGCTAGTTGGCAGACGATGTTGGATTACGTGGCGTGGTGAGTGCAGCGAGTTTTGTTTGCATTCACGTAGGTGAATTTTGATGTCATTGTCTTGTATCATTCTTGATGTTTCCTAGGTGGAATGCCAAGGATTGATATGAGGTAATCAATGAGAACCCACAGTCTCGACGTGTCTCGTCGTTGAATGATCTATGTAGATGTGGGAAATGGTCTAGGACTTTGGACGTTGTGACGATCGGGGATCGTGACGTCTCTGGTCGGTTGACATAGTGATGGATCTGGATTGTGATCTTGATAATCTAGATAGCTGGAGAGTTTATCGCTCTTACTTAGATGTTTGAGTTGACGATGTTGAGACTGAACTTCTTTTCGAGGTAAATCCCGTATGGTATATTACTCAGGTGAGTAGTTTTCCGACGTAGTCGGATATGGTCAGCCTTAGAGATGTGTTGATATTGGGATTAGCTTCCCTATGAAGTCAATCAAATGTAATGTGTAATCGTTTGAACAGGTATCCGATAGATTCGGATATGGTGCGTCTTGGTAGACGTGAACGAGATTTCGGGTTTAGGAATCAGATTTCTGGATGACGATTCAGGATTTGATTTTGGAACTTGAAAAAGGATTTCTGGATTTGGGTTTTGGAATCGGATTCTGGGTGACGATTCAGGATTTGATTCTGGAGCTTGACGGTGGATTTCCTTTTATGGATTTGGGTTCGGAATGGTTATTCCAAATGCTAGCTTACGGAATAATGATTTCGGATTCGGATTTGGACATGGTTATGGATACAATTTTTGGGTTTGAATTCGGAATTTCTTACGAAATTGCGGATTCGGATTCAGATTTGGAAACGAATAATGGGTCGGAGTTCGATTTGTCTGATGCTGGATTGGACAAGTGAACTCCATAATTGAAACGTGATTGACTACAACCTAGGTGGTTGTAGGCTGATTAATGGGTAGTTGTATGTACCTTGTACGTTGTTTGAGGTACAATACTGGATAGGCTTGTGGTGTCTGGTAGCGGTATTTTGGATATACCAGTGGTACATTGGTGAACGTGTTGGTAGTCGGCTTAGTTCCGATACCATCGAATTTGTTGAAGTCGTGAACTGTACATTGGAGACTGTGCACTGGGTCATGGTTTTCTGATGGGTCTAGTTACACACAGGTCGAGTATTTTGTTGGTAAAAGTGTACTCAGATTGAGTGAGTTGGTGGTCGGTGTAACCACGGGTAAGTATAGTGTCAGTTTTCGACTGACGACTGTCAAGTGGTGACGGTTTATCAGAGGTGTCAGCGTGGATCATTGAGTGAGGTCTGATGACTCCCAATGGGAGCAGACGTCATGATAGTTAGTGATTGAGTAGGGAATCGTCTAGTTGTTTTGTCAACGACATGGTAGATTTGACAAGTGGTGTCAATTTGGAGCGTATGGCTACTGTCATTCGACGTGGTCGAGGGTAGTCGATGTAACGAGAGTGTTAGTGGTACGTCTGGCTGCAGACGAGTAAGCATTATTCTGGTTAGTTGGTGTACTAGTGTACACGTGTCATGAGATCGAATTGCTTCCACAAGGTAGATGTGGAATCAGAATAGTTGGAGTTTCGAAAACGAAACTAATTAAGGAGGGAAGAATGGTTAGATTTAGGTCGGTTGGAATTTCGAGGACGAAATTAATTAAGGAGGGAAGGTTGTAAGGACCCGTCCCAAATTCCGGGATTATATTAGTGACTAATCACGATTAGTGAGGCTAATTCGGGATTAGTTGGGTAAAATCGGACGAACGATGCGAAATGACCGTTTTGCCCCTGATGGTGGCAAAACGTTGACTTTTCGATCGGGCAGTCAAATGGACTTTCACCGATGACCGTGACGTAGTTTGTGACGTCACGGGTTCAAAGATAGGTGGGACGTTCAATTCCGACGTTCGAGGAGGAAGTTATGACGTTCGGAAGTTTAGGGGCATTTTGGTAATTTTGGTTAAAAAGGGGCAAATGTTGACTTTTTGACCGAGAGGTCCGATGGCCGAGGGCCAAAGACCGTTACGTAGATGGGGACGATACGAATCCATAGACAGGCGGCACACTGAAATCAGACTTCGAACGGGAGAGTTATGGGTCACGGAAGTTCGGTTTCACTATGCACGTACTTCGAGACGGGGCTGAGTTGGCAATATCTGATTGGGCAGATATTTTAGGTGGACCTATGGATGAGTGACAAGTGTCACTCATCCCATTGGCTAGTTCCTAAAAAGGTGGATCTACTTAATAAAATAATATTATAATTATTATTATATAATTAATCTATCCTACAATTAATCCTAACCATTCATCTAATTTCATCTTTAAATCCTCACCACTCATCTAATCATCTAATCCTCACTTCTCCTATCTGATCATCATCATCATCCCCATTCTTTGTTTTTCCTCCCCAAACCCGAAACCCCCTTCCCACCATTTTCTTCATTTTCTTCCTAACACACACTCATACCACCATTCCCTAGGAGATAAATATGACCGTGAGGAGTGTGAGGGGCTGAGGAACCGGGGGACTAGACGGTGGACGGCGGAGGAGAACCCGTGAGGTCAGGATGACCCGTAGAGGTCGGATTGGCTCGGGAGAGCCTATGGCACGCAAATCGAGGTGGCAGCTCGGACGGTCTGTGAGTGGACCTTGTTTTCTAAATTGGTGCATGCATAAATGTTTATTATATGTTTTAAATACTTTTTTGTGATGCCATGAGTGCATTTGGATGTGTGGTTACGTATAGGCACGTATTTCGAGGTTTCTGCCCTATACGGTACCTATACGGGTCCGTACGTCTTTATTGGTCTGAATGAAATGGTTTTGGATTTCCAAAAGCATAATGAATGTGATTTTATGATGTTGATTTGGATGCTTGTGAATTATATAGTTTCAAGTATTTCGAGGCGATTTACGTGCTTGCACGTAAATCGAGGTTTTCCGATTTTACACTGATTTTCCATTCTTGTGGTTTTGGATATGATTTCATGAAATGATTTTGGATTTGAAAAGGTAATTCTTGGACTTGAGGACCATTTGATTTACGGAATCGGGCCGGAAGCCCAGTTGGTTTACGATTCGGACTTGAGGTACAGTTTCTATGTGGATTCGGGCCTAGCGCCCAGTTATGTGTTACAAATGGTTTTTATGGTTAATGACAGTTTATGGGAACCGGCATGAACCCTTGAAATGGATTTACGGGTCATGACGGTTTATGGGAACCGGCATGAGCCCATGAAAGGCTTTTATGGATTATGACGGCTTATGAGGGGCCGGGCATGAATCCTTGAAAGGTTTCAAGAATGATTTCAAAAGGTTTTTCATATTCCATCCTTTATATATGATTGTCTCCTCCGGGGAGGGTCGTTGGCCTGGGTGGACCCCGGAGTAGTCACGGAGCACTAACTGAGTGGAGTCGCCCCCCAGTTGGGTTCCTTACTCTCAGGATGGGCATGGTTCGTTACCTCCATGGAGGGTCATTGATCTACGGACGTTGACCTGGGTAGACCCTGGAGAGACTTGGGTTTGAGACCCCGGTTAGCACGCGCGTAGCTTTATTTTACCGTGACAGGTTCTGGATATGAATATAATGGATAATAAACATGATTTAATTGGTTTGGGAAATTGTGTTTTATGATGATAAATGGTTTTGGCCAGGAGCCCGTATGACTTGTATTTACGGAATTTGGGGCTGAGACCCTAAATATGGATGTTTTAACATATGTGGTTTGAGTAAATGGTTTTACTATGCATGCATACTTTTTGGTGGAGGGTATAAAGGTTTTTTATGGATATGTTTTATAAACTCTTTATTTTTATCCACTCACAATCTTTCTATTTTTAATACCCTTCAGGTTTGATACGATGTGGACTGTAGCAGAGACCAGGATATCACATGCCTCCTCCGAATCCTGGCGTACTCTGATAGCCTGGGAGCAGGGTCATCCCGCACTAATCTCGGGGGGATTGGGATGGGTCCTGTCATCATGCCTCGACTTCTTAGTCCTGGAACATGAAATGTGGATTTGAAAGGTTATTTTAGATAACTAGTGAATGCTCAAATGTTGTATGCCTGAGCGAATTGTGAACAATCTCACACATCGAGCTTGGCCCTTTTCCCGAGAATGGCATTGTGGGGCGACTGCTCAGATGTCGAGCTGGGCTTTAGTACCTTAGTGGGTGGTTAGTTCGACTCAGATGTCAAGCTGGGCTCCTGTTCCCGAATGGTTTACACAAATATCCTAGGGAACTCGTTTGGATGATGTGTTGGTACTGTTTTTAGATTTGTCGTAGTTATGTTAGTGGCCTACGCGTAGTGTCGTTATGTTATATGGTTGGTATTTGGTTGTTGTGATGACCCAGATGATGCTTCATGCAATTCCCAGGAGATGATGTAATAATCTGGACGGTGCTTCGTGTAGTTCCCAAACGTGCCTGAATGGGGCTTCATGCATTTTTCGAGAGAATGTTATGATCAATGTACAAAACGGCGCTAGGTGCTTCCAGGGCGGCGAGTAGGGGCTTAGTGCCTAGGCAATTTTTTTTTGGGGAAAAATTCAATATATTAAAAATATAATAGTATTACTATAAATATATTCGCATTCGTAATATTACAGTGAGTACAAATATGTAATTAATTAATTATAATAAGCGTAAAATCCTAATAAATTAATAATTTATATAATGTTAGAGGTTATGGGCCTTGGGTTGGTCTTTAAACTTAATTGGACTTGTAAAACAGTGTGTTCAATAAGGTCATTCATAAAATGATATCACAGCCCATATTAGTGTGTCCATGATGCCCATTTGTAATAGGATATCACACCCATATTAGGAATATATTAGTGTGTTCAATTGGACCAAAAAGACTTTTTACCTTTCATTCTTCAACCTTTTGACTGTATAAAAAAAAGTTGTATCTTCGACTCTTCGTTATTAACAAAGAATACAGAGAGAACAAAGACGTCCTACTATCTCACATAACATGAACGAGAGATGAGAGACTTGAGAATCTTCCATCTTCAATTGCTCAATCTTCATCCTTCAAAAGAGTCCAGAGACTGAGAGAGAGAGCGAAGAGAAGAAGCCGAGACGGAGGATGAAGGCTTCCATCGTGAATGAGATGTAAGATATTGGAAGCTGCGAATCATGGTGGTAAATGGTAAGTGGTGAATCGAGTATTTATTTCAAAATTCATCGTCCATTGTCAAAATCAAACTTTGGATACTATTGGGTTCTGCAGATCGACATCGAAAGTGATGAATCAAGTCTTGATGTGAAATTTTGGGTTATGGGAATCGTGGATGATTTTTCTTCAAATTTTAAATTATGATTTTATTTCTATTTTGGGTTAGGTAATCTGAGTCTCGGCCTCGCAAATGTATTGTTTATGTTTGAACTTTGAATTTGATTTTTTGTTTTGAATTTATAATTATGAATTTATGAATGATATTGTGAACATAGGATAGTATGGATTTACAATTGAATTGGGTAATGTTGTGATTGTGAACATATGATATTTCAATTGAATTTGATGATTTAATCTGAATGTATGGGACTGATTGTAACGACCCGTCCCGAATTAACGGGATTAATTAAGAATTAATGACGGATTAGCAGGGCTAATAAGAGATTAGACGAGGATTAGTGAACGTTCGGGCGAAATGACGATTTTGCCCCAAGAATGGGAAAATCGTTGACTTTTCATTTGGACGGTCAAACGGACTTTGACCGATGACCGTAACGTAGTTCGTGACATCACGAGTTCATAGACAGGTGGAACGCTTGATTCCGACGTCTAAGGAAGAAGTTATGACGTTTGGAAGTTTAGGGGCATTTTGGTAATTTTGGGTAAAAGTGGTCAAAAGTTGACTTTTTGACCGGGAGGTCCGATGGTCGAGGGCCAAAGACTGTTACGTAGATCACGACGATACGAATTCGTAGACAAGCGGTACATCGAATTCGGACGTTCGTCGACGAAGTTACGGTTCACGGAAGTTCCGGGGGTACTATTCATAACGACACGTTTTACGAGACAAAAAGGGGAGTTTTGTCTCTAGTGGGACCAGATTTTGAGGCAACCAATGGATGAGTGACAAGTGTCACTCATCCACTGCCCACCAGCCCACATTCATGCATCCCCCTCCCTTATCTGTTTCATTCATCCAAACCATTCCCAAACCCTTAACCCGTGTAACCCATCCCCCACAAACATCCATCAAACCTCTCCAATGAGCATGGACCATGAAGGAAAGAGGAAGAGGAGACCAGAACGGAATGGATGGTGGCAAGATCGGGGGCCGCCGTGCACGGTGGCCGTGGACCCGCGAAGGTAAAAATTTTACCTTCAAAATTTCATTTTCGGGTTTAGGTGTTAGGGCTGAATTCTAGTGATTAGATGGGGTTTATTGAGGTTATAAGAGAGTGTAGAGGGCAGTTTGGACGGCGGTGAAGGGCTGTTCAGCCCCGGGGACGATCGGGAAAATTGAACCGTGGGATTCAATGTGAACGGGTCGGGTTTTGAAGGTTTTAGGAGTTTTGGTTGATTGGTTTACCTTCCTAGGATTAAAACATAAAGAATAGGATTGAAATGGAGGAAAACGAACGAGATTTGAGGGTTGTAGGAGCCTGCATCGGTCACGCCCGTCCAGTTGCAGGGGTTGTACCGGACCGGCCGGCCCGGACCGGCGGCTGGAGCTTGAAGACAATGAACAGTGCCCGGCGCGTGGGCTTGACGCGCAGGGGCTTCTCTGAGCACGTGAGGGCGCGTGGCCAGCATTTCGAGGAAGGTTCCAACATACGAACTCATCTATTCGATGTAACGAACATTTTGGGACTGGTCTCGTGTCAATCAGACATCGTTTCGATAGGTTTCGGGATGTCCGAAGGTTTAGGTTCGAGTTTAAAAATAGTTAGAAATTCCAAAAAATTATGGGGCTTTAGTGAGGGGTTATATAAGTAGTTAGTAACCCTCTAAATGATTTTGGACAGGTTCAGGAATCCCGGAGGTGACATTTGACACAAGAGGCGGTTATGGCACGCGTATTGAGGCGCGGCTTCGGACGGTCTGTGAGTGGACCCTTCTCTCGAAATTGATGCATGCATAAATGTTTTATAATTGTTTTAATGTATGTTTTGTGATGTCATGAGTGCATTTGTTTGTGGTAGCCTCGGATTTACGTATTTGCACGTATTTCGAGATTTCTAGTTTTATACGATGCATATACGTTCTAGGTTTTCAATGAGAGTTTAATAAATGGATTTCGGATTTAGAAATATGAAATCGGGCACGAGACCCATTTGATTTACAACTCTCGGACTGGGAGTCCATTTGATTTGACGGGGAATCGGACCTAGGGTCCATTTGTGTTATACGATCGGGCTGAGGGCCCAGTTGGTTTACAATTCGGGTTTGAGGCCCAGTTAGGTGTACTATCGGGCTTGAGGCCCCGTTGATTTATGATATCGGGCCTGACACCCATTTAGTTGAGATATCGGGCTTAGGGCCCTATTGGTTGTAAAATCGGACTTGAAGTCCTGTTGAGTTATGGTTCGGGCTTAGGGCCGAGTTATTCGTGTTATCGGGCTTGAGTCCCAGTTCAGTTTGTGAAACGGGAATTCGGGCATGAGACCCAGTTGAACTGAGGATTTAGGCCGAGGCCTGTGAAATGAATTTGAATCGGATTCGAGGAATCCCGTTGAGATGAATCGGGTTTGAGACCCAGTTGAAATGTATTTTGAGAAAGAAAGAAAGTATTTTGAAAATATATTGAACCCTCCATATGTTTATATGGTCTCCTCCAGCGTCGACCTGGAGAGTCACGATCCACATACCAGAGTGGGTATCCCCATAGGGATCCCGTTCCAGGAGTGGTGGTTACTAGATATGATGTGATCCCGGACCAGATTCCGGACAGATGTGTGGACTAGATCCAGAGAGAGAGAGTTCAGAGTAGATCCAGTGATTGAGCCTCCCAGATGGATATTCCTGGGAGAAGACTCGGAGTGAGACCCCGAGTAGTGTGCACACTAGTATAGATTTGACATCGTGACTATTTCGGGGACGTGTTCCCTAGGGGATGTGTGCCCCGAGTTGGCATCTTCTCGGAAGTGCCGCGGTGGGTTATACGTATGACTGTACGTATGAGATTTTATGGAAAAGTGATTTGAGGGCGGAGACCCTATGTTTTATGATTAGAAAATGATTTGGGGCGGAGACCCCCGTATTTGAAATTGTGAAAGTGTTTTGGGGCGGAGACCCCGTTTGTGATATTTTGAGAATGGTTTTGGGCTGAGATCCACTTGATGTGATTTGGGCTGAGTCCCTATTGATTTGACCTACGGGTTTTAGATTGCGATTTCGGGTCGAGGACCCAAATGGATTTATGGTTCATGTCGGTTTATGGGAACTGGGCATGAACCCTTGAATGATGTCAAGAATATGTTTGATCAATTGAATGATTTTATGAATGTTTTACTAAACGGTTTTCGAATGCATGCGTATGTATTTATGAAGGGCATAAATGTCTTTATGCGAAAAGGTTTTTAATGAAATGTTTAAATTGTCCACTCACAGTTTTCGCATTTTAATGCTCTTCAGGTTGATCGCGGATGCGGACTGTAGCAGAGACGAGACATCACTCCCCTCCTCCTACGATCCTGATGCACTCTGATAGCCCCAGCGAGGGCAGAGATGGAATTTTCCCTAGTCTGACACGTGGTGCCAGACGGGATCAGGCGGGTCCCACGTGAATCCCGGGGGATTTGGGTCCGGTCCTGACAAGTTGGTATCAGAGCGTGTTTTGCTCGTGGAGTACACGCAGGTCGAGGATATGATGTCTCTGAAGTCGTAACAGCCCGTCATCAACCTGGTAGTTAGGGTATTAGTACGAGGTTTCGGTAGAATCGAACCTTAGTTGGATGAGGTTTGTCAAGTGGTACGATCGTTTGAGGTTCGATTGGCATAAAATGCCTTGTGTTTCGAGGAAGTGGATCCTAAGTAGGATTAGAAATCGTGTGAAGGATAACGACTTAGAGCCATGGTGTTACCGGTAGACACAGTAGGACGACTTGAGAGTCGTAACCGCTCGACGGTTTGGACGTGTCAGATAGAGGAGGTCCGGATTAATGCCAGTGGTGGTCAGAGGTTAGGGTCGCCCAACACGATGACTCTGTACGACTACAGTCACGATAGTTAGGAATAGGAATGTGTAACTCTGGTTGGCGTAGTGATGCCATGTTTCGGTGTGTCGAATCCTTCCTGGATGACAACTTGCAGGGATGTCGACTCGCAGGAGATAACCGGAGTGGTTGTGGTGTGATACGATAGGATCCGTTTGCGCACGTAGTGCTTGTGTCGTGTTAGGCACGGAATATGGCTGGGTTCTTGTGGAGTCCAGCGGCTGAGAGCCATAGAGTTACGGGAGGATGAGATCCTCACAGTGTAGTTTTGGCTGGTTTAGTACCAGTATGGGAGTATGACGACTCTTCGGAGTCGAGATCGAGGGATTGGTCAGGATGGTAGAGCTGCAGTGGGCAGTCGGGTTTATGATAACCCTAGTAGGTGATTGATTGGCAAGTGACCAGGAGTGTGGAACCTGTGATCGGATCCCGAGGTGGACCGATCAGTGGATGTTGTGCGTCGAGAGGTTGGTACCGGCGGTGAGACTACCGTATGGATTGGGAGTCTCGACAGCAGAGTGTTTCTGAGTTTTTTCTGCACGAGGTTGTGACAGACGCTGCTATCGATGGACGTGATTGAGTCTTATCGAGTTGGATAGACTCAGGTTGCCGTGACGATTGTGACGATAGGATTCGTCAGTCGTGACGATGATACGAGGTGCGTGAGTGACTCACAGTATGAGCAGTGATTCTGGATTCGACTTGGTGACGGCTGAGTCCGATCGCAGAATGAAATGTTGACATTGGGTGTTGGCACACTTGCCACGCTCCAGTGAAGGTGGTTGTTATAAGTGGGACAGAGAGGATCCCGAGTGGCTCAGTGCGAGGTACGGGAGTACTTGGTATGGAGATTAGTTTCCCCTGTGTTGGAGATCAGTTTCCCCAGTAATGGAGACTAGTTCCCCCAGTGCTGTTAGATTGAGTCGCGAGGGTGTGCCCAGAAGTTGTAACATTGAAGTGAATTGTGAGATCCAGATACGAATAGATGGCTTAAGTGACGTCTTGTGACGTATGAGTCGATTTGTCCGTTTTGGTAGTACGCGACTCAAGGTTAAATGCAAGCGCGGTATTCACGGACGCGTGGATGGTGTCAGGTTGAGCTGAGGACTTGAGAGTCCATTGCATATTGGTTTTGGTTGACCACGGTTGACCATACCTCCTGAGTTGAGGACTTGGCGCTTGTTTGCCTGTAGGATGTGAGAATGTCCGCGTGATGAGTGAGCTCAGTGATTGGAAAAGGGACATGGTTCCAACGTGATTGGAACATCAGAATCAAGAGAAGTTGTGTTTGAGACGTTGAGAAGAGTGCTTGATTCCGTTTTGGTGATGTGTATTCTGAGGTCACCGATTGTGACTCCTTGGTAGACAGTGCTGAGTGCCAGAGGATGACATAGGATGAACTTGGACGTCATTCTCTTGGATTCTCCTGGATTTCGTTCCTAGGTGGGACGACGAGGAGTGATTTGACGGCTAGGAGTTCAAGAGGGTGTAAGAACCGAACACCTAGGCTGTAAGTCAATTTGATTGACGTGAAGAGTAGATGGTATATTAGCATCACAGGATGTAACGAGTAAATGTCTGAGGTGATGGATTGACGTTCGCTTAGTGCAGACAGTAGTATGTGGTTGGACGTTGCCAGAGTGCAGTCCTTGAGTAGGTCGGGGGCGCCCCGATGTTGTTGTGGTATAGGTGCATCGGAGTGTTGTGCACGTTCGATGATGGGATTGATCACGATCAATCGGTATGTCTAGTTGAGAGTGCCCGAGAGTTCGAGTACGTTGTAGTTTGGATAGAGTCCTAGATGGACATGAGTGGCGATCGGAATGGATCCGATAAGTGACATTTTGGAGACTCGAGGTGATACGAGATGTGATGCGAGGACTCGAGAACGAATAGAGATCAGAGTAGCGCAGCGAAGCGCGGTGGAGCCGGGAGTTTTTGGCTGGTCACAAAGGCATGACATGTTGCAGTAACGAATTGATAGGTATCCGATGAGTTCAGTTAGGTATGGATTGTTGGGACTCTAAGAAGAGTCAGTATGGGCATAGGTTTGATGATGACCTATGAGATGGGATTCGTGCCATTGTGATGGCAGGATCTGTAGGATGTTGTCCGATCAGATGCTGAGCAGGAAGCTAGCTTGGCTGTGATAGCCCTTAGTGGGATGCGTTTTCAGCGTGTCGACTGTTAGAGTGTTAGACTGAAAAGCCGTTTGGAGGTCAGTCAGGTGTTGATGACCTGTCAAGTGAGTGACAGGCGAAATCGACGAGTGTCGATATTTGGCCTCGAGAGAGACGTACGAGTAGACTTGTAGTTATCGGAAATGAATTGGAGCTTTGGTGGCTCTAGTAACAATGCGTACCGACGCGTACGAGGTGTGTGTCGGACGTGTAATGTTACATGGGTACCCTTGTGTGTGGGTGCAGCGATCCGAGTCGAGGGAACATCATTGGATTCCACAGTTTGGTTGTGGAATCGGGTCGATTTGAATTTCGAGGACGAAATTCCTTAAGGGGAGAAGTTTGTAACGACCCGTCCCGAATTAATGGGATTAATTAAGAATTAAGGACGGATTATCAAGGCTAATCAAAGATTAGACGAGGATTAGCGAACGTTCGGGCGAAATGACGATTTTGCCCCTAGAATGGGAAAATCTTTGACTTTTCATTCGGATGGTCAAACGGACTTTGACAGATGACCGTGATGTAGTTCGTGACGTCACGAGTTCATAGACAGGTGGCACGCTCGATTCCGACGTCCGAGGAAGAAGTTATGACGTTCGGAAGTTTAGGGGCATTTTGGTAATTTTGGGTAAAAGGGGTCAAAAGTTGACTTTTTGACCAGGAGGTCTGATGGCCGAGGGCCAAAGACTGTTACGTAGATCACGACGATATGAATCCGTAGACAGGCGGTACATCGAATTCGGACGTTCGTCGACGAAGTTACGGTTCACGGAAGTTCTGGGGGTACTATTCATAACGACACGTTTTACGAGACAAAAAGGGGAGTTTTGTCTCTAGTGGGACCAGATTTTGAGGCAACCAATGGATGAGTGACAAGTGTCACTCATCCACTGGCCACCAGCCCACATTCATGCATCCCCCTCCCTTATCTGTTTCATTCATCCAAACCATTCCCAAACCCTTAACCCATGTAACCCATCCCCCACAAACATCCATCAAACCTCTCCAATGAGCATGGACCATGAAGGAAAGAGGAAGAGGAGACCAGAACGGACTGGATGGTGGCAAGATCGGGGGCCGCCGTGCACGGTGGCCGTGGACCCGCGAAGGTAAAAATTTACCTTCAAAATTTCATTTTCGGGTTTTAGGTGTTAGGGCTGAATTCTAGTGATTAGATGGGGTTTATTGAGGTTATAAGAGAGTGTAGAGGGCGGTTTGGACGGCGGTGAAGGGCTGTTCAGCCCAAGGGACGATTGGGAAAATTGAACCGTGGGATTCAATGTGAACGGGTCGGGTTTGAAGGTTTTAGGAGTTTTGGTTGATTGGTTTAGCTTCCTAGGATTAAAACATAAAGAATAGGATTGAAATGGAGGAAAACGGACGAGATTTGAGGGTTGTAGGAGCCTAGACCGGTCCACGCCGGTCCAGTTACAGGGGTTGGACTGGACCGGCCGGCCCGGACCGGTGGCTGAGCTTGAAGACAATGAACAGTGCCCGGCGCGTGGGCTTCACGCGCAGGGGCTTCTCTGAGCACGTGAGGGCGCGTGTCCCACATTTCGAAGAAGGTTCCAACATACGAACTCATCTATTCGATGTAACGAACATTTTGGGACTGGTCTCGTGTCAATCGGACATCGTTTCGATAGGTTTCGGGATGTCCGAAGGTTTAGGTTCGAGTTTAAAAATAGTTAGAAATTCCGGAAAATTTCGGGGCTTTAGTGAAGGGTTATATAAGTAGTTAGTAACCCTCTAAATGATTTTGGACAGGTTCGGGAATCCAGAGGGGACGTTTGACCTGGGAGACGGTTATGGCATGCATATCGAGGCGCGGCTTCAGACGGTCTGTGAGTGGACCCTTCTCTCGAAATTAATGCATGCATAAATGTTTTATAATTGTTTTAATGTATGTTTTGTGATGCCATGAGTGCATTCATTTGTGGTAGCCTAGGATTTACGTATTTGCACGTATTTCGAGATTTCTGGTTTTATACAATGCATATACGTTCTAGGTTTTCAACGAGGGTTTAATAAATGGATTTCGGATTTAGAAATATGAAATCAGGCACGAGACCCATTTGATTTACAACTCTCGGACTGGGAGTCCATTTGATTTGACTAGGAATCGGACCTACGGTCCATTTGTGTTATACGATCGGGCTGAGGGCCCAGTTGGTTTACGATTCGGGGTTGAGACCCAGTTAGGTGTACTATCGGGCTTGAGGCCCCGTTGATTTATGATATCGGGCCTGAGACCCATTTAATTGAGATATCGGGCTTAGGGCCCTATTGGTTGTAAAATTGGACTTGAAGTCCTGTTGAGTTGTGGTTCGGGCTTAGGGCCGAGTTATTCGTGTTATCGGGCTGAGTCCCAGTCAGTTTGTGAAATGAGAATTCGGGCATGAGACCCAGTTGAACTGAGGATTTAGGACGAGGCCTGTGAAATGAATTTGAATCGGATTCGAGGAATCCCGTTGAGATGAATCGGGTTTGAGACCAAGTTGAAATGTATTTTGAGAAAGAAAGAAAGTATTTTGAAAATATATTGAACCCTCCATATGTTTATATGGTCTCCTCCAGCGTCGACCTGGAGAGTCACGATCCACATACCAGAGTGGGTATCCTCATAGGGATCCCGTTCCAGGAGTGGTGGTTACTGGATATGATGTGGTCCCGGACCAGATTCCGGAGAGATGTGTGAACTAGATCCAGAGAGAGAGCTCGGAGTAGATCCAGTGATTGAGCCTCCCAGATGGAGATTCCTGGGAGAAGACTCGGAGTGAGACCCCGAGTAGTGTGCACACTAGTATAGATTTGACATCGTGACTATTTCGGGGATGTGTTCCCTAGGGGCTGTGTGCCCCGAGTTGGCATCTTCCGAAAGTGCCGCGGATTGGTTATACATATGACGGTACGTATGAGATTTTATGGAAAAGTGATTTGAGGACGGAGACCCTATGTTTTATGATTAGAAAATGATTTGGGGCGGAGACCCCCGTATTTGAAATTGTGAAAGTGATTTGGGGCGGAGACCCCGTTTGTGATATTTTGAGAATGGTTTTGGGCTGAGACCCACTTGATGTGATTTGGGCTGAGTCCCTATTGATTTGACCTACGGGTTTTAGATTGTGATTTCGGGTCGAGGACCCAAATGGATTTATGGTTCATGTCGGTTTATGGAACTGGGCATGAACCCTTGAATGATGTCAAGAATATGTTTGATAAATTAAATGATTTTATGAATGTTTTACTAAACAGTTTTCGAATGCATGCGTATGTATTTATGAAGGGCATAAATGTCTTTATGTGAAAAGGTTTTTAATGAAATGTTTAAATTGTCCACTCACAGTTTCGCTTTTTAATGCCATTCAGGTTGATCGCGGATGCGGGCTGTAGCAGAGACAAGACATCACTCCCCTCCTCCTACGATCCTGATGCACTCTGATAGCCCCGACGAGGGCAGAGATGGAATTTTCCCTGGTCTGACACGTGGTGTCAGAAGGGATCAGGCGGGTCCCACATTAATCCTGGGGGATTTGGGACCGGTCCTAACACTGATTTTGATTCATATGGAATGGGTTTGATTCTGATTTGGTCATTTGGAATGGATTGCAAGATTTTTTTTATTTTTTTAATCTCCAAACCGCCCAACCCGCCGTGGCCACCCAGGCACTGCCTATCCCGCATAGGAGCCACGTCATTCGGCAACCATCTACAGCTACCTCATAGGCCTTTCGCGGCGGCACCCCTCCTCCTAGCGCCTAGGTGACCGCCTAGCCTGCCGTTTTGAACATTGGTTATGACTGTTTGGATGGTACTATGTGCAATTCCCAGACATGTCCGGATGACGCTTCATACAATTCCCAGACTAAACCTAGACGATGCTTTGTGCAGTGCCTATCCTTCCTCTATTATTCCCTTACTTTACTAACTTATTGTATATATTTATAGGTGAGATTGTGTATGGGAGAAAGGTTCTGGTGTGGTTGGCCGAAGAAGAGAAAATAGTGAGACAAAAGAAGGAAATTGAGAGATGAGGGGAAGAACCAGGAAGAATAGAAAGGGAAGGAAAAGGAAGAAAAGAGAACGAAAGAGGGAGAGAACGAAATGAGAGGACACCATGAAGAAACTGAGGAAGAACATTGAATAAAATGATGAAGGCCGTATGACCTCATATTGGATTTTGGTTCTAGACATGTTAAGGTGGGAACAAGCATTCCCATGTCGTTATGAGGATTTTGTGGCTAAGTAAGACTAGAAAGTAAAAAATTTGGACGTATGAAATTGTTCAAGATGAAGGACAAACTATGGCCAAATGTGTGGAGGATTAACTGTAAGGACCCAGACTTTCAACGAGGGTAAAATCGGAAAAATAAAATAAAATATATCGTTTTGCCCCTGAGAGTCAAATTTTGACTTTATGGTCAAATTTTGACAGGGGCTTTGCTTGGGCGTGAGGGCGCTTGGTAATTGTTCTAGATTTTTGTGCAACATGAAAGTTTGAGTATTCGATGTTACAAATCCAACAGTATAATTTTTGAGTCAATCAGACACCATTTCGAGGTAGTTTTGGTTGTCTGAAGGTTAGGGTTCGTTTTAAATACGTTTAAAAATCTCAAAAAATTATGGGATTAAAATAGGAGTTATTTGAGATGATTTGTGACCTTTAGATATGAATTTTGGCAAGAAGTGACATTCATAGGAATTTATGGAAGTGTGTGCAAAAGTGAATTCAACGATTTTGAGGTGTGTGAGTGGACTTTCTTTCCCTAAAATTTTATGCATGAATACTTACATTAGTTAAATGTTTTTAATGTGATTTTGATGATATTTAAGTAAATGGGATTTTATATGGATTTTCAATGATTTTATGAATATTTTTTTTATTATCTTATTATGCGTTTTTCGAGATTTTTGTAAAATATGTTTCAGATACTATTTTGATTGGGATTTTGAATGGAATATGGTTGGTGGCATGGAATAATGTGATTTTAGAATTATTATGATTTTCATATAATTTATGGACGGTTATGAAAGTAGCCTTAATGGCACGTTTTACGAGAAAATTGTGCTTAAATTATGTTTGGGGCTTAGGCCCGAGATTCTAATAATGGATTTCGATTTTGTGGTTTAAAATGTGATATGAGTATGTGTTATTGGTATTGGTGTTGTGATGATTGTTGGATGTTTCGTCTCAGACGTCGAGCCCGGGGCTCCGAATCCTGGGACAGGTATTATGTGTGGTTTTGCCTATGGGTTGTGATGTGGTTATATGTGGATATGTTTTAGTATTGGGATGAGTAGTCTCAAACGTCGATCGGGGCTCTGTATCCTGAGACTAGTGTGTGATGACAACTCAGACGTCGAGCCGGGGACTTTGTATCCTGAGTCGATTTACACTCAGATGTCGAGTCAGAGGCTCTGTATCCTGAGTGAGTATGTGATGGCATGCCTGTAGTGCACTTGTGATAGGATGACGGATATGATGATTGATGTTTTACCTTGTGATGTGTTAATTGATGTTGTGCATATGTATTAACGATGAGTTGACTATGTGTCAGTTCTGTGATGATCTTGGTTATGGATTGATATGATGGCTTGTGAGACTATGTTGTGATGACTCAGATGTCAGGTTGGGCTCTGAATCTCGAGTGATTTTGAGGTGTACTTGTTAGTGGGGCAGTAGTTTCATGTGTGACATTGTGATGACAGTGCGTTGATTCGTTGTGATTGATATGCTATATTCTTCTAGGGATGCTTATATCAATTTATCGACATTTTAGATGATTTAATGACTTTTGAATTGAGCATTATTTTCACGTATTTCGAGATGATAAATTGGATTTCCTTTAAATCGAAAAGTACGATTTTGGAATGGATTTTCTTGTATGCATGCATAGTTTTAGACAACGGAGGGTAAATATCGATTATTTTCGAATGAGGTTTTTAACTATTTCTTTTGTCCACTCACATGTTTTCTTGATTTTGTGACTTTCCAGGGGCACAGAACTGAAATCGAGGGTCAAGAGGCGGAGGTATGAACTAGTGAGATTTTAGTGAATCCCTTGTCTAAAACGTTATTGGTTTTTTGGTGTCACATGTTAGAAGGAAGTAGGGTCCGGGTATGCCTTATGGGGTGTATTCAGGGTTGGGTCCTGTCATTAACCAACTAATCTAGTAAGTTTTCTTCGTTTTTATTTCATATATCTTCTCTTTGGCCTGAATAGACAAACTTTGATGATTGGATCGTCAAAAATGGATGATCATCGACTGAGATATAGCCGGGTTGGAATCGCAGGTTACCGACTCGACTTGAAGGAATCAGGTCAACCCGGTTCCAAGTTGAATGTAACGACACGTCCGGAATTCCGGGATTAGATTAGTGACTAATAAAGGATTAGTGAGAGTAATCGGTGATTAGTTGAGTGAAATCAGACGGACGATGTAAAATGATCGTTTTATCCTTGATCTTGGGTAAAACGTTGACTTTTGACTCGGGGAGTCAAACGTACGAGGACCGATGACCGTGACGTAGATCAGGACACGTCGAAATCAGACGTTCGACGGGGAAAGTTATGGTTCACGGAAGTTCAGGGAAACTATTACACGATTTACAAGACAGATTACTTTTGTACTCTTATGGGCCCATATAATTAATTCAGGCCCAATGGATGAGTGACAAGTGTCACTCATCCCATTGGTCCTTAAACCCAAATTGTGGATCTCATTCTTGATTGGTGAGTTTTTGGATTAAAATAATATTATTTTTATTATTTTATAATTCCCATTCCTCTCATCTCTTAATCCTCACCGTCCATCCCTATCTCTTCCTCTCATCTCCACCCTTCATTTCAATCATCTTTCATCATCTGACTCTCATCACCAAACTTCACCATCTTTCTTTGTTTTTCTTCAAAACCCGAACAACCATTCCTCTACAGCCCCTCCAAACCTCATTAGTTGTACTTGGTATGTGAATGGGAATGTGAGAAATAAAAGAGACGACGATGTTGAGGCCATCGGGGAGGACCGTCGTGGACGGTGGCAAAGGCCCAAAGACAAAACCCGTGAGGTACGTTTCCACTTCAAAATCCAAGGTTAGGTTTTAGGGTGTTTTGATCTGTTGGATGGTCTGGGCTATGATCTAGGGACCAAGACGAAGATAGGGGACTCGTTTTCGAAATGAATGGTGGCCGGAGTCGTCGACAATAGGAGGATGCAGGGGCCGTCGCCATTCTTCAGTCATGGAGGTATGGTTTTGACTTGTTTTTGTGAGTTTGCAAGCATAGATGGATAGGAACTGGTTAGAAGAACCTATAGGGATTAAAATGGAGGAAAACGGTTCAAATATAGGTGAGGAATGGCGTTGAACCGTGAATGTCGGTTCAGTTGGATCGGGGCCGGTCTGAACTAGTCTGGACCGAGTTCAGCGAGAAGTAGGGGATAAACAGTGCTGGGCGCATGGCTTTTACGCGCAGCCCCTTTGGGTGGTGCGTGGGGGCGCCTGAGGGGTCGTTTGGGGATGAATTCAACATGTGAATTAATTTATTCGATGTAACGAACATTTTGGGACTGGTTTCGTGTCGATCGGACATCATCTCGATATAGTTCGCGGTGTCTGAACGTTTAGGATCGAGTTTTAAAAAAGTTAAAAATTCGAGAAAATTACGGGGCTTCCATGAGAGGTTAATGAGGTAGTTAGTAACCCTCTAGTATGATTTGTACAGGTTTGGGAGTTCCGGTGACAGTGATTAGCCAGGGGAGGCTTACGACACACAAATCGAGGTGGCAGCGTAGGACGGTCTGTGAGTGGACCTTGATTTCTAAACTGTGATGCGTGCATAAATGTTTTATATGTTTTACATATGTGTTTCTATGATGATGATTTGGATATTGGTGATTTACATGATTTCACGTACTTCGAGGCGATTTACGTGAGGTTTACGGTTTTGCACTGATTATACGTGCTTATGGTTTCGAAAATGGTTTAATGAAATGGTTTTGGATCTGAAAAGGTAAACTCGGGCATGAGACACATTTGTTTTGGAAACCCTCAGACTCGAAGTCCATTTTAGTCACTTTATCGGGCTAGAGGCCCAATTAGTTCGTGAATTGATATCAGACTTGGAAATATGGAATCGGGCATGAGGCCAATTTGATTTACGAGCTCTCGAACTTGGAGTCCATTTGATTTAATAAGGAATCGGGTCGGAGGCCCAGTTGGTTTGCGAATCGGGCTTGAGGCCTAGTTGATTTACGAAGTCGGGCTCGAGGCCCAGTTGATTTACCTAATCAGGCTTGAGGCCCAGTTAGTTTACATGATCGGGCTTGAGGCCCAATTGGTTATGATATCGGGCTTGAGTCCCATTTATGATTTATAAATGTGATTTCGGATTCGGAGACCCTAAATGGATTTGGATTTGGAAAGGATGGATTTCTAGTTTCATGACGATTTATGAGTACCAGGCATGGACCTTTGAAAGGTTTTGAGAATGATTTCAAAATGGTTTTTCATATACCATCCTTATATATTTATGGATTGTCTCCTCCGGGGAGGGTCGTTGGCCTGGGTGGACCCCGGAGTAGTCACGGAGCACTAACTGAGTGGAGTCGCCCCCATTGGGTACCTTACTCTCAGGAAGGTTATTATGGATTATAACCCCCAGGGAGGGTCATTGATCTGCGGACATTTAGCTGGGTGGACCCTGTGGAGACTTGGGATTTGAGACTCCGGGTAGCACGCGCTTAGCTTTAGAAACCGTGACAGGATTGGTTATATGATATATGGTAAACATGATTATTGGATTTCAGAAATAGTATTTCCGTGTTTTATGGATTTGGGCAGTGACTCACGTGGATCATGTTTACGAATTTTCGTATCTCTATGGTTTTAGGCTGAGTTTCCACACATGGATTTGTGTAAATGGTTTTGGACAGGGGCCCGTATAACTTGGAGTTACGGAACTTGGGGCTGAGACCCTAATAATTGGTTATTTGAATAAATGATTTTTTTATGCATGCATGTTTTTTTAGTGAAGGGTATAAAGATCTTTTATGAAATGTATTTTATTAAACTATTGCTTTTTGTCCACTCACAGTTTTTTCTGGTTTTAATGCCCTTCAGGTTGATCATGGATGCAGACTGTAGCAGAGACCGAGACATCACACTTCTCCACCGGATCCTGTCGCGCTCTGGAAGCCGGTCGGGCTGAAGGTTTGAAATTATCCCTTGTCTGACACTTCGTGTCAAGCGGGATCATGACATATCCCGTATTAATCCCGGGGGGATTGAGATGGGTCGTGTCATTGAAGGAGATCTATAGTGGCACGTGGCCACCACATGCAGGGAATAAGGGCGTGTACCGAAGAATCTCGGTCTCTGACTAACACGACTTTTGTTCTATATAATTTTATGAACATAATGGTATAAATTTTGAGTTTATTGGACTTCAAATTGAGACAGTTTGATTACTCAAAAGTGTTATGTGTTGTTTAATATTCTAAAATAAAATCTTGAAATTTTTGGAAAATAAGTATAAGGTTATATTTGGTCTTTAATGGATTATAATGTTGTTTTATGGCGAACTAGGAAATATGTAAAAAGGGTTGCATTAAGCCTTAAGGTTGAAAGGATTGGTATGTGTAATTGTGTTGAATTTTAATGAGCATGATAAGTGGTATATTTTGTGAAGAAACTAAGGAGGTTCGGTTGTGTGTGATATATAAATATGTGAATATACTTCTCATGTTTATTGATACATTTGTTACATGATTTTATATAGGTTCAATGTGGGTTTTGGCTTTGAGTACTATAAGTGAGTAATTTACACGTAGATTACTTTCATATTCATATTGTAATTATTTGATTTTGTTGTTATAATTAACACGTTACTGGATAAGTTAGTGAATGAGATTTGAAACGAATTTTATCTGAAAAATTCCTCGCCTTGATGGGTATAGTGAGTTGGATGTGGGCGGTATTCCATAAGAGAAGGATCATGTTGGCAATATAACGAATGAGAACAATAACAAAAATAGAAAATCCCTTGTCTGACAAAAGTTGTCAGGCGGGAGTAGGACCGTTTCAAAATTCGATTAAATTTTGGAACGGGTCCTATCAACTTGGTATCAGAGCGAGGGATAATTGTTGTGAAAAGGGGATGAAAATAGTTGCAGACCCGTTACACGATGATTCGTATGGGTTTTTGACTTAATAGTTGTTATATATAAGACGAGTAGATGAGTACGACATAGTTATGGGATTCTAAATAGCTTTGAAAGTGTGTAAGGTTTAGTGTGATTATTGATTGTTGTGGATTGGTATGTTTGTGTATGGGCTGATTACAGATATGGTTTTGAGTTAAAAATATTGGATAGGGACTCGGATATGGGTCAAGATTGTGGATTAGGACTCGGAAAAAGTCTGACGTAAGGATTAAGGCTCGAGAAGGAGCAAAAAAGTATGATTACTGGTTTTAGTCTTGGATATGGAATGAGAGCTCGAAAAAGACTTAAGATAGTATGAGCTCAATAAGTTAGTGTTAAGGTGGAAGTCATATGGAATGTGGCCACTAAAAAGATTGTGTGGTGATTTAGGACTCGAATATCCGGACATTCGAATAGGAGTTGGACACAACTTCGGATATTGGATTAAATTTAATGGTTTAAAGTTCGAGGAAGATTTTGTTTTTAAGGAGGGTTGGTTGTAACAGCTCGAAATTTTGAAAAAGTAAATTTGAAGAAATTAAAGAAAAATGACAATTTTTCCCTTGTGTGGTCAAAAGTTGACTCTTTACACGGATTATTGCTTGAGCTTTTCGTGGAGTACCATTGCGTACATCTCAAAATCCTAAATTCGTAGACAGGTGGCACACCATAATCAGAGGTTGGATGATTTCATTACGAGTCTAAAAAGATCAGGGGCATTTTGGTAATTATAGAACAAAGGGTATTTTGGTCTTTTCATAATGAGATATTGTATGAAATGGACACGTGTCCAGATTTTTTTCCCTCTCTTATCTTCTCGGTCATTGTTCACCGACTTTGTATTTGATCAAATATATATATATATATATATATATATATATATATATATGTGTGTGTGTGTGTGTGTGTGTGTGTGTATGTGTGTGTGTATTTATGGTTGTACACGGTGTAGTGTGTGGGTATAGCTGTTAAGAAAGGAAGGTGAGAAAACAGAGAGAAAGTGAGGGAAAGAGAGAGAGAAAGGCGAAATAATGAAAACATAAAGGAGAACACCATGCATAATTACCAAATTACCAAATTTGAGATTGGAAACAAGAATAGTTTTGTTTCAAATTTCGATGACGAATTTTTTTTAAAGGGGGTAGGTTAAAACAACTCGGATATTGGAGAAAGTAAAAGTCATAATTTTTCTCCTTTAAGGTCAAAATGTTGACTTTTAAACCTGAATACGTTTTGGACAATCTGAGAAGACCACAAGTATAAAGTTTGTCCTGAGTTTATTAGTATAAAGTTTGGAATAATTGAACGTCAATTGGATTTATTTCCTAATTTTGATGTCTTATGTTTTATATTTAAATTGAAATTTAACATGGGAAAATTATGGGAGTATAGCAGTAAAGTTAAACTTGTTATTAGTGATCTAAGTATGGACAGGTTGATAAGTAGAAGATTTACAAGAGAATATGGAAATTTTCAATGAATAATTAGAGGTTTATTATAGAATTTGGTCATGAAAAATTAGAGAACATGATTACAATAGTTCTTTGGACATAAACAAGTTATAATGGTAGTCATGAATGGGAAATTCACTTTTTGGTAAGAACTAAAGCAATTTGGTTATGTGCTTAATTTGTATGTAAGATACATGAATGGATTTGATTTTTGTATCAAGTGTTTGTTTTTATAGTTTCACGATATAGTGATATTATGATATAAAGACTTGTTTAATTTCTTTAAGGAAATATTGTAAAATAGATATGAAAAGTTAGAGTTATGTATAAATAACTAAATTAAAATTTGGAAGATGCTAATTTGGATTAGTAAGTACGACCACTTGATGAGGTTAGTGGACTGGACGTGGGCGGTAACCTCGCAATGACGAACTAGGTTGGTTAATTGAATAAGATATAGACATGGTTAAAAGTTAGTAATATCCCTTATTTGACAATAGCTACTAGATGGGAACAAGACCAGCCTGATTTTCATGGAAATTAGGGACGGGTTCTGTCAACTTGGTTGAGCTTGATTACTGATTGATAAAATTCGAGTTACGTTGGTAACTTAGAATGTGCTCAATGTGAAATTGCTTAAGTAAATTAATAGTATGTGGGATCTCAGATTGCTTATGTTTAGGATGAATTACAATCCAGTCAGACGAGTGGGCTGAATCGACAAGTGCATCCTATCAAGTAGTTCACGAGCGTCGAATAAAATTTGTGTACCTGAAGGTCATGCGGCATCGATGGGATGAATGAGCATCCACCTCGTGGGTTCTAGTAAGTAGGTTATGGCTGGCTGCTGATCGGCATTGGCAGCGGGTGCTCACTCAGTAGATGCTCATTGCTCCTTCTGTTCTTCCTGTATGGGCTGGAGAATAGCAAGCATGTTGTGATCTTGTTCTTCCCATACATGATTTCTGCTCTCGTTAGCAACATTACTTTTTCTGATTTCGGCCATCTCTGTACAGAGGGTCCTCGGTATTTCGAGCATGGCCTTAGAAAGCATGTCGGTTTTGGTTTTATTGGGATCTCATGGGGAGTGTTGTTGAGCTCACGATCATCTTGCTCGGCAGACATCTGAATCGGCAGGTAGACGAAGTTGAGGTATGTGAGCTAGTGGGAGGACTTACCAAGTATTCCCTAAGACGACGTCAAATGTTTGATCCGAATCTGGACCTAACATGATGAGACCTACTCGGTGGTGCTGGTTCAAATCCAGTTTAAACTTGCCGAGTGACCTGCGAGGTTAATAGGAAATACTAGACACCGGTAGAGCCTAAGAGACTTCGATACTTAAGTCAGTCAGTGTAATGGTGAACCAATATGCAGATTACAACACAAAGATTGAAGAGTAAAGTGTGTGTTTAGAGAGAGAAGTAGATGAGAGATAGTAACTTTATGAAAGGGTTTGAGGGTATTTATAGGAGCAATGAATGTGATTGTTGAACACTAATAAAGTATGTTTCAAGTTACATTAAGATATGTTGCCACGTGTCCTGCAAATTTGGGATGTGTACCAGGTGGCAATGAATCTCCTGGCATGTCAGGAAGTTGCTACTGTCAGCGAGCTGATCGGACCAAGGGTAACGATCGTATCAGCCAAGTAAGCTCGCCAAACGGCTGAGACTTGGGCTTTGTTAGGCGTCTGTTATTTGTCCTGGGATGCATGTCGAGTGGTATGATCGGCATTGCCTATCGAGTGACGAGATCAGCACTGCTTGCCGAGTGGAGAGCCTGACATTGGCTCCTGAATACCGAGCCTATTGATCGAATAGCAGCGAACCATGTGTTTGTGGTGGTGCTGCTCATATAGAGCCTGATTGGTTAACATGGTATCAACACAGTGTAATTGAGATGAAAGCATTTAGATTACAACTTACAACCCAAGTATAAAAGCTAAATGATGAGATATATCAATACGCCGTTTTTTTCTCCCCGATAGATCGAATATTAGAAAGCCTTTTTGCAAAACGTCTCTGTGGTTTCTATTAATTCTTCTTTGTCTCTGCGTGTTCTCTGCTGCAGTTCAACAAAAAGCTATTTTTCTTCTTCTCAGTTACTGATGTAAGCCAAGATCCAACAACTAATAAAAATTAATATAAAGTGTATAAATTACAGTAGCTCGTATAGGATTCCATGGAAACTCTCTCCAATTAAATTAAACCTCTCTCATGCTCCTTTTTTATATATATGTTTACCAAAAGCATCTCCAACAAGTATTGTTGAAATAATAAATTTTCAACTACATAAAATAAAATGATTTCAAATTAAACATAAGTAATATCATTGTAGCAATATATATTATAAGGTACATAATTCTGCATAATATATAATATATACATATATCTACCATCCTATCCCATTATGAAGATGATGAGCTGCCAAATCTCTGCTTCCATTGATCCCATTGATCCCATCTCCACTCAAAGTGTATGCCCCAGCGCTCACAAAGTTGTAATTCGGAGTCATCGCTTGTTGTTGCTGTTGCTGCTGTTGTTGTTGTCCCCCAATTGAATAGAAGCCACCATTGAAATTGGAATTTGACATAGAGATATTATTATTAGCATTCAAATCATTATTAGAAACATGCTGCAGATGATTGTTATCGATGATGCTTGTCTGGTGTTGTTGTTGAGGGTTGTCTTCTTGTCTGGCCATGGGGTTCTTCTCCCCCTCGGTCTCCCTATACTTGTTTAAATACCCTTTCAGGGGTCCCACATAATTCTCAAACCCTAGAGTTGTCATGGCCCAAAGAAGGTCATCTCCATTGATAGTCTTTCTCTTCTCCCTCTGGCACTTGTCTGACGCTTCGCCTGTGATGAAACTTATGAATTCAGACACACATTCTTGGACGGTTTCTTTGGCTTCCTTGGAAATCTTGGCATTTGCAGGCAGAGACTTCTTCATGATACGGCTCACGTTAGCAATGGGGAGGAACCGGTCAGCTTGCTCTTTGGAAGAAGTGTCTGAAACATTCCCAGACGGCGGGCTTCCAACCGGGCTCCCAATTTGGTTTCTTTTTTCACTCATCATAGATATCGTTGTTGTCCGGAAACTGAAAATAAGCAAGTATAGATCGATCTTTCTTTGTGTTTTTTTTTTTTTTTCTCTCTCTCTCTCTCTCTCTCTCTCTCTTTTCTTGTGGTATGTGTTTGTTGTGGAATCTAAGGAAAGAACTTGGGAGGGTTTTTAAAGCTAACGTAAGTGTGGGAAAGAAGCAACGGGGATTAATATGTTCATTATTATTTTTGAAACAGAGGAAAAGAGAAAAAGGAGTGAAAAGGCGGTTTGATGTGGACAAAAAAGAAAAACAAACACTAGCTTGTGAATTAGAACAAACTGCAAAAGGATGGTGTGGGAGGGTGTGGAATCTTTGGAGGAGGAAGAAAAAGTATTTATGTGGTGTTAAATAAGAACCTAAGAAAATCAATAATGAATTGATACTTTATGACCTTTTCTCTTCTGATATGGAAGTTCCATGGGACCAAGCACAGGAATTAGAGTAATTTTCGTGACTTCCTGGGATGTTGGTCATAATGTCACGTATTTTTATCATTCTAACTATATTATAATAAATAAAATGTGTTACCAGGTGCAATTTGGCGGTTTCCATTTGTGGGGTTGACTATAATTTAAAATTCATAAACCGAATAATGACAATGAAATATATAATTTGAGCCTGCATAGGAGACCACAGATTTGTTTGAACATGTCCAATATGGCCGCTGCAATTTATTAATAATATTCACTACAAGAAAAGTTCAGGGTGCGATGAGATTTTTCATGACGGAGGGAATATTCGACCAATCTCGCTCTGACGAAGCGAAAAAAAAAAATTGATCTTACCTGACGAATTTTAATCTTACCCGACGAATTGTTATCTTACCAAAGGATTATTTTCGGGTGATATAACTGTTGCCCGACAAATCTATCTTACTTCGTTGTAAAAGCCTTTAGCCCGACAACTATTAGGCGACGACTTGTTATGCGACAAATTTTATTATTACCCGACAAATTTGTATTTGTCGAGTTAAGCTTTTTTTCTTGTAGTGATTACTTATGCTATTTTGTAATTTCTTCTAGTCACGCTACCTATTGAACAAATTAAGAATATATATATAATGCTAGTGTCTGTTGCACCACGAATCTGCCCTAGCTTTAGCTTCGTCGTTTAGCCAATCCGTATACAGAAACATCGACGCGAGTCTTGTATAGTAGACGACTGGTGGTAGTAGTAGTCGACACACCCCATTTCTTCTGAAATTGTAAGATCTTTGGAGCAAGAAGAAAGAGTTTATTTCTGACTTCTCTATTTTTTTTTTAAGAATACTGAGTCGGGCTCTTCTCCTACCCGTATAGAATAGAACAAGTTGAGCCAAATCTTCTTCATGTAAAACCTATTTTATTTAGATCGGGAAAATCATACGGTTTTTTGAAACCATGTGCTATGGCTCGAATCCATAGTCAATCCTATTTCCGATAGGAACAGTCAAGAATTAAAATATCGATATCAACAGACATATCGCTAGTCAAATTTATGGATATCTCGTCCCAAATATCGATATCGATATCGTTTATGGTCAACAAAAATAATGGAAATTCGGTCTAAAAATTGGAAATTTGGAATGAAATTTTCCTGTCTATAATAGGCAGCTTGTTAAGAAAGCATGCATGGATCCCACATATTTTCCGGTCTTGAATAATGTTTGCAGAGATATTTTATTGATCACATTAAACTTTTATTTGATCTATTTTATGCCAGAGGACGATTGTGATAAGTTGCCATATTTTGTGATGGAGGACTTGGTCTTGGTCGGATTCTTAATTTTTTTTTGTACGGCTTAGAAAGAGGACTTGGCTTAGCACCTTCGATCTACCGATTCTCTCTATCACATCTATACTCCTAATGACCTAAACTCACTATCATCTGCCTGCCACTCGCCATATATAATATCTCGATCTACAGATCAGCCCATGTGTCAAAACTTGAATATATACCCTTATCTTCATGAGTTAAACTAGCCCCGTGGTACTTGTACGTACCAGAAGAAATAGTATTCGGATTCATAATCACTTCACACTTGTTGTAAGTGACCAAATTTACATGCTAATAAACGAGAAAAGTTTAAATTTAAAGTCGATCACTTATTTTTAAGGAAGAATTTAATTTTCATTGAAGGAACTTGGAAGGAATTAGAAACAGATGTATTGAGTCGGTAATCTTGTCATAATCACGTCAGAGATTACTAAGTAAAAAAAAAATACTACATATAAATAAAAAATTACAATAGAAGTAAATTAGCCTCCAAAAAATTCATATCATTTCCATAAATGTGTGATAAATTATATGATAATAAATAACGTGTTATAATAACATAAGAATGAAATAAATAATAACATTAAAAAATAATTTGACATATATTTAAATTTTACTTTAACATTGTACGTACATTATTTAATTATCTTGTTGTCAATCAACTAATCATATTTCTATTTTTTTTAAACATGATTTATAATATTAGGAGGGGAGAATTTTGGAATTTTTACATACAATATGTCATCGGAGTTCAAATTTGAGATTAATTATCTACAAGTCAACTGAATTAGACTCACAAGAATACATATCCTATAGCTGGGTACAATCAAAATCAAAATCCAAATCCTTAAATAAGAACTGAAGTGAGACATGAATGAATAAATAAATAAATAAAATAAAATTAAAACCGTTTTGATCAGGCCGGCTTTCGACAAATGGCTTATTAAGCCACTGCCTCTCTACCTGTTCATCCCTCCTCTAAGCAATTCTGGACCTGTCTTATTCCTGCTGACTTTCTCACTTGCAGTCCCGCTAATCAACAAAATATAAAACACATAAGTCTAATTTGATTTCAGTTTTTAGATGGATTGATAACTTTGACCAAGAAACACAAAAGAGGGAAAGAAAAAAAAAACAAAACGATTTATAAATGTAGAAAACTTGATTATTAATGGGATAAATCACATAAAAATCTACGGACTATAAGGGTCACCACAAACTTAAATTTGAATTATGAAAATTTTATTTAGATACCCAAGTTATATGACCAATAAAAAATTATTACCACCGTTAAGTTTTCCATCCAAATTACCGTTGAAAGTACACGTGAGCCTTTTCAATCCAATCCGCTCATGATTTTCTAAAATTAAAAGGGCAATTTAGACATGTCACTTTTATCCCCATTTCCTTTCTTCTCTTTTTCTTCTTTCCTAATTCCAAAAGGCATTTTCATCATCTTCATCAATCATCATTATTGTTTGATCTAAAACTGGACCTAACGTGATGAGATCCGCTGGGGGTGCTGGTTCACTTTTTGCTTATGCCTGCCGAGTGACCTGCGATGCAAAGAGAGAAAGCACTAGACATCGGTGGGGTGCCGATCTAAGAGACTTTGATGCTTAAGTCAGCAAGCTGGATGGAGATCTGATAGACAAATCACAACACAAAGACAGAAGAGTCAGGGTTGTGTGTGTTTAGAGAGAGAAGTAGATGAGAGAGAGTGAGTACCTTTATGAAAGGATTTTGGGGGGTATTTATAGGAGCAATGAATGTGGTGGTTGAACACTGTTGAAGTAGGGTCAAACTACCTTAGGAGATGTTGACATGTGTCTCACCGATTTGAGATGTGTGCTAGGTGGTAATAGATGTCCTGTCATGTCAGAGAGTTGGTATTGACAGCTAGCTGATCGGACAAGGGGTGCCGATTGTACATGCCGAGTACGCTTGCCGAATAACCGAGACTTAGACCTTGTCATGCATCTATTGTTTGTCATTATCTGTCGAGTGACATAGTGGCATTGCTTGCAGAGTAACTGTACATGTCGAGTACCACTTAGGGCTGCCGTTTAACAAGGTTGTCGATCGCCTAGCAACTAATTGTGTGCTTGTGGCATTGCTTGTGGCCTAGCCATGTTAGTTCGTGTTTGATTTCTAGCTCTTAATTATGATTGTTATGTATGCTTAGATTTATTGGATTACTGTGCTTCATGAACTCAATTTATGCTTATAATCATAGCTACCTTATTTGTGAATAATTGTCGATGTAATTGCTTGATGGATCACCTCGATGTTTGTGTTCACCCTGCAATTTATAGCATCACGTTTAAGAGGGGGAATTTTATTCGTAATCTAAACTCATGACTTCCTAGGTCTGCACATCACTTTTCTAGGGATAGTGTCGTGTCATTAAATCTTCTTCATGTTTCATGCATTATTATGCACCATCGGTAATAGTTGTTTAAGGGCGGGTACAACACGCTTAAACATGCAATCTAAGAGAAGATAATATGTGTGGGCTGAGCCTTAGCCGGACCCCTGCACGGGCACTTAATTTAGATACATGCATAGTAATCTAATCAAGGAAATCTAACGGGACTTTAATTGGTAAAGGTGGATAGAAACCCTAGCTCGACTTAGTTAGTTAATCTTAGTTAATTTACTTACATTCATTCAACGTAACAAACCCACCATTTCATTTTAATTACTCCACTTAAGTCAATTGAGTTAAACGGAATTGGATATCATTGAGCAAGTCTTCGTGGGATCGACCTTTGCTTGCATCTATACTATCTACACGTCTTGTGCGCTTGCAAAGTTTATTACACGTAGAGGTTTTGCCTAGTACATATTTTGTGCTTGGTAAAATCTCGATCAAGTACTTATTTGAATGCTTGAAGACCGTTTGAGGCTCACTTGTGTATGATTTCTTCATACCCTTATTTTTGCTTGACCTAGATATGTGCAATGGTTAAATGTGGCATGGATCGTTAGTGTTGAATGAATGTGAGTGCCAAGTAGCATTCGAGTGTTGAGTATGATGTGAGAAACATCAGTTTCAAGTGACCCGTGTGTGCCGAGCATGAATGTCTCTAAGGTGTCCGAGTACGACTGTAGGTGTAAGCGAGTGCCAATTCTCATGTGTCACCATAGGTTGTCGATGGGACTTGGGGTTATAGTGAAACCTCCCAAATAAGAACATTGTCGAGTGACCATAGCTATACACAATTTCTGATCGAGAATGAACTGCAGACTGCCAAGTGAGGTGATGGATTGCACTGAGTCCATAAGAGATGTAAAGAGTACTGATCAGCCTTGGACCGACCATGGTGCCAAATGAGAGGTGTGTTGGTAGGCTGTCGATCAAGGGCCCTGAAGGATTGTAAAGATCCGATGCCAGGTTGTGTAGTTTCATTCAGAATGTGACAAAGTTGAGTGCAAATTGGCTTACACTTGGGAATTTAAAAAGTCTAAAAATTTTCCAAAAAATGTGTTTTAATGAAGATAGTAATAGTTCTAATTGACCATGGTCGAATCGGTTACAAATTTTTTCTAATGCTAAGACTGAACATGACATCTCACATTTAGAAGAGTTTGAGATGATCGGCATGCCATGGGTGTGCTAGTAGTCGACAATCAGTATACCTTGGTGACCAGGTAAGGTCCTTTCCATTTGGGGCCAAGTGTGTTGTCTGCTTGATCCTTAGTTGCCAGGCTGATTTTCTGAGGACCTAGTTCCCTGCCTTGAAGCTTCTGACCCTAACTCTAGAGTCATAGTATCATGCAATGCACTGCTTGTGAGCCATGTTGTGTAGGTTTCTCTGTCCGTGATGCTATTTTAGGAGGTCAAGATTTAGAGTGTTGAGTTTACTGTTCTCATATGCATCGTAAGAAATCACTGATATGAGGTTTCCCCAATCTCCATAGGTACGACGACCTTAGTACCTAATGCCATTGCAAATGGTGTTTCCTTGGTTGATTTCTAGTTGGGTATCTAGTAGGACCATAGAACGTCTGAGAGGATGTCAGACTACTTTCTATTGGAATCCTCATTTAGGCGAGTCTTTAGGTTATACTTGATCAGCTTGTTTACTACTTCTACTTGGTCGTTGGCTTGCAGATGAGCGATAGAAGCAAAGTAGAGTTTGATTCCATACACTTCGTAAAAGATGTTGAAGCGACATAGTCGAACTACTTTCGGTTGTCTATCACAAAGGTGTGTGGGATGTCAAAATGACAGATGACATTCTTGTAGGTTAGCTTTCAATCTACGCAATAGTGATGGTTTTAGTGATTTTGCTTCCCATTTGGTGAAGTAGTCGACGGCTACTACAACATGCTCTACTCATCCTTTTCCCCTAAGCATGGGGCCAATGAGGTTAAGTCCCCATTGCGAGAATGGCCCTGAGCTGAGCATTGGAGTCAGGTGCTCTGCAGGTAGGTGAGGAATGGGGGCATACTTCTGGCACTAGTTTCATTTCTGCGTACGTGCAATTGAAATTGCATGCAAAGTTGGCTAGTAGTAACCCTGCTGGAAGGCCTTATGGGCGAGGAACTTGGGTTCTGAATTTTTGTCGCAGATGCCCTCATGGATCTCCTTTAGAACTGCATGTCCTCGATCTGCCAGAAAGCATTTGAGGAGAGGGACGTCGAAATCACGCTTGTACAAATTGTCATGGACAATTTTGTACCAGGTGGATAGGCGTTTGATGCGCTTGGCTTCATTTTGATCTTTCAATAGTTCTGCATGTTTGAGGAATTGGATGATTGGGTTCATCCAGGATGGTTCGATGGTGATGGCATTGATAAGTCGTTCCTTTGTGGTGGGGGTCTCTAGTAGCTCAACTGGTATGCTAGGACCAATCTTATCATCGATGGAAGAGGCCGATCAAGCTAGAGCATCAGCGTCGTTGTTCTCCTTGCGCACGATCTTGTTGATCTCATGGGCTTGGAAATTGCAGAGGACTGTCCTTGCCTTGCCGAGGTAGAGCGTCAAGGAGATGTCATTGGAATCATCGACATTGTTAACCTAGCAGACAAAGAGTTGATAATCGCTGAAGATTCTGATATTCCGTACCAGCAAGTCCTTCGCAAGGCGAAGACCAACAAGGAGTGCCTCATTGTTGGAGGCTTTGAAGCCAAAATAGAGTGCGTATTTGAGCTTGGCTTGGTTGGGTGTGCTGAGCACAAGCCCCACTCCAGGCCCGTTGTGGCGTGCTGATCCATCCATATAGAGGGTCTAGATTGGCTTTGACTTGTGCAGTGGAAGGAAAGTGTTCTCCGCCCTTCATGGTGCATCTGGTTGCGTGGTGCTGATTGGTGAATCTTTCAGCATGTAATGGGACGTGCGATAGGTGAATTCAGAGAGAAGGTCAATGATTTCTTGGCCCTTCTCGGCAGAGCGAGGGGGCATAAGTGATATCGAACTCACTAAGCTCGATTTCCTACTTGATCCTTCTTTTGGATGTGTCCACCTTCTGGAGAACCTGCCTGAGTGGCTTGTTGGTCAAGACCAAGATTGGATGAGCCTAGAAGTAGGGTCTGAGCCTTCTCGCCTGGGTGATTGAGGTAAGAGCGAGTTTCTCCATGCCGCATTATCTAGCCTCCGGGTCCTAAAATGCCTGACTCACGTAGTAGACTGGATGTTCTGATCCTTCTCTCGTCTTAATTAAGACAAAATTGATGGCTGAGGTGGAGACTAATAGGTAGACGGTGAGTGGCTCTCCAGTATCTGGTCGAGCGAGTAGGGGTGCCCTGCTCATGTATTCCTTCAGTGCACTAAATTCCTTATCGCAGCCAATGGTCCAATTAATGGTCTTCCACTTGGTCTTCAGAGCTTTGAAAATGGGGGGCACTTGTATGTTGCCTTGGAAATGAACCTGGTGAGGGTAGCCATTCTTCTGATTAGGGTCTCAACTTTGTTGATTGTACATGGCTGGGTGCTTGCATATCGAGGTTGGCCTTGATCTTCTAGCGGTTTGCTTATATTCGACACATACTGATCATGTGGTAGAGAAATTTTCAGGATCTAACTCCAAAAACGCATTTATCGGGGTTGAGTCTTTTCTGGTGCTTCTTCAGTACTTGGAACTTCTTGTGGAGATTGGTTACATAATCTGCAACAGTTTTGCTCTTGACTAGCATGTCATCCACGTAGGCCTCCATGGTTTCCTCGATCTGATCGGCAAACAAGAAGTTCACTAGGTGTTAGTATGTCGCTCCGGCGTTAGTATGTCGCTTCGGCGTTCTTCAGTCCGAACAATATGACATTGTAGCAATAAACACCAAGGTTGGTGCGAAGCTGGTATGGATTTGATCATCAAGGTGCATTCTGATCCAGTTGTAGCCTGAATAGGCCTCCATGAAGCTGAGATAACTCGTAACTTGTAGTGGCCCCCACTATGAGATCAATTTTTGGAAGTGAAAAGTTGTCCTATGGACATGTCTTGTTGAGGTTAGTGATGTCATGCACATTTTCTAGGAGCCTGAATGTTTCTTCACTAAGAGAACATTAGCTACCCAAGCGGCGTAGATTGCCTTGAGCACAAAGTGGATTATGTTGAGCTTGATGATTTCCGCTTTCATGGCAAGTTGAAATTCGGCGTTGTAAGTTCTTCACTTATATGTGACATGTTTGAAAGAATGGCCGATGGTGAGTAGGTGGCAGATAACGTTGGTGGAGATTCCGGGCTTGTCAGCGTAAAACCATGTAAAGACCTCGTTGTTGCCCCTGAGGAACTAGATAAGGGCATCCTTGGTCTCATACGCGATCGTGGTGCCAATCTTCACTTGCTGATAAGGATGCTCAATGCTAAGTGTGATCAGCTTGTTCTCCTCAACTGGTTGAGGTTTAGTTGTTATTGATAAGTCTATGGGGTCCTCGAGGGGACTAGATTGGAATTTTCGAGCGAGGTTGGAGTCGATAGGATGGACCTCATATGTTGATTCGGCCACAATCAAGGTTTCCCTGTTGGTACATGGGTTGACCTTGGTCAGGGCAGATTAGCAGCATGCTTACATTAAAATTTGGTTGCCCCTGACCTGGCCAGTTCCCATGAAAGTGGGGAATTTGATCAACAGGAATCGGGTGGAGGTCATTGCGTAGATCTGGTTTAAGAGCCCCATCCCGAGTATGACATTGTAGGCAGTAGGGCAGGTGTCCACCAAGAAAGTGATGAGTGTTGTTACGATGCATGGTGTGTTTCCGAGTGAGATCGGCAAGGAGATGGTGCTGATTGGCATGACTAAGTTCCCTAAGAAGCTCAGTAATGGAAAGACGATCTGGTTGAGCTCTTTCGAATCGATTTTGAGTTTGTTGAAAACTTTCAAGAAAAGGACATTGACTAAGCTTCTAGTGTCCATAAATATCAAGGGATCATCATAAGGCAAGATTGCTCCTTGCTCTTCCTCCTCCAAGAAAGTGATGGGTGTCCATCCTGCTCATGCGACATTTGTTGCATTTCCAGATTCGATGCTGAAGATCTGGTTGTTGGACCGGGTATCTCGGAGGACGTTCTTCTTCACCTACTTGGAAGTGTAGGATGAAGAGATTGTTAGGTCACCGATTTTAGTGTTGATTTACGGATTGTTCTGCATCGGTCGTGCATTCTGCAAGAACTGATTTACCTTCCCTTCTCTATTGAGGGATTCCACAACATTGAATTTGTGTGACCATTGAACTTATGGTATTGGTAGTATAAGTTTGATTGAAATTCAGCTCGGAGGCCTTACACTCTCGCCTTTGATTTTTCAATCATCCCTTCAATATTCATGAGAATGTCTTGAGTGAAGTATTGAAGATGGAGTAAGTTTTGAACTTGGAGACTGGTCCCTCATAAGGCTTATCATGCTAGCGATGATTGGTGTTCTTGTGTCTCTGGTTTGGATTGTACTTCTCTATCTTCCCTATGTAGTTTTGTCATATGAATCTTTTCCCTTACTTGAATAAGAGTTGTTCCCATGACCTAGGTTCCGATTGCTGGATTCGTGGTGGGGCTTGGATTGTTCATTACCTTGGGGGAAGAATGGGCATGGGCGGTGGTTTTTCTCGTGTAACGATGAAGTTCTATGCCTTGGCATGGATTGCTGCTTACCTCATTAGTTCATTGTAGTCATCCCATCCATGTGTTAAGGCAAGGTACTTGAAGGTAGACTCCTTCAGGCCACTATGGAATGCTCTGTAAGCTACCTTGTCGTCGATTTCCCGGCACTTGGAGTACTTAAAGCAGAATGTTATTGCGTAGTTTTTTAAGGATTTGTTCTCCCCTTGCTGGAGAGAACCGAGATCTTTCGTGGTCAATAATCGATAAGTCTGAATCATAAACTGGTTCAGGAAGACCGTGTACAGTTAGCCGAAAGAATCGACCATTTATGGTTCTAGCTGGTAGAACTAGTTGAGTGCGGCTTCAGTGAGGATGGAGTTGAAGATTAGACACTGGACCTCGTCAGAGTGGTTTTTGAATGCCACAGAAGATTGGTAATTGTTCATGTGAGTGACTGGATCTCTACTTCCAATGTACAATGTGATCTTGAGAGATTTGACTTCCGTCTCGTGCGTGTACTACGAAATACGATCTGTGAAGGGACCAATGTTGGGCTTGATCTTTATTGGACACTTGGTCCTCTACTTGTCAGTCTTCAGGTCGCGGACGTGCTGGAGAAGCTCTCATGTCAGGACCCACCCCGCTTTCACCCCGAAAACCGAGGTAAATCCTGCTCCCGTCTGACACCCCGACACACATACAGTCAGACGCATGAGAAATTATACTACATATCCCGAAGTCGACAGTTTACAGAGCATAGTACAAAATACACAGAAAAGAAAAATCGATAAACTAAAGACACGCACGCAGAAAGACTTTGAAACACTCCGGGATCCTTCACGTGACTTCTATGCCTCAGACGCTGCCTCGACGCTGGAACCCCACGCTAGCTCCACAACCTGGAGAGCAGTTAAAAACAGAAGGTGTGAGTGGACCATAATAAAAGAAAAGTTCTAAAACCATTTTAATAAAAACCAAATTCCACCCTCCGTTTTGAAACCACATGCATAACCCGGTTATTAAAATAGTTATAAGTCGATCACCATAAAACATCATAAGAAACAGGAACACTATAAAACAGTTAGAGAAATCATATCATAAACATCATAGAACCGTATCATAAACCGTGAATATCAAACCGTTCTTTTCCGATCAAACCTGCTGGACCTATCCGAGTCTTTAAACTCCCGAGTCTTTAAACTCAATCCAGGCCTCAATAATATCCGAGTCTTTAAACTCCCGAGTCTTTAAACTCAACAGGCCTATGGGGGAAATATCAATATATCCGAGTCTTTAAACTCCCGAGTCTTTAAACCCACTCTGGGCCCGTCCCCCGTCAATCAATATCCGGGTCTTTAAACCCAATAACCAGATCCAGCAAATCCAATCCAAAACCATTTGAAAATCATTTGTTTTTCCACATCCAAACCTGAATCCGAAATCACTGGTCTGATGCCCTTCTGGCATCCAGAACCGTCATTCCGAACCCAAATCCAGAATCCACTTTTCAGCCTTAAAACCAAAGTCCAATTGTCAAATTCCGATTTCAAAACCGAAACCTTGATCCTCAAAATCATATTCCAAAATCCACTTATAATCCTTAGAAATCATTTAACGTTTGAAACCCCCAAAACCATAACTTTATATTCAAAATCACCTTTTTCTCGTAAAACGTGCAAAATACGTTATTTCTCGAAAACCCTGCAATTATATAAAATCACATCATAAATCCAACAAACATGAAATCACAGTTATAACACAATTATAGAAAACAGTTATGCATGTTCGAGTTTAGAGAAGGGGTCCACTCACAGTACCGAGCCCTCAATCGCGTCCTGAACGTCCTGCACGTTCCTCAGCTTCCTCGGGAAATCCCGATCCTGTCAACAACCGCCAAAGTACGTTACTAACACGTCTATGAAGATCCACCTAAGTTCCCTCAAAAATCCCCGAAGCCTAAACGTAATAAACCGGAACCCTCAGCTTTCACCCTCGCGAAACTAAACTCAAACGACGTCCGAACAACCCGAAACCACTTCCATTAGACTCGTCATAGCATCTAGACTAAAAACCATGTTGACACCTTCCCCAAAGACCGCCGCACGCGCCCCCACGCGCTGCCCAAAGTGGCTGCGCGTGGCTCTCACGCACCTGCTACAGTGTCACCGTCTACCTCGAGTAGACCGGGTTCGACACAGTCCTGCAACTTGAACCGGCGAGGACGGTTCTCCTTCTTCCGTTCACCAAATCGACTCCTTTCTTCACCAATAGCATCGTCCAATCCTAGGCTACCCATTCCCGTACTTCACTCACCTTGACTCACCCTAAAACTCATCAACTCGAACTCGAACAAAAACCTGTACACTGCTCTGTTTCCTTCTCCGGCCACCCAGGTCTGCCCCCGTCACGGTGGCAAGCCTAAACTCTTCCTAGGACTGTCCTAAGCCTCACCCAACTCACCAAGACCGTCGACTCTACCCCAAACTTCACGACTTTACGTCTGAAGCAAAACGGAAAAACAGGGCACACAGGGCACCTCCGTCGTACCAGCCTCCACCGTGCACTCCCCGTCACAGCAGCCCAACCAGCAGAAACCTAGAACCCTATTGAGTCTCCTAGACCTCCCTAGCCTCTTCGATTCAACTCCTAAACTCACAACTTCCACCTTGAACCTCGACGGAAAAACAGAGCATCAAAAGGGAAAACAAGAAATTACCTGCCTCCTGTCGCCGTCGTGAGCTCAGCCGTGAGGCAGTAGCTCCTCCTGTCTTCCTCCGTCCTCTGAGCACCTCCACCGGCCACAATCGATCGACTACGGCAGCACCATCGCCCAACTTCTCTGTTTTCCTCTGAGTTTCCTCCCTGCTTTCCCGTGACTCTCACACGTCTCACACACAAGCACAACACCTCCCTACTCCCTCACTGTCTTCTTCTCACTGCTCTGATCACCCTCACACACTCACAACTCACCAGCACCCACGAGCACCCCTCAATTTCTCTCAATCTCCCCCTCTGTTTTCTGTTCTTCGAACACACACACGACACACACACCTGCACGGGTGCACCCCAATTATTTGGACCGTGCACACATGAGAACTCCCTAGAAGCCACTACACACTTGCCACATGTCACCATCCACTCCATTCTCTCCCACATGGCTCAATCTCAGCCCTTCATCTGCTTCTCTCTGCACAAATCCCCAGGCAACTAAAAGACTAAACTGTCCCTCCTTTTAACTCAAAATTACGGTTTTGCCACTAACTTTCTTGACCCGTAACTTGCACATCGTAAGTCCGATGAATACGTGCCGCCTGTCATCGAACTCAGGACAACGAGATCTACGTAACCATCCTCGGTCAACGTACCAAAACCCGATCGTCCAAAAAGTCAACTTTTCCCCTTATGTTAGCCAAATTACGAAAGTGCCCTCAACCTTCCGAACATCATAACTTCCTCCTCGGATGTCGGAATCGGGCGTGCCACCTGTCTACGGATTCGTGACATCCTAAACTACGTCCTAGTCACCGGTCAAAGTCCATTGGACCATCCGAACTAGAAGTCAACTTTTTGCCCAAACTAGGGGCAAAATCGTCATTCTACCCTAACGACCCCAACGAGACCAACTAACCATCGATTAAGCTCACTAATCCCATCTTAATCACTCTACTAATCCCGACTCTCAGGACGGGTTGTTACATCTCATTTGACATCATTTGATTTAGGAGGTTTGGGGTGTGTTCTATGTCACTCAATAATTGTAACGACCCGTCCCGGAAACCGGGATTAGATTAGTGGTTATGATGGATTAGTGAAGTTAATCAGTGATTAGTTGGACGAATTCGGACGAAAGGTGCAAAATGACGGTTTTTCCCCTAAAATGGGCAAAAATGTTGACTTTTCGTTCGGTCGGTCAAATGGACTTTAACCGATGACCGGGACATAGTTTGGGACGTCACGAGTTCATAGACAGGTGGCACGTCCGATTTCGACATTCGAGGAAAAAGTTATGATGTTCGGAAGTTCAAGGGCAATTCGGTAATTTAGTTAAAAATGGGCAAATTGTTGACTTTTCATAGGACATGGAATTTTCACGAACTTTGAGGATCGTTAGGTAGGGCTCGATTCACTGAGTACAACGACAGGCGGCACGCTATCATCGGACGTCGGTAGATTCAGATTTTGGTCTAAACCCACCAAGGGCAAAATGGTAATTTGCGAGGATAAGGGAAAATTTGGTCTTTTTGCAGTGCCCTGTTAGAATTGGACATGTGGCTGTTTTAGGGAATGTGCCCACAAGGTTGGGGACACCTGGCTAGTCCTGGATGGTGCTAGAACTAACTCACCGCCTTCAAACCGTTTTAAAACAAATGTATGCGTGTGCGGTGTAGGAACAAAAACAGAGGACTGGTGAGGCACTTGATCCCCTCACTCTCCACGGTGATCGGTTTCCCCTAAGTGGTGAACAAGAATGAGAGGTTAGAAGGTGGGAAAGGTGGTGGTGATGCCGTGGAAGGCCACCGTGCACGGTGGAGGAAGAATAAGGTAAGTTGTGAATCCTGTTTTATTTTTTTAGCCCGTTTCTACTTAAGCCTGAATTAGTGGTTAATAAGTTAATGGATTAGTGGGATGAGGTTTAGGAAGCTCAGAGGAAGAGAACAAGCTTGGTTTCGAGGCCTGTCTTGGACGAGGGCCAGAGAACTCGACATGGTAAGCATAATATTCAAAAATGACAAGTCGGGTTTTGGTGGATGTCGAGTGATTTTGTTGATCAAATGATCCTTCTGAGGTTGCTAGGGACCTAAGGAACCTGTTTTGGTAGCCGAAGGATGGACGGAGGCAGGGGAACCATCGAGGTGGTGATCGGCCGATCCAACAACGGATTGAAGGTATGTGGTTTTCACTTGGTTTCCTTATTTTGAGGCTATGGATCATTTGGAAAAAGGGAAGGATATGATTAAAAAGGAGTTGAAATCGGGCTGGAAAAGGGCTGGAATGGCCATGAACCGTGACCGCCGGTTCAATTAGACCGGCCTGAACCGAACCGGTCTGGACCCGATTCGGCGAGAGGACAGGGATGAACAATGTCAGCGCATGGCTCCCACAGGCAACCCCTTTGGGCGGCATGTGAGGGCGCGTAGAATATATTTCGGGGAAGTGTTCAACATGTGAAATGATGTAATCGATGTAACGAACATTTTGGCACTGGTTTCGAGTCAATCGGACATCGTCTCGATATGTTTCGGCTTGTCCGAAGGTTTTAGGGCTCGTTTAAAAATAATTAAAATTTGGGAAAATTACGGCGCTTTAGTATAAGCTTAATAAAGTAGTTAGTGACCTTATTATGGGATTTGGATAGGTTCAGGAAAGCCGGTGATAGTGGATTAGCCGGGGAAGGGTAATTGCTCGCGTGATAGTGGTTCAGAAACACTGTTCATCGTCTTCCTCAGCTACTCGACCGGTCTGAACCGGCGAGGGCTGTTCTCCGTCAATTCCAGTCCGTTTTTGTTCCTTTCAGGCCCAGTAGTTTCGTCCTATCCTAAGCAACTCAACCCAACCTTAAAAACTCGACAAGTCTACCTCTAACACATCGTCTCTAGCTCGACACAGGAACACCCGAATACCCCTATTTGCACTCCCGGCCAACCAGGCAATCCCCCAGCCTCAAATTGTTTCCCTAAGCTCAAATACAACTCAATGGACTCCTCAACACCCCTAAACAGTTCGACTCAACCTCAAAACTCACGACTTTAAGTTTGAACCCAAGCTGAAAAATAGAGAACACAGTAAACTCACCGTCGTTCTAGCCTCCTCCGTACAATCCCCCGTCACGGCTGCACAACCAGCAGCTACCTAGGTCCCTAATGAACTCACCAGACCTCACCAAACACCCCGACTCAGCCCCTACCTTCATGACTATCGATTTGAACTTCACGGGAAAAACAGAGCAAACAAGGGAATTAGAGAAATTACCTGTGCTCAGGCCGCCGCCGTGAGCTCCACTGTGGCTATGCGACCCCTCTAAGTCTCCTCCGTCCTCTGGACACCACCACCATCCTTGATCGATCGATTTCACATCAACACCACCACCAACCTCCCTCGAAACTCCTCTGTGTTTTCCCAAAACCTTACCTCCTTCTCACGCCAGTTCTCCTCACTCAAACTCTCACTCACCTCACTCACTACCTCTCTCTCAATCTCTTCTCCCACTCACCAAAACACAGCACCTCACACCGCCCTTCACCTGATCGATTTCCCTCAATCCTCACTCTCTGTTTTTCTCTCTTCGAACACGACTGCACACACACACCGCACAGGTTTAAAACACACCGTGCACTTGTGTAGAAGCCACTACACACACTGCACGTGTCACCATCCCAAGGGCCCTCTCACAAATATCCCAATCTCTACTGTACACTTGGCCTTATCAGATTGGCCCAAATCCCAATGCACCCAAAAAGACCAAAATACCCCTAAAGTCTAAATTACGATTCTACCCTTCTCTGTTCTAGACCCGTATCTCGCCTGTCCAATGTTCGATGAAGGCATGCCGCCTGTCGTTGAACTCAGGACGAAGAGATCTACCTAACGGTCCTCGGTCTATGTACAAAAACCCAATCATGCTAAGAGTCAAATTTTCCCCCTATTTACCCAAATTACGGTAATGCCCTCAACCTTCCGAACATCATAACTTCCTCCTCGGATGTTGGAATCGGGCGTGCCACCTGTCTATGGACTCGTGACGTCCCTAACTACGTCACAGTCATCGTTCAATGTCCAATTGACCACCCGAACTCAAAGTCAACATTTTGCCCAAACCAGGGGCAATTCGTCATTCTACGCTAACGAGCCAAACGTAACCAACTAACCACCGATTAAGCTCACTAATCCATTCTTAATTACTTTACTAATCCCGGATCTCGGGACGGGTCGTTACATAATGCGTACATAAATATATTAACATACACATTTAATATATTAATGTTGTTAACGTGTTTGATAATAGCATATGTATTTTGAATAATCATATGCGTATATATTCAAGTGCGTATATACTTGGTACATATTTTTTCAAAAACTAATATATTTGTTCCTTTATTGCAGGTGAACACTTTTGCTCATTTAGGGAGTTCTGAGACGTCCATTGACTACGATTCAAGCGACATCCACTTTATTTGTTTGAGGAGGTCATTTCAAGATGCGTCAAGGTGCACTCCTGGAGAGACCTAGCAGGCTCGCATTGTGGGAGCACGGTGGCTCGCGTAGTCAGATTCCATTCTGAGGGAAGGAAAACGACTTTGAAGGACCCAAAGATTTCCAAGCGTGGAGAGAACCGAGAAAGACAAATAGTTTTAAGGATTTGTTCTCCCCTTGCTGGAGAGAACCGAGATCTTTCGTGGTCAATAATCGATAAGTCTGAATCATAAACTGGTTCAGGAAGACCGTGTACAGTTAGCCGAAAGAATCGACCATTTATGGTTCTAGCTGGTAGAACTAGTTGAGTGCGGCTTCAGTGAGGATGGAGTTGAAGATTAGACACTGGACCTCGTCAGAGTGGTTTTTGAATGCCACAGAAGATTGGTAATTGTTCATGTGAGTGACTGGATCTCTACTTCCAATGTACAATGTGATCTTGAGAGATTTGACTTCCGTCTCGTGCGTGTACTACGAAATACGATCTGTGAAGGGACCAATGTTGGGCTTGATCTTTATTGGACACTTGGTCCTCTACTTGTCAGTCTTCAGGTCGCGGACGTGCTGGAGAAGCTCTCATGTCAGGACCCACCCCGCTTTCACCCCGAAAACCGAGGTAAATCCTGCTCCCGTCTGACACCCCGACACACATACAGTCAGACGCATGAAAAATTATACTACATATCCCGAAGTCGACAGTTTACAGAGCATAGTACAAAATACACAGAAAAGAAAAATCGATAAACTAAAGACACGCACGCAGAAAGACTTTGAAACACTCCGGGATCCTTCACGTGACTTCTATGCCTCAGACGCTGCCTCGACGCTGGAACCCCACGCTAGCTCCACAACCTGGAGAGCAGTTAAAAACAGAAGGTGTGAGTGGACCATAATAAAAGAAAAGTTCTAAAACCATTTTAATAAAAACCAAATTCCACCCTCCGTTTTGAAACCACATGCATAACCCGGTTATTAAAATAGTTATAAGTCGATCACCATAAAACATCATAAGAAACAGGAACACTATAAAACAGTTAGAGAAATCATATCATAAACATCATAGAACCGTATCATAAACCGTGAATATCAAACCGTTCTTTTCCGATCAAACCTGCTGGACCTATCCGAGTCTTTAAACTCCCGAGTCTTTAAACTCAATCCAGGCCTCAATAATATCCGAGTCTTTAAACTCCCGAGTCTTTAAACTCAACAGGCCTATGGGGGAAATATCAATATATCCGAGTCTTTAAACTCCCGAGTCTTTAAACCCACTCTGGGCCCGTCCCCCGTCAATCAATATCCGGGTCTTTAAACCCAATAACCAGATCCAGCAAATCCAATCCAAAACCATTTGAAAATCATTTGTTTTTCCACATCCAAACCTGAATCCGAAATCACTGGTCTGATGCCCTTCTGGCATCCAGAACCGTCATTCCGAACCCAAATCCAGAATCCACTTTTCAGCCTTAAAACCAAAGTCCAATTGTCAAATTCCGATTTCAAAACCGAAACCTTGATCCTCAAAATCATATTCCAAAATCCACTTATAATCCTTAGAAATCATTTAACGTTTGAAACCCCCAAAACCATAACTTTATATTCAAAATCACCTTTTTCTCGTAAAACGTGCAAAATACGTTATTTCTCGAAAACCCTGCAATTATATAAAATCACATCATAAATCCAACAAACATGAAATCACAGTTATAACACAATTATAGAAAACAGTTATGCATGTTCGAGTTTAGAGAAGGGGTCCACTCACAGTACCGAGCCCTCAATCGCGTCCTGAACGTCCTGCACGTTCCTCAGCTTCCTCGGGAAATCCCGATCCTGTCAACAACCGCCAAAGTACGTTACTAACACGTCTATGAAGATCCACCTAAGTTCCCTCAAAAATCCCCGAAGCCTAAACGTAATAAACCGGAACCCTCAGCTTTCACCCTCGCGAAACTAAACTCAAACGACGTCCGAACAACCCGAAACCACTTCCATTAGACTCGTCATAGCATCTAGACTAAAAACCATGTTGACACCTTCCCCAAAGACCGCCGCACGCGCCCCCACGCGCTGCCCAAAGTGGCTGCGCGTGGCTCTCACGCACCTGCTACAGTGTCACCGTCTACCTCGAGTAGACCGGGTTCGACACAGTCCTGCAACTTGAACCGGCGAGGACGGTTCTCCTTCTTCCGTTCACCAAATCGACTCCTTTCTTCACCAATAGCATCGTCCAATCCTAGGCTACCCATTCCCGTACTTCACTCACCTTGACTCACCCTAAAACTCATCAACTCGAACTCGAACAAAAACCTGTACACTGCTCTGTTTCCTTCTCCGGCCACCCAGGTCTGCCCCCGTCACGGTGGCAAGCCTAAACTCTTCCTAGGACTGTCCTAAGCCTCACCCAACTCACCAAGACCGTCGACTCTACCCCAAACTTCACGACTTTACGTCTGAAGCAAAACGGAAAAACAGGGCACACAGGGCACCTCCGTCGTACCAGCCTCCACCGTGCACTCCCCGTCACAGCAGCCCAACCAGCAGAAACCTAGAACCCTATTGAGTCTCCTAGACCTCCCTAGCCTCTTCGATTCAACTCCTAAACTCACAACTTCCACCTTGAACCTCGACGGAAAAACAGAGCATCAAAAGGGAAAACAAGAAATTACCTGCCTCCTGTCGCCGTCGTGAGCTCAGCCGTGAGGCAGTAGCTCCTCCTGTCTTCCTCCGTCCTCTGAGCACCTCCACCGGCCACAATCGATCGACTACGGCAGCACCATCGCCCAACTTCTCTGTTTTCCTCTGAGTTTCCTCCCTGCTTTCCCGTGACTCTCACACGTCTCACACACAAGCACAACACCTCCCTACTCCCTCACTGTCTTCTTCTCACTGCTCTGATCACCCTCACACACTCACAACTCACCAGCACCCACGAGCACCCCTCAATTTCTCTCAATCTCCCCCTCTGTTTTCTGTTCTTCGAACACACACACGACACACACACCTGCACGGGTGCACCCCAATTATTTGGACCGTGCACACATGAGAACTCCCCAGAAGCCACTACACACTTGCCACATGTCACCATCCACTCCATTCTCTCCCACATGGCTCAATCTCAGCCCTTCATCTGCTTCTCTCTGCACAAATCCCCAGGCAACTAAAAGACTAAACTGTCCCTCCTTTTAACTCAAAATTACGGTTTTGCCACTAACTTTCTTGACCCGTAACTTGCACATCGTAAGTCCGATGAATACGTGCCGCCTGTCATCGAACTCAGGACAACGAGATCTACGTAACCATCCTCGGTCAACGTACCAAAACCCGATCGTCCAAAAAGTCAACTTTTCCCCTTATGTTAGCCAAATTACGAAAGTGCCCTCAACCTTCCGAACATCATAACTTCCTCCTCGGATGTCGGAATCGGGCGTGCCACCTGTCTACGGATTCGTGACATCCTAAACTACGTCCTAGTCACCGGTCAAAGTCCATTGGACCATCCGAACTAGAAGTCAACTTTTTGCCCAAACTAGGGGCAAAATCGTCATTCTACCCTAACGACCCCAACGAGACCAACTAACCATCGATTAAGCTCACTAATCCCATCTTAATCACTCTACTAATCCCGACTCTCAGGACGGGTTGTTACATCTCATTTGACATCATTTGATTTAGGAGGTTTGGGGTGTGTTCTATGTCACTCAATAATTGTAACGACCCGTCCCGGAAACCGGGATTAGATTAGTGGTTATGATGGATTAGTGAAGTTAATCAGTGATTAGTTGGACGAATTCGGACGAAAGGTGCAAAATGACGGTTTTTCCCCTAAAATGGGCAAAAATGTTGACTTTTCGTTCGGTCGGTCAAATGGACTTTAACCGATGACCGGGACATAGTTTGGGACGTCACGAGTTCATAGACAGGTGGCACGTCCGATTTCGACATTCGAGGAAAAAGTTATGATGTTCGGAAGTTCAAGGGCAATTCGGTAATTTAGTTAAAAATGGGCAAATTGTTGACTTTTCATAGGACATGGAATTTTCACGAACTTTGAGGATCGTTAGGTAGGGCTCGATTCACTGAGTACAACGACAGGCGGCACGCTATCATCGGACGTCGGTAGATTCAGATTTTGGTCTAAACCCACCAAGGGCAAAATGGTAATTTGCGAGGATAAGGGAAAATTTGGTCTTTTTGCAGTGCCCTGTTAGAATTGGACATGTGGCTGTTTTAGGGAATGTGCCCACAAGGTTGGGGACACCTGGCTAGTCCTGGATGGTGCTAGAACTAACTCACCGCCTTCAAACCGTTTTAAAACAAATGTATGCGTGTGCGGTGTAGGAACAAAAACAGAGGACTGGTGAGGCACTTGATCCCCTCACTCTCCACGGTGATCGGTTTCCCCTAAGTGGTGAACAAGAATGAGAGGTTAGAAGGTGGGAAAGGTGGTGGTGATGCCGTGGAAGGCCACCGTGCACGGTGGAGGAAGAATAAGGTAAGTTGTGAATCCTGTTTTATTTTTTTAGCCCGTTTCTACTTAAGCCTGAATTAGTGGTTAATAAGTTAATGGATTAGTGGGATGAGGTTTAGGAAGCTCAGAGGAAGAGAACAAGCTTGGTTTCGAGGCCTGTCTTGGACGAGGGCCAGAGAACTCGACATGGTAAGCATAATATTCAAAAATGACAAGTCGGGTTTTGGTGGATGTCGAGTGATTTTGTTGATCAAATGATCCTTCTGAGGTTGCTAGGGACCTAAGGAACCTGTTTTGGTAGCCGAAGGATGGACGGAGGCAGGGGAACCATCGAGGTGGTGATCGGCCGATCCAACAACGGATTGAAGGTATGTGGTTTTCACTTGGTTTCCTTATTTTGAGGCTATGGATCATTTGGAAAAAGGGAAGGATATGATTAAAAAGGAGTTGAAATCGGGCTGGAAAAGGGCTGGAATGGCCATGAACCGTGACCGCCGGTTCAATTAGACCGGCCTGAACCGAACCGGTCTGGACCCGATTCGGCGAGAGGACAGGGATGAACAATGTCAGCGCATGGCTCCCACAGGCAACCCCTTTGGGCGGCATGTGAGGGCGCGTAGAATATATTTCGGGGAAGTGTTCAACATGTGAAATGATGTAATCGATGTAACGAACATTTTGGCACTGGTTTCGAGTCAATCGGACATCGTCTCGATATGTTTCGGCTTGTCCGAAGGTTTTAGGGCTCGTTTAAAAATAATTAAAATTTGGGAAAATTACGGCGCTTTAGTATAAGCTTAATAAAGTAGTTAGTGACCTTATTATGGGATTTGGATAGGTTCAGGAAAGCCGGTGATAGTGGATTAGCCGGGGAAGGGTAATTGCTCGCGTATCGAGGCGGCGACGCTAATGGTCTGTGAGTGGACATTGCTTTCTAACCTAAGATGCATGCATATATGTTTTTATATGTTTTATATACGTGATTCTATGATTTTAATTGTGATCTTGATGGTTTACGATTTTACACGATTTTCGAGATATTTACAGAATTGCACGTTTTACGAGATTTCGATCTATCTTGTGATTGATCATGGTTTTAATGATTTGATTTTGGGATTTGAAATATGATTTGAAACGAATTTCGGAAAAATGATTTCGGGCTTGGAGCCCTGTTCATATGATTTTGGAAATGAGATTTCGGTTTTGGAAATGGAATTCGGAAAAGTGATTTGGACTTGGTTTTGAAACGTGAAAGGGAAATTCTGGATTTGGGTTCGGGATGATGGTTCCGGATGTTGGCTTACGGAATCATTGTTGTGAATTCGGATAAGGATTTTCTATGGTTCTCACTGTTGATTGAAAAATGGTTTTGGGTTTAAAGACCTGGAAAAAGAAAACAAAACCGCTGGATCTGGTTTTGAGTTTAAAGACTCGATTGATTGATGGGGGGAGGGCCTTGAATTGATATGTTTTGAGTTTAAAGACTCGGTATATTTTTTGAGTTTAAAGACTCGGTTATGATACCCCCCGAGGCATGTGATTGTGTTTTGAGTTTAAAGACACGGTGATATCCCGGGAAGGCCTGATTATGCGCATGGTTTTGAGTTTAAAGACTCGGGCGCACTTGAGAGCCAGCAAACTCGCATGATTGATGTTTTTCACTGGTTTTCAGATGTTTTGGGCAATGGCCCAGATGAATTGGATTTGATGTGTTTTGGGGCTGAGTTCCCGTACTTTGAGATTTATTTGTGATTTTGGGCTAAGGCCCTGGATTTGAATGACGGATTTGATTTGGGTTTTCGATAATGGTTTTCATTAATGGTTTTGAATATGAAAAGGTTTCATAACATGAATTGATATGCATGCATTGGTTTTTGCGTGGAGGGTAAAAATGTATTTATGCTAAACTGTTTTATGAAATTACTCTTTATTTTTGTCCACTCACAGTCTTTTCATGATTTTTGATACCCTCCAGGTTGTCACGGTGCGGGCTGTTGGTTGAGAGAGACGGAGACATCACACACGCGATCCACAGTAGATTCTGCGCACTCTGGGAAGTTCGGAAGTTTTTGGACGGTCGGATCAAGAATCCCTTGTCCGGCTTACGTGTCACATGGAGGTTGGACGTCGATTTAGCCTTCGTGTCACTCGTAAGTTAGACGGGAGCAGGACTTAGCCCTTAATCCCGGGGGATTGGGGGTGGGTCCTGTCAATAATGGGTCGATAAATAGCATTACTAGTACTCGTCTTTGGTCATTCGGCCTACTTTGATCTTCTACCAGACATGGTAGTCGTAGAATCACCATCATCCTCCAAATTGTAGAGGTTGATCTACAACTGTTGATCTTCTGTTGGGTTGTCTAGTCCCTTCTGATGATGTGCTCTCCTCAGGGTTGATCCTGACTAAGAGTGGTGTCATTGGGATAAGAGGGGCAGATGAGGCTGATCCTCGATTCTGGGATCATTCGTTGGACAGGTTAGCTGGGTGGGTTGAATCAGCATGGGCCTCATTTCGAGTAATTCACGAGCATCGCAAAATATTTGCTTACCTAAAATTCTTTCCACATTGGTGGGATGAATGAGCATCTGTGCTGGTAGTTCTAGTTAGTAGTGCTGAGCTAGCTACCAATCGGCATTGGCGACGAGTGCTTTCTCGGTAGCTGCTTGTTTCTCCTTTAACTATTTTCGTGTGGATTGGAGAATAGCGACAGTGCTTTGATGTTGCTCTTCCCACACATGATTTCTACTCTCGATAGCATCATTTCTTTTTCTGAGTTCAACCATCTTCATACGGAGGATCCTCGTTATTTCAAGCATGGCCTCGGAAGGCATGCCGATTTTTGTTCTGTTGTGCTCTCCTTGAGGAGTGTAGTTGAGTGCACCATCATCTTGCTCGACAGACATTTGAATCGACAAGTAGATGAAGTAGAGCTATATGAACTATGAGAGGATATACTCAGTATTCCCACAGACAGCACCAAATAATTGATCAGAAACTAGATCTAACGTGATAAGACCCATTGGGGGTGCTGGTTTTCTTTCTACTTAAGCTCACCGAGTGACCTGCGAGGTAAATAGAGAAAGCATAGACACCATTGGGGTGCCAGCTTAAGAGACTCCGATGTTTAAGTCAGTAAGCTGGATGAAGATCCAATAGACATATCACATCACAAAGAGAGAAGAGTTAGGGTTGAGTGTGTTTAGAGAGAGAAGTAGATGAGAAAGAGTGAGTACCTTTATGAAAAGGGTGTATTTATAAGAGCAATGAATGTGGTGGTTGAACACTGTTAAAGTAGAGTTCAAGCTACCTCAAGAGATGCTGCCACGTGTCTCGTAGATTCGGGATGTGTGCTAGGTGGCAATAGATCTTATGTCATGTCATGGAGTTAGTCCTGACAGCTAGCTAATCAGACCATGGATGCCAATTTTACCTGTCGAGCATGCCTGCCGAATAACCAAGACATAGACCTTGTCAAGCGTATATTATTTGTCATTATTTACCGAGTGACAGAATGACATTGCTTGTCGAGTGATTGTGCCTACCAAGTACCACTCAAGGCTGCTATTTGACATGGTTGCCGATCGTCTAACAGTGAATCATATGCTTTTGGCGGTGCTACTCGTACTGAGCCTGATTGGTCGACATTGTATCAATAATCATTCTCATCATCTTCATATATATCTATATATATATATATATATATATATCTCTCTCTCTCTCTCTCTCTCTCAAACCCATACCATTTAGCCTACAATATTAATCATCAAATTCCAAAATCGGTGGTTCCAAACCCAGGTGGAACAAATATTCCATCAAGTTCACTCTCAACGATGTGACTTTGCGCCAAAATCGCCTCACCCTTAACATCAAGCTTGTCTCTGAGCACAGCCTCAGTGTTACCATCGGGAAGGTTCATATCTGGATCAAAGAATTGTTCAACACTTTACTCTATGTCGATGATGAAAAGAAGCATCTGTGATCAAGCTCCAGTTACTCGCCTATGGCCCATCATGGCCAGTATCCACCAAACTAGGCTTACCTTTACCCACCTCTAGCGGCTACCTATCGCAGTAGCCTGGATATGGTTACACATCACCACCCTAAGCCGAATATGAATCCTACCTCAGTCGAGTTATAGGTACTCGCTAGAGCAAGTTATACAGTCGCATAATTCTAGGAGGGGAGAAGGAGCCAACATGGCAATAGGCGTGGGCGTTGGGTTAATGGGTGGATCATTAATGAAAGACATGATTGAAGATGTCGGTAAGAAGGCTTCTTATGATGATGGGTTTGATGATGGAATGAGGGGCAATGACTTCTACGGGGATGATATTCTGGATTTTCACCGATTTTAGAATTTTATGATTAATATTCTAGTTATTAACTGGTGTAGGTTTAAGAAAGGGGGGGGGGGGGGGGGGGGAGGATGAAGATGATGAGGATGCCCTCTGGAATTGGGGAAGAAGAAGAAGGGAAGAAAGGAAATGGAGATACTCATATGTCAAAATTTTCCTTTTAATTTTAACCAAATCATGAACTGATCGAATCAAAGAGTTACTACATGTACTTTTAACGGCAATTTGGATGGAAAACTTAATGGAGATAGTGATTTGATGTTGGCCATATAGTTTGGGTACCTAAATTAAAAAATTTCATAGTTCAGATATAAATTTTTAGTGACCCTATAGTTTTGGAGGTTTTATGTAGTGTGCCATTATTTTTATATGGCTTATTACTTGATATGCACCCAAAACATGTTAGTGAGTATCAAAATGCACCAGAATTGAAATATGTTAGTGGGTATCAAAATGCACCAGAATTGAAATTTGTCTAACTTTCCACCTAATAGCTATTCTTTTACCTTAATTGCACTATATGTTAGTGTAATGACTCGTCTTGGCAATTGGGGCAGTTTCGTAAATTAATTTGAAAATAGACATATTTTCCCTTGTGTTTAAAATGTCTAAGATGTCAATTTTAATTTGAGAAACTTCGTATTTTGGGAATTCTCTAGGAGTCATGTTTAACCCTGAATGCTACTAATAAATTCCACAGCAATAGTCTCTTGGACTCGAAAAGTAATAACGAAAATGACTAGCCCAATAACGGATTCCGCAGCTGCCACCGTTAGAACCAATAAAGCAAATAATTGACCCATCATATCATCCAAAGAAACGGAAAATACCAAAAAGTTCAAATTCACAGCTAATAACAATTGACATTAACATAATAAGAATATTTCGGCTATTAAGGAGGATTCCCCAAATACCTAAAATAAATGTTTTGTTGCACAATAACTAAGTGAAATACTTGTATTAGTAGGCAGGCCTGAACTTATGTGCTATCATCGTGGCCTTCAATTGCCTCTCGGTTATGCTCAAGATTCACTAGGTTATTTATTTCTTTGTGTACCAGTTGAGTTGGGTTGAGTGGGTTTTAGGAGAAATTAGATTATGCTAGAGAAGTGCCTTTAAAAGATTGCAAAAATTGAGAAATAAAAAATTCTGGTTGAGGGACTTATTGAAGAAAATATATCTAGGATCAATGTTCAAAAAAAGGCCATGGGCTGCAGCCTAGGCGCTGCAGGACCACTAAGATTATGGCCAAATCGGAAGAGAAAATTGTTCGGGAATTAAACGGCTACCTAGGAACGCCTAGGCGAACTGGGCAGAATTTGAAATGTTAATTGTTTTTTTAGATTAGATCGGAAGTCTCAAAGGGGATTCTCTTCTCAGCGTGTCTATGGATGCTGAGGGTGCAGACTTGTAGACGTGTCATGGAGGTGGACTGCATATGCACTGTAGCAGCCAGCAGAGGTGGACTTGCTTTCTCTCTGGCTACACTTCTTTTTCTTCATCGAAATTGTATGGAGGCGCAGCATTGCGTCAAGGACTCAAGGTACGTCTCGTCTATTGCTCTATTTCTGCCCGTCGCTCTGTCTCGGTCTCTTTTGCTCTCTGTTTCTCGTTGTACGGCTCTCTGTTTCTCGTTGTACGTCTCTCTCGCAGTCCCTCTTTGTGTTTCTTTACTGTCCGTCGCTCTCTCTAAATCTCTGTCTCTCATCACTCTTTGTTCTGTTTCTCTTGCTCTCTTTGTTTCTGCTTCTCTTGCTCTCTCTCTCTCTCTCTCTCTCTCTCTCTATCTCCCCATCTCTCTTTTTCTCTGTTTCTTGCACTCTCCGGCTCTCTCGTTGTGCCTCTCTCTGAGTCTCTTTTTGTTTCTTTCATGGTGTGTTTCACTGTTCTTCTTTTGTACAAAATTTTTAGGGCAACTTAGATGTTGAGACTAGATTTGTGCCTCACATGATTGATATTAGGCGGCATTGCCATTGAATGTGAATCATGTGATTGTCTGGGAGTCTGGGTTGTGCCCATACATTGGAAGGAAATTGGGTTATGAATTGTAATCGACAATGGACGTGATTGTGTTGTGAATTGCCCATACATTAGTTGATCAGTGTTGTTTTTCTATCATATGTTTGAAGCTTTGAATTGTAGCTTACTAACTCATATAATAAATGGCTACATCTTTTAGAGCATCTAATTTATAATGCACAAACAATGTCTGTAGCGGAAAAGTGGTGATATTGGATGGAAGTTTGCAACATTAGCGGATCTTAAAATTGTTGATAAATTCCAAATGCAAGTTGTGTAATAAAATTATTAACGGTGGAATCTATAGATTTAAACAACACATAGACAGCCTCAAGGAAAATGTAACCTCGTGACCAAAGCCTTTGGATGATGATAAAGTAAAATGGAAAGCCGCAGTAGAAGAAGAGATAAAAAGAAAATGAGTGAAAAGGAGGTGAAAGAAGTAAGTTTAGTATTCTTGACAAAGAGAAGGACGTTGAAGCTCTAGGTCCAAGAAAAATGACGCACTTTCTTGGTCCTTCGGATAAATTGCATCCTCTAGCACTTTCAATATCAATTATGCACATTGGAAAGAAAGAATACATAGTGCACATCAATATTTGGCTACATGTGTGAATGAATTTGGTATTTTTTTCTATACTATTTGTTGATGCACAAAATGTGCCAACTTAAGGAGCGAATGCTGCTCTGCCACGTGCCCTTTGTAGACCTGAAAAGGAAGGAAGCTGGTCGGTCGGTCAGAGTATAGGTACCGGTGTGGTATCAGCCCAAAGGTACTCCGACGCCCAAGTCAGTGGTTGGTCTAAGGTGTAGGGTGAGTGGTAGAATTTATACTGTAAAAGTAGTTGTGAACAATAAATGCTTAGTTACCTTTGTACGACAAATAGACCCCTTTTGTATGGGTGTAGTGAATATAATAATTGTATTCTCCCCATGTGAGACAAATGTCAATTGTTGTGGGACTGACACGTGGAGGTGTTATCGAGACCCAACTAGGATTTGTTCGCATGAGTGGGCCTGGACCCCTTGGGCTTGTGCTAGGCGGCAATGTTGGGCCGTTAGGTCGGTCTGAGCCGATTCACCGACCGACAGGGGTTAGGCCTCCAGAGTCGGCCAGTGGCATGGTATCGGAAGAGGGCTGAGCCTCTAGGTCGGTCTGAGCCGACATACCGAGCTGGTCAGAGGGCTGGGCCTCCAAGATTGGTTCGGATTGGTCGCCGTTTTGGTAATGGGCTGGGCCTACAGTCAATATAGGCTTCATGCTCGGTCTGGGCTGATATGGTATGAACACTATTGATAATGTTAGCATCAAAAAAGTTGTGGAAGTGATTGCTTGATTTCGTCCTGATTACCAACCTTGAAGCCAATACCTATTAAGAAAGAAGTTGGGAGAACTAGAAAGTCACTTATCAATCAATAACAGTGGGTTAAGAATGGTTTATGAATCATGGTCAATGCTTGGACTGACTGAAAATGAAGAGATCACGAATTTAAGCATAAATTTTAAAAAAGACACAATTTTCTTTTATTCCGAGGAAGTTTCAGGAGGAACGCATACTCGGTTATATATCTTTAAATATGTTGCCAAATGTATCGAAGAAAATGGTCCACAAAATGTAATTCATGCGGTGATAAACATTTGAAGTTGAATAGGCCAAATATGTTTTGGATTTCATTTATTTCCGTATTTTGAATCTCATATTTCAAGTAATTGGTAACTAACTCAGATTTAAAGAAGTGAATGAGAATGCAAAAACTTTAACTATTATATCATAAAACATTTGGTTCAGTGGTGAAGTTAGTAAAAAAAAGAAAAAGAAAAAAGAAAAAGAAAAAAAAGAAGAAGAGATAATGAAGTTGGAAGTCACTAGATTTGCAACTCAAATTTTGGTATAAGCTTGATGGAGAAAGAAAAATGAGTTGAGGCCCATGGTTGCTAGTGATGGGCTCCGACAGGGCAAACGACAAAGTGGCTTGAATTTTTGAAATGACAAACATGGTAGTTTATCCGACACTACAATATAGTTGACGAACACAGTAACACGAGATCATGTACTGTAAACCAATAATCTTTAAAAATGTCTAGAGAACTGAGTCCAAAACAATCTCCCACCTTGATCAAACAAAAAAAAACAAAAAAAAAAAATCTCCCAGACAAACGAAACGTTTCTGTGGCGTAATGCAGCCCGCGAGACTCAAACAGCCAATGAACAGCCTCCTTCTCTAAAATACTCTCATCCTCCCACTCTCCACGTGTCCTCCCCACCTCCACCCCTTTCCCTCCCTTTTCTTTGTTTCTGTTTTCTCACAAAATGACCTTATTTCCCTCATTTTCATCTTCCTCACTTGCAAAACGGGCTTTCTGTCTTCTTCTCCTTCTTCAGCCCCCTCTCTATCTCCGGTCATGAAAACTGGGGTTAGGGATTGATCAAATTCACGAATCTTTCCAAAAATGGCTGTTTGTTCCCTACCTGTACCGGAATTAACTTTTCTCTCACCACAAACTACTACCAAACGCCGCCTTTCTATTACAAGAGCTGCTTTCTGCAAATTCTCTCTTTCTGAATATCCAAGGTACGGAATTCGTTCCCGCATCAGAGCGATTAAAGAGGAAGGTCTTGTAGTTGAAGAGAGGGAAGCCGAGTTGATCAACAAAGTGAATGGTGTGGAGTTGAGTGGTAACGGAGCTACTGTTAGTACTAGTGGTAGCGGTTACCGGTCCAATGGATCAGTCAACAAATACTCGAATGGCAGTGTGAGTTTGGTAGAACGTGAGAATGGGAGCTTGGCTAAGTTGGTGAATGGCAATGGCGTGGCCGCAGGAGTGGTAAAAAAAGTTGAAGTTTTGGAGTCCAGGGAGGAAGGAAGGAAGAAGAATATTGAGGAAATTGGAAAGGAGGTGGCGTGGTTTAAGCGAAGCGGGCAACCTAAAGTTGAGGTATGATTCTATGATGTTGATTTATTGGAGTTCTACAGTTCTACTTCCATTGGAATGTCAAGCTCTGTGTGGTTACTCTTAGGTTAGTACTAAATTCAAGACAGGTTTCCTTGGAGCATGTAATCAAACTTTGCGTTGGAATGTAGATGAGAAATGTTGATTATTGGTTTGTGGAACTTTAGTTGAAATCCTAATTGGTTTGGTGGCCCACTTGCGGACTAGAATTCCAACTACAGTATTTCAATAGTTTCCACCTAAACTGCATTCTCATTGGGTCATTTTACCTAAATGTAGAGACAAGTTTGAATATGCTGTTAAGTCAGCAAAATTGAATGTGTTTTGTCATACTGAAGAATGATATGCGGAAGAAAGTGTAATGGATTATGTTAATTACCAGAAGGTAGCTTGTGTACTATGTATCCGTCTCTTATATTTGTATTACAAGATGCAGCATGTAGAATGTGCTGACCGTTAGAATTGAATAATCGTAGTGTCAGTGGCATAGTAAGATGATGTATAGACTGTTTGGAGATAATTTTTTTTTTTTTAATTATCGGTTTGGGTACTTTTCATCAGGGTCACTAATATTGCTATCTTCGATCGGTTGTTAATTGTTTATGTTTAGGATCTCAAATTTATCTCAATTGCTTTATATAACTTTCCATAGTAACTGTCGATAAAACAATAATTCACAGATTATTCATAGTAATAATGATGGTTTATTGCACGGAAGTTGTCCCAACTATATGGGATGTGATGCAACCTGCTGCAAGAGGAGATAAACTGAAAAAAAAAAAATTGGTACAGGAAAATATTTTTAAGGTGATCATTAAGGTTCGATTTTACTCCTGAATGGCATGTCGGTAGGCTGAATAAACTACGAAGCTGTGTGCAAAGATTTTTAATTGTTTGTATAAAATCAATAAGGTTTAAATCTTTAATTTTCTATTTTGAGTTTTAATATGCGCATTTGTGCCATAATTTTATTGTAATCATTGGTTTTTGCAGGTTTCCGTTGCACCTGGTGGCCGCTGGAGCAGATTCAAAACTTACTCCACAATCCAGAGGACCTTGGAAATATGGGGATTTGTTCTAACATTCCTTGTCAAGGCTTGGTTGAATAATAAAAAGTTCACTTATCGAGGTTTGTCACTTCCAGTAGAATGAAATTCCTTCAATATTTATAGTGGGGAATGAAATAAACAAAAATGTAAGAAATGTTTCAAACAGGAACTCCTTGAAAAGCGCTAATAATTATAGTAGAGTCGAATTCCCACATTATGTATAAATTCTTCCTAATTGTACATTATATAAGATATTTTAGAGGAACAACCTATACTTCTCCAAATGTCCTTCCTATTTTGTAAGGTTTGGATTTAATTAGCACAAATTTATTAAGTTGACTATTGCAAAATTTCATGTCTAACTAAACCGAACTTACTGTTCCAGAAACCAGCTGAGATAGTGTTGGAGTTTCCATCTCATTATTTGGTCTCTATCACTTGTTTTGGTAGTTTTCTACTTCTAACGTAGTATTAATTTATTAATATGAATCGTTTTACATTGCCTTGCTTTGTGTAAACATACATTCATATAGTTAATCCTTCATTTAGGCTCTGTCTAGCTTATTTACTGCTTCTTTGGTTGGTGTGGATGCAAATACAACCAAGGAAAAGGTCTAAAATTAATTATGACTTTGAAGTTATTTTTGGTTCGTGAAAGAGAAATGCTCCTAAATTTAATCTGAAGAGGTGGCTCATGTTGATTCTGTAATATTCGATTTTTAAGAGATCTGCTTCAATGATACTTATATTTTTTATTAGATAATGTAAAACTTTAAATAAAAAGAAATGGGACATCCTTGTGGGCTTTGGATTACGGACATCCTTATGGGCTTTGGGCTTTTATTTCGGATTAAGAGATTTACCTTTCATTTTTATGGTGATTGTTCTGAATGGCTTGCTGCTGAAGATTCGTTTGTTACTTCCGTTTTGTAACTGTTATTGGCAGTCCAAAAAGAGAAATTTTACATGGAGTGCAGGATGACTTTTTGGAGTTTAACAGCTCCTTGTTTCTTTGGTACACTGTATGGTTCCTGGAACGCCCACTAATTTAATGTGTTCTTTGGAATTTAGCCGTTTCTGTCTTATTTTGTTAACCAAACAAGAAAATACCAAAACCTACAGATTAATACCAAAAAAATAAAGATAAAAAGATCTCCAAACATTATAAGAACTAAAACATAAGAAATATGAACAACGTATTTCAAAATTCAGTAAAGAAACCATCATTTAAATGATCTTTAGAGGCGAATGATAGGCTGGTACTGGTTACCAATGTAGTGTACGCATTAGAGTAGAGACATTGACCAAGACCGACAAAACATCGATCAAATAACGAATGAGTACCAGGTACTGTAGACTGGTACCTGGAACTGAACAATCTTTACCCCATTTCAAAAGCTAAGAATAAGAGCTTGGCTTGGCTTCTGCCATAATAGCACATGATTTTGATGTCTACAGCATGTATATGGTACAGGTAATAGTCTGGTTTATTTTCAAGGTATAATAAACCCTTGTTGAATTATTCAAATTAGGGGGCCAGAAAATGTTATTCAACGATGCCAGTATAGTCTGGATTATGTGCAAATGGGAAGCTGAAATTTCCTCCATTACTTTAAAGCTTCCGAACAAACTGTTCTTGGAAGCAAATTTGTGGTTGTATGATTCTGGATCGTGCTCTCCTACATTTCTATACCTCTGGTGGTGGTGCAGCAGTACTTGTATCATGTGGCCTTGTGATGGGAAACACCATGAAAAAAAAAGGAGGATGGGTTCCTACCTTCAGCATACGATACTAAGAAAATAGAAAGAAAAAAAAAATTGTTTGTTTGCTGAGCAGTTTGGGTATGATATATCGGTGCCTTTTATCTTTTTGCATGAAAGAGTTGTTCTCAGAAACTATATCTTTTAACTCGGCATATCTTCATTTTATTGGAATTTAGAGTTTTTTGACTAGGCATCCCATCTTTAAGCTAGCTCGACTATGTAATACTTGGTGCTTGTATCTAATTTAAGGGAAATGAATTTTCAGGGGGTATGACAGAGGAAAAGAAAGGCTTGAGGCGTAAGACCCTTGCAAAGTGGCTGAAGGAGAATATTTTGAGGTTAGGTCCAACATTTATCAAAATTGGTCAGCAGTTCTCCACAAGGGTGGACATTCTTGCTCAGGAATATGTTGATCAATTGTCAGAGCTTCAGGTTAGAAATGCCTTAATTCAATGAAATGAGTTTACATATTGCTATTGTATGCTTCTTTTCTTATATCAGTTCCATAAATTTCTTTCTTTTCAGCAATTATTTAACGAAATTTGAAGTCTCACACTTGATGCATCTCTGTTCCTTTGTTTTAACTCTCTTTTCTATCATGTCATTTAAAATCTGGCTATGCAAGGGGCTGGATGTGTTAGGTTACAAACAAGAGTCCAGCCTGCTTCTTATGTGGCTCCCAGGTGTTTTCACAAATTTAGATACATCACAATTGAAAAGAAAAATAGAGCTTTTGAGAGGGTGGAAGAAGAAGAATCACTTTTTTATTTCCAATACTCGATAACTTAAAAACGCAGTTTTCTTTTGTACTTGGTATTTTACAGTGCTGATAGAATCATATACATTTGACTCTGAGCACGCAGAATATGTAACAGCGTGCTGAAAGATATGTTTTTTCTTTGTATTCATGTAAACCTAGCTAAGAGTCTACTTTTATACATGTTTGAATTTGAGCATTCTGATTATGCAACATATGTGTTTTTTTTTATTCAATCTAGCCTAGCTTAGCAGCTAACTATTTACTATTTGTTTGCTTTAGTTTCTATTTTCCATGTAAGACTGTTTTATCCAATCTATTTGAAATTACAGGGATTTTTGTGTTTGCTTAGCCTTCCTCATGCATGGAGGTGCTTATCTTTTATAAATCAGTGATTCTTAAGGCATAACTGAATCACGGTTTATTTTCAGGATCAAGTTCCTCCTTTCCCATCAGAGACTGCTGTTTCTATTGTTGAAGAAGAGCTTGGTGCTCCCGTGGAAGATATCTTTGATCGGTTTGACTATGAACCAATAGCAGCTGCTAGTCTTGGTACTCCTGATTTTATCTCTACAGTTTCCAATAGCGAAATTTGTGCAATCAGCAAATGAATATTCTTTTTTCTTTAAAAAGAAAGAGAATTCACTTAATGAATCTATGCTTAATTGTTTTCCTTGTTCAATATGAGAATATGGTATCATGCTAAATACAGGTCAGGTTCACCGTGCAAGATTGAAGGGACAGGAAGTTGTTGTAAAAGTACAGAGGCCTGGACTGAAGGATCTTTTCAATATTGATCTTAAGAACCTGAGGGTCAGTTTCTCATAATGACTTACAATTCTAGATTAGTACTATTAATTATGGGATCTTTTGTATTTGGTAGCAAGGAGATTTAAAAAAGGGACTTATTCTATTTGAACAAGACCACAGGACGATTCCCGGTCCTTGGCCTTCCATCATGGTCCACCTAACATAGGATGTACACTCATCCTCACCCTCTTTGTGTATGAGCTTGTTTGACTATGTTTTACATGGAAAACACATTGAAGGATATTCTTGATCTTGTAGGGTATTTAAATTATAGCAGGAATTTGGCATATCGATCATTTTCTTTTGCAGGTAATTGCAGAATATCTTCAGAAAATTGACCCAAAGTCAGATGGCGCAAAGAGGGATTGGGTTGCTATCTACGATGAGTGTGCAAATGTCTTGTATGAGGTACATAGATCCTCTTTGATTACTTTAATCTTTCCTTTTTCGTTTATTTCATAAGAAAAGATGAAATTTATAAAATACACATAAATCTTGTGGAACTAGATAGTGAGTCAAAATGAACATAATTCATGTGCTTTTGGGAAGTGTAGGTAAAGTTCATATTGTCCTTAGGGACTTAAGTGTTCCCTTCAAATAATAAGCTTTAATCTTTCTTTTTTTTTTTTTTTTTTTTTCCAAAAAGGAAAGATGACATTTATAAAATACACATAAACCTTTTGGAACTAGATAGTGAGTCAAAATGAACATAAGTCACGGGCTTTTGAAAAATGTAGGTAAAGTTCATATTGTCCTTGGGGACTTAAGTGTTGCCTTCAAATAATAAGCCAGACCATGCTTCATGGAATAAGATGTCAATGTTGTTGAGTGTAGCTCAAAGATACTGACATGGATGAGTAAGGATGCAGGAATTCCTTGAGTAATATTGAAGAATTAATCATGTTAGGGAATTTAAGGTAATACGTATATCCGAAAAGAGGTCAATTGTATCACGATTAAGGACATATTGGCCTCTTTTACATGGAAATGGAACTGGATATTGCAGATTCTAATAGTTAGGCAAGTATTTTAGGCTAATTATAGTGTCTTTCTGTCTATTACCTGACTCGTATGCATCCTTGTCTGCCATTCTTTTAGTGAGAGGTAGCTGTGGGTACGATGGGATGCTAATGGTAGAGTAAGATCATATTTGTTCAAAAGAGTTTACCTTGTAGGTTGTTTCTGAACACCAACTTGATATGAAAGAGATTGTGTAGACCAGTAGATTAAGTTAATGCTATGGGACATCATTATGGTCTAATTTTCTGTCACCTTTGGGGTGAAAATTACCAAGCAAGGGGATAATTGTTGTGTGCTTCCTGTAAATGTGCTGTAATATTATGCCGACTTTACTTTGAAGTCCCCTAATATCGTAGGATTTAGTATGAAGGTTAATAAGATCAAGATTCAAGAAGGCTGCTAGTGAATAGACATGTGCCCCTATAAAACTAGGATTGTAAAAAAGCTCATACACTTGAAAATTTATTGATAAAACAAGAAGCACAAACATTTGTATATGGAGCTTTTGTCCACGGTCCGGCGGTATTCTGTAATCTTAGACTTTTAAAATTGTTTTCGATCAAAATAAAAAATAATAACAGATAGTTGGTGCTCATCTGTCATGTGTGGGTTTCAGTACTTGGTAAATTGTTGGTAACTTACTGTAAAAAAGTTTTAAATCTTAAAAAGCTGCATAATAAATTGTTGGTAACTTACTGTGAAAAAGTTTTAAATCTTAAAAAGCTGCATTTTTCTTTCTATTTTTGTGTTATATTCAGCAAATGATACTAATAATTATGAACTTTACCAGGAGATTGATTACACAAGGGAAGCTGCTAATGCTGAACTATTTAAAAGTAACTTCAAAAGCATGGATTATGTGAAAGTCCCAACAATAGTATGGGATTACACTACACCACAGGTTTTAAGCTTTGGCCAATAATGAAGTTTGAGCTGGTAGAACATTATTATGTTTTTTCATGTTATCTTCTTTCTAAAATCCAACTTCCTGTATTGCTACTAGGTTCTAACAATGGAGTATGTCCCGGGGATCAAGATAAACAAGATACAAGCTATAGATCAATTGGGCCTTGATCGGAAAAGGTCAATAAAATTTCCTTTCTTTTATATTTTGCAATCATGCTAACATGTGACCGTTTCTTATCGCTCCTAATGCTTCCTTATATCAATTTGAACTTCCTCAGGTTGGGCCGATATGCAGTTGAATCATACTTGGAACAAATTCTGTCTCATGGATTCTTTCATGCTGATCCTGTGAGTTATGGTTTTTTAATTCAATGTTGGTGTTAAAGCATGTTTAGAATGGCAATAAGAGAATCTATGAGAGTTTAATTGCATATGGAATTTGAAGTGTAATGTGTGTACGGTATGAATGTTTTCTATATTTATATGAATTGTACAGTTTTGCTTACATATATAACCTCTAGGAAACTAAGCTAGGTATGTAAATCTAGCAAACTAGGAAAGAATCAACGTGGATACAAAATTATATACTAGGAAAAATCAGGATGATTCTGTTGACTTAGGACTAGCAGATCAGGGAGATTGATCCTTAAGGCTGGAATTCTTAATACGCCTCGCAAGACAGTGGAGTCATCTGCGACACCGATCTTGGAGCGGAGGAGCTGGAAGTGAGGTTGTGGCAGGGCCTTGGTGAGGGCATCAACTAGTTGGTCGTCCGTGGAGATGTGGGAGACCTAAAGGAGACCACGGCTGACATGCTTTCAAACAAAGTTGTAGTCAATGGCAACGTGCTTCATGCGGGTGTGAAGGGTAGGATTTGAGTAGTAGAAGGTAGTGCCGATGTTGTCACACGAGATGCTTGGTGTCCCAGTGATGGAGATGCCAAGCTCTGGCAACAAGGATTGGACCTAGAGAAGCTCTGCGGTGGTGGAGGCTACAACGCGATACTCAACCTCCGTGGAAGACCTGGAGATAGCACGTTGCTTGTGGGAGCTCTAGGATTGACCTGCTGTAAGTAGGAGTAGTGGTGTTGGTAGGGGCTAGAGTAGGGTCTGAGGCTGCGCCGGGGGGGGGGGGGGGGGGGGGAAGGGGGAGGCGCCTAAAGGGAAGTATGCTGGTTGCTGGTGGTAAGGGAGGTAGTGATTAACCTGTGGCTAGGAGCGGTGCTGCTTCAAGACTTCAAGACTAGGCAGGAGAGATGTGTCCGAGTGGTCCAGAGGTGTTGGAGATGTTGCTAGTGAGCTGGTAGATGTCGTGGTGGACGAGGGTGGAAGATAGGACATAGGAGGTAGGGTGGAGAGCCATGCATTGAAGGTGGATGAAGTGACTGGGGAAAGGTGGAGGAAGTGTTTAGATCCGGGAAGGTGGACTCACCGAACTGGACATGTCGAGACACATAAAGTTTGTGAGAGGAGGGGTCAAAATAGAGATAGGCACTTTGATTAAGAGAGTAGCCTAGGAAGACACATCAGTTGGATCGAGGTTGCATTTTGTTGGTGGTATAGGGACGTAGCCACGGAAAACAGAGGCAGCCAAAGGTTCTAAGTCGAGTGTAGTTGGGTGGCTGGTGGAAAAGGGCAGTGTAGGGATTGGTATTTTGAAGAATGGGTGTGGGGAGGCGGTTTATGAGGTAGACAACAGCCTTGAAGGCATAGGGCCAATAGGTGAGGGGGAGAGTGGCATGGTGAATTAGGATGAGGCCAGTTTCAACAACATGACGGTGGCGCCGTTCAGTGATCCCGTTGTGTTGAGGGGCGTGGGGAGGGGTGAGGAGGTAATTGATGCCGTGAGTGTTGAGAAAACCTTTGAGTTTGACAAATTCCCCATCACCATCAGTGTAGAGGGAGACGCCGGTGGTGTTAAAGTAGTTTTCTACTAGCTTTTTTAAAATCAACAATTGTTTAGAAGACATCATATTTTATTTTTTTAAGTGGATATAGCCAAGTGTATTTAGTGTAATGGTCTACGAAAATAACATAATATGAGTAATCGTCAGGTGAGGTGTATGGGGCAGGGCCCCAAACATCAGAATAAAGTAATTGTAGTGGGCGTGTGCTAGTTAGAGGGGAGACACCAAAGGGGAGAGGACTTTTATTGCATAAGGGGGACAAAACAGACTCTGTAATTTTAGAAGGTACTTGAATGGAAGATAATTTTAAAACAGATTGTAGGACTTTGGGACTAGGGTAACCGAGGCGATGATGCCATAGGTTAGGAGAGACCACCACACCCACCAGAGCTTGAGGTTGTTGTGGGGAGGGGGAGAACCATTCGTACACATCATCCTTACTTTGGCCTTGAACAAGAATCGCCCCCGTGCTGAGATTCTTCACATGGAAACAATCCGTGAAAATTTCAATGGGAGTTTGGTTAATTTTGTTTAACTGGGAGATGGAAAGAAGATTGCGGGTCATATAAGGGACACAAAGAACATTACTGAGAGTCAAGGAGTGAGGGGAAAGGGAAAGGAGAGAGGTGTTACCAGTGTGAGTGATTTGCAACCCCTTACCATTGCCAAGGAGGATTTCATGGGGGCCACGGTACTGAGTGGCTTCAGAGAGATGCTGAGGGTGGGGAGTCACATGGTGGGAGGCAGCTGAGTCGAGGAGCCAGGGAGAATGGTGGCTTTGGACAGTAGGATGTTGAGTGGTGGTTTGTTGCAACTGAGGACGACGGCTGGGTGCCACATTGCTGGCAGAAGCCATGGTAGCCACTGCCAGATTGGTAGGGCGACGGCTGGTGTTTGAGTTGAAGGAAGATGAGCACTAGTTGGAATAGCCACGGTTTTCTGAGGTGTAAGATCGTTGGGTGGAGGAACCACGGTTGAAATTTGTAGGGTTAGAGCCATGGGAGAACTGAGTGGCATTGGCTGTGATAGTAGGCGTAGTGGGGGTGGGCTCTGCTCGTTTGGCTGCGGTTTCATGTTGGATCAGCATGTCATGCAGGTTATCAAAAGAGACTGATGTGTCTCTGGACCGCATAGTAGAGACAAGGTCTTTGAGCTCTGGGCCAACACCGTTGAGAACATAGAGGAGGAGATCATCATTGGAGAGGAATGTGTTGATGGTTGCGAGTTCATCAGCAAGGATGCGTACCTCCTGGAGGTAGTCAGAGACCAACGAGAGTCTTGGCCAAGGAGTGTTAAACGCTCCTTGAGCCCAAGTACACGAGTGTTAGGTTTTTGGCTCGTCAATTATGTCCTAGTTGGTTTATGATTGTTTTAGGAACATTAGAGGTATAATAATTCTTATCCAAAAGGGATTAGGAAAGAATTTCTGGTTTCCCTATTTAATTAGGTTTAAAATAAGTCTAAATTCCTATCCTTCTTAGAAAGAGGAATTCAATCAGCCTTGGGACATGTATGCCAACTCTATATCTATGAATAGGGTGAGGCAAGGCTTATTTCTAAGAGAGGAAAAACAGTTAGAACAGCTAAGAGTTTTTGAGATTAGTTCTAGGGTTACAGAAGTTCTGTAATCTCTATTATTAATAAAAGGAGCCGTGATTTCTCTACCAAGAGAAATCACAACTGGACGTAGGCAAAAGTTCTGCCGAACCAGTATAATTCTTGTGTGTTTCTAAGTATCCTAAATATTGCTAGTTTTTTAGTCTATTTCCGTTGGTTACATTAAAGAACTAGATTCGGCTAGGGTTATTTAACAACAAGCTCTGGCCTTGCTCGCGTAAAGGCAGGTGAGGCGAGCCGAGGCATCTTTTGATGTTTTTGCAGCAGCAATGAGGGTGATGACCTGGGGTGACACCGATATTAGAATGGCATGGAGGAGAAGTTTGTCCTGGCGAAACCAGAAGGCGCGTAGCGCGGTCTCTGTAGCGGGTGGGCAGGGATGAGAGCCATCCACGTAACCCATGAGGCCATATCCATGGAGGAGGGCATTGAATTGAGCACGCCAAGGGAAGGAGGTAGTGGCGGTGAGCTTGATTGGGAGCTAGGCGGCATCATTGATAGTGATGAGGGAGGGAAGATTAGGGTTGGTGTCGGTGGTGGTGGGGGGATGGGATTAACAGGGGCGGAGATGGCTTGGGCAGTCATTGAATTAGGATTTTTAGAGGGTTTTTCTCGGTGGAGCTTTAGAGCTCTAATACCATTAAGGTATGAATGTTTTCTATATTATTGAATAAATGAATTGTATAAAATTGCCCACATATATAACCTCTAGGAAACTAAGCTACTTATGTACATCTAGAAAACTAGGAAAGAATCAATACAGATTTTATACTAGGAAAGAATTCGGATGATTCTGTTGACTTAGGACCAGAAGATCAAGGAGATTGATCCTCAATCTCCTGTGATCGGCTGGGACCCTTAATAATGTGTTAATGTATGAGTGTTACACTTTATTTATCCTGATAGCATAGATGGAAAGACTTAATGCCAAGTTTGAAGGTTCCCCCTCTGAATATGTGTAGAAATAAGAAAAATAATAATGGATTTTGGTTGCATGTATGGAAAAGATTTTTGTAGAACAGTTTACACTTACTCCTACGATAGAGCCGTGTACATTTGTATCTAGGACTAAACTAGACTAGAAACATTAGACACATGTCCCTAAGGTCTTAGTTTACTGCAGTTAGTTATACATAGGACAGATGTCCTATTTCAGACAAAGATGGGAGATAATTGTTTTGTCTTATCTCCCAAACACACTTGTATAAATCTGCTTATTGGCTTGTTAATGAAATCATTGAATCCTGAATTTCTACATGGTATGAGAGCCTTCTGTCTGACCCCACAACTGATCCCTCCATCTCCCCTACTCATGCCTCTACACTGGTTTCTGTCAAACTGAGTGAAACCAATTATCTCCTGTGGGAAATCCAGATCAAACCCTTCTTAATTGGCCATAACTATTGGCGTTTTATTGATGGTACTCACCCTCCCCCTCCTACTATCTTAACTCCTCTAAACCATGAATCCTCTCCCCAATCTGAAACTGATCATTCTTCTCTCACCACACATGCTGCACCCGTGCCTAATCTTGCCTACCACCACTGGTTTCAAATTGACCACACCCTAGTCAGCATGATTCGGGCCATTCTAACTGAACCAATTCTCTCCCAAGTTGTGGGTCCCACCACATCCCGTGCCATCTGGGAGTGTCTTCGCCAGAATTTCTCCCAGTAGTCCCTTGCTAATGCTACAATTCTTCGTTTTCAAATTATGTCCCTCACAAAAGGATCCAAAACCATCTCTGATTACCTTACTCTTGCCAATACCCTCGCTGACTCCTTGCTGCCATAAACGAACCCTTCTCACTCACTGACTTGGTCATTGCTGTCCTTCGTGGCCCAGGCCCTGAATACAGTCCTAGTCACTGGCATGCTTGACTTCCCTCTTCTCCCACCTTTCTCTGATTTGCGATCCTGTTTACTGTCCTTGAAGCACAGCAGGCTTCAACTCACCCTCCTGTAGCAGCTGTTCATCCTACAGCTTTTTATGCCAATTCTGCCCCAAATTGTTTTCGCTCCAACTACGAGCGCTCCTATTGTCCAAACCGTGGCTCAAGGCCTCCCTACCGTCGCGGTTCAGGGCGTTTCCCACTCCAAACACTGCCCTTGACGGCCTGACCTACTTGGAACCTTCTTTGCCCCTAACCCACGCAACAATGGGCCATAGTGCTGGTCTTGCCAGCGTTTTGGTCACGTTACTGCTCACTGTCTCTAGCTTTCTCATTCCCAGGATCATGACCTATCCCAAGCCTTTGCTGGACTGCACCTTATCACTGCCACTAATCCCAATTGGTACCCTGACAGTGGCGCCACTCACCATGTCACCATGACACCAGCCCCTGCATCCAACCCTCCGCAGTCCTCTACTGAACAAGTCATGATTGGCAACTGCATAACCCTCCCGATTTCCCATACTGGTAACATTCTCTTCAAATTGAGTCCCTATACCTTAAACTCTCTAATGTTCATGTTCCATCCATACAAAAGAATCTGTTGTCAGTTGCTTAGTTTGCAAAAGACAATGCTGTCAATATCACTTTCTTTCCCAATCATTTTGTCATTAAAGACCTGCTTACCAAACATGTACTTTTTAAGGGCCCCTATAAAGGACTCTATCCAATTCCTCCTCACCGCTCACCCACTCCACAAGCCCTCATCACTACAGCATCCCCTACTCTCTGGCACCAGCGTCTTGGCCATCCCTCCCACCAAGTCCTGCGCAAGCTGTCCTCATAACATCAACTCTGCTCCCAAGTTTCTTTGAATTCATCGTTTCGTAATCAGTGTGCCCTAGGCAAATCTAGTCGTTTATCTTTTTCTCCTGTTGTAAGAACATCAATAAAATCCTTTGACATTGTTCACTCAGATGTATGGATGTCTCCAGTTTCTTCTATTTTAAGGCTTTCGTTATTACGTCCTGTTTGCTAATGAATATACCCATTACACTTGGCTATTTCCCCTACGTCTCAAATCTGAAGTGCTTGCTCATTTTAAACATTTCTATGCCTATGTCCACACTCACTTTTCCACGCCTATCAAAACCTTCCAAAGTGATGGTGGCAAAGAATTTTCCAATCCCGCATTTAAGGAGTAATGTTGTGAAAAAGGCATTCACCACAGGTTCTCTTGCCCTTTTACCCCTCAGTAGAATGATATGGCTGAGAGGAAACATCGCCATCTCTCATAAATGGGTAGAAAACTTCTCCTCACTGCTGGCCTACCTTATTCCTATTGGGTTGAAGCCATAATCACAACTATCTTCTTTGTTAACCTGGTTCCCACTCCCCTTATTCACCGGTCCACACCATATTTCCTCCTTCATGGCAAACACCCTCCATACCACATCCTTTGCACATTTGGTTCCCTCTATTTCCCCTACCTTGGTGATTACACCAAGCACAAGCTTGAAGCTCGTTCCCTCCCCTGTGTGTTTCTCGGGTATAGTACCCACCATGCAGGCTACCGGTGTCTTCATGTCCCCACTAGGCGTGTATATATAAGCCGCCACATCCTTTTCAATGAAATTGAATTCCCCTACACTAAACACCCGAAACCACCCATTGACTTTACCTTTATACCCCTCATTCAGACTTTAAATGAGTTAGGCCCAACAACCGAGCCCATTCAACCCTTCCCAAGCCCATTACCAATGCCTAGCACTTAACTAGTCCCACACCTGTGGACCCAACAAAGTCCTCCCCAACCCTAAACTCTAATCCAACTCCAACCACCACTTTGTCTCCCAATTCTTCAGCCCACACGCCTCTTTCCCAGAGTTCAAATTCCAATCCATCTCCTCCACAAACATAAGAAACTGCGTCCCTCCCTCCCCCACTGCCCAACATTCACGAAACACTCATCCTATGATCACCCGCAGCAAAGCAGGGATTTCAAAATCTAGAAATCTCTTGTTCACTTCTCGATATCCCTTTCCAAAGGTCTTCTATGTGATTCCTGGCAGCACCATAGAACCCACCACCTACAAACAAGCTTCCCAATCCCCCTATTGGACCCACGCCATGGAAACCAAGTGTTTTGCCCTAATTCAGTTAAGACATGGTCTCTTGTTCCCCTTCCTCCTCATGCCAATGCCATCGGCTGCAAATGGGTCTATCGTATCAAGAGGAATGCTGATGGTACCCTTGAAAGATACAAAGCCCGCCTAGTGGCCAAGGGCTTTCACGAAATGGCTGGACTTGATTATCAGGAAACCTTCAGCCCTGTTGTCAATCCCGCTACAATTCGTGTGGTTCTTGCAATTGCAGTATCTCTAAACTGGCCTCTACGGCAATTAGACGTGACCAATGCCTTCCTACATGGCACTCTTACAGAGGAAGTCTACATGCAATAGCCCCCTAGCTTCACTGATCCCAAACAACCCCAACTTGTCTGTCGCCTGCACAAGGCCATCTATGGCCTCAAATAAGCACCCAGAGTCTGGTTTACTAGTTCAGTTCCTTCCTTCTCCAGCGAGGATTCATTCAGAGTAGAGCTGACCCTTCAATGTTTGTCTTTCGACATCACCACTCTCTCATGTTCCTTCTCCTATATGTGGATGATATTGAGTTGACAGGTATTCCCCATCAGCATTCTCATCTTTCATGTCTACATTCTCATCTTATAGAGGAAGTCTACATGCAATAGTCCCTTGGGTTCACTGATCCCAAACAACCCCAACTTGTCCGTCGCCTGCACAAGGCCATCTATGGCCTCAAACAAGCACCCAGAGCCTGGTTTACCAGTTCAGTTCCTTCCTTCTCCAGCAAGGATTCATTCAGAGTCGAGCTGACCCTTCAATGTTTGTCTTTCGACATCACCACTCTCCTATGTTCCTTCTCCTATATGTGGATGATATTGAGTTGACAGGTAATTCCCCATCAGCATTCTCATCTTTCATGTCTACATTAGCCAGGGAGTTTGTTATCAAGGACTTAGGTCCACTTCACTATTTTCTTGGAATTGAGGCAACTAAAACTGCTGCACTCACCCAGAACAAGTACACTACAAACATTCTCCGCAGAAGTGGACTTCCTGATTGTAAACCAGCCCCAACTCCAGTTGCTGCCAAATCTACTCTATCTGCCCATACTGGACAACCCCTTTCCAGATGCTCAGTCTATCGCCAGCTTGTTGGCGCCCTCCTCTACCTAACCTTGACAAGGCCTGATATCTCCAACGTTGTCTAGCATGTTGCTCAATTCATGAGTAATCCCACCGACATTCACTTAACAGCAGTCAAGAGAATCATTCGCTACTTAAAGGGCACCCTGGGTATTGGCATTCACATTCAACGTTCCCTTTTCCCTTTCACTATACATGCCTATTCAGATGCAGATTGGGCAGGCTGCCCGGACACATGCCGTTCAGTCATTGGTTTTTGCCTCTTCTTAGGCCCCAATCTCATCTCTTGGTGTGCTAAGAAACAGAAACTGTCTCCCGCTCTAGCTCTGAGGCAGAGTACCGTGCTCTTGCCTACACATGTGTAGACAGCCTTTGGGTTCTAAGTCTAACTTCACATTCTGCCACATCTTCCTTTTCTCCGTCACTGTGACAACTTAAGTACTACCTATATTACTAGAAATCCAGTGTTTCATGCCCGTACCAAACACATAGCACTAGACTACCACTTCCTGCGTGAAAGAGTGGCCTCTGGATCCCATCAAGTCAAGTTCGTGCCCTCTCATCATCAGCTAGCTGATTTGTTCACCAAGGGCTTCCCTGTTGAACGACATTGCAGTCTTGCCTCCAAACTAGTCACCCAAAGGGTGCCTCGCTTGCGGGGGGATGTGGAACAGTGTACACTTACTCCTAGGATAGAGTCGTGCACATCTGTATCTAGGACAAAACTAGACTAGAAACATTAGACACCTGTCCCTAGATTAGTTAGACACCTGTCATCAGGTGTGAGTTTACTGCAGTTAGTTATACATAGGACAGATGTCCTATTTCAGTCAAAGATGGGAGATAACTGTTTTGTTTTATCTCCCAAACACACTTGTATTTGTATAAATCTGCCTATTGGCTTGTAAATGAAATCATTGAATCCTGAATTTCTACAATTTCTTTCCATGGAAAAACCTAGGAAGCATTAACTACCTTTGTCACTCCAACTACTGTCCTTTTGACCCATCAACAATTCAGTATGACAATTCAAAATGGGTAGGTAGTAAAATTTTGCGTATTTTGATTAGGGTATAATTGGAAACTAATAATTGAAAATTTAATTTAGGGTATAATTGGAATCTAATAATTGAAGATTCACCTTTTGGATAACTTTGAAAATAATATATCATCCAGTGGAACCAAGTTTCGTGCAAGTTTGCGTGTAAAACATGTAAGCATGCACGAGAAGGGTCCTGGGGCTATTGGAATAATAGAAGTGCTAAAAATGTTGAGCAATTGAGTATTCTGGGGCCATAGCATTGATGGGTAAATGGCAAGGAAGCGATGGTTCTTATAATAGTCTACAACAGGGGCTGTTGAGGAGTTGAAGAGATATGTATGGTTTTTGAGACAAGAACTGATTGGGTAATGTTATGGTAATTATGATGGCATCATTGGTATTGGTTTCATCATTCGCTTGAAATAGTGGTTATGTTTGTTGTTTTGGGCACTTTGAGATAGGGTTCGTTGCTCTTTCATCTCTTTTCTTTTCTTTGTATCAAATACTGGGAAACCTCATGGTAATGGTTGTTTATTTGAAAAGAGTACCACTCCTCTTCTATTTTTCCTATTTGACATTTTGGCCTCTTGTTATTGCATTTTCACTGTGTTGTTGCATTTGCCCAACCCGGAGAAAAATACTAAACATGTTGGCAATATACTGTAGTCCAAAAAGAAGGCTGAGGCAATTGTATTATAAGAGGAAAGAGCTAAAATAAGTAATAGTAAAATGAAACAGCTTCTGCTCGGATGCATTGTTAATTCTGCATGGCTGTCACATTGGACTTCTACTGATTAGTTGTATGTGCTCTAATCTAATAGCTATAAGATGGCCCAAAGTGAGCTTTTCTGACTCCCACTTCCTCAAACTTGGGGATTAATACATACGTTGCACACGAGAAACCTTTGGTCTTCGCTTTTCTTGATATAGTTTTGGGGTTTCTGGAATTTAGTATCTTCTTCCAATGTGTAATCACAATTTTCTTTTACCAATGTAGCATCCTGGAAATATTGCTGTGGATGATGTCAATGGTGGAAGGTTGATTTTTTATGATTTTGGAATGATGGGAAGGTAGTTCGTCAGTGTTTTCTAATAGGAAATCTTCCATTAAACACTCAAGTTTGTTTTAAAAAAGTTATGTTAAAATGTATTTTTTATATTTATATCATGCAGTATCAGTCCAAACATTAGAGAAGGTTTGCTGGAAACATTCTATGGAGTTTATGAGAAGGACCCAGATAAGGTTTTTCTTCTTTTTCCTTCTAGTTTTTAACGGATGGTATCCCACAATCATGCTTAGGCAATTCATGTCGCAGATAAGATTACATTGATTATGACATGGTTCTGATGCCTTAGTGTGATCTATCAATTGATGGAAACTATTTACACTTGTACAGGTCCTTCAGGCAATGATTCAAATGGGTGTTCTTGTGCCTACTGGAGATATGACAGCTGTCAGACGAACGGCACTATTCTTCCTTAACAGGTGCTTTTGATAAGGAAGAAAACAGAAAATTGAATACAAATTAGCATGGGTCATTTTTTTCTTTTGTTTATTAATTTGTTCAGCCGTTCTTTCTTTCTTTTATGTTTTTTTCTTTATTTTGTGGAAAGTTTAAATTCCTTGATGTTGGAGTATTGAGCTACTTGAGCAATCCTTGGTAAATCATTTATATGAATATGACTGCTTGCAATCTGAAGCAAATTGCAGCATATTTGCATTAATGATGAACTGTTTCTGTTTCTGTAGTTGTCAATTCTCTTTCGGGCTGGATGTAATTTACATTGACAGACAGCCTGCTGTCCTTGGTTTATAAGCAAGATATTAAGTTAAATATGCCTTGTTTACTTTGATTAGTTGTTCCAAAATGAGAACCAGATATGTCTCAGCAGAGACGAGGTTCAAATCTGCTCTCTCTCCTGAATTGTTTTCTGAATGCTAAAATTTTCAGTTTTGAAGAGCGTCTTGCTGCACAGAGAAAAGAGAAGGAATTGGCAGAAGCAGAACTTGGGTATAAAAAGCCATTGAGCAGGGAGGAAAAGATAATGAAAAAGAAGGAAAGGTTGGCTGCAATTGGTAGGTGAACTGGTTTAAAATCTAGTGTCTTTGATAAGGTTTTATCACCCAATATATCTTTGTAATCTAGAAACTAACTATTTGATAGTTTTTCAGACCTATCAATAGCATGGGTGACATTAGAATTTAAGTCGTCATGCGTAAAATCTGATGTTAATTAAAAAGCTTTTGAGGGGGATAGAAATGAATTGTGTACCTTTATGCCATGTTGATAGGTATGCATAAATTAGTAATAGTTTTAAGGCTATTAAGTAATAGTTTTAAAGGCCTCTCAATGCATGGGTATGTGTGTTCTAGCATGCAAGCCTCATTCATCATTTGGTTTACAACTAAATCTGTAAATGAATGATTATGGATCCTCTATTCATATCTCAAGTATTTTCTAATTTTTTTAGACTTGATCCTGTTATTATTTCTCTATTTGATTGAAGTCCAAAAATTATTTTGGGGGGTTTCCCCATCAATTTGGATGCCCTACAGATATATAGTTGGTTGTGAAACTAGTTATTTCTACTTTTTCCCCTGAATTTTGTTGGTTGCAACTTGTACCTTGTATTAAGGATCCCACCGAATCAGAAGAGATTGAGAATCAATCTCAATCTCCATGATCGGCTGGCCCTAGGTCAACCAGGAATCTGTACAGATTCCTTCCTTTTGTACATACTTAGCTAGTTTCTTTCCTTCCAAGTTAGGCCTAGTTTAGCTAGTTTATTTCCTTCCTAGTTAGGTCTAGTTCAGACCTGTATATATCTCTTCCACTATTGTACATCTAATTAATTAAGAAATACAGAAGTATTCTCAATACCTTTTATGGTATCAGAGCCCTAAAAGCTCCACCGAGCAAAACCCTAGGAAAAAAAAAACACCCAGAAACAAACCATAATCCATGGCCGCCCAACCCACCGCCGCTGCTGCTCAAACCACTGCTGCCCCTTTCAATCCTACCCTCCCACCAACCACCAGTGACCTAATCCCTAATCTACCTGCCCTCATCACCATTAATACTGCCGCCCAGCTTCCAGTCAAGCTCACGGCCAACAATTTTTTTCCCTTGGCGTGCCTGGTTCCATGCCCTTCTTCACGGGTATGATTTAATGGGTTTCGTGGATGGCTCTCATCCCTGCCCACCAGCAACAGAACCTGCGCTCCGCGCCTTTTGGTTCCACCAGGACCAGCTTCTTCTCCACTCGATTTTGGCTTCAGTTTCCCCTCAAGTCATCACACTCATTGCTGCCGCCAAAACCTCTGCCGCTGCATGGCAGCGCCTAACCCATATCTATGCAAGCAAGGCCCGTGGCCGTGTGCTTGGCCACAAGGAGAGACTTACTCTTCTTCGCCATGGTGACCGCCCTGTCTCTGACTACCTCCAAGAGGTTCGTCTTCTCTCTGACGAGCTTGCCGCCATTGACATCCCTCTCTCTGATGACGATTTGCTGCTTCATGTCCTCAATGGCGTGGGCCCCCAATTCAAGGACATTACAGCGGCTGTCCGTTCAAGGGACATCCCTGTGTCCTTTGAAAACTTGCATGACATGCTGGTTCAGCATGAGGAAGCCACCAATCGAGAAGCCCCTTCAGCCCCTAGTCCTCCCATAACAGCCCAGGTGTCCCAGGCTCACCGTGGCCACACTTCTAGCGGTTATTCACAACCTTCTTCTGGCAGCCGCCCCTCCTACCACCAACAGGACAACCACCGCCCTTCTGGTCACCGCAACTCCACAAATCGCCGCTCCAACCAGCCTGGTACTGGCTATCGTGGTTTCTGTCAGCTGTGCGGTGTCCAGGGCCACACCGCCAAGCGTTGTCCCCAGCTTCCCACTCCCTTGCTTCTCCTCCCATGGCAAACCCGACCACTCAAGCTCACTCCAGCAGCTGGCTTCTGGACTTTGGTGCCTCACATCATGTCACCAACACCACTCGTCATCTCTCAGATGCCCACTAGTACACTGGCCCCGATGAAATCATCATTGGTAACGGTAAGGGTCTTGGTATCTCCCACAAAGGTTCAACCAACTTACCCTCTCTCACTTCCCCTCCCTTCACTCTCAAAGATGTTTTATGTGTTCCCTCCTTGACTACAAATCTGATTTCCATTGCTAAATTCAATCAACAAAATTGTACGTCTATTGAACTTTTTCCCCACTCTTTTCATGTGAAGGATTTTAGCACGGGGCGGTTCTCCTACAAGGCCGGAGTAGGAATGATGTCTACGAGTGGTCCTCTGCCTCCATTCAACGACCTCAAGCTATGGTGGGTGTGGTGGTCTCCCTTAATCTTTGGCATCGCCGTCTTGGCCACCCAAGTTCTAAAGTCCTCCAATCTGTCCTTCGTCAGTTTTCCATTAATGTAACTCCTAAGCATCTAGAAACTGTCTGTAATTCATGCCTTTGCAATAAAAGTACCAGACTACCATTTGGTGTCTCTTCCCTTACTTCCTCTCATCCCCTAGAACTTATTTACAGTGATGTATGGGGCCCCGCCCCTTACCTTTCCATGGACAAAAACTCATATTATGTCATCTTCGTGGACCATTTTACCAAATATACATGGCTCTATCCCCTTAAGAAAAAATCAGATGTCTTCTCCACCTTTGTGGATTACAAAACCCTGGTTGAAAAATATTTCCAGCAACCCATCTTGTCTCTCCATACTGATGGAGGAGGTGAATTCATCAAACTAAAGCCATTCCTTGCTTCCCACGACATCAATCACCTCCTCACCCCTCCTCACACCCCTCAACACAATGGGGCTGCCGAAAGGCGACACCGTCATATTGTCGAAATAGGTCTTACTCTCCTTCATCAAGCCTCCCTTCCCTTGTCCTACTGAACATATGCCTTCAGGACTGCCGTGTATCTCATCAACCGGCTGCCCACTCCCCTCCTCCACCAGAAAAGTCCCTATGAAACACTCTTCCCCCGCCCCCCCCCCCCCCCCCCCCCCCCCCCAAAAACTATTCTCGCCTACGCACCTTTGGGTGCCTCTGCTTTCCTTGGCTCTGCCCTTACAATCCAAACAAACTCCTACCTCGTTCCACCCCGTGTCTTTCTCGGCTACTCCCTAAACCAAAGTGTCTGTCTTTGTTATGATCCATCCACCCACAACCTCTATGTCTCTCGTCATGTGCAGTTTGATGAGTCCTATTTTCCTGGTTCCCCTTCCTCCTCCCAGAACCCTCCCGTCACTCCCCCCCTTACCCAAACCTGGCTCTCCACACTTGATCCTGTGTCTCTGGTTCCTGTTCACATTGCCACCTCACCATCAGCAGCGATCACACCACCCACCACTCCAGTGGACACACTTGAGACATCCTTCCTGCACGGTCTTGCATCAGAACCCTCTCATGCTCTGCTCCTGTCGCCTACCTCCACCAGACAACCCACGGACAACACCTCCACCCAGCGGCCCAGTTCTTCTGTCCCGCACCACCCACCTCACAGCCCAGCCCCTGCTCCCGCTCCACCATCCGACAGCACCTCTGCCCCCCTAGCACCCCCCCCCCCCCTCCTTAACTACAGCCATCGCCCGCCTCGCCCCCACCCCCCTTCACCACCGCTAAGACCCGTGTCGACTCACCCTGTAGAAATGGTAAATTTTCCTTGTATTATTCACATAGCCTACGACTATATTTATAGATGTTTACAACAGATAAGGTTAGACAGTTATTTCTGTCTTAAACTTATCTTAACTGCTATTAACTACCTAGGACAGATGTGTGAATCTAGTGTGTGCATGTCTGTCTTAATTCTACAGGTCCAGATGTCTAGTGTCTACAGCTATACAAGTTTAGCAGTCTATAGGGATTAGTGTACACGGTTTTACATCCCCCCGCAAACTAGGCACCCTTGGGGTGACAAGTTTGGACGCAAGTTGTTGGTGACGGGAAATAGGGAGTCCCTTTGTGAAGAGGTCAGCTAGTTGATTTGCTGAAGGGACAAAGAGAACACGGTGGGTGCCAGCGGCAACTCTTTCACGTAGGAAGTGGTAGTCAATGGCAATGTGCTTGGTACGAGCATGGAAGACCGGGTTTGTTGTCATGTGGGCAGTACTCATGTTGTCGCAGTAGAGAAGCAGGGGCAATTGGGGGAGAATTTGCAGGTCTTGTAGAAGGCTTAGGATCCAGATCGTGTCGGCACAAGTATAGGCTAGGGCCCGGTATTCAGCCTCTGAACTGGAACGAGAAACAGTTTTCTGTTTCTTGGCACACCAGGATATGAGGTTGGAACCTAGGAACACGCAGAACCCACTGACTGAGCGGCGGGTGTCAGGGCATCCTGCCCAATCGGCATCTGAGTATGCTTGGAGGGTGAGGGGAAATCTGCAGCGCTGAATATGAAGACCTGTGCCTAAGGTGCCTTTGAGGTATCTGATGATGCGCTTTACAGCAGTGAGGTGGGCATCGGTTGGCTTGCTCATGAACTGGGCAACATTCTGTACAGCATAGGAAATGTCCGGCCGTGTGAGGGTTAAGTAGAGGAGGGTGCCAACCAGTTGTCGATAGGTTGAAGGGTCTGTTAGGGGCTGTCCAATAGTGGCAGAAAGGACGTGTTTGGAGGCTACAGGGGTAGGGGCAGGTCTGCAATCAGCGAGGCCGCTGCGGTGGAGAAGTCCAACAGTATATTTGTCTTGGGTGAGGGTTAGGCCAGTTGTGGTGGGTCGAGCTTCAATACCCAAGAAGTAGTGGAGTGAGCCCAGGTCTTTTATGTCGAAGGCTTTTGCTAGGGAAGTCATAAAGGTGGACAGGGCCTTTGGTGAGTTGCCGGTTAGGATGATGTCGTCCACATACAATAGGAGGTAGAGGACACATGGTGGGCGATGAAGAACAAACATAGAAGGGTCTGCCCTGCTCTGGTGAAAGCCATATTGTAGAAGAAAACTGCTGAAAAGGGCAAACCAAGCCCGAGGGGCCTGTTTGAGGCCGTAGAGTGCTTTATGTAGCCGGCACACATGGTGAGGGTGGTTAGGATCAGTGAAGCCAGGGGGCTGAACCATGTAGACCTATTCATTTAAATAGCCATGGAGGAAGGCATTGGTGACATCGAGTTGACGGAGGGGCCAGCCAAGGGAAACAGCAATGGATAGGACCACACGGATTGTGGTTGGTTTTACAACCGGACTGAATGTTTCATAGTAGTCTAGGCCTTCTTGCTGATGGAAGCCTTTGGCAACAAGTCTGGCTTTGTGGCGTTCGACAGAGCCATCAGCACGTTGTTTGAGTCGAAAAACCCACTTGCAGCCTACTGCATTGGCATGAGGGGGGAGGGGAACCAGGGACCAAGTTTGCTGCTTCATCAGTGCATCATATTCTGTTTTCATTGCATCTGTCCATGCAGCAGATTTGGAGGCTTGGGTGTAGGTGGTGGGTTCGGCTGTTGCAAGTTTGGTAGTGGTGTAGGCCTGGGGCAGGGGATATCGGGAGGTGAAGAGGAGATTTCTGGACTTGGAAATTCCAGCCTTGCTGCGAGTAGTCATAGGATGAGTATTGGGTGGTCGGGAAGGGTGGGAGTGTTGGGAGTTTAGACCGGGAGAGGGAGGAGGGGTGGTGGAGGATGACAGGTCGTGAGAAGAGTTTGCTGGTGGTGAGAAGGGTGGGGAGGTCTGTCGGGAATTATTAGTGGGAGACCGTGTTGGTGGGACCGGAGAAGGATGAGAAAGTGGGATGGAGACTAGAGGGGTGAAGGAAAGAGGAGGGGGAGGTGTGGAGGACTTCGGGAAAGGGAAGTCAAGTTCATTGAACACCACATGGCGGGAGATGTAGACTCGACCTGTTTTGACATGAAGGCAACGGTATCCAGCATGATGGGGGCTGTAGCCTAGAAAAACACAGGGTAGGCTGGGACTTTGGAGTTTGTGTTTGGTGTACGCACCAAGGAAGGGGAAGCAGGAGCAGCCAAAGGTTTTTAGAATGTGGTATGGAGGTGGACGGGCATATAGTTTGGTGTATGGTGATGTCCAGTTGAGGGTAGGTGTGGGAAGGAGGTTGATGAGAAAAACTGCAGTTGTAAGGGCATCTGCCCAGTAGGAATAAGGAAGGCCGGCTGTATGGAGGAGTGTTCTCCCCATTTCTGAGATGTGACGGTGTTTACGCTCAGCTAACCCATTTTGTTGAGGGGTGTGGGGGCAGGAAAAGCGATGGTGAATGCCATGAAGGGAGCAAAAGGCTTGGAACTGGTGGTTGGTGTATTCAGTGCCTCCATCACTTTGAAACTGAGTGATGTTGGTGCGGAATTGAGTCTGAACATATGAGTAGAATTTAGTGAAATGGTTGAAAACTTCAGATTTGTTGCGTAGGGGAAATATCCAAGTGAATCTAGTGTAGTTATCAGTGAATAGGACATAGTAGCGAAAACCAGAGACAGAAATGACAGGAGACATCCACACATCAGAATGTATTAAATCAAACGGTTTTATTGATTGATGTACAACAGAGGAAATGGAAAGTCTGGTGCTTTTATTTAGAGCACATTGATTACAAAAGGGTACAGAATTGAAAGGTACAGGGGAACATAGGTTATTCTTGGTTGTCACCATGCGAAGCACTTTGGATGAAGGGTGTCCAAGGCGCTGGTGCCAAAGAGAGGGAGCAGCATGAGTGAGGAAGACCTGGGGTAGGACTTGTTATGGTGATATCCTGTAAAGGCCATCTTTACAGGGGCCCTGAAACAAAACTTGATTAGTGTGAAGATCCTGGATAAGAAATTGGTGGGGGAGGAAAGTGATTTTGACTTTGTGATCTTGAGTGAACTGAGAGACAGAGCGAAGATTCTTTTGTATAGAGGGAACATAGAGAACATTAGATAGATTAAAATGAAAGGGACCAGAGGAGAATTGGACTGTACCAGTTTGCTGGATGGGGAGTGTGTCACCATTGCCAATCATGACCTGATCCGGGGTGGATGGGGAAGGCTGAGAGGTGCAGGGAGGGTTCATGGTGACGTGGTGAGTAGCACCAGTGTCCGGGTACCAATTTGGGTCTGATACGTTTGCTAGATGTAGACCTGCGAAGGCTTGGGACAAATTGTGGTCTGTGGACTGGGATAGATTGGGGTAGTGAGCAGCAAGATGGCCGAAACGGTTGCAGGACCAACATTGGGGGCCAGTGGGGCGGTTGATGGGAGAGGGGGAGGAGCCTAGTACACCGGGGGAAGGATTGGGGGAGGAGTAGCGGTGGTTTCCGCGGCGGTTTGGAAACCGGGAGCCACGGCCTGGTCTGGGTCCTTTCTGAAAAGCAGAGCGGCCACGGGAAGGAGCATAGTGCTGTGAGGCCGTGTATAAGGCTGTGGGTGGGTGGACAGAGGCAGAGTGTAGGGTGGAGGCTTGCTGTGCCTCAAAAGACAGTAGACGGGCTCTAAGATCATTGAAGGGAGGGAGGGGAAGGAAGTTAAGCATGGCTGTCACAAGCATGCTGTATTCTGGGCCAAGACCACGCAAGACAGCCGTGACTAAGTCACGGGAAGAGAAGGGTTCATTTATTGCAGCAAGAGAGTCTGCAAGTGTTTTGGCTTGAGAGAGATATTCAGAGATGGAGAGGGAGCCTTTTGTGAGAGACATGAGTTGGAATCGGAGGTTAGTGGCATTTGCTAGTGACTGTTGAGAGAAATTCTGGCGAAGGCATTCCCAGATTTCACGGGAAGTGTTTAAGCCAACAACTTGGGACAGGACTGGTTCTGTCAGTGTGGCTCGAAGCATGCTGATGAGGGTTTGGTCAATCTGGTACCACTGTTGGTACGCAGGATTAGGCAGAAGGAGTCCAGAGTTAGTGAGAGCAGAGGATGAGGCATCAGATTGGGGAGAGGATTCAGTGGTGGCCGATGGTTGGAGGGTTGGAGAGGGAGGGGAGTGAGTTCCATCAATGAACACAGTAGTTGTGTCCGATTAGAAAGGGTTTGATCTGGCTTTCCCAGAGAAGATAGTTGGATTCTGTGAGTTTGATAGAGACTAGGGTTGAAACATGATTCGGGGAGATTGAGGGAGAGGCACAGGAATCACTAGCCATGGTGGGAGAGGAGGGAGGATCAGAATTGAGGGGATTAGCCGTGAGGCTCTGATACCATGTAGAAATGGTAAATTTTCCTTGTATTATTCACATAGCCTACGGCTATATTTATAGATGTTTACAACAGATAAGGTTAGACAGTTATTTCTGTCTTAAACTTATCTTAACTGCTATGAACTACCTAGGACAGATGTGTGAATCTAGTGTGTGCATGTCTGTCTTAATTCTACAGGTCCAGATGTCTAGTGTCTACAGCTATACAAGTTTAGCAGTCTATAGGGATTAGTGTACACGGTTTTACACACCCAATGCTCACTCGCACCAAAACTGGCACCATACAACATGTCCTCAGCTATGCCCTCACTGCCAACACCCAACTCCAGCCCCCCTTGGTTGAACCAACCTGTGTTTCTCAAGCTAAGAAGGACCCTAAGTGGCGGAGTGCCATGTCAGATGAGCTGAATGCTCTCATCCGCAATGGCACATGGGATCTTGTGCCTCCAGCCCCTCACCAAAACGTGGTAGGTAACAAATGGGTTTTTTCGCATCAAACACACTCCTGGTGAGGTGGACAGGTTTAAGGCCCGTCTAGTGGCTAAAGGGTATCATCAACGTCCTGGAGTTGATTTTCTGGACACTTTCAGCCCCGTGGTCAAGCCCACCACTATTCGGCTCATCCTCCACCTTGCTGTCACCAATGGCTGGCCATTAAGGCAGCTGGATGTTAACAATGCCTTCCTCCATGGCACTCTACAAGAAGACGTTTACATGGACCAGCCAACTGGCTTTGTTGACACCCTTCATCCTACCTACGTATGCAAGCTACACAAAGCACTTTATGGCCTTAAACAGGCTCCATGGGCTTGGTACAAGGAGCTTCACTCCTATCTTCTTACTCAGGGCTTTGTTAATGCCCTCTCGGATGCTTCCCTGTTTCTCCAAAGGCAAGGCTCTCACACTCTGTTTTTTATGGTTTATGTGGATGATCTAATTGTCACAGGCAGCAGCTCCCAGCTCATCTAAATTCATTCAAGCTCTGGCTGTCCGCTTCTCTGTCAAGGACCTCGGGCCCCTACACTACTTCCTAGGTGTCGAAGTCCTCACCACTTCCTCGGGTCTGTTTCTTTCCCAGCATAAATATGTCCAGGATCTACTGCACTCTACTCAGATGGACGGTACCAAACCCGTCTCCACTCCCCTAGTTGTCTCGCCTATTCTCACCCTAGTGGATGGTACTCCACCAGCCGATGCAACCATGTTCAGACGCATTGTTGGCAGCCTGCAGTACCTCAATCTCACAAGACCAGACCTATCCTATGCTGTCAATAAGCTATCCCAGTTCATGCATGCCCCTACAACTCTCCATTGGCAAGCTCTCAAGCGAGTGCTGCGCTACCTCAAAGGGACCATGTTCTTTGGCCTCCACCTACAACGTGGGACCACCAATCACCTCCATGCCATCTCTCACTCCTTCAACCATCTCCATGCCTTCTCAGATGCGGATTGGGCAAGAGATCCAGCAGACCGCAAGTCAACCACAGCTTATCTGGTCTACCTAGGTGGCAATCTCATATCCTGGAGTTCCAGGAAGCAGAAAACAGTCTGCTGGTCTTCCACTGAGGCCGAATATCGCGCAGTAGCTTCCACTACTGCAGAACTGATCTGGGTTCAGTCCCTCTCGCGTGAAATTGGCCTCACAGTTGAAGGAATTCCCACTATCTCTTGTGACAACATTGGCACCACATTTTACTGTGCCAACCCTGCACTCCACTCTCGCATGAAGCATGTGGAGCTTGACTTTCAGTTTGTTAGTGACCTTGTCACACGTGGCCTCCTCCAAGTCTCTCATGTCACTACAGATGACCAGCTTGCAGCTGCTCTCACCAAGCCACTCCCTCGACCACGTTTCCAGCTTCTACGTACCAAGATTGGCATCGCTGACGGCTCCACCATCTTGCGGGGGCGTATTAAGGATCCAACCGAATCAGAAGAGATTGAGAATCAATCTCAATCTCCATGATCGGCTGGCCCTAGGTCAACCAGGAATTTGTACAGATTCCTTCCTTTTGTACATACTTAGCTAGTTTCTTTCCTTCCAAGTTAGGCCTAGTTTAGCTAGTTTATTTCCTTCCTAGTTAGGTCCAGTTCAGACCTGTATATATCTCTTCCACTATTGTACATCTAATTAATTAAGAAATACAGAAGTATTCTCAATACCTTTTACCTTGCATTCTTTTCAACAGGTGAAGATTTGTTAGCCATTGCTGCAGACCAACCCTTCAGATTTCCTGCGACATTCACATTTGTTGTCAGAGCATTTTCAGGTAATGTAATAGAACTATTGCGGAGACTTTCTTAGGAAAAAAGTGTATTTATGTATGCATTTTATATGTATAATATAATGTGCTTATGTATTCGTGCGCATATAACATGGTTCTCTTAACCTCAAATTTCTTTGTTTTCTTCCCTTTTCAGTATTGGATGGCATCGGGAAGGGTCTTGATCCTCGGTTTGATATTACTGAGATTGCCAAACCGTGAGTTTAATTTTAGATTTAGTATCATTTCAAAGTTGCTTCATGAGAATCGGCTCAGATTTGCCCTCACTGCCCTTTGATTTTGACAAGTCTTGGACACTCTGCCTTGTAGCTACGCACTGGAATTGCTAAAATTTCGTGAAGCTGGAGTTGAAGTCGTTATAAAGGCAAACTTGGATGATCTATATTGAAATTTCATATTGTACAGTTTTCTAATACAAAATCTATTCTTACTCAAATTGATAAATGTTCCAGGACCTCAGAAAGAGATGGGACAGGCAATCTCGTGCATTCTTGAATTTATTTAGACAGGCTGACAGAGTTGAAAAGCTTGCTGAAATTATTCAGAGATTGGTACGAATTGATTTTCTATGTACGCTAATATCATTACAATTTTTAATATCCTGTTACCATTCTCGGTTGTGGGTGTCCCTGATTTATTTATAGGAGCAAGGTGATCTGAAGCTTAGAGTTCGGACTTTGGAATCCGAGAGGTCATTCCAGCGGGTTGCGACTGTGCAGAAAACTGTAGGAAATGTGAGTGCTGCTGGCTCATACACATCAAACTTATCTTAGTGAGAATTTGTTTCAGCTTATAACACTCACTAAAAAGTTATGATTTTAATGTTCTCTTTATATGAGGTTCAATTAGATGAAGAGAAAAGATAATTGTTAAAGGCTTATTGAGCTATGGTCTTTTTTTTTCTCATCTCCCAATCATTTCTCAATGATTTAATTGCATTCTCAAAGTTCATGGAATTATTTGGTTGATAGGAGTAACCTATCTAGATGGCAAATATACCAGGTTCTGTAGTAATATTATTGATTGCCATCCAAATTTCTTGCCAACGAGAAAGAAGCACATTGATAGGCAAAGAAAAAGAGAAGTTCGAAAAAAATTCCGAGTGTCATCGTAAGTTTTTAATTAGGTACACGCGTACAGCTTTGTATCTTTTTCTATCTTATTTGCTACTTCTCAGAAACTCATATAAAATTAATTGTTTACTACTCAACTAACAGCTTAATAGACGGAATATTGTGACAGTGTTTGTGTATGGATTTTGGGACACACAGGTGGGAGAGAGTGGTTAGACAAATTATTTAACTGGTTTGGTCAATGAGCTCTGAACAAAAATATATGTAACTACTATTTGTACATGAAGTTTCTTTTGTTATGACTGAAAATCTGCATGGTCTTGATTATAAGTTTAATGCCATAATTTAAATTTAAAAAACCCTGAAATAATTTCAGTGGCATGGTATCTGCCCGATGATTTGATCTTCTTTTTGACTAATTTGCAGGCCGTTGCTGCTGGAAGCCTAATAAACCTTGCAACAATCTTGTATATTAATTCCATTCGAGTAAGCTATCAAATTCATTTTGGTATCTATGTATGTAATCACGTTGGCTAGTTGTTGCCTATTTAATTTAATACTCGATTCTGATGCTATATACTTATTTTTCAGGTTCCTGCAATTGTATCATATATCTTTTGTGCATTTTTTGGTCTTCAAGTTCTTATTGGCATCATAAAAGTAAAAAAGTTTGATGAGCGGGAGAGGTTGATAACAGGAACTGCTTAAACAATTGGTGAGTGAAGTTTATTCTATCAATGTTAAGTATATGTATTTTGCTCTTCATCCTTGAGATAGGAAGCAGAGGCTGCATAACATTGAAGATTCAAATGAAAATAGAGTCAAATGTTGAGTGTTCTTAATGGGTCATGAGTCTAAGATGCCTATTATTGATAGTTAAGATGCCTATTACACCTCATCGTGTTATGTCTTCATGTTGTGGAGTGGAAGTAAAACTTCAGTTGAAAAACATGAAATGCTATAGCTATTTTATTTTATTTTCTATTTTGATTCTCATTACACACTGCGACGTTGGGATTTCCATAATTAAATTAACGTTTGGTCCATTTTCAATTTTTGATCGGGAATGTAGTATTTTTCAAGTGGAGATCCAACTCATGGTTTTACGAGTCAACCTTCTGATCCCTGACAAGGATTAGGATCCTTGCAATAATGTATCATGGTGTATAATCCTGAACTTTCATCTCGCAGGAGGTTGGATGAATGTTTGGAAGCAGAACACAAATGGTGTTCATTCAAAGAGTTAAAGAGTTGTCCCTCTGTTAGGTTAGCTTAGCTTTTGCCATTCTCTTGCTACTAGTCCCAAAATGCTCTTACCAAATTTAGTTTATTGAAGACATGTCGTCATTTTTTCATATAGATGACTGTATAGGGCAGCTTATAGCCCTAACATAGAGATCTTTGTAATAATCTTGTAGCTAAGAACCTGACACTAGAATTCAGTCTCGTCTCCCATCAAATTCGGACTGGTGGGATGTGCATAATTGTTGTATATCGTTGTATCATGTAAAACATGCATATGTCTCTATAATTGTACCAAAGCTTCCTTACAGTGTTAAACCAGCAAGATTTGTGCACTAAATGGAGTGGGTTTCTTTTTGCCCAATTAGAGGGAGTTGGTGATGCTGGGTATAAAGCTTAGAACAAGTTTGCTCAGTTTGCCTTTGTCTGTTGCCTAATTATGCACTATGGTCCTCTTGTTTGTTTTGTGCCTTATGTGTCCGCAAGCTGACAGTTTGCCTGTGTCTGTTGCCTAATTATGCAGTGTGGTCCTCTTGTTTGTTTTGTCCCTTATGTGTTCACAAGCTGACACGGCTGCTGACAAGATTGGGCATGTTTTAACTCTCTCTCTCTCTCTCTCGCTCTTTCCCACCGTATTCCTCTTCAGTCTTTTTGTTTTTATTTAGTTTAGGATTTGGTTTTGTGATTCACATTTCACAACCCCAAAGTCAATCTGTCATCATCATTATTTGCTGGACTATTATATTGTTCATATATGACCTCAAATGGCAACTATTCCTCATCATGGTGCCAATGAGTCCCTCTCTTGATAGTTGATACAACTATGAAATGAAAGAAATAAAATAGCAGCTTCTTTATGGTTTGGAGCATTAGCATATAACAATTTGGTCTCCCTTTTCATCTCTTCTTGAATTGAATTCAGAAGGTTATGCCTCCATGTAAAGAGATGGTCTTGGCTATTCAGTATGGCAAGTCTTGTACAGTTTGTATTGAGTTACGGATCAGGTTCCGAGTAGGAAATATACCAAAATACAAAATGGACATACTTTCAAGTCTTGAAGCAGGTAGACTGCCCCGACTTTCACCTATTGAAGAGCAAGTAAAAAGTGAACCCACCCCTATATTATGTTAAAAAAATAAGTGCTGATATTTTAAGTGGTCTTTAAATTTATCTTGAATTTCATTTTGATTAAATTCTATTAAATATACCACGTTAGTTTTTAGGATGTGTTTGGATGAAAAAGTTCAAGATTACCAAGAATTTATAAAATGATGAAATTTAAATTGGCGAAAATTGATTTTCTAGAATTTGTGAAGAGTTGTTTAGATAATATGAAAATAAAATGAAATTTAAACATAATATTTAATGTTTGTAGTTATAAAGATGAAAATTGAGAAATGACACTTCTCCATATGAAATTCAAAGTGAGATTTGGGGCATTCAAATTTCTTGTTTTTTTTTTAGGAATTTTTAAATTTCAATTTTTTAAAATTTAAACAAGGGTGTATTTAAATGAGAAAAACTATGGGATTTACTAAACAATTAGGATTTCAGATTTTCTATCCCTAAATTCTTTTGTTTAAATGCATGAATATAGAAATTTAAAATTATAAAAAAAAATAAGAAATATGGAATTTAGATGTCACAAATTCCAAATTCAAATTCTATATAAAAATGCGTCATTTTCAAAATTCCATCTTTATAACTACAATTTATATATAAACATTAAATTTTATATTTAATTTTTAATATTATTCAAACATGAAACTTCATGACTTCCGTAAAATTAATTTTTGTTAATTGATTCTAGTATTGACTTATAGATAATTGGTCTTAAATTCGATTCTCGATGACATATTGTATAAATAATTTCCAAAAAAATTTCTCCTCCCCTATAAAAAAAAATCTGATGCTACCATTAAATACCTTGTTACTCTTACGAAAAATCTGCAAATTACAGAAATACTGACAAATAAATCAACACCTAATATTTCAAGATGCCAACAGTTGTAACAATAACCTTTTAACTTAATAACTCTGAAGCCTCTATAAATTAAAGAACCTGGGGGCATCATTGAGATAAAAACTTGCAATATTTCGCCTTTTTTTTTTTTGGGGATCAAAATTGCAATATTTCTCTTAAACACGTCGTTATGGGAAATGCAATTCAGCAATTGGAGGCTTTTGGATGATTACCATTATACTCATGCTTGGGGAGTTGGTCGCAAGCTTTCAAACAACTGGTATCTCTCTCGACCACACACACAAACACACAAGAAATCTATTACTTCTCCTATAACAAATAATTAATTTCAGTAATTGTAAATGAAGCTAAAATTAATTTAGTATTCCCATCGGATAATAATCTTCATGCCGCTTCAGAGATATTTCAATTTCAACTTTTTTGAATGATGAGAACGTTTAAAAAATAAAAAGTTAAAATTTAAATATTCTATTTTAATGCAGGTGAACAAATTGGCGTATGTAATGGAATGGTTGGTGAGAATGCGACTCTACGATCTAAACCCAGACGCTCTAGAAGCCCTCCATGGCACCGATATCGAGGTCATGCTTAACGTTCCAAATGATAATCTTCAAGACCTTGCCTCAAGCCAATCTAATGCAAATTCATGGATCCAAAACAATGTCAAAAACTACACTGCGATAAGAAATGAAGTCAAGCCAAGCCCTCTGATCCCTTTGCACAATATCTTAACCCAGCCATGCAAAACATTCAAAAGTCTATTTTTCTAGCTGGTTTGACGAACCAAATTAAAGTTTCCACATCCTTAGATACCGGAGTACTTGGAGAGGCATTTCCACCATCAAATGGCTCGTTCAAGGCTGAGTACAGCACACTATTGAATCCTATCCTCAAATTTGTAGTGGCCAACAAATCGCCGCTACTTGTGAACTTGTAGTCTTGTACCCTTATTGTGCTTATAGCGGCAACCCCGGTGAGGTTCGTCTTGATTATGCTCTATTCACAGCTCCATCGGTTGTAGTACAAGATGGGAAACTTGGTTATCGTAATCTTTTCGATGCCATTTTGGATGGTCTTTATGCTGCTCTTGAGAAGTCTGGTGCAGGCTCTTTAGAACTTGTTATATCAGAGACTGGTTGGCCATCAGCTGGTGGACTCGCAACAACCGTTGAAAATGCAGAGACTTACATTACAAATTTGATTCAACATGTGAAGGGAGGGACATCTTTGCCATGTTTGATGAGAACAAAAAGACGCCAGAGCTTGAGAAACATTGGGGGCTTTTTTCCCCAAAACCGCAACCCAAGTACCCAATTAAATTCAATTGATTAGTTAGCTAGCTAGCTAGCAGTTAGGTGTTTAGTGACAATAAAGGGATTCGCAATTGGATCCCCAACAAATAATCATTCTGATGCATGAATCTGAGTACCACTCCTACCAGGCACGACCTCGCACGGCAAGAGGCAATACCATATTATGCGACCACAAACTTGATGCCTTGATGGTGCATTTAGGTCTAGCTAATTGTATAGATATCACTTTTTATTTATTATGTTTTCACTTTCGGAGTTTTAGTTGGTTGTCCAATTTGATGTCTCATGCATTATTATTATTGTGACTCGGGGGTTGTCCGATCAAGAATGCTCCAATGTTTAAGTCAGCTTTGAAAGATAAATCTCAAGAGCTTAAGTAGCGTTGAACAAAATTGTCTGGAAAGTAAAATGAGCTCTGCTATTTATAGGAAAACCTTGGGAGTTTCGAAGCGTTCTGATTGGTCGGTTGAATTTGAAATAAATAAATAATCTATTAATAATAAAATATATTATTTAATAATTATAATAATAGCTTATTATGATAATAATGATAATTATTGTGATTTAATATCAATATTATTGTCCGTTATTAAGAATAATGACAATTAACTCTCGGGTAGAATATTAATATTACAAAAACTTTTAACCTGATTAAATAATGTATTTAGCTGGTAAATAGATTATTTAATATTTAGGTGTCTACAAATCATTTGTATTATTACCAGAGGCAATTTTGTCATTTCGGGAATTATGAGCCACGTGGCAGCTCCAGAATTTTCGGGTGATTTTGGATTCCACAAATGCCCCCACATCGCCTTTGGAATTCAGGGAATCATAAGGGAATGTACATTTTTGAAATTTCTATTTCCAAATCCGGTATTTTTGTCTCGAAGAAATTTACTGGGCTGGGAGTTACGAATTAATTGGCTTCGATCTGTGACATTCAAACAAGTGAAATTGGGCTTGTAGCTCGAAAAGAGCTGGCTTTTAACTTGATGGAGTTTTGGGCCTGTATCTTGTAATTGGTTGACTTTACTTGTCCCAAAATTCATTACATAGGGAGGGAGATTTGTCAGTTTCCCTTTTTGGACCCAAGGACATAAACCACCAATTAATGATAATTAACCTCTTTTGAAAAATGAAATTAATTCCATCTGAACGTTTTGTGGTTTTTTATTTTTTTATTTATTTAAGTGAGCTGTGGCAGTCAAAATGAGAGAATGCGTGGCCTTTATTCTACTGGAAAGGAAGTTTGACTATAGAAAGAGAAATTCATACTCCATTTGTTATTTTTGGTGTGAGGAATTTTGTGTGCTGTCTGGAAAAAAGGGCGAATTTGAGGAGAAGGAAAAATTTACATATTTTTATTGTTGTTTTAATTGTTTGACTTTGGATTGCAAGTGGGATTAGTCTTGTAGCAAGGAGACAAACAAAAACTGGGTATGAGGAATTTGATGCTGCAGTGATGCGTGGCTCACATGCCACGAGGCGTTTAAATTCGATGAAAAGTTGTTGTGTTGTTGTGGTTGTTTGGAGATGGCGACCAGTGTATGAATGCCACATGTCAGACGTTAGTTGGAGACCCTTTGAGGCAAGCAGAATGCGCCACATTTCAGTCGTTGATTGGAGCTCAGACTGGCGGGCCAAGCTAGTGAGTCAAGCCGGTGGACCCGTCTGCAGGCAGCCAACAAACAGAGGAATTGGGCCACGGGGCCCACACGTTAGGTGACAATGTGGCTATCGGCCACGTGGGGTAGGACGCGAGGTCGGATTGGAGGAAATGTTGGCTGGGCTTTTCTTGTCCGTTACAGACTTGAAATGGCCATGTGGGGCCCAACTGTCGGTAGGGTGAGTGTGGCGCAAAAATGTGGCGATTTGGTCTGGTGGAGCAGATGGAGAGAGGGGACACGTGGAGGATTCTGGCTGGTGGTGCAGGCTGTGGGACCCACTTGTTGCAGGCGCTTCTGCGTAGTTAGCGCCTCGTGGGGTGCAAAGGCTGGAGACGCCAGGTGCGTGTGGCGTAAACGCGACAGGCGCACGTGAGGGGGGTTACGCGCTACAGGTGACTGGAGGCTGCATGTCAGGAGTGGCCACGTGGCGTGCATCGACTAGCGGGCAGGCTGGCACGCGCAGTCTTTGTTGGGTGCTACATGGCTGATTCGATTGTGACGCGCCACGTGGGGTGCGGCTACTGGGTAATTTTTCTCTTTGGTGACTGGCATATGAGGATAGACTTCCCTACCCTTAGACTTGTCTCCTCACCACCGTGTGGAGGATTGTGCACGGTGGATAAGTGGTGTGTCGTGGTTGGGTTTTCTCCTTGCATGAATGACTGGCGGGTGAGGATAGGGTCCCCTAGTCTTGATCCGCTTCTCTCAGGTTGCCACGTGGGGTACTGTGAGTGAGCCCCATTCGGACACATGGCTAGTGTCACTTTGCTTTTTTACATGCATTTTTTGCACTCAATATATACTGCTGCTTTTTATTATTTTTTTATATATATGCTTTAAGTATATCAATAAATGTTATTTATATGACTTAAATACATATATTTGACTTTCTTGTTTTCAGGTATATTTATACGCGTATTTAATGTGTCAGGGCCCACCCCTAATCCCCCAGGATTAGGGACTAAACCCTGCTCCCGTCCCGTCTGACAACCCAAAAACGAAAGACCGAAACAACCTCATAGAAACCACAAATTACATTGTCAGACGCAGGAGAATTTACAACATCCCAGAGTCAGCAATTATACAGAGCATAGTACCACACTAAGAAAGCAAAAACCGATACACAAAACATACGCACAACGGAAAATTTAAACCACTCTAGGGTCACTCTCGAGTATTCTATGCCTCCGACGCTGCCCCCCCCCCTCGCCGCGCTAGCTCCACGACCTGGAGGGCAAATAAAAACCAGAAAGTGTGAGTGGACCAAAAGAATAAAAGTTTCAAAAACCATTTGATAACAAAACAGGGTTTGGCCCTGCGTTTTGAAAACATGCATGCACAACCCATTTAGTTAAACACAGCTATAAACCACATAGTAAGCATCATAAAAAAATTTATAATTCATAACATAGGCATCATGAAAACAACACGATAAAACATAAATCCAAGTCATCATTATCCGATCAAACCTGCTAGACCTATCCGAGTCTTTAAACTCCCGAGTCTTTAAACTCAATCCAGGCCTCAATCATTCGAGTCTTTAAACTCCCGAGTCTTTAAACTCAACAGGCCTACGGGGGAAATATCAATATATCCGAGTCTTTAAACTCCGAGTTTTTAAAGTCAATCCGGGTCTTTAAACCCAATCCGGGCCCGTCCCCCGTCAATCACAATATCCGGATCTTTAAACCCAATAACCAGATCCAGCAAATCCAATCAAAACCATTTGAAAACCATTTCTAAATCCATATCCAAACCCGAATCCGAAATCACTGGCCCGAAGCCCTTCCGGCATCCAGAACCGTCATTCCGAACCCAAATCCGGAATTCCACTTTTCAACTTTAAAACCAAATTCCGCTTTCCGAAATCCGATTCTAAAACTGAAAACCTTGATCATCGAAATCATGTTCCAAAATCCATTTATAATCATTGAAAACCCTTTATCGTTTGAAATCCCAAAATCATGGCACCGAAATCAGAATTCAAACATTTCTCGTAAAACGTGCTGAAAATCGAACTTCTCGAAAAACGTGCAATTATGTAAAACCAACATAGTATATTCAATAAACATGAAATCATGAGTAAAACCATAAAACAATTATAGAAAAGCAGTTATGCATGCTCAAGTATAGAGAAGGGGTCCACTCACAGATACCGGGCACGTCACTCGCATCCCGAATGTCCTGCACGTTCCTCGACCTCCTCGGGGACTCCCGATCCTGTCACAAGTCACCAAAGTATGTCACTAACACGTTCACCAAAGTCCTCCTAATTCCCCACGAAATTCCCCGGGTCCTAAACATAACGAACAGAGACCCAAAGCCTTCAACCTCGTAGAACTAACTCAAATCGACGTCCGATTAACCCGAAACCTATCTCAAAAGATTCGTTATAACATCTAGACCAAAAACCTAATTGAACGTTTCCTCAGAAACTACCGCATGTACCCCCACGCGCCGCCCAAAGTGGCTGCGCGTAGGCCTCATGCGCCTGAACAGAAACACTGTTCATCGTCTTCCTCAGCTACTCGACCGGTCTGAACCGGCGAGGGCTGTTCTCCGTCAATTCCAGTCCGTTTTTGTTCCTTTCAGGCCCAGTAGTTTCGTCCTATCCTAAGCAACTCAACCCAACCTTAAAAACTCGACAAGTCTACCTCTAACACATCGTCTCTAGCTCGACACAGGAACACCCGAATACCCCTATTTGCACTCCCGGCCAACCAGGCAATCCCCCAGCCTCAAATTGTTTCCCTAAGCTCAAATACAACTCAATGGACTCCTCAACACCCCTAAACAGTTCGACTCAACCTCAAAACTCACGACTTTAAGTTTGAACCCAAGCTGAAAAATAGAGAACACAGTAAACTCACCGTCGTTCTAGCCTCCTCCGTACAATCCCCCGTCACGGCTGCACAACCAGCAGCTACCTAGGTCCCTAATGAACTCACCAGACCTCACCAAACACCCCGACTCAGCCCCTACCTTCATGACTATCGATTTGAACTTCACGGGAAAAACAGAGCAAACAAGGGAATTAGAGAAATTACCTGTGCTCAGGCCGCCGCCGTGAGCTCCACTGTGGCTATGCGACCCCTCTAAGTCTCCTCCGTCCTCTGGACACCACCACCATCCTTGATCGATCGATTTCACATCAACACCACCACCAACCTCCCTCGAAACTCCTCTGTGTTTTCCCAAAACCTTACCTCCTTCTCACGCCAGTTCTCCTCACTCAAACTCTCACTCACCTCACTCACTACCTCTCTCTCAATCTCTTCTCCCACTCACCAAAACACAGCACCTCACACCGCCCTTCACCTGATCGATTTCCCTCAATCCTCACTCTCTGTTTTTCTCTCTTCGAACACGACTGCACACACACACCGCACAGGTTTAAAACACACCGTGCACTTGTGTAGAAGCCACTACACACACTGCACGTGTCACCATCCCAAGGGCCCTCTCACAAATATCCCAATCTCTACTGTACACTTGGCCTTATCAGATTGGCCCAAATCCCAATGCACCCAAAAAGACCAAAATACCCCTAAAGTCTAAATTACGATTCTACCCTTCTCTGTTCTAGACCCGTATCTCGCCTGTCCAATGTTCGATGAAGGCATGCCGCCTGTCGTTGAACTCAGGACGAAGAGATCTACCTAACGGTCCTCGGTCTATGTACAAAAACCCAATCATGCTAAGAGTCAAATTTTCCCCCTATTTACCCAAATTACGGTAATGCCCTCAACCTTCCGAACATCATAACTTCCTCCTCGGATGTTGGAATCGGGCGTGCCACCTGTCTATGGACTCGTGACGTCCCTAACTACGTCACAGTCATCGTTCAATGTCCAATTGACCACCCGAACTCAAAGTCAACATTTTGCCCAAACCAGGGGCAATTCGTCATTCTACGCTAACGAGCCAAACGTAACCAACTAACCACCGATTAAGCTCACTAATCCATTCTTAATTACTTTACTAATCCCGGATCTCGGGACGGGTCGTTACATAATGCGTACATAAATATATTAACATACACATTTAATATATTAATGTTGTTAACGTGTTTGATAATAGCATATGTATTTTGAATAATCATATGCGTATATATTCAAGTGCGTATATACTTGGTACATATTTTTTCAAAAACTAATATATTTGTTCCTTTATTGCAGGTGAACACTTTTGCTCATTTAGGGAGTTCTGAGACGTCCATTGACTACGATTCAAGCGACATCCACTTTATTTGTTTGAGGAGGTCATTTCAAGATGCGTCAAGGTGCACTCCTGGAGAGACCTAGCAGGCTCGCATTGTGGGAGCACGGTGGCTCGCGTAGTCAGATTCCATTCTGAGGGAAGGAAAACGACTTTGAAGGACCCAAAGATTTCCAAGCGTGGAAGATCCGCAACAAACATGCGTTTCCAGAAGGGGTACTTGCAGAGTTTTGGAACATATGGTCCTCCCTGAAGGCTCCCAAGAATAGCAGAGGCAGAAACCCAAAAGCCAGTCGATGCACCAAATTCCACCCCTTGATCATCAGTTGGGGATTCAGATTCCCGTTTTCGAATTTTTTCTCCGGGATCCTTAGTCAGATGGGTTGCTCTCCTGGTCAGCTGGACATTGACTCTTACAGACACATCATGTGCTTTGAGAAGCTGAACGATTTTTTTTTTAAATTGGAGCTAACTGCTGAGGAATTCTGGCACTGCTACTCCATAGCGCATGACGGGCTCTCCGGTGGAAGTCTTACGCAGGTCATTCCCAAAGTTGAGTTGTTCATGAACATTGTATTCACCGATGAGGCATATAGACAGAGCTGCTTTGAGGTGGGTGGCACATGGGACCGCAACTGCAGTGGAAACGTGAGGATTACATCTCACTTCCGTACCCGCGATGAATTGTACTCCGATTTTGAGAATCAACCTGACCTTACAAAGATTAACAGAGCCTTGAAAATTCCTTCCGAGTTTAGCGAGATGAGCTGGCTGCTTTGCCCTTCCAGAGATTCCGATGGTGGAAGACCCCATGTTAGCTTGGTCAAGGAGTGGTTGAGTGCTCCGCTACGCCAGAAGAGAGCTGACATTCAGAAGAAGAACCATAGAGAAGGACTCGCTGCACCCCCCGAGAGGAAATCAGGTCCTGAAATGTATTCTCAAGATGTCCCAGACTCCATACCCTGTCATGCTAGTCCAGTAGTATCATCCAGCAAGTGCAGAGCCTCAGATGGTCCTTCATAGCAAACGGCTGATCATTCAAAGAGGCTAAAGGTTGTCTCTACTTCCCATGAAGTTATTGAAGCACTGATAGATGATGGCTCAGAACGTCTAGTGGAAAGGGCATAACCAACTTCTAGGACTGTGGACACAGAAGCTGCCCCTAAAACTGCGGAAATTGTGGAGGTAGTACCACTTGATGCCTATGACAAAGTTGTTAGAGACCTCAGGATTTCCAAAGCTGGGGCTCCCAAGCTAGTTGACATACTTCGTAGACAAGCTAGCCTGGAGGAGGAGAATAAACGAATGAAATCAGAGTGTACCCGCCTTTGAGAAGGTCGCAACCATTCCAGACTAAACAACAATGCCTTGGTGGGGAGAATTCGTTCATTAGAGAAAAAAGTACGCGAGATAGAGACAAGTCACGCAGAAAGGTTGTTGGTAGAGAGTGAGCGCGACACTACCCTTAACTAGTTTATTTTGTTACGTGGACATTTGCATGATTATGAAGAGACAGTCAAACTCTTGGAAGTTGAAATACAAAATTTGAAAGCTGATTGCTTGCGACCACCATATGCCCCCATAACTTTGTGTTGTAAGGAAATCGAAGTGAAAAAGTTGGGTACGGAGAGCCGGAGCGGGATCACTACCAAAGAGCAAGAGCTTGAAGTAAAGATGGAGCCTGAGGCTGAACTTGAGCCTGAGGATGAGGCTAAGAAAGTAGATGTTCCTGAAACCGACGAGTCACCTTTTGACGACATTTCTCTACTTTCAGCAGAAGAGTGGGTAGGGTTTCGAAGAACCATGAGTTGTGAAGACTTGCATCCATAGTTACTTTATCTTTGTATGTTGATTATTCCATTTGTATTTTTGTATTGAATAACTAGTTTGAGCAATCGATATGTGATTAGCCAACCACCCTTCAAATGAATAAATGAAAACGATATTTATGAGGAATGTTGAGCTCCTATGTTTTTGTCAAATTCTACGATGACAGGACCCGCCCCGATCCCCTTGGGACCACATGGGGACGTGCCCTGCTCCCGTCTGACACCCAAAATAACGTTCCAATTTTAACGGATGTAAGTTCAAATGAATAAATAACCAAATAAAGTTATACATCAAATCCGAAATAAACCGATGTCAGACAAGGGATAAAGTTCCAAATTACAAATTGCGAGCATGACTCTAAAATAAACCTGCGGGCAAACCACCCAACAGGAGATCAGGTACGCGAAAGTAGATCTATGCCTCAGCCTCAGGATCCTCCTCTACCTCAGTAGCACAGCCTGGAGGGGTTACCAAAACATTAAGGGTGAGTGGACCGAAACTCAAGTTTATAAAACCGTTTAATAAGTAAAACATATAATTTACCCCTCCGTTTTCCAAACATGCATGCATCAAAATTTAAAACCATAAATCATATAATATGAATCATAAGGCATGTAATAAAACCATAAACATAATTTTTAACCACTGTACTATACACTCCAATCCTGACATCCCCGATGTCTAACGTCCCTGACGTCCAATAAGGTCACAGTCCCAAGGCTACGCGTGCCACTCGGGGTCTCAATCCCGATTCCAATCCCCGAACCCTGTCCGGGTACGGCATTTCAAATTCCTAGCGTCCTAGACGCTCGACGTCCCTGACGTCAAATTATAGCAATCCTGCTCCTGAGTCATTTTACGGTCCGGTTCCTCCGTAGAATGACCCCTCGCAGGCAATGCGCCGTGACCGCTCCAGGGTACCACATTCGGAGGAGACAGTATCACAAGAATGGATCTATACAATGCAGTACCAAATACATTTTATCGATATCCACATGCAAAACATATATATATATATAGATGAAATCCAAAACCAGTCTTTAAGTTTCATCAGACGGGTCTCAAACCCAAATACCGTGAAACGTGCCATAACCAGAATTTCAATATCATCAAAACCGTTTCTTGATTCCAGCATGTGAATATATAAGTAAATCAGAAAACATTTAAGCATGCAAGGGTTTAATGAAATCGGGCCCACTCACAGCACAATCCTGCTGAAAACCGAACGTATACCCTCGACCTGGTACTATTGTACAATCCCTGTCATGTCCAAAGTATACTTAAAGGTCAATATAAGCCCCTAACATTCAACCATGAAACCCTAGACTGAAACCAGCCCGGAAAAGCTGCCCGAAAGCGCTTCCCGAGGTAATAAATCCTATTTTGACCAACTTAACGATCTCCGATCGACCCGAAACCACCACCATTGGATCCGGATCGTCGAAACCTAAAGAATGGTGGTGGCCCCACCAAAAATACTGTTCACACGTGCCCACACGCGCCAGTCAACACAGGAACAGTCCCTGCTGACGTCATCTGACAGCTGTCAGGTCTGACGTGTCAGACTCTGACAGGTGCCACGTGTCAACACACGATTGGTCCACATCACTGCTCTATCAGGCCACGTGTCAGATCTGACATGTGCCACGTGTCATCACGGCACTGGTCCACGTCACTGACATGTTAGTGACACGTTGCAGCCCCTGATTGGGCCACGTCACTGACATGTCAGTGCTGACTGTGCACTGACATGTGACACGTGTCGGCTGAAGAGTGGTCCACGTCACCTGACAGGTCTGACAGGGTGCCACGTCATCACTTCTGTCCTCTTGACGGGTCAACCCGTCACTCTGCAACTGGGTCGATCAGACCCGCGATCAGACCCGGTCACTATTCCCTCAATTCCAAACCATTTTAACTCTAATTTCTTCCTATGTGCTCGTCTCAATCTCAGTAAGGGTTCTATGGAATCAAAAACATTAACCAAGGACTGAAACAAAGGCTTACCCCGACGAACAGAACCAGTTCCCCTGTCGCCGCTTATCCTCCGTTCAGGTCTCCTTAGATCGCGAAATCAAGTTCTAAGTGCTCCTACTTGTCTCTAGAATCGATTAGGATTAATAGAAATCAAAGATTAACGTTGAATCATTGAGCTTCCAATTCTGAGTTTTTCAAAACAGTTCGGGTTTAGAAACCACCTACCTCGCCGCCGTCAGCCACCGATCACTGCCGTCTCTCCGCCTCACCAGCGAGTCCAGCCACACACAATGCAAGGGACAGGGTGCTATACTCGTGTGTTTGTCGAATGGACCGTGTGTGTGCTTCGGGTAGAAGAAATATATAGTATGGAGGGAAAGGAAATGGGCGGTCCAGATTTAATCTTGAGAAACAGATTAAGGGTTGAGATGTAACCTGGGAGTTTTGAGATGAATGGCTGAGATCAAAAGGTGGGTTTAATCCTATTTAATCACTTAGTGGAGCTTGATCCAATCTAGCCAATGGATGAGTGACACTTGTCACTCATCCAGGTGTCCTCCAATCACAATATCAGAATAAAATATTCGACACGATTAAAAGACATCGAAAGCGACCATGTACAAAGTACAAACCGCTAACCTAGTACTCTGACTACTAATCCTAATGCTCTGATACCAAGCTGACAGGACCCGTCCCAATCCCACTGGGACCACCCGGGGACGTGACCCGCTCCCGTCTGACAATGACTCTAAACATACCAAAATTACCCTTAAATAAAAACCGAAGACTCACATAGATAGATAATGTACAAACACAGTGTTTAAAGTGATACTGTCAGACAAGGGAAAGTAAAATACAACATGTGAGCACACTAGTCAGAGTACATTTATTCGGTGCTCAACCTACCCACAAGTGGGTGTACAGGTGCACAGCTAGGCAATCTAAACCTCTGCCTCCACCTCCGGATCCTCCTCCTCTATGGCCGTGTCAGGGTCTGGAGGGGTCAGTAAAACAAGGGTGAGTGGGCCAAAAATAACAGTTTAGAAATCAATTTAATAATAAAATAATCATAAGGTTTTACCCCTCCGTTTTCCAAATCTTGCATGCAGTGAAAACATAATATTATAAACCAATGAACCACAATAATAATCGTAAGGTGAAACTAACATATCAGTGCACTGTAAAAACCCAACCCAAATGATGTCACGGTTCTAAGGCTACGCGTTGCCACTCAGGGTCTCACACCCGAGACTCTCTAGGTACATCAGCTCCCGGTATCCCGGTCACTGCCCGAGGTATATGAACATGCCTTCCTGAGAGTAAGCAGCCCAACGGGGGTCAACTCCACTCAGTCAGAGCCCCGTGACTACTCCAGGGTCCACCCAGGCTAACGACCCTCCCTGGAGGAGACAATATACACAGGTAGGAAAGTACAGTACAATAACAGTATAGTTTACCCTATGTCCCCCGGACATCCCAAACAAAATCCACATATAATCCAGACGGGTCTCATGCCCAAAACATTGTAATAACATATATAAACAGTACATAAGACTCATCAGTGGAAATAGTAAAACAGTTTATGCATGCAAGCCTTTTATAAATCAAACAGCCCACTCACACTCGGTCCTTGCTGCTCAACGATCTCTATAAACCTGTATTATTATTCCTGAGGGTTACTTAAGGACCCTACAATATCAATACCAAGACCCTAGAACAGATCCGCCTCAAAAACGCGTCCCGGGCACTATTCCCGGTGCTTCAAACCCCCTTTTGACCAACTTAACGATCTCCGATCGACACGAAACCACCTCCATTGGATCCGTATCGTCGAAACCTTGAAAATGGTACCGGCCCCACCAAAATTACTGTTCACACGCGCCCCCACGCGCCTGGTCAACGCGTGGGTCAACGCTGCTACAGTACCGCTGACGTCAGCATGACGTCATCACTGACACTTGTCAGGTGACACGTGGCACGTTCTGATTGGTCCCTGGTCTGACAACATCTGACAGGATGACGTCATCATGACGTCAGAAGTGACGTCAGCATGATGACGTCATCATGCTACAGTACCGGGTCGACCCGTTTGACTGGAACCGGGTCGCCGTCGACCCACGGTTTGACCCGATTCCATCACACGATTCCGGCCACCATTTTCGACGGGGTTGATCCCTATGGGATCGTCTAGGTCTGTCCTATGGTTCTACAACCTCAAAACAAGAAGAAAGTGGAAGAAAACTCACCAGAATATCTCTGAAACTCACGGTCACGGTCCGGTTGTCGTCTCCGGTGATCCACGGCGTCTCCGTCGTCCAACCCGGTCCCAAACGACTCGTCACTCACCCTAGGACATGTCTATCACCTAACAATCCATTTCTAAGCATTAAACGCGATCGGGTCGAACAGGGAAGGAAAACGGGCTTATCGGGTTTTGGGTCTTACCGCCGCCGTCACGCCGCGGTGGCCCTCGCCGTCGTCCAGTTAGGCTCCTAGGATCCCCACGGTGCAGACTGGAGCTCCTCCCGCGTCGAGGTGAGGTGGTTATGGAGGTTTGCTTCCTGGATCGGTTTCCTTGAGGTTTTCGGGTCGTGTTTTGCACGGTGGTTTCGGGGCTGGGAAATGGGGTGGTGGCTGCCGGTGATGCTCGGTGATGGCTAGTGGATGTTGGTGATGCTGCTGGTGATTGGGTGGTGGTGTGAGAGAGGCTGGTTCGATCGCCTGGTTTGAGAGAAAAGGGGAAGAATGCACGGGTTTGTGAAGGGGGAATGGATGTGTTTGTGTGTGTTTGTAAGCAAAGCAGAAAACAGAGAGGTGAGAACGTGCATGAAGCAGAAAAATCAGACAAAATGAAGGGCCAAGATTCATTTGAGCAGATGATCCAACGGCTGGGAACAATTGGAGGGAAAAGAAATAATATAAAAAATTGATTAAATAGTGTTAATTGCTTTATTGGAATAGTAAGGCTTTGGATGGGTGACACTTGTCACCAATCCATCGGTTCGATTTAAATATTAATTTGGCACGGATTCCCGTAATTAATTAATATTTTATTCCGTTGTTCTCGGTTCGTAAGTTCCGCGAAAACGCTTCCTTGACCATAACTTCTTCATACGAACTCCGATTTCGGCGTGCCGCCTGTCTACGGATTCGTGACGTCCCGATCTACGTCATAGTCATGGGTCAAAGTCCGAATTATTTCCCGAGAAAAAGTCAAAGTTTCCCCCCAAGGGTAAAACAGTCTTTTTACATTAAAATATTATTATTTTCGGTTCGGGTCGTTACAACCTACCCTCCTTACAGAAATTTCGTCCTCGAAATTTACTCAAACAAGTATGGGTACTGCCCTCTCATCAATTCCTCGGGTTCCCATGTCGCTTCCTCCACCTCGTGGTTCCGCCATAGTACTTTAACCAAAGAAATCGTCTTGTTCCTTAAGACCTTTTCTTTCCTATCTAGAATCTGCACTGGCCGTTCCTCGAAACTCAAATCGGTCATCAGTTCCAGTGGTTGCTCTGGCAGTGCATGAGAGTCATCCCGAAGATACTTCCGTAGCATCGATACATAAAACACGTCATGTACTCGGGAAAGCTCCGAAGGTAGTGCTAAACGGTAAGCCACCGGACCAATCCTCTCGACGATCTCATATGGTCCGATATAACGAGGACTCAATCTCCCACGTCGTCCAAATCGAAGAATCCCTTTCCACGGCGATAACTTTAAAAAGACAAAGTCACCAACCTCGAACTCTAAATCTCGGATCCGTCGATCTGCATAGCTTTTCTGACGATCCTGGGCCGCCTTCAATCTCTCCCGAATAACCCGAACTGTCTCCTGGGTCATATCCATCAGATCCGGCCCCACTGCGGTTCTTTCTCCGATCTCCATCCAGCATACCGGTGTTCTGCACTGTCGACCATACAGTGCCTCATAGGGTGCCATCCCTATACTCGCATGGTAGCTGTTATTGTAGGCAAACTCCATCAATGGAAATCGATCAGCCCACGAATCCTGGAATTGCAATACACAAGCTCTCATCATGTCTTCGAGAGTCTGTATCGTCCTTTCAGACTGCCCGTCGGTCTGAGGATGGAATGCCGTACTGAAATGCAATTTCGTACCTAAGGCAGTTTGCAGACTCCTCCAAAATCTGGATGTGAAACGCGGATCCCGATCCGACACGATCGACTCTGGGGTACCGTGTAGTCGGATGATCTCATTAATGAATAACTGGGCCAAACGGTTGAGCTTGTACGTCTCACGTACAGGCAGAAAATGTGCTGATTTAGTCAACCGGTCCACTATTACCCAGACTCCATCAACTCCACTCCTTGTCTTCGGTAACTTGAAGACAAAGTCCATTGTAATATGATCCCACTTCCATTGTGGAATTGGAAGTGGCTGCATAGCCCCATACGGACGCTGCCGTTCTGCTTTGACCTGCTGACAGATCAAACATTTGCTGACAAACTCAGCTATCTCCCTCTTCATCCCTGGCCACCAATAATAGTCCCGGAGGGTACGGTACATCTTTGTCCCTCCTGGATGCATAGCATAGGCCGAACTGTGGGCCTCGTCTAAAATCTCTCTCCTCAACTTTGGTACCGCAGGTACACACAATCTCCCAAGCTTTACTAATGCTCCATCGCCCCTGACGGAGAAATCTTGTCTCTGTCCGGATTCAACCTCGTTCCTGTAATCACAAAGTATCTGGTCCTGTAGTTGAGCCTCGATGATCCTGTCGACCAACACGGGTCGCACATGAAAGCTAGCCAACAAGGCTCCCTGATCGTCCATCCCTAACATAACTCCGCTCTTCCGGAGTTCCACTAACAAAGGAAGATACACCAATCTCAAATGCGCAACTGATCCCGCCGACTTCCTGCTAAGTGCATCAGCTACAACATTTGCCTTGCCAGGATGGTACTCGATGGTACAATCATAATCCTTCAACAACTCCAACCATCTCCGCTGTCTCATGTTGAGTTCCTTCTGAGTGGACAAATGTTTAAGACTCTGGTGATCGGTGAATATTCGGCATGTCACACCGAACAAATGATGTCTCCAGATCTTTAGAGCATGAACCACCGCTGCCAATTCCAAATCATGAGTAGGGTAGTTCAACTCGTGCGTCTTCAGCTGCCGGGATGCGTAAGCAATCACTTTTCCATTCTGCATCAATACACAACCCAAACCCTGCAGCGATGCATCACTATATACCACGAACTCTCCACTGCTGTCTGGTAATGCAAGGACAGGTGCAGTGGTTAATCGGAACTTTAATTCCTGAAAACTCTGTTCACACAGATCGTCCCATACAAACTTCACCCCTTTCCGGGTTAACCGAGTCATTGGTGCGGCAATCTGGGAGAAACCCTCTACGAATCTCCGATAATAGCCTGCTAACCCAACAAAACTTCGCACTTCTGTCACCGTGGTCGGTCTTGGCCAATTTGTCACAGCCTCCGTTTTCTGAGGATCCACACTTATCCCCTCGGGTGATATAATGTGACCTAAGAATCCAATACTATTTAGCCAAAACTGACACTTGCTTAACTTAGCATACAGCTGCTTCTGTCGTAGTTTACCCAATACCCTTCGTAAGTGTTCCTCATGAGCCCTGACACTCCTGGAATACACCAAGATGTCGTCGATAAACACGATCACAAATTTATCCAAGTATGCTCGAAAGACTCGATTCATCAAGTCCATGAATGCCGCTGGTGCATTCGTCAATCCAAAGGGCATCACCAAGAACTCATAATGCCCATACCTCGTTCGAAAAGCTGTTTTCTGAACATCCCCCTCGGCTATTCTCAGTTGATGGTATCCTGACCTCAGATCTATCTTGGAGAAATATCGCGCTCCTCGTAACTGATCGAACAAATCATCGATCCTGGGTAAGGGATACTGATTCCTTACCGTAGCCTTGTTCAACTGCCGATAATCCACACACAACCGTAAACTACCCTCCTTCTTTTTCACAAATAAGACCGGAGCCCCCCATGGTGATGTACTGGGTCGGATAAACCCTAGATCCACCAATTCCTGTAATTGGATTTTCAATTCCCGTAGCTCCGCCGGTGCCATACGATACGGTGCTTGTGAAATCGGTCGAGTCCCGGGGAGTAACTCGATCGTAAAGTCGATCTCCCTGGGTGGTGGTAATCCAGGTAAATCTCCTGGAAAGACATCAGGAAATTCCCGCACAATCGGAATATCCTCAATACGCAAAGATTCATCCGTAGACTCTACCACATATGCAAGATAACCCTGACACCCCTTCTGTAAGAGTTTAGTAGCTGTGAGTGCAGATATTACCTTGGGTGATGCGTCTCCACACTCTCCCTGGAATATCACTTCCGGTAATCCTGGACCTCTCAAAGTCAACCGCATGTTACTACAGTCGATGAGTGAATTGTACTCCGACAACCAATCGACTCCAAGTATCACATCGAAATCGTGAACATTCATCAGGATTAAGTCTGCCGGAAATTCGACTCCCTCAATCTCCACAGGACAAGCTCGTATCTCCTGGTTCACCCGGTAGGTCACACCCATCGGTGTCCCTACTCCCATCTCGTGCTCAAGTGCGGTCACCTCACGGCCCAACAGACTCGCACAACGTGGTGAAATAAAAGAATGAGTTGCCCCCGAATCCATCAATGCACGAACAACTATGCCATAAATATGTACAGTACCTGTCAACACTCCCGGAATGGATCTGGCCTGCTGCTGGGTAACAGCATAAACACGAGCCATAGACTCTGCAGGTCGTCCCCGTCCTCTAGCCCCTCGATCACGGCCACGCACAACACCGCGTGTCCGGCTGCTGTCAGTCTGGGAAGCTGTGCTCTGCGCTGGCGCAGTACTGCCGCGAATCAGTGGACACTCAGAAGCATAATGCCCCGGCTCCCCACAAGCGAAGCATGTGACCTCCCTAGGTCGACCCGAGTATCCTCCCGGTGATATGCTCATCGGTGAGTAAGACCGCTGCCAAGCTCCAGAACGTTGTCCAGACCTCTGAGGACTCCTGAACTGACCAGAACGTCCTCGGCTGCCAGAAGACGAAGATCCACCAGAATGTCCTCCCTTCGAGCCACGACGGCCCGAAAATCCCAAGTGTGGGCGATCACGTCGCCGAGTCTCCCCCTCAGCTCGCTGACGAGCCAGGATACTGTTCTCAACCCTGGTCGCCGCATTAGTCAGATCCCTCATGGAAGCAAAGGGTGTTGCAGTCACCATCGCCTGAATCTCAGGTCGCAAGCCCCACTCAAATCTGCGACATCGGTCTGCCTCGCTGATCACGAAGTTCTCAGCAAAGCGAGACAACATCAGGAAGGTCTCCTCGTACTCTGCTACAGTCTGATCCCCCTGCCGGAGTTGCAGAAACTCCACCTCACGGGCGTTGCGGAACGACCGCGGATAGAACTGGTTGAGAAACCGCTCTCGGAAGGTCTCCCATGGGATGGTGTGAACAGTCCAGCCGGCCAAAACAAGGTTGTGCCACCATCGATAGGCGCTCCCATCCAGTAGGAAAGTCGCCAGTATGACACGCTCCTCCGGAGGACAGTGCATGACCTCGAAAATCCTCTCCCAGCGGTCAATCCACTGGTGTGCTTCCTCAGGGTCGGTTCCCCCACTGAAGTGCGTAGCACCCAGGCGCTGAGCCCGCTCAATGCTCGCAGTGTCTCCATTTCCTCCATTGCCCTCGTCAACACGTGCACGGGGTTCACGTCGGGGAGGCATATCCAACTGTGAAGAGGCAAACAGGTTAAAAGACATCGAAAGCGACCATGTACAAAGTACAAACCGCTAACCAAGTACTCTGACTACTAATCCTAATGCTCTGATACCAAGCTGACAGGGCCCGTCCCAATCCCACTGGGACCACCCGGGGACGTGACCCGCTCCCGTCTGACAATGACTCTAAACATACCAAAATTACCCTTAAATAAAAACCGAAGACTCACATAGATAGATAATGTACAAACACAGTGTTTAAAGTGATACTGTCAGACAAGGGAAAGTAAAATACAACATGTGAGCACACTAGTCAGAGTACATTTATTCGGTGCTCAACCTACCCACAAGTGGGTGTACAGGTGCACAGCTAGGCAATCTAAACCTCTGCCTCCTCCTCCGGATCCTCCTCCTCTATGGCCGTGTCAGGGTCTGGAGGGGTCAGTAAAACAAGGGTGAGTGGGCCAAAAATAACAGTTTAGAAATCAATTTAATAATAAAATAATCATAAGGTTTTACCCCTCCGTTTTCCAAATCTTGCATGCAGTGAAAACATAATATTATAAACCAATGAACCACAATAATAATCGTAAGGTGAAACTAACATATCAGTGCACTGTAAAAACCCAACCCAAATGATGTCACGGTTCTAAGGCTACGCGTTGCCACTCAGGGTCTCACACCCGAGACTCTCTAGGTACATCAGCTCCCGGTATCCCGGTCACTGCCCGAGGTATATGAACATGCCTTCCTGAGAGTAAGCAGCCCAACGGGGGTCAACTCCACTCAGTCAGAGCCCCGTGACTACTCCAAGGTCCACCCAGGCCAACGACCCTCCCTGGAGGAGACAATATACACAGGTAGGAAAGTACAGTACAATAACAGTATAGTTTACCCTATGTCCCCCGGACATCCCAAACAAAATCCACATATAATCCAGACGGGTCTCATGCCCAAAACATTGTAATAACATATATAAACAGTACATAAGACTCATCAGTGGAAATAGTAAAACAGTTTATGCATGCAAGCCTTTTATAAATCAAACAGCCCACTCACACTCGGTCCTTGCTGCTCAACGATCTCTATAAACCTGTATTATTATTCCTGAGGGTTACTTAAGGACCCTACAATATCAATACCAAGACCCTAGAACAGATCCGCCTCAAAAACGCGTCCCGGGCACTATTCCCGGTGCTTCAAACCCCCTTTTGACCAACTTAACGATCTCCGATCGACACGAAACCACCTCCATTGGATCCGTATCGTCGAAACCTTGAAAATGGTACCGGCCCCACCAAAATTACTGTTCACACGCGCCCCCACGCGCCTGGTCAACGCGTGGGTCAACGCTGCTACAGTACCGCTGACGTCAGCATGACGTCATCACTGACACTTGTCAGGTGACACGTGGCACGTTCTGATTGGTCCCTGGTCTGACAACATCTGACAGGATGACGTCATCATGACGTCAGAAGTGACGTCAGCATGATGACGTCATCATGCTACAGTACCGGGTCGACCCGTTTGACTGGAACCGGGTCGCCGTCGACCCACGGTTTGACCCGATTCCATCACACGATTCCGGCCACCATTTTCGACGGGGTTGATCCCTATGGGATCGTCTAGGTCTGTCCTATGGTTCTACAACCTCAAAACAAGAAGAAAGTGGAAGAAAACTCACCAGAATATCTCTGAAACTCACGGTCACGGTCCGGTTGTCGTCTCCGGTGATCCACGGCGTCTCCGTCGTCCAACCCGGTCCCAAACGACTCGTCACTCACCCTAGGACATGTCTATCACCTAACAATCCATTTCTAAGCATTAAACGCGATCGGGTCGAACAGGGAAGGAAAACGGGCTTATCGGGTTTTGGGTCTTACCGCCGCCGTCACGCCGCGGTGGCCCTCGCCGTCGTCCAGTTAGGCTCCTAGGATCCCCACGGTGCAGACTGGAGCTCCTCCCGCGTCGAGGTGAGGTGGTTATGGAGGTTTGCTTCCTGGATCGGTTTCCTTGAGGTTTTCGGGTCGTGTTTTGCACGGTGGTTTCGGGGCTGGGAAATGGGGTGGTGGCTGCCGGTGATGCTCGGTGATGGCTAGTGGATGTTGGTGATGCTGCTGGTGATTGGGTGGTGGTGTGAGAGAGGCTGGTTCGATCGCCTGGTTTGAGAGAAAAGGGGAAGAATGCACGGGTTTGTGAAGGGGGAATGGATGTGTTTGTGTGTGTTTGTAAGCAAAGCAGAAAACAGAGAGGTGAGAACGTGCATGAAGCAGAAAAATCAGACAAAATGAAGGGCCAAGATTCATTTGAGCAGATGATCCAACGGCTGGGAACAATTGGAGGGAAAAGAAATAATATAAAAAATTGATTAAATAGTGTTAATTGCTTTATTGGAATAGTAAGGCTTTGGATGGGTGACACTTGTCACCAATCCATCGGTTCGATTTAAATATTAATTTGGCACGGATTCCCGTAATTAATTAATATTTTATTCCGTTGTTCTCGGTTCGTAAGTTCCGCGAAAACGCTTCCTTGACCATAACTTCTTCATACGAACTCCGATTTCGGCGTGCCGCCTGTCTACGGATTCGTGACGTCCCGATCTACGTCATAGTCATGGGTCAAAGTCCGAATTATTTCCCGAGAAAAAGTCAAAGTTTCCCCCCAAGGGTAAAACAGTCTTTTTACATTAAAATATTATTATTTTCGGTTCGGGTCGTTACAGTTGACCACTAGATCATCAATCTCGGTAAAAGGTGCTAGAACAACAACATGTGGTGGTATAATAGCGTTGGTGCCATACACAAGAGTGAATAGAGACTGTCTAGTTACACGACGCAGATTTGTGCGATAATCCCAAAGCGTGCCATCCAACTATTCTTCCCATTAGCCTTTTTTGTCATCGAGTCGCTTCTTGATACAGTCGAGGATTGTCTTGTTGGATGCTTCAGCTTGGCCATTGCCCTGGGGGTAATAAGCAGTTGAAGTGAAGTGCTTTATTTTTCAAGACTCAAAGAATTCGTTGATTATGGCTTCTGTGAACTGAGTTCCATTGTCTGTTAAGATGACTTTGGGATGTCCAAATCGGGAAATGATATGGCTCTAAATGAACTGCTGAACATCAACTTGGGTAATGTTAGCCAAGGCCTTTGCTTCCACCCATTTGGTAAAGTAGTCGATTGCAACAATTAGATATTTTTTCTTGGGACTGGTGTGCCCGGTAGTGGTCCAACGATATCAATTCCCCATTGCATGAATGGTCAAGGGCTAGCCTGAACATGCAACTCTTCAAGCAGGGACAATTGGTTAGGTTTGAACCTTTGGCATTTGTCACATTTCTAGGCATATTGCAAAGCTTCTTAGCACAGAGTTAGCCAGTAAAATCCCGCACCAAGCGTCTTTTGAGCAAGCGACCTTCCACCAGAATGATTCCCACAATGTCCTTCATGAATTTTAGCCAAGACTTTCTGACACGACCCATCCCAAATCCCCCAGGGATTAACACGGGATGTGTCATGCTCCCGTCTGACACGAAGTGTCAGACAAGGGATAACTCGAAACCTTAGCCCATTTGGGGCTTCCAGAGCGTGCCAGGATCGGTGGAGGAGTGTGATGTCTCGGTCCTTGTTACAGTCCGCATCCGCATTCAACCTGAAGGGCATTAAAATCATGAAAAGTTGTGAGTGGACGAAAAATCAATAGTTTAATAAAAACACATTTCACAAGAAGAAATTTATGCCCTTCACTAAAAAGCATGCATGCATTTGAAAACCAATAATCAAACCATTTACTTTAATTAAATCATTAGGGCCTTAGTCCAAAACCATAAATCCATGTATGTGGGAACTCAGCCCAAAACCGTAAATCCAATCATGTGGGACAGTGCCCAAAACCACCAACACTGAAGTACCATTTCATAAGTCCAATAAATCTGAAATCCAAATACATAATCTAGTAAATCCATAAATCACAATTCAATCAAATACGGTTATATACCAATCCTCGGCATCCCAGATGTCTGGCGTCCCAGACGCTTGACGTCCTAGACGTCATGTCACGGTCCATAAGCTATGCATGCTACCCAGTTTTTCAACCCGAGTCAATCTCTGACATCCCAGATGTCTGACATCCCAGACGTCTAGCATTCCTGCTCCTGAGTCACTATACGGTCCAGTCGCTCCGTGCAATGACCCCTCGTAGGCAATGCTTTGTGACTACTCCAGCGTCCCAAACGACTGGAGGAGACAATATATATATATATATATATAAGGAGGGTATATGGAAAAAATTTCATAAATCCTTTTTAAAACCTTCCAAATGGGCCTATGCCCGGGATTTCCATAAAATCATCGTAATCCACAAATTCGATTTCTCAAATCCAAATCCATTTAGGGTCTCCGAATCCGAAATCACATTTATAAACCACAAATGGGACTCATGCTTGATATCATAATCAACTGAGCCTCTAGCCCGATCATGCAAACCAACTGGGCCGCCGACCCGATGCCTCATTAAATCAAATGGACTCCAAGTCCAATAGTTCGTAAATCAAATGGGTGTCATGCCCGGTTCCATATTTTCAAATCCAAAATCATACCATTAAACCATTATTAAAACCATTATCACGTAGAAATACAGTGTAAAATCGTAAACCTTGAAATACGTGTAAATACGAAAATCACCTCGAAATACGTGCAAATATGTAAATCACCAATACCAAAACCATCATCATAGAAATCACATATATAAAACATATAAAACAGTTATGCATGCATCACAGTTTAGAAAACAAGGTCCATTCACAGATTTTCCTAACTACCACCTCGATACTCGTGCCATAAGCCAACCCGGGGTCCAATCACATCGTATTCCTACCTCTTCGTCTCATCATTTCCTATCTATCTATGGGGTCAAAAATGAAAAACCAAACCTAAACCATACTTGAGATCTCGTGAACAGTGACGAGCCAGTAACTTAGTTCCACCATTGATCCCGACCACCTCCTTCCATGGTTTTGATCCCAAACGACTGATATGACCTCCAGAAAAAAATTCCAATCATCAAAACCACTCAACACACTAGAACCCAATATCCAAGTTTTTGAGCTTTACGTACCATCCACGGGTTTGCAGGCCATCATCCACGACAGTCCACCCCGATAGCCTCATCATCATCAAATCAGTCCCCTTTCTCACTCTCATTCATACACAAACACCATCAAAAGAGAAATGGAAAGGGTTATATAAGGATGGGGTTGTGTAACACCCCGGAAATTCGAGGATTTTAATATTGTAAGTTAATGTCTGAATTGACGCTTTTACCCTTGTGATGGGTGTGGTCAATTGTTGACTTTTTGATTTATAAATTAAATGGACTTTGACCTATGACCGTGACGTAGTTCGGGACGTCACGAGTTCATAGACAGGTGGCACGTCCATTTCGGACGATCAGGGAAAAAGTTATGACTATCGGAAGCTCAGGGGCATTACCGTAATTTGGACGGTTAGGGTGAAAATGTTGACTTTTCTCTTGGAAACTAATTTTCACTTGACTCAAGGACCGTTGGGTAGGTCTCGACGTCCTGAGTCCGTAGACAGGCGGCGCGCCGAAATCGGACTCCGTACGAGGAAGTTATGGTCACGGAAGTATTTCGCATTTAACCGAACCAACCGAGAACCGGATTAAAATAATATTTTATTAATGGAATCTGATTACTTTAATCAAATCAATCTGTACCCTTGGATGAGTGACAAGTGTCACTCATCCCCACACTCCCTAAAACAAGGATCTATGTTGGCCATTGGATTAAATAATTGATTTCCTCTCCTCAAATCCTCACCATTGAATCTTAAATCTGATGGAATCCTGGCCCTTGATTTAAATCCCTATTCTGTTTTATAAACCCAGGAGACATTACACCCACATCGTTCATTCTCCCAAACCGTGAGCACGGCTACCCCTTCGAACAAACACTCCAGCACCTCACCTCTCAACCTCACCCTCACGGCAACACCAGGCGGCCAACTGCCACCCCCAGACGCCGGCCACTACCCCACGGCCACCCTGCACGGCCGGTTTCCTCCCAGACCCGAGAAGGAACCCCTAACAGCCCAAGTCACCAAACCATCCAAACCTTCACTCTGGGACTCGAACCAACGTACGGTTAGGTTCGCCGTGACGACAGGACGACAAGGAACCGATCTGGATGGTGTGCGGCGGCGACACGGCGGCGATAGGACGGTAAACCCGTGAGTGCCCGTTTTCCTTCCCTGCTTCGAAACGTCTGTTTTTGACGTTGACATTGTTTGGTTATTCTTAGGATACATTCAGGGGACCTTGACGACCAGTTTGAACCTAGGACCGTGACTGGAAAGTCGTCGACTCGCCGGAGAAGATAACCAGAACCGGCAGCCAACCTTCCAGTCGATTTTCAGGTAATCTCTTCGACCTAAAATCCAGTTCTAATTGCACAGAACCGTTGAGGAGGTTGAGACGAGTCCATAGGAACAAATCCCATCAGAAATGGTGGTCGGGTTGATGAGAACTGATCGGGTCGAACCGTGGGTCTGCGGTGACCCGGTTCTCAGACCCGGTTACTGTAGCTGATGACGTCATCATGCTGACGTCAGCAGTGACGTCATGATGACGTCATCATGTCAGAAATCAGTCAGACCAGGGACCAATGGACTGCTGACACGTGTCCTCTGACACTGTCAGTGATGACGTCATGCTGACGTCAGCAGTACTGTAGCACAGTTGACCAGAGGGTTGACCAGGCGCGTGGGGGCGCGTGTGAACAGTAATTTTGGTGGGACCACCACCATTCTTTAGGTTTCGACGATCCGGATCCAATGGCGGTGGTTTCAGGTCGATTGGAGATCATTAAGTTGGTCAAAATGAGAGTTATTGCCTTGGAAAGCGCGTTCGGGCGGCTTTTCCGGACCGGTTTCGGTCTAGGGTTTCATGGTTGAATGTTAGGGGTTTGTATTTACCCTTACGTATACTTTGGATGTGACAGGAATTTTGTAATTGTACCAGATCGAGGGTAAACGCTCGGTTTTCAGCAGGACTGTACTGTGAGTGGGCCATTTTCTTAAACCCTTGCGTGCATAAATGTTTTCTGGTTTATTATACTTATTCACATGCTAAAAACAATGATGGTTTTGATGATATGGAAAATATGGTTATGGCACGTTTCACGGTATTTGGGCTTGAGACCCGTTTGATGAAACTTAATGATTGATTCAGATTTTATCTAGGTATATATATGCCTTGCATGTGGATATCAATAAAATGTATTTGGTACTGCACTGTATAGATCCTTCCATATTATATTGTCTCCTCCGGATGAGGTACCCCGGAGAGGTCACAGACGTCTAGAACGTCCAGCGTCTATGACGCTAAGCATCGGGGATGCTGTACCCGAACGGGGTTCGGGGATTGAACTCGGAAATTGAGACCCGAGTGGCACGCGTAACCTTGTGATTGTGACCTTATTGACGTCAGGGACGTCAGACATCAGGGACGTCAGACATCAGGGATGTCAGGATTGGAGTGTATAGTGCAGCAACTAAAATTATACTTATGGTTTTATTATATGCCCTATGGTTCATATTATATGACTGATGGTTTTAAATACGATTGCATGCATGTTTGGAAAACAGAGGGGTAAATTATATGTTTTACTTATCAAATGATTTTATAAACTTGAGTTTCGGTCCACTCACCCTTAATGTTTTTGGTAACCCCTCCAGGTCGTGATACTGAGGTAGAGGAGGAACCTGAGGTTGAGGCATAGATCTACTTCTGCGTACCTGAACCCCTGCTGGGTGATTTACCTGCAGGTTTATGTTAGAGTCGTGCTCGCAACTTGTAATTTTGAATTTCATCCCTTGTCTGACATTCGTTTAATTCGGATTTGATGTATAACTTTAATTTGGTTATTTATGAATTTGATGTTTTGAGGTTAAAATTGGTATGAATTATTGGGTGTCAGACGGGAGCAGGGCACGTTCCCTTGTGGTCCCTGTGGGATCGGGGCGGGTCCTGTCAGCTTGGTATCAGAGCACTAGGTTGTGGTCAGTACTAGGGTATGGTCAGCATGCTAGACTAGCGATTAGTACTAGTTAATTTTCGACTTTTCAGAATATTGTTATCTGATCTATGTCTCTTGACAGTTGGTTATGCCTCCTAGGAGAATTCCTCATACGCGAACGGACGAGGATCTAGAAAGAGAGATGGAATGCGCGAGCATTGAAAGGGCTCAACGTTTGGGAGCCACTCCTTTCTGCGGGGGAGCAAACCCCGAGGATGCTCATGATTGGATCACCAAGTGGGAGAGGATCTTCTCGGTGATGCACTGCCCTCCGGGCGAACGGGTAACTCTGGCGGCCTTCTTGCTGGAAGGAGGAGCCTACCAGTGGCACGGACTCGAAATGTCTGGGTGGTCGGTCCATACCACTACTTGGGAAGTTTTCCGTTCCTGATTTCTGGACCAGTACTACCCGCGATCCTTTCGCGCGGCGCGGGAGGCGGAATTCCTGCGGCTGGAGCAGGGTGACATGTCTGTTGCAGACTACGAGCAAACTTTCGGGAAACTTTCCCAGTTCGCTGCTTCATTCGTAAGCACGGAGGAGGACAAATGCCAGCGGTTTGAGCTTGGACTCCGAGGGGAGATCCGGGCCAGTGTGACTGCTACCACTCATGCTTCTCTGAGAGATATGGTCGACGCAGTGGTGCGTGTCGAGGCCAGTCTGGCGGCACACCAGACACGACAGCCTTCGGGTGAGGGGCGACGTCAGGATCGCCCACATCGTGGGCCATCAGGCCAGAAGAACAACAAGGGAGGGGGCTACAGGGGAGCACCCTCATCCTTCAAGGGTCATGGCTGGTCAAGTCGACGTGGAGGCTCTCAGGGCAGAGGATCTGGATATAACTCTGGGCAGCGTTCATCTGGGAGCGGTGCTTCTGGTGGGCATTCAAACTGGCCGAGGTCTGTAACCTGTTTTGCTTGCGGAGAGGAGGGCCACTATGCCAGTGATTGCCCGCAGTTGTCCAAGAACAACGACGCTGGGGGCTCTAGTGTGGTGCAGAGCACGGCTTCCCACACTAATGGAGGTCGCGGTCAGGGAGGTGACCGTGGTGCTGGGCGTGGCGCGCGCGGGCGCAGACGGAACGGAGGGCCGAGGGCCCAAGTGTTTGCAATGACCCAGCAGCAGGCGAGGACTGCCCCAGGCGTGGTCACAGGTACACTACATATCTTTAACCTTCTTGTACGTGTATTGATGGATGCGGGGGCTACACATTCTTTTATTTCGAAAAGTTGTGCTGGTATGCTTGATTGTGTGGTATCAGCTTTAGATTGCGAAATGGGTGTTGGCACCCCGATGGGTATCGTGTACCTTGTGAATCAGGTGATTCAGAGGTGCCGGTAAGAATTGAGGATGTGGATTTACCAGCAGACTTAATTATTCTGGATATCCACGACTTCGATATAATCCTAGGGATGGATTGGCTATCGGAGCATGGATCGCTCATCGATTGCTGTAGCAAGCAAGTGATTCTGCGGAGCCCGGGTTTGCCGGAGGTTATCTTTCAGGGGGAACGTGATGGTTCGCCTCCTGAAGTGATTTCTTCACTTACTGCTACCAAACTTCTACGGAAGGGATGCCAGGGTTATCTGACGCATGTCATGTCGGAGCAGGTTGGTACTCCGGGTATCGACGAGATACCGGTGGTATGTGAGTTTCCGGATGTATTCCCGGAAGACTTACCTCGATTGCCACCATCGCGGGAGATCGAATTTACAATTGAACTACTCCCTGGTACCCGACCTATATCCCAGGCACCATACCGGATGGCGCCGGCTGAGTTACGAGAACTCAAGGCTCAATTGCAGGAGCAGGTGGATTTGGGATATGTACGACCGAGTACTTCACCGTGGGGATCACCGGTGTTGTTCGTGAAGAAGAAGGAAGGAAGTCTCCGTTTGTGCATTGACTATCGGCAACTCAACAAGGTGACACTGAGGAACCAGTATCCTCTACCCAGGATCGATGACCTTTTTGACCAGTTTCGGGGAGCTCAGTGCTTCTCGAAAATTGATTTGCGGTCTGGGTATCACCAACTGAGGATTTCGGAGGAGGATATTCCGAAGACTGCTTTTCGAACCCGTTACGGACACTACGAGTTCCTTGTTATGCCATTTGGTTTGACGAATGCTCCAGCAGCATTCATGGATCTGATGAACCGGGTCTTCCGACCCTACCTGGATAAGTTCGTGATTGTGTTCATCGATGATATTTTGGTGTACTCGAGGAGTGCCCGTGCACATGAAGAACATCTACGGTTGGTTTTGGAGAGACTGAGACAAGAACAGTTGTACGCCAAACTGAGCAAGTGTCAGTTTTGGCTGAGCAGTATTGGTTTTCTGGGACACGTGATATCGACGGATGGGATTTGCGTGGACCCCCAGAAAACAGAAGCGGTGACCAACTGGGCTAAACCGACAACAGTGACCGAGGTGCGGAGTTTCGTCAGATTAGCAGGTTACTACCGGAGATTCGTGGAGGGTTTTTCCAAAATTGCTGCACCATTGACTCGTTTGACTCGGAAGGGAGTAAAGTTTATCTGGGACGAGCAGTGCGATCGGAGCTTTCAAGAGTTGAAAGATCGATTGACCACTGCACCTGTCCTTGCATTGCCGGATGACAGTGGAGAGTTTGTGGTCTTCAGTGATGCATCGCTGCAGGGTCTGGGCTGCGTGTTGATGCAAACTGGCAAGGTTATCGCCTATGCATCCCGGCAGCTGAAGACTCATGAGTTGAACTACCCTACCCATGATTTGGAGTTGGCAGCGGTGGTTCATGCTCTAAAGATCTGGAGACATTATCTGTTCGGCGCAACGTGTCGGATATACACCGACCACCAGAGTCTTAAATACTTATTCACTCAGAAGAAGCTTAACATGAGACAACGGAGATGGTTGGAGCTGCTGAAGGACTATGACTGTACGATGGAGTACCATCCGGGTAAGGCCAATGTGGTGGCGGATGCACTCAGCAGAAAATCAGCGGGATCAGTTGCACACCTGGGGATGGTGTATCTTCCCTTGCTGGTGGAACTCCGGAAGGCGGGAGTTATTTTGGGTACGGACGAGCATGGAGCTTTGTTGGCCAGCTTCCATGTGCGACCAGTACTGATTGATCGGATCATCGAGGCACAACTTCAGGATCCGATACTCTGTATTTACAGAATTGAGGTCGATGCGGATGGGAGACAGGATTTTACCATCCGGGACGATGGAGCACTTGTGAAGTTGGGCCGTTTGTGTGTACCTGCAGTGGCAGAGTTACGGGCCGAGATTCTTGAGGAGGCCCATAGTTCGGCTTATGCTATGCATCCGAGAGGTACAAAGATGTACCGTACCCTCCGGAACCATTACTGGTGGCCAGGAATGAAGAAGGATATTGCTGAATTCGTGAGTAAATGCTTAACCTGTTAGCAGGTTAAGGCGGAACGGCAGAGACCTTATGGGGCTATGCAGCCACTTCCGATTCCCGAGTGGAAGTGGGATCACATCACCATGGACTTCGTCTTTAAGTTACCGAGGACTCAGAGTGGAGTTGACGGAGTATGGGTGATCGTGGACCGGTTAACCAAGTCAGCCCATTTTCTGCCCGTTCAGGAGACTTATAAACCTAACCGACTAGCTCAGTTGTTTGTGAAGGAAATCATACGATTGCATGGTACGCCGGAATCGATCGTGTCCGATCGTGACCCGCGTTTCACTTCCAGGTTCTGGCGGAGTTTGCAAGCTACTCTGGGAACAACCCTACGTTTCAGTACTGCTTTCCATCCTCAGACCGATGGACAGTCTGAAAGAACTATTCAGACCCTGGAGGACATGATGAGGTCATGTGTACTACAGTTTCAGGACGCTTGGGATACTCATTTGCCATTAATGGAATTCGCTTACAACAACAGCTATCAGGCAAGCATCGGAATGGCACCCTATGAGGCACTGTATGGTCGACAGTGCAGGACACCTATCTGCTGGACGGAGGTAGGAGAGCGAGCGGCTGTAGGGCCGGAGATGATGGACTTAACCATGGAAACTGTTCGCGTGATCAAGGAGAGGTTGAAGGCGGCACAGGATCGCCAGAAGAGTTATGCTGATCGACGGATTCGAGACTTGGAATTTGAGGTAGGAGATTTTGTCTTCCTGAAGTTATCTCCGTGGAAAGGGATTATCCGTTTTGGCCGACGGGGGAAACTGAGTCCGCGTTTTATCGGACCGTATGAGATCGTGGAGAGGATTGGCAAGGTTTCTTACAGATTGGCGCTACCTCCAGAACTTTCTAGAGTTCACGATGTTTTCCACATATCGATGCTGCGGAAGTACGTACATGATGCTTCGCATGTACTTGGGGAACAACCTGTCGAACTACGGGAGGATTTGAGCTTCGAAGAACAACCAGTACAGATCTTGGATCGGAAGGACAAGGTACTACGACGGAAGACGATTCCTCTCGTGAAGATTCTCTGGAGAAACCAGAATGTGGAAGAAGCCACATGGGAGCCTGAGGCTCAGATGCGAGAACAATTTCCTTACTTGTTTCTTTGAAATTTCGGGACAAAATTTCTTAAGGGGGGAAGGTTGTAACACCCCGGAAATTCGAGGATTTTAATATTGTAAGTTAATGTCTGAATTGACGCTTTTACCCTTGTGATGGGTGTGGTCAATTGTTGACTTTTTGATTTATAAATTAAATGGACTTTGACCTATGACCGTGACGTAGTTCGGGACGTCACGAGTTCATAGACAGGTGGCACGTCCATTTCGGACGATCAGGGAAAAAGTTATGACTATCGGAAGCTCAGGGGCATTACCGTAATTTGGACGGTTAGGGTGAAAATGTTGACTTTTCTCTTGGAAACTAATTTTCACTTGACTCAAGGACCGTTGGGTAGGTCTCGACGTCCTGAGTCCGTAGACAGGCGGCGCGCCGAAATCGGACTCCGTACGAGGAAGTTATGGTCACGGAAGTATTTCGCATTTAACCGAACCAACCGAGAACCGGATTAAAATAATATTTTATTAATGGAATCTGATTACTTTAATCAAATCAATCTGTACCCTTGGATGAGTGACAAGTGTCACTCATCCCCACACTCCCTAAAACAAGGATCTATGTTGGCCATTGGATTAAATAATTGATTTCCTCTCCTCAAATCCTCACCATTGAATCTTAAATCTGATGGAATCCTGGCCCTTGATTTAAATCCCTATTCTGTTTTATAAACCCAGGAGACATTACACCCACATTGTTCATTCTCCCAAACCGTGAGCACGGCTACCCCTTCGAACAAACACTCCAGCACCTCACCTCTCAACCTCACCCTCACGGCAACACCAGGCGGCCAACTGCCACCCCCAGACGCCGGCCACTACCCCACGGCCACCCTGCACGGCCGGTTTCCTCCCAGACCCGAGAAGGAACCCCTAAGAGCCCAAGTCACCAAACCATCCAAACCTTCACTCTGGGACTCGAACCAACGTACGGTTAGGTTCGCCGTGACGACAGGACGACAAGGAACCGATCTGGATGGTGTGCGGCGGCGACACGGCGGCGATAGGACGGTAAACCCGTGAGTGCCCGTTTTCCTTCCCTGCTTCGAAACGTCTGTTTTTGACGTTGACATTGTTTGGTTATTCTTAGGATACATTCAGGGGACCTTGACGACCAGTTTGAACCTAGGACCGTGACTGGAAAGTCGTCGACTCGCCGGAGAAGATAACCAGAACCGGCAGCCAACCTTCCAGTCGATTTTCAGGTAATCTCTTCGACCTAAAATCCAGTTCTAATTGCACAGAACCGTTGAGGAGGTTGAGACGAGTCCATAGGAACAAATCCCATCAAAAATGGTGGTCGGGTTGATGAGAACTGATCGGGTCGAACCGTGGGTCTGCGGTGACCCGGTTCTCAGACCCGGTTACTGTAGCTGATGACGTCATCATGCTGACGTCAGCAGTGACGTCATGATGACGTCATCATGTCAGAAATCAGTCAGACCAGGGACCAATGGACTGCTGACACGTGTCCTCTGACACTGTCAGTGATGACGTCATGCTGACGTCAGCAGTAACGTCATGCTGACGTCAGCAGTACTGTAGCACAGTTGACCAGAGGGTTGACCAGGCGCGTGGGGGCGCGTGTGAACAGTAATTTTGGTGGGACCACCACCATTCTTTAGGTTTCGACGATCCGGATCCAATGGCGGTGGTTTCGGGTCGATCGGAGATCATTAAGTTGGTCAAAATGAGAGTTATTGCCTTGGAAAGCGCGTTCGGGCGGCTTTTCCGGACCGGTTTCGGTCTAGGGTTTCATGGTTGAATGTTAGGGGTTTGTATTTACCCTTACGTATACTTTGGATGTGACAGGAATTTTGTAATTGTACCAGATCGAGGGTAAACGCTCGGTTTTCAGCAGGACTGTACTGTGAGTGGGCCATTTTCTTAAACCCTTGCGTGCATAAATGTTTTCTGGTTTATTATACTTATTCACATGCTAAAAACAATGATGGTTTTGATGATATGGAAAATATGGTTATGGCACGTTTCACGGTATTTGGGCTTGAGACCCGTTTGATGAAACTTAATGATTGATTCAGATTTTATCTAGGTATATATATGCCTTGTATGTGGATATCAATAAAATGTATTTGGTACTGCACTGTATAGATCCTTCCATATTATATTGTCTCCTCCGGATGAGGTACCCCGGTGACGTCAGCAGTAACGTCTAGAACGTCCAGCGTCTATGACGCTAAGCATCGGGGATGCTGTACCCGAACGGGGTTCGGGGATTGAACTCGGAAATTGAGACCCGAGTGGCACGCGTAGCCTTGTGATTGTGACCTTATTGACGTCAGGGACGTCAGACATCAGGGATGTCGGGATTGGAGTGTATAATGCAGCAACTAAAATTATACTTATGGTTTTATTATATGCCCTATGGTTCATATTATATGACTGATGGTTTTAAATACGATTGCATGCATGTTTGGAAAATAGAGGGGTAAATTATATGTTTTACTTATCAAATGATTTTATAAACTTGAGTTTCGGTCCACTCACCCTTAATGTTTTTGGTAACCCCTCCAGGTCGTGATACTGAGGTAGAAGAGGAACCTGAGGCTGAGGCATAGATCTACTTCTGCGTACCTGAACCCCTGCTGGGTGATTTACCTGCAGGTTTATGTTAGAGTCGTGCTCGCAACTTGTAATTTTGAATTTCATCCCTTGTCTGACATTCGTTTAATTCGGATTTGATGTATAACTTTAATTTGGTTATTTATGCATTTGATGTTTTGAGGTTAAAATTGGTATGAATTATTGGGTGTCAGACGGGAGCAGGGCACGTCCCCTTGTGGTCCCTGTGGGATCGGGGCGGGTCCTGTCAGGTTGCACGGGTTAAAGAAAAGGAATGAAGAAGATGAAGAAATGGTGCACGGGAGGGAGAGAGAAAAAATGATGTGTGATTTAAATTAATTAATTAAATGAACCAATGGACATAAATCCATAAAATTGGGAAACCCTACCCATGGGATGAGTGACACTTGTTACTCATCCAAAGACCCCTTATAATTGATCCACCACTCAGATTTAGCCATATGATTTATGCCTCGAAATGTAATGACCAGTTCTGAATTATCGGGAGTAATTAAGAATTAATGACGAATTAGCAAGGCTAATTGGGGATTAGCCGAGGATAAAAATTACGATTTTGCCCCTAAACGAGGGTAAAAAGTTAACTTTTGACCCGGGAGGTCCGATGGCCAAGGGTCGAGTACCGTTACATAGATCGAGTCGATACGAATCCATAGACAGACAGCACGTTGAATTCAAATATTCGACGGAAAAGTTACAGTTCACGGAAGTTCGAAGGAACTATTTACGGCGGCACATTTTTTGAGGTAAAAAATGGAGTTTTGTCTTATGTGGGCCCAGATCTTTCCTAGGCCCAATGGATGAGTAACAAGTGTCACTCATCCATTGCCTATGACCCCACATTCATGCATATCCCTTCCTTTCGTTTTCATTCGATCATCTCCTAACCCGAGAACCCACAAAGCCCAAACGCCATGTATGCCTTCCCCTGTGATGCTTAAGTGAGTTTGGGAGGATGACTGAGGGACAGAGATGGGCTGATGAAGTTGAGGACGGCGAGGAGACGGCTGAGCCGTCGTGCACGGTGGAGAGAGGTAAGTGCTCGGTTTTAAGTTTTTTGATTTCAATTATGGGCTGATGAAGTTGAGGACGGCGAGGAGACGGCTGAGCCGTCGTGCACGGTGGAGAGAGGTAAGTGCTCGGTTTTAAGTTTTTTGATTTCAATTATTGATTAGGGCATTATGGATGGTTTTGCTTGTTTGGATGATGGTTATTAGGTTGCTAGGAAGGTATTAGGGTGGTTTTGGTGGTGGTTCACGGTGGAGGAGGCCCTGGGGAAGAACTGGGCAAACTGAACCGTGAGGGACAAATTGAACCCGTGGGTTTTAGTAGGTTTTTAGGTGTTTTGCTTCCATATTTAGGTTCTTAGGATTGAATTAGGATGATTGGAATCAAAAGGGGAAGAAATGGACGAAAAATGAGGAGAGGAGAGCCCTGGACCGGTCGTCCAGTTAGACCAGCTGTACAGGGTTGAACCGGACTAGCCGATTTAGATCGGCTTGGCCGAAGGACAGGAACGATCTACAGTGGGCACGTGGCTCCCACGGGCAGCCCCTTTGGGCGGTGTTTGAGGGTGCGTGAGCCATCCTTTGGGGAAAGTTCCAACATGTAATTTCATCTATTCGATGTAACGAACATTTTGGGACTGGTTTCGAGTCGATTAGACGTCGTCTCGATATAGTTCGGGTTCTCTGAAGGTTTAGGATCGGGTTTAAAAATAGTTAAAAATCCCGGAAAATTACGGGGCTTTAGTGAGGGGTTATTTAAGTAGTTAGTAACCCTCTAAATTAATTTGGACAGGTTCGGGAACCCCGGAGGTGACGATTGACAGGGGAGAGGCTTATGGCGTGCGTATCGAGGTGCGACTTCAGACGGTCTGTGAGTGGACCTTTCTTTCTAAACTGATGCATGCATAAATGTTTATAAATGTTTTAAATACATGTTTTGTAATGCCATGAGTTCATTTGTTTGTGTTAGCCTAGGATTTACGTATTTTCACGTATTTCGAGATTTTCAGTTTTATAAGATGCTTGTACGTGCTAGGTTTTCAATGAGGGTTTAATGAATGGGTTTTGGATTTGGAAATATGAAATCGGGCATGAGTCCCATTTGATTTGAAAACCCTCGGACTTAGAGTCCATTTTATTTGATGAGAAATCGGGCTGGATGTCCATTTGAGTTATACAATTGGATCGAGGGCCCCGTTGGTTTACGAATTCAGGCTTGAGGCCCAGTTGGTTGTAATCTCGGGCTTGAGGCCCCGTTGACGGTGGTATCGGGCTTAAGGCCCCGTTGATTATAAAATCGGGCTCGAAGCCTTGTTGATTTATGGTATCGGGCTCGAGGCCCCGTTAGTTGTGAAATCGGGCTCGAGGCCCTGTTATTGTGGTATCGGGCTTGAGGCCCTGTTGATCATGAAATCGGGCTTGAGTCCCAGTTTGGTTTATGAAATGAAAATTTGGGCATGAGACCCTGTTGAACTGTGGAGTAAGGCCGAGGCCTGTGAAAATGGATTTGAATCGTATTCAAGGAATCTCGTTGAGATGAATCGGGTATGAGACCCAGTTGTGAAAGAAAGTGTTTTGAAATGTATAAACCCTCCACATGATTTGATTGGTTTCCTCCTGCCTTCGACCTAGAGAGTCACGATCCACTACCCGGAGTGAGTATCCTCATAGGGAGCATATTCCGGGAGTGGGAGTTATGATATGGTCTCGGACTGGGTCCGGAGATAGCCATCCAGACGTCGTAGATCCTGGATGTTGGATAGAGCCTCCCAAATGGAGAATTCCTGGGTATGCACACTAGTATAGAGATGAATCGTGACACATATATCGGGGATGTGTTCCTTAGGGCCTGTGTGCCTCGAGTTGGTATTTTCTCAAAAGTGCCGAGGATCGGTTATATGTATGTGTATACATATGAGATTTCATGGAAAGTGATTTGGGGGTGGAGACCCCGTGTTTTATGTTTTGGAAAGTGGTTTGGGGCGAAGTCGCCGTATTCTATGTTTTGGTATTTCACTAAGAATGATTTTAGGCTGAGACCCACGTGACGTGATTTGGGCTGAGTCCTATATGATTGGTTTTCGGGCTGAGTTCCCATATGGTTTCATTTACTGTTTTGGGCTAAGGCCCTAATGGTTTTGTGAATATTTTGATAAATTGTTTTCGAATGCATGTATGCTTTTCAGTGAAGGGCATAAATGTCTTTGTGTGAAATATTTTTATTAAAATATTTGTTTTGTCCACTCATAACTTTTGATATTTTTGAATGCCCTTCAGGTTGATTGCGGATGCGGGTTGTAGCAGAGACTGAGACATCACACTCCGCCTCCTACGATCCTGGCGTACTCTAGATGCCCCGGTGAGGGCTAGAGTCGGAACTTTCCCTGGTCTGACACTTCGTGTCAGACTAGGGCAGGCACGTCCCACGTTAATCTCAGGGGATTTGGGACGGGTCCTGTCACGAAATATGTGAATAGTCCAATTTTACTTCCCCTGACCATAACTTTCCCATACGACGTCTGAATTCAATATGCCACCTGTGTACGGACTCACGACGTCTAGATCTACATCACAGTCATTGGTCCTTGTAAATTTGACTCCCAGGGTCAAAAGTCAACATTTTACCTAACTCTAGGTGCAAAACGATCATTTTACACCGTCCGTCTGAATTCTCTCAACTAATCCCCGATTAGTCATACTAAATCCATAATTAATTAATATTCAATCTTGATATTCGGGATAGGTCGTTACACTTTCAATGTTTCAGGATGCCTCAAACATAACAAGTTCGACCCTGTGAAGCTTTTTCAAAAAAGTCGGCCCTTGTCAACATAGTATCACACAACCTTCATTTGGATTTTGCGGGCTTCTAAGTGTTCATCAGGAAATGTGCCATGCTTTATGTAGTTGATAAAAGGGTCCTGCCAAATCGAAGATGAATCAATTTGTCTTACTTCAATCTCCTTAACATCAATTCTTCGCTGCTCGAGATACTCAATCGGGATTGAGCGCTTGAATCGATAGTCAAGTGATGACGCTAGATTTTCCAACGCATCTGCGTTGCATTTTCGGTTCGTGGAAGTTGATGAAAAGTGAAGACCGAGAAAAAAGCAGGCACTTCCTGGACCTTGTTGTTATATTTGAGCATCCTTGCATCATGCACAACTTATTCACAAATCAATTGGTTAGTGATCAGATGTGAATCCGAATGAATAATGAGTTTTTTGACTCCCAACTCCTTGGCGAGTGCTAGCCCAAAAATTAAAGCTTCATATTCCACTTCATTATTAGAGGCTTTGAATCCAAACTATACCTCTTACTCCATTATTGAGCCATCAGGAGTAATGAGGACAATCCCCGCTCATGCCCCTTTCTGGTTCGAGGAACCATCAACGAAGAGCTTCCATAGGAGATTGGAAGTTGAGGGTTGCAGAGAAGAGGAATTGCCGCCTTGATCTTGCGACATTGAAGTGTTGGCAGCCCGGGGAGCTTTGTCAAGTTCTTTGCCATTACTTCCTTCCTTTGATGCTGGTGTGAACTCCACAACAAAATATACTAAGGCTTGGCCTTTGACGGCTGTTCTAGGACGATAGAGAAAATCATGCTAACTCAACTCTATAGCCCATTTCATTACTCGCGTCAATACATCAGGTGTATGAAGTAATGAACGGAGTGGATATTCTGTCATGATAATTACCCGATGAGATTGAAAGTACAATCGCAGTTTTTTTGTGGTAACCAGTAATTCCAGAATCAGTTTTTAAACTTCGGGTATCGGGTCTCAGCATCTAGGAGGGCTTTAGATGTGTAGAATACAGGCAGCTGAATGCCATTCTCTTCCCAACAAGCGCGGAGCTTACTGCGACATCAGAGACTCCTAGATAAAGGAACATATCCTCAGTATCTTTAGGTTTTGGCAGTTGTGGTGGGGACGTCAAGTAGGTCTTGAGATCCTGAAATGCTCATTCGTAACTGTCATCCCACTTATCTATGGATGCCTTCTTTACTGCTTGGAAGAAAGGCCGGAACCGATCAGTTGACTTGGACAAGAATCTGTTCAGTGCTACTGCTAGACCAGTGAGACTTTGAATCTCTTTCAAACTTGATAGGGACTTCATCTAGAGAATCTCCTTGATTTGCTTTGGATTTTCCTCGATCCCACGCTAGGTCACAAGGTAACCAGAGAACTTCCCTTCTGACACCCCGAAAGTACACTTCAGAGGGTTGAGCTTCATTTTGTACTTCTTCAGCAAGTTGAAGGTCTCTCGTAGGTTGGTGATATGATCCCCTCGCTTTTCACCATTGACCATGATGTCGTCCACATAGACCTCTATGTTCTTGCCGATGAGATCTTTGAACATCCGATTGACAAGTCTCTAGTATGTTACACCTGCATTCTTGAGGCCGAACGACATGACCTTGTAGCAGTACACACCTCGGTCGAAGACGAAGGTAGTTTTGTCTTTGTCCTTTTCATGCATGAAAATTTGGTTATAGCCCAAGTATGCATCTAGGAAGCTGAGGAGCTCATTGTATGTAGTAGAGTCTACTAAGAGATCTATTCTGGGCAGGGGATAGTTATCTTTCAGGCATGCGAGATTGAGATCGGTGTAATCAATGCAAACTCTTCATCGTCCTGCTTCCTTCTTCTTGATAAGTACGACGTTTGCTAGCCATTCAGAGTGCAGAACTTCTTCAATGGATCCAGTAATGAGTAACTTGTCAATCTCTTCTTGGATGATAACAATTTTCTCGAGGGAGAAATTGCATCTTTTCTGCTTGACCGACTTGTGGTTTGGATTCACGTGTAGCTTGTGGTAAGTGATGGTAGGATCAATCCCCGACATGTCAGATGGTGACCAAGCAAAAACTTCTTTTTCCTCACGCAGGAAAGGAGTGAGTTCTTCCTTTTCCTTATCACTCAACCGAGCTCCAATGCGAGCATGTCACTCAGGATATTGAGGGTCAAGCTGTATGAGGGTGACGTCATCCTCCAGCTGACATCCTTCTGGAGTTGGAGGATCCTCATAAACGTCTGGATCTTGGCCTGTTGTTATTTAGGAGACGAAGAAGAAAGTTTGCCCCCAATGGATGATCCAACTTGGGGAACAAACTCAGTCTCCTTGATCTCTTTCCGCCCTCAAGTGAGGCACTATCGAGCCATCGCCTGATCGCCCTTGATCTCCCCGATTCCTCCTCTTGGGATTGGGAATTAAATCTTCTGATAAAGGCTTGACTTGTTCGTGAGGATTTTTTGAAGCCATGATCTTCCCAAAATCCCATTGTATGGTGACAACGGGATCAGAGTGTACGTCCAGCTGGAGTGTGCCTACGGTTATGCTGGTTGACCCATTGAAACCTCGAAGCGGGACGGCTCTTTTTATTGTGAGGCTTTCCAACCCCATGTTACACACATAATTTAGGCTTAGGATATTTGTTGCGCTTCCTTCATCTATGTGAACTTGATCAACTTGAGCATGTGCAATCTGGATTGACACGACTATAGCATCATCGGGCGGCCAATCAAGCCCTACCTTTTCCTTCAAAGAGAAACCAACGACAAGGTCGTTAGCCATCCCAGCGGTGGTGACATGGGAGACCTGAGAAACGGCTAGTGCATCTCGAATTTTTCTTTTCTTCTATTTGGAAGTGATTCCCAACAACTCTGATTCTGCGATGATTGTGTTGATGCATATCATCTTTATTGCAGGTTCCTTCGATCCTTTGTCAGTGGGTCGATCCACGGCCTTCCCTTTGACATACACGGTGTAATGTTCCTTTTTGATGAGATTTCGGAGATATCTCTCGAAGAATATGCATTTCCCAATGTTATGCCCATAGCACTCGTGGTAGACACACCACTTCATCTTATCGGCATTCTCTTGATCGCCTTTGATCTGCTATGGCTTCTTGAACTAGGGTTTGTATTTTATCTCATTGTGGATCTGATGGACTAGCAAAGATAACTACAAATTTGGCTTTCCCATAGCCGGAGTTTGGGAGGGCTGGCTTGTTTTGCGCTTGTTGGACTTTCCAGACACAAACTCACCATGGGACTCAACCTTATTGGAGGCCTTCTCGCTCGTCCCACCATGATCCTCTACATGGGTGGCATTCTTCTCGTCCTCCCAGCATACATGTCGCTCTGCTAGAGAGAGCATCTTTTTGAGACTTCGTGTATTACTTATGACAATGTCTCCGTAGAGCTGGCTGTCGGTAGGAATCCCTTGTTTAAACGCCATTGCAGCTACAAGGTCGCTACAGTCGACAATTCGAGACTTCTCCTCGCAATAGCTCCGAATGTATTTTCTCTTTCGCTTTCTTTCAGATAGAGAAGAGATGGTCATCCTTTACTTCCACCGTCTGAAGTTATGAGTACTCCTTCACAAATGCAGAGCTAACTCCTCAAAAGAAGCAATCGACCTCTGCGGGAGGTAATTGAACCATGTCATGTCTTGGCCTTCTAGGGAGGCTTGTAACACTTTGCACATGAGTGCGTCATTGTGTCTATGGGGAACCATGACCCCCCGATAGTAGTCTATATGCTTTACTGGGTCAGAAGTTCCTTTGAACGAACTGAAGTTTGGCGTCGTGAACCTTTGTGGGAATGACTCCTCCTCGATATCCCTCACGAAGGGTGTGGATAGTTGAATTTGTTGACGCAGATCGTCCTTTAGATCGCCATCACAATGAGGTGCGCTAAGAGGTAGCACATGTGAGTAAGCCTCATCCTCCCCCTTTGCGCCATGGGCAGGTCGTCTTGGGGTTTTATGTGGGGTCTGACGTTCCCTTCCTCTCCCATGTGAGCACTCCACCCTTGAAATTGTTTCGACCCTACTTCCAAGTCACTCATGCACTGATGGCCTTGGGCGTTGTGGGCTCCTTTCTCTCTAAGTATGACTTTCCTCACCGGAGTCACTTACTGAGGTGTCAGGTGACATTGTTCGGCATCAGACCGTTTCTTTCCCCGGATGCCTTGGGACATTTTCTTGTCTTCCACGCGAAGTAGAATGTCTCTCCGATTCTTATGATGTTCTTTCTACCAGGAGTCGCTGCAAGAACTCTGACTAAATTTGAACTTGACTGCTCAACCTTTCTACTTGTTGTGCCAAGTTGTCATGAGGAGGTCGATGGGGGTTCCTCCTTAAGTTGTCGTGACACCCATCCAGGATATCCCGCAGATCCATGTTTGCTATGGGCTAACTTTGCCTTGACACTCCTCCCATCAACCGCCCGCTTGTTTGTTGTAAGGTTCAAGTTCCTTCCCCTAGCCTGGGTACTTGAGCTGTTGGAGAAGGGAACGCTCCGAAGCTGAAGGTTGGCATCCTTCCTTGCGTCTTCATGGGCGCTTTTATGGACACACTCAAGGTCGAGTGGGCCGTTCCTCCGGGGTCTCTACGTGAGTTCATTCCTCGTTTGGGCAGTTGAGGCAGAAACACCTTCTCAGGTTGATCGAATGGATCGACGAACCCTAGCCATGCTGAATCAAAGAATCTTGAATGGAAAGTTGTTGTCGAACGATGAACAACGTTCAAGATCTTCGAACAATGTTATGAATGATGAACGAAGTAAGATGAACGATGAACGATCATGAGAGCTTCTTCTTGAATATCTTCAAGCTCTAAATGAAAGCACCAGTTGTTGAAGCAAAATTGGTCCTTTAAACTCAAAAGATTGAAGGATCCCTGCAAACAGCAAATAGTAAGCTATTGTTCGTTCAATGATCGAGACCTGGGGGGTTGTTCGACCAAGAATGCTCCAATGCTTAAGTCAGCTTTGAAAGAGAAATCTCAAGAACTTAAGTAGCGTTGAACAAAATTATCTAGAAAGTAAAATGAGCTCCGCTATTTATAGGAAAACCTTGGGAGCCTCGGAGCGTTCTAATTGGTCGATTGAATTTGTAATTAATAAATAATATATTAATAATACAATATATTATTTAATAATTATAATAATGGCTCATTATGATAATAATGATAATTATTGTGATTTAATACCAATATTAATTGTCCGTTATTAAGAATAATGACAATTAACTCTCGGGGAGAATATTAATATTACAGAGACTTTTAATCTGATTAAATAACGTATTTAGCTGCTAAATAGATTATTTAATGTGTAGGTGTCTACAAGTCATTTTTATTATTACTAGGGGCAATTTGGTCATTTCGGGAATTATGAGCCACGTGGCCGCTCCACAATTTTCGGGTGATTATTTAATGTGTAGGTGTCTACAAGTCATTTTTATTATTACTAGGGGCAATTTGGTCATTTCGGGAATTATGAGACACGTGGCCGCTCCACAATTTTCGGGTGATTTTAGGTTCCACAATTATGTTCTTATTCTATATTATATTGAAGAAAAGAGCTTTTGTTAGTTTTCACTTAGGTTCTCACTTACTTATTCAATATACAATAGAACATAAAATTATCATCTATTTAGAGAGCGTTTTTTAGACTCCTTCTAAAGCATATGTTAGTTGTTGATGAACACACTCCATATTTCCCCTTTTGCACCCTTTTACCTTCTTTTGTTGATAGGACAATACTTACATCTCACCTTGAAGGAACTTTTATGTTTTCCTTTGTCTAGTTTTTGAGTTGCTTTTGTCCATTAATCATAATCAGAATATTTTATTTTCTAATCAATATTTGAAGATCGCATGCACAAAAATTAATACCACTAGAAATTTTTTGGCCATTCAACTCTGTAGAAGGGGGATTTTGGCCCTAATACAATTAATATCCTTTACCTTCTTCTATTGATACTTAGGACATTATTTACATCTCATATTAAAGGAACCTTCATGTTACGTTTAATTCAATTTTTTGAGTTGTTTTTGTACATTGATCATAACCATGGTAGTTCATTTTCTAAATCAACATTTAAAGATCGAACGCACAATATCAATATCATCATAGATTGTTAGGTCATTCATATCTATATAAAAGCAAAATTCAACAACATTGATAAGTTCAGAAAATGAACTTAAATGTTGATAAGTTTAGAAAACGAACGCACAATATCAATATCATCAGGGTTATCCCACGTGATAAGTTTAACCATCATACGTGTCACACGTACCCATTCAAATCGTCATGTGATAGGCTAGAAAATCCGCCACACACGAGAGAGAGAGAGAGAGAGAGAGAGAGAGAGAGAGAGAGAGAGAGAGAGAGAGAGAGAGAGAGAGAGAGAGAGAGAGAAGAGAGAGAGAGAGAGAGAGAGAGAGAGAGAAGGGGGAGGGGGCATGTTGAGATGTGAGAAAAATGTCTCACATCGGAAAAGCACAACTACAATTTGTGCCTTATAATATTTTGGGCTACTCCCCCCATTGCCAATTGGTTTTGGGGTGGAATCTCAACTTCTTACATTTATTACCCGAATTAGGCCATGGTTTGGGTCAGAATTGAACGTCCTTGGAATTGGGCCTTGATTGTATGGTTATAAATAGGATTGAAATTGGAGTATTCTATACGAAAACCGTACCCAGAGCTTACCCCTAACCGTTAGAACAAAAGAGGCCAAAATCGAGGAATTGCTAGTTCAATCCCAAAAAACAAGTACATGTACTTGCACACGGCTGGCATAAGACCTGACAGTGACATGGTCAATGGCATGCTTGAGGCACATGCCATGGTTCAGGTACAAGAGCTGGCACACAACCTGGCACATGGCCTGTCACAGGGGCCAGTGATATGGTCTGGTCCAGTGAAATCGGTGAGGGTCCAGTGACATGTTGAAGGTCCAATGACATCGTTGATGGTCCAATGACATGATGAAGGTCAAGTGACATCTGTGAGGGTCCAATGACATGCTGAAGGTCATTTCTTCGTTCCATCTCCAATTCAAGTCATTCCTTTTGTAATATTATATATTTTGACTCCTTTTTTCTAATCATGCACAAGTTTCACAATAAACATCATATTCTCCTATTGATGGCACAAATGATATTAAAAACATGCTCAAATATACTCCTATCAAATACCCCACACTTAGACTTTTTTAGTCTCTAGCAAATACTAACACAAATTAGGACTCTGCAACAACTAAACACTTTAGCCATTTGTCTCAAAATTTTATCATTATGATTATGGCGTCAAAGATTTACACTTATAAAGCATTTTAGCGTATGGAATTCAAAAACTAACAGCATGTGCTAAGCATTTCAACAAGTAAGACAGTGAGTAAACAATGATGTGTGTATCTCAACATGTTTAAAACAAGTATGAATCAACTCACAAGGATATGCATTCATTGTTATTTCACCTCAATATATAGTTGGTTGTGTTTGTACTCAAAGTATATGTGAGAGATAAAGTAGAAAGGCAATCAAATAGCTCACATATTTCAGAAATAAGCACTTCGTGAAAGTACAACATAAAACTTCAAGAAAGAAATAAAACATACTTGCACAAATGAACCAAAACTACAAGCTTACTCTTGTGATTAACTCAACCAATTAAAGGTTACTTATCTCAAGGATCACAAGGTCTTTATGAAGGTTGTAATGGGGTTAGGTGTAGAGGCATGGAATATATAGGATAAGTGGTGCTCAAATTCGTTCCATGACTCAACCAAAGCCTCCCAAAATGTAACATAGTTTTGTCATCTTTAGTGCAACGATGTTACAAGCTCATCTCTTCAGATATAGGCCAAGTATTTTCAATGTGGGCCTAGACTCCATTCTAATAGACTCTATTCTAATCATCTTTGAGCTTTGCAAATAGGACAAAGGCCGAAATCTTCAAGTTTAGGACTTCAATTCTTCCTTGTCTCCGATTTCACAAGTATAAGGGACTTAACTCAAACTCAAACTTTATTACCTTTCGAGATATTCAAAAACATTGTTCTCTAATCATTTATTTTTTTGTGTTTTCTTTTGTCAAGGTAACAACACTGTGTATAACATTCTAGTTTGAGCAAATTTTCCTTATATGCACATACAAGTCTTCAAACATCATTATCACATACAAGTGTTATCAATGTGGGCCTAGACTCCGTTCTAATCATCTTAGTATAATTGATCATTTTATTTTTGTGTTTTATTTTGTCAAGGTAACACTATGTGATATGACCCGACATCGAAAACATGAAATAAACCATATCTGGGCCATGCTCCCGTCTAATAGGTGACCCAAAAGCCCAAATGTATCCTCAAAACTCTGCTAGACAGAGGATACCTGCTTAAGTGTGAACTCATGTCTCCGCTTTGTAAGCAGTCTCGATTCTCGTTGACAGGACCAAACCCAAAAACACAAGAACGATACACTCGGGTCTTGCTCCTGTCTGAAACAAACGTTATTAGACAAGGGATCAACACAAACTCGCCCGTTCATGCCTCTGCCTCACGAGTCTCGATGTCCATGCAGCGGCCTTGGAGGGGTTACAAAACTAAGAAAACGTGTGAGTGGACAAAAGAAATAGTTTAAAAACACACTTTGAAAACATCCATTCTTTTATCCTCTGTTTTCCAAAACCATGCATGCATGTGAAAACCCATTTCAAAACCCATTCACTTCAATTAAAACAAAACACATTCCATATCCCCGAAATACGTGAACTAGTTCTCAAATTGAAAACCGCAAGAAACCATCAAAATGACCAATAAGTCAATGCAATCATTCATATACAATTTCACATCACGTAAATCCCCACATGGCTAGCATAGTAATTACACAGAACCAAACCCATCATCACAATGTCAAATATGAAACCACTGCCCCACTAGCAGGTACACCACAAACTCACTTGGGAACCGGCGCCCAGCTCGACGTTCGAGATTCACTAACACGCATCTTGAGCATTACCATAGAATTCACACACAATAAAATTATCACCAATGCACAAGCACCACATCAATCATTAGATGCACCACAACAAACATCATATCAATCATCACATCACAAGTGCGCTACTGGTAGGCCATCACATACACATTTTATAAGACTCGTGACTTGCGTAGAACGGTGAAAAATCCCACATCTCTCGGGGAGAGAAAGGTGAAGTGCCTTATATGAACATGAGGCCTTTTGGGAGCTCACTGACTTTGGATTCCATGGGAACTCCAAAGTTAAGTGAATATGGGCTGGTACAATCCCAAGATGGGTGACCCACTAGGAAGTTGCACGTGAGCTCCTAGGAACAAAACCGTGAGGGTTGGACCCAAAGTGGATAATATCCTATTGGAGAAGGTCAAATCGTGATAATTTGGTATCAGAGCCCAACCCCGGCTGGAATTAAGTGTGCTAGCGGGGAGATCTGAGGGATGCGCCTTATATGTGTGGACATGTGCCATGAAGAAATAGATAACAATTCCAAGGGGGTGGATTATGAGGACCCATGCCATGAAAACATGGTTAGCAATCCCACATCGCCCGAGGAGATATGAATGATGCACCTTATATGTGTGAGTGCACATCTATCCAACATGAGGCCTTTTGGGAGCTCACTGGATTTAGATTCCTAGGGAACTCCAAAGTTAAAAGAGTAGGGGCTGGTGCAATGTACAACCCGTCCCGAATTACAGGATTAGATTAGTGACTAATCACGATTAGTGAGGTTAATCTGTGATTAGTTGGGCGAAATCGGACGAATGATGCAAAATGACCGTTTTGTTCCCTAGGCGTGGGGTAAAACGTCAACTTTTCATTCGAGTGGTCAAACAGACTTTGGCCGATGATCGTGACATAGTTTAGGACGTCACAAGTTCATAGACAGGTGGCACGTTCAATTCCGACATTCGATGAAGAAGTTATGACGTTCGGAAGTTCAAGGGCATTTTGGTAATTTTAGTTAAAAGGGGCAAAAGGTTGACTTTTGGACTGGGAGGTCCGATGGTCGAGGGTCGAGAATCGTTACGTAGATCGGGATGATACGAATCCATAGACATGCGGCACATTGAAATCGGAGAGGAACGCGAGAGTTATGGGTCACAGAAGGTCAATTTCACTATGCACGTACTTCAAGACGATGATGACATGGCAATATCTGATTAGGCAGATATTTTAGTGGGACCCATGGATGAGTGACAAGTGTCACTCATCCCATTGGCCATTTTCCCGAAAAAGGGGATCTCACTAATTAAATAATATTAATTTAATTATTTATATTTTAATCCTTAACAACACTAAATCCTAACCCTCCATTTCATTCCATCCTTCAATCCCTACCATTCATCCCATCTCCCTCTCATCTGATCAGCCTTCATCTCCTTTGTCTCTCACAAACCCGAAACCCCATATTTCTTCATTCTCCATTTCTCTCTTAAAAACAAACACACAAACACCACCAGGTTTCCTCACCACCATAATCATCGCGTGAGCTCATGTGTGACCGTGAGAGAGTGGGATGATGAGGACAGTGAAGGGATGGACGGTGGCCCACGACGGTGGCCACGGCAGGGAGGTCGAAACCGTAAGGTAAGTTTTATTCAAAAATTGGAAATAAGTTTTTATTGAGTTTTAATCGAACCTAAGGATTGGGTTATGCTTCTGGGGACTTTAGGAGACGAATAGGATTGTTTTTGAAGGCTGGGACGGCCTGGAACAGACGGTGGATGGCGGAGGAGCTCACCACCGCCATGGCCAATCTTGAAGGTACAATTTCCTTCGGTTTTTATGTGTTTTTATTGGCTAGAAAAACTAGGTTTGATGTTAGGAAGATATTAGGATCAAAATGAGATGAAATAGACAAACAATGAACGGGTTTAGGCCTTGAACCGGTCCATATCGGTTCGGCCAGTCCAGGAACCAGAGAACCCGGTTCAAACATTGGAGAAGATGAACAGTGTACCCGGCGCGTGGGCTCACGCGCAGGGACTTCATTGGGTGTGTGGGGGGCGCGTGTCCCATCTTTTGGGAATGTGTTCAACACGTGAAATCTTCTATTCGATGTAACAAACATTTTCGGACTGGTTTCGTGTCAATCGAACATCGTTTCGATAGGTTTCGGGGTGTCCGAAGGTTTAGGTTCGACTTTAAAAATAGTTAAAAATTCCAAAAAATTATGGGGCTTTAGTGGGAGGTTAATTAATTAGTTAGTAACCTTCTATTACGATTTGAACAGGTTCGGGAGTCCCGGTGACGGTGATTGGCTAGGGAGAGCCGTATGGCACGCCTATCAAGGAGGCAACTCGGACGGTCTGTGAGTGGACCTTGTTTTCTAAATTGGTGCATGCATAAATGTTTATTATATGTTTTAAATACTTGTTTGTGATGCCATGAGTGCATTTGGAAGTGTGGTTACGTATTGGAACATATTTCGAGGTTACGGCCCTATACGGTGCCAATATGGGTTTGTATGTCTTTATTGGTCTAAATGAAATGGATTTGGATTTCCAAAAGGATAAACTCGGGTATGAAACCCATTTGGTTTTGTCTCGGGCATATGACGCTATTGATGACCTAGGGGTCTGAATCGTGGTCGCGGCTAGTGCTATGAGCAAGGCGACAGACGGTACGACGCTCGTCTCCGGATTGGGATGTGTTCCTTCCGGAGAGGTCACGCTGCACGATCTGTTATCAGGTAGCCGATGGAGGCTTGACTTCGGAGTGCTGACGGTCCAGGATATCGATCGGTGATGGGTGCACCATGAACTTGTGATGGTCGCGTCGGTTGATACGTTCACGGCAACATACCAGGATTGAGGGCTGTCCTGGATGGATGGTTGCACGCATCACTACGATCGGAGTCGTGACTGACCCTTAGATATCGGGCACGATGCCCAGATGATGTCATATGTTCGGACACGAGACCCAGTTGTTTTACATTGATGATTTCGGGTCAGGGACCCTAGATGGATTTCCAAGTTCATGGCGATTTATGGGAACCGGCATGAACCCTGGAAAGGTTATTGTGGTACATAACGGTTTATGGGAACCAGGCATGAACCCTTAAATGGATGTTATAGATCATGAAGGTTCAGGGGGACCGGGCATGAATGTTTATGTTATGTATATATATATATATGTATTCATATACCTTCCTTTACTTGTACTATCTCCTCCGGGGAGGGTCGTTGGCCTGGGTGGACCCCGGAGTAGTCACAGAGCACTAACTGAGTGGGATTCACCCCCGTTGGGTGCCTTACTCTCAGGAAGGCTTGTACTATAACCTCAGGACGGGTCATTGGTCTACGGACATTGACCTTGGTCTGAAAGACTTGGGTTTGAGACCCCGGGTAGCACGCGCGTAGCTCTGGAAACCGTGACAGGATTGGTTGTGTGAATTATATGTATATATGATGTATATGATATGAGATATGAAATTTGATGTGTGATGGATACAGGTTTTGGGATGTGGCCCGTGTACTTGGTTTCTTTATGATTTGGGCTGAGTCCCTCATGGATTTGGGCAGTGGCCCGTATGATTGGTTCTTATTGGTTCTTTCATTATGGTTTTGGGCTTAGTTCCCACATGTGGTTCATTTGGTTAAATGGTTTTTGAATGCATGCAGGCTTTTTAGTGAAGGGTACAAATGTCTTCGTTAAAATGTTTTTATAAACTGGTTGTTTTTTCCACTCGCAGCTTTTAATGTTTTGACTGTCCTTCAGGTTGACAGCGGATGTGGAATGTAGCAGAGACTGAGATATCACATACCTCCTCCGGATCCTTGCAAACTCTGATAGCCTGAGAGGGCAAAGGTCGGAAATATCCCTTATCTGTCACTTCGTGTTAAACTGGAGTAGGTTCGTCCCGCATTAATCCCGGGGGGGATTGGGACGGGTCCTGTCATGCAATCCTAGGATGGGTGACCCACTGGGAAGTTGTATGTGAGCTCCCAAGAACAAAACTATGAGGGCTGGGCTCAAAACGAATAATATCCTATTGGAGAAGGTAAGGTCTTGACACATTTGCTCAGAAATCGGAGCACCAGGCTTGACATCTGAGTCATTACAACACAGTCTCAGGAATCGGAGCCCCAGGCTCGACGTCCGTGACTCACATTCAATCAACACAAAACAATCATCGCATCATTACAAATCATGCATATCGAGGAACACTTAGTCACACCACAAACCAATGTCACACTTCATCACGACATGTCACATCATATATCACAATTCAAATCCACATTCAGAATATCGTCCCAAGCCCCAAACTCAATTCATACAAAAATTCCCGTAAAACATGTCACTAAGGCTATTTTCATAAATTTGTCCAGAAATTATATAAAAATCACGAAGAATCCAATATCACCATAATTCGTGTCATAAATCACATTCCATTCGAAATCACAATCGAAACGGTGTTCAAAACATAATTTTTGAAAAATCTTGAAAAATGCATAATAAAATAATCATAAAATCACTGAAAATTCATATAAAATTCCAAACACCTAAACAACATCACAGACACATATAAACACATTTAAAACTCAAAAATATGCATGCATAATAATTTTAGAAAAAAAAAGTCCACTCACACACCTCTGAATCGTCGAATTTCCCCGTTTCACGTTTTTTCGTACTTTTTGAGAATGCCACTTCCTGCCAAAATTCACATCTACGGGTCACAAATCATCCTAATTATCCTCTATTTTAATCGTATAATTTTTCGGGATTTTTACACTGATTTAAAACGAACTCTAAACCTTCGGACACCCAAAACTACCCTAAAACGGTGTCCGATCGACTCGAAACCTATGCCAATTTTTTTGTAACATCAATTAAATTGAAAGTCATGTTGATCGTACCTCAAAATTCCAAACCACGCGCCTCCACGCGCCTGCACTATTCACTATCTCCTTCGCCCGTTTTCCTGCAAAACGGGTCGTCCGACCCAGTTTCGACCCGAATTCAATTCTAGCTATTTCCAGTTGATTTCTTGATTCCAATCCATCCAAAAACATTATAAGACAATTATAAACATGTTTCTAGGTTCAATTCAACGATTCATTACCTCAAAATAATTGAATTTTGAATTGGAAATTTGAAAGGGTCGCAAGCTCTGTTCTGGCTCGAACCATGTCAATTCCTTCCGATTTTGATGTTTCAACTCTTTTGGATCCCAAAAAACTTAATCCAAATGTAGGTTCAACAATTAAGGTCTAAAACTGAATTTCGAATTCAAGGTTTCTTCCAGAATTATGGTTTTTCGGGTTCAGCCCTTTCGGGTTCGTCATCCTTTTTTTTTTTCTTCTGTTCCTATCTTCATCTCTCTCTCTTTGTTTTGATATGGTTTACTTTGGGTCTCTGGTTTCTCCCTCTTCCCTGTTTTCCTTTTTCTATGGTTTTTCTCTTTTGTCGAAGAACACACACACAACACTTAGAACTTAAAATTGTTACACACAGCACACACATGGGGCAGTGGCACTAAAACCAAGCGGATAATGGACACTTGTCCCTCTCTTAATCAGCCACAAAAAAATATCCCCCAAGGAAGATTACCAAAATGCCCATTTTCCAAATTACCAAAATGCCCCTCATATTTTTAGACCCGTAATCAATTCATCCGATCTCCAATTTTGACGTACCGCTTATCTATGAACTCAAGAGGCTGAGACCTTCCTAATGGCGTTTTTGGAATCGCAAAGAATCGGCAGGGCCAAAAAGTCTACATTTTGACTTTGGTAAGTCAAAGTCAACCCTTTGACTTTGACCAAATTGTCAATCCTTTGACTTTGATCAAAAAGTCAACTAGGGGCAAAATAGTCAATTCCATCTTGCTTTCCGATTTTACCCTCGATGAAAGTCTGGGACATTACACTCGTGCAACAGTACTGAAGGGTTTCAAAAACATGAAAACCATTTAAGTGGACAAAAATATATAATTTTTAAAGAAATAGTTCAAAGATATACTATTTACCCTCCTTTTTATAAAAGCCATGCATGCATCTAAAAAAAATTTCAAAACTCGGAAAACAACGAGAAACCAAGTAAATCCAGAATACGTATAATTACTAGAAAACATAACCATATAGGAATGTATGATCAAACCGACACCTGTACAAATATAACCAAGTAACCCTACCAAGTCAGCATCATAACCTAACAAACCCATCCTCGATGCCTGCCAAATCATCATATCATAAAACCACTCGGGGATACTGTAACGACCCGTCCCAAAAATTAGGGCTAAGAGAGTGATTAAGGTGAGATAAGTGAGCTTAATCGGGGGTTAGTTGGTCCCGATAAGGTCGTTAGCCTAGAATGACGATTTTGCCCCTAGTCCGGGTAAATAGTTGACTTTTAGTTCAGGCGGTTAATTGGTTTTTGACCGATGACCAGGACGTAGTTTAGGACGTCACGAATCCATAGCCAGGTGGCACGCCCGATTCCGACATCCGAAGAGGAAGTTATGATGTTCGGAAGGTTGAGGGTATAACCGTAATTTGGCTTAAGTAGGGGGGAAAGTTGACTTTTCGTACGAACGGGTTTTGACTTGTTGACCTAGGACCGTTAGATAGATCTCTTCTTCTTGAGTTCGATGACAGGCGGCACGTATTCATCGGACTTACGATGTGTGAGTTACGAGTCTAAAACGGTAAGGGTAAAATCGTAATTTTGGGTTCAAGAAGGGGCATTTTGGTATTTTGCACTTTGGGATTTGTGCAACAGAGAGGGACAAATGGATGGCTGAGATTGAGCCACTTGGGAGAGGAAGAGGGAGGATGGTGACACGTGTAGGGAGTCTGGTTGGTTCTAGTGAGTGTACGGTCCAATTATTTGGGGTGTAACCGTGTGTGCTGTGTGTGTGTGTGTTCGAAGAACATAAAACAGAGGGGGAGATTGAGAGAAAAATTGAGAGGAGATCGTGGGTGTTGGTGTGTTCTGGTGAGTGAGGAGTGACTCAGAAAGTGAGAGGGAGACAGTGAAGAGTTTTGGAGGTGCGGTGGTTGTGTGTGGGTGAGAGGTGAGCCACGGGAAACCAGGGGGAAAACAGAGAACAGAGAGAAGTTTTGGGTGGTGGTGCTGCCGTGTTCGATCAATCGAGGCCGGTGGAGGTGATCAGAGGCTGGAGGTTGATGGGAGGAGTCGTGTCCTCACGGTTGAGCTCACGACGGTGACAAGAGGGCAGGTAATTCCTTAACTTTTCTTCTATGTTCTGTTTTGCCGTCGAGTTTCAATCAAAAGTCGTGGACTTAGGGAGTGAGTCGAGGGACTTGGTGAGTTGGGTGAGTATCAGTGATGTCAGGACCCACCCCGGTTTCACCCCGAAACCCGAGGTAAATCCCGCTCCCGTCTGACTCCCCGACGCAAAACTCAAGTAAAACTCACTCACATACTATCCAGTCAAACGCAGGGGTAATTAGACACAATGTCCCGAAGGTAGCATTTACAGAACATAGTACGAACATACAAATAAAACCGATAACTACACGCACGCAGAAGCCTTTACTCTACTCTGGGAACCCTCACGTCGCTTCTATGCCTCAGACTCTGCCTCGACGTCAAGACCCCGCGCTCGCTCCACAACCTGGAGGGCAATTTAAAACAGAAAATGTGAGTGGACCAGAAAGTACAGAAGTTCAAAAACCATTTTATAAGAAAACCGAGTTTTACCCTCCGTTTTGAAACCACATGCATAACTAGCAGTTATAAACACATTTATAAAATAATCATTATAAACATCATAAGAAACAGAAACACTATAAAATACCATAAGAAACCATAGCATGGGTATCAGAAACCGTATCAAGACCATAATCACCAAATCGTCATTTTCCCCGATCAAACCTGCTGGATCTATCCGAGTCTTTAAACTCCCGAGTCTTTAAACTCAATCCAGGCCTTAATCATATCCGAGTCTTTAAACTCCCGAGTCTTTAAACTCAAGGCCTACGGGGGAAAATCAATATATATATCCGAGTCTTTAAACTCCCGAGTCTTTAAACTCAATCCGGGTCTTTAAACCCAATCCGGCCGGTCCCCCGTCACATATATCCGGGTCTTTAAACCCAATATCCAAATCCAGCAAATCCAATCCCAAAATCATTTAAAAACCACTTACCAAATCCACATCCAAACCCGAATCCGAAATCACTGGTCCGATGCCCTTCCGGCATCCAGAACCGTCATTCCGAACCCAAATCCGGAGTCCACTTTCCAACTTTGCACCAAAGTCCAATGGTCAATTTCGATTTCAAAACCAAAACCTTGATTCTCAAAAGCATGTTCCAAAATCCCTTGAAATCCCAAAAACATTTCCAAATTTACCCTTTTCTCGAAAAGCGTGCCAAAACCGTCTTTTTCTCGAAAAACGTGTAATAATGCAAAACCAACCAAACATATTCGATAAACATAAAATCATGATTAAAACCATAAAACCATTATAGAAAGCAGTTATGCATGTTCAAGTTTAGAGAAGGGGTCCACTCACAGTACTGAGCCCTACTCGCGTCCCGAACGTCCAGCCCGTTCCTCGGCTTCCTCGGGAAATCCCGATCCTGTCAAACACCGTCAAATTACGTCACTAATACGTCTACCAACACTCTCCTAAATGCCCTCAAAAATCCCCGGACCGAAGACTTAAAACCCCGGAACCCTACACATTCACCCTCACGGAACTATACTCAAATGACTTCCGATTGACTCGAAACCAACTCCATCGAACTCACAACAACTCCTAGACCAAAAGTCATGTTGACCGTTTCTCCCAGAACCGCCGCACGCGCCCCCACGCGCCACCCAAAGTGGCTGCGCGTGGCCCCACGCGCCAGCTACAGTGCCACCGTCAACCTCGCGTAAACCGGGCTCGACACAGTGCCTGCTGTTTGAACCGGCGAGAGCGGTTCACCGCCGTGCCTGCACCATTTTCCTCCCTCTCTTCACCATCCTCTTCGTCCAATCCTAAGCAATCCAGTTCCCTCACTCAAACACCTCAACACTGTCCCTAACCTGTCGACTCGAGCTCGAACAAAACCTGTACCAGTCCCCTGTTTCCTTCTCCGGCCACCCAGGTTTTCCCCCGTCACGGTGGCTACCCAAAACGCTTCCTAGGACTGTCCTAAACCTCACCCAACTCACCAAGACCGTCGACTCTCACCCAAAATCCACGACTTTCAAACTGAACAAAATGGATAAAACAGAGCACATAGGGTACTCTCCGTCGTCTGGGCTCCGCCGTTCATTCCTCCGTCACGGCAGCACAACCAGCAGCTACCTAGGACTCAACTGAGTCCCCTAGACTTCACTAGACTCCTCGATTCAACCCCTAACGCTACAACTCTCAACTTGAACTTCGACGGCAAAACAGAGCACGAAGAAAAAGTATGAAGTTTACCTGCTTCCAGGCGTCGTCGTGAGCTCAGCCGTGAGGCAATAGCTCCTCCCGTCCACCGCCAGCCTCTGGACACCTCCACGAGTCCAATTGCACCAACACACGGCCGCACCACCACCACAATCGTCCAAGTCCTCTCTGTTTTCTCTGAAAACCGACTGCCCCGTCCACCGTGTTCTTGCACGATTTCTCTCCCCCAAACATTCACCAGTTCACTCTTCCACCCTCTGATCACTCCTCACATTACCAAAACCCACTAACACTCACCATCGTCTCTCAATTTCTCTCAATTCCTCCCTCTGTTTCTGTCGGGGTCGAACAACACACACGGCACGGTTGCACCCCAAATAATTGGACCGTGCACTCACTAGAACCAACCAGACCTCCTACACGTGTCACCAATCCCTCAACTCCTCTCCCAAGTGGCTCAATCTCAACCCTCTATCTTCCCTCTCTGTGCACAAATCCCCAGACAACCAAAAGACCAAAATGCCCTTCTGTTTTACCCAAAATTACAACTTTACCACTACCTTTCTAGACCTGTAACTCCCACATCGTACGTCCGATGAATACGTGCCACCTGTCATCGAACTCGGGACGACGAGATCTATCTAACGGTCTTAGGTCAACTTACCAAAACCAGTTCGTATAAAAAGTCAACGTTTCCCCCCTAATTTTCCAAATTACGGTTATGCCCTCAATCTTCCGAACATCACAACTTCCTCCTCGGATGTCGGAATCGGGCGTGCCACCTGCCTAAGGATTCATAACGTCCTCAACTACGTCCTGGTCACTGGTCAACTCCCATTTGACCACCCGAAATAAAAGTCAACATTTCTGCCCGACCCAGGGGCAAAATCGTCATTCTAAGTTCCCGGACCCCTCGGGACCACCTAACCCTTGATTAACCTTACTAATCACACCTTAATCACTCTACTTATCCCAATTCTCGGGACGGGTTGTTACAAGTGAGGTCTTAGGAAGCTCTGAGTGTCGAAGCCGTGACGGGGGAAGACCTGGTTGGCCGGGAGGAAGAATAGGGGACTGGTTCGGGTTTTTGTTCGAGTTTGAGTCGACAGGTTTTAGGTCAAGTCGAGGTGTTTGAGTGAGGGGACTGGATTGCTGAGGGTTTAACGATGAAGATGGTGAAGAAAGGAGCAGTTTTGGTGGCAGGACGGTGGAGAACCGGCCATGCCGGTTCGAGTTGCAGAGACTGGTTCGAACCTGGTTGACCAGAGGTTGCTGGTGACACTGTAGCTGGCGCGTGAGGGCCACGCGCAGCCACTTTGGGCGGCGCGTGGGGGCACGTGCGGCGGCGGTTGGGAAAACGGCCAACATGGTTTTTGGTCTAGGTGTTGTGACGAGTCTAATGGAATTGGTTTCGGGTTGATCAGACGTCGATTCAATGTAGTTCCGCGAGGGTGAAGGTTTAGGGTTTAGGTTCGTTACGTTTAGGACCCGGGGATTTTTGGGAAAAATTAGGAGAGTCTTGGTGGACGTGTTAGTGACGTACTTTGGTGACTCGTGACAGGATCGGGGTTGCCCGAGGAAGCTGAGGAACGTACGAGACGTTCGGGACGCGATTGAGGGCTTGGTACTGTGAGTTGACCCCTTCTCTAAACTCGAGCATGCATAACTGTTTTTCTATAATTGTTTTATGGTTTTAATCATGATTCTATGTTTATTGGATATGCTTTGTTGATTTTACATAATTGCACGTTTTTCGAGGAAGTTCGGTTTTCACCACGTTTTACGAGGAAAAGTGTGATTTCTGAATATGATGCTGTGGTTTTGGGATTTCAATGGATAAGTGGTTTGAATGTTCATAAAGGGATTTTGAAACATGATTTGGTGATTAAAGGGTTTCGGTTTTGAAATCGAATTTCGGTAAATGAGATTTAGTTTTAAAGTTGAAGAGTGGAATTCCGGATTTGGGTTCGGAATAACGGTTCTGGATGCCGGAAGGGCATGAGACCAGTGATTTCGGATTCGGGTTTGGATATGGCTTTCGAAATGGTTTTCAAACGGTTTTGGATTGGATTTTCTGGATCTAGTTATTGGGTTTAAAGACCCGAATTATATTTGACGGGGGACGGGCCCAGATTGGGTTTAAAGACCCGGATTGAGTTTAAAGACTCGGGAGTTTAAAGACTCGGATATATAGGCCTGTTGAGTTTAAAGACTCGAGAGTTTAAAGACTCGAGAGTTTAAAGACTCGGATATTATTGAGGCCTGGATTGAGTTTAAAGACTCGGGAGTTTAAAGACTCGGATAGATCCAGCAGGTTTGATCGGAGAATGATGACTCGGTATTTATGTTTTATGATACGGTTTTATGACGCTGATGATATGATTTCTATAACTGTTTTTATAATGTTTCTGTAAATGTTTTTATAGTGAGGTTTATGTGATTTATAACTGTTTTTAGTAATTGGGTTATGCATGTGATTTCAAAACGGAGGGCCAAACCCAGTTTTCTCATAAAATGGTTTTGGAAACTTTTCTTTTATTTATGGTCCACTCACACTTTTCTGGTTTTAAATTGCCCTCCAGGTCGTGGAGTTAGAGCTGGGTTTCGGCGTCGAGGCAGCGTCGGAGGCATAGAAGTTACGAGAGCGACCCCAGAGTGTTTTAATTTTTTCGTGTGTGTGTATCCAGTTATCGGTTTTTCTTTCTTTTTTATTTAGTACTATGCTCTGTAAAAACTTGACTTCGGGATGTGTAAAGTTTCTGCTGCGTCTGACTGTATTACTTTAGTAGTTTACGTTAGTTTTGTTTCGGGGTGTCAGACGGGAGCAGGATTTACCTCGGTTTCCGGGGTGAAACCGGGGTGGGTCCTAACAGATACTGCATCTGAGGGCCCATTCAGGAATACGTATAATTACTAGAAAACATAACCATATAGGACTGTATGATCAAACTGACACCTGTACGAATATAACCAAGTAGCCATACCAAGTCAGCATCATAACTTGACAAACCCATCCTCGATGCCTGCCAAATCATCATATCATAAAACCACTCGGGGATACCACATCTGAGGGCCCACCCAGGGATACAACATTGATACCGCTTAAAATACACATTTAAATAAACACGTAATTCAAGTATATGTAATTTAAACCCTTTTTGTGTAGATGTAGTATTGGTAAATAAGAATCATTCTTAACTAGGGAAATTAGGGAACATTAAATAATGATTAGTGAATGAGGGGTTTTGAAAAGTGTTATAGCCGAAACTACATTTTAACAAACTAAGAATTAAAATGTGAATATTCATGCTAACTAGAATTTACAAACCATAGATTAGTTTCATAGAAAAAACCAACATTTTTACGTAAATAAGTCCTAATTAACAATCATACTATTTAAACTACTCCTACAATGAAATTTCTTTATACACAAATTTTACTAACACTCTAACATTTAGCTCATATTGAACTAATCACGAAATCCTACCTTCATCATCTCAATTACATGCATACATTTTTCAATACTATAAATGCAACGAATAGCGGTCATAAACACTTATAATATAATTCACCTTATGTTTTTTTATTTGAATGCGCGTCAAACATTTACATCTTTTTAATCCTATTCTAAGTGCACCGAACAGTGGTCATAAACACTTAGCGTTAAATTGAATGTTAAGCACTAAAACATATGAAGTAAATGAAATTCAGAAAGTAAAACACATAGAGATTGTATATTGAATCATAAGTAAATCGAAAATAATAAGAAGAGTTTTAAGTAGATGGAATAAAGTTACACTTTCGAAATCCAATAACAGCTTGTGATTCCTAGGTGGATGGAAACAATGAAATGTTATTCACAAAATTTTTTGACAGCAGAAGAAACCTTATAAAGATGGAGGAAGAAACATGAGGAATTACGGACTTAAAATCTAGAATTTTCTCAGAAATACTCGGCCTATGTTTTTTTTTAAAGGAAAACATAAATCCATGTTTAAAAGAGAAGTCAAAAAAAGGAAAGTCTAAAAATAAAGTCTAAGAAAAATGTAAGAGAAAAAAAAAACTAAAAGAAAGGTAAAAATAAACTAAAAAGGAGAGAGGAGGGGAAAGAGTTTTACAATAATTAAATTAAAGACAAGAATAATAAACTAAGATTAATAAAGTGATTAAATAAATCTATTAAATAAACGCAAATAAAATAAACTTGAAACGAAATAACGATTAAATAAAAATAAACTTGAGTTTGAACAAGTAATTAAAGGTGCTTTTAAAAATAAACTTACTCTAAAAATGGAAGAACTTGACTACACTAAAATTTGAATGAAATTTTAGTCTAGGAATTGAGAGGTGCAAGATAAAAAGTAAGTATGTGTGTTTATGTGGATGTCCCTTTCTCCTATTCACCTTAGCTATTTATAGGGTTCAGCCAACCCACGAATTGGCCATGCTTGACCTTTATTCTTCTAACTTAGAAACTTCCTTGTTAAGCCCTCCCAAATCTTTCCAAAATCAGCCACCCAAATCTTTCTAAGTTTGATTAGGAGAATTTTGCCTTGTGAAACTGTCTTGATTGAAAGTGGATTGATACCAAAATGATTTGATCAAGATTCAATCAAAATCTTCTTTCTTGGGAAGATTTTAGGTTGACATTATCATGGTTTGATATATTTCTTATTTCGACCGTTTGAAAATCAAAGCTGGATGTGAGTTGATGAGAGCTTAATCGACATCCATCCTATTTTTAGGCTTGGGTTAGGCCAAAATCTAGATTTAATAAAGTAAAGACCCAACCCCAATCTGACTCGATAGACCATTATTGGCCATTGCTTTATTCCTTAGTCTAAAGACCATTAATATGACCCATGTCTATAAAGTTTATTATCAATGCAACACACTTCATATATTCTGTAACCCGTCCAAACTAGTAGTATAACACAAGTTTGAAGTGCGACCATAATTGGTCAGATACTTTCGAATTTATAAAAGTTATGTGACCTGGCCGAGAAATTAAATATCAAGATCGAACATGTGATCCAGCCAAGATTTTGTGAATTTACCCCCTTTTCAGCATCAATTTCTACAAAATATAATATACATATAAATCCATGTGATGTAGCTTTTACATAACACATATATATAACACAAGTTCGATGTGATGTAGCTTTTACATAACATATATATATATATACATCCATGTGATGTATTTGTGACTAGGCTGCAGAAAACACCAAAACACAAGGCAACAAACCCCACCCCCACATTTTTCTTTTCCAACCGCAACCACAAGCAAAGAAGGAGAGAGTCTATTTCTCCCACTATTTTCGGCTGTACCCTTCTTACTTTCTTTTTTTAAAAAGAAAAAAAAAATCTGACCAAAAAAGAAAAAGAAAAAGAAAAAAACAAATAAACATATGTGTACATAAATTGTGGGTTGTAGGAGAGAAATTTCTCTCTCTCTCAAAGCTAATTAAATAAATTATTAGTACTTCATTTGACACCATTGTGAAGAAAAACAGATAACTCCCTTTCCAGCTGCAAACTACCAAAACCTACCCAATATATATTCATATAAACTCTAGCCACAACCTTGTCAAACCAACAAAAACCTCTCATCCGAAAATTGCAATAAAACCCAGCCGAAATTCAAGAAATCCCAGCCGAAACCCTCACAAAATCTAGCCGAAAAAACACACATAATCTAGCCGACCCTCTCCACAAAATCCCCGCCAAATTTCTTGAGAAAATCACACCCATTGCTTTATATATTGAGTGAGTGGGGATCTTCACACCATCACCAAACAATAACAACCCAACCATTCAATCTCTTGATTTCCCCATCAACCGAACAAGTAATTCAATGGAATAATTGGATCACCTTTTGGAAGTTGGTGATACACATAACTCGAGTATATAAGTAGAGTTGTATATGCATGTAGAGGATGTTCATCTAATTCCAGGAAATATAAAACATAGTATATATTACACAAAGCATGAAACATAAAAATGATGAAAGGGTGGAGTTGGTTAAGTCATGCATGGAGAGAGAGAGAGAGAGAGAAAGTTAGAGAGAGTCCATTGGAGTCCAGTACTAGCTTTTTTTTGGGGTACTACATAAAGGGTTCAAGCAAGACTAGATCGAGAGCAAAACCCCTAAAATAACCCTTAAAGGAGGTCAAAATGCCAAGTAGGAATAGGTACATTTGGGATAGACCGACTCCACTCACCTTAGAGGTCAATGGAATGACCTATCTTAAGTAGTTTACATTGTCTGGTAATCCATTCCCCGGAAACTAAGTAGCTCACTAGTGCCAACTGAAGCCTTTTTTTTTTTTTTTTACCTTTCTTGCCCATAGGGAGGGTATATAAAGCTCCTACCTTGTCCATCTAAAGTCTTTTTTATGATAGGTCAAATAGTAGCGACTTAGCCCCTCACTTTAATATATATATATACACGCTCAACTACCACTTGACCTAGAAAATCAACTAGAAATCTCCTTTCTATATATTCAACCATATTGGGTAAATATTTCTTACTATTTATATTTTCTCCCAACCTATATATACCCCCCAAGGACTAATTTATAGTTTCCTTCTTTCTCTCCCTCTCTTCTTTCCTCTCTTCTCTATGTCTTCTTTCTTCTTTTTTTTTTCTACAAAGAAGAAAGAAATGTGATGAACATCTGATGAACATGAAGATAAAGATCTTTAGATGAAGATGATGGGGGCAGATTGGGTATTTTTCCTCTTCGACTTCTACATCTGCCTCTGCATCTTCTTTTTTCTTTTATCTCTTCATTTTACATGTTCATCTTCATCTTCACCTTTATGTTCATGAGTTTTTGGATTTTTTGGTTTCTGGTTATGTAACTAAATGGTCATCCGCTGTTATATAAGTGGAAGCTAATTGATTAACTGTGAAACTGAAAATCCTAAAAATCCAGATGAAGATCTCCATATGAAGATGAAAATGAAGATCTCTAGATGAAGATCTTGATATGAAGATGAAGGGGGTGTTTTTGGCTTTCAAGGTCTTCCTAGGTTTCCATGGTTTTCACATTTAGTTATCAATTAGTAACCACTTAGTTATATAACTATTTATGTGGTATCTAGATGAACATGAAGACGAAGATGAAGAGAGAAGAGACAAAAAAGGACGCAGAGGAAGATGATGCAACATGCCCCTTCATATGGAGATCTTCATCTGGGCTTATAGGTTTTTGGATTTTATAGTTAGTTACCGATTAGTCCCACTTATATACCAGTTGGTAACCACTTAATTACATAACTAGAAAACTAGAAATTCAAAAACTCATGAAGATGAAGACAAAGATGAAGAGAAACAAGAAAAAAAAAATGCATAGGAAGAAGTTGAAGAGGAAGAAGATGGAACCTTCTTTATCGCCTTCATTTGGAGACCTTTATCAGATCTCCATTATATGTCTTCCTTCTTTGTAGAAAAAAGGACATAAAAGAGAGGGAGAGAAATGAAGAAATATTAAACTAGTCCTAAAAGGTATATATAGGCTAGATAAAAAATGTAAATAGCAAGAAATATTTACTCAATGGGTGTTGAATATATATATAAGGAAGGACTTCTGGTTGATTTTGGGGTAAAGTGGTATTTGAGCCAATTTCTCTATATATAGAAACTTTTGGGAATCTCTTCACTTAATTTTTTTTTATCTAAATGAAAATTTCATTGAAGATTGCAGGATTATAGTTGCAAGGGCGCACATAAAATGCATAGGGCCTCACTAAAACCCTCACCATAAAATCTAATTGATCTAGGATAAATCTTGTAACGACCTGTCCCGAATATCGGGATTTAATAATATTTAATTGTGATTTACTAATCTGGGATTAGTTGGGCGATTTCGGACGAATTGTGCAAAATGACCGTTTTGCCCCTGGACGTGGGCAAAACGTTGACTTTTAATTCGGATGGTCAAATGGACTTTGACCGATGACCGTGACGTAGTTCGGGACGTTACGAGTTCATAGACAGGTGGCACGTTCGATTCCGACGTCCGTGGTGAAAGTTATGATGTACGGAAGTTCGGGGGCATTTTCGTAATTTGGACGAAATAGGGGAAAATGTTGACTTTTTGATCGGGAGGTCCGATGGCCGAGGACCGAGGACCGTTAGGAAGGTCTCGATGCCCTGAGTCCGTAGACAGGCGGCACGCATCAATCGGAGTCCGTATGACCGAGTTACGGGTCAGGATGCGTGATGGGCATTTTGGTAATTTACTGTGCAAGGGCAGAATTGTAATTTCCACAGGGGTACTGTTTCATTGATTCAGCCGTGAAGGTGGGAGGTTTGTGCGATCGATCCCATGGTTGTTTATCAATTTAATGACTGATTTGGGGCAGCTTTGGATTGTGATTGCACATGTATTGTGCTGGCAATCACTCACAAGAACATGGGCACTGATTTTTAATGGTTTCGGGTCAGTGCAGGGGAACTTTACGCAGTGGATTGTGGGACACTTTTGGATGCCTTTAACGGCTAAATTGAATTAAAAGAATGTAGAGTGAGTCGAGAATGGTTCACTGAGATTGAGAGATGGAAAAATGGAGTGAAATTGGTGTGGATTTCTCTGAAAACCCGAAACTGGTTTTTTTGAAGTTCAAATTCGAACTTCTAGTTTTAGGCCAGCCCAAGCCTAACTGATGATGGATTGAGCTTTCTGGAACCTCAACGAGTCGAACCAGATCAAATGGGGCAAGCTTTGAGGCTCCTAGGGCCGTGGACGGACGAGGTGGACGGCCGGAAAACTCAGGCTTGAGTCGTGGTGATTGAGGTAACGTCGTGTTCAATTAATCATGCGAATTGGTTCGTATTAATCCTTATAAGCTTCCTGTGAAGTTAATTTGACAATGGTTGAGGATTTGTGGAGTTTTGGTGATCGACCCGTTTTGGGTGATCACGGGTTGATGGCACGATTATGGATTGGTTGATGTTAATCGATGTCACAGAACTGAAATTGGTTGGTTAATGATTGTTTTAGGATCAAGAACGGATGGAATCAAGGTCAAATTGATGGTTATCTGGCCGGGTCAGATCGCGGGTAATCAGACCCGTTTACCAGACATACGAGTGAAGATGGTGACTGTAGCAGTCACTGTAGCAGGCGCGTGGCTTCCATGCGCAGCCACTCACAGCGGCGCGTGACGGCCCGAGGGCACTAATCTCGAGGTGAAGTCAACATGAATTTTATCCTATACAATGTAACGAACATTTTAGCGTTGGTTTCGTGTCGTTCGGATCCCGTTTCGATATTGTTCGGGATGTCCGAAGGTTTTAAATCCAGTTTAAAAATACGTGAAAATTCGGGAAAATTACGGGACTTGAATAGGATGTTAATGATGAGGTTAGTGATCCTCTAATGTGATTTGGACAGGATTGGGAGTCCCGATGATAGTGGTGAGGCCCGGGAAGGCCTATGGCACGCGTATCGAGACGCTCGGTTAAACGGTCTGTGAGTGGACATTGGTTTTATAAATTCGATGCATGCTTAACTGTTTCATGATTGTTATAATTATGATTAAATGCTTTACTTTGGATATCGGTGGATTTAAATGATTTCACGCATTTCGAGGTGATTTACGTATTTGCACGTAAACCGAGGTTTTCTGGATTTGCACCGATTTCCATAAATGTGGTTGGATATGATTTCATGAAACGGTTACGGACTTGATAAATTAAAATCGGGCCAGGGGCCCAGTTAACTTATGAATCGGGCCAGGGGCCCAGTTAACTTGCGAATTCGGGCCGGGGGCCCAGTTGAATTATGAAATCGGGCCAGGGGACCAATTGACTTACGAAATCGGGCCAGGGGCCCAGTTAACTTGTGAATTCGGGCCGGGGGCCCAGTTGACTTGTGAATTCAGGCCAGGGGCCAGTTAACTTATGAAATCGGGCCAGGGCCCCAGTTGATTTATACATGTGATTCGGGTCGGGGACCCTAAAATGGAATCGAATCAATGATTTTGGATTTAAATCAACTATTTGGACTATTAATGGTTTTGATGATATTGAAATTATGGTTATGGAACGTTTCACAATATTTGGGCTTGAGACCCGTCTAATGAAACTTAAAGATTGGTTTGGATTTTATCTATGTATATATATATATGCTTTGCATTTGGATATCAATAAAATTTATTTGGTACTGCACTGTATAGATCCTTCCATATTATATTGTCTCCTCCGGATGAGGTACCCCAGAGAGGTCACAGACGTCTAGTACGTCCAGCGTCTATGACGCTAAGCATCGGGGATGCTGTACCCGAACGGGGTTCGGGGATTGAACTCGGAAATTGAGACCCGAGTGGCACGCGTAGCCTTGTGATTATGACCTTATTGACGTCAGGGACGTCAGACATCGGGGATGTCGGGATTGGAGTGTATAGTGCGGTGGCTAAAATTATGTTTATGGTTCATATTATATGATATATGATTTTAAATGATGGTGCATGCATATGCTTTTACTGGGGGGCATAAATGTCTTATAAATGTTTTAAACAGACTTGTTTATTTTCGTCCACTCACAGCTTTTGTTTTTAATGCCCTTCAGGTTGATTCCGGATGCGACTGCAGCAGAGACTTGAGCATCGAACACCTCCTCCATCGATCCTTACGCACTCTGGAAGCCCGGTTGGGCAATGACAACAGGTTATCCCTTGTCTGACACCTCTTGTCAGACGGGAGCATGACAAATTCCATGGTAATCCCGGGGGGATTGGGATGGGTCGTGTCAAGTGGTATCAGAGCAGGTTTTGCTCTTTTGTGCGCGAAGGACGAGGGTGTGATGTCTCTTTGGGCTGCAGTTCCGTTGTCAACCTGATAGATAGTTTTGGATTCTAATAGTGGATTGGGTGTGTTTGACCCGATACGCCGTGCATTGATGCGATTCAACCCAAGTGGGTTGTATACGATTAACTGATAATGTGGGACCGTCGGTTCGGTCAGGTGATGATGGATTGTTGTGCTGCTGGGCACAGCCGGGTTCAGGGAACCCCATTGGAATAATGTTATGGAAATGCGAAACTCAGTTAAGGGTATTGGTCTAAGTTTTGGACCCTAGTAGTGTTGGCTAGTGTACGGGGTGTTGGTGCATCGGAGTTAGCCGATGACTTTCGTGGTGGAACCCACGATGGAACCCACGTTGAGTTGATGATTAGATTGGATTTGACGTCTATATGATGTCAGGACCGCGGAGTCGGTCAAGTTGGGGATTTTACTGCAGAAGGCAGTTGGTTTCGGTGGAACCTTAGGGTGTGATTTTGGAACCCTAATTTATAATCGATGGACTTAAAAAATGAACTTAAATTGAGAACTTATGCAGCGACGAGCGGCTGAGGTCGTGGATGACCATGTGGATGACTCTAGTGAGTCTAGCCCGGATTATGGGATTCGATCCACGGGTACGGTTATGATGTAAGATGTGGAATTCCGTGTTGGATCGAATAATAGTGTGATGTGTGGATACGGATCTTGTCAAGCGATGACTGTTGGTCGACAGTTGTGTCGAGATAACTGGCTATCGAGGGTATTTAGTGTGGTTTTAATACTTGGGGACGTTCAGGGAACGTTCATTATCCTGATGTGTGGATGGCCAAATTGGGGGTACCCATAGTCGTGGGGTACGAGTGGTGTTACGGGATCGTCGTTCGGAATGAACGGAGATCCAGGGTAACAACTTTGCACACAGTGTACTAGCATGGGTGTTCGTGTGATAGTGTGGATGTTCGTGTGCTATGTATGGATGTTGGTATGTTGGTACTTTTATGCCAATACTAGTATGGATGCCTGTGTGCGGATACTAGTGTTGGTGATAGTGCATGGTGCTGGTACTAGCACTGGTGCTGGTACCGGTGTCAGTGATGGTGATGACGATGAGCCACCAGGTGGGGTGTGACTCTATCATGATGGACAGATGATTGGTATCTGCGACTCAGTGGTGGTTGAGTCTTGGACTGGATGGGACCCAGTGGAGGTCGTGATGTGTTTGGATAAGTCCTAACAGATATATGGTGACAAGTGATGAACGGATAAAATGGTATGATTGAAACTTGAGGAATCTAGGGATGATGTCCCCTACGTCATGAGAATCAGTGGATTTGGGGAGTTGTTGTCAACTCCGAGATTGGTAAGATTGTTTACCTCTAATATCCCCAGAGAGTACAAGGAAATTATTGAAATTGGAAAAGTCGGGGAAACCATTCGTGGTATTGATGTGGGATTTTGTGATTGTGAATCACTTGGAACCTGAGATTGAACCTGTTTAGGTTGTGATGTGAGACGAAGGCAGTTTGGTATGCACATCCAGGCAAAGTTGTGGATATCCCGTTCGGAATCGGGGTGTGTGCGTACATGATTATTGACGGACGTGAGTTTCTCGCGCAGCCACTCACGGCGGCCCGTGAGGGTGGGTGCGTGAGTTTCTCGAGGTGAGTTCAACATGACTTTTGTTCTATGCAATGTAACGAACATTTTAGAATCGGTTTCGAGTTAATCGGACACCGTTTCGATATTTTTTCGAGTGTCCGAAGGTTTATGTTACATTTTTAATTAATATTTAATTTTCGTAAAATTATGAGAAATTAGTATGATGTAATTTGAGTGCTTAGTAACCCTGAAGAATGATTTCGGACAGGATTCGAGATTCCTGGAAAATGTCAGAAATTACGGGAACGCGTGCAGCTCGAAAAGCGAGCGATATGGACGGTGTGTGAGTGGACTTTGTTTTCTAAACTTCAATGCATGCATAATCGTTTTCTATGCTTTATAATTATGACTCATATGCTTATGCTTATGGTAATTTCAATTTCCGTATTTATGCATATTTCGATATACAATACGTAATTGCACGTATTTCGAGACTATGGTTTCTCCCATGTTTTCATGATTGCTTAATGAATGATTTTATATGATTTGTGTGTATCATGTTTTGATGATATTTTGACTATGATTGTGAGTATGATTTACGGTTTTGGAACGTATTTCATGAGTGTTACGGATTTGCACGTTTTACGAGATTTCGAGTATGTTGTAGTTTGACCGTGATTTTGGTGATTTGAATTTGGTATTTAAAATACGATTTGATTTCAAAGATTTAAAACAGATTTTGAAAAAGGTGATTTCGGGCTTGATGCCCAAGGCATAAAAGTAATTTCGATGAACGAGATTTCGGGTTTCAGAAACTTTAAGGTGGATTTCCGGATTTGGGTTCGGGATGATGGTTCTGGATGCCAGCTTACTGAATCATTATTGCGAATTCGGATTCGGGAATGGATGACGGATATGATTGGGGATTTGAATGTGAAATTCAGACATGAGTTCCATTTCGATTAAGTGTGAGCTCGGATTTGACTTGGGAAATTGGTTTACGATGGATTCTGGATTTTTTGTGATTTACAAATGGTTTTAGGTTTAAAGACCCGGTACTATTGCTGGATGATGTTTTGGGTTTAAAGACCCGGTACTATTGGTGGATCATGTTTTGAGTTTAAAGACTCGGTTATTGTGATATCCCCCGAGGCCTATTGATTATGCTTTGAGTTTAAATACTCGTTGATATCCAGGGAAGGCCTGATTATGCGCATGGTTTTGAGTTTAAAGACTCGTGCGTACTTGAGATCCAGCAGATTGATTGACTTTTGAATTACTGTTGATTTCTGATGTTTTTGGATGTGTTAGGAAATAGCCCGGTTTATATGACTTTATGGATTTTGGGTTATGTTATGTACTTGGCTTTTGATTCATGATTTTGGGCTGAGGCCCCGTGTTTATGGTTTCAGGCTAAGGTCGAGGTTTGAGCAAAGGAAAATGATTTTGATTTTCATACACGATTTTCTTATATTGGAAATGAAACGAATTATGAAATGATTTCCGAATGCATGCATTGGTTTTACGTGGAGGGTAGAATGTCTTTTCTGTAACATGTTTTAGAATTGATTTATTTTCATCCACTCACACCTTTTGTATTTTTATTGACCCTTCAGGTCGTGGCGCGATGATCGAGGCTATTCGAGAGGTGGAGGCATGAGTGGGCACACGTATGATTATCCCTTGTTTGGCAAGTGCTGAGGGTAAATTGGGAACTTCAGTCGACTTGACAGACGGGAGCAGGACCGGGAACGGTTATCAATGTCCCTTCGGGGATGATCCTGTCAACTTGGTATCTGAACACTAGGTTGCTGATTCTATTGCCACATCATGCCTCCGACAATAAGCCTCCTGCGCGACCTGGTAGTGAGACGTGTAGACGAGGGAGTATGAGACCTTGTGATAGATCTCAGATGAGATTGACCCTGGATTAAGGGTTAGATGTAAATCGGTGTATACTGTTTGTTAGACATAGAATTGTGAAAGTCCCAGGGACGAATGAGCCCAGAGGCTAGAAAGGTTGCACAATTGAGCATGTTGCACTCGTGATGAGGTTATTTTTCAGTGAATTCCTTAAGTGGAATGTGTGTCTAAAGAGTCTAGACTGTAATGAGATATCCCTTAGGCCTTATAGGTCGTATAAGATATGGTTGACCATCAGTATCTGCATGGTGACTGTGTATGCCAATGATGGCATGGCTGATTGGGATGAGATTGGACTCAAGAGGAGTCGAGATATGGATACGGGACTCAAAATGAGTCAGGATATTGGTTAGTAACTTGAGATGAGCCATGGTAAGGTATCAAGGCTCGAGATGACACGACCCATCCCAATCCCCCCGGGATTACCATGGGATGTGACGTGCTCCCGTCGGACAAGAGGCGTCCGACAAGGGATAACCGATTGCCATTGCCCAACCGGGCTTCCAGAGTGCGTAAGGATCGATGGAGGAGGTGTGCGATGCTCAAGTCTCTGCTGCAGTCGTATCCGGAATCAACCTGAAGGGCATTAAAAACAAAAGCTGTGAGTGGACGAAAATAAACAAGTCTGTTTAAAACATTTATAAGGCATTTATGCCCCTCAGTAAAATCATATGCATGCACCAAAAACCAATAATCCCATATTTATTTAGAAATAACCATTAGGGCCTTAGCCCGGAAACCAAAGCATAGTTTCAAATTCCAAAAGTCAATCCAAGAGTTATTTCATCAATCCAGTAATATTCATTTATCATTTTTCCATCTCCGGCATCCCCGATGCCTAGCGTCCTAGACGCTTGACGTTCCAGACGTCATATCTCACGGTATTAAGCAACGCGTGCTGCCCGGGGTCTCACCGGGTCCATATCTCTGACATCCCCGATGTCTGACGTCCATGACGTCCAGCAATCCTGCTCCTGGATCACTATACGGTCCGGTAGCTCCGTACAATGAGCCCTCGCAGGCAATGCACCGTGACTTCTCCAGTGTCCCCGACACTTGGAGGAGACCAGGATATAAATATCCTCATATCGAGATGGTTTTATGGAACACATTCAATTATTCATTTCCAAAATATCACAAGGGCCCTGCCCCGAATTTCCATAAAACCGTTATAAGTCCAAATAGTTGAATCAAATCCGAAATAGTTTATTCCATTCCATTTTAGGGTCCCCGACCCGAAATCACATATATAAGTCAACTGGGCCCCTGGCCCGATTCATAAGTTAACTGGACCCCTGGCCCGATTTATAAGTTAACTGGGCCCCTGGCCCGATTCATTTTAACAAATCCGTAACCGTTTCATGAAATCATATCCAACCACATTTATGGAAATCAGTGCAAATCCAGAAAACCTCGATTCACGTACAAACACGTAAATCGCCTCGAAATGCATGAAAACATATAAATTCACTGATATCCAACATAAATCATATAATCACAATTATAAAAATCATGAAACAGTTATGCATGCATCGAATTTATAAAACCAATGTCCACTCACAGACCGTTTAACCGAGCGCCTCGATACGCGTGCCATAGGCCTTCCCGGGCCACACCACTAACACCGGGACTCCCAATCCTGTTCAAAACACATTAGAGGATCACTAACCTCATCATTAACATCCTATTCAAGTCCCATAATTTTCCCGAATTTTTAAGTATTTATAACCTCGATTTAAAACCTTCGGACATCCCGAACAATAACGAAACGGGATCCGATCGACACGAAACCAATCCCAAAATGTTTGTAACATTGAATAGGATAAAAGTAATGTTGACCTCACCTCGAGATTCGTGCCCACGCGCCGCCGTGAGTGGCTGCGCGTGAAAGCCACGCGCCAGCTACAGTGACTGCTACAGTCACCATCTTCACCCGTTTGTCTGGTAAACGGGTCTGATTACCCGCGATAGGATCCGGCTCAATCACACCCAATTCGACATCAATTCAATCCGTTCTTGATCCTAAAACAATCATTAGCATATGAATTTCAGTTCTGTGACATCGATCAACATCAATTATTCCTTAATCAAGCCATTAACCCGTGATCACCCAAAACGGGTCAATCACCAAAACTCCATCAATCCTTAACCATTGTCAAATTAACTTCATATGAAGCATATAAGGACTAACACGAACCAATTAGCATGATTAATTGAACACGACATTACCTCAATCACCACAACTCAAGCTCGAGTTTTCCGGCCGTCCACCTCGTCCGTCCACGGCCCTAGGAGCCCCAAAGCTTGCTCCATTTGATCTGGTTCGACTCGTTGAAGTTCCAGGAAGCTCAATCAATCATCAATTAGGCTTGGGCTGGCCTGAAAACCGAAATTCGATTTTGAACTCTTCAAAAACCAGTTTCGGGTTTTTGAACAATTCCACACCAATTTTGCTCCTTCCCTCTCATTCTCAATCCCAGAACACTTCACTCAGTCCCTTAACTACATTGCCCACCACAATCCGCTCAATTGGGCCCTGGAAAGGCTGAACTCATGTGGGAAGCACTCTGCTTTTCATCGTGCACCAGCCATAGTTAATGGCTAAATCCACCGTCCCACACAGCCTGGCATCGCACGATGCCACTAAACAATCCATACAACCTATAAACAATAGTTTTAGGCCATCAATTTGCTCCATAAACGCACCACCCGTGCGTTGGCCATGTTCCCTCCACGGTGCTACAGTAGCCGTTCAAACACCCGTGAAATTACCATTCTGCCCTTGTGCAGTAAATTACCAAAATGCCCCTCACGCATCCTGACCCGTAACTCGGTCATACGGACTCCGATTGATGCGTGTCGCCTGTCTACGAACTCAGGGCATCGAGACCTTCCTAACGGTCCTCGGTCCTCGGCCATCGGACCTCCCGATCAAAAAGTCAACATTTTCCTTTATTTTGTACAAATTACGAAAACGCCCCTGAACTTCCGTACATCATAACTTTCACCACGAACATCGGAATCGAACGTGTCACCTGTCTATGAACTCTGACGTCCCGAACTACGTCACGGTCATCGGTTAAAGTCCATTTGACCATCCGAATTAAAAGTCAACGTTTTGCCCACGCCCAGGGGCAAAACGGTCATTTTGCACAATTCGTCTGAAATCACACAACTAATCCCAGATTAGTAAATCACCATTTAATATTATTAAATCCCGATATTCGGGACGGGTCGTTACACGAGAGGAGCCAGAAAGGCTGATTGAGGAATGTTTGGCACTTAGGATGCCAAGGACTGGTATATGGCCAGACACTAAAGAGTTAGGAAATCATGGCTTGGTCTTGTTTTGGACTTGTGGGACGCGTCAGTGTCCTTCGTGATTGAGGTTCGGGCGGAGACCCGAGGTATACAAGGATTTGGACTTAGGAGATAGTCCAGTTCAGTGGGACGCAAGTCGGGTCCACTGGGAGGTAAAGTAATAAGGGTAATTATGCAATAATAGTTAGGTTTGTGGGTCGATTGGTCACATCATAAAGAAATGGTTATATAGATTGATTGATATAAGTGAGATGACACTGTTGGGTGTGATAGAGCAAGGATTAGTTCCTGTGTAACGACCTGTCCCAAATTTCTAGATTAGATTAGTGACTAATCACGATTAGTGAGGTTAATCGGTGATTAGTTTGGCAAAAACAGACGAACGATGCAAAATGACCGTTTTGCCCTTAGCCGTGGCAAAATGTTGACTTTTCATTCAGGCGGTCAAATGGACTTTAACCAATGACTGTGACGTAGTTCGTGACGTCACGAGTTCATAGATAGGTGGCACGTTCAATTCCGACATTTGAGGAAGAAGTTATGACGTTCGGAAGTTTAGAGCATTTTGGTAATTTTGATTAAATGGGGCAAAATGTTGACTTTTGGAATGGGAGGTCCGATGGCCGAGGGCCAAGGACTGTTACGTAGATCAGGACGATACAAATCCGTAGGCAGGCGGCACGTCGAGTTCGGACGTTCGACGACGAAGTTACGGTTCAAGGAAATTTTGGGGAACTATTGCACGTTTTACGAAACAACTTAACTTTTGGATTCTAGTGGGCCCCAGTTATTTAGTTCATCCCCTATGGATGAGTGACAAGTGTCACCCATCCATAGGCCATATCTTTTCCTTCATGCATCGAACATCTTCATTTTCTTCGTTTCAAACACAACCCGATCTCACTTCTCACCAAACCAATCCAACTCTTTCCTGTTTTGTCATGCCTGAGGACCAAGAGAGTTGAGAGGGACTGAGAGGAGGAGCTGTGAACGTGGTGGCTCGCCTGGACGGCGCCGCCGTAGCCGGTGGAGCTAAGAAACCCGAGAGGTAACTCGGTTTGCCCAATTTCCATTTTTAATTCGATTTCCTCATTATGGTTGCTTTTAAATGATTAGGATGAGTTTGTTAGGATATTAGGAAGTTATTATGATGATTAGGAGGGTGGTTCACGGCGGAGGAGGCCGTGAGAATGGCTGGGAAAAACAAGGTCGTGAGGCCCTTCGATTATAGGTAGGATTTAGGCGTTTTTAGTAAGGTTTAATGATTGGGATTGATAGGGAATGAAGAAATAGGAATTATAGGATTAATTAGGGTTGGAATCAAACCAAAACAAACGGAGATAACCGTCAAACCGGTCACACCAGTTCAGACCGGTTCAGTGCAGGAAACCGGTTCAGCTGAAGCTTGATGACGATGAACAGTGCACAAGCCATTCTTGGGGCGCGTGGGGGTGCGTGGCCCATAATTTTGGAAAGTGTTCAATACGTGAAATCTTCTATTCGATGTAACGAACATTTTGGGACTAGTTTCGTGTCAATCAGATATCGTTTTGATAGGTTTTGGGGTGTCTGAAGGTTTAGGATCGAGTTTAAAAATAGTTAGAAAATCGGGAAAATGATGGGACTTCAATGAGAGGTTAATGAGGCTATTAGTAACCCTCTAAATGAATTTGGACAGGTTTGGGAATCCCGGTGATGACGATTGACCCGGGAGACGATTATGACACGAGTATCGAGGTGCGGCTTCGGACGGTCTGTGAGTGGACCTTGATTTCTAAACTGTGATGCATGCATAAATGTTTTATATGGATTATGAATGTGATTCTATGATGTTGAATTTGATGGTTGTAAATTATAAGGTTTCACGCTTTACGAGGCAATTTACGTGCTTACACGTAAATCGAGGTTTTCTGGTTTTACACTGATTTTCCGTACTTATGGTTTTGGGTATGATTTCATGAAATGGTTTTGGATTTGAAAAGGTAAACTTGGGTTTGAGACCCCTTTGTTCGGAAACCCTCGGACTCGTTGTCCCTTTTAGTTACATTCTCGGGCTAGAGGCCTAATTGATTCTCGAATTAATTTCGGATTTGGAAAGATGGATCGGGCACGAGACCCATTTGACTTATGAACTCTCAAACTTGAGGTTCAGTTGATTTAATGAGCCATCGGGCCAGAGGCCCAGTTGGTTTACGGTTCGGACTAGGGGTCCAGTTTGTATGTGGATACGGGCCTAGGGCCCAGCTATGTGTTACAAATGGTTTTTATGGGTCATGACGGTTTATGGGAACTGGCATGAACTCTTGGAAAGGATTTTATGGTTCATGACGGCTTATGGGGGCCGGGCATGAATCCTTGAAAGGTTTAAAGAATGATTTCAACGGTTTTTCATATTCCATCCTTTATATATGATTGTCTCCTCCGGGGAGGGTTGTTGGCCTGGGTGGACCCCGGAGTAGTCACGGAGCACTGACTGAGTGGAGTCGCCCCCTAGTTGGGTTCCTTACTCTCAGGATGGGCATGGTTCGTTACCTCCAGCGAGGGTCATTGATTTACGGACATTGACCTGGATGCACCCTAGAGAGACTTGGGTTTGAGACCCCGGTTAGCACGCGCGTAGCTTTATTTTACCTTGACAGGTTCTTGGATATGAAATATAATGGATAAACATGATTTCAGTGGTTTGGGAAATTGTGTTTATGATGATAAATGGATTTGGGCTGAGATCCCGCATATGTTTAGTATGTTATGGTTTTCTGTAAATGGTTTTGGGCAGGAGCCCGTGTGACTTGTATTTACGGAACTTGGGGCTGAGACCCTAATTATGGTTGTTTAAACATATGTGATTGGATAAATGGTTTTACTATGCATGCATGTTTTTTAGTGGAGGGTATAAAGGTCTTTTGTGAAATATTTTTTTATAAACTCTTTATTTTTGTCCACTCACAGTCTTTCTGTTTTTAATACCCTTCAGGTTGGATACGGTGTGGACTGTAGCAGAGACCGAGATATCACATGCCTCCTCCGGATCCTAGCGTACTCTGATAGCCCGGGAGGGCAAAGGTCGAAAATATCCCTTGTCTGACACTTCTTGTCAGACGGGATCAGAGGCGTTCCTCGTTAATCCCAGAGTGATTGAGGACGGGTCCTGACATCCTATATTGGTTGTTGATGTGGCAAGAGTGGGAAGAATTGGTAGGGCTCATGATGGACCATAGAGGCGTGGTCAGTTGGGGCCACATGCCTGGGGATTTGCAATTTCTTCGTAGGAAGTCTGAGTAGCCCCGGAGTGATGACCTGGATACCTATTACTTGTGGTCATGATGTAAGTTTAACCAGAATGTATGTATTGGGTAGGTCTCGGGCTATCCACTCTTCCATGTCTTGAGATTGGCTATTGGACGGATATGGTGTTGTTTGTGATTGGTTATGGTATGGAAGTCGTTGAACTGACTAGAGTTACCGATGTGATACTTTGATAATAGTTATGTGGTAATCTTAGTAATTATATATGGTAAATTTGGTGAGACGTAAGGGGGTAGACCTCTTGATGTGAGGTTACCCAGGATGACTGGTGTTATTGGCCTAGTGGCTGACTTAGATTTGGATGAATTGGATGTAATCCTTAGAATGGATTGGTTGATGACTCATGAGACCTCTATCGAGTATGTTGATTAGGAAGTGATATGTGGAATCTAAGATTCCAGAGGCTATGTTTCAGGGAGACTCGAGGGTGTTCCCCTCTAGGATGATTTTGATCCTCACAACCAATAGATGGTTGGTATGAGGTATTCAAAGTTTGCTGGTCACATGTGTGGTGTATGTGCTTCGTGTATGAGATGCCTAGTGAGGGCATGGATTTTTCAACGTATTTCCTGAGGTTTTGCCAGGATGAGAAATTGAGTTTACGATGATTTGAGTTTACATGTTGATTATGGATGACTTAATAAGGTAACGGTATGGAATAAGTATCCTGTATCACGAGTTAAGGATTTGTGGTTTCTTGGGAAGGTTGTGATTAGTGACCTTATTAAGAGAGGCCAACATGGTGGTGATTGTCGATTTTGAGTAAAAGAGAGAAAAGGATAATGTCCAGACTTGATATGGCTAAGGTTAATTGATGGTGATACCCTTGGATAGCCAAATGGACTAGTTATAGTTGGGAGATGAGGAGTCAGGTAGTCTGACTACATTTAGATGATGTATGGTACCATGAGTGATGATTGGTTGGTGTCCTCCTATGTACGGATGAGTGTGTGAGATATTGGACAGATGTAGCGAATGCCTCAGGGCAAAATATATGGTTAAATAAGTGTTGGGTTTGGTCGAACGAATAATGGTCAGGATTAGTATGAATCCTAGGAAAAACAGACGTGTTAGTCAATGGAAATAAGAACTGAGATAGAATGGTTACAAGTGGAGAAACAGTGACTTATGTCAATCACTCACTATGAGATTTGGGATTCAGTGAGTCATGTGTTGATGCTAGTTAAACCCTCAGAAGTTGACCTTCCTTGTATGAGTTGAGATCGACCCACGTGGTTGAGTATGCAGAGGTCATATACATTTGGGAAGGAATGTACGAGTACTGTATCGACCATTAGGATTAGTAATGATGGATAAAAAGAAAGGCTTAATGTGTGATAAGGTGATGGTCAGAATATATTGAGATGACGACCACATTGGCAGATCAGGTATTATTTGGGAAGAGGATTGTCATGTTTGATAACTTAAGGATAGGTGAAATCCTGTTAGTTATGGAACTCCATAGGATTGGAGTAATACATGATTTCTGATAACTTGGACGGTTGGCGTCCAACTGCAGGACCATAATTAGTGTATGGTGAAGTTGAAGTGAAGAAAGGGATGTGATTTGCGATATAGTATTAATGGTTGTACTGAGTGCTTATTGGCAAAAGGAAGGAATCATGAGGAAACGTTAAAATCATTATACATAGTGACCATGGGAAATGGATATGGTGTAATTGACCTCGTAAGGGGAATGAGTTCCCGAGTTATTGGATCTTCTGAGTTTATTGTCCTAGTGGCCTGTTGTCATATGCATGAGGATTTAGCTATTGTTCCATGGCACGAGTGGATGACATGTGACTGAGAAGATATGACTGATACTTGTGATTCTTGGATTAAGTGGACTCGGATGTTGAGCGAAGCCCTCGATACACCGAGTGAGTTATGGTATGACTGCCCATGGGGCAACGATTTACACAGAGCTCGAGACTGGTTGTGTGATTTCTATAAGTGGGTATGACTTATATCCGATTGAGAGTGATCATGTTGCGGGTTCATCTTAAACATGTTTCTTCGGGAAAATATTTTGGCACCTACTGATTGGAATTTCGAGGACGAAATTCTTTAAGGGGGTAGGTTGTAATGACCCGGACATTCGAAAAAGGAAAATTTGGAAAATTTGAAGAAAATGACGATTTTTCCCCTGGAATCGGGCGAATGGTTGACTTTTGGTTTGAGCGGTCAAACGGACTTTGACCAATGATTGTGACGTAGTTCGGGAAGTCACGAGTTCATAGACAGGTGGCACGTCCGATTCCGACATTCGAGGAGAAAGTTATGATGTTCGGAAGTTCAAGGTAAATTGTCAAAGTAGGGGCAAAATGGTAATTGGACAATTGATTAAGGAATGGGACGGAAATTGGGCTGATTCATGCCATGGGATGCCACCCAATGACATCTGTCACTTTCATGAAGCAATTAGTGGCACAAAGAAGTTTGTGTAGCAGTGGGAAACTTAAACTAAGTGTGTTAGTGGGTTTGGGAACAGATGCACAGTAAACTGTGTTGGTATTTTTGAAATGGAAAAACAGAGACCGATGGACAATTTGCTTGATCGACCTCCCCAATAACGAATTGAGAGAAAATGAGAACTGGAGAGGAATTGTGAGCATGAAATAGTGTGGAAAATAGAAAGAAACAGGAAGGAAAACCTCAGAAAAACTGAACCCACCCGAAAACCGTGACATTGCTAACTTAAGATCAAATTTTGAATTGGATGATCAATTGATGGAAATAGAGAAGTGGATGAGCTTCTAGAGGTTCAAACGAGTCGAAAGGAGTTGTAAGTGAAGAAATTGGTGAAGAAATGAGCGGGATTGAAACAGGTCATCACGCGGATTGAACGACCCGTTTAACAGTTAGTTGGGTGAGAACAATGAACAGTGCTTGCACTGTAGCTAGCGTGTGAGTTGCATGCGCAGCCACTCACGGCGGCATGTGAGGGCGCGTGGGCTTGATTCTCGAGGTGAGTTCAACATGATTTTTGTTCTATGCAATGTAACGAACATTTTAGCATTGGTTTCGAGTTAATCGGACACTGTTTCGATATTGTTTCGGGGGTCCGAAGGTTTATGTTACGTTTTTAATTAATATTTAATTCCCAAAAAATTATGGGAAATTAGTATGATGTTATTTGAGTCCTTAGTGACCCTGAAGAATGATTTCGAACAGAATTCGAGATTCCTGGAAAATGTCAAAAATTACGGGAACACGTGCAGCTCGAAAAGCGAGCGATATGGAGGGTGTGTGAGTGGGCTTTGTTTTCTAAAATTCAATGCCTGCATAATCGTTTTCTATCCTTTATAATTATGACTTATATTCTTATGCTTATGGGAATTGCGATTTCCATATTTATGCGTATTTCGATATACAATACGTAATTGCACGTATTTCGAGACTATGGTTTCTCCCATGTTTTCATGGTTGCTTAATGAATGATTTTATATGATTTGTGCATATTATGTTTTGATGATATTTTGACTATGATTATGAGTATGATTTACGATTTTGGCACGTATTTCAGGAGTGTTACGGATTTGTACGTTTTACGAGATTTCGAGTATGTTGTGGTTTGACAGTGATTTTGGTGATTTGAGTTTGGTATTTAAAATACGATTTGATTTCAAATATTTAAAACAGATTTTGGAAAAGGTGATTTCGGGCTTGATGCCCAAGGCATAAAAGTAATTTCGATGAACGAGATTTCAGGTTTCGGAAACTTGAAGGTGGATTTTTGGATTTGGGTTCGAGATGATGGTTCCGAATGCCGGCTTACGGAATCATTATTGCGAATTCGGATTCTGGAATGGATGACGGATATGATTCGGGATTTGAATGTGAAATTCGGACATGAGTTCCATTTCGATTAAGTGTGATCTCAGATTTGACTTGGGAAATTGGTTTACGATGGATTCTGGATTTGTTGTGATTTACAAATGGTTTTGGGTTTAAAGACCCGGTACTATTGCTGGATGATGTTTTGGGTTTAATGACTTGGTACTATTGGTGGATCATGTTTTGGGTTTAAGGACCCGGTTGATTGATGACGGGGGAGGGCCCTTGTTTGACATGTTTTGAGTTTAAAGACTCGGTTATTGTGATATCCCCCGAGGCCTATTGATTATGCTTTGAGTTTAAAAACTCGTTGATATCCCGGGAAGGCGTGATTATGCGCATGGTTTTGAGTTTAAAGACTCGGGCGCACTTGAGATCCAGCAGATTGATTGACTTGTGAATTGCTGTTGATTTCTGATATTTTCGGATGTGTTAGGCAATAGCCCGTTTTATATGACTTGATGGATTTTGGCTATGTTATGTACTTGGCTTTTGATTCATGATTTTGGGCTGAGGCCCCGTGTTTATGGTTACAGGCTAAGGCCGAGGTTTGAGCAAAGGAAAATGATTTTGATTTTCATACACAATTTTCTTATATTGAAAATGAAACGAATTATGAAATGATTTCTGAATGCATGCATTGGTTTTACGTGGAGGGTAGAATGTCTTTTCTGTAATATGTTTTAGAACTGATTTATTTTCGTCCACTCACACCTTTTGTGTTTTATTGATCCTCCAGGTCGTGGCGCGATGATCGAGGCTATTCGAAAGCTGGAGGCATGGGTGGGCACACGTATGATTATCCCTTGTTTGGCAAGTGCTGAGAGTAAATTGGGAACTTCAGTCGACTTGCCAGACGGGAGCAGGATCGGGCACGGTTATCAATGTCCCTTCGGGGACGGTCGTGTCACCAACCGACAGAACCCATCTCGATAATCGAGAAAGATTCTGCTCCCGTCTAACAATCAAACTCAAAATATCAAAAGTGACCTTTTTTATTTCAGAGAAAAGTTCAAACAACAACATTGCTAGACCAGGGATAGCTAACTATACAGAACCATTGAGAAAAAAATTTAACTAGTCAACAGTAATATACAGCATATGTGACTGTACAGAACAACTACAAAGTCTTACCCCGTAAGGTATCCAAGTGTGCAATAGTAACCCTTATGCCTCAGCCTCAGTATCAGCACCGGACTCTACGCCACAACCTGGAGGGACAATAAAAACAATCAAAGTGTGAGTTGACAAAAATAAACATTTTCAAAATACGATTTAAGAAAAATCACAGTTTACCTTCTAGGTTAAAAGCATGCATGCATAGAAATCAAATCGTATGAAGATAATTAAATCATAATACAAATAACCAATCCTCGATATCCCAGTAACTATCACGATATCAATGCTACGCGTGCAACTCAGGAATCTCACATCCGAGTATATCCCCAGGATCTACGACGTCTGAGGTGATATCATCTCCATGATCTACGACGTACGGGTGAGATCATAATCTCACACTCCTGAGACTGAGCCTCTTTCAAGGCTACTCATCTCCAATCAGTGTATCGTGACTACTTTAAGATCTACAACGTCTGGAGGAGACAATCAAATTACAAAGGATGGTATAACAGTCACCAAATCCATTAAACTCATTTTAAAACCATTTATGGCTAAAATCGAGTCAAAAAAATTGTTCAATTGGGCCTTTGCTTGAGATATAGCTTTCACAAGCAGTTTCCGCAAGACCATCATAAAACAGTGCCCATAACTCATTTCACAAATCCAGATTTATCCAAATCAATCATACTAAATCGTTATTCAAGTCACATCAAATCACAATCTTTCTTTCAAATTCACGTTTGACGTCAAAATCATTATCCAATTGGGTCTTAATCCCAAAATGGCATTTTCACGTAAATCTGTAAAATCATTCATAAACCGATACTTAAATCCACAAAATCATCAAGTAATGATATCAAATCATTTCAACTCAAATCATATAACAAATCATTTAAAACATTTATGCATGCATCGTAGTTATAAAATAAAAGTCCACTCACACACTGTCCAAGTTGTGCTCTCAAAATCCTCGTCGTAAGTCACACCGAACCTAATCCAACGTCTCTGGGCCTGTCCAAATCACATCCGAGGGTCACTATCTATCTAAACAAGTGACAGGACCCATCCCGATTATTCCTCGACAATCGTGATAGATCCTACTCCCGTCTGACCATGACTTTAAAATATCAAAAGTAGTCCAAACATATATATATATATATATATATATAAATACACAACACAACAAGCAACACACATAGTCAGACCAACGATAGGTACGTCTTTTAGGACCATTGACTACCTCAGTTGTCAACCGGTTTACATAGCATAAGAAATATTTACAAACAAAGATCAAAATCCTACGCGGTCAAATACTCGAGTACGCAATGGTCTGTTTATTCCTCTGCCTCGATACGAGCCTCAGTACCTGTGCACAGGCCTGGAGGGTACAAAAAACATTAAAGGTATGAGTGGACAAAAATAAAGGTTTAGAAATACATGTATCAAAATAGTCTTACCCTCCAGTTTTCACAAACATGCATGCATATCATATAAAACATGAGTTATATAAATCAAAGTTAAAATAAAACAGTTAATATAGTTTAAATCAATCATGATACCACCATCCTTAACATCCAAACTCAATATCCAATAACCCGTCACGATATCAATGCAACGCGTGCAACTCGGGTGTCTCACGTCCGAGTACCTCCCCAGGATCAAGGACGTCTGGGGTAATATCATCTCCAGAATCAACGACGTCTGGAGGATATCATCATAAACTCACACTCCTGAGACTGAGCCTCCCCTCGGAGCTACTCATCTCCAGGCAGTGGATCGTGACTACTCCAGGATCTACGACGTCTGGAGGAGACCATCAAATCACAGAGGATGGTACATGTGGAATAGTCACCAATAGCCAATAATCTCATTTCAAAACTATTTAAATCTCAAAATCAAATCAATATTTCAACGGGGCCTCTGCCCGAAATATAGCTTTTACAAAGCACAGTTAAGTTCTACAACTTCATTTATAACACAATGTCTAACAGATAATTTATAAATCAATGTCATCAATTAAATCATGTAACTTAATTTCAGAGTCAAAATCCATCTCAAATCTTAGGCCATCGCCCAAAATCACAATTTTTATGATTTTCTCGAAAATCGTGCCCAAACGTAATATAATAATAATATAATATTCCCAAATTCCGGAAATCATCATATCACATCATTAATCATAGCAAATCAATTTAAATCATATTATAAGCATTTAAAAGCAGTTAAAACATATATGCATGCATTTAGGGTAGAAAACAAAAGTCCACTCACACACCGTCCAGATTGCTCGGATCCGAGCTGTTCGTTCTCGTCCGATTTCCCGAGACTGTTTTTGCCTGTCAAATACGTAATATGGGGTTACTCAATTATCGTATAATCTTATGTACGAATTTCCTAATCGTTGGAATAAAATAATATTATTTTAAATGTAACCTATACGCTTCGGGTACGCAAAACTACTCTCAATTTATATCTGATTGACCCGAAACCAACTCTAATAGGTCCGTATCATCGAGAGTATCAAAATTGCTGTTGGACCCTTCTTCGGATTCCCGGCCACGCGCCGTTAACAGTGCACTGCTACAGTGCTTCTTCCTCGCCCGTTTTCCTGATAAACGGGTCTGCAACCCGCGATCAGACCCGACTCGATTTCCTTTGATTCGAACTCAATTCCTTCCGTTCTTTCACTCACTAACATCAATTCAATCCAATTTACTGTTCAGTAACTTCAATTTAATCAATTAAGCCCTAAAACGTCTCGACTCAAGATGAACACCCGTCGGGTTTAAATTCGGGTTCTACCCAAAACCAGCATGCTTCCTACAATTGTTCAAACCAGAAGAATCATAGGACCATTATAAACACGAAATCGAAATCAATTTCATGAATTATTACCTCTAAGTAACTCAACTCAAGCTCGATTTTCCGAAATAGTTGCAGAGTCTGTTCATCACCAATTCAGCTCCAATTTTTGTTCCAGTTGATTGGGTTCAAGTCGTTCACCTCCCAGAAAGCTTAAGATCACTTCAAGTTCACACGAAACCGTCCAGAAATTCAAAATAGAAAATTTAGGTTTTGAGTGATTTTCGGGTATGCTCAGTAGGGTGTTCTATCTGGGTTTGTTTGGTTTCCCTTCGGTTTTTCACTCTTCAATTATGCTAATTGATTGCACAATTGCCCTGGGTTCTACAGAAATCGATCAAGGTGAAGGAGAAGTATGAGTGTTCTCTGTTTTTGTGTTTTAGCCGTGTATTGTTCATCAATTATCAAACTCATTTATTTGTTAACCTCCATTAATTAATTCTAACCCATGCCACTAATCATCAACAACAAGTGACATTTGTCACTTGATAAGGTATATGATTCATATAATAGGCTGAATCAGCATCTGAATTCAGGTGATAATTATCTTCTTCACCGTTTAATTACAATCTACATAAAATTACCATTTTACCCTTGAGGTCGCAAATGACCATTTTGCCCCTGAACTTCCCAGACCCATAACTTCTTCATACGAGCTCCGTTTTCGATGTGCCACCTGTCTACGGATTCAGCGTTCTGAGACCTACACAATGGCACTAGAAAATTGTTCAAAAAGTATTTCAAACAAAAATTCAACTTTCAGCCATATACCTTCAGGGGTAGAAACGTCATTTTCACATTATTTTAATATTTTACAACTTTTGGATTTTTCGGGGCGTTACAACAAGTCTATAACAGTAACCCTAAAAAATCTCAGTACAGTAAATGTGTCCCAAACACGCCTCAAGGATAAAAATCTCCAAATAACCTATCAAATGATCTCTAATCGACCTGAAAGCAACACCATTGGATTTAAATCATCGAAAACTTTTAAACAAGATCATTTTTACCTTGAAATTCGTTCCCACGCGCCCACTCACGCTGGTCAAAGTCAAGTCAACAAAAGTCAGCATCAGTCAACGACGGTCAATGCTGATGTCAACTACTAACATCACCAGTAACGACCCGTCCCGAATTCTGAGACTAGATTAGTGACTAATCATGATTAGTGAGGTTAATCAGTGATTAGTTGAGTGAAATCAGACGAACGATGCAAAATTACCGTTTTTCCCCTAGTCGTGGGAAAATTTTGACTTTTTGTTCGGGCTTTCAAATGGACTTTGGCCGATAACCGTGACGTAGTTCGGGACGTCACGAGTTCATAGACAAGTAGCACGTTCGATTCTGACATTCGAGGAAGAAGTTATTACGTTCAGAAGTTCATGGGTATTCCAGTAATTTGGTTAAAAGGAGGCAAATAGTTGACTTTTGACCTGGGAGGTCCGATGGCCAAGGGTCGGGGACCATTACGTAGATCAGGACGATACGAATCCATAGACAGGCGGCATGTCGAATTCGGACGTTCGACGGAGAAGTTACGGTTCACGTAAGTTTCAGGGCACTATTGCACGTTTTACGAAATGGGGGGCTTTTGTACTCAAGTGGGCTAGATATTTTGGGAAGGCCCAATGGATGAGTGACAAGTGTCACTCATCCATTTCCCATTGAAATTGTATTTATGAATCCCATTCCCTTTTTCCTTATTCGACCATGTCCCCAAACCAAACCCAAAACTCGATCGATCTTCCAACCCCAATCCAAACCCTTGCCCCATATGATCATATCTGAGGAACCAGAAGAGTGAGAGGAGGCTGGTGAAGCTGAGGACGGTGGCAAGAGGTGGCTGGGCCACCGTGCAAGGCTAAGTGGAGGTAAGGGCTCGGTTTTGCTATTTTCCTTTTAACTTCAATTCTTGACGTTGGGGAAGTTTTTAATCAATTGTAATGGGTTTATTGGGTTATTAGGAGGATGTTAGGAAGGTTTTTGAGGTTGGTAAGTGGCTACGAAGTCTGGGAACAAACCTGGACTGTTGAACCGTGAGGAGGAAGATCTGACCGTGGGATTTTTGTAGGTTTTAGGGTGTTTTGTTCATATATTTAGATTCATAGGATATATTTAGGAAGATTGGTGGAAAAAAGGAAGAAAAAGGAAGAAAAAATGGGAGGATATGGACCTGGACCGGTCACGCCGGTCTAGCTGGATCGGATTGCAGAGAACCGGCCGGTTCGGACCAGCTAAAGGTTGAAGATGACTGCACAGTGTCCTAGCGCGTGAGGCCCACACGTAGGATCTTCTTGAGGCTCATGAGGGCGCGTGAACAATCTTTTGGGGATGCTTCCAACATGTGAAATCATCTATTCGATGTAACGAAGATTTTGGGACTGGTTTCGTGTCGATTGGACATCATTTTGATAGGTTTCGGGGTGTCCAAAGGTTTAGGATCGACTTAAAAAATAGTTAAAAATTCAGGAAAATTACGAGGCTTTAGTGAGAGGTAAATATGGTAGTTATTAACCCTCTAAAGTGATTTGGATAGGTTTGGAAGTCCCGGTGACGACGATTGGCCCTGTAGAGCCGTAAGGCACGCATATCGAGGCGATAGCTCAGACGGTCTATGAGTGGACCTTGTTTTCTAAATTGGTGCATGCCTAAATGTTTATTATATATTTTAATACTTGTTTTGTGATGCCATGAGTGAATTTGTGTGTGGGTACGTATTGGCACGTATTTCTAGGTTCGGCCTTATACGGTGCCTATATGGGTTTGTAATTCTACGTTGGTTTAAATGAAAGGGTTTTGGATTTGAAAGGATAAACTCGGGCATGAGACCCATTTGGTTTTTTCTCGGGCATATGACCCTTTTGATGACTTACGGGTCTTAATCGTGGTCGCGGCGAGTGCTATGTGCACGGCGACGGACGATACGACGCTCATCTCCGGACTGGGATTTGTTCCTTCCGGAGAGGACACTATGCACGATCCGTTATCGGTCAGCCGTGGGAGGCTCAACTTCAGAGTGCTGACGATTCAGGATATCGATCGGTGATGGGTGCACCATGATCTTATGGTGGTCGCGTCAGTTGATACGTTCACAGGGACATACCAGGATTGAGGGCGGTACTGGATGGATGGTTGCACGCATCACTACGATCGGAGTCGTGACTCACCCTGAGATATCGGGCACGATGCCCAGTTGAGTCATGTGTTCCGGTACGAGGTCTAGTTACGTTACATTTATGTTTTTGGGTCAGGGACCCTAAATGGATTTCCAGGTTCATGACGGTTTATAGGGACCGACATGAACCCTTGAAAGGTTTTTATGATTCATGACAGTTTATGGGCACCAGGCATGAATGTTTACATTATATATATATATATATTCATATACCTTCCTTATTTGGAATGTCTCCTCCAGGGAGGGTCGTTGGCCTAGGTGGACCCCGGAGTAGTCACGGAGCACTAACTGAGTGGAGTCGCCCCCGTTAGGTACCTTACTCTCAGGAGGGCTTAGATTATAACCTCAGGGAGGGTCATTGATCTACGGACATTTACTTGGGTGGACTCTGAGAGACTTGGGCTTGAGACCCCGGGTAGCACTCGCATAGCTTTAGAAACCTTGACAGGATTGGTTATGTGATTTATATGTATATGCTGTATGATATGTGATGTATACAGGTTTTGGGCTGAGTCCCACTTGGATTTGGGCAGTGGCCCTTATGTTTAGTTTCATTATGGTTCTTCAAGTTAAACGGTTTTTGAATGCATGCATGATTTTTAGTGAAGGGTACAAATGTCTTCGATGAAAATGTTTTTATTAAACTCTTTGTTTCGTCCACTCACAGTTTTTAATGTTTTGACTGCCCTTCAGGTTGATAGCAGATATGGAATGTAGCAGAGACCGAGATATCACATACCTCCTCCGAATCCTGGCTTACTCTGAAGCCCGAGAGGGCTAAAGTCAGAATTTCCCTTGTCTGACACTTCGTGTCAGACTTGATCAGGGTCGTCCTATGTTAATCCTAGGGGGGATTGGGAAGGGTCCTAACATCACCCGCTGATGTCAGCCTTAAAACTATGACACCTGACAACATGCCACTTGGCATATCCTGATTAGTTCCACGTGTCAGTGACATTCCTCTCACACACTTCCACGTGTCACCTCCTCACTGGTCCACGTGGTTTGACATCGCTCATGTGGACCTGCCACGTCAGCTGCCACGTCACCTGACACACTCTGCCACGTTGCCACATGGCACCACCCCATGGTCCACGTGGTCTGACATGTTTGACATGTTAGCTGCGAATTGGATTGACACCTGGCCATGTGTCACCCTCAAGTTGGCCACATGGCTTGACATGATGACATGGCTTGCCACATCATCATCGTCTTCCTTAAAACTAGTTGACCCGTTTGACTGTAGCGTGTCGTTTTGACCCGCGACTCGACCCGACTCGTTCTTCCTCCTCTGACCACCAAAAATCACCATGCTTCAACCATTCGACTCTTCTCACTCCCAGAAAGAGACCTACGACCTCAAAACTAAGGGAAAAGGTCTGAAACTTACCTATCAAACTAAATCCTTCATGGCCTAGCTTTGAACATTCACCCAGGCCTATTCCTTCGTCCTTTCTATTTGTTTCTGGGCCCTACGAACTCGCACAACCACAGAGAAGGTAATGGTGATAAGAAAACTGGGGTTTGATGCCTAAAATCCAAAACTCGAAATTCAAACCCACAGCTTACCTTATTTTTCATGATTTTCGGCCACCACCGCAGCTCCGCTGTGTCCTTCTGTCTCGCACAGCCTCACTCACTCTATGTGGCCTTAGTTGGTATCAGATGGAGGAGATGATGATGGTTAGGGTGGGTTTCAAGTTGGATGCAAATGGGAGAAGGAAATGGTGTAGATGTATGTATGTAAATAGTTGTGAGACGGGGTTGTGGTAAATAGTCGTTGTGGCTTGGGCCGACTTACGGCCAGACTGGAGACTGTGCTGCTAGGTGCAGCCGAGGTAGTAGATGGTTGGTGGATGACTCTGGACGAGTCCATTAAGTTGGCGGTGTTGGTGGAGCATGTGGTTGCTCAGAGTTGTGGCTGACGAGGGATGTTAGTTTCCTCGACCCGAGCGTAGATTGAGGGTTTTGGGCTCAGTGTGAGCAGAGGTTCGGGCTTAGAGTATTGTGAACCCGGGAGTAGAGATAATGTGCCACGAGTCAGATTGTTTGTAAAGGAACAGATGGGCACATTGAGTTGAGATTGGGGCCGGTAGTGAGGACTATTGGTAGGTCATGGTTAGGACGAACGGTCAGGATACCTTGAGTTTGAACAGAGTAGCGCAGCGGAAGCGCGGTGGACCTCTGCCTCGTGTTGGATCGGGTTAGGTTGATATGGTCGGGTTTGACCATCCTTGGGGTTGATTTCGTGGACTCATCCTGATGTATCAGAAATGCCGAGATTGGCATTTAGGTAATGTCGAGGGCCGTGCTTGGAAATTGTCTGAGAAGTGATCGACGACTTCGAGGGTAGTGACTGGGGAGTCCAAGGTGAGTAACCGTTGATTTTGATCCCGAGAGTCGGGTACGAGTGTAGCAGTGGTGCTTGGAGTTGAATCTCGGAAAGGTTGAGATGTAATGACTGACATCCTTTTAGAGGACCATACACAGTGTGAACAGACAGGTGAGTTGATCGATGAGTTAAGCTAGTTACGGACACGTGGCTGTGATCCGTAGGAGTTGAGGATTATCTCAGCGTAGCAGAGGAAGTAACGCTTGGAAAATTAGTCCGGAGGTGGTATACTTGTAGATCACGTACCATGATTGGAATCTCGGAATCAGGAGATGTTGTGGTTTAGATAATGAGATGTCGTGCTGATTCCGAGTTGGTGTTAGTTATTGAGTGCCGATTTGGGAGATTTAGTGGTGGTATCTTCGGAGTCGTAAACCCCCTTGATCGTGGACACTTGTGGATGTGTTCAAGAGTAGAAAGAGTACTTGGTGATGCCGGGAGTGGCCTGTGTGGTGAGTGCCGTAGGATTGTGTTAAGTTGGATTAAGGTTGGATGACTTGTGATGTCCTAGTTGTGGACTATTGAGAGTTCCGTTGAAGGACGACGGAAGGAAGCTGAGAAGGAGTGACTACAACTGATTGATATGAGGTTATTGAAGAGAACCCACAATCTAGACGTACGGTATATCAGATCGATTGGATTTAATGCAGTAGTCTGAAACCTAGTCAATAGGATCCACATAGGCGTGTGTAGATCGGGATTGGATTGCTTCTGATAGGTTTGGGTAGTTGTGGAGCAGGAGGATCGCCTGTGAGACATAAGTTGGATAGCTTGACCACCTTGGAGTTATGTAGGACATATGTGGTCTGTCTCTTAGACGTATGAGTATTGGACTTAGAGCTAGTGATGGGGCTGCCCTATGTACATAAGTGAGATGTGTTTGAGGTTTATATTGACCATGAGACCAGGAAACGCGGAAGGGACTTGAATTGGACTTTCCTGGAAGACATGTAGTTCAGCATAGTGGTAGGATTAGACTAACGAACTACACATGTAAAACGTGACTAGCTGGTAGGCAGGTGTTAATCGGTATGGGTAAAAAGAAGTTTAGTTGTCATAGGGACGGTTACACCTTGGTGTTGTTAGTTGGACTTTGGATGTCGTAGTGCGTGGCTGATGCCACTGTGGTTGATTAGTGGACATACTGTAAGATGACGTTGGAAGTACGTGAGGATATACTCTATGAACTGTGTTTGAGGTATTCTAAAATATCTTTGTTTCCTTCAAGGTTCGTAGGGTTGTCCTTGCATGTGGTTGGTGGCAACAGGTGCAGGTACTTGGAATATGTACGTACTGGTTCTGCAGTGGTCGACCCATGCAATGCGTTTGGACGTGCATCATGATGTTTTGGTGGAAATGTTGGCAATCGGCTTAGTGCTGCTTGGTGAATCAAAATAGTTTTGATGTGTTTGATCAGTTAGGATGTGGATTGTATCCGAGTGATCCTAAGTGATTTAATTAATTGGAAGGAATCAGTACTGATTTGAGCTGAAGGCTCAGAGCCATGAGTGGCTGGTGGGACTCTGATATTGAGAAGTGTGACCACGGTTGATAGGTATGTGATAGGGACCAGTGGCAGACATGAGGTGTAGGTCGTGGAAGGAGTATCCACAGGTTAACAATGTTGATGGTTAGTAGAACAACTGGTGAGATGGTTGGTTGAGCTCGTAGAGTGAGCGAGTAGGTTGTGACTTCCGTGAGGTCAGCACGGATCATTGACGGAAGCAGTATGGATTGATAAATGGCTAATACTGAATACAAGTATCTAGATCGGAATATGCCATCTTGTGAATGGGTGTACTTAAGTTTGTGTTGTTGACGGCACACTCACCAGACGTGCTGGGATGTTGATACGAGGAAGGCTCGACTCGAAGGGAGTCCGGAGGATTGAGCCTGATAGCAGTGGTGCGTACCTAGTGATAGTTGAGGTGTAGTGTTGGTAATATCGTGGGAACGAGATGGATTTGTGATGACCCCAATGCGATCGCGATGGTCTCCTGATGAATTAAAGTTGGTTGAGTTGATTCACTGAGAGAGATGTGGGGACAGTTTGGACACTGTCAGGATACTTTGGATTGGCAGCTGCTGGACACCAGGTAGGAAACCCAAGTGTGAGACCAGTTAGATTTTCCCCAATTAGTTACGAAAGTAGGAGATTCGGAATTTCGGGGATGAAATTCTTTAAGGGGGTAGATTGTAACGACCCGTCCCAGAAATCGGGATTATATTAGTTGTTAATGACGGATTAGTGAAGTTAATCGATGATTAGTTGGAGATATTAGGACGAACATTGAAAAATGACGATTTTGCCCTTGGAATGGGCAAAAATGTTGACTTTTATTTCGGGCGGTCAAATGGACTTTGACTGATGACCATGACGTAGTTTGGGACGTCACAAGTTCATAGACAGGTGGCATGTCCGATTCCGACATCCGAGGAGGAAGTTATGACGTTTGGAAGTTCAAGGGCAATTTGGTAATTGTGATAAAATAGGGGCAGTGGTTGACTTTTTGGTAGATAAATCACTTTCACGTATTTCGAGGACCGTTAGATAGGTCTCGATGTCCTGAGTACAACAACAGACGACACATCATCATCGGACTTCGGATTAGGTAGTTATGGGCCTAAAGATACGAGGGGCAAAATGGTAATTTGGCGTAAAGGAGTATTTTGGTCTTTTCCAGGGTGTGGGGATTTGTGCCAATGGAATTGTGACTCCTGGTGCCTAGGAAAATGTGCCCACCAAATTGGGGACACTTGTCCTTCTCTGGAAGGCAGTGGACCTTTCTTCAACCGCCTTAAACAAATTCAACTGCACGGTTACACGATATGAGAGAAAACAGAGTGCAGAAGGTGGATTGTGACCGTGAATCCAAGACGCATAACCTCTTTGCTATTCAACCCTTGCTAGTATCCCGTGAAGGAAAAATAAGAGATGATGATGAAGGTTACCATGGTGGGGCACGAAGGTAAGGAATTGAATGAAGCCGTGAGCTCCTTGTGACCTCCAAAAATGGTAAATGAGGTTCTCTAGCCTGTTGACTATAATGGTGGGTTATAAGAGACTCTGGAGACTCAGACGAGCTCACAGGAATTGAAAACGAAGCTGGAGATGGACAGTAAGGTCGTTTCTCGAAAATTGGCTCTGTTTCAATTTAAAATGGAAAACCCCGATATTGCCATGTTTGATTGTTTTGGTGTATTAGGGACGGCTTTGGAGACCATAAGGAAGCTAGGGGAACTGGAGTCATGGCCAATGGTGGTCGGGAACCTGGAAAATAGAGGGACGGGAAAATGTTCAACCATCCTTGCTTTGGGAGGTATAATTCCAGCCTTCAACTCGAATTCTAAATATGTAGTTTGATCAGAAATCTTGTGACAAAACTATAGGGATTTAGAGGAGTGCAAACGGACCCAAATTATTGACATTATAGAAGTAAATCGTGACCGCCGGTTCAAGTGAACCGGTTGAATATTGGACCGAATCGGACCCGATTCACTCGAGGAAGAAGATGAACAGGAACCGGCGAGTGGCTCCCACGCGCAGGGCGCGTGGTACGTCTTTTGAGGAAGGTTCCAACACGACTTTTAAAGTATTCGATGTAACGAACATTTTGGCACTGGTTTCGAGTCAATCGGACATCGTCTCAATAGGTTTCGGGATGTCCAAAGGATTTAGCCCTCGGTTAAAAATAGTTAAAAATTCGAAAAAATTATGGGGCTTTAGTAGAAGCTTAATGAAGTAGTTAGTAATCTTATTATAGAATTTGGACAGGTTCAGGAAAGCCGGTGATAGCGGATTAGCCAGGAAAGCATTAGTGCGCGCGTATCGACCCGACGACGCTATGGTCTATGAGTGGACTTTGTTTTCTAACTTATGATGCATGCATATATGGTTTTATATGTTTTCTATACGTGATTCTATGATTTGATTTATGATCTTGATGGTTTACGATTTTGCACGTTTTCCGAGGTATTTTACGGAATTTCACGTTTTATGAGATTAAACGGATGTTGTGATTTAAATCTGGTTTTAATGATTTGATTTCGAGATTTGAAATATGATTTAATATCAATGATTTAAAATGGATTTCAGAAAAGTGTTTTCGGGCTTGAAGCCCAGATCAGAAAGTGGTTTTAAGAAACGTGATTTCGGGTTTTTGAATCGGATTTCTGGATGACGATTTGAGATTCGATTTGGGACGTGAAGTGGATTCTGGGTTTGGGTTCGGAATGGTTATTCTGGATGCCAGCTTACAGAATGATGGTTTCGAACTCGGATTTGGAAATGGATATGGATATGGGTACTGGGTTTGGATCCGGGATCCTGATGAGATTGCGGATTCGGATTCGGCTATGGATAGTGGTCATGGAATGGATTTTCTGGATCTGGTTATTGGGTTTAAAGACCTAGATATGATATGACGGGGGCGGGCCCAGATTGGGTTTAAAGACCCAGATTGAGTTTAAAGAATCGGGAGTTTAAAGACTCGGATATTATGATTTTCCCCCGTAGGCCTGTTGAGTTTAAAGACTCGGGAGTTTAAAGACTCGGATTATATTGAGGCCTGGATTGAGTTTAAAGATTCGGGAGTTTAAAGATTCGGGAGTTTAAAGACTTGGATAGATCCAGGAGGTTCGATGGATGGATATGTGGTTTCAAGTGTGTTTGGATTTCACTGAGTTTTGATTATGACGGTTTTCAATAAAGGTTTTCGATGGTTTTGGGTTGAGGCCCGGGATTTGAGAAAATGAACCTGTGCTCGATTTTTCTTACTTGTTTTGCTTAACCAGAATATTGAATGGTTTTATGACATGAATTTGATATGCATGCATTTGTTTTTAATTGGAGGGTATAAATGTACTTGTTTTATGAACTGTTTTAAACTTATACTTTATTTTGTGCACTCACAGTCTTTTTGTGTTTCGATACCCTCCAGGTTGTTGCGTTGCGAGCTGTCAGTTGAGAGAGAGATGGAGCCATCACCCACGTGATCCACAGTAGTTTCTGCACACTCTTGGAAGTCCGGAAGCTTTTGTAAGGTTGGCTCGAGAATCCCTTTTCCGACTTACGTGTCACACGAAGGTTGAACGTCGGGTTAGCCTACGTGTTATGCGTAAATTAGACGGGAGCAGGCCTTAGCCCTTAATCCCGGGGGAATTGGGGGTGGGTCCTGACAGTTATGCCTCAGTCTCAGTATCAACCTCATACTCTACGCCGCGACATGGAGGGTCAATAAAAACATTCAAAGTGTGAGTGGACAAAAATAAAAAATTTCAAAATACAATTTAAGAAAAATCACAGTTTACCCTCCAGGTTAAAAGCCTGCATGCATAGAAATAAAATCATATGAAAATAATTCAATCATAATACAAAAATCTGGACAGGAATATCAATAAATCACAATATAACCAATCCTCGATATTCAAGTAACTGTCACGATGTCAATGCTACGCGTGTAACTCGGGAGTCTCACATCCGAGTACATCCCAGGATCTACGACGTTTGGGGTGATATCATCTACAGGATCTACGACGTCTAGAGGAGACAATCAAATCACAAAGGATGGCATATGTAGAGTAGTCACCAAATCTAGTAAACTCATTTTAAAACTATTTATGTCTCAAATTGAGTCAAAACATTGTTCAATTGGGCCTATGCCCGAGGCATAGCTTTCACAAGCAGTTTCCACAACACCATCATAAACCAGTGCCTAGAACTCATTTCATAAATCCAGATTTATCCAAACCAATCATACCAAATTGATACTCAAGTCACATCAAATCTTAGTCTTTCTTTCAAATTCACGTTTGACTCCAAATCCAAGTCAAAATCATTATCCAATTGGGTCTCCAGCCCAAAACGCTATTTTCACGTAAATCCGTAAAATCGTTCATAAATCGATACTTAAATCAAAAAATCATCAAGTAATGATATGAAATCATATCACCTCAAATCATACAATAAAACATTTAAAACATTTATGCATGCATCACAGTTATAAAAAAAAGTCCACTCACACACTATCCAAGCTGCGCTCTCAAACTTCGTGTCGTAAGTCACACCGACACTAATCGAAAGTTTATGGGCATGCCCAAATCACATCTGAGGGTCACTATTTATCTATACAAGTCTATAATATAAAAGCTCAAAAATCCGATACAGTAAACATGTCTCGAACATGCTTCCTGAGTCTAAAAATATCCAAATTACCAATTAAACGATCTCCGATCGACTTGAAACCACAAACATTGGATTCAGATTGTCGAAAGCTTTCGAACATGATCAATTTGACCTCAAAATCCATGCCCACACGCGCTAGTCAAATTCATGTCAACGAAAGTCAATGCTGGTCAACGACGGTAAATGCTGACGTCACGCTGGTCAATACTGATATCACCCGCTGATGCAGCTTGACAACTCTGACAATTCACAGCCTGATAGCCTGCCACATGGCATATCCTGATTGGTGCCACGTGTCACTAACAATCCTTTGACACACTTACATGTGGCACCACCTCACTAGTTCACATGGTCTGACATCGCTGACGTGGACTTACCACATTAGCTGCCACGTCACCTGACACACTCTGAAAAGTTGCCATGTGGCACCACCTCACTAGTCCACATCGTTTGACAAGGCACTACCACGTCAGCTGCTGACTGGACTGACACCTAGCCACATGTCACCCTTTGGTTGGACACGTGGCCTAACATGATGACGTGGCTTTCCTTATCATCATCGTCTTCCTTATGAGGGGTCAACCCATTGGATTGTAACGGGTCATTTTGACCCATGACTCGACCTGACTCGCTCTTCCTCCTCTGACCACCAAAACTCACAATTCTTCGACCATTCAACTCGTCTCACTCCCAGAAAGAGACCTACCACCTCAAAACTAAGGAAAAGGAACTCACATGTCAAACTCAATCCTTCACGGCCTAGCTTCGAACCTTCCCCCAGGCGTATTCCTTCGTTCTTTCTGTCTGTTTCGGAGCCCTACGAACTCGCACAACCATATAGAAGGTAATGGTGATAAGAAAACTGGGGTTTGATGCCCAAACTCCAAAACCTGAAATTTAAACCCATGACTTACCTTGTTTTTCATGGTTTTCGGACACCATCGCGGCTCCGCTGTGTCCTTATGTCTTTCACAGCCTCACTCACTCTCTCAGCCATTCTTTGTGGCCTCAGTTTGTATCAGATGGAGGAGATGATGATGGTTGGGGTGGCCTTCAGGTTGGATGCAAATGGGAGAAAGAAATGGTGTAGATGCCTGTTTGTAAAAAGGTGGCAGTAGGGTGGGTGACAAGTGTCACTCATCCTATGGTCCCCAAAACAGATATTTTTGGGTCCCACAAGTCAGACCAAGGTCAAGTGACTCGTAAAATGTGTAATCGTAATAGTTCAAAAAACCTTCCCTGGCCCATAAATTCCCCGTATGATGTCTAATCTCGATGTGTCGCTTGTCTACGGACTCTCAACGTCTCTATCTACATAATGGACCTCGGTTCACGTGCACTCGACAACCCAAGTCAAAAGTCAACATTTGACCACAATATATATACAAGGGCACAAATGTCATTTTACATTCAACTTTCTGAAGGGACTCCAATTCTCGAAAGTAGGCTTGAAAGCATTAATTGCCTCTAAAGAGTTAGTCTCAACCTCATCATCATACCCATAGATTAAAGCATTAGCAACCCAACAAGCACCACTCCACAGGAGTCACGCAGAATCGTACCAATCCCTCTTTGCCCAATATCCAAAGCCCAGAGCAATAGGTATAGACCATTGTTCCACCATCTCTCTCTCTTTGTGCCAAAGGTTGAGTAGAATGAAGCCTTGCCCATTCCATATGTTCCGCCAAGGTAGATTCAGCCACCATATTAGCCTCTAAAACCGACAAATGATGCACCACTTTATTTCTCCAGCTCCACACATGTCCATATATGAAAAAATGATTTACGTTCTAACTCTGACACTGAGAGTTTAGAGAATGCAAACTCAAAAAGATCCAAAAAATAACCTATTGTAGGACCAGAAATAGGGAGGTTGAAAGTCTGCCACACCCTCTAACTCATCTTATAATACCAAAGTGCATGAAAACTATCTTCATTTTGTTTACCACACCTACAAAAAAGCCCGAAAGGAATAATATTTTTCTAGAATAAGTTAATAGTCGTCGGTAGAATATCCAAACTAGTCATCTAACATAACAATTTCGACTTATTTGGAACTTTCAACTTCCAAATATGCTTCCAACAACGCTTAGTGACATAGAAGCACCACTCCATAGGAGTCCCGTAGAATCCTACTAATCCCTCCTTGCCCATTATCCAAAGCCCGGAGTAATAGTTATAGACCATTGTTTTGTCCTCTCTCTCTTGTTCACCAGCTTGAGCAGAATGAAGCCCTGCCTACTCTATTTGTACCGCCAAGGCAGATTTAGCCACCATATTAGCCTCCAAAACTGGAAAATGATGCACCACTTTATTTCCCTAGCTCCACACCTGTCCACAGATGAAAACAAATTGTACATTCTAACTCTGACACTAGGAGTTTAGAGAATGCAAACTCAAAAAGATTCCAAAACTAACCTATTGTAGGACCAAAAAACGGGAGGTTGGAAGCCTGCCACATCTGCTGACTCATCTTACAACACCAAAGTGCATGAAAACTATCATCATTTTGTTTACCACACCTACAAAAAAGCCAGAAACGAATAATTTTTTTTCAAGATTAAATTGATAATCGTCAGTAGAATATCCAAGCTAGACATCTAACAAAATGATTTCTACTTATTTGGAACGTTCAACTTCCAAAGATGCTTCCAACAATGCTTAGTGATATAGAAGCACCACTCCATAGGAGTCCCGTATAATCCTACCAATCTCTCCTTGCCCATTATCCAAAGCCCAGAGCAATAGTTATAGACCAATATTTCGCCATCTCTCTCTTGTACACCAGCTTGAGCAGAATGAAGCCCTGCCAACTCCATTTGTGCCGCCAAGGTAGATTTAGCCACCATATTAGCCTCCATAACCAGTAAATGATGCACCAAATTCTTCTCTAGCTCCAGACTTGTCATATAAAACAAATTGACAGGGCCCACCCCGATTATCTGCTCGATAATCGGGAAGCATCCTGCTCCCGTCTGACAATCGAACACAAAAGAACGGAAAACCAAATAACATCACATCACACTCATTGTCAGACCAGTGAGATTAATCAAATACAACCGACTGGACATTAAGTCCATAGTTTCACAGAGCATAATATTACAAAACAAGTTAAAGAACAAATTCTACTCTGTGAACTAACTACTCCGCAACGGAAAACTTTATGCCTCTGCCTCTTCCTCGGCGCTAGCCCCCGAACTTGTACCACGACCTGGAGGGTAATTAAAACAACAAAGTGTGAGTGGACCGAAACAAAAGTTTGCAGAAAACAGTTTAATGAAATCGGGGTTCGCCCTTCAGTTTTATAACACGCATGCATAACCAGGTATTCGAAGACCTCGTATCAAACATTCGAAATCCCTTTTTTCCAAAACACATGTAAAACGTTACAGAAAACCATCATAACTCATGTAAAAACAATATAAGATTACCAAAATCCAGAAATCATCATTTTGAAACATCAATTAAACAAATCAAGTAAAAACTGAATCAATAATCAAAATTAAGCCGTTGGATCTATCCGAGTCTTTAAACTCAATATCAGGCCTTCCCGTGATATCAACGACTCTTTAAACTCAAAACATAATCAATAGGCCTCGGGGGTATCACGATAACCGAGTCTTTAAACTCAATCCGGGTCTTTAAACCCAATTTTCGGGCCCGCCCCCGTCATCAATTATCCTGGTCTTTAAACCCAAAACCATTTATAAAACTCAACAAACCAGGATTCATCATGATCCGTTTCCAAAAAATCATTCTGAAATCATATCGTGTCATATTAGGACTTATGTCCGAATTCACATGCAAATTCCAAAACATGTAATTCCCGAAAGTCACTTCACAAATATAATCAAAACATCATAAATACGTAACATGCATAATCATATCCAAATACTTCATCAAAACATCATTCATGCATGGGAGAAAAATCGTAACCTCGAAAAGCGTGAAATGCGATAATTATCTCGAAAAGCGTGAAATCATGTAAAACCGAAATATCATATTTATAAACATAAAATCATATGTGAAAACACAAGATAAATAAGTAAAATAGTCATGCATGCACAGTTTAGAAATCAAAAGTCCACTCACGGTTTTAGGACGCGTCAATCGCGCCTCGTGCGCTCCTCAGTAGCTTCGGAAATGTCCGGGCCTGTAAAAACGTACAAGGAGGGTTAAAATCATCCGCAAATAACTCGTAAGACTTTCCCTAATTTTTCCGGATTTTTTCGCGTAATTAAACTTAAAGACCTAATCTTCCGAACCCTCGAAATTATCCTGAACGACTCCCGATCGACTCGAACCCTAAAGGTAAAATGTTAATTAGACTGAAAGTATTAAGTTTCATGTTGACCGTGACCGGAGATGACATCACACGCGCCGTCCCGCGCCGCCCAAAGCGGCTGCGCGTGAAGGCCACGCGCCCAGCTACAGTGTCGTCTCTCCTACCCGATTAGCCTGCTAAACGGGTCTGTTACCCGCGGCTCAACCCGACCAGTTAATTGTTCTCGTTTTCAATCCTATCATCTTCTCTAATCCATTAATTTGAGTTCTGTACCAATGATTAACCTCGACTGTCCCTAAATCGATCAAACCCAGACTCGAACAGTGGAACAGGTCGACGTCTGGAACTCACCCAACCTAGCCCCATTTTCAAATTAACTCAGACAGGAGCTTAAGGGAACCTAGACGAACACAACTGCACAACCAATTGAACAAGTCGTTACCTGGTAGCTGTCGTCCTCAACCCTGTGTTTTTCCAGAAACTGGAACTTGAGTTCCTGAGCAATCCTTGATCAAAGCTCTTCAATTCTTGCACGGGGATGTTTGTAATGGTCTCAGAATGCTAATCCAACTCACGGTTTGGCTCCACTCACCTCAAAACTCGACCTTTGAATTTCCCTCCATTCCTGGTTTTTCTTCCCCGTCTCAGACCTCTCACTCTCAACTCTCTCTCAGACTACCAGAAGCTTGCAAAATGAATCCTCTCTCCACTCCCTTACACGGTTAATCGATCAGTGTAGCCAGCAGCCCGTGGGAGACCAATTGAGGTCTCTGAAAATGGTTTCCCGCAAACACAGAAACCATGGCCATTTTTTAAACCAACTCGTGCTCTGAAACTCTGCCCAACCATGCTCCAATGTCACTCAGTCATGCTCCTACTACCTCAATTCACATAAACTAATCATCTGGTCAAACCACTAAAGCCATAAACAATTTGCACGTACAAAACACCACGGCATGGCCGTGCACTCTGTTTTTCACGGTGGTGCTACAGTAACCGCCGTGCAAATGACCAAAATCCCCTCAAGGCAATAATTACCAAAATGCCCTCCAACTTCCGTGACCCGTAACTCGGTCATCCAATGTCCGTTTCAAGCGCGCCGCCTGTCGTTGTACTCGGGGCATCGAGACGAACCTAACGGTCTTTCGAGTCATGTGAAAATCAATTGTATTCCAAAAAGTCAACTTTTTCTCCTATATCGTCTGAATTACGATAATGCCCCTGGGCTTCCGAACGTCATAACTTTCACCACGAACGTCGGAATTGGACGTGCCACCTGTCTATGAACTCGTGACGTCCCGAACTACGTCACGGTCATCGGTCAACGTCCGTTCGACCCTCCAATCAAAAAAAAATTGACCATACGAATCACAAGGGTAAAAACATCATTTTATTGAATATTTTACAATATTACATTTTCCGAATTTTCGGGCCGTTACAATCTCCCCCCCTTAAGAAATTTCGTCCCGAAATTTCATGGAAACAAATAGGGGAACTGTTCTCGCATCTGCGCCTCGGGTTCCCATGTGGCCTCCTCCACATTCTGGTTCCTCCAGAGAACCTTCACCAAGGGAACGGTCTTCCGACGTAGTACCTTATCCTTTTGGTCCAAAATTTGTACCGGCTGTTCATCAAAACTCAAGTCCTCTCGAAGTTCAATAGGTTGTTCCTCCAGTACATGAGATTCATCAAACACATATTTCCGCAGCATCGACACGTGGAAAACATCGTGGACTTTCGAAAGTTATGGCGGTAGTGCTAACCTGCAGGCCACCTAGCCAATCCTCTAGATAATCTCATAAGGTCCGATAAAACGAGGGCTCAAATTTCCTCGCCGACCATATCTCACTACACCTTTCCAATGGGACAGTTTCAGAAATACCCGATCTCCGACCGCAAACTCAAGATCTCTAATCTGATGGTCCACATAGCTCTTTTGTCTGTCTTGGGCTGCCTTGAGCCGATCTCTGATGAGTTTGACCTTTTCTGTTGTCAATTCCACCAATTCGGATGTAGTTAGTTTCCTTTCACCCACGTCCGTCCAACACAATGGGGTTCAACACCAATTCGTAAGGAGCCATCCCAATGCTCGCCTGATAGCTGTTGTTATAGGCAAATTCCATCAAGGCTAGATGTGATTCCCAATTGCCTTGAAACTGCAAAACGCAAGCTCGCATCATATCCTCCAATATCTGGATGGTCCGCTCAGACTGGCCATCAGTCTGAGGATGAAATGTAGTACTGAAACGAAGTTTCATCCCAAAAGCTTCATGTAGACTTTGCCAAAATCGAGAAGTGAACCTCGGGTCTCTGTCAGAAACTATTGATTCCGGAGTACCGTGCAATCGGATGATCTCATCGATAAAAAATTGTGCCAACTGTGTCATCTTAAATTTCTCTCGCACCGGAAAGAAATGGGCTGATTTCGTAAGCCTGTCCACAATCACCCAAACTCCATCGTGACCTCTGGGTGTCCTAGGAAGTCCAAACACAAAATCCATCGTTATGTGATCCCATTTCCATTTCGGGATAGGTAGTGGTTGCAAGGCTCCATAAGGTCTTTGTCTCTCAGCCTTCACTTGCTGACAAATCAGACACCTGCTGACAAACTCAGCAATCTCTCGTTTCATACCCGGCCACCAATAATGTTCTCGCAATGTACGATACATCTTGGTCCCACCAAGATGCATCACGTAGGCCGAACTGTGAGCCTCGTCCAAGATCTCGTTCTTCAGTGCCACACAACCGACCTTCTTTCAGCAAAGCTCCATCCTCCTTGACTGTGAAATCTTGCTGTTCACCGGCTTCCACTTCAATCCGAAGTACACACGAGACAGGATCTTGAGATTGAGCCTCTAAGATCCGATCGATTAAGAGTGGTCTCACATGAAATTAGCCAGCAAGACACCTTGGCCATCCAGTCCCAAATCAATGCTAGTCTTGCGGAGTTCAACTAATAGCGGCAAATGAACCGTCCATAGGTGTGCTACAGAATGCGTTGACTTCCGGCTTAGAGCATCAGCCACCACATTGGCTTTTCCAGGGTGGTACTCAATCGTACAATCATAATCCTTAATTAGCTCCAGCCACCTTCGTTGCCTCACATTCAAGTCCTTCTGGGTGAACAAGTACTTCAGGCTCTTGTGATCCGTGAACAGCCTGCAAGTCGCACCATACAAGTGATGTCTCCAAATTTTCAGCGCATGCACAACAGCAACTAACTCCAAGTCATGCGTAGGATAATTGCGCTCATGCGTCTTCAACTGGCACGAAGCATAGGCAATCACTTTCCCATGCTACATTAATACACATCCCAATCCCTGTAAGGATGCATCACTGTACACCTCAAATTCCCCACTGTCGTCTGGAAGGGTCAGTATAGGGGCAGATGTCAACCTTTCCTTCAACTCCCGAAAACTACGCTCACAGTCGTCATCCCAAAAAAATTTGACTCCCTTCCTCATCAGTCGTGTCAACGGGGCAGCAATGGTAGAGAAACCCTCTACAAACCTAATGTAATAGCCAGCCAATCCCAAGAAACTTCTGACTTCAGTGACGGTCTTCGGTTGTTCCCACTTCGCCACTACTTCAACTTTCTGAGAATCCACACTGATCCCGTAAGTTGAGATCACATGCCCCAAGAAACTCACGCTCGTCAACCAAAACTGACACTTGCTGAGCTTCGCATACAACTGATTTTCCCTCAAGGTACCCAGCACCATCCTTAAGTGCTCCTCGTGCGCTTCCACACTCCTCGAATAGACTAGAATATCATCAATGAACACGATGACAAAGTGATCCAAGTATGGCTGCAACACTCGGTTCATCAAGTCCATAAACGATGCGGGTGCGTTGGTCAAACCAAACGGCATCACAAGGAACTCATAATGACCATATCGGGTTCTAAAGGCTGTCTTGGGTACATCCCCTTCCTTAATCCGCAACTGATGATACCCAGAACGAAGATCGATTTTGGAGAAGTACTGCGCTCCTCGCAGCTGATTGAACAAGTCATCGATCCGAGGCAACGGGTATTTGTTCCTGACTGTTACTTTATTCAGTTGCCTGTAATCGATACAGAGTCTCAAACTTCCATCCTTTTTCCTCACAACAAACCGGGGCTCCCCAGGGGGATACACTAGGTCGAATAAATCCCATCTCAAGCAGTTCTTGCAACTGCGCCTTCAGTACTTTCAACTCAGCTGGCGCCATATGATACAGAGTCTGAGAAATAGGTTGCGTACCTGGAACAAGATCAATAGTGAACTCGACATCTCGATGAGGTGGCAATCCGGGTAGATCCTCCGGAAAGACATCCGGGAACTCCCGTATTATCGGTATATCCTCCACTCTCAACGGTGCAGCTCATGCATCCATCACTTGAGCTAAGTATCCCTGGCACCCTTTCCTCAACAACTTACTTGCCTTCAGGGCTGAAATCACTCCGACAGGAGTTGCTCGCTGTATTCCCTGAAAGGTGGTTTCCGGTAACCTCGGGCTCCGAAAAGTAACCTTCTTATCGACACATTCGATAGAAGCATGATGGAGTCTCAACCAATCCATTCCCAAAATGACATCAAAGTCGTGCAAGTCCAAGAGTATCAAGTCTGCTACCAAACCAACATCACCTACCATTACGGCACACTCCCGCAACACTTGATTTACCACAAACATATCTCCTGTGGGCGTACTCACACCCATGTCACAGTCTAGTGCGGACACCTCTCTACCTGCCAACAACTCACAGTCCCGTGATATAAACGAATGAGTAGCTCCGGGATCAATTAAAGCACAAACATCATGTCCAAAGATCGTGAGTGTACCTGTCACAACACCAGGTGCTACCCTGGCTTCCTGCTGCGTAACCGCAAACACTCGGGGCCTGTGGTCCAGCTGCTCGCCCACGGCCCCGGCCCCTCTGTCCACTAGTCGCTCCAGTACCTCCTCCTCTAGTACTTCCAGTCCCGGAACTGCAGCTGTGTTCCGTCCCTGCTCTGCTCTACCCCGACCTGCGCCACCACCTTGTGGAAACGATGGACACTCCCACCGATAGTGGCCCCGCTTGCCACAGAAGAAACATATAAAACTGGAAGCATCTCGAGTAAAACCACCACTCTGCCGTCCTGTGGAAGCAACCGAAGTCGCGCTTGCCTGCGGAGCAGTCTGTGCCCTAGGCGCTCTGAATCCGGGACTCTGAAAATTACCAGGCCTGCCATAATGATCATTGCCTGCAGATGAGGCTCCTCCATAACGTCCCTTCTTCGGGGCTCTCTGACCATACGATCCAGGATATGAACGCTCTTGACGTTGTCCACCAACAGAGTACTGTGGACGTGTCGGGAGACTAGCCTCAACCCGCACTGTGGCGTCAGACAACTCTCTGAGAGTAGTAAAAGCTCCGGTCGTCACAATGGCCCGTATCTCACCCCGTAGGCCAGGCTCAAACCTACGACATTTCTCAGCCTCAGTAGACACAAAGGTAGGAACAAAACGGGCTAGCATCTGAAATTTCTACTCATACTTTGCAACCGACATGCTCCCCTGTTGGAGCTGCAGAAACTCGGTCTCCCTAGCATCACAGAATGAACGGGGATAATACTGATCCAGAAACCATTCACGAAAGGTCTCCCAAGTCACTGTACGGGCATCCCAACCCGACAACTCCATAGTATACCACCACTCATAGGCAGATCCATCAAGTAAAAATGTGGCCAACATCACTCGCTCCTCAGGAGGACAGTGCATCACAGCAAAAATCCGCTCAAACCGAGAAATCCAATGGTGGGCATCCTCGGGATCCATTCCACCACTAAACACCGTAGCCCCCAAGACGTTGGGCTCGCTCGATCGAAGCACTCTCGGCATCACTAGCGACGCCATCATCAGGTCGTGGAGGGGGTTCACGTCGCGGAGGCATGGCAGATCGTCCTTTTCTGAAAGAGGCACAAGTTAGTACAATAATTGAGGCACACCCAAGTGCCAGACACGAATCGTAAACCTATGCTCTGATACCAATTGACAGGACCCACCCCGATTATCGCCTCGATAATCGGGAAGCATCCTACTCCTGTCTGACAATCGAACACAAAAGAACGGAAAACCAAATAACATCACATCACACCCAATGTCAGACCAGAGAGATTAATCAAATACAACCGACTGGACATCAAGTCCATAGTTTCAGAGAGCATAATATTACAAAACAAGTTAAAGAACAAATCCTACTCTATGAACTAACTACTCCGCAACAGAAAACTTTACGCCTCTACCTCTGCCTCAGCGCTAGCCCCCGAACTTGTACCACGACCTGGAGGGTAATTAAAACAACAAAGTGTGAGTGGACCGAAACAAAAGTTTGCAGAAAACAGTTTAATGAAATCGGTGTTCGCCCTCCAGTTCATGCATAACCAGGTATTCGAAGACCTCGTATCAAACATTCGAAATCCCTTTTTCCGAAACACATGTAAAACGTTACAGAAAACTGTCATAACTCATGTAAAAATAATATAAGATTACCAAAATCCAGAAATCATCATTTTGAAACATCAATTAAACAAATCAAGTAAAAACTGAATCAATAATCACAATTAAGCCGTTGGATCCATCCGAGTCTTTAAACTCAATATCAGGCCTTCCCGGGATATCAACGAGTCTTTAAACTCAAAACATAATCAATAGGCCTCGGGGGTATCACGATAACCGAGTCTTTAAACTCACGAGTCTTTAAACTCAATCCGGGTCTTTAAACCCAATTTTCGGGCCCGCCCCCGTCATCAATTATCCGGGTCATTAAACCCAAAACCAGATCCAACAATCAACCGGGTCTTTAAACCAAAAACCATTTATAAAACTCAACAAACCAGGATTCATCATGATCCGTTTCCCAAAAATCATTCCGAAATCATATCTTGTCATAATAGGACTTATGTCCGAATTCACATGCAAATTCCAAAACATGCAATTCCCGAAAGTCACTTCACAAATATAATCATAACATCATAAATACGTAACATCCATAATCATATCCAAATACTTCATCAAAACATCATTCATGCATGGGAGAAAAACTGTAACCTCGAAATGCGTGAAATGCGATAATTATCTTGAAAAGCGTGAAATCACGTAAAACCAAAATATCATATTATCAACATAAAATTATATGTGAAAACACAAGATAAATAAGTAAAATAGTCATGCATGCACAGTTTATAAATCAAAAGTCCACTCACGGTTTTAGGCCGCGTCAATCGCGCCCCGTGCGCTCCTCAGTAGCTTCGGAAATGTCCGGGTCTGTAAAAACGTACAAGGAGGGTTACAATCATCCCCAAATAACTCGTAAGATTTTCCCTAATTTTTTTGGATTTTTCCGCGTAATTAAACTTAAAGACCTAATCTTCCGAACCCTCGAAATTATCCCGAACGACTCCCGATCAACTCGAACCCTAAAGGTAAAATGTTAATTAGACTGAAAGGATTAAGTTTCATGTTGACCGTGACCGGAGATGACATCACACGTGCCGTCCCGCGCCGCCCAAAGCGGCTGCGCGTGAAGGCCACGCGCCCAGCTACAGTGTCGTCTCTCCTACCCGATTAGCCTGCTAAACGGGTCTGTTACCTGCGGCTCAACCCGACCAGTTAATTGTTCTCGTTTTCAATCCTATCATCTTCTCTAATCCATTAATTTGAGTTCTGTACCAATGATTAACCTCGACTGTCCCTAAATCGATCAAACCCAGACTCGAACAGTCGAACAGGTCGACGTCTGGAACTCACCCAACCTAGCCCCATTTTCAAATTAACTCAGATAGGAGCTTAAGGAAACCTAGACGAACACAACTGCACAGCCAATTGAACAATCCGTTACCTGGTAGCCATCGTCCTCAACCCTGTGTTTTTTCAGAAACTGAAACTTGAGTTCCTGAGCAATCCTTGATCAAAGCTCTTCAATTCTTGCATGGGGATGTTTGTAATGGTCTCAGAATGCTAATCCAACTCACGGTTTGGCTCCACTCACCTCAAAACGCGACCTTTGAATTTCCCTTCATTCCTAGTTTTTCTTCCCCGTCTCAGACCTCTCACTCTCAACTCTCTCTCAGACTACCAGAAGCTTGCAAAATGAATCCTCTCTCCACTCCCTTACACGGTTAATCGATCAGTGTAGCCAGCAGCCCCTGGGAGACCAACTGAGGTCTCTGAAAATGGTTTCTCGCAAACACAGAAACCATGGCCATTTTTAAAACCAACTCGTGCTCTGAAACTCTGCCCAACCATGCTCCAATGTCACTCAGTCATGCTCTCACTACCTCAATTCACATAAACTAATCATCTGATCAAACCACTAAAGCCATAAACAATTTGCACGCACAAAACACCACGGCATGGCCGTGCACTCTGTTTTTCACGGTGGTGCTACAGTAACCGCCGTGCAAATGACCAAAATGCCCTCAAGGCAATAATTACCAAAATACCCTCCAACTTCCGTGACCCGTAACTCGGTCATCCGATGTCCGTTTCAAGCGTGCCGCCTATCATTGTACTCGGGGCATCGAGACGAACCTAACGGTCTTCGAGTCATGTGAAAATCAATCGTATTCCAAAAAGTCAACTTTTTCCCCTATATCGTCCGAATTACGATAATGCCCCTGTGCTTCCGAACGTCATAACTTTCACCACGAACGTCGGAATTGGACGTGCCACCAGTCTATGAACTCGTGACACCCGAACTACGTCACGATCATCGGTCAACGTCCGTTCGACCCTCCAATCATAAGTCAACAAATTGACCATACGAATCACAGGGGTAAAAAAGTCATTTTATTGAATATTTTACAATATTACATTTTCCGAATTTTCCGGGGCGTTACACAAATTGTACGTTCTAACTCTGACACTGAGAGTTTAGAGAATGTAAACTCAAAAAGATCCCAAAACTAACCTATTATAGAAGCAGAAAGGGGGCGGTTGGAAGCCTGCCACACCCGCTAACTCATCTTACAACACCAAAGTGCATGAAAACTATCTTCATTTTGTTTAGCAAACCTACAAAAAAGCCCGAAAGGTATAATATTTTTCTAGAATAAGTTAATAGTCGTAGGTAGAATATCCAAACTAGTCATCTAATAGAACGATTTCGACTTATTTGGAACTTTCAACATCCAAAGATGCTTCCAACAATGCTTAGTGACATAGAAGCACCACTTCATAGGAGTCCCGTAGAATCCTACCAATCCCTCCTTGCCCTCTATCCAAAGTCTGAAGCAATAGTTATAGACCATTGTTTCTCCCTCTCTCTCTTGTACCCCCAGCTTGAGCATAATGAAGCCCTGCCCACTCCATTTGTGCCGCCAAGGTAGATTTAGCCACCATATTAGCCTCCAAAACCAGCAAATGATGCACCCCTTTATTTCTCCAGCTCCACGCATGTCCATAGATGAAAACAAATTGTACGTTCTAACTCTGACATTGAGAGTTTAGAGAATGCAAACTCAAAAAGATCCACGTTGAGAGTTTAGAGAATGCAAACTCAAAAAGATCGCAAAACTAACCTATTGTAGGACCATAAAGGGGAAGGTTGGAAGCCTGCCACATCCGCTGATTCATCTTACAACACCAAAGTTAACAGGACCCATCCCGATCCCCTCGGGACCACCCGAGGATGCCCCCTGCTCCCGTCTGACACCAACCCAGCAAATGACCAAAATTCCCATAACAGGCTAAATAACGAACATTAAAATATTTTAAACATCAAATGCATCCGATAATGGGTCCAATAGTTCCAGACAACGGATAGAGAGCACTTGTAAGGACCCACCCCGGTTTCACCCCGAAAATCGAGGTAAATCCTGCTCCCGTCTGACACCCCGACACCCAACTAAAGTAAACTCACGAAAAATCACCAAATACAAGCCAGACGCAGGAGAAAATTTAAATATCCCGAAGTCAAAGTGTTATAGAGCATAGTACCAAAATACAAAGGAAAGAAAACTGATAAACTAGGTACACGCACAACGGAAAATTTAAAGCACTACGGGGTCACTCTCGAGTATTCTATGCCTCCGACGCTGCCTCAACGTCAACCCCAGCGCTAATTCCACGACCTGGAGGGCAATTTAAAACAAAAGGTGTGAGTGGACCATAAATAATAAAATACTTTCCGAAAAACCATTTCATAATAAAACCAGGGTTTTAGCCCTCCGTTTTGAAATCACACATGCATAACCCATTTACTGAAATCAATTATAAATCACATAAAGATTGTCATAAAAACATAAGTTTCAACCAATCATTATCTGATCAAACCTACTGGACCTATCCGAGTCTTTAAACTCCCGAGTCTTTAAACTCAATCCAAGCCTCAATAATATCCGAGTCTTTAAACTCCCGAGTCTTTAAACTCAACAGGCCTACGAGGGAAATATCAATATATCCGAGTCTTTAAACTCAATCCGGGTCTTTAAACCCAATCTGGGCCCGTCCCCCGCCAATCACAATATCCGGGTCTTAAAACCCAATAACCAGATCCAGCAAATCCAATCCAAAACCATTTTAAAACCATTTCTAAATCCACATCCAAACCCGAATCCAAAATCACTGGCCTGAAGCCCTTCCGGCGTCCAGAACCGTCATTCCAAACCCAAATCCGGAAATCCACTTTCCAACTTTAAAACCAAATTCCGTTTTCGAAATCCGATTTCAAAACCGAAAGCCTTGATCATCAAAATCATGTTCCAAAACCATTGATCATTTGAAATTCCAAATCATGGCATCATAAACAGTAATCACGCCTTTCTCGTAAAACGTGCGAAATACGTAATTTCCTCGAAAACCGTGCCATTTCATAAAACAGATATAAAGCATTCAATAATCATGAAATCATAATGAAAACCAAAAAACCAGTAATTAAAAGCAGTTATGCATGCTCGAGTTTAGAGAAGGGGTCCACTCACAATCACCGGCACGTCACTCACACCCCGTACGTCCTGTACATTCCTCAGCTTCCTCGGGAAGTCCCAATCCTGTCACAAGTCACCAAAGAACGTCACTAATACTTCTACCAAGACTCTCCTAATTTTCCCCAAAAATCCCCGGGTCCTAAACGTAACGAACCGGAACCCTAAACTTTCAACCTCGTAGAACTACTTCGAATCGACGTCCGATTAACCCGAAACTAATTCCATTAGACTCGTTATAACTCCTGGACCAAAAACTATGTTGACCGTTTTCCCAAGAACCGCTGCACGCGCCCCCACGCGCCGCCCAAAGTGGCTGCACGTGGGCCTCACGCGCCTGCACACAATCACTGTTCATCATCGTCTACCTTGGGCGAACCGGTCTGAACTAACGCACCCGGTTCTTCGCCGTTCCTTCACCGTTTTCTTCCCTCTCTTCACCAGCCTCTTCGTCCAGTCCTAAGCAACTTATTCCCCTCACTCTAACACCTCGACACAGCCTCCTACCCGTCGTCTCAAGCTCGAAATCAAACCTCCCCAAAACTCTGTTTCACGATCTGGCCACCCAAGTCTTCTCTCGTCACGGAAACCACCTTAGACGGTTCTTAGGACCTCACTAAAGCTCACCCAACTCACCAAATCCCTCGACTCGTACTCAAAATCCACGACTTCCCGTTTGAAAATCACGGCAAAATAAAGTATACGAACGAGGATTAGAAATTACCTGCAGCCGTCCACCACCCGTGCTCACCGCCGTGTTCCCTGCAGTCCACAGAGCCGTCTCAGCTTCTTCTCGAGTCCAATTGGAGCAACCCACGGCCACACCACCACCAACTCCCTCAGCTCTCTCTGTTTTTCCCGTGAACTCACCCTTCCTTCTCACTCACTCACGATCACACAAACCTCTCCAGTTCACTCCTCAACTCTCCCTTAACCTCTGTTCACTCTCACCAGCTCACAACACTCACCCCTTCCCGGCCATCGATCGATTTCCTCTCAGCCTCACTCTGTCTCTGTTTTTCTCGAATGCACGGTTACACCCCCAATTATTTGGACCCGTGAACCCGTCTAGAAGCCACTAGGTCCCTGCCACATTTCACAATCCTCTCAACCCTCTCACAATTGTCCCAATCTCAGCTGTACACCTGTCCCTATCCTGTTGCACAATTCCCAATGTGCAAAAGACCAAAATGCCCCTCCTGAGTGCAAATTTACGATAATACCCTTACCGTTTTAGACCCGTAACTAATTCGTCCGACGACTGATGAACACGCGCCGCCTGTCGTTGAATTCAGGACGACGAGATCTACCTAACGGTCCTAGGTCACCGTGTTAAAACCCGACCGTAAGAAAAGTCAACTATTCCCCCTATTTTAGCCACATTACGGTAATGCCCTTAACCTTCCGAACATCATAACTTCCTCCTTGGATGTCGGAATCGAGCGTGCCACCTGTCTACGGATTCGTGACATCCCAAACTACGTCACGGTCACTAGTCAATACCCAATTGACCACCCGAACTAAAAGTCAACTATTTACCCAACCTAGGGGCAAAATCGTCATTTAACGCTAACGGACCTATCGTAACAGACTAACCACTGATTAAGCTCACTAACCCGTCACTAATTTCCAAGACGGGTCATTACAGCACTACAAGGTGACGACCACGAATAACAGTTTCACAAAACGGTGCGCGACCTACCCAAGCAGGGTATGAGGTACGCAATAGTAAATGACTATGTCTCTGCCTTGGGACCTGCCTCTACCTCTGGGTCACGTCCGGGAGAGGTCAAGAAAACAATGAAAGTGTGAGTGGGTCGAAATAAAGGATATTTCAAAATCTTTCGTAATAAATAGTAAAAATACCATTTTACCCCTCTGTTTTCAAATCATGCGTGCATTTGAGTCAAAGCATATATATATATATATATATATATACATATAGTAAAACTGAAACATATCACACATCACCAATCAGGTATCATATCATCACATACATACAGTAGTTGACACGACCCACCCCCAATCCCCCGAAAATAAGAGCTAAGTCGTGCTCCCGTCTAACTTACGCGTGACACGAAGGCTAAACCGACGTCCAACCTCCCTGGGATTTCCAACCGAATCGTACGAACCCTCCGAACTTCCCAGAGCGCGCAGACTCTACTGTGGATTGCGTGTGTGATGTCTCCGTCTCTCTAACCACAGCCTGTACCGCATCAAATCTGGAGGGTATCAAAAACATTAAAAGACTATGAGTGGACTAAAATAAAGAATAAGTTATAAAACAATTTATAAGAAAAGATAATTATACCCTCCTTTTAAAAACCAATGCATGCATAAGAAACTCATTTCATAAAATCATTTCATATTCAATCACCAAAACCGAACTTATTTCTTTTTCTCAAATCCCGGGCCACAGCCCAAAACCATCGAAATCCATCTCATCCGGGGCACAACCCAAAACATTAGAAAATTATTAGTAAAAACCATCAATATCCTCGAAATCCAAAACACGTTTAAATTCCATTTCAAACAATCAAACATGTTGGATCTATCCAAGTATTTAAACTCAATCCAGGCCTTAATATAATCCGAGTCTTTAAACTCAATAGGCCTACGGGGGAAATCACAATATCTGAGTCTTTAAACTTCTGAGTCTTTAAACTCAATTCGGGTCTTTAAACCCAATCCGGGCCCGCCCCCGTCATGTATCATATCCGGGTCTTTAAACCCAATAACCAGATCCAACAAATCCAATCCAAAACCATTTTAAAACCATTTCCAAATCCATGTCCAAATCCGAATTCGAAATAACCATTTTGAATTCCAAGTCGAATCTGAAATCAGCATCCCGAATCCAAATCCAGAAACATATCCATCATCCATTTCCAAATCTAAATCTGAAACCATCATTCTGTAGGCCGTCATTCGGAATAACCATTCCGGACCCAAATCTGGAAATCCACTTTCAAGTTCTAAAACCGAATCTTGAATCGTCATCCTGAAATCCGATTTCAAAACCCGAAATCACGTTCATCAAAACCACTTTCGTGAACTGGGCTTCAAGCTCGAAATCACTTTCCAAAATCCATTCGAAATAATTGAAAACAAATCATATTTCAAATCCCAAAATCAAATCATTAAAACCATGGTCAAATCATAGTATAAACCATAAGCTCGTAAAACGTGCAAATACGTACTTATCTCAAAATCCGTGCAAAACCGTAAATCATCCATATCAATTCAAAAGTATAGAAATCATGTATAGAAAACATATAAAACATATATGTATGCATCATAAGTTCGAAAGCAAAGTCCACTCACAGACCATTAATGTTGTCGTCTCGATACGCGCGCAATTACGCTTTCCCGACCAATACACTATCACCTGCTTTCCCGAACCTGTCCAAATCCCATAATAAGGTCACTAACTACTTCATAAAGCTTATACTAAAGCCCCGTAATTTTCTCGAATTTTTAACTATTTTTAACCGAGCCTTAAAACGTTCGAACATCCCGAACCATATCGAGACGATGTCCGTTTGACTAGAAACCGGAGCCAAAATGTTCGTTACATTGAATACTTTAAAATTCATGTAGGACACTTCCTGAAACCACGTGCCACGCACCAACACGCGCCGCCCAACGGGGCTACCCGTGGGCTTCACACGCCAGGCACCAGTCATCTTTTTCCTCGAGTAAACCCGGTTCGATCGGTTCGCGGTTCAGCCCTAACTGGCGTGGCCGGTTCACCCTCTTACTGCGTTCCTTTTTATTCCGTTTTCGACCATTCCAAGTTCTACAAGTTTGTGTATCATTTTCCTATTTAACTACCTTCTTAAATCAGAGAATAGGAGTCGAGATCAAACCTTTTCAATCCTCGTTCAAAACTGTATTCTCCTGCTCTGTCTCTGGCCACCACAAGTCCTCACAGTCCTTAAAATCCATCCTAAGAACTTCACAAGACCTCCAAAAATAGGTCCCACCATTTATAATCGATCAAACCAGTTTAAACCGAAGTCACCATTCTTAAATTCAAACTTACCCGTTCTCGGTTCTACGACCACCGTCCATGGCAGGCCATCCTTCACCGTTCCTCAGTCACGTCTCACCTTCCTGATCACTCTCTAATCAATTAGAACCATCAATAGTGGCCTAAATTAAAAATCCAGGTTCGATTTTAAGAACATGACTTACTGTCCTTACCTTTTTTCGACCACCACCGTGCACGACGGTGCTTGGTAGCAGCATCACCACCCCTCATCATCTATCCTCTCGTTCTTGTTCACAACTCAGAGGCAAATGGTCGCCGTGGAGAGTAAGAGGATCAAGTGTTCCTCACGGGTCCACTGTTTTGTTTTGCCTCAAGGGTTAGAGCCACCGTCCACGGCCACTCTCGACGGCGGCACCACCTATCATCTCATTATCTGTTCTCTCAATTGCTTTCACCAATTAGCCTCCATTGATGACGAATCCAGGATAAGAGTGTCATGATTTCCCCTGCTCTGTTTTTATATCTTCCTTCCCCAAACCGTGCACAACTTAAAACACTTGGATAAGGCAGTGCCCAAAGCTTCCACAACCATCCAGACCCAGCCAGGTGTCCAAAACCTGGTGGTCACCCCATCCAAAAACATCCAAGCGTCTTGGTATTACTCAGTACACACTCCAAGATAGCAAAATGACCAAAATGCCCCTTGCCACACAAATTACCATTTTACCCCTCGTGTTCCTAGACTCGTAACTAAACCGTCCGACATTCGATGACGGCGTGCCCCCTGTCATTGTACTCAGGGAATCGGGACCTACCTAATGGTCCTTGAACTTCATGAAAAATCCATGTCGTATGAAAAGTCAACAAATTGCCCTTTCTAACTAAATTACCAAATTACCCTTGAACTTTCGAACGTCATAACTTTTCCCTCGAATGTCGGAATCGAACGTGCCACCTGTCTATGACCTCGTGACGTCTCGACCTACGTCACAATTATCGGTCAAAGTCCATTTGAACCCCCGAACAAAAAGTTAACTATTTGCCCAATTCCAGGGGCAAAACCGTCATTTCGCACCGTCCGTCCGAACTCACCCAACTAATCACCGATTAAATTCACTAATTCGTCATTAACCACTAGTATAATAATGCATCTACTATAATCATATTGCACCGCATATCCCAACCCTGACATCCCAGATGTCGGACGTCCTAGAAGTCTAATAAGGTCACGGTCCTAAGGCTACGTGTGCCGCTTGGGGTCTCAATCCCGAGTCATATCCCTGAACCCAGTCCTGGTATGGCATCCCAGATGCCTGACGTCCCTGACTTCTCATACTAGCAATCCTGCTCTTGAGCCACCCTACGGTCTCGTTGCTCTGTATCATGACTCCTCACAGGAAATGCGTCGTGACCACTCCAAGGTACCAATACTAGAGGAGACAGTAATCTATATGGTCAATCTATCCGGTGCAATAACATGAGCATGTGACATCTCGGTACAATTCCACATCTCACATAATCACCGGGCGGTCACATGCCACATACGGTAACATAGATAGGTACATAGTCCATAAATAAGATTCAATACACTCATACACGCAATCATATACTAGTGTAATGAAAACAGTTATACATGCATTCCATTAGAAATCAAAAGACCCACTCACAGTATTGTCCTACTACTTAATCAACATCTAGAAGATGTCCTGTAGCTATATCTCAGTCTCTGACCTGTCCAAACACATTCAAAGGTTACTAAGGATCTCTACAAACCCATACCTAATACCTAGGAGCAGTGTCGGTCCAGAAACGCGTCCCGAACATGTTTCTTGAGGCTATAAACTCCATTTGACCCACAAAGGATATCCGATCGACCCGTAAACCACCACCATTGGATCCGAATCGTCGAAACCGATAAAATGGAAATGGTCCCACCTCAAAAAATGTGCCCACGCGTGGGTCATTCTCACGGTCAACGTTGACAAAGAAGTCAACACTGAAGTTAACAAAAGTCAACACTAACGTCAGGTCAACGATCAAAGTCAACTCTAAAGTCATCTGACAGTGTCAGACTTGACACGCGTCATACTGATAGGTTCCACGTGTCAACTGCGGGTTGGTCCACGTCACTGACATGTCAGTGCTGACTGTGCACTGACTTGTGACATATGCCCTATTCTCATTGGCCTTTTCCTGACAGCTGTCAGATGATTACATCACCCGCTGACATCATCATCGTCATCAACCTATCGGTCAGGTCTGAAAATCGGGTCGTACGGACTCGCGACCCAACTCGATTCCAAAACCCAGATTACTCAACCATTTTCGATCAGGTTTCATCCTATGCACTCGTCTCTACCTAACTAAAAGATCTGTGTGATTGAAACTAGGAAAAAAAAGCTGAAACATACCTGCAGGTCGATCAACAGTGAGTTGTGAACTTTGAACTAGTTTTCCGATCAACTCCAGCCACCGTATATCCTCAAATCAAGACCAGAGTGATCGTCTAGAACCCTAGAACAAGTTGGGGGTCATTAGATCGATCGACGCACATTCTAAGACCAACTTACATTTTTGACCCAAAATGAGTGTTTCGGTTTACCTTCCTGCCGTGTCCACTACCGTGTGCTACATTCGTGATGGCCTCACCATCAGCTTCCTCAAGTCACACACTCTCACTTAGGCACTCAAAGGTCAGAGAAATGATAAAGAAGTGGGGTGGTGAAGTTATGGAGTGTTTGTGTGTGTTAGTCCTTCACGGGTTTAAGAGAAAATGATGATGAAGAATGAATGAAATGGGTAAGTCTGGAACCCTAAACTGATCCAAGTGCATGGGGAAACCCATCAATCGGATGAGTGACACTTGACACTTGCCACTCCCGGGAATTAGTAAATAGTGTTATTTTCGCGATCCTGACCATAACTTCCCCGTCCGGACTCCGCTTCCGCCGTGTCGTCTATCTACGAACTCGTGACGTTCCGATCTACGTGACGATCATGGGTCAAAGCTTGAAATACAGTTCGAGTCAAAATTCAACAAATCCTCCCAACCAGGGGCAAAATTATCATTTTATATTAAAATTTCAACTTTACCAAACCCTAAAAGTCCAGGGTGTTACAAAAGTGCCTGAAACCTATCTTCATTTTGTTTACCACACCTACAAAAAGCCCAAAAGGAATAATATTTTTATAGAATAAGTTAATAGTCATCGGTAGAATATCCAAACTAGTCATCTAACTGAACGATTTCGACTTATTTAAAACTTTCAACTTCCAAAGAAGCATCCAACAAAGCATAGAGATATAAAAGAATCACTCCATATGACTCTCATAGAATCCTACCAATCCCTCCTTACCCACTATCCAAAGCCTGAAGCAATAGTTATAGTGTAACGACCCGTCTCAAATTTCGAGATTAGATTAATGACTAATCAAGGATTAGTGAGGTTAATCGGTGATTAGTTGAGCGAAATCTGATGAACGGTGTATAATGACCATTTTTCCCCTGGTCGTGGGTAAAATGTTGACCTTTGACCCGGGAAGTACGAGGGCTGAGATTCGTGGACCGTTACGTAGATCAAGTCGATACGAATTCATAGACAGGTGGCATACCGAAATCAGACGTCGAACGGGAAAGTTATGGGTCACGAACGTTTGTTTGTACTATGCACGCCTTATGAGGTAAGGATTAGGTGGCATTATCTGATTGATTGACTTTTTAAGTGGGACCCATAGATGAGTGGCAAGTGTCACTCATCCTATTGGTCATTAACCCCATAAAGTAGATCTTAATCATGATTGGTGGATTTATTATTATAATATTAAGTTTTGGATTATTTTATAATATCTTCATCCATTTCCTTTCAATCTCAGCCATCCATCTACCCTACACCCCTCATCCTCACCGTCCACTCATCTGTTCAAACCACCTAAACCTCACCCTCTCCTCCTTCATCGATCTCACTTCACACACTTCACCATTTCTACAAACCGAAAGCCCATTCCTCACACACCCTCAAAATCCTCTTAAACATCACCCTTTGTGTCTGAACGAAAGTTGGAGAGTGAGGGCAGAGAAACAAAATGGTGGCAGTGAAGACGACCATCGTGGACGGCGGCGGTGGCTAGGAAACCAAAACCCGAGCCCTGTTTCGGGGTCCAAACTGGTGGGATGGTTTTTAAGGACATACAAACTTGATGAGTGATAGGAGGAAGTTTCTGATGTCGAGTCGACCGTGACGGTGGCCATGGCGGGGCCACGACGAAGAAATTCTCAGTGCCCTCTTTTTGGTTCGAAAATGGCATGTATGGCTCCAGCTAGTGTTGGACGTCTCTAACAAAGGGAAATGGTTTCTGAGGGTCAAAGGATTCAACTTGGGACCTGAGCAAAGGTTGGGGGTGGCTGGAGAATGGAGAACACGACGGTGGAAAATGGAGGAGTTTTGGCTGATCGAGAAGCTATGTTTTTGTACGTTTTCCATTGATTTGAAAGCATAAATGAATAGGAAATGATTAGAGGAACCTTTAGGAATGAAAATGGGTTGAAAAGGATCGTAATTGAGGGAAAAATAGCAGTGAACCGTGACCGCCGGTTCGGGTTGACCGGACCGGTCTGGACCGGGCTAAACCGACTGGGCTGCCAAGTTTAGGGATGACACTGTTTGGCGTGTGGCTTTCACGCGCAGACCCTTTGAGCGGCGTGTGAGGGCATGTGGGGAGTCTATTGGGGATGACTACAACATTTGAAATACTCTATTCGATATAACGAACATTTTGGGACTGGTTTCGTGTCGATCAGACACCCCCTCGATAATGTTCGGGACATCCGAAGGTTTAGGATCGAGATGAAAAATACTTAAAAATTCGAAAAAAATTACACGACTTCAATGAGAGGTTAATAAAGGTAGTTAGTAATACTCTAGATTGATTTGGACAGGTTTTCGAGTCCCGGTGACGACGATTAGCCTGGTGAGGCTTACAGCACGCAAATCGAGGCGGTAGCGTAGGACGGTCTCCGAGTGGACCTTGATTTCTAAACTGTGATGCATACATATATGTTTTATATGTTTTATGGATATGATTCTATGATTTTGATTTTGGATAATGGTGAATTACATGGTTTCACGCATTTCGAGGCGATTTACGTGCTTGCACGTAAATCGAGGTGTACGATTTTGCATTAATTCGTGGTCGAGACCCATTTGTTTTGGAAATGGTTTTGGAAATGGTTTTAGATTTGAAAAGGTAAACTCGTGGTCAAGACCCATTTGTTTTGGAAACCCACGGACTCGAAGTCCATTTAGTTACGTTTTTGGGCCTGAGGCCCAATTAGTTCTTAAATCGATTTCAGATTTGAAAATATGGAGTCGGGCACGAGTCCCATTTGATTTATGAACTCTCAGACTTGATGTCCATTTGATTTAACAAGGCATCGGGCCAGAGGCCCAGTTGGTTTACGTACCGGTCCCGAGGCCCAATTGGTTTGCGTATCGGGCTTGAGGCCTAGTTGACTTACATATCGGGTACGAGGACCATTTGGTTTATGAAATCGGGCACGAGGCCCAGTTGGTTTATGAATTCAGGCTTAGGGCCCAGTTATGGTTTACGATTGTTATTTCGGGTCGGGGACCCATAAATGGATTTATGGTTCATGACGGTTTATGGGGACTGGACATGAACCCTTGAAAGGTTGTGAGAATGTTTTCAAAAGGTTTTTCATATACCATCATTTATATATGAATTGTCTCCTCCGGGGAGGGTCGTTGGCCTGGGTGGACCCCGGAGTAGTCACTGAGCACTGACTGAGTGGAGTCGCCCTCGTTGGGTTCATTACTCTCAGAAAGGCTATGGTATATAACCCCCAAGGAGGACCATTGATCTACGGACATTGACCTGCGTGGACCCTAGGGAGACTTGGGCTTTGAGACCCCGGGTAGCACGTGCGTAGCTCTAGATATCGTGACAAGATTGGTTATATGATATTGATAAACATGATTTCTTAGTTTTGCGAAATTTTGTTTTATGGATAATAAATGGATTTGGGGTGAGTTCCCACATATATTTACTATGTTATGGTTTTCAGTAAATGGTTTTGGGCAGGGGCCCGTATGATTATGGTTGTTTAAACATATGTGGTTTGATAAATGATTTTCCTATGCATGCATGCTTTTTAGTGAAAGGCATAAAGGTCTTTTATAAAATGTGTTTTATGAACTATTGCTTTTCGTCCACTCATAGTCTTTCTGTTTTCAATGCCCTAGTGGTTGGATACGGTGTGTACTGTAGCAGAGACCGAGACATCACATGCCTCCTCCGAATTCTAGCGTACTCTGGAAACCAGTCGGGCTAAAGGTTCAAATTTTTCCTGGTCTCACACTCCGTGTCAGACGGGATCAGGAGCGTCCCTCGTTAATCCTGGGGGGATTGGGACGGGTCCTGACAAGTGGTATCAGACCAGGTTTACTCTTGGAGTGTCGCGCAAGTCGAGGATGTGATGTCTCAATGGGCTGCAGTTCGTTATCAACCTGATAGTTAGGATGCCAATATGACAGTTAGTTAGAACGTATCATGGATCCTTTTGGTTCGGTACTTGGTGCCTGGGGTTGTCATAGTTTTATCATGGTTGGTAGTGTGGGACCCTATGGAAGGATGAACGTAACGGTACTTTAGAGTTTTGATCGTTGGACTATTAGTTGGGATCGTCTTTCACGATGTTGTAGGATCGGTTATGACGGCTGGTTAGGAGTTGTGACCATTAGATGGTCAGATTTTGTTGAGTTAGGTGGCTTTGCTGCCTGGGGCAGCCGAGTTCGAGGAACTCTAGTTGGACTAACGGTAGGATTGGATTGACGTCCATACGATGTCGGGACCGCGGGGTCGGTCAGATTGTGGATTATACTGCCTTTTGCAGGTGGATTCAAAGGAACCCTAGGTGGTGATCGTGGAACCCTAAGGTAGGATGTACGGTTCAGAAAGGTGAGTTGGCGAGTGGTTTGACTTTGACGATTTTTCGGAGTCGAGACCGTCGGTCGGTCTAGTCATGTCAGATTTTGTGATGGGACTGCACTCTGCAGTCGGGGTTGTACTTATCGGTTAGACCTAGTTGGTTGTCGTACTACTCTAGTTGTGATGGATTGTTGGTGCAGCTAAGGTCATGGACAACCTAGTAGACGACATTGGCTGAGTTGAGTTACGATTGGTTAGAGATTAGTTGGGCAGGTTACCAGGGTTGGTACTTGTCGATGGAATCCCGGAGCGGAGATACGACATAGTTAGTACGGGCATTGATTCCGCTGGATGCGGAGTCTTGATAGCGATGTCTGATGGTTGGGTCTGCACGAGTTGTGGCAGGCACTACTACCGAGAGTGGTTGTAGTTGCGCTTGCTGAGAATCGGGAGAAGTTTGGGGAACGTTTCTTTTCTCGTTTGAGATGTCGGGGTGACTGTACCAAGAGTTATTGGGTATGAAGGAGGTAGAGTTTCTCCAATACGAGCAGAGGTACGGCGTCATCACTCGGTATGAGCGGAGATCCAAGGCTGTCTAATTCGCATAGTGTGTGCTGGTACTAGTGCTGGTATTGGTACCGGTGTTTGTGATGACGATGAGTCACGAGTCGGGATGTGACTCCGTCGAGATGGGCATGTGTTCGGTACCTGAGACCCAGTAGTGGATCTCAGATAAAGTTGGACTAGATAGGATCCAGTCGTAGTTGAGACGTGAGGATCAAGTAGCAATGGACCACATTCTTTTGGATATGCATAAATGATATAAACCGATAAGCAAACTTGGTAGTGAGTTAGGCTGGTAATGGACACGTGAGCGATGTCTGAGTATGTTGGTTCCGACATGGTTGGAACTTCGTAATCAAGAGATGTTGCGATTGAGGTGAAGAAGGGAGTGCATGTGTCCGCATTGGTAATGGGTATTTTGAAGGCATTTGGGGCGACTTCTCAGGTTCTGCCATGGCAGATGATAATTTTTGTCACCAACACGTTGATCGTGTATTGGTTGGTGAACCCGCGTTTGTTTTGGGTCATCAGGAAGAGTTGAGTATTTTGAAGTTAGGTGAATGAGATTTCGCATTTTCTGCTTGGTGGCAGACGATGTTAGGTTACATGGCGTGGTGGGTGCAACGAGTTTTGGTTGCATTCACACAGGATGAATTTTGGTGTCATCGTCTTGGATCATCCTTGATTTTCCTAGGTGGAATGCCAAGGATCAATATGAGGTAATTGGAGAGAGCCCATAGTCTCGGCTTGCCTCGTCGTTGACTGATCTGTTTAGATGTGGTAAATGGTTGAGGAGTGATGTGACTAACGAGGGATTCAAGTGGGTGTAAGACCCTATGATCAGATTTCACGTGGATTTTCAGCTGAGTGAGCATGTATGGATCCTAGGTGGATCGAGAATTTGATGTTGAGGACTTTGGGCATTGTGACGATCGAGGATCGTGATCTTGATGATCAGTTTAGGTGGAGAGTTATTACCCTTACTTGGATATATGAACATGGGAATTTGGGGACGACTTCCTTTCAATGTCAATCCGGTATGAGACGGTGGTTGAGTGAGTCGAGGTGCCTACGATGGGTCTTGGCTTTTTGGCTATGTAAATGATGGGGCTGAATTTTTTTTTCGAGGTTGATCTTGTATGGTGTATTACTTGAGCAAGTAGGTGTCAGACGGGGTAGGATTTGGTCAGCCTTAGATGTGCAAATGATGGTATTGGCTTCCCTATGAAGTTAATCTAATGCACGGTGGTAATCGTTTGAGTTGGTAATCGTGTAAGCAGGTGACCGATAGGTTCGGAGTTGATGCGTCTCGGTAAGTGTGGGTAAGATTGGATGCTAGTTGGCATAAGTGAGTATGCCTTAGTAGGCGTGAGTCGGATTGGAACGTGTTGGATATGTGAATAGGAGTAGGCATTGTTATGTTGGTCGGGTAACCGTGGGACTCGAAATGGATGTTGAGTTGGAGTTTTTGATCTGTCTAATACTAGATTGGACAGATGGACTCCAGAATAGAAACGAGATTGGCTATGACCTAGGTTTTAGTGGACTGGTTAGTGGATCGATGTACGTACCCTGTACGTTGTTCGAGGTACGATACCAGGCAGACTTGTGGTGCCTGGTGATGGTATACATGATATACTAAGGGTACGTTAGTGAGCGTGTTAGTAATCGGCTTAGTTCCGATACCATTGGATTAGTTGAGGACGTGAACTAGACATTGTGTAAGACCCGGTCTTGGAAGCAAGAACGGTGAACAAGACCCGTGAGCTTGAGAAGCAAGAACGGTGAGCAAGACCCGTGAGCTTGGAATGGTAAGATCGGTGAACGATCCCACATCGCTCGGGGAGGGAAAGGTGATGTACCTTATATGTGTGGGCACGTATCTATCTAACACAAGGCCTTTTGGGAGCTTAATGACTTTGGGGGGGATTGAAACCCCAAAGTTAAACGAGTTGAGGCTGGTACAATCCCATGATGGGTGACCTACTGGGAAGTTTCACGTGAGCTCCCGAAAACAAAACCGTGAGGGCTGGGTCCAAAGCGGACAATATTGTGTTAGATGGGCTGGGTCGTGACAAAATGGTATCAGAGCCGGACCCTGACCGGAAGTGTGCTAGCGAGGACGCTGGGCCCCAAGGGGGGTGGATTGTAAGACCCGATCTTGGAAGCAAGAACGGTGAGCAAGACCCGTGAGCTTGAGAAGCAAGAACGGTGAGCAAGACCCGTGAGCTTGGAATGGTAAGATCGGTGAACGATCCCACATCGCTCGGGGAGGGAAAGGTAAAGTACCTTATATGTGTGGGCACGTATCTATCTAACACAAGGCCTTTTGGGAGCTCAATGACTTTGGGGGGGATTGGAACCCCAAAGTTAAACGAGTTGAGGTTGGTGCAATCCCATGATGGGTGACCTACTGGGAAGTTGCACGTGAGCTCCTGAAAACAAAACCGTCAGGGCTGGGTCCAAAGCGGACAATATTGTGTTAGATGGGCTGGGTCGTGACACATTGGATACCGTGCACGGGGTCATGGTATTTTTGATGGATCCAGTTACACAGAGGTCGAATTTTCTTTCCACGAGGTGGTTGTGGAATCGAGATAGGTGGAATTTCGAGGATGAAATTAATTAAGGAGGGAAGGTTATAACGACCCGTCCTGAATTCCAGGATTAGATTAGTGAGGTTAATCGGTGATTAGTTGAGCGAAATCGGACGAACGGTGTAAAATGACCGTTTTGCCCCTGGTCGTGAGTAAAATGTTGACTTTTGAACCGGGAGGTTCAATGGCCGAGGGCCGGGGACCGGGGACCGTTACGTAGATCAAGTCGATACGAATCCATAGTTAGGCAGCATGCCAAAATCTGAAGCCGAACGGGAAATTTATGGGTCACGAAAGTTCATTTGTACTATGCATGCATTACGAGGTAAGGATTAGGTGGCATTATCTGATTGGTTGACTTTTTAAGTGGGACCCATGGCTAAGTGACAAGTGTCACTCATCCTATTGGTCATTAACCCCAAAAAGTAGATCTTAATCATGATTGGTGGCCTTATTATTATAATATTAAGTTTTGGATTATTTTATAATATCTTCACCCACTTCCTTTCTATCTCAGCCATCCATCTTCCCTACAACCCTCATCCTCACAGTCCACTCATTTGTTCAAATCACCTAAACCCCACCCTCTCCTCCTTCATCGATCTCACTTCACACACTTCACCATTTCTACAAACTGAGAAGCCCATCCTCACACGCCCTCTAAATCCTCTCAACCATCACCCTTTGTGTCTGAACGAAAGTTGGAGAGTGAGGGCAGAGAAACAGAATGATGGCAGCGAAGACGACTGTCGTGGATGGCGACGGTGGCTAGGAAACCAAAACCTGAGCCCTGTTTTGGGGTCCAAACTGGTGAGACGGTTTTTAAGGAAAGACAAACTTGATGAGTTATGGGAGGAAGTTTCTGATGTCGAGTCGATTGTGACAGTGGCCATGATGGGGCCACGATGGAGAGGGAGATAAGAATTCTCAGTGCCCTGTTTTTGGTTCAAAATGGTATGTATGGCTCCAGCTAGTGTTGGACGTCTCTAACTAAGGGAAATGGTTTCTAAGGGTCAAAGCAGTCGACTTGGGACCTGAGCTAAGGTTGGGGGTGGCCGGAGAAGGGAGAACACGTCGGTGGAAAATTGAGGAGTTTTGGCCGATGAGAATGTATGTTTTTGTATGTTTTCCATGGATTTGAAAGCATAAATGAATAAGAAATGATTAGAGGAACCTTTAGGAATGAAAATAGGTTGAAAATGATCGAAATTAAGGGGAAAATAATCGTGAACCATGACCTCCAGTTCGGTTGGACCGGACCGGTCTGAACTGGCCGGACTGCCAAGGTTAGGGATGATACTGTTTGGCGCGTGGCTTTCACTCGCAGCCCTTTGGGAGGCGCATGAGGGTGCATGGGGAGTCTGTTGGGGATGACTTCAACATGTGAAATACTCTATTCAATGTAACGAACATTTTGGGACTGGTTTCGGGTCGATCAGACACTGTCTAGATAATGTTCGGGACATCAGATGGTTTAAGATCGAGATTAAAAATACTTAAAAATTTGGGAAAATTATGGGACTTCAATGAGAGGTTAATAAGGTAGTTAGTAACCCTATCGATTGATTTGGATAGGTTTGGGAGTCCCGGTGACAACGATTAGCCTGGTGAGGCTTACAGCACGCAAATTGAGGCGGCAGCATAGGACGGTTTGTGAGTGGACCTTGATTTCGAAACTATGATGCATGCATAAATGTTTTATATGTTTTATGGATATGATTCTATGATGTTGATTTTGGATATTGGTGAATTACATGGTTTCACGCATTTCGAGGCGATTTACGTGCTAGCACGTAATTCGAAATTTACAGTTTGCACTGATTTTCTGTGCTTATGGTTTTGGAAATGGTTTAATAAAATGGTTTTAGATTTGAAAAGTTAAACTCGGGTTCAATACCCATTTGTTTTGGAAACCCTCGGACTCGAAGTCCATTTAGTTATGTTTTCGGGCTAGAGGCCCAATTGGTTCTTAAATAGATTTCGGATTTGGAAATATGGAATCGAGCACGATACCCTTTTGATTTACGAACTCTCAGTCTTGATGTCCATTTGATTTAACAAGGCATCGGGCCGGAGGCCCAGTTGGTTTACGTACCGGGTAGGAGGCCCATTTGGTTTACAAAATCGGGCACGAGGCCCAGTTAGTTTGTGAATTTGGGCATAGGGCCCAGTTATGGTTTATGATTGTGATTTCGAGTCGGGGACCCATAAATGGATTTATAGTTCATGACCGTTTATAGGAACCGATATGAACCTTTGAAAGGTTTTTATGGTTCATGACGATATGGGGACCGAGCATGAACCCTTGAAAGGTTTTGAGAATGTTTTCAAAAGGTTTTTCATATACCATCCTTTATATATGGATTGTCTCCTCCGGGGAGGGTCGTTGGCCTGAGTGGACTTCAAAATAGTCACGGAGCACTAACTGAGTGGAGCCGCCCCCGTTGGGTTCCTTGCTCTCAGAAAGGCTATGGAATATAAATGGATTTGGGCTTTGAGACCCCGGGTAACACGCGCGTAGCTCTAGATACCGTGACAAGATTGGTTATATGATATTGATAAACATGCTTTCTTAGTTTTGCGAAATTGTGTTTTATGGATAATAAATGGATTTGGGCTGAGTTCCCACATATGTTTACTATGTTATGGTTTTCTGTAAATGGTTTTGGGCAGGGGCCCGTATGATTATGGTTGTTTAAACATATGTGGTTTGATAAATGGTTTTCCTATGCATGCATGCTTTTTAGTGAAGGGCATAAAAGTCTTTTATAAAATGTGTTTTATGAACTATTGCTAATCTTCCACTCACAGTCTTTCTGTTTTCAATGTCTTTCAGGTTGGATACCGTGTGCACTGTAGTAAAGACCGAGACTTCACATGCCTCCTTCGGATCCTGGCGTACTCTAGAAGCGGTCGGGCTAAAAGTTCAAATTTTCCATGTCAGACGGGATCAGGAGCGTCCCTCGTTAATCCTGGGGGGATTGGGACGAGTCCTGACATATAGACCACTGTATCGCCCTCTCTCTCTTGTACCCCAGCTAGAGCATAATGAAGCCCTACCCACTCCATTTTGTGCTGCCAAGGTAGATTTAGCCAGCATATTAGCTTCCAAAACCGGCAAAAAATGCACCACTTTATTTCTCCAGCTCCACATCTGTTCACAGATGAAAAAAAATTGTACATTCTAACTCTAACACTGAGAGTTTATAGAATGCAAACTCAAAAAGATCTCAAAACTAACCTATTGTAAGGACCATAAAGGGGGAGGTTGGAAGCCTGCCACACCTGCTGACTCATCTTACAACACCAAAGTGCATGAAAACTATCTTCATTTTTTATATCACACCTACAAAAATACCCGAAAGGGATACTATTTTTCTAGAATAAGTTAATAGTAGTCGGTAGAATATCCAAACTCGACATCTAAAGAACGATTTTCGACTTATTTGGAACTTTCAACTTCCAAAGATGTTTCCAACATCGCTTAGTGCTATTGAAGCACCACTCCATAAGAGTCCCGTAGAATCCTACCAATCCCTCCTTGCCCACTATCCAAAGCCCGAAGCAATAGTTATAGACCACTATATCGCCTTCTCTCCCTTGTACCCCCAGCTTGAGCATAATGAAGCCCTGCCCACTTCATTTGTGCTGCCAATGCAGATTTAGCCACCATATTAGCCTCCAAAATTGGGAAATGATGCACCACTTTATTTCTCCAGCTCCACACCTGTCCACAAATGAAAACAAATTGTACATTTTAACTCTGACACTGTGAGTTTAGAGAATGCAAACTCAAAAAATCCCAAAATTATGCCATTGTATGAAAACTAGAAAGGGGGAGGTTGGAAGCCTGCCACACCTGCTGACTCATCTTACAATACCAAAGTTGCCAGGACCCGTCCCAAAATCCCCCCGGGATTAGCACGGGACGTGTCTACTTCCGTCTGACACGAAGTGTCAGACAAGGGATAGTTCCAACTTTAGCCCGTTCGGGGCTTGCACTCCGTGTCAGACAAAGGATAGTTCCAACTTTAGCCCGTTCGGGGCTTCCAGAGTGCACCAGGATCGGAGGAGGAGTGTGATATCTCGGTCTCCACTGCAGTCTGCATCCGCAATCAACCTAAAGGGCATTAAAATCATTGAAAGCTGTGAGTGGACGAAACAACAGTTTATAAAATTTATTTCATAAAAAGACAATTATGCCCTTCATTAAAAAGTATGCACGCATTTGAAAACCATTTAATCAAAGCATTAGGGCCTTGGCCCAAAATCGTAAACCAAAGCACATGGGAACTCAGCCCAAAATCAATATACATGGGAACTCAGCCCAAAACCACTCATGTGGGTCTCAGCCCAAAATTTCATTTCAAGTGGGACTCATCCCAAAACCAATCCTCGGCATCCCTGATGCCTGACATCTTAGATGTCACAATCACACCATTGTCACGGTTCCAAGCTACGCGTGCTACCCGAGATCTCAAATCCCAAGTCTCCCCAGGATCCACCCAGGTCAATGACTCGCAGATCAATGACCCTCCCTGGGAGGGAGGTTTTAACCTCTAGCAATCCTACTCCTGAGTCACTATATGGACTGGTCGCTCTGTGCAATGACCCCTCGCAGGCAATGCCCTGTGACTACTCTAGGATACTACGAGATGTCTAGAGGAGACAACCCGCCACTACAAGATACTACGAGACGTATGGAAGGTAACCGTTCATGAGGATGGTATACGAAAAACCGTTTCATAATTCATTTCAAAACCATTCAAAGGGCTACGCCCGAGTTTTCCATAAACCATCGTAAATCCATATATGGGTCCCCGGCCCAAAATCATGTTTATGAAACACGATTAGGCCTCATGTCCGATTCGTAAACCAACGGGGCCCCTGACCTGATTGTATAACTCAAATGGGCCTTCCGCCCGACTTCTCATTAAATCAACTAGACTTCAAGTCCGATGGTTTCCAAGTTTAATGAGTCATATGCCCAAAAGATATTTCCAAAACCCCTTTCAATTGGGACTCATGCCCGAATCTCGATTTCACAAACTTCCGTAAATCAGTTCCTCGGTTTCACACCTCTCAAAAAAGCCCCATAATTTTCCTGAATTTTTAACTATTTTTAAACTTGATCCTAAACCTTTGGATATCCCGAACTATATCAAAACGATGTCCGATCGACTCGAAACCAGTCCCAAAATGTTTGTTACATTGAATAGATGAAAACACATGTTGAACACTTAACCAAAAGGTGACCCACTCGCCCTCACGCGCAGCCCAAAGGGCCTGCGCATGGGAGCCACGCGCCAAACACAGTGTCATCGTCTTCCTTCAGCAGACCGGGTTAGATCGGTTCGCCTGTAATCCAGTCTGGCTAGACCGGCGTGACTGGTCCAGGGCCATTCCTTCCCATTTTTTCATCCTTTTTCTTCCTTCTTTCCACCAATCCTCTCTAATCTATCATATGGATTGTTTTATGCAATCAAAACAATGAAAAAAAATCCTAAACCTATTGGTTCAGTTAAACCATTTAAACCCAAAATTCCATTACATGTTCAGGGCACATCCAGGGGCCAAAACTCTATCCTAAGGGTTCCATTAAGCTCCTAGGATCCTTAGAAAGAGGTTTATGAGTTTAGTTTGAGCTTACCTTGCCGGAAATGAAATTTGGTGGGTAGCCACCGAAAATCCCTCACGGGCGTCGTCTAGCCTGCTCAGCCGTCCTCAGCCACCATTTCTGATTCCACACGACTCGTACAACCCCTCACAACAGCACCCAATCATTAGAACCACCCTTAAACGTCCAAAATTGAAATTTCAAAATTCAAATCCAAAGGGTTGACGGATTTACCTAGGTTCTGGTTTTCCCACTGCCGTTCACGGCGATCCTGCTGTCCTTGGCCTCCACTTAGTCTCTCACTCAACCTCACAGGGCCATCCATCGATCCAAAAAGGGAGAAGGGGGTTTGGGTTTGGTTTTGGGTTCTTCAAGTTGGATGATCAATCAAATAAGAAAGGGAATGAGGAGCAGATGCATGCATCTGTTTAAGGTAAGCAATGGATGGGTGACACTTGTCACTCATCCATTGTGCCTGTTTCAAAATATCTGGGCCTACTTCCAGAAAATGTCCACCCATCTCGTGAAACGTGCAATAATTCCTCGAACTTTCCGTGACCCGTAATTTTCCCGTCAAACGTCTGATTTCGACGTGTCGCCTGTCTACGGATTCGTATCGACACGATCTACGTAACGGTCCTCGACCCTCGTGCCTCGAACCTCTCAGGTCAAAAGTTAACTTTTTGCTCTCGTTTAGGGGTAAAATCGTAATTTCACCCTGAACGTCCGATAATCCTCGACTAAATAGGGATTAGTCAAATTAATTCATCATTAATTCTTAATTAATCCTTAAAATTAGGGACAGATCGTTACAAAAGTGCATGAAAACTATCTTCATTTTGTTTACCACACCTACAATAAAGCTCAAAAAGAATAATTTTTTTTTGGAATAAGTGAATAGCCGTGGGTAGAATATGCAAACTAGCCTTCCAAAGATGCTTCCAATAACGCTCAGTGATACAGATACTTGATATAGATATGGCCTTATGTTAATATTTACAACGCTGTAAATCACTGGAAGATGTTGAAATTAATACACGAAGCAACAACTAATTAAGAAGCACTCTCACTTTATATAATATACTGATATAAGAAGTCAGAAGATGTTATAATATACATATATATATATATATACATAAGGACGATAATAAACGACGTATAGTACTGGTAACAAACCCCAAACCCATGCTGGGCTTCATTCATTTATACGTATTACCTTTTGAAGTCGGGATATGAAATATTATATATTATATAAACTCAAATTTTCCTCTAATTTGTTTAAATGAAATGTATTTTTTTTTCTCCCAAACATTTATTCTAACATTTTTGTTTTGTTTTTTCCCGAACACCCCTCAAGTTTGGACCTCATACAAACTTCCACTCAGATTCCAAAAATATTACATATATAACTACAAAATATGAATTTTTTTATTAAATATAATAAAATTTATGTAAATACTAAAATGCTCTTATGATTGTTTAAGTACGTTATCATTCTAATTATGAAAATATTACTATAAAAGGCTAATTCTGTCATTTTTTAAATTAATATTAATTTTTAATTGATAATCATTTACCCATTGATTTTATATATAAAGTTTTTGAAATCTAGGTGGATATTTATATAAGTGCTAAAACATAAATGGGTATTCATGAAAACACAAAAAACTTCATTCTACTGTTCGAACTACTAAGTAACATCATACTGTTTCTTTAAAGTTTAAACAGTTGCTTGAAATGAAGGTCACAAAAATTTGTCTTTATGTTTATTTAGTACTGTGAGTGTGAGGGCACGAACTCCGTCACAAAGTGCATATTTTTTGCGACAGACAGTGACAACTAAAGGCTTTGTCTAGCATTGGTCGTCGGAAAAGCTTTTGGAGGCCACAACATAGTCGCCACAGCAACCTCTTGGAAAAGTTACGACAAATCACTTCTTGCGAAACCCTTTCGTGACGGCAAAATATCATTTGTTGCATACAGATATATCCTCCTTGTAGTGAGTAAGAAGAGCATTGTAAGAAATAGCAGAAGTCCTTAGTCCAGTCAAAAGTTTTTTGTTTTTTTTTATCACTTTGAGCTACGTGCATTTTTATTTTAATCAATTCTTTATGTTGGATCCGATAAATAATTTCTTTTAATTGATGCATTTAATTATAACTATAACCTTCAAAAACAAAGAGAAAAATGTGGCATGAAACATGGGATATGTGGTAGGTTAACCATCCGAATGTGAAATTATTAACCTTTATATTTTATTTTTATTATTATTCTTAAATTTTTGTTTCCTGATTTTATTTTTTATTATATGTCCATTCATCACAGTGAATGAGATATGTATTCTGAATTTCGGATACCTACAATAAATTATCTGTTTAATTTTATTCATTTTTGAAATAAATAACTTCGTCTATTTTATAAGGAATTTGGATTTGAATATGAATTCAATAAAAAAGGCTAATTTCCCCCACACACACACAAAAAAAAAAAGAAAAAGGAAACTATAAAATACTAAATTGAATGGGTATAAAATAACTAAATGGAAAAAGTCATTTCAAATGCATTTGGTTTCTTCACCTTTCAACTTATACAAATGAGTTATTTATGCTAATACCCCTTACGACTTTTTATGATTTCACAAAACCCCTTTAGATTTTGTAAATTACACGAATACCCGTTCAGGTTCTAAATTAGTTTCACATAGATCCTAATTTGTCCTTTAATATATATAATTTAGGTAAATGACAAACTTAATCTTATAGTTAATTATGCCCCCAGGGTTTTCAAACCTAATGAGATATTTATGTAATTATCAAAATTTAAAAAGATATTTGTGTAAATACAAAAAAATCTTAGAGATATATGTGTAAATATTCTTAATTTAATAGCCCAATTTTTTTTTTTTGGTAAAAGTTCTAGTTGGATTGGTCATCCCTGGAGAGTGGAGACACACTAGTAACCTTGAAGTTTTTCAGGAAAAAAAAAAAATTCTTGAAGTTTACGGTGTCACGGCCGTTAGTTTGGGGACGGCGTTAAAAAGCACGTGAGCTGAGTGGGCCCATGTAAGTTTTTGGCTCTTTGTTAGCGAGGGGATTTTACGACTTTAACCTTATTAGTATAGAATAAGTGGCCTTGTTCTTCCTTTACAGACTGTAGTTACTCATCTTCACCAACGACCAATCTCCACCTGCCAAACCGCCATTTTTAACGGAATTTTCCTCTTAAGCCTCAACCCTAAAACAAAATTAAAAACCCTACGCACGCGTTTACAAAATCTCTGTCTCTCTCTTTTCTATGTCCGTGTCCCTCCGTCTTAATTTCCTCTAAAATCTCAATCCAGGGTTTCGAGAGCTCCCCCATCTCTCTCGCTCTCCCTCTACACACACTCAAAGTCCACTCTCGTCTTAAGCCTTGGTCAAATGAATGATTAGGGTTTCTCCGGGTCCAATGAACACTCTCACTCTCTCCCTCTACTTCTTCTCCCTTCTAATCTTCTCCGCCTCCTCCGCCTCCGTGTCGGAGCTCCGATCCCTCTACGAGTTCAAGAAAGGGATCCAGACCGACCCGCTCCGCAAAATTCTGGACTCATGGACCCTCAACCCTCTCAGCAGCGCTAGCTCCTGCCCTCCATGGACCGGCGTTTTCTGCGACACCATGGGCAATGTCGTTGCCGTAGCTCTTGACGGCCTCGGCCTCGGCGGCGAACTCAAGTTCAACACTCTCACTGGACTCACCGCATTGCAAAACCTCAGCCTTTCCAACAATAACTTCACGGGTCGGGTCCCACCGATTCTGGGCACAATGTCCTCTCTCCGGCACTTGGATCTATCCAGGAACAGCTTCTATGGCCCGATCCCGGCTCGTTTGTACGACTTGTGGGGCTTGAATTATCTCAACTTGTCTGCTAACCAATTCAAAGGTGGATTTCCGGGTCGGTTATCCAATCTGAATCAGCTCAAAGTGTTTGATTTGCATTCTAATCAGCTGTGGGGCGATATTGCTGAAGTTTTCTCACAATTGCACAATGTGGAGTACGTTGACTTGAGCAGAAATGAGTTTTTTGGAGGGATTTCATTGGCCTCCGAAAACCTTTCAAGCTTATCCAACACTGTGCGTCACTTGAACTTGAGTTATAATAAGCTAGCTGGTGGGTTTTTTAACGCTGAGTCAATTGGGTTGTTTAGGAACTTGCAAGTTTTGGATTTAGGTGGTAATCAGATCACAGGGGTGCTCCCTTCATTTGGGTCGTTGCCAGATTTCCGAGTTTTGAGGCTTCAGGGAAATCAATTGTTTGGGGAAATACCGGAGGAGTTGTTCCAGAGTTCTATGATAATTGAAGAATTGGATCTTAGTGGCAATGCTTTTACAGGTATAGACTTTTTCGTCTATGAACTTTTAATCTTCGAAGCCTAAATAATTTTTGCACGTTTTTTTCACTATGATATGCATTAAAGATAGTAGAGATCGGAAATATACCTTGTGAAGATCCCAAATCCACCCCACGTTTTTCTAGCCACTGCCTGTTGGTCTTAATTATACTATTTTAGTAACTAAAAGTCTTGTCTGAAGAATCACGGTTGTTTGATTTTTTAGAAAACAACCTGGGTGATAATAATAAAATTATTCATGTACCATATCTCGATCCTGTATTTTTTGACCATTTATTGCTCTCATTATTTGTTATGTCTCCGAAGAAATCAGACCTCTTCGGACAATGCATGCAATTTGGTCTGAACGAAGATTCATTTATCTTTGCTAGTTGGAATTTAACATTGCACTCTGGTATTATCTCTATTTGTACACAGGTTCTATTCTTGGCATTAACTCTACAACTTTGCAAGTCTTGAATCTTTCGTCAAATGGTTTGTCAGGCACATTGCAGAATGTAGATCTGAGGAGTTGTGTAGTGGTGGACCTCAGTGGAAATAAGATCTCAGGTGACATATCAATTATGCAGAATTTGGGGTCTGCTTTAGAGGTTCTCGATTTGAGTTCAAACAATTTTTCTGGAAGCTTTCCAAACTTGACTTCTCAGTTTGAGAGATTAAGCACACTTAGTCTAAGAGATAATTTGTTAGTTGGTCCTTTGCCATCAATATTTGAGACCTGTCCTAGACTCTCTACAGTTGACTTGAGTCGGAACGATTTCAGTGGGTCCATTCCTGGCAGTTTTCTCTCTTCAGTGACCTTAAAGAGATTGAATCTTTCTGGAAATCATTTAACTGGATCAATTCCTTTTGAAGGTTCACATGTGAGTGAATTGTTATCTCTCCCTCCAAATTTTCCAATTGAGCATCTTGATCTCTCCAATAATTCTTTATCAGGTGGCTTGACTCGAGACATTGGTAACATGGTGGAACTCAAATTGCTAAACCTGGCAAAGAATGACTTTTCAGGAGATCTGCCCAGTGAGTTGAGCAAACTTAATAATTTGGAGTACCTTGATTTATCAGATAATCAATTCAAGGGTGAAATACCTGAGAAGCTTCCGTCCAGCCTAAGTGCGTTTAATGTTTCCTATAATGATCTATCAGGTCCTATTCCAAAAAATTTAGAACGCTTCCCTATGAGTTCATTTCATCCTGGAAATAACTTGCTAAATGTACCAAATAGTTTGCCAACAACTTCAGTTCCAGGTCAAATTCCAGATCGAGGAAAAAATCATAGTTCAAAAGGTCATATTAGAATAGCAATCATTGTTGCCTCGGTTGGAGTTGCTTTGATGATTGTCTTTGTTTTATTGGCTTATCACCAAACACAGAGTAAAGAATTTCATGGAAGAAGTGGGTTTGTTGGCCAAGATACAGAGAGAGATGTCAAGGTAGGAAGATTTGGACGGCCCTCACTTTTCAATTTCCATACAAATGTGCAGCCTCCACCAGCTTCATTAAGCTTGTCCAATGATCACTTGCTAACTTTGCAATCAAGGTCATTATCAGGGCAGGCAGAGTTTGTAACTGAAATTGATCAGCATACTTTTCCTGGAACAACAGCAACTAGTTCTGCACCTACAAATCTTCTAGATGATTATCCTACAACATCTGGAAGGAAGTCTTCTCCAGGTTCTCCGCTATCTTCATCACCTCGTTTTAAGGAGGCACTTGAACAACCTGTGATATTGGATGTCTATTCACCAGACCGATTGGCTGGAGATTTGTTCTTCCTGGATTCTACCTTGCAATTTACTGCTGAGGAATTATCTCGAGCTCCTGCAGAGGTTCTAGGAAGAAGCAGCCATGGAACTCTGTACAAAGCTACTCTAGATAGTGGGCATATGTTGACTGTGAAATGGTTACGGGTGGGACTGGTCAAACACAAGAAAGATTTTGCCAAGGAAGTTAAAAGGATTGGCTCCGTAAGGCACAAAAACATTGTTCCATTACGAGCATATTATTGGGGGCCGAGGGAACAAGAGAGGCTTCTTCTAGCGGACTATGTCCAGGGAGATAGCTTGGCACTGCATCTGTATGGTAAGAATTTCCTAAACCTTCTTGCTCCCTAGTAAAATAAAACTAGGTACTCTCGTTATTCTTTCTTTTGGATGGTTTGGCCTCTATAGATCCCTGTTTGCAATAAAACTTAGTATTATTAACCAAATTAATCTCGATTTTTTGCTTTAATGAAAGTAAAATTAGATTGCAGAGGCTTTAAGTCAATATGGTTTGTCTTTAATGTTTCACTCAAAATTTATAATAAACCCATAATAAAACTAACTGCTCTTCAACCCATTATTTTGTATGTTTTGCTGTTGAACATTTAAGCTGGATATGTTGTCATCTTTGAATTCTTAGCTGTGAGCAAGATGCTCTGTCACTTACTTGTGAGAGTGATTCTACCTTTTTTTTTAAGTGAACATGGTCAAGTGAGAATGTCTTGGTTGCTGCTCTTTGATTCATTATAGTTGTCTCTATCAACCATCACCAGTTTCCATATGGTTTTTAAGACTTACTTCTCAAATTTAAAGGTAATATGGCATATATAGACATTTATAGAGTCAAGGAGATTGAAAAACGTATTGGCAATTGTCTCGAGGGGATAGGTTTCTATAATTGCCAGGCCGTTTAGAACTGTGGTGGCAGGACAGTGCTTTTTATTTTATTTTTTTACTATCCCCATTAAACACATTTTGATCATTTAACCATGGAAAGTTGAACTTGGTACCTAAATTCAGTAATTGGCTAATAAGTAAGATCTTCCCCATGGGGCCATCCTCTTTGGATTGTTTTCGCTAGGAGTGACCGAGTTAAAGGTAATTTTGAGGATAAGATGATTGTTGCATAGAGACCACACCAAATACTTTAGGAAGGTTTGAATTTATCTTTTGAAGATCCTAACTCGAGTTATATCAGAGAGATTTAGACTGCGTCACATGCATATTTAAAAAATTAGGCTTTTAGTGCTTGAAACATTCACATCACTGAATTATCAGATTAATTGCAAGAGTTAATAAAGTAGAAAGGATTAACATTCCCAATCACTTGTATGGTTCATACTTTCTGAAATTTGTTCTAATCTTTCAATATTAGAAGTTCCATGGGCGTTATCACATCATTATTAGGTTATTTGTTCTAATACGTTGTTCATACTTTCTGAAATTTGCTTATCACACCATTATTAGGTTATTTGTTCTGTAACTTTTTGGAAATGGGATGGTGTGAAATATTGGAAAAGATAAACTTATGTAAATTTTGTGCATATAATAGACATGCATATAAAACGATCCAGATTGATTGTTTTCTATGTTTTGAATTCTCCGACTGCATTTAATGTTGGAAAGCAGAATCATTATGTTTTGTGATGTGCTAGTATTCGGGGTTTATAGATGTTATGGTCGTTCAATCTGGGTCTAATTGTACTCAAATTCTATTGAGTTGCAATGTTTTTTATTTTTCCTGTGAGTTTCCAAGTATTCATCCTTATGTATGTCATGCAGAAAGCACACCTCGGAGGTACTCCCCATTATCATTCAGGCAGAGGCTAAAGGTTTCTGTGGAGGTTGCTAGGTGCTTGCTTTACCTACATGATAGAGGCCTGCCCCATGGGAACCTAAAGCCAACGAATGTATTCCTGGCAGGTCCTGAATATCATGCCCGCCTTACTGATTATAGCCTTCACCGTCTAATGACACAAGCTGGCATTGCGGAGCAGATTTTAACTATGGGAGCTCTTGGATACCGGGCTCCAGAGCTGGCCACTGCAGCCAAACAAGTCCCTTCTTTCAAAGCCGATGTTTATGCATTTGGGGTGATTTTGATGGAATTGTTAACCAGAAGAAGTGCGGGTGATATTATATCGGGACAGTCGGGGGCTGTCGACCTCACGGACTGGGTTCGGCTATGTGATGGGGAAGGAAGAGGGATGGATTGCATTGACAGAGACATTGCTGGTGGGGAAGAACCTTCGAAAGCAATGGATGATTTGCTTGCGGTATCGCTCAGGTGTATTCTCCCTGTAAATGAGAGGCCCAACATCAGACAAGTCTTTGAGGATGTCAATTCTATAGCCATTTGAAATTTTTGTACATGCGTCTTGGAATTAGGTTTTTTTTGTTCCTTGACCCAATTTTTTCTAATTTTTTTCCCTTTCTTTCACCCCTTATTATTTTTTCTTCCTCAATTGGTTTTCTAGCCTTTTGATTTTGGGGCTATTTATCACATTTTTTCCTTTGGAAATTTTTCATGTAAAGGGATAACCCATCCATTGATTACCTGACTGCTTATTTGAGTTTGATATTAAATTGAAAAGAATTGCCATTTTTGTGTTCCCTTTAGTGCCCGGAAGAGTCTAACTAATTTCCATCTTATCATTTTCTCCTGCTCTAGAAAATTACTTACGTCCTCTTTTTGTTTGCCTACATTTTATCCTTTCAAACGTAGAGGGCAAGTTGCATGTCTTTATAATAAATATAAGTACATTAGTTCTCCAAATTCTACCCCACGAAATTTGGTTACAAATGCCTCTAATAACTATTTGTGGTGCATATCTTAATACTATAACTCAAATTCCTTGGTGCTTTTAAATGCCCTCATCCAAGCATAAGCATAACCTTAGGAGGATTTGTTTGGATGAGGAACTTCGTGGTACCCAAGAATTAAGATTACATTACTAACAAATGCACCATAAAGTCTAAACTATTAAATGAAGGGATTACATCTAGTGCGTTGCATCTAACCCTACGTCGAATGATTTTTTGATATATTTCTACCTAATTTGGCCTACGTCCCTTGGTATGTGAAGCACAAGTATAATTTTTACATTTAGCTTGAGCAAGGAGATGCCTCATCATAAGTTTGAGGTATGGCGCAGCATGTTCAGCATCATAGATTCTTGTTCTTGAGAAGGGATCTCCCTGACTTGAAGGCGCTTTATTGAAGTTTTAGCATTTTCTGCTTCCAGCTTTTGACTCTGTTCTTCTGCTGCATCCTCACATGTTCTTTCTTATTGTTTGTATCTTTCAAAGAAGAAGAAAATGTGACCCTGGAAATCTCGTGCTCCTGAAAAACAGAAAAGAAAATAACGTACTTGAAGTATTAATTTCTTTTTTATGATTTTTTTTTTTCATTTATTAGTTCTCTGTTTGCATACCGGGATCTTGTGAACATTGGGTTACATGAACTATTACTACGGGTTTTGGGTAGTATGAACTGTTCCAAAAAATTGATCTTTCCATGTTTAAGATCAAGCATACTTGGTGATGCTCTTGGGCTGGATCTTCTCTATCGAAACCTTTCACTTTCTGCTCTACACCTTTTTGAAGTTAGTTATACATAGTAGATTAGCAAACTTATATTTCATGCTTACTGGCTTGATATATCTCTACCTCAGCCAGGAACACGCAGGGAACAACTGCGTCTTGTCCAAGGTTACATTTGAGAAGTTTAGTAGCTGAATTTCCCTATTGAAACATTTAAGAAGGGTGTGGAACCCAAAATCACTGGAAAAATGTGAAGTTGCCACGTGGCCCATAATTCCTGAAATGACCAAACTACCCCTGGTAATAATACTTAAAGTTCAAGCATCGAACGTGGCCCAAGCCCACAACGCTTACATAGCCCAAACATTGGGCCCAAATGGGAATGACACGTGGAAGCCTTTCCACCATTGATCTATGTAACACGTGTTAGCACACAAATTGAGCAGCATTTGTCCCACATCGAAACTATGGAAATTGAACATCTCACTCACCCCTATATAAGGAGAACACATTTCTCAATAAAGGTAATTCTGTTCAACGTTACTTAAACTCTTGAGATTTCTCTTTCGAAACTGACTTAAGCATTAAAGCGTTTTTGGCCGAACAACTCCCCGGGTCTCGATCATTGAACGAACGATAGCTTACTGTTTGCTTGTTTTCAGGGATCTTTGAGTTTTTTGAGTTTAAAAGACGAATTCTGCTTCAACAATTGGTGCTTTCATTGAGAGCTTGAAGATATTCAAGAACCTCTCACGATTGTTCATCGTTCATCTTACTTCGTTCATCGTTCATAACGTTGTTCGAAGATCTTGAACATGTTCATCGTTCGACAACAACTTTTCATTCAAGCTTCTCTGATCGAGCATGGTTAGGGTTCGACGATCCGTTCGTTCGCATGGAAGGATGCCAACTTCAGCTTCAGAGCGTTCCCTTCTCCAATAACCCAGGTGCCTGCGCTAGGGGGAGGAACTTCAACCTTGCAGCAAATAAGTGAGCGGATGGTGGGAGGAGAATCAAGGCAGAGTCAGCCCACTGCAAGCATGGATCAACGGAATTTCCTGGTTGAGCGCCACGACATCTTAGGGAGGAGTCACCACCAACTTCTTCAGGAAAACTTGGCACAACAAGTAGAAAGGTTGAGCAACCAAATTCAACTTTAGTCGGAGCTCTTGCAGCTACTCCTGGCAGAAGGAACAACCCAAGAACCAGAAAGACATTCCACCTCGCGTGGAAGACAAGAGGATGTTCCAAGGCGAGCGGGGAAGAAAACGGTCCGATGCCGAACAATGTTTCGGGACACATTGCTAGATGACTCCGGTGAGGAAAGTTGACAGGACCCACCCCGATTATTGCCTCGATAATCGGGAAGCATCCTGCTCCCGTCTGACAATCGAACACAAAAGATCAGAATAACCAAATAAAATTACACCACACCCATTGTCAGATCAGGGAGATTGAACAGTACAACCGACTGGACATCAAGTCCATAGTTTCACAGAGCATAAATTACAAAACAAGATAAAGATCAAATCCTACTCTGTGAACTAAACTACACCGCAACGGAAAGCTTTATGCCTCTGCCTCAGCGTTAGCCCCCAAACTTGTACCACGACCTGGAGGGTATTAAAAACAGCAAAGTGTGAGTGGACTAAAACAAAAGTTTCCAAAAAACAGTTTAATGAAATCGGGGTTCACCCTCCAGTTTTACAACACGCATGCATAACTAGATATTCGAAAACAGCATAACTAAACATTCGAAATCCCTTTTACGAATCATATGGAAACCGTTACAATAACAGCCATAAAATCATGTAAAATAATATAATATTCCCAAAATCCAGAAATCGTCACATCGAAACATCAATCATACAAAATCATGTAAAACTGAATCAACAATCACATTCAAGCCGTTGGATCTATCCGAGTCTTTAAACTCATATATCAGGCCTTCCCGGGATATCAACGAGTCTTTAAACTAAAAACATAATCAATAGGCCTCGAGGGTATCACAATAACTAAGTCTTTAAACTCAATCTGGGTCTTTAAACCCAATTCGGGCCCGCCCCCGTCATCACTTAACCGGGTCTTTAAACCCAAAACCAGATCCAACAATCATACGGGTCTTTAAACCCAAAATCATGTGTAAAATCGTAACAATCCATGATCCATTTTCCAAAACCATTCCGAAATCACTTTTCGTCATAATAGGACTTATGTCCGAAATCCACATGCAAATTCCAAAACTTACTTCACCAACATAATCAAATCATCATTAAAACGTGACATGCATACTCATATCAAATCACTTCATCAAACCATCATCATTGCACAGGAGAAAAATGAAATCTTGAAATACGTAAAACATGATAATCTCCTCGAAAAACGTGCAATCACGTAAAATCGAAATATCATAATCATCACCATAAAATCATATATGAAAACATAAGACAAGTGAATAAAAACAGTTATGCATGCTCGATTAGAATCAAAAGTCCACTCACGGTTTTCGGACGCGTCAATCGCGCCCCGTGCGCTCCTCGGTAGCCTCGGGAATGTTTGGGCCTGTCAAAAGTACAATAAGGGTTACAAACATCCCCAAAAAGCTTGCATTAATTTTCCTAATTTTTTCGGGATTTTTCGACGTAATTAACTTAAAGCCCTAAACCTTCAAATCCTCAGAACTAACCCGAAACGACGTCCGCTCGACTCGAAATTTAATTCAAAAATGTTCTATAAACTGAAACGATGAAATCTCAAGTTGACCGTAACCGGAAATAAGGTCACATGCGCCGTCACACGCCGCCCAAAGTGGCTGCGCGTGAAAGCCACGCGCCTGCTACAGTGTCACCATCTTCACCCGACTGGCCTGCAAATGGGTTGTTCGACCCGCGACACAACCCGGCCAAATCTCCATCAATTCTCACTCTAAACTTTCCCTTTTTCCACCTAACTCATTCCTTAACGTTTGAATTTAAGTTCTCATTCCTTAGTTACCTTCTATTTGCCCTAAAACTCTCATTCGACCCGTGATCAAACAAACGGGTCGACCTCTGAAACTCACCCAACTCAGCTCCATTTTCAAATTAACCTAGACAGAAGCTTTATGGGACTTAAACGAACACTAGAACACAACCAATGTCAGAGAAGCTTACTTGGAAGTAGTCGTCTTCAACCTTGGAAATTTTCAGAACCAGAGGCTTCTGTTCTTGGCCAAACTGTGATCGATTTCCTTCACAATCGACACGGTTGAACTCCAAATGGTCCCAGAAGACTATTTCAGTCCTTGTTTTTGTCCAATTTGACTCACAAATTAAATTGCGATTTTCCCTCCAAATTTGCACAATTTCCCGAATTCTTTTTTTTTTCTCAAGCTCCCAACCCTCTCTTGCTTAGAATGAAACTCAGCAAACCCCTATCTCTCTGTTAATCGACCCGTGCAGCCGGCAACCCGTGGGAATCTCTCTCAGCCCCACTGAAATTTGTTTCCCGCAAAGACCCAAAACCCAGTTTTAAAATGGTCCCAGTGCACAGGTTCTCTGTCCAAACCACACCAGCATGCTTCCATTATCCTCAAAACGGTTAAACAAATTCTGGAATCAGAGAATGCTTAAACAATTCCTTGATCACAGAACAGATTAAACAATTGCACGGCATTCCCACGACTATTTCAAACTGGGCTTGGCAAAATTCCCATTTTGCCCTTCTGCACAAAATTACCAAAATGCCCCTCCTCTTCCGAGACCCGTAACTCAACGGTCCGATGTCCGTTTTCAGTGTGCCGCCTGTCTACAGACTCAGGGCATCGAGACCTATCTAACGGTCCTCGAGTTGTGTGGAAATCAATTTTCAAACAAAAAGTCAACATTTTCCCCCTTTTCGTCCAAATTACAAAAATGCCCTTGAACTTCCGAACGTCATAACTTTTTCACTAATCGTCGGAATTAGACGTGCCACCTGTCTATGGACTCGTGACATCCCGAACTACGACACGGTCATCGATCAACATCTGTTTGACCTACAAATAAAAAAGTCAACAAATTGATCGTACTATTCACAAGGGTAAAACGTCATTTTATTCATTATTTTACAATATTACATTCTCCGAATTTCTGGGGCGTCACAAAAGTCACATCTGCAGAGAAAAGATCCCACAATGCCCAAGGCCATCAGTACATGAGCGGCTTGGAAGTAAGGTCGAGGCAACTTCACGGGTGGAGCGCTCATCCAAGAAGCAGGGGGCAACATCAGACTCCACATAAAACCTCAAGACGATCTGCCCATGGAAGTGAGAGGGATGATGAAGCCTACTCGCTTGGGTGACCTCAGAGCTCAAAGAGAGAGGCTCGAGAGCGTAATGACTTACCGCATCAACGGGGCACGTTGCAAGCTAATGATGTCTAAAGGATATTGGATCAGCACCTCCGTGCTCAACGCGATGGCGGACTAGAAGATGGTCCACGTCGCCAAATTCAGTCATCTTCACCCTTTGCGAGAGACATTGAGGAGGAGACATTCCCTCGAAGGTTCGCGACTCCGAACTTCAATCAGTTCAAAGGAACTTCAGACCTAGTAAAGCACATAGATTATTACCGGGGAGTCATGATTCCCCATGGATACAATGACGTACTCATGTGCAAAATGTTTCAAGCGTCTTTTCAAGGCCAAGCCATGACGTGGTTCAATCATCTCCCCCGGAGGACGATCGCTTCTTTTGAAGAGTTGGCTCTAGCGTTCATCAAGGAGTACTCACAGCTTCGTACGGTCGAGGTAAAGGAAGGCCATCTCTTCTCCATCCGGAAGAGAGCAAAAGAGAGCCGCCTCCAATACATTCGGAGGTACTGCAAGGAAAAGTTTCGAATTGTTGGCTGCAGTGACCTTGTAGCTGCAATGACGTTTAAACAAGGGCTTCCCTGGGACAACCAACTCTACGGAGACATTATCATGGGCAATGCATGAAGTCTCACCAAGATGCTCTCTCTAGCAGAGCGTCATGCATGCTGGAAGGATGAAAATAGTGCTGCACATACACTAGATCATACTGAGACGAGCGAGAAATCCTCCAAACGGTCATCACCATGCAAAAAGGATGTTAGTGGAAAATGTTTCTATGAGGGGATTCAACAATTTCAAGGCAAGCCAACCTCCTAAATGCCTCAACCATCGAGAAGCCTAATATGCAATTCACAATACCAGTCCATCAGATCCACAATGAGATAAAGGAAAAACCTTGGTTCAAGAAGCTAGAGCGGGTCAAAGGCGATCAAGAGAAGACCGATAAGACGAAGTGGTGAGCCTACCACAAGTGTTATGGGCATAACCTTGGGAAATGTATATCCTTCGAGAGATATCTGTGGAATCTCATCAAAGAGGAACATTGAACCGAGTATGTCAGGACCCGACCTTCCTCGGTCAGGACCCAACTCATCTAGCACGATATTGTCCGCTTTGGGCCTCCTTGCCCTTGCCCTCACGGTTTTGTTTTCGGGAGCTCACAGTGCAATTTCTCAGGGGGTCACCCATCATGGAATTATACCAGCCTCAACTCGCTTAACTTTGGAGTTCTAACTGAACCCAAAGCCAATGAGCTCCCAAAAGGCCTCGTTTAGATTAGAGTTGCGCAGCGATTCACTCTATCTAACACGATATTGTCCCTCTAGACTCACTGGCCGAACAAGCCCAGCCAGCATCGTTTTGTTCCCGGGAGCTCACGGTGCAACTTCCAGTAGGTCACCCATCATGGGATTGCACCAGTGTCCATTCGCTTAACTTTGGAGTTCCCCAGGAATCCAAAGCCAATGAACTCCCAGAAAGCCTCGCCCTAGATAGGTGTGTGCCTACACATTTAAGGCACACCACCATTCCCTTCCCAGACCATTCCCCTCATAGGAATGTGGGATCATTCATCGTTCCCTACAAGACACGGGTCTTACAATCCACCCCCTTAGGGCTCAGCGTCCTCGCTAGCACACTTCCCAGTCGGGGTCTTGCTCTGATACCATAATGTCAGGACCCGACCTTCCTCAGTCTAGCACGATATTTGCCACTTTGGGCCTCCTTGCCCTTGCTGTCAGGACCCGTCCCAAATCCTCTGGGATTAACGTGGGACCTGTCTACTCCCGTCTGACACGAAGTGTCAGACCAGGAAGAATTCTGACTTTGGCCCACTTAGGGCTTCAGAGCGCGCCAAGATCCAGATGAGGAGTGTGATATCTTGGTCTCTGCTACAGCCCGTATTCACGATCAACCTGGAGGGCATTAAAAACATCAAAGCCGTGAGTGGACAAAATAAAGAGTTTATAAAAATAATTTATAGAAAAGACATTTATGCCCTTCACTAAAAGAATGCATGCATTCGAAAACCATTTATCAAATAGTTCATTAGGGCCTTGGCCCAAAACCGTAAACCAAAGCACATGGAAACTCAGCCCAAAACCAATCATGTGGGACTCTACCCAAATCACATCATGTGGGTCTCAACCCAAAACTATTCTTAGTGAAATACCAACCATAGAACAAGGGGTGTCAGCCCCAAACCAATTTCCGTAAAACATCATACATATATATATAACCCGTCATCGGCATCTCATATGCCCAAACAACAATCGTCATGATTTAACTAAGTATGCATACTACTCGGGGTCTCACTCCGAGTCTACCCCCAAGATCTACGATGTCTGGGAGGAATCGTCCAAAATCCAGGATCTACGACGTCTAGAGGACGGTCTGCGAACCCAGTCCTAGACTATACCATATCTCTCACTCTTGGAATATGCTCCCTCTTGGAGTCACCCATTCTAGGCAGTGGATCGTGACTTTCCAGGATCTACGACGTCTGGAGGAGACCAACCATACGAGAGGGTATATACATTTTCAGTGAAAACATTCAACTGGGTCTCATACCCGAACCTTTCAACAGGATTCCTCGAATCCGATTCCAATCCCATTTCACAGGCCTCAGCCTAAATCCATAGTTCAATAGGGTCTCAGACCCGAATTCTCATTTCATAAACCAAAACTAGGACTTATGCCCGATTTCACGATCCAACAACCCCTCAAGCCCGATTTCACAGCCAACTGGACTTCAGGCCCGATACCTTAAATCAACGGGACCTCAAGCCCAATATCACAAGTCAAATGGGCCTCAAGCCCGATATTAAAATTGTAACAACCCGTCCCGAGAATAGGGATAAGTGGAGTGATTAAGGTGTGATTAGTAAGGTTAATCAAGGGTTAGGTGGTCCCGAGGGGTCCGGGAACTTAGGATGACGATTTTGCCCTTGGGTCGGGCAGAAATGTTGACTTTTATTTCGGGTGGTCAAATGGGAGTTGACCAGTGACCAGGACGTAGTTGAGGACGTTACGAATCCATAGGCAGGTGGCACGCCTGATTCCGACATCCGAGGAGGAAGTTGTGATGTTCGGAAGGTTGAGGGCATAATCGTAATTAGGGGGAAAGTTGACTTTTTGAATAATTGAGGTTTGGTAGGTTGACCTAGGAGGGTTAGATAGTTCTTGTCGTCCTGAGTTCGATGACAGGCGGCACGTATTCATCGGACTTACGAGGCGAGAGTTACGGGTCTAGGAAGTTTCGGTAAAACCGTAAAAATGTGTTAAAAAGAAGGGTATTTTGGTCAATGGGGCACATTGGGATTTGTGCACAGAAGAAAGGAATGGACGGCTGGGATTAGGCCATGTGGGAGTGTGTGGAGTGGATGGTGACACATGGCATGTGTGTAGAGGATTCTGGGAGAATCCTGTGTGGTCTCAGCCCAAATAATTGGGGTGCAACCGTGCAGTCCTTCGACAAACACAAAGAAACAGAGTGAGTTTGTGAGGAGGAATTGAGGACTGATCGTGGCTGGTGACGAGTTTTGGTGAGTGAGGGAGGAACGGGAGATTGAAAGGGAGTTGCTGATCAGGTTTTGGTGGTGTAATTGTGCACGGCGGCACGGCGGAGGTGCGGAGAAGTTTTGACGGAAACAGGGAGGCCGTGAGTTCGAGGTGGTGGCTACGCCGTGAGGTGACTCAAACCAAGGCAGGGGAAGCTGCAGGAGATTGCAGGGAGACTAACGACCACCGTGGAAGGCGGCAGTGCGCACGGCGGAGCTGCAATCGAAGGTGAGATCTTTTGCTCTGTTTTTCCCGTGCTGCTCAATTTGAAAGTTGTGAGGTTGGGCTTAGAGTCGAGAGGAATGGAGGTCAGGGTGAGGTTCAGGAGGGTCCTAGGCGTCGACTAGGATGGCCGCCGTGACGGGGGTGTACACGGCGGAGGTTAGCACGACGGGGGTACCTGTATGCTCTGTTTTGCCGTGATGTTCAAACGGCTAGTCGTGACGATTGGGGTTGAGTCGAAGGTCTAGGCGATTTGGGTTAGGTTCAGTGAGGTTCAGAGCAGCGTTTGGTGAAGCCACCGTGAAGGGTGGTGAGCTGGGTGGCTGGATCGTGAAACAGGGGTTGTTGGCCGTCTGGTTTCGAGCTTCAGTCGACGGGATTGAGGCGGTGTCGAGGTCTGAGGAGCTGTGGAATGGTTATATTGGAACTGGACGAAGCTTTAGGTGAAGAAAGGGAAGGAAATCGTGCAGGTACGGCGGAGAACCGTTGACGCCGGTTCAGCTGTAGCCTACTGTGTTGAACCGGGTCGACGTGAGGTTGAAGGTGTACTGTAGATGGCGCGTGGGGCCACGCGCAGCCACTTTGGGCGGCGCGTGGGGGCGCGTGCGGCGGTTCTGGGAGAAACGGTCAACATAGTTTTTGGTCTAGGAGTCATGGTGAGTTCAATGGAGTTGGTTTCGGGTTAATCGGAAGTTGTTTGAGTTGAGTTCCGCGAGGGTGAATGTGTAGGGTCCCGGGGTTTTAAGTCTTAGGTCCGGGGATTTTTGAGGGCTTTTAGGTGAGTGTTCGTAGACGTATTAGTGACGTATTTTGGCGGTGTTTGACAGGATCGAGATTTCCCGAGGAAGCCGAGGAACGGGCTGGACGTTCGGGACGCGAGTAGGGCTCAGTACTGTGAGTGGACCCCTTCTCTAAACTTGAACATGCATAACTGCTTTCTATAATGGTTTTATGGTTTTAATTATGATTTTATGTTTATCGAATATGTTTGGTCGGTTTTGCATTATTACACGTTTTTCGAGAAAAAGACGGTTTTGGCACGCTTTTCGAGAAAAGGGTAATTTTGGAAATGTTTTCGGGATTTCAAGGGATTTTGGAAAATGCTTGTGAGAATCAAGGTTTTGGTTTTGAAATCGAAATTGACCATTGGACTTTGGTGTAAAGTTGGAAAGTGGACTCCGGATTTGGGTTCGGAATGACGGTTCTGGATGCCGGAAGGGCTTCAGACCAGTGATTTCGGATTCGGGTTTGGATGAGGATTTGGTAAATGGTTTTCAAATGGTTTTGGGATTGGATTTGCTGGATCTGGATATTGGGTTTAAAGACCCGGATTTATGTGACGGGGGACCGGCCGGATTGGGTTTAAAGACCCGGATTGAGTTTAAAGACTCGGGAGTTTAAAGACTCGGATATATTGATTTTCCCCCGTAGGCCTTGAGTTTAAAGACTCGGGAGTTTAAAGACTCGGATATGATTAAGGCCTGGATTGAGTTTAAAGACTCGGGAGTTTAAAGACTCGGATAGGTCCAGCAGGTTTGATCGAGAAAATGATGATTTGGTGGTTATGGTTTTGATACAGTTTCTGATACTCATATTATGGTTTCTTATGGTATTTTATAGTGTTTCTGTTTCTTATGATGTTTATAGTGATTATTTTATAAATGTGTTTATAACTGTTGGTTATGCATGTGGTTTCAAAAAGGAGGGTTTAACTCGGTTTTCTTGTAAAATGGTTTTTGAACTTTTGTACTTTTGGTCCACTCACATTTTCTGTTTAAAATTGCCCTCCAGGTTGTGGAGCTAGCGCGGGGTCTTGACGTCGAGGCAGTGTCCGAGGCATAGAAGTGACGTGAGGGTTCCTAGAAGAGTTGAAAGGCTTCTGTGTGCGTGTACTTATCGGTTTTTATTTTCTTTGTAATCTAGTGCTATGCTCTGTAAACGATAAAGTTGGGATATTTTGTAATTACTCCTGCGTTTGACTGGGTTCGAGTGAGTATTCCTTAGGTGTTGTGTCGGGGAGTCAGACGGGAGCGGGATTTACCTCGGGTTTCGGGGTGAAACCGGGGTGGGTCCTGACAATTGGTATCAGAGCAAAGGTTTGTCGAGTTTGTTGGGTCTGTCGGTTTGTGAGGTTGTGTTTCAGTTGTTTGACTACTTCTATACCTCTTTCAGCGTGCGGTTGACGATGCCTCCGAGACGTAGACCCTCTCCACAACCTGAAGAAGTAGCCAGAGAGACGGAGAGTGCCACGATTGAGCGAGCCCAGCGGCTCGGGGCTACTACTTTTAGTGGTGGGGCTGATCCAGAGGAAGCCCAGAGGTGGATTACTAGGCTGGAGCGGATTTTTGCGGTGATGCATTGTCCGCCGGAGGAGCGAGTATTGTTGGCTGCATTTTTACTAGATGGTGCGGCGTACGAGTGGTGGTATACCCTCGAGTTGTCCGGTTGGGATGTCCACAGTGTGACCTGGGAGACGTTCAGGGAACGGTTTCTGGAACAGTATTATCCTCGTTCTTTCCGGGATGCCAAGGAGGCGGAGTTTCTGCAGCTCCAGCAGGGGAATATGACAGTGGCAGAGTATGAACGGAAGTTCCAGATGTTGTCTCGGTTTGCTCCTGCCTTTGTGGCCACTGAAGCCGAGAAGTGCCGTAGGTTTGAGTTGGGTTTGCGAGGTGAGATTCGAGCCGTAGTGACAGCTGGATCTTTTGCTACCCTTCGAGATCTGTCGGACGCTGCGGTGCGAGTTGAGGCTAGTTTGCCGGTGCGACGCCGGGAACTATCTATTCCTGGAGTTTCGAGCCAGCGGACACCGAAAAGAGGTAACTTCGGTGGATCGTCCTCGTCGGGCGATGATCGTTTTGGTAGACCTGGTAGTGCCCAGAGTTCAGGATTTTGGGGTTATCGAGTACCGCCGACTCCGCAAGCGAGTGCGACGTCGGTAGCATCCACGGGGAGACCGAGCAGTGGACCAGGCTGGAATGTGTGTTTCTACTGCGGGGAGCGAGGTCATTTTCGACGTGAGTGTCCACTGTTGCCACAGGAAGGTGGTGTAGGCAGAGGAGTAGCGGAGTCCGGACAGAGTACAGCATCAGGGACAGCGGGCACTAGAGGAGGTGGTGGCACAGCCACGAGTAGTTCGAGGGGACGTGGTAGAGCATCAGGATCTCAGGCCCGGGTGTTCTCGATGACTCAGCAGGAGGGTCAGTCAATACCAGATACGGAGACAGGTACTTGTTTTACTTTTGGTTGTCCTGTTGGTTTGGTTGCTGGATCTCACCTTCGATTGCAGCTCCGCCGTGCGCACTGCCGCCTTCCACGGTGGTCGTTAGTCTCCCTGCAATCTCCTGCAGCTTCCCCTGCCTTGGTTTGAGTCACCTCACGGCGTAGCCACCACCTCGAACTCACGGCCTCCCTGTTTCCGTCAAAACTTCTCCGCACCTCCGCCGTGCCGCCGTGCACAATTACACCACCAAAACCTGATCAGCAACTCCCTTTCAATCTCCCGTTCCTCCCTCACTCACCAAAACTCGTCACCAGCCACGATCAGTCCTCAATTCCTCCTCACAAACTCACTCTGTTTCTCTGTGTTTGTCGAAGGACTGCACGGTTGCACCCCAATTATTTGGGCTGAGACCACACAGGATTCTCCCAGAATCCTCTACACACATGCCATGTGTCACCATCCACTCCACACACTCCCACATGGCCTAATCCCAGCCGTCCATTCCTTTCTTCTGTGCACAAATCCCAATGTGCCCCATTGACCAAAATACCCTTCTTTTTAACACATTTTTACGGTTTTACCGAAACTTCCTAGACCCGTAACTCTCGCCTCGTAAGTCCGATGAATACGTGCCGCCTGTCATCGAACTCAGGACGACAAGAACTATCTAACCCTCCTAGGTCAACCTACCAAACCTCAATTATTCAAAAAGTCAACTTTCCCCCTAATTACGATTATGCCCTCAACCTTCCGAACATCACAACTTCCTCCTCGGATGTCGGAATCAGGCGTGCCACCTGCCTATGGATTCGTAACGTCCTCAACTACGTCCTGGTCACTGGTCAACTCCCATTTGACCACCCGAAATAAAAGTCAACATTTCTGCCCGACCCAGGGGCAAAATCGTCATCCTAAGTTCCCGGACCCCTCGGGACCACCTAACCCTTGATTAACCTTACTAATCACACCTTAATCACTCCACTTATCCCTATTCTCGGGACGGGTTGTTACAATCTACCCACCTAAAAAGAATTTCGTCCCCGAAATTCCACAGCTAGTTCCCGACACCTAGGGTCTCCTAAGGAACAACCTCTCCTAGGTTTCCTGTCTATCATCTCCACCTTGGGTATTTCACTCCATCCCCAGCTACTGTCACCACAGCCAACCCTAGCTTGTAACAACTACATGGTGTACGCAAGGGAAACTCTATGAACAGAAAACAAAGGTATTATACAAGACCTCATGTCACAATACCCGACAGAAGTCATAGAGTACATCCTCGTATACAACCACCCATCTCCCTCGGCTACTACTCCGGCCACGGTCGGACTAACTCCACAAAGTCCTAAAGGCAAACTCTAGCTTGTGGGTTCTCTCCTTTCCTCTACTTCCCGTCAACCTACTACGAAACTTACTGTACACTCCAAGTCCTCTAGGCGAACTCCTAGATCTTTTGCTCTGTTTTTCCCGTGCTGCTCAATTTGAAAGTTGTGAGGTTGGGCTTAGAGTCGAGAGGAATGGAGGTCAGGGTGAGGTTCAGGAGGGTCCTAGGCGTCGACTAGGATGGCCGCCGTGACGGGGGTGTACACGGCGGAGGTTAGCACGACGGGGGTACCTGTATGCTCTGTTTTGCCGTGATGTTCAAACGGCTAGTCGTGACGATTGGGGTTGAGTCGAAGGTCTAGGCGATTTGGGTTAGGTTCAGTGAGGTTCAGAGCAGCGTTTGGTGAAGCCACCGTGAAGGGTGGTGAGCTGGGTGGCTGGATCGTGAAACAGGGGTTGTTGGCCGTCTGGTTTCGAGCTTCAGTCGACGGGATTGAGGCGGTGTCGAGGTCTGAGGAGCTGTGGAATGGTTATATTGGAACTGGACGAAGCTTTAGGTGAAGAAAGGGAAGGAAATCGTGCAGGTACGGCGGAGAACCGTTGACGCCGGTTCAGCTGTAGCCTACTGTGTTGAACCGGGTCGACGTGAGGTTGAAGGTGTACTGTAGCTGGCGCGTGGGGCCACGCGCAGCCACTTTGGGCGGCGCGTGGGGGCGCGTGCGGCGGTTCTGGGAGAAACGGTCAACATAGTTTTTGGTCTAGGAGTCATGGTGAGTTCAATGGAGTTGGTTTCGGGTTAATCGGAAGTTGTTTGAGTTGAGTTCCGCGAGGGTGAATGTGTAGGGTCCCGGGGTTTTAAGTCTTAGGTCCGGGGATTTTTGAGGGCTTTTAGGTGAGTGTTCGTAGACGTATTAGTGACGTATTTTGGCGGTGTTTGACAGGATCGAGATTTCCCGAGGAAGCCGAGGAACGGGCTGGACGTTCGGGACGCGAGTAGGGCTCAGTACTGTGAGTGGACCCCTTCTCTAAACTTGAACATGCATAACTGCTTTCTATAATGGTTTTATGGTTTTAATTATGATTTTATGTTTATCGAATATGTTTGGTCGGTTTTGCATTATTACACGTTTTTCGAGAAAAAGACGGTTTTGGCACGCTTTTCGAGAAAAGGGTAATTTTGGAAATGTTTTCGGGATTTCAAGGGATTTTGGAAAATGCTTGTGAGAATCAAGGTTTTGGTTTTGAAATCGAAATTGACCATTGGACTTTGGTGTAAAGTTGGAAAGTGGACTCCGGATTTGGGTTCGGAATGACGGTTCTGGATGCCGGAAGGGCTTCAGACCAGTGATTTCGGATTCGGGTTTGGATGAGGATTTGGTAAATGGTTTTCAAATGGTTTTGGGATTGGATTTGCTGGATCTGGATATTGGGTTTAAAGACCCGGATTTATGTGACGGGGGACCGGCCGGATTGGGTTTAAAGACCCGGATTGAGTTTAAAGACTCGGGAGTTTAAAGACTCGGATATATTGATTTTCCCCCGTAGGCCTTGAGTTTAAAGACTCGGGAGTTTAAAGACTCGGATATGATTAAGGCCTGGATTGAGTTTAAAGACTCGGGAGTTTAAAGACTCGGATAGGTCCAGCAGGTTTGATCGAGAAAATGATGATTTGGTGGTTATGGTTTTGATACAGTTTCTGATACTCATATTATGGTTTCTTATGGTATTTTATAGTGTTTCTGTTTCTTATGATGTTTATAGTGATTATTTTATAAATGTGTTTATAACTGTTGGTTATGCATGTGGTTTCAAAAAGGAGGGTTTAACTCGGTTTTCTTGTAAAATGGTTTTTGAACTTTTGTACTTTTGGTCCACTCACATTTTCTGTTTAAAATTGCCCTCCAGGTTGTGGAGCTAGCGCGGGGTCTTGACGTCGAGGCAGTGTCCGAGGCATAGAAGTGACGTGAGGGTTCCTAGAAGAGTTGAAAGGCTTCTGTGTGCGTGTACTTATCGGTTTTTATTTTCTTTGTAATCTAGTGCTATGCTCTGTAAACGATAAAGTTGGGATATTTTGTAATTACTCCTGCGTTTGACTGGGTTCGAGTGAGTATTCCTTAGGTGTTGTGTCGGGGAGTCAGACGGGAGCGGGATTTACCTCGGGTTTCGGGGTGAAACCGGGGTGGGTCCTGACAATTGGTATCAGAGCAAAGGTTTGTCGAGTTTGTTGGGTCTGTCGGTTTGTGAGGTTGTGTTTCAGTTGTTTGACTACTTCTATACCTCTTTCAGCGTGCGGTTGACGATGCCTCCGAGACGTAGACCCTCTCCACAACCTGAAGAAGTAGCCAGAGAGACGGAGAGTGCCACGATTGAGCGAGCCCAGCGGCTCGGGGCTACTACTTTTAGTGGTGGGGCTGATCCAGAGGAAGCCCAGAGGTGGATTACTAGGCTGGAGCGGATTTTTGCGGTGATGCATTGTCCGCCGGAGGAGCGAGTATTGTTGGCTGCATTTTTACTAGATGGTGCGGCGTACGAGTGGTGGTATACCCTCGAGTTGTCCGGTTGGGATGTCCACAGTGTGACCTGGGAGACGTTCAGGGAACGGTTTCTGGAACAGTATTATCCTCGTTCTTTCCGGGATGCCAAGGAGGCGGAGTTTCTGCAGCTCCAGCAGGGGAATATGACAGTGGCAGAGTATGAACGGAAGTTCCAGATGTTGTCTCGGTTTGCTCCTGCCTTTGTGGCCACTGAAGCCGAGAAGTGCCGTAGGTTTGAGTTGGGTTTGCGAGGTGAGATTCGAGCCGTAGTGACAGCTGGATCTTTTGCTACCCTTCGAGATCTGTCGGACGCTGCGGTGCGAGTTGAGGCTAGTTTGCCGGTGCGACGCCGGGAACTATCTATTCCTGGAGTTTCGAGCCAGCGGACACCGAAAAGAGGTAACTTCGGTGGATCGTCCTCGTCGGGCGATGATCGTTTTGGTAGACCTGGTAGTGCCCAGAGTTCAGGATTTTGGGGTTATCGAGTACCGCCGACTCCGCAAGCGAGTGCGACGTCGGTAGCATCCACGGGGAGACCGAGCAGTGGACCAGGCTGGAATGTGTGTTTCTACTGCGGGGAGCGAGGTCATTTTCGACGTGAGTGTCCACTGTTGCCACAGGAAGGTGGTGTAGGCAGAGGAGTAGCGGAGTCCGGACAGAGTACAGCATCAGGGACAGCGGGCACTAGAGGAGGTGGTGGCACAGCCACGAGTAGTTCGAGGGGACGTGGTAGAGCATCAGGATCTCAGGCCCGGGTGTTCTCGATGACTCAGCAGGAGGGTCAGTCAATACCAGATACGGAGACAGGTACTTGTTTTACTTTTGGTTGTCCTGTTGGTTTGGTTGCTGGATCTCACCTTCGATTGCAGCTCCGCCGTGCGCACTGCCGCCTTCCACGGTGGTCGTTAGTCTCCCTGCAATCTCCTGCAGCTTCCCCTGCCTTGGTTTGAGTCACCTCACGGCGTAGCCACCACCTCGAACTCACGGCCTCCCTGTTTCCGTCAAAACTTCTCCGCACCTCCGCCGTGCCGCCGTGCACAATTACACCACCAAAACCTGATCAGCAACTCCCTTTCAATCTCCCGTTCCTCCCTCACTCACCAAAACTCGTCACCAGCCACGATCAGTCCTCAATTCCTCCTCACAAACTCACTCTGTTTCTCTGTGTTTGTCGAAGGACTGCACGGTTGCACCCCAATTATTTGGGCTGAGACCACACAGGATTCTCCCAGAATCCTCTACACACATGCCATGTGTCACCATCCACTCCACACACTCCCACATGGCCTAATCCCAGCCGTCCATTCCTTTCTTCTGTGCACAAATCCCAATGTGCCCCATTGACCAAAATACCCTTCTTTTTAACACATTTTTACGGTTTTACCGAAACTTCCTAGACCCGTAACTCTCGCCTCGTAAGTCCGATGAATACGTGCCGCCTGTCATCGAACTCAGGACGACAAGAACTATCTAACCCTCCTAGGTCAACCTACCAAACCTCAATTATTCAAAAAGTCAACTTTCCCCCTAATTACGATTATGCCCTCAACCTTCCGAACATCACAACTTCCTCCTCGGATGTCGGAATCAGGCGTGCCACCTGCCTATGGATTCGTAACGTCCTCAACTACGTCCTGGTCACTGGTCAACTCCCATTTGACCACCCGAAATAAAAGTCAACATTTCTGCCCGACCCAGGGGCAAAATCGTCATCCTAAGTTCCCGGACCCCTCGGGACCACCTAACCCTTGATTAACCTTACTAATCACACCTTAATCACTCCACTTATCCCTATTCTCGGGACGGGTTGTTACAATCTACCCACCTAAAAAGAATTTCGTCCCCGAAATTCCACAGCTAGTTCCCGACACCTAGGGTCTCCTAAGGAACAACCTCTCCTAGGTTTCCTGTCTATCATCTCCACCTTGGGTATTTCACTCCATCCCCAGCTACTGTCACCACAGCCAACCCTAGCTTGTAACAACTACATGGTGTACGCAAGGGAAACTCTATGAACAGAAAACAAAGGTATTATACAAGACCTCATGTCACAATACCCGACAGAAGTCATAGAGTACATCCTCGTATACAACCACCCATCTCCCTCGGCTACTACTCCGGCCACGGTCGGACTAACTCCACAAAGTCCTAAAGGCAAACTCTAGCTTGTGGGTTCTCTCCTTTCCTCTACTTCCCGTCAACCTACTACGAAACTTACTGTACACTCCAAGTCCTCTAGGCGAACTCCTAGATCTTTTGCTCTGTTTTTCCCGTGCTGCTCAATTTGAAAGTTGTGAGGTTGGGCTTAGAGTCGAGAGGAATGGAGGTCAGGGTGAGGTTCAGGAGGGTCCTAGGCGTCGACTAGGATGGCCGCCGTGACGGGGGTGTACACGGCGGAGGTTAGCACGACGGGGGTACCTGTATGCTCTGTTTTGCCGTGATGTTCAAACGGCTAGTCGTGACGATTGGGGTTGAGTCGAAGGTCTAGGCGATTTGGGTTAGGTTCAGTGAGGTTCAGAGCAGCGTTTGGTGAAGCCACCGTGAAGGGTGGTGAGCTGGGTGGCTGGATCGTGAAACAGGGGTTGTTGGCCGTCTGGTTTCGAGCTTCAGTCGACGGGATTGAGGCGGTGTCGAGGTCTGAGGAGCTGTGGAATGGTTATATTGGAACTGGACGAAGCTTTAGGTGAAGAAAGGGAAGGAAATCGTGCAGGTACGGCGGAGAACCGTTGACGCCGGTTCAGCTGTAGCCTACTGTGTTGAACCGGGTCGACGTGAGGTTGAAGGTGTACTGTAGCTGGCGCGTGGGGCCACGCGCAGCCACTTTGGGCGGCGCGTGGGGGCGCGTGCGGCGGTTCTGGGAGAAACGGTCAACATAGTTTTTGGTCTAGGAGTCATGGTGAGTTCAATGGAGTTGGTTTCGGGTTAATCGGAAGTTGTTTGAGTTGAGTTCCGCGAGGGTGAATGTGTAGGGTCCCGGGGTTTTAAGTCTTAGGTCCGGGGATTTTTGAGGGCTTTTAGGTGAGTGTTCGTAGACGTATTAGTGACGTATTTTGGCGGTGTTTGACAGGATCGAGATTTCCCGAGGAAGCCGAGGAACGGGCTGGACGTTCGGGACGCGAGTAGGGCTCAGTACTGTGAGTGGACCCCTTCTCTAAACTTGAACATGCATAACTGCTTTCTATAATGGTTTTATGGTTTTAATTATGATTTTATGTTTATCGAATATGTTTGGTCGGTTTTGCATTATTACACGTTTTTCGAGAAAAAGACGGTTTTGGCACGCTTTTCGAGAAAAGGGTAATTTTGGAAATGTTTTCGGGATTTCAAGGGATTTTGGAAAATGCTTGTGAGAATCAAGGTTTTGGTTTTGAAATCGAAATTGACCATTGGACTTTGGTGTAAAGTTGGAAAGTGGACTCCGGATTTGGGTTCGGAATGACGGTTCTGGATGCCGGAAGGGCTTCAGACCAGTGATTTCGGATTCGGGTTTGGATGAGGATTTGGTAAATGGTTTTCAAATGGTTTTGGGATTGGATTTGCTGGATCTGGATATTGGGTTTAAAGACCCGGATTTATGTGACGGGGGACCGGCCGGATTGGGTTTAAAGACCCGGATTGAGTTTAAAGACTCGGGAGTTTAAAGACTCGGATATATTGATTTTCCCCCGTAGGCCTTGAGTTTAAAGACTCGGGAGTTTAAAGACTCGGATATGATTAAGGCCTGGATTGAGTTTAAAGACTCGGGAGTTTAAAGACTCGGATAGGTCCAGCAGGTTTGATCGAGAAAATGATGATTTGGTGGTTATGGTTTTGATACAGTTTCTGATACTCATATTATGGTTTCTTATGGTATTTTATAGTGTTTCTGTTTCTTATGATGTTTATAGTGATTATTTTATAAATGTGTTTATAACTGTTGGTTATGCATGTGGTTTCAAAAAGGAGGGTTTAACTCGGTTTTCTTGTAAAATGGTTTTTGAACTTTTGTACTTTTGGTCCACTCACATTTTCTGTTTAAAATTGCCCTCCAGGTTGTGGAGCTAGCGCGGGGTCTTGACGTCGAGGCAGTGTCCGAGGCATAGAAGTGACGTGAGGGTTCCTAGAAGAGTTGAAAGGCTTCTGTGTGCGTGTACTTATCGGTTTTTATTTTCTTTGTAATCTAGTGCTATGCTCTGTAAACGATAAAGTTGGGATATTTTGTAATTACTCCTGCGTTTGACTGGGTTCGAGTGAGTATTCCTTAGGTGTTGTGTCGGGGAGTCAGACGGGAGCGGGATTTACCTCGGGTTTCGGGGTGAAACCGGGGTGGGTCCTGACAAAAATCTACTGGGCTTCAAGCCTAAATTGGTAACCTAACGGGGGCCCCGGCCCGATCGTATAACTCAAATGGGTCTCCAGTTCGATTTCTCATTAAATCAAATGGACTCCAAGTCCAATGGTTTCTAATCAAATGGGTCTCATGCCTGATTCATATTTTCAATTCAAAACCTTTCTAGCAATTCATCATTGAAAACGCAGCACGTATAAGCACGACATAAAATCGTAAATCTCGAAATGCGTGCAAACACGTAAATACTAACTACCACCACCAAATGCACTCATGGCATTCCAAGCATGTATTGAAAACATATAAAACATTTATGCATGCATCACAATTTAGAAAACAAGGTTCACTCACAGACCGTCTGAAGCCGCGCCTCGATATGCGTGCCATACTCCCTTCCGGGGCCAATTGCCGTCTCCGGGGCTCCCGAACCTGTCCAAATAATTTTAGAGGGTTACTACCTACTTAAATAACCCCTCATTAAAGCCCCGTAGTTTTCCCAAATTTTTAACTATTTTTAAACCCAATCCTAAACCTTCGGGCATCCCGAACTATATCGAAACAATGTCCGATCGACTCGAAACCAGTCCTAAAATATTCGTTACAAAGATTAGATTAAAAGTCATGTTGAAAACTTTCTCAGGAAGTGGACCACGTGACCTCATGTGCCTCCCAAAGGGGCTGCGCATGGGCCTCACGCGCCAGTACAGGTCGTCCCTGTCCTCCAGCCGACCAGCTGGTCTGGTCCAGCCTGCAACTCCGGTCCAGGGCCATTCCTCCCTCAATTTTCGTCTGTTTCCTTCCATTTTGATTCCAATCTCTATGTTTCCTTATTTCCTATCATTCCATCGATTTAAAACCATGAAAAACCACCTAAAATCTACCCGTTCAAAACACCCATTCACGGTCCAATTTTCCCATTTACACCGTGGGCTATTCAACCCTTCTCCGCCGTCCAAAGCCACCTCTAAACCTTCCTACAAACCCACTAAACATCTCCCAATCACCAAAAACCATCCCCAACGTCCTAATCAAAATTTTGAATTCAAAAACACAAAACCGAGTTCGAGGTTACCTTCATTCCGCCGTGCACGACGGCTCAGCCACCTCCTTGCCGTCCTCAGCTCATCAGCCCATCTCTGTCCCTCAGTCACCTTCCCAAACTCACTCAAGCATCAAAGGGGAAGACAGACATGGGGTTTGGGCTTTGTGGGTTCTCGGGTTAAGAAATGAAGAAGATGATCCATGCATGTATGCAATCACAATGGACAATGGATGAGTGACACTTGTCACTCATCCCTTGGCCATCACAAAAATATCTGGGGCCCACATTAAAGGACACAGGTCTACTTGCCTCGTAAAACATGCCACCGTAAATAGTTCCTCGAAACTTCCGTGAACCGTAACTTTTTCGTCGAATGTCCGATTTCGACATGCCGCTTGTCTACAGACTTGTATCAACTCGATATACGTAACAGTCCTCAGCCCTCAGGCATTGAACCTCCCGGGTCAAAAGTCATTTTTTTTTCCCTCGTTCAGGGGCAAAATCATAATTTTCCCCTGAATATCCGTTAAACCTCGGTTAATCCCCGATTAGCCTCGCTAATCTGTCATTAATTCTTAATTAATCTCGATAATTCAGGATGGGTCGTTACACTTGCCCTCACGGTTTTATTTTCGGGAGCTCACGGTGCAACTTCCTAGAGGGTCAACCATCATGGGATTGCACCAACGTCCACTCGCTTAACTTTTTAGTTCCCCAAGAATCCAAAGCCAGTGAACTCCTAGAAGGCCTCGTGCTAGATAGGTGTGTGCCTACACCTTTAAGGAACACCACCATTCCCCTCCCAGACCATTCCCCTCATAGGAATGTGGGATCGTTCATCGTTCCCTTAAAGACACGGGTCTTACAGAGTATGCCAAAAGGGAAGGTTGTGGATCGACCCACAAAAAACCTAAGGAGCAAGCTTCAAAAGTGATCCGCATCAACTAACTGAATGTCAAAATTAGAGAGACATAGAAGTATATGAGGCTTTCATGTTTTCTTTTCAAGTTGTCTTCTGAATTCAAGTATCTTCATTTGAATTATCAATAAGATTGAAAAATTGTTCTAAATACGTACAAACATATTTGTTCAACAACTACAATTTTCAAAAACGTATTCCCTCTAGCATCAAAGCCTTCGTCATCGAACCATCCAAGCCTTCGCCTTGCGAAGCATCTAAGCCGTCTTCCTGCAAAGCATCTAAGCCTTCACCCTGCGAAGCATCCAAGCCTTCACCCTGTGAAGCATCTAAGTTTTCACATTGCGTAGCATCCAAGCCTTCGCCCTGCGAAGCATCCAATCCTTCGCCCTGCGAAGCATCTAAGTCTTCGCTCCTGCGAGGCATCGAAAGCCTTCGCTCCCGCGAAGCACTAAAGCCTTTGCCATGCATAGCACTAAAACCTTCGCCATGGGAAGCACCTATTCCTTCTCCCTGCGAAACATCTAAGCCTTCGCCCTGCGAAGCATCCAAGCCTTCGCCCTGCGAAGCATCTAAGCCTTCGCCTTGCAAAGCATCCAAGCCTTCGCCCAGCGAGGCAACTAAACCTTCACCAATACAAAGCACCTAAGCCTTCGCCCTGCGAAGCGTCCAAGCCTTCGCCATATAAAGCAACCAAAACTTCGCCATGCGAAGCGACCAAGCCTTCCCCCTACGAAGCACCTAAGCCTTCACCTGGTGAATCACCTAAGTCTTCGCATTGTGAAGCATCCAAATCCTTCGCCATGCGAAGCACCTAAGCCTTCACCTTGTGAAACATCAAAGCCTTCGCTCCTGCGAAGCACGCACCCAAAGCCTTTGCCCTGCGAAGCATCCAAGCCTTCACCCCAGCGAAGCAGCTAAAGTCTTCACCCCTGCGAAGCATCAAAGCCTTCGCCCCGGCGAAGAGCCAAAGTCTTCACCCCCGTGAAGCGTCCAAAGCCTTCACTCTTGCGAAGCATCCAAAGCCTTCACTCCCGCGAAGCACTAGCCTTGGCCATGCTAAACACCTATGCCTTCACCTTGTGAAGCGCCAAATCCTTCGCCCCTACGAAGCATCAAGGTCTTCCTCTGGGAAACACCACATGAATTTCCTTCTGGAAACAATCAAAGCCTTTCTCTAGAAATCCTGCAAAGCCTTGCTCTCAGAAGCGCATCAAACCCTTCCACTTGGAAGCACTTCAAGCCTTCCTCTAGTAAGCAATCCAAGCCTTCATCCTAGAAGCAGTTTAAACCCTACCCGAGAATCGCCTTAGGCGAATTGGAGTCGAGAAACTCTCAGCGGATGCTCATGGCTGCAATGGAGGCATGTGACAAACCTACAAGTTCGGAGGCTAATTCAAACAAATAAAAAGTTTGTAGAGGAAGCTTCACATAAGAATGATACAAGAGAAGACGGAGTCCTACTCCAAACAAGATTTTCCACAACTATCAAAACCTACTTCTCTTAGGATTCCCTGAATTCCTAAGTGAAGTAGGGGCATTTGTGTAACCCAAAATCACCAGAAGAATGTGAAGCTGCCACGTGGCCCATAATTCCCGAAATGACCAAATTACCCCCGATAATAATACTTAAAGTCCAAGCATCGAACGTGGCCCAAGCCCACAATGCTTACATAGCCCAAAGATTGGGCCCAAATGGGAATGACATGTGGAAGCCTTTCCACCCTCGATCTGTATAACACGTGTTAGCACGCAAATTGAGCAGCATTTGTCCGACATCGAAACTATGGAAATTAAACATCTCACTCACCCCTATATAAGCATTTCCCAATAAAGGTAATTCTGTTCAACGCTACTTAAGCTCTTGAGAATTCTCTTTCGAAGTTGACGTAAGCATTAGACCGTTTTTGGTCGAACAACCCCCCGGGTCTTGATCATTGAACGAACAATAGTTTACTGTTTACTTGTTTGCAGGGATCCTTGAGTCTTTTGAGTTTAAAGGACGAATTCTACTTTAACAAATGGATACCAATTTAAGTGGTCAGTCGTGGTAGTAAATGAGAATTAAGAACTAGTTAGTGCAAATGAGCGAAAAAATATCTACCTTTTTGTGTCTCTTTTAAGTAAAGGGCCTATTGGAAAAGCATAATTTAATTGTTGTTTGGATCATCCATCTTTTATTGATTTTCCCCATCTCTTCTGTCACTTTTCCTTTCTTTCATGGTCACCTCCAAATTTCCAGTATCGTTCCTCTATCCCAGCCAAACTTTCAATTTCTCTTTTCTCTTCCCATTCGTCATCCATAAAAATCTCAAACCCAAATGCAAAAACTCGCATCACCTATTATCTTTTCCATACCTTCAAATTCACCGAAGCCGAAGCTTCCTCCATCTCAAGTCGCTTCTTGTGCGTCACATCCCTTGAAAAGCCCCAATCTGTGCAAGGCTTTGTTCGAGAGCTAGGATTCTCCGATGCCCATATCCGATCTGCTGTGCATGTTTCGCCGCAAATCTTGTTTTCTGATATCGACAAGACCCTAAGGCCAAAGATCAAGTTCTTTCAACAATTGGGACTTTCTAATCCTGACCTTTTCTAGTTTCATTTCCAAGAATTCTACACTTTTGACTGTTAGTTTGGACAGAAATTTAATACCCTATATTGAAATTCTCATGAAAATCTTAGGACATAGTGAGAATGCTAAGGATTTGATTCAGGTTTCGTGTAGATGCAATTGCGTGGTGAGGAGAGATCCAGAATCATTGCTGGGCAACATCGCCTTTATAGAGAGTTGCGGAATTGTTAGCTTTCAGCTTTCCATGCTATTGAAGAGACAGCCATGGCTTTTCACTCTACAAGCATGTGTACTTAGAAACCTTGCTACTCGTGTCCTAGAAATGGGTTTCTCATTAAATTCTAGAATGTTGGTTCATGCTCTCTATACAGTTAGTTGTTTGCACAATGGGACAATTAGTAGAAAATTGGACTTGTTTTGTAGTTTTGGGTTTTCAACAGATGAATGCATGAAAATCTTTAGAAGAACACTAGGTTTGCTTAGGACCTCGAAGGAGAAGTTAAAGATTGGAATTCATTTCTTCTTAAATATCGTTAAGTTTAAAAAGTCGGTATTAATTCATACACCTTGGATTTTGATGTTTAGCATGGAGAACCAAGTGATTGCTCGATACAGGGTTTTAGAGGTTATAAAGTCACAACTGTTGTTAATATATTTAAGTATGTGGTTATTTATGTAATATTGTGAAGGATAGTATAGTCAAATGTAAAGAGGGTAGATAGGTAATTTGTGCTTTGTACTAAACTCTAACCCTACTTCTATATAAGTGGGTTTAACTGAATGAAATGGAAAAAAAGATTTGATCGTGTTCACAACACGTTATCAGCACGACTCAACCCAAATGAGAGCTTAATTTTCTTGATTTTCCAACCCATTACTCAACCCAACTTGTTGGAAAATTTCAAACCTTTCATCTCAAAACTCTTCTCCATCCACGACACCATTTTCACCTCAAATCACAATCAAATCAAAACCTAACCACCGCTATCACTCAAACTCGTCACAATGCCTAACGCGGTAGCCTTCTCCTGCCTCAGCATAGTGAGCATGGCCTACCGGCCGCACCAGACGATTAAGATGAAGCAAACTCGAACTTCGACGCCGACAACAAGCTTCGGCTTCGACACCAAAAGGAAGGAGCAGACGTGGATGTGCGTGGACAAATGCGGAGCTTGCTGCAAGCTTGAGAAAGGTCCCTCCTTTGCGACTCCCGAAGAGATTTTCAGTAACTGACGTTAAGCTTTACAGAAGCATGGTAGGCGGCAATGGGTGGTGTATCCATTTTGACAAGAGTACACGCAAATGTTCAATTTACAATGATCATCCATATTTTTGTCTAGTGGAGGCAGAGGTGTTTCAGTCATTGTATGGTATCAACGAGAAGAAATTCAACAAAGAGGCCTGCAGAGATATATCCCCCAGGAGTGGGATCGGTCCTCGTTGGTGCAGAGGTCTCTCCGATGTTGGAGAAGAAGAAAAAAACTACATGTCGTTTTAGTTAAAAAAAAAATGACATGTCGCTGCAGTTAAACCCTACATGTTTATTCAGTGAGAAAACGACATGTCGTTTCAGGCATTTTTTACGCAAAGCTTGCTTCGGGTGTGGTACTCCAAAAACCAAGATTCTGACCCTAAAGATAAGTTTGTCTATACTCTAAATTCATTATATACATGATAATATGCCATGATGGTGATATTGAATATGATATATGATGCATATATGATAATTATGTTAATGATATCATATATGACGTATATACTATAATGATATAGTATATGATGAATTTATGATATTATAACATATGATGATGTTACTACCTTGTTATGCCATGATAATGATGACGAAATTATGATAAGGTATATATGCTATATGATATAATTTATGTTGATATTGATGATGATCATGCTGAACCATAATGATGCATGATAATTATGTTAGTATTATGATGATATATATATATAATAGTATGAATGATATATGATAATGAATATGCTATGAATGTCGTGATAATAATGATGATGATGATGATGGTAATTTATAAATTGATAATTAATTATGGCAGTGGATTGAATTGATAACCCATGATGATACAATAGATGAATGAATTGATAATTGATACAGATCAGAGGGTTGCACCTAAAGCCCGTGCCTCACGGCAGGCGTGCCAGCAGCAGCCAAGCCCAAAACAAATCAAAGTAAGGCCAAGAAGGCCATAACCCACAACCCAGAAGGCTAGGCAAGAAGAAGGCCCAGTAGGCTGGAAAAAAAAGGTGCCAGGCCCAGAAGGCCCATATTTTCGCACAGGCCCAAGAATCAAATTAGTTCGACCCGGTCGGCTCCGACCAAATTGGTCCAGCAAAATCAATCTAGACGAATTGTAACAGTCTAATCATATTGAATCGGTTCAATCGTATCGAATCGGTCTAATCAAACTGAACTAGTCTATTTGAACCGAATTATTCTAATCGAATAATTCAGTCGAACCGAACCATATGAATCAGACCATCACATTTTGAAAAGAAAAGAAAACATTTTTTTTTCTTTTTTTTCTTTATTTTTCACTTATGTGCTTGAAGAGTGTATTTTAATATTCGAAACATTATGTCAATTTATTTAAAATGTATGCCTGAAGCATTTATTTAACGTATGAAATCATCTTATGCCAAAAGCATTCATTCAAACTATTATCACGTGCTATTTAATTATATTGTTTAATATTTTTAAATTTATATTAAATTTATTTAGTAAATGTATGTGTTTAAATGAATCCGATGTTCATCAATAAACTAGAGTTTTATAAATGAACTCATACTTCATACTAATCACCGAACCCATAGTTTCAGCAAAACTATGAAAAAAAGGGACCTGTATATTCCTTTATAAATTCACTGGATATGATAAAACAAGTAGATTTTATATTTTAAATCTGATTTATTATACTATTTGCTAGAACCTGAAGTTCTTATTTGGTGTTTATGGATGAGTTTTCTCAAAGCATTAAATGCAATGATTTTTCCTTTATATAGACTCTAGAAGAATGGTTTACCCATTATAGGGATAATTTCTTGCCTGAAGCAAGACATGAAATGACCCATCATCCATTCTAAGGATTTCAAATCTACGTGTGAATATAATTCGAAAAATGTGATTTTTCGCTCGAATATGATTTAATTCAATTCAAACCCTTATTCTCATGCATGTGACCCATTGAATTAAATCTATAAATATGTATATTTTGTGGGGACGTTTATTGTCTGGCTGACAATGTTATACTCCGAGAGATATAAAAAAAGAACATTGTAGAATGACACTGAATTACCATCAATAAGATTTTTATTCTCCAAGTCCCAGAAGAACTTTGTCGAGATCTACTGATATTCGAGCCAACGGTTATCACATTGAAACCACTCATGACAAGATAGTGGAATACCTTTGCATAACCTCCAATCAGTATGACCAGAAGTATACACTGGAGAAACTAGTCAGAAGCTCACCAGAGTTAGCTCGAAGCTAACTAGTACGAGCAATTGCTCATTATGACATCACCGGTTGTGACACCCAGGTCAGGGTAATGATGCGCCGTATCCTCAATATATTGCATAGGCATCTTCTTACTCATAGACACCTTTTGTGTTTAATGAAACATTATGTCAAGTTTGCTAGTTAGCAGGAAACCGAATATTAGACCATTATATGCAAAGAAGAGTTAAGACTCCACACTTTTCTTGTACATAATACAATGGAATTTTTTTGGACTTTCCAACCACAATGCGGACCGTTCTGAAAACTTTCATGGTACAGGTTGAGATACCGACAAAGTGGTCACATGCTGCACTTTTGTCCACACACATACTGCGTTTGCTAAACTCTTAGCCCAAATCATTACATTGTGGGCCACACCACTTGGATTCTCTTATATAGTCTATAAGACTCAATAATACCGGAGAGTTTACATCGACATAATTCGATGACTATTGCATGCCCCTTGGGACTGCTGATGAACATTTGGTTCCCCATGTTCACACCCATAATGGTAATGTGCACCAAGCTTTTAGTTTCTAGCGGGGGCAATGCAATTTTGCATGTAGTAATATTGGTCCGATTGAGGTAAACGCCACACAACGATGTTATGCGTTACAGCTGGTGAGTGGGTATGAACAAGCTACTTTGTACTTACGCATTTATGGGTGTGCAGTTACGTGCCAATTGTGCCGCCACAACATACACATATGGGACCTCAATAAAGGAGGGGCATACATTTTGGTTATGAATCCCTCTCTATTATACGCTATTTAGAGCCCTTGACAGACAATCTCATTACCGCAATATTGCGGATAGTCATTTTGATGAGACAGTCTTCCAGTCGTTAAGGGGAGATAAGAAAGTCAAACGTTCCTGAAGAACGACGTGAATTGACGTGGAATGTCCCCACTATGTCTCATCTTGATCCCCGAACACACAAAGTAAGAACATAGTGCGGAGAATTCTAGATTTACTGAGTGTAGCTAATAATCTATCAGACGTTTTCTCTAATCTAGCTAAAGTGACGAGATCACATATATATGCTGCAAACTTGTCTGCAAGGATAGAAGTCCCAGTAGAACGTGTCATCCTAGACGGACGAGGTATGGCCATGGCGGCTAACCAGTCATATGTCCCTGCCCAGAAGTGAGGTAGACTAATAGGTTCGAAGGATTCTCATCCTCGGAAGAGGATAAATTTGGCACAATCGAATCCCTTCTAAATATCAATTTATCCATCTCATGAGATAAATCCAGATTATGGGTCTGCGATGGCGTTGGGGGACGCTCCAATGTCAGAACCCACTCCTGAGAATAAAGAGATCTTAGTAAATCATGCATGCTTATGTGGGATTGGGAATCAGAACGATATTATCATCGATGATTTATATGTATTCGCAGTAGCTATCGAAATAATAACTAGAAATGAAATCGAACCTTACTCCGTTGATGAATTAATTCTGATGTAGAGAAGACTGGCCAAAAATAGAAAGAACCAATCCAGGTCAAATTAGATTCCTTAACAAAAAAGAATGTGTTTGGACATGTAGTTCCCACACCTCCCCATGTTAAACCTGCAGAATTTAAATGGGTAGTCATAAGGAAGCGTAATGAGAAAGATGAGGTTGTGAGATATACAACTCATTTAATGGCACACAGGTTTCTCAACGCCCTGAGATTGATTATGAGGAGACGTATTCTCCCATAATGGACGTCATAACGTTCTTCTACCTTATTAGTTTGGTAGTTTCCAAAAAAACTGAATATGCAGCTTATAAACGTGGTTAATGCTTATCTCTATAAGGGATCTAAATAGAGATATGTTTGAAAGTTCCTGAAGGATTTAAGATATCCGATGCAAATAGTTCCAGATCATGGAATACACTCTCCATTCGGTTGAGGTGTTCACTTTATGGATTGAAACAATCTGAACGGATGTGGTATAACCGTCTAAGTGAATATTTGATCAGATTGAGATATGTAAATAATGAATTATGCTCATGCGTGTTTATTAAGAAAACAAGTTCCGGGTTCACTATAGTGGCAGTTTATGTCGATGACATGAATCTGATTGTTACTCCTGAAGAGATCCAAGAAACCACTAAGAACCTGAAGTTAGAATTTGAAATGAAGGATCTTGGGAGAACATACTTTTGTCTCGGCCTGAAGCTCGAGTACCATGCAGATGAAATTTTAATTCATCAATCGAATTACATCCAGAAGATATTGAGACGTTTTAATGAGGATAAAGCGAAACCTTTAAGCACGTCCATGATCGTCCGAAGTCTAGATCTTAAGAAGGACCCGTTTCGTCCAGCAGATGATAACGAAGAGATATTGACACCAAAAGTGTCATATCTAAGTTCAATAGGCGCATTATTGTACTTGGCTCAATGCACTAGACCAGACATTTCATTCACTGTGAACTTGCTAACTAGATTTAGCTCTGCACCGACATGCCGACACTAGAATGACATAAAAGATATCTTCTGATACCTTATAGGTACAATAGATATGGGCTTATTCTATCCCTATGCACCGAGGAATGAATCAAACCCTCTTGGCCCTCGGAATGATGCACGCCTTGTTGAGTATGCTGATGCAGGTTATCTATCAGACCCACACAAGACACGTTCCCAATTAGATTATGTCTTTACCATTGGGAACACAGTAATATCTTGGAGGTCTATGAAACATACCCTTATTGCTACGTCTTCGAATCATGCAGAGATTTTAGCTCTGCACAAAGCAGTTCGTGAATGCATATGGCTAAGAGCCATTACTGGGCATATTCGAAATACTTGTAGACTGAATTCCACCCATAATGAACCGACAATTATCTACGAAGATTCTGCAGACTTGTTCACCAAGTCATTACCAAAAGCCACATTCCAACAGCATGTGCGAGGTATTGGTTTACGTAGACTGGATGATCTACCTAATCTGTAGTTTTCAGGGGGGAGTATCCTGAAGTATACCAAGTATCTGGAAGTATACTGAGTATTCCGAAGTATACTCACATGATCATCGTGTACTCTTTTGTCCTACGACCAGGGTTATTTTTTCTCATTGAGTTTTGTTACCTGACTAGGTTTTAATGAGGCACACATTTTGGTATGATCATCCCGCTAACAATGAATCCTGAAGATGTTTTGATTTGATTTATATGCATTTACACATCTTTTCCCTTCGACCACGGGTTTTTCCCACTGGATTTACCAGGCAAGGTTTTGGTGGAGTAACACTAATGCATTTTATCTCAAAGGCGTACTATCTACCGGTATTCCAGAAGAGGCGACATCAACTACCTCAGAAGATTCCGATGTGACCATTTACACGCGCACTCTTTTTCCTTTGACTAGAGTTATTTTTGTCTCATAGGGTTTTTTGTCACCTGGCAAGGTTTAAATGAGGCAACACATAAGCGCATAGCCCATCGACACCATTACATGAAATATCCAAGGGGAAGTGTTGTAAATATATTTAAGTATGTGGCTATTTATGTAATATTGTGAAGGATAGTTTAGTCATATGTAAAAAGGGTAGACAGGTAATTTGTACTTTGTACTAAACTCTAATCCTACTTCTATATAAGTGGGTTTAACTGAATGAAATGGAAGAAACGATTTGATCGTGTTCACAACAAAAACGGCTTTTGAAGAGAGGTCCAACTTTTACGGTGCACTTATTTTGACAGAGGTCGAATCTTTGGATAAGTTTGTATCAAGATTTATTCAAAAATATCTCACAACAGTATATCGAGACATTAATTCCATTAAGAACTTAATCGTAAACGTCAAGAACAATACCACGATTTATGAAAGATCTACGATTTAATTAGCATCATATGGAGAAGGAAAAACAGTTCAGTGCTTATAGCACGATATGAGGAGATTGACTATCCTCAAAAGGAGACTACACCTGACGGGAAGAAGTTGCTTCCTGTAGAGAGTTAAGAGTCATCAGTTTGTAAAACAGTTGATAGCCAGGAAGGGCCTTCTTCAATCTATCTTGAAAACTCAGAAAGGGGAGGGTGTTCTTAGCCAAAAGGTGTGCAACTTGATTACAACTCTGAGGGGTAGATGACATTAGGCAGTGAAATAGACTAAATTCTATCCTGATTCCTGAGGTAACACATGTGACTCGGGCTCTCATTCGGATTGCAATTGAATTATCTGCGCAACCCTGTAGCCGCTCTGAACTGTGTACTCGTCATTCTTTTGAAAATTCAAAATCAATCTATCTGGGATATTAAGATCCAGCAGAGGGATATACATGATTAGTGCTGTCTCTAAATCCCAAAATAACTAGTTAAGAAGATAAAGATCTCAACAACCATTTTCGCTTATAAGTTGGCAGACCGGTATTCTGCGGAAGGAGAGGTGGTAAGCAATATGCAATCTTGTCGGATGGTAAACAAGCATCAAAATATATACTAATGGATTGGCCATCACCCACCATGGAGCTCTCGTCTCCATAACAGGGATCTCCAAATAAAAGAGGAAGACTGACCCTTGGCAGCATGTAGGTATTTTCCGTTAGGGTAATAATGTGCTTGATAAACTGTACTAACCTGGGAATTTGGATTGTAGAAAATACGCCAACATCATTTAGCTAGTAATGCCTGATTGATATTAATAAAACCACATGCAAGAACCTAAGCCCCCATATTCCTTGTAAGGGCCTTTCTTATGATGGCAGTGAGCCTTTTGTTGGAGCCACAAGAACAAGGCACAAAGAGAAGTGATTTCATATTGCAAAACACTTATCAAATAAGTAGGTATCGCTTGGATTACTGCTTTAATCAGGATTTCTTTTCATGCGGTAGAGAGAGATTTCTCCTTCCATCCATTTAGTTGGCACCAAACTCGATCGCGAATGAAGGTAAATAGCTTCTGGCGTCCTTCCCCCACCGAGCTGGGCATATCGAGGTACCTTCATGATTAGAAACTAATGGGAATCCAAAGATGTAGCTAGGAACTCTTGCAGATCTTGAAAGGCATCAGGACTAAGTGGTCGTGCCAATTTAGTGAGACTGATCTGATGGCTAGTGGCATCCATAGAGACCTCTAAGAAAAGAAGACTATCATTAGCAAATACGAGGTGTGAGATATGAGGGCCTGAACGCCCAAACTGAACTCGCAATACTAATCCTTCATTCTCAGCTTGACGAAGGAGACCTTGAAAACCTTCAGAACAAATTAAGAACAAATATAGGGAAAGAGGATAGTACTGTTTCAAGCCTCTCTACGGTAAAATTTGACCAAAGAGTCCCTTTTCCATGGAACTAAGAAGGAAGCCAAAGTCAGACAATCCATGACGGAATTAACTCACCCTAGATCAAACCCTAATCGAAGCACCATTGCCTTTAAGAAGCACCTCTCCACCCGATTGAAACCTGTGGTCAGTGGTCATATGCTTAACTGTATGCATTGTTTCGAACGCAACCATCACACTGTCCAAAATACTGCACTTAGGAACAAAAGTACTTTGGGTGATATTGATAACTAAAGACAAAGCTAGCTTGAAATGATTAGCGTACATCTTTGTAATTAATTTATAGAGAACCGAGCATAGACTTAGCGTGTGAAATTTTGAACTTGTGATGGAGATTCGCCTTCAGTAATTAATGAAAGCAATGTATAATTATAAGGACGAACGTTGGATTCTCCATTCAAAGTGCTAGATAATTTGCAGTTACTTTGTCGCCCACAATAACCCAGTATCTTTGATAGAAATCATCAAATTTGGGTGATTTTGTTGGAGATATCTAGGAAAGCACATGTTCTAGATCTATCTTGTAAGTGATCTTAGTAGAATAGCACTCATTCAATCAATGACACGAGGGTTTACACTATACAAAAATTCGGTCCACTAGTGTGTATGAATAAATCCAAAAAATAAGAGCAAAAAAGTTTCCAATTTCCCCGAGATGAGTATGCCATATAGCTTGTGCATCATTGACTCCAGCAATAGCATTAGTGCGAGTCCAAGATTTCGCCCGTGCATAAAAATATTTCGTGTTATGATCTCTATGTTTAAGCCAAGAGACCTTAGAGCACTGGCGCCAAAAAATTTCTTCTTTTTTCTAACAGATCATCATGTTTCACTGCCCGAATATGTATGTTTGTGAATGTTAGCAAAAGTATTGAGGTTCCCTATATTGATGACCAAAGCATATGATAAGAAGGACGTGGAGAGCTATCTTGGCACCAAAATTTTCACAACCTTGTTCCTGAATCCATATTTCCATGAGTTGAAAACGGCAATGCTTTTCGGTAGAAAACTCAGGAAACAGAACATTCTTGGCAATCTCAATAAGCAGAGCCTTATGATCTGAAGTAACTAGATGGTGCCAGAGAACATGCATATAACACCTGCGTTAACTAGACCAAGATTAAGATGTGCCTTCACAAGATCCTTATTCGCACACTGATTAGGCCAAGTGAAAGGATATCTTGTAAATCGGATATAGAGCAAACTACAGGTATGGAAAGCAGTTCAAAACTAGTTCATCTACCACAGAGGACAATCACACATACCATGTTACCAAGGCCTAGGATAGTAGAATATATATGACGCAGTGAAAGGATCCCTCTCAAATTTCCTCTCGAAACTCATGAGAAGCCTTGCTCCTGTCTGACAAAAATTGTACCCCAAAAAAATTCCCAAACTACACCAATAAAACTTACAAGAATTCTACCAAAAAATCGGCAATGTCTCCCTTATAATCGGGTCAAACTATCTTCCATCTATCAGATGAAGAATATAAATATTAAATCAATTTCCGAACAACTCAGATAAAGTGAATCCAACACAGGCACATCATAATTCATAAGGTAATTAAAGCAATCTAGGTTAGTTTTATATTTACATAATTCAATGAAAGTCCTGTAGTGCAATAGCGCAGGAGACGATGATGCCTCTGCCTAGTCTCGTCACTTCGTCCCACTATGGCTTAGAGGGTACATACCCAATGCAATTGTGAGTGAGCAATAAAACCAAATGCAATAAAAACACGGTCTCGAAAATAAAATAATAATACTAATCAATATGACCCTATCTCGCTACCAAGCTTTACATGCAACAAGACATGCATATACAAGTAAATACAACTTAATGGAATCTAATTGATTTACCTTAGTGGAATCCATGCTATCTTTACATGTACTTGCCATATTAGTAATCCGGTTGAAGTCATCATTCTGAGTCGTAGCGTGATACCTAAGTCGTAACCATCATCTCAATTCATTGCAAGATATTCTGGTTACAACCATCATTCCGAGTCCTACCTCATCGAGCCTATGATGAAATTCTCCATGAAATAGCTCACCATACTTAGTGTATGAGGGAATCCTCCCTAATAACCTCACTGAGCATATGAGGGAATCCTCCCTAGCATAGCTCAAGTCGTACCGAGTGTACGAGGGGATCCTCCTTGACTACCTTACTGTGTAGCGACCCGAGTTTTCAACAAGGGCTAAAATGACCATTTTGCCCCTAGTTAAAGGGTTAACTTTTGACCAAGGTCAAAATATTGACTTTTTTATTGGGACGGCTTTGGGCATTTCCATAAACGCTATTAGAAAAGTCTTGGTCTCCCAAGTACATTGGCAGGTAGCAAGCCAAAATCAGAATTCAGAAAGGTTCGTTATGGTTAAAAAATGGTTAGGGGTATTATGGTAATTTTATTACTAAGGGCATTTTGGTAATATTTCCAATTAAACATGTGATTAATGTGAGAGTTTCTAGAAAACTCTTCAATGTTCCCTCCCAATTATTCTTCACCGACCTTAGAGTGTGTGTGTATATATATATATATATATATATATATTTATATGTGTGTGTGTGTGTGTGGAGTGATGGTTCGAAGGGTGGTGGCCGAAAATAAGAGAAACCACCACAAAGTGAAATCTCACAGTGAAAAGAAAGGAAAAGGAGAGAAACAAAAAAGAAGAAGAAAGGAGGAAGAAAACGGGGACTGACTGGTGAGGTTTGGTGAGTAAAGGAAGAGAGAACAGCAAGGAAAAACTAAAGAACCTGTGCGTACCTAATTCGGATTTTTATTCTTAGGTTGGGAAACATGAAACCAAGCCTCCATGTGACCCTCTGGAGTCCCTAAGCTCAAGTCAGGATGGGAAAATGAAGAAGTTAGATGCAGAAAGGCTGGGCAAGGACTTTGGAAGCCATGGCCGAGCAAGGTAAGATTGAACGGTGAGTTATAGTAAGTATTTCTCTCTTTTAATACCCTCGATCTTTTTCTGGGATAGGAACGATGAATTTTGGTGCTTAGCTCGTCAAAAATGGCTGAAATACGATCGAGATATCGCCGGGTCGCGACCGCAGGTCGGGCGACCTGAATACATGACTCGATTGGAGGTTAGGGGTGAGTAGCCCAGCGACTACGATGTAGTCGCGTGTGAAGGCCACTCGCAGGGGCCACAGTGACGCGTGACGGCGCGTTCGGTGGTGGCTGGCCATCCGATCAACATGAAAGTTCTCTCTTTTAATATTATGAGTTTAATGGTCTAAGAATCGAGTCAATTGGACATCATATGAATAAGTTGTGTACATCCAAAGTTCTAATGATTTAATTATATTTTCTTAAACCAGAATTTTGGGATAATTAACAAGAAATTGGTCATTTAGAAGGGTTTGATCATTCCAAGGTTATTGGAAGTAAGCTCTATTTATGAGATATGTAAAATTAAGGTGAATGATAAACTAAATTGTAAGTAAATTAAGGATATTGTGAAGGTTTAGTTAGCACTTACTTATGGGTTCCTATATCATTATAGTTATACTTTATTTTGATTGTTAGCGCATCCTAAAGTCACGTAGGAAGACATATTGTGGTCAAGTTTGGTGAAGAATTATAGGTTAATATGATTAATAACTTGAACCTAATTCTATGATTCTTATGGTTAAAGGGAATGAATGTTGAGAAGATTTGTGGAGTTACATTCACTTCATGATTTTGGTAAAGTATTGCTACATATTTATGGTTTTGGTGGTGACTAGAGAATTAGGAATTTGTTTAAATAGGTGGACATTAGGGCTAGGGTTTGTATTGGGTATTGGGCTTTCTAAAATAAATTAGATTGAGATTTGGGTTTGGTATGAAATATTAGTATTACGAATGAGTTGGGTAATTAATTCTTAATTAATAAGTATTTTATATATTCGGGTTTATGAACCGAGTTTATACGGACGGTTTGAGTTGAGTTTACCGGGCTTTATCAGCCCCGGACCTATCGGGGTTGAACACCCTAAACCCAAATCCAGCTCACTAACTTTCGGATCGGGTCGGCCCACGACCCATAGTGGGCCAGGTTGAGTTTTTTGTCAACCAGCTTAACGGTTACCCACAAGCCCATGAGCTTCAAGACCAAATGGTAAATGTTGATTAAATTGACTACATTCAACATATTATGGTCTAAAAATGTAATGGATTGCTACATTCGTTCTTTGCTCAGACTTGTACTGTTGCGGGAAAAAAAATTTTATTTTTTTGTAGTACCTAAAATGAGAATGTTAAGGAAAGTTATTGAAGTTTCATCCGAACTGTGTCGATGCTATTTATACATGTTGATTCTGGTTTTGTCCTTGTAATGTATGTAATTACTCCTTTGGCCTATTTTTCAATTTGTACAATGCCATCTCATATTCTCGAATGGGCTGTTCACATTTGCTGGTCAGAGTTACAACATAGCAGCTATGGTTGTGGCCAAACTTTTCCCATATATTTGGTTGTGAACGAGATCCTCACTGCAGGGGATATATGCCTTATGTACTTTTGTTTTCGTTTTTATTACCGTGTTGTTACTTTATTCCTTATCGAAGTATTTGGTTTTTGTACTCTAGGTACTAGTGGTAAAGTGAGAAGCCTGATTCAAAGGAATCTTTGGACCTACACGGCTACACCACACGAGAATGGGTGACTCCGCACCTTGTAATCGTGTTCCTCCTCAGTCAGACTCATCACCACCCAAATAATCCAAATTTATTGCACGTCAGCATCCACCGCACTAACTCCTCCTCACTCACGGGGACGATGACGACGAAACTTTCTATTTAATAAGTCTCAACGAAGTCCCAGTTTCTCATTTCAATTCAGAAATCCATTTTCATTTTTCACATTTCATCTTCTTCTTCTTCAACAATTTCTCGGCTTTTTCTGGCGTCTTTGAGAATGACGTTCCGGAGGCTGCTCTTGAAAAAAGCTTCTGGTGAAGCAAAGACCAAACTTGGTGTCTACCATTATTGTTCCAGGCCATCTCTCTCCGCTTTTTACTCGTCAATTCCTTCTTCTGCTGCGGGTGTAGATGAACCTTTGCCACCTTTGCTGCCACCATTTGATCACGAGCCAAAGCCTTACAATGGACCTTCAGCCGATGAAGTATTCCAGAAGCGAAAACAGTTTCTGGGTCCTTCTCTTTTCCATTATTATCAGAAGCCTGTACGTTTATTCATCCCTGCATTTTTCTTTTACCGTTTTCATTCAATCGCTCCTTTTGATTTTGTTGAAATTTAACTTCTCTATATGTTTTATGAAAAATTGGTACTTTTCAATTGGACCATGAAGTTGAAGACTCCTCCATATTTTGTATGCCAAATTTATCACATTCCGCCCCTATACATTATTGTAGAGTTGATTCAAACTTTTACTTTTGTGTGGCTTTGGTCTGCACTCTGGTAAAATAAAGAATCAATATGAACTGAAAAATTGAACGACTTTTGACACATTTGGTCTAAAATAGATACAACATTGCAGCCAAACTTTTTCATCTCTCTGTTAGTAAAATAGTTCTCTGGATTCCTATGTTGTATGTATTTATATTTAACTAGTTCTTATTCCAATAACTGAGCGTGGTTGCTATATGCTTTATTGCCTTTGGTCATATCACCAGTTATTTGTTTCATAGAGAGAAATGATTGTCTACTTGCTTGTCCATTATTATATTAACACAGGTTATTCAGAAATTGATTCGGCCTTTCATTTCTCTTTTTATGTACCAAGCTCAATATTGTTGAAGGGAAGATGCAATATTTGTTTGATGAGAATGGCAGGCGCTACCTTGATGCTTTTGCTGGGATTGTGACCGTTTCTTGTGGACATTGCCATCCATATATTCTTAATGCAATCACAAAGCAGAGCAAGCTTCTGCAGCATGCCACAACTATATACTTACACCATGCAATAGCTGATTTTGCTGAGGCATTAGCTTCAAAAATGCCTGGAAATTTAAAGGTTAAGTTTCTTCTATCTAGCTCTCCAGACAATTTATGACACAATTTGATTCTACTTTGTGCTAGATAATTAGATATTTGTTTAACCAGTTGATGAGCAAGCTATTATATTTATTTGAGCCTAGAAATGCAAAGTAATATAATTAATGTTCAGTACTTCTATGGTAACTACGGTTTGAAAATTAATGATACTTCTTATGGGGTCCGATTTAAGACTTCATACACAACAAGAATTGCCAATTTACTCTAAAATGGGGATTCTTGATTACTTTTTTCGTGTCCCAGCACTAACAGAAACCTGTGCGCAATTATAGGCATCTGCTTCAGAGTTCATTTAAAAAACTAATAAAAAATGCAGGTTGTGTATTTTGTGAACTCTGGGACAGAAGCAAATGAATTAGCAATGCTGATGGCTCGTCTGTACAGTGGTAGTCTCGGTATGATTTCACTGAGAAATGCATATCATGGAGGAAGTTCTAATACTATTGGTCTTACAGCTCTGAACACTTGGAAGTATCCAATTCCACAGGTTTGTATAATTAGTAGTCACCATATCTCCAAAGTTTGATCCCGAGGCTTGTTATTTAGAGAATAAATCCAAATTTGACCGGTTTCTATAAAGAACCATAGTTTCTTTTTGTATGCAGGGCCCTTTAACCAATTTCTCAAGTTTAATTGGATTTTGTTTACAAAAACATCTAAATAATTAGTATTTGAAAAAATGCTAGCGACAAGATGCATGCTGATGTCCAAGAATTTTTTCTTATCTAGCTGACATATAAATTATGACATTCCTGGCACAACATTCTCAATACAGAAATTCTAAAAATTGTGAATCAAACTGCATCATTCCTTTCGTTTCTCAATTTCATTGAAATAAGTATTCATGGAGGTAGGAAGCTCGCTATCAAAATATTTTGAATGTATGATGACACTGTTTCTGAAAGTTCTAACATGGGAAAGCATGCATATGCATTGCACATGTATAAATTTATACATTTTCTGACTCTCTTTTTTTCGAATGTATGATGACACTGTTTCTGAAAGTTGTAACATGGGAAAGCATGCATATGCATTGCACATGTATAAATTTATACATTTTCTGACTCTCTTTTTTCTGGCTCAATGTTATCAGTCATACCTGAACACTTAATGAGACATGCCAATCAGTCATACCTGAACACTTAATGAGACATGCCAATTTATTTCTTTTTATTAATTATCTGCTTAAGAGATGCTTTATCTCAGGGTGAAATTCATCACGTGGTGAATCCGGATCCATACCATGGAGCCTTTGGGTCTGATGCCAAAAGTTATGCTAAAGATGTGCAAGATCACATTGATTATGGTACTTCAGGAAAAATTGCTGGATTTATATCTGAAACAATTCAGGTTTGCACCGAGTATTGTTTTCTAATGAGGCCTAAACCTGATATAACCCCTGTAATTAGGGAGCTGATAATTAGTTATATTATTTTTCACTTAATCCAACTGTAGGGAGTTGGAGGAGCAGTTGAATTGGCCCCTGGTTATTTAAAACTGGTTTATGACATTGTTCGCAAGGCCGGTGGTGTCTGCATTGCTGATGAAGTTCAAACTGGGTTCGGTCGCACAGGAAGCCATTACTGGGGGTTTGAAACGCAGGGAGTCATTCCTGATATAGTTACCATGGCAAAGGTCTTTAAAATAACAAATGAAAATGAAAATTTTGTATTTTACTGTTGCAAGTTTTGATTTGTGTGTTTCGATGTTATATCAGTAGTATATGGTCAAGGTATATAATTTCGTTGCAAGCTTTTTCAGTAGGCGACGTTGATTTTTCTGAAATTCAATACCTTATTTGCATATCCTATTACCAAAGAGATTCTGCATTTACAAATGTTCAGGGCATTGGAAATGGGCTGCCATTGGGAGCAGTGGTAACAACTCCAGAAATAGCAAGTGTTCTAGCTCAGAAAATTCAGTTCAACACTTTCGGTGGAAACCCTGTATGCTCTGCTGGAGGACTTGCAGTGCTCAAAGTTATTGATAAGGAGAAGCGTCAAGTTCATTGCGCTGATGTTGGCTCTCACTTGCTTGGGCGGTTGAGAGATCTTCAGCAAAGACATGAAAGTAAACAACCTTGAACTTGGTGTTTGTTTAAACTTGCTTATCTGTATCATTCAATTAACCTTGTCGGATGTTTATCATGCTTAGATTTGCTTATATCACCTCACTCACTATGCAATGCCTAGTAGAATCCATTGAGCCTTAACACTGATACTTTTCAGTTTGGTTGCTTCCCTTTCTAGTTCCCTACTTTCTTCTTGAATGGGTCCAATAATGCTTTGAGTTTTCTTATGTAAAATATTCTGTTTCAGTCGTTGGAGATGTCAGAGGCCGGGGCTTAATGGTGGGGATAGAGCTTGTGACTGACAGGAAAGAGAAGACACCTGCCAAGGCAGAAACCGCAATTTTGTTTGAGAAACTCAGAGGTATCAAGACACCCTCCCACCTCATAACATAATTTAAACTAGAACCCATGTTTGAATTTTGTTTATCTTCTTCTGCCAGAAACTTACATTCATCTCCATGGAATCCTTTCTACATACTAATCATAATTTGGTTCTTGATTGAAGAGGTTGGAGTCCTAGTGGGAAAGGGGGGACTACATGGAAATGTTTTTAGGATAAAGCCACCAATGTGTTTTACCAAAGATGATGCAGGTACTTATTTTCTCTTACAATTGTTATGCATGATTAACCATGCGTGAATGCGTGTGGCTGTCTGAATAGAGACAACTGTTTTCAGTTTGTATTTGTTTTTCTTTTGTGGGAATACGTACTTAGAATATGTTGTCTGTCTGCAGATTTTCTTGTGGATGCGTTGGACTATTCCATGTCAAAGTTGTGAAGGCTTATAATAATACATGAAGATCCAATATTGCGATTATGTGCTTGGTAAAGAAGTAAGTTGAATAATGTGAAGTTATTAATTAAAAAAACTAGAGTTTGAACTGATTTTACATGAGAAATGGCAAAAAGGTTGGTCTTCTGGAATCTGTGTCTATGAGATTGAGAAGGGGGGGGGGGGAGGGGGAGGGGGAGGGGGAGGGAGGTGGTGATGTGTGCGAAAAGTTGTACGTGTTTCCTTGTTAATGATCAAATTTTATCTATAAGCCCTTTGCTGCACCAGACCCTACCCCCTTGTGAGATAGTGGGTGTACACCTTGGTCCTACCCCTTGTGAGATAGTGGGTGTACACTTTGGTGTATCGAAGACTCTCATTTTGCAGACATCACCAGCTGTACCTAATTTGTATTCACCACCCATCGCTCTCAGTCCCACCCGTCTCACTCCGATTGTACCAAACGCCCTCCCACATGGCATAAAGACTATCATGTTTCTCATGCCGCCATTTCCCTTGGCTCGTCCTCTCCCTCCCATTGTGCATTCTTAGCTACCATTTCAGCATCCACTGAACCCACTTCATACGCTTAAACCAATTCTGATGTTGGAGATGGAAAGCTGCTATGCAGGCCGAATTTGATGCCTTGGGATCATAATCACTCCCTGTACACTCATGCCTATACCAGCCGGTCATAAGCAGCCCTTTGGTTGCAAATAGGTTCAGCGAATCAAGTTTCATTGTGATGTAACAATTGATCACTACAAAGTTCGCCTACTTGCCAAAGGGTAGACTTAGGCAGAGGCCACTCACTATGTGGAGACTCACTCTCCTATTGCATAACTCACCACTCAATTTGCATATCGTGGCTGGTTGCTGCTGCTCGTGGCTGGTTCATTCATCAGCTCCATTTGCATATCGTTTTCCTTCATGAGGATCTGCAGGCATCAGCTCTATGTGCATATTGTTTTCCTTCATGGGGATTTGGACGAAAAAGTCTATTCCCGATCTTCGTCGACAGGGAAAATCTAGTGAAAATCTAGTACAGGCTCACTAAGTCTTTATACGGCGACTAGAGAGAATTTTCATATGAAATTATTTACCTCTTCTAATCCTAGCACGAGGGCTTGGATTATATAAATTCCCTTCAATGTCGGCCGCCTTTTAATCTCCGTAAAAATAAACGCATCAACTTTCTCGTTTAAAATACATAGAAACTAGTGAACTTTCTCGAAGTTCCACAACATATGAATTTTGCTCTCTTGACTTTTGTTAGTTCAAAAATCTATGCAAACAAGTACAATACCACCCTCCCTAAAAATGTATTTGACCCATTTGAGTCCCAGAGAAACCCTCAAATAAAATTTACATGATACAATACCTTCCATAGACTCGAAATGAAAAAAAGTTGTACATATATCTTTCCTTAAGACAAAACAATGTACAAAAACATTGACAACAATTTATTTACAAACTTCCTCCCTGCAGACAAAATGGATGCCATATTTACAGCTTCTCAGAATATGGGATAGCTGCTTCAAAAATGTCGGCAGCTTGATTATGTCTACATATGTATGGAACATTAACAAAGGCACCTTTGGTTGTAGATGCATGATTCTGGGGTTGATAATATTGGGAGCTTGGCTTTTGTAGGAATCATCCTCCTCCTGTTAAGATTAGGCAGGCTCACGAGGACTAGCAGCCCAAAGCGAGCTCAAATCCCGAAGGCGCTGGAAGTACTCTCCCAAGGCAAGAAGGCCTCGAGCAGCCTGCCGGGTTGTTAAGATGCGTGACATCTGCTGTAAGGTCTCCCGTCGAATATGATCGGCCTGATTGGATAAAAAGATCATTTAGTCATTGAGATGTCACCAAAACTACAAAACCAGTGCAGAGCTTCCTCCAGGGATATTTATGCAATGTTAATAGAGAATACGAACAAAAAAAAATAAAATACGACGGTGATTCAGTTTACATGAAAATCTCATGCAACAGCATTCAAATGTAATGATATACACCTTAACATAGAGCTCATTATGTGATTACTTTATTTCATGTTCCAGTTAAACAGGTGTCAAAAGCTTCTCCGTTAGATATTGTTTCTATAAAGAACAGTTTTTTTTTTTTTTTCTAAAGAACAGATCGTTTTTTTTTAAACAACACCAAAAGAGAGCTTTGCAAAGTTTTACATGCAGTAAAATTTAAGTAAAACCACCAAAGAAGAGGGCAAAAATGTTTTGTTTCTATGCAAGTCAAATATTGTCCTAATATCATTCATTCCATTTATAATAGAGAATCTAAATGGTTACATTTTTTCACAAAGCAGCAGGGGAATGCTTTATGGGATATGCATTTACAAGCATAGCCTACTAAAAAGCACTAACATTTTCACTAAATTCATAAACGAAAGATTTTGAAGGATTCGACAAAACACACTTGAGTCGAAGTTTGGAATTAATACCATCCAACAGGTTTATGGATATTTGCAGTACGTTACCTGGATCACAAAGCTCACAAGATCTTCCAATTTATCCATGGCAGCCATCGGTGGGATATAACTACCTTCATCCAGTAGACCAAGACCAGCTGCCACAGAGTCAGCCAGAAAGTGTTGCAATTTATCCATACCTTGTGAAAGAGCATCTTCTGCTTGTTGACATGATTGTCCAAGGTTGTGCACATCCAAAAGTTGTTGTTCTGTCATGGGGTCAAGGTGACGATGAAGAACCTGTAATCAGCATAAATTTAAGAATGCGCTTTAAACTATACTCAATTAGGGAACTTTTGAAAGAGTATGACAAATGAAAAAAATTGAGGGTATAATGATGTTCTGAACGAAGTAGCTTCCAATGATATACAGAAATGTAATGGATATCCCATTACAACTTGTCCCTCCTCAACAGGAAATGAAAAAGGGAAAAAAAGAGTTGTCCGAGTAGGAAAGTATCCAGTTTCATAAGTTCATTTTCCTTCTATAGGCCAATTGGACACACAAAATCAAAACCTGAAGACTAAAGCATCAGCTGGGAATCATACAACCCAACAATAAATCTTGCATAAAACATCCATATGCTGGTTCATTGTATTAAGTCCCTCCATGTGACATGATTAATGTGCTAGGAGTCCTTAATTATGTTCTGGGAATTCCTAGGTATATCAATGTGGATCTGCCAGACTCATGTATCAATCAATTAGCCTATCAAAGGGGGCTATTTTGTAGGATTTTTAAGCAGAGTTAGTGATAATCTCGTGATTTCCTGCTGGTGTATGAAGCATAGGGTGACTTGGATAAACCACAATTCATTTTAAGTTTCATAAAAAATATTTGATAAGAACAAATGAATTCTTATTCCCACATCCTATAATTTCTGATTCTTTTTTTCTAATGGTGAACTCTAAATATCCTGCATGTTCTCTGTGGACCCTCCTAGCCACGAGTCATCATCCACTTATTTCGGTCAAACCATACATTACCTTAAGAAGCTCTGAAGGGCGAAACCCTCCAATCCACGAGAAAAACTGTTCAGCTGATGTTTTCCACATCCCAGACATCACAAAGAAAACATCAGCTTTTGCAGCAGTTAATTTCATGCTGAAAAGTTCAAAATAGTGACTCATGCCACTATCGACAAGGAACTGAAGCTCTATGTCACTTATTTGACCATTTAAAGCCGTCCTCAATTCACAAATTTGCCTATTTTGTTCTTCCACCCAGTGCCCATACTCCATCTCAAATCTTGTTACACCTGCAAAACTTGGAGTTTTGAATTTCAGAGGAAATGAATAGACAAGGGTTATGAGACAATATGAAACTGTAAAAGAGCAAATGTATGCAAGGATAAAAACAAAGCACCATCAGAACATGCTAAGTTATGGTAATTTACACAGGTGAACCTCCTAGAACTTGTGTTTATACAGAAAGCATGAAGATGTTTGTATGTATTGTATTGGATAGAGTAAGAGATCGAGCTTCAACTCAGGCTTCAGTTTGTCCAGAGTTTCGGAATTTATTTCTTTCTTTTATTGTTGAAGATTAGAATGCCGCACTAAAATATTATTGTTTGCACATTCATAGGAAATTATCATACGTCTTTGAAGTGCAGTGCTCCCAAAAAAATTTGTTTTTTATTGAGACAATATTCATCAAATGCATGCATAGATTTAATAACCTTTTAGACAGACACTAGATGGTGAAATCTGACAATGACGCACTTATTCACTCACATCACCAAATTAATATGGAATCATAACCAGAATGGATGAAACTGGAAAACGAAAAGGAAAAATCCTCAAAAGGCGGCAGATTTTATTACATATATTACCAAATGCTTAAGCTACCAACTGATAAAAGTTTCATATGCAACCCTTTAAATGATCTACATTTTACATTTAAAAAAATAATAATGAAGATATGGAAGAAAGAAAACTAACAATAAACCTGAGTTTACAGTGCCAGAAAATCCCAGAGGACTAGCATCCAATCCACTGCCAATATAAATACCATGCTACAATTGACAGGAAGACAAGTTACAATTATTATTTTCCCTAATCTAATATACTATTGTAATTATATTAAAGCAAAAAAAATCTTCTCCTGACCTGTTGTCTTGCTCGGTCAAGCTCTTGCTCTAATTGAGCAAGTTTCAATCGACTAGTTTCTAACTGCTGAATGTAGGCCTGTAGAGGAAAAGTCATCAAATTAGTCCTCTAAATCACTAGCTGCATGCAAGATATCCATTCAAATGGATACCACTTCCACCTTCTTTCGCATTCGGCTTTTACGAGCAGCCTCCCGATTTTGTGCAAGCCGTCTTTGCACCTAAATAGTTTAACACAAAACTAAAATGAGCTGCCAGAATTAAATTTTGCACCATCAACCTCCAAAAAGGAATTACTACAAAATGCATTTTGAGTTCGTGAGTTTATTCCTCAGCCATGAAATATAGATTTTTATTGAAGTAAAAGATGAAACTTGACTGGAAGAATGAAGCAAACTGTAAAATCACAAACATACAGTATCAAATCACACAGTTACTTGAATTAACTCCAAAAGTAAACATCCTACTCACAGTAAAATTATTGAATTTAAGAAGGGCAATAAAGTAGCAGCATGCAAGTAGTAAATAACCTCTTATTTTCTCTTTGTAATCTATGCCTCAAACCAAGCTTCAGCCTTAAGGTAAGGAGTATTCTATCTAGTTTATACGATTAAAAGGTGACCAAAACCAAAACTAAATTCTGTAAAAACTTAGACAAGAAATTGACCTAGCACCAGAATCCAAACGAAATAAAAATTTACAGCACAAAACAATTTCTTCAGAAAGATAAAGTCCACAGCATTTACATTTCGCATTTCTTAAAGTAATTTTCCAGATTTACAATCTCATTACTATTATACGAATCTCAATCTCCACTAAAGACCAATGTCTGAAATCATGAACAGAATTGAACAAAGATGACATTGAGATTGGAATTGCAGGCAAACTCCATCCCTTGACTTATCCTATGAACCTTCAATCAATCTACCCAACAAGAAAAAGGCACTTTGCAACTGTCTAGCAACTTTCCAACCAAGGCCCGCTTATGTCAGTACAGTTAGCCATATGTTATGTTGAGAAACGAAAAGAGATAACCATGAAAGTAACACGGAAGCAAAATTTATGTTACCTTGTCTGTAGGTTTAGTTGCTTCTTGGTCATACTTGCTCGAAGGTCCAAGAATTCCATGAGAAGCATCCTCTGACTAGATAATTTAATGATAACAGGATAGCTCAGAAAACAGACTAATGTAGCTTCAAGGAACAAGAACCAAAAGTATTGATTTTGAAAAACTGACCTGATCATCTAGTTTTGTATCTGCATCTACTATCATAGATGCTGAGGCATTAAAATTACCATTACACTTATAGCTTTCTTCCCACATGATAATCTGGTGGATAGGCTCGTAGGCTCCCATCCTTCTTGAGGTGACAAATTGGGTGGATGGAGAATTCATCCTTCTTCAACTGGTGATGGAAGAAAAGCCAACTCTACTTCAAAGAATATGATAAAGAACCTAGAAGAATTTCATAGTCAGATGTGAGCAACAATATTTCTGTGATCTCAATCACTATGCCAAAACTGAAATCCAATAAGAATAATCAAACAAGAATAAAACCCTGTTTCTTAAGAAACTAATAAAATACAGTAAGTACAAAAGATACATTTTAAAGTATAGATTTCTAAAATCTTTTGAAAGGTAAAAAAGAAAAAAAGAAAAAGAAAACTAGCCTAAATTCCATCCTTGCACCAACATTGAAAAACTTGAAATCTTCTTCGTACGCAACAAATTAGACCATTACCCACAGTTGGGGTTAAAATTTAATGTTTGAACAAAACACATATCAACTAGTGGAAGGTTAATATAATAGCAACAGTAGATAGAAAGACAAAAAAGAAACCCGTCATCAGAAGTGTAAAATTTTATTAATTCTATAGAAAAACAAAATTACACTGAAGGAAATGAAAAGGTAAATAAACGATGGATAAGATGTCCACTGGTGGAAATATATAACAGTACCCTAAAACAGCACAGAAATTAGAAATTCAGCAAAGAGCTGTACAACCTAAAAACAACTGCATTCCAATTAGATAAAAAGTGCAGAGAAAGCACTATTCCAAAACTCTGAGGAGATGGAATGCCAAACAACTATCCCTAACTTCTGAAGAAATCTACAGTATAATAGCTAACTACAGATTTTAAACTGACATAAACACATTATAAAACAAGGAATAACTTGAAGCAGTGCAATTACTCTGTTTTTCCCAAATCTTTGCACGCAAGCAAAAATTGACCAAGAAAAAAAAAGACGCAACCAAAAAGAATCTGAAAAAATGTCATAGTGGCGGTGGAATACAAAGCGTATCATGATTTTAAACAGCACAACCTTTTCCTAACAGGTCCCGTGGTTGCAGGACCAGAAAACGAACCAATGCAATCCCCTCAATAATACAAACCCAGTATCAAAAGTTATCATACGCACATCAATACTGAAATAACTGAGTAACTTGTTGATTTTCTAATTTACCAGCTTTTGAAGACAAGACTTTAAGTTCCACGATAGCATAACTTGTACGTATGTCCACATAAGTAAAAGGCAGGGAGTACTGATCACAGAAACCAGGCCCTCTCTATAAACAATGAAAAAGGTAACACCTTTCATTGTGCACACAACTGACAACAAAAGATGAAGAAAACAGACAACTTAGGCGAATAAAAAGAAAGAAACCTTAGGATCCATTCCCCTAATAAAAAGAAATTGCAGGCCAGGTTTACGTACAACTTTGCAGTGTTTTAAAATCACCAAGCACAGTAAGACACTCAGCTCCTCCTTTTATCAGCAGAACACAGTTTCACAAGTAGAAATGGAAACTAACTAAAAAAGAGTGCAGAAAGTTGCTCAATTTCAAAATTTACACCTTTTCTTCCTTCATCAAAACCGTTAGAATTCGTTACCCAAAAAGTAACAAAGCAACCGAGGACTGAAATATAAAAGCTTCAAATTCTAAGCCAAACTGAAGCTTTCGATTTCTAGCAATAACAACTAAAAACGGAAAAACAAAAACCAAAATTCCACATTCCTTTTCCTTTCTCGGAAAATAACCAAACAAGCCCAGAACGAAAACGTTAAAAAGCAGAAAAAAGCAAGCTAAAAGGCTGAACCTTTGGAGGCCGGTCTGAGGCAGCTTTATCTTTCCCGCTCTACATTCAAGCTGAGCAAGCAGGGAGACCAAGCTTTTCGGAAATTATGAATGGAAGAAACCCTAGCTGAAGGTGCTTTCTCAGCAATTGCAAGTCCCATCATCTTGCAGAAGAATCGAGTGAGAACACGACAGCTTAATAGACAACTTCCAAACATTATAATCCTAATTCTAATCCCTCATTAACATATTAATAAATTCCCAATTACAATTATTCGCCAATTTTTTTCTCCAAAATCAATTAATTTTTTTATACAAAAAGGAATTTGGACTTTTCTGCGTGAGTCTGAGAGTAAATGTTTGTAGACGGAGAGGAGAGGGTCAAAGATTACACATAGGCTGAAAGAGCGTCGTAATCCACATCCTCCCACTATAATATCCCCACCCACTGCTAATGTGCGCACCAGGTGGATCGCTCTGTTACGCTTCTCTTAACCTGCGCACTCTCCGCGAGTGTCGCGCCGTAGTCTGATCTCGGAGAATTATCCGCCGCCGGCATGGGCTTTGCCGGAGGTTCTTGAGTGAGGATTTGGGTTTCGGTGGGGATTTGATGTGAACGTGCGAGATGGGCGCGTGAACAAGTGCTGGGTGAAGTGGGAGTTGATAATTTCGCGGGAATGGAGTGCCAGTTTTTCAGTGTGGGGCTGGCTTTTGTGTTTAATTATGTAACTTGTCTAAATTAGTTTGTTTGGGCTTTTCAAGTTTTGACTTCTTGGTTTTTGAACTTTTTAAGAGTGGGAACAGTAACGGCTATATGAACACGAATCGATCATCCTCTGCGGATAAATAATAGGATAAATTGCATTTCAATACTCGGTAATGTATATCAAATTTCAAATTTATATAACTTTCTATTTTTTTACTTAAGCATTCTAAACTATTTAAAATATTTCATGCACATCCCACCGTAATTTTCTCCGGAAGAATTTCCACTAGCTATTCAAAAACGAAACTCAATGTTACTTTAGGTGAAATTGCTTATTAGTCATTAATTATTTCTCGCCCAATATTTTGGCGAGATATGTTGGACCGGAGATAATCAATAGTTAAGTAAATAATTGTGCCTAAAGTCATCTTGAGATTTGTTTTTGGTGGGCTGAAATACATCACCTCATCAACTAATGATATTCTGTAGGAAAATATGACAGTGGGATATGAGTGGAACATCCTAAAGAGTTCCAAGATATTTCAATTCAAAATTTGAAAGTTCAATTATAACTCTAAGATTTGATATAAAATACAAGGTATTTGCTCCTGCCCGAAATTGTTTCCTCGTTTTAAGAGCTGAGACGCCCTAATGCAACTCTAGATGAATCTCCGTGCAGAACCTTTTTTATGTTGAGCGAGAGAGGCGGACCGTTCGTGGGATTTCTTTTACTTCAATGCGTATGGAGATGCTGGATGGGTTGAGCATGACGGGTCTTAAGTCATGGTCGATCCCAATATTGGCGGACCAGGAAGCAAATGTGTCGTTCAACTCAAGTGCAATCGTGTCACCTATAGAGAAACTGCTACTGGACAGTATAATTGGGTTTCGTTTTCCGCCCGAAAATTTTCCTTCTAATCAATGAGATTGTGAGGCAGGTGGACAAGAAATCCCCGCGTTGTTCTTTTTTATGCCTTTTTCAAGGACTTAAAATATTTCTTTACAACGATGCCCAAATCAGAAGTTATTCCACTATGATATTCAAATCTGGCGACGTTATTATTTCAGCAGTTAAATGAGAGATGGTCCCAAGTTCCCTCAAGTCAGGATCAATGTATTCGGACCAAAGCACATAGATTGTGTCTAGACTTGGTGAGTCGTAGATTGTGTCTCGACTTGGTGAGTCGTGAACCACACTTGGATGATATATTCCAAGCACTAATCGCTACTTAAAAAAATATGGTTGTATAGAAATGGAAATGGAAGTACAAGTACATGAATGTAAAAGTACTGAAATTGAATAACAACTGAAAATACAAGTGCAGAAAATAATAAATTATTTCCTTAAATTTCAAGCTCGTAAGGAGTAGGAAATTCGGGAAATCTTTAACTGAGATGAATATCAGTTGGAAATCATGTCATAAAATGGAAGAGCACTTAAATGCTACGGCGAGACGTCAAAAATAGAGGTTTGAGTTCCTTAATGACCTTCCGTATTTCGGTAATTGGGATGGCTATCCGTAAGGTGGTAGCCGGAGTCTATCAGTGAACCGGTAGTCGGAATGACTATCTGTGAGCTGGTGGTCATGATGAATGTACGTATGTTGGTAGTCGAGATGGTTATCCATGTGATCGGTGGCTAGGGACTGTCCGTGAGCTGGTAGTCGGAATGACTGTCCTTGAGCGGGTAGTTGATAATATCAACCCTTATGACACTGAGTGGTCAGAAAGAAGGTTGATCTTCCGCAAACCTCAACCGAAGTTGAAGAACCGGCTAGTTGAGAAGAGGGCGACCCTTATGACACTTGAGTGGTCAGAAAGAAGGTCTGTGAAAGGATGAGAAGCCTACCATTATGACGTTGTTTGGTAAGAAAGAAGGGTTAGGAAAGTACATAAATGCCTCGAAAGGGGTAACAAGAGAAGTTGTATCTTGATTTCCTATTTCGAAGGAGCAGTTTTGCTTCAAGGGCGAGCTATTTTTAAACCATGAAACCTTGGTTAAATTCGATCATAGGTTCAGAAATTGGTGGAAATCAATTTGCTAAGGTTGATTGGTTGATTGGCTGTCTTTTGAGAAGCTGGGTTGCTCTCTATTTATAGGTGGTGAATGAGCTTGCCACCTACAAATTAGGATTTCCTATTGGCTCCCGCTTTACTGTTTATCCTGTTGGAACACTCCCTATTACCTCTTTTTCTTCGTTTTCTCTATCAGCACCGGCTAAACTTACTTCTTTTCCACGTTTGAGCTAATTTTACTGGCTTGTTTACTGACCCATTTTCTTCCATCGTGGTGAATCCCACTAATACTAGAGCTATTCCTCACAGGATTACCACATTTTCCCTCTTCCTTAGCACCTTGTTCCTTTATGATTCAAATAGATGTCTTAGGCCTGGGTTTGATTTTAGGAATTTAGGGACAACCGGTAATTATCTGGGATCTGATCACGAGAATGTCCAATTTTTCCACTTCTGGTTGGACTGGTTTGTCTTCCCAAATGCCTATATGGGCATAAAGTAAGATTGGGTTCCGATGGCTGGGGCTTTAGCTTCCCATAAGAATATGTCATTAGGGCATGTCACCCTTGTCCAAATCTATAATCTCTTGCATACCATTGTCTGCTATCCAGGGTCGAAGTAGTCGCTGAATGAACTACTGTGGATGGTTCAAGTGTCGTTGAATTGGTCATTTCCTCAAATTCACCGTAGAGTTCCTGACCTTGCTAAGAGAGTCGTCCCAAGGAACCAGCTTATGCTTCAACCTCTCGTGCCTTACTTTGCTAAGTACTTCTTGATGTTCTTTTACGGGTTGAGGTAACGTCTAGAAGCGCACTGGAGAGCCAGCGTGAAGCGCTATTACCCAGTGTTTGACACTAAGAGCTACCTGGACATCAGTAATCCCAGTTGTAAGACATTGGTGCTCAGGTACTTTTGCAGTTACGTGCTGTCAAGGGACTTGTTAAAGGATGGAAACCGCAATCCCAAGATGCATGCAGGTTTTGAGGTTTATCAGCCTAACTTATGTGCGCGTCAGCTTGGATTCCGAGAAGCTATTCTCATTCCCCGCATCAGAGGAATGAACATAGGCACATCTTACCGACTCCAAAAGTTCTCCAATGATGATGCATTGAAAGTCCATCAGTTCTTCTTTGCTGAAACAATTTAGTATCCTCCTAGCATCAAGCCAGTCTGCACCTGCACTCAGGCCATCATGTCCTGGTGGACAACATATTTTGACATGACTTATGGGGTCGTAGCAGAAGAGGTCGTCGTGCAGCAGTTTCGTTATTTCAAGACCTCTGCAGATGTTCTTCCTAGTGCGTCTCTAAATGAGGCTGTACATTAGTAGAATTCTATTCCCCTTATTGGTATGTCATTTTCCCCCTGCAGCATTAAACCTTATATGTTCTCTGTTTTCTCATATATACCTTGTATGCTGCAGTGGGTGTCGATGATGTTGATCTTATGGTGGAAGGTGTGGATAATCCCTTGCTTCTCATTGACCCTGCAAGCGAGGAACTGATTTTGGAAAGACTTGTTGGTACCCTAAAGGTAGAGGCAACACATGTCGTCCCAACTTCTCCTGATAAGATTGTTCTTCTAACATGTGCAAGCATCGTATTGGACCTTTCATTTATTCATTTGATCTTTCTATTTTGTCATAGATGCCCCGAGTCTTTCACCGAAGCTCTCCTGCAAAAGCAAAGAGACATGTTCTTGCTCAGTCGGCCCTATACCGACTCATGCTTCAGTGATCCCGTCCAGTTCCATCAGCATAGGGAAGAAACAGAGGTGGTACATAGCTGAAGAGGATGATTCTGATGATGATCAAGTCCTGGTAGACTTCTTATAGACCAGAAAAGTTCCAAAGCATCAGGGCCATCTTCAAGCTTCTTCGGCTGCACGTTCTTTTGCTCATGTTACCGCTTCTGAAGTTATGGATCAAGTAGTTACTCCTTTTACGAATATGGCTGCTGTTCTTGGGCTTGAATAGGAAACTATACCACCGTTTGAGCCTTCGTCATTAGATGACATAGTTTCGGATCCTTCAGTCTCGATTGGTTCCCAAGAACCTCTGGAGATGGAAGTGGACTTAGTTGTAGCGACCAGTATTCCAACCCTTGCTTATTCTATTGAATTGCTACTTGTCATCTATAGGGCTCCTTCCTTGACAGATCTTGAGTCAACTACATTTACCTTGGTAGGCACAAGTTCTTCATTTGGGTGTGGCAGCTGAGGCTGAGGTGAATTTAGATGCAACTCTTCTAAGAGTAACCCCATTGGAGTTATGGAGTGCTCATTTGTCAGGACCGGTTCCAAATCCCCCAGGATTAACATGGAACCCGCCTGATCCCGTCTGACACAAAGTGTCAGTCTAGGGAAAATTCCATCTCTAGCCCTCGCCGGGGCTATCAGAGTGCGTCAGGATCGTAGGAGGAGGAGAGTGATGTCTCATCTCTACTACAGCTCGCATCCACGATCAACCTGAAGGGCATTAAAACACGAAAACTGTGAGTGGACAATTTAAACATTTTCATTTAAAAACCTTTTCGCATAAAGATGTTTATGCCCTTCATAAATACATACGCATGCATTCAAAAACCGTTTATCCAACATTCATGAAATCATTTGAAAACATTTTCTCAAAACCTTTCAAAGGTTCATGCCTGGCCCAATAAACCGTCATGACCCATAAATCCATTTGGGTCTATGACCCGAAATCATAATTCAAAACCTGTAGGTCAAATCAATAGGGACTGTAACAACCCGTCCCGAGAGCCGGGATTAGTAGAGTGATTAAGGTGGGATTAGTGAGGCTAATTGGTGGTTAGGTGGTCCCGATAGGTCCTTAAGCTTAGAATGACGATTTTACCCCTAGTTCGGGCAAAAAGTTGACTTTTAGTTCGGGTGGTCTGATGGACTTTGACCGGTGACCAGGACGTAGATTAGGACGTCACGAATCCGTAGGCAGGTGGCACGCCTAACTCCGACGTCCGAGGAGGAAGTTGTGATATTCGGAAGGTCGAAGGCATAACCGTAATTTGGTTAAAAGAAGGGGAAACATTGACTTTTTGGATAATCGGGTTTTGGTACATTGACCGAGGATGGTTAGGTAGATCTCATCGTCCTGAGTTCGATGACAGGCGGCACGTATTTATCGGACTTACGATGTGGAAGTTACGGGTCTAGGAAGTTAGTGGCAAAAGTGTAAAATTGGGTTAAAAGGAGGGGCAGTTTGGTCTTTTGGTTGTCTGGGAAATTGTGCACAGAGAAGGCAGATGGATGGCTGGGATGAAGCCAATTGGTGAGAGAATGAGGAGGATTGGTGACACGTACAAGAGGGCTAGTGGGTTCTGGTGAGTTCGAGTGTGTGCACGGCCCAAATAATTGGGGTACACCCGTGTATGTGTGTCGTGATGGTTCCTTACACCAGACAGAAAACAGAGGGAGATCGTGAGGGAAATTGAGGGGTGATCGAGGGTGATGGTGTGTGCTGATGAGTTATGAGTGTGTGAGGGTGATCAGAGAGTGAGGGGGAGCTAGTGAGAAGGTTGGGAGGTGAGGAATCGTGGTGTGTGTGAGTTGAGAAGTCACGGGGACAACCTGAGAAAACAGAGAAGACTGAGGGCTTGTTGTAGTGTTGTGGCCGTGTGCGGGTGCGATTGACCTCGAGAGGAAGCTGAGGCGACGATGTGGACTCTGGGGAACGCGGCGGCGATCACGGTTGGGGACGGTTGCAGGTAATCCCTCATCCCTGTAAATTTTCCGTGTTTTCCCGTCGAGTTTCAAAGTGGAAGTCGTGAGTCTAGAGGTCGAATCGATGAGTCTAGGGTGGTCTGGGAGACTCAGGTGAGGTCTAGGCGTCCTCTGGATGTGCTGCCGTGACGGGAGGTGCACGGTTGCGGTTGGCACGACGGATGGATTCTATGTGCTCTGTTTTGGCCGTGAGTTTCTGACGGCGAGTTGTGGACCTAGGGATTGAGTCGAAGGTTTAGGAGAGTTGGGTTAGGTTCAGTGAGGTTCTAGGAAGGGTTTAGAATTTCCACCGTGAAGGGAGATGACCTGGGTGGCCGGAGAAGGAATCAGGGCGATGTACCGGTTTTGTTCGAGTTCGAATCGACGAGTTTTAGGGTGAGTCGAGGTGAGTGAAGTACGGGAATGGGTAGCCTAGGATGGGACGATGCTGTTGGTGAAGAGAGGAGTCATTTTGGTGGACGGAATGAAGAGAACCGCTCTCGCCGGTTCAGTGCGCAGACCACTGGTGCAAACCGGGTCGACGTGAGGTTGACGGTGGTACTGTAGCTGGCGCGTGAGGCCCACGCGCAGCCACTTTGGGCGGCGCGTGGGGGCGCGTGCGGCGGTTCTGGGGAAAATGGTCAACATGGTTTTTAGTCTAAGTGTTCTAACGAGTCTAATGGAAATGGTTTCAGGTTGTTCGGACGTCGTTTGAGTTTAGTTCTGCGAGGGCGAAGGTTTAGGGTCCCGGTTCGTTACGATTAGGACCCGAGGATTTTTTTGAGGGAATTGAGGTAGACCTTTGTAAGTGTGTTAGTAACGTACATCGATGGTTGTTGACAGGACCGGAATTTCCCGAGGAAGCTGAGGAACGTGCTGGACGTTCGGGACGCGATTGAGGGCTCGGTAGTGTGAGTGGACCCCTTCTCTATAACTGAGCATGCATAACTTCTTTTAATTACTTGTTTTATGGTTTTATATGTGATTTCATGGTCATTTGAATATTCTATAACTGTTTTACTTAATTGCACGTTTTTCGAGAAATAACATTTTTGACACGTTTTACGAGAAAGGCTTGATTTCTGAGTATGATGCCATGGTTTTGGGATTTCAAACAATAAATGGTTTTCAATGATTATAAAAGGAGTTTGGAACACGAATTGATGATCAATGATATCGAGATTTAGTTTAAGATTGAAAAGTGGATTTCCGGATTTGGGTTCGGAATGACGGTTTTGGATGCCGAAAGGGCATCAGACCGGTGATTTCGGATTCGGGTTTGGAGATGGATTTAGAAATGGTTTTACAAATGGTTTTGATTGGATTTGCTGGATCTGGTTATTGGGTTTAAAGACCCGGATATTGATTGACGGGGGACGGGCCCGGATTGAGTTTAAAGACTCGGGAGTTTAAAGACTCGGATATATTGATATTTCCCCCCGTAGTCCTATTGAGTTTAAAGACTCGGGAGTTTAAAGACTCGGATATTGTTGAGGCCTGGATTGAGTTTAAAGACTCGGGAGTTTAAAGACTCGGATAGGTCCAGCAGGTTTGATCGTAAAATGATGATTGAATAGTCACATTTTATGATACGTATGATATGACTTTTATACCCGTTTTATAGTGTTTCTGTTTCTTATGATGTGTTATGGTGATTGATTTATAACTGGGTTATGCATGTGGTTTTAAAACGGAGGGCTAAACTTGGGTTTTCTTAAAATGGTTTTAGAACTTTTATTTTAGTTACGGTCCACTCACACCTTCTGTTTTTAAATTGCCCTCCAGGTTGTGGAGATAGCGCGGGGTGTTGACGTCGATGTAGTGTCTGAGGCATAGAAGTGACGAGCAGGGTCCCAGAGTGCTTAAGTTCTCCTCCACGTGCGTGTATTTATTATCGGTTTTGATTTCTTTGTAGTTCGCATTATGCTCTATAAAGTATGATTTCGGTGTCGTATTTAAATTCTCCTGCGTCTGACAGTGCTATTTTGGTGATTTCCATGATTTTACTTTGGGTTTGGTGTCGGGGTGTCAGACGGGAGCAGGATTTACCTCGGGTTTCGGGGTGAAACCGGGGTGGGTCCTGACAATTGGTATCAGGGCATAGGATTGTCGAGTTTGTTGGGTCTGTTGGTTTGTGAGGTTGTGTTTTAGTTGTTTGACTCCTTCTATGCCTCTTTCAGCGTGTGGTTGACGATGCCTCCGAGACGTGGACCCTCTCCACGACCTGAAGAAGAAATGGCGAGGGGAACTGAGAGTACTACGATTGAGCAAGCCCAGCGGCTCGGGGCTACTACTTTTAGTGGTGGGGCTGATCCTGTGGAAGACCAGAGGTGGATTACCAGACTTGAGCGGATCTTTGCGGTGATGCATTGCCCCGCCGGAGGAGCGAGTGTTGTTGGCTACATTTTTATTGGATGGTACGGCGTATGAGTGGTGGTATACTCTCGAGTTGTCTGGTTGGGATGCCCATACGGTGACCTTGGAGACGTTTAGGGAACGATTCCTGGAACAGTATTATCCTCGTTCTTTCCGGGATGCCAAGGAGGCTGAATTTTTGCATCTCCAACAAGGGAATATGACAGTGGCTGAGTATGAACGGAAATTCCAGATGTTGTCTCGGTTTGCTCCTGCTTTTGTGGCCACTGAAGCCGAGAAATGTCGTAGGTTTGAATTGGGCCTACGAGGCGAGATTCGAGCCATCGTGACGGCTGGATCGTTTCCTACTCTCCGAGACTTGTCGGATGCTGCGGTGAGGGTTGAGGCGAGTTTTTCGGTGCGGCGCCGGGAGCCATCTTTTTCTTTAGCTTCGAGCCAGCGGACACCGAAAAGGGGTAACTTCGGTGGAGCATCGTCGTCGGGCGATGATCGTTTCAGTAGGCCCGGTAGTTTCCAGAGTTCAGGATTTCGGGGTTACCGAGCACAGCCGACTCCGCAAGCTAGTGCGACGTCTGTTGCGTCGACAGGGCGACCAGGTCTTTCCGGCCGGGATGTTTGTTTTTATTGCGGGGAGCGTGGTCATTTCCGACGTGAGTGTCCACTATTGCCACAGGAGGGTAGTGTAGGACGAGGAGCAGCGGAGCCGGGATAGAGTACAACGTCAGGGACAGCAGGTACTAGAGGAGGTGGTGGTGCCACTAGTAGTTCGAGGGGACGTGGTCGAGCGTCGGGAGCTCAGGCCCGAGTGTTCTTGATGACTCAGCAGGAGGCTCAGTCGGCACCAGATGTGGGGACAGGTACTTGTATTACCCTTGATTGTGTTGTACCCAGTTTTGTTGTTGGATTCTGGGAGCGAGTCTAGGAGTGTCCTAGGTGACCTCGAGTATTATGGTGAGTTCCGTGGGAGAAGGATGATGGAAGGAATAGGAAAGAAGTGACTATCACTGATCGATATGAGGTGATTGAAGGAGAGAACCCACAAGCTAGAGTTTGCCTTTAGGACTTTGTAGAATTATTCCGATAGTGGCCGAGGTAGCAGCCGAGGGAGGAGCCAGCCAGTAAGTAGGCTTCCTGTTTCTGGAAGTAAGGTGGTTTTACGTGAGGATATGCTCTGTGAATCCTATCAGGTACTCCCTATGAGGTATTGTAAAATACCTTTGTTTTCTGTTCATAGAGTTTCCCTTGCGTACATCATACAGTTGTTACGAAGAGAGGGTTGGACGTGGTAATAGTTGCGAGGGATGGAGTGAAATACCCAAGGTGGGGATAGACAGGAAACCCAGGAGAAGTTGTTGTTGACCTAGTGTTGATTACCAGGTAGGAGACCCTAGGTGTCGGGAACTAGCTGTGGAATTTCGGGGACGAAATTCTTTTTAGGTGGGTAGATTGTAACAACCCGTCCCGAGAGTCGGGATTAGTAGAGTGATTAAGGTGGGATTAGTGAGGCTAATTGGTGGTTAGGTGGTCCCGATAGGTCCGTAAGCTTAGAATGACGATTTTTCCCCTGGTTCGGGCAAAAAGTTGACTTTTAGTTCGGGTGGTCTGATGGACTTTGACCGGTGACCAGGACGTAGTTTAGGACGTCACGAATCCGTAGGCAGGTGGCACGCCTGACTCCGACGTCCGAGGAGGAAGTTGTGATATTCGGAAGGTCGAAGGCATAACCGTAATTTGGTTAAAAGAAGGGGAAACGTTGACTTTTTGGATAATCGGGTTTTGGTACATTGACCGAGGATGGTTAGGTAGATCTCATCGTCCTGAGTTCGATGACAGGCGGCACGTATTTATCGGACTTACGATGTGGAAGTTACGGGTCTAGGAAGTTAGTGGCAAAAGTGTAAAATTGGGTTAAAATGAGGGGCAGTTTGGTCTTTTGGTTGTCTGCGGAATTGTGCACAGAGAAGGCAGATGGATGTCTGGGATGGACCCAATTGGTGAGAGAATGAGGAGGATTGGTGACACGTGCAAGAGGGCTAGTGGGTTCTGGTGAGTTCGAGTGTGTGCACGGCCCAAATAATTGGGGTACACCCGTGTATGTGTGTCGTGATGGTTCCTTGCACCAGACAGAAAACAGAGGGAGATCGTGAGGGAAATTGAGGGGTGATCGAGGGTGATGGTGTGTGCTGATGAGTTGTGAGTGTGTGAGGGTGATCGGAGAGTGAGGGGGAGCTAGTGAGAAGGTTGGGAGGTGAGGAATCGTGGTGTGTGTGAGTTGAGAAGTCACGGGGACAACCTGAGAAAACGGAGAAGACTGAGGGCTTGTCGTAGTGCTGTGCCCATGTGCGGGTGCGATTGACCTCGAGTGGAGGCTGAGGCGACGTTGTGGACTCTAGGGAACGCGGCGGCGATCACGGTTGTGGACGGTTGCAGGTAATCCCTCATCCCTGTAAATTTGCCCTGTTTTCCCGTCGAGTTTCAAAGTGAAAGTCATGAGTCTAGAGGTCGAATCAATGAGTCTAGGGTGGTCTGGGAGACTCAGGTGAGGTCTAGGCGTCCTCTGGTTTTACTGCCGTGACGGGAGGTGCACGGTTGTGGTTGGCACGACGGAGGAATTCTATGTGCTCTGTTTTGGCCGTGAGTTTCAGACGGCGAGTTGTGGACCTAGGGATTGAGTCGAAGATTTAGGAGAGTTGGGTTAGGTTCAGTGAGGTTCTAGGAAGGGTTTGGAATTGCCACCGTGAAGGGAGATGACCTTGGTGGCCGGAGAAGGAAACAGGGCGATGTACGGGTTTTGTTCGAGTTCGAATCGACGAGTTTTAGGGTGAGTCGAGGTGAGTGAAGTACGGGAATGGGTGGCTTGGGATGGGACGATGCTGTTGGTGAAGAGAGGAATCGTTTTGGTGGACGGAATGAGGAGAACCGCTCTCGCCGGTTCGGGGTGCAGACCACTGGTGCGAACTGGGTCGACGTGAGGTTGACGGTGGTACTGTAGCTGGCGGGTGAGGCCCACGCGCAGCCACTTTGGGCGGCGTGTGGGGGTGCGTGCGGCGGTTCTGGGGAAAATGGTCAACATGGTTTTTAGTCTAAGTGTTCTAACGAGTCTAATGGAAGTGGTTTCGGGTTGTTCGGACGTCGTTTGAGTTTAGTTCCGCGAGGGCGAAGGTTTAGGGTCCCGGTTCGTTACGATTAGGACCCGGAGTTTTTTTTGAGGGAATTGAGGTAGACCTTTGTAAGTTTGTTAGTAACGTACTTCGACGGTTGTTGACAGGATTGGAATTTCCCGAGGAAGCTGAGGAACGTGCTGGACGTTCAGGACGCGATTGAGGGCTCGGTACTGTGAGTGAACCCCTTCTCTATAACTGAGCATGCATAACTGCTTTTAATTACTTGTTTTATGGTTTTATATGTGATTTCATGGTCATTTGAATATTCTATAACTGTTTTACTTAATTGCACATTTTTCGAGAAATAACGTATTTGACACGTTTTACGAGAAAGGCTTGATTTTTGAGTATGATGCCATGATTTTGGGATTTCAAACAATAAATGGTTTTCAATGATTATAAAAGGAGTTTGGAACACGAATTGGTGATCAATGATATCGAGATTTGGTTTAAGATTGAAAAGTAGGTTTCTGGATTTGGGTTCGGAATGACGGTTTTGGATGCCGGAAGGGCATCAGACCGGTGATTTCGGATTCGGGTTTGGAGATGGATTTAGAAATGGTTTTACAAATGGTTTTGATTGGATTTGCTGGATCTGGTTATTGGGTTTAAAGACCCGGATATTGATTGATGGGGGACGGGCCCGGATTGAGTTTAAAGACTCGGGAGTTTAAAGACTCGGATATATTGATATTTCCCCCGTAGGCCTATTTAGTTTAAAGACTCGGGAGTTTAAAGACTCGGATAGGTCCAGCAGGTTTGATCGTAAAATGATGATTGAATAGTCACATTTTATGATACGTATGACATGACTTTTATACCCGTTTTATAGTGTTTCTGTTTCTTATGATGTGTTATGGTGATTGATTTATAACTTGGTTATGCATGTGGTTTTAAAATGGAGGGCTAAACTTGGGTTTTCTTAAAATGGTTTTAGAACTTTTATTTTAGTTACGGTCCACTCACACCTTCTGTTTTTAAATTGCCCTCCAGGTTGTGGAGATAGCGCGGGGTCTTGACGTCGAGGCAGTGTCTGAGGCATAGAAGTGACGAGCAGGGTCCCAGAGTGCTTAAGTTCTCCTCCACGTGCGTGTATTTATTATCGGTTTTGATTTCTTTGTAGTTCGCACTATGCTCTGTAAAGTATGATTTCGGTGTCGTATTTAAATTCTCCTGCGTCTGACAGTGCTATTTTGGTGATTTCCATGATTTTACTTTGGGTTTGGTGTCGGGGTGTCAGACGGGAGCAGGATTTACCTCGGGTTTCGGGGTGAAACCGGGGTGGGTCCTGACAGGGACTCAGCCCAAATCACATCACATAGGTCTCACCCCAAAACCTTTCTTAGTGAAATACCAACACACAGAATACAGGGTCTCTGCCCCAAATCATTTCTCTGTAAATCTCATACATACTCGTATGTATAACCCATCCTAGGCACTTTCGAAGAAGATGCCAACTCGGGGCACACAGCCCTTAGGGAACACATCCTCGATATAGTCACGATGACAAATCTATACTAGTGTGCACACTACTCGGGGTCTCACTCCGAGTCTTCTCCCATGAATCTCCATCTGGGAGGCTCAATCACTAGATCTAGTCCGAGCTCTCTCTCTGGATCTAGTCCACACATCTCTCCGGAATCTGGTCCGGGACCGCATCATAATAAGTAACCATCACTCCTGGAACGGAATCCCTATGGGGATACCCACTCTAGTCTGTGGATCGTGACTCTCCAGGTCGACGCTGGAGGAGACCATATAATCATATGGAGGGTTCATTCATTTCAAATACTTTCTTTCTTTCTCAAAACTCATTTCTCAACTGGGTCTCATACCCGATTTATCTCAATGGGATTCCTCGAATCCGATTCAAATCCATTTCACAGGCCTCGGCCTAAATCCTCAGCTCAACAGGGTCTCATGCCCGAATACTCATTTCATAAATCAAACTGGGACTCAAGCCCGATGTTACATTCAACTGGGCCTTTAGCCCGATACCACAACTAATGGGCCTCAAGCTGGAACCGTAAACTAAAGGAGCCTCAAGCCCAATTTCACAACCAATAGGGCCTCGAGCCCGATACTACAGTCAAATGAGCCTCCAGCCCGATATTACAACCAAATGAGCCTCAAGTCTGGATCATAAATCAACAGGACCCTCGGTCCGATCGTATAACTCAAATGGACCCCCGGTCCGATTCCTCTTCAAATCAAATGGACTCCAAGTCCGAGAGTTCGTAAATCAAATGGGCCTCATGCCCGAGTTCATATTTCCAAATCCAAAATCTATTTATATAACCCTCGTTGAAAACATGGTACGCAAAGGTACGACATAAAGCCGAAACCTCGAAATACGTGCAATTATGTCGATCCTAAGCTACCACAAACAATTGCACTCATGGCAACACAAAACATGTATTAAAAGCATTTATAAAAATTTATGCATGCATCAATTTCGAAGGAAGGGTCCACTCACAGACCGTCTGAAACTGTACCTCGATACGCGAGTCATAATCTGACAGGACCCGCCCCGATCCCTCAGGGACCACAAGGGGACGTGCCCTGCTCCCGTCTGACACCCAATAATTCATACCAAATTTAACCTCAAAACATCAAATGCATAAATAACCAAATAAACGTTATACAACAAATCCGAATTAAACGAATGTCAGACAAGGGATGAAAATCCGAAATACAAGTTGCGAGCACGACTCTATTAAAAACCTGCGGGTACACCACCCAACAGGGGTTCAGGTACGCAGAAAGTGGATCTATGCCTCAGCCTCAGGTTCCTCCTCTACCTCAGTATCACGACCTGGAGGGGTTACCAAAACTCAAGTTTATAAAATCATTTGATAAGTAAAACATATAATTTACCCCTCTGTTTTCCAAACATGCATGCATCATTATTTAAAATCATAAACCATATAATATGAACCATAAGGCATGTAATAAAACCATAAGTATAATTTTAGTTGCTGCACTATACACTCCAACCCCGACATCCCTGATGTCTGACGTCCCTGACGTCAATAAGGTCACAATCACAAGGCTACGCGTGCCACTCGGGTCTCAATTTCCGAGTTCAATCCCCGAACCCCGTTCGGGTACAGCATCCCCGATGCTTAGCGTCATAGACGCTGGACGTTCTAGACGTCCGTGACCTCTCTGGGGTACCTCATCCGGAGGAGACAATATAACATGGAAGGATCTATACAGTGCAGTACCAAATACATTTTATTGATATCCACATGCATGGTATATATATACCTAGATAAAATCTGAATCAATCATTAAGTTTCATCAAACGGGTCTCAAGCCCAAATACCGTGAAACGTGCCATAACCATATTTTCCATATCATCAAAACCATCATTGTTTTTAGCATGTGAATAAGTATAATAAACCAGAAAACGTTTATGCACGCAAGGGTTTAAGAAAATGGCCCACTCACAGTACAGTCCTGCTGAAAACCGAGCGTTTACCCTTGATCTGGTACAATTACAAAATTCCTGTCACATCCAAAGTATACGTAAGGGTAAATACAAACCCCTAACATTCAACCATGAAACCCTAGACCGAAACCGGTCCGGAAAAGCCGCCCGAACGCGCTTTCCAAGGCAAAAACTCTCATTTTGACCAACTTAATGATCTCCGATCGACCCGAACAGCCCAAGTCACCAAACCGTCCAAACCTTCACTCTGAGGCTCGAACCAACGTACGGTTGGGTTTACTGTGACGTCAGGACGACCCTCTGCTGGACTGGACGACGTACGGCGGTGACACGGCGGTGGTAGGTTGAAAAACCCGTGAGACCCGATTATCTTCCCTTCTTCAAAACGACCGTTTTTGACGTTGATTTTGTTTGTTTGCTTCTAAGACACACTTAAGGGACCCAGACGACCATTTTAAACCAAGGTTCGTGGCTGGAAGCTGGACGACTCGCCGGAGAAGACGAACCAGAGCCGGTAGCCGGATTCCTGTCGATTTTCAGGTAGTTCTTTGAACCTAGAAACTAGTTTTGAGTCCATAGAACCATAGAACACTTTGTGACGAGTTCATAGGAACAAATCCCATCAGAAATGGTGGTCGGGTTGGAGAGAACTGATCGGGTCGAACCGTGGGTCTGCGGTGACCCGGATCTCAGACCCGGTTACTGTAGCGGATGACGTCATCATGCTGACGTCAGCAGTGACGTCATGATGTCGTCATCATGTCAGAATTCAGTCAGACCAAGGACCAATGGACTGCTGACACGTGTCCTCTGACACTGTCAGTGATGACGTCATGCTGACGTCAGCAGTACTGTAGCACCGTTGACCAGAGGGTTGACCAGGCGCGTGGGGGCGCATGTGAACAGTAATTTTGGTGGGACCACCACCATTCTTTAGGTTTCGACGATCCGGATCCACCAAATTGTCAAGACCCGACCCTCTTCTGTCAGGTCCCGATTCATCTAGCACGATATTGTCCGCTTTGGGCCTCCTTGCCCTTGCCCTCACGGTTTTGTTTTCGGGAGCTCACGGTGCAACTTCCCAGGGGGTCACCCATCTGGAATTGCACCAGCCTCAACTCACTTAACTTTGGGGTTCCAATCCCCCCCAAAGCCACTGAGCTCCCAAAAGGCCTCATGCTAGATAGGTGTGTGCCTACACCTTTAAGGCACACCACCATCCTCTCCCAGACCATTCCCCCTCGCAGGAATGTGGGATTGTTCACCGTTCCCTCTAGGACACGGGTCTTACATAATCGTCTCCCGGGCTAATCATCGCCTCCGGGATTCCTGAACCTGTCCAAATCGTAATAGAAGGTTATTAACTACTTAAATAACCCCTCACTAAAGCCCCGTAATTTTCTGGATTTTCTAACTATTTTTAAAACCGAACCTAAACCTTCCGACGTCCTGAACTATGTCGAAACGATGTCCGATTGACAAGAAACCAGTCCCAAAATGTTCGTTATATTGAATAGATGAAATTACATGTTGGAACCACCCTCAAATTGTGGGCCACGTGCCCTCACGCGCCCTGGGAAGGTACTGCGTGTGGGCTTCACACGCCAGCACTATTCATCTTCTCCTTCACGCGTTGAACCGGTCAGGCCGGTTCACTCTGTACAGCCGATCCAGCTGGACCGACGTGACCGGTCTGGTTGGACCGGCGTGACCGGTCCGGCCACTCTCCTCCTTCATTTTTCGTCCAATCTTCTCCTTTTCAATCCCAATCTTCCTATTTTCCTATTTCCTACCAATTCCAATCCTTAAACCTAAGCAAAAACACCTAAAATCTATGGTTCAATTTTGAACCTCACGGTTCAAGCTTCTCATTTTTCTTCCCACGGCTTCTCAGCCGTCAACCACCACGAAAACCCTCCTAAAACCTTCCTAACATCCTAATAATCATTTCATAATCACCCAAAATCAACCATAATGCATAAATCAAATAAAAATGGAATTTGGGTCTAACCGTGCAATCCTCTCGGGTTTGGGTCTCAACCGTGCACGGCGGTGCCAACCTGGCAGGCCACCGTCGTCCCCTTGTCCTCTCTGCCTTCCCTGGTCTCAGTCCTGGTTATAAGGGAGATGGGGTTTGGATGGGGATAAATGGTCGATCGGTTTGGGTTTGGTTGAAACAAAGAAAATGACGATGAAGAGGAATGGAAAATGCATGAATGTAAAGGGGTGGCCAGTGGATGGGTGACACTTGTCACTCATCCATTGGTCCAATAACAAATATCTGGGACCCACTTAGGACAAAACTCAGGTCGTCTCGCAATTCATGCAATAGTACCACGGAACTTCCGTGAAGCGTAACTTCTCCGTCCAACGTCCGAATTCAACGTGACGCCTGTCTACGGATTTGTATCGTCCCGATCTACATAACGGTCTTCGGCCCTCGGTCATCGGATCTCCCGGGTCAAAAGTCAACTTTTGGCCCAAATTACCAAAATGCCCTTGAACTTCCTAACATCATAACTTTTTCCTCGAACATCGGAATCGAGCGTGCCACCTGTCTATGAACTCGTGACGTCACGAACTACGTCACAGTCATTGGCCAAAGTCCAATTGACCGTTCGAATGAAAAGTCAACGATTTGCCCATTCCAAGGGCAAAATCGTCATTTAGCCCGAACATTCGCTAATCCTCGTCTAATCTCTAATTAGTCTCGCTAATCCGTCATTAATTCTTAATTAATCCCGCTAATTCAGGACGGGTCGTCACATCCTTATCAGAATCTTTCTGCGGATGTACCCCCTGAACAACCACAACCATCTACCTCGAATAGATATCGTGAGGGAAAATCCACTTACCCCCTCTCACTAGTTGAAGAAGGGGTAGAAGCAGTGGCCATCTTGGAAAGAGATGCGTGGCAGTCCTTATACTGCCCCGTGGTCACTCTGGAGCACAGTGCTGGTAGCACCAATCATGAGCTGCCTCCCTTCACTGAATAGGTATTCTCTTCATGTATTGTTTTTTTTCGTTTTTCCTATTTATGAACTCCAGTCTTTGATTCAGGTCTAAGATCCTCAAGCAATCCAAGCCTTGGAACCAGAAGTCGCGTTGCTTGTCTCTCCATCCTCCGTAACTTCAAATTCGACTTCTGTTGCCGCTTCCCTCCAACCTACCCAAGAAGTGATTTGTCATTTCTTGGAGGTAGTTGTCAGCGGCCAAGACATGTGGGATTTGAACAAAGTCAAGCATGCGTTGGGTGTAGTTTATAATTCTCTACCCTCGTTCAACTCTGCTGCTACATTTGTCTCAAGTATTCTAGATAATTACCACAGAGTGTTACAGGAGCAGGAACGCGTTCAAAGTGTTCATTTGGAAAAGTTTCCCACCCAGGCTGAATTGCAATCACTGGGCCAAGAACTTCAGTAGCGCAATAAGTAAGGTGCACGTATTGGTCGTCGGCTGATAGAAGTGGCTTGAGAAGTGGAAGACTGGTGCGCGAGCCACGACACAGGAACTCCAAAAGAAAAAAGAGCGAGTCCAGGCTACCATCGAACAGGCTGAGAATGTGTCGACATAATTAAGATTACTTAGGCTTGGACTGCACTCTATGTTGGGCCTCTTTTTGGAACAATAGGCGTATCTCTGTATATTGATATTTTGTACGCAGCCTTGGCCTATTTTGAGCAGCAAAGGATTTTCTGTCGATTTGATGGATCCTTGTGCAAGTCCTTTTGTTTCAAACGCTTCGAATTCCACGCCCGTAATCATATCAATACTGGCCACACATAATCCTCTACTTAAAACCCCACGATTCTCCAAATCTTCCCACAAAAATTCTTCGTCCACGCTCTTTCTCCAAGGCCTCAGAAAAAACCTTTCCACTTCTAGCAATGGCTTCCCACTTGGAAAACTCCAGCAAATCGGTGAATTTAGAGAGCATTTGTGCAAAGCTACAAAGGCAACTGAATGTTCTTAATGTGGAGAACGCTTATTTGGAGCAAAGCTTGAAGGAGGCAAGGGATCTCTGGGAGAGAACCCTGGTTGAGGAAGAGTCAAAGGCCAAAGCACGGATGGGGTCTTCTAGGATTTTCTAGGAGGAAATACAATGACAAACTGGGGATTGAAATCATTTCCATTATCCAGCAAAATTTATCCTTCTAGCGTAGCAAAAATTTCCTCTTTGCTCTGAAGAAGGTAATAATGAGGGTCTTCTTGGCCGTAGATGAGCCCTAGGACCACTAACTGTCCGCCCCTATTTTTTTTTTGTAATGTTTTTTTTATTAATGAGATGAGATTCCTGAAATACCCTTCATAGTACTTCGTATTCATCTGATTGATTGATAGTCACTGCCAAAGTAAGTCAGGGTAAATATGGATCAAATCTAAAACATCCTACACTCTCATTCCATTTTATCTCCGACCTGTCATGTCTTCTTGTAAGAAAAATCTGTCCTGGGTTCTTCTCGTCTATTATATGTGTATGGATAAATGTCTCCAAGACTAGTGTCGAGATCAGCAAAGCGTCATTCAGGATTTGAAGCTGCAACTCCATCATCTTACGGTCTCGGTCGATGCTGCTAAGCACAAAACTGATCGTCAAAGAGCATCTCAGGATGCCTATGCTGCGTCCCTTGAGGACAACTTAGTAGAGACCTAGAACAACATATATGCTCTTGACCGCAAATTAGCAGAACTTCGCAAAGAAGAGGAGGATTTACGAAGCACTCTGGCTTCCCAAGATCGACAACTCCGCCATACGCGTTGTCATACGTACAGAGATGGCTTCGCTTATGGCTTCGGGGATAGCAGATTTAGAAAACCCCACCCGTGTATCTCTGATTTGTAACTTGTTTTCCATGGAATGAAATTAAACTTCTTGACATGCATGCTGATTTTAGATCTAATTCGTGATTGCGCTTCTAACTTTACTGGTATTGGTTTCATGTCCTTCAAACAAATCTTCCTCACTTTGCATGTAACCTAGTGTTAATACATGTCCCAACTGCTGATTCCTCAACCCTTTTTATAAGTCGCGTTCTGGTAGGGTTTCCTCCCGTCAAGGTTCAAACCACCATGCCTCATAGGTGCTCTCGTTCAGTCCAAAGAGAACCCACTGAACCAATCACGAACAAAATCATAAGGTTCCATCGAATGGCTGAGGATATCTACAAGATTAGGTGTTTTCTAGTCAGAAAGAATGGCTCAAGATAGTGCTTGATGATGGTCACTCTTTAGCCACTCAAAACCAATACGTCTGGAAATTGGAAATGGAGAAAGATCTAGAGAAGTTGTCACTCCAGTGTCTGGAAGACGACATTGTTGTTCAGAGAATCAGGGTTGCAAAGCTTAAGAACATGCTTCAAGACTGAGATCAACTCCTTGAAATTGGCAAGAATGGTTATTATGATGGATACATCTCCCAAGCAGCTTGCTAATCGTTCCCCTTCAATTGGGTCAATGAAGAACCTGGCTCCCCTAACTCGAAGTAGTCCTTAATCCATCACAACTCTACTTTCTTGTGTATTTTGTTATCTCAATTCCCATGTATTTGAACTATCAAGTGTTTCTATTTCTTATGAAGAAATCTTAGGAACTCAATCTCTAGCAAACATTATTATAAACCTAGTTTCCTTAGGTCTGTTCGTCATATAGGGTTCGTTGATTGCAGAATTCCATCACTAGGCAAGACCTCTCCCATTCTGCAAGAACCACAAACTCTATTTCGGATAACTTGTTAGCCGTGTCCTTAGTAGGTTGGCCATTCTCATCTTCACAAACTAATATATTGCTACCTATCTCGGGATTGTAGAAACTAGCTTCGGCTACTATAGGGTTGGCCACAAATGGCCTTGCATCTGCCTGGATGATTTCCCAAGACCCTTCTTCTTGGGTGGTGTCATCAGGACTCCATATGGAGATTTGTTGGTATAGAGTATAAGGGATGCACATGCTCGTGTGAATCCAATCTCTTTCGAGTAAAACATTGTAACCTGTGATATTGTCCACCATGAAGAATGCTAACACTAATTTCTTGGATCTGACTACAATCTCTAAGGGTAGGAATCCGTGGGTCTTGGTGATGGTCTCACTGAAGTTATACATTATATGTGATCACCCGTCCCGAATTAACGGGATTAATTAAGAATTAATGATGGATTAGCGAGACTAATCGGAGATTAGACGAGGATTAGCGGGCGTTCGGGCGAAATAACGATTTTCCCCTAGAATGGGTAAATCGTTAACTTTTCGTTTGGGAGGTCAAATGGAATTTGACCGATGAACATGACGTAGTTAGTGACGTCACAAGTTCATAGACAAGTGGCACGCTTGATTCCGAAGTCCGAGGAAAAAGTTATGATGTTCGGAAAATCAAGGGCATTTTGGTAATTTGGGCAAAAAGTTGATTTTTAACCTGGGAGATCCGATGGCCGAGGGCCGAATACCGTTACGTAGATCGGGACGATATGAAATGAATCCGTAGACAGGTGGAACATCGAATTCGGACGTTCGACGGTGAAGTTACGGTTCACGGAAGTTTGAGGGAACTATTGCACGGATTTCGAGACGGATTACTTTTGGACTTTGGTGGGGCCATATATTTTCCCCAGCAACCAATGGATGAGTGACAAGTGTCACTCATCCACTAGCCACCATTCCATAATCATGCATTTCAACCCTTGCATTTTAATCGATCATTTTCCTTGTCCCCAAACAAACCGATCAACCCGTTCTCCCTAAATCCAACCCTCCAACCTTGTGATCATGACTAAGAGGCCAGAGAGTGAGGGAGGACGTTTGGAAGGTGGTGACTGGCCAGGGAGCAACGCCACCGTGCACGGCGGCCATGAAAGCCGAGAGGTACTCGGTTTGCCTAAATTTCCATTTTAATTTGATTTCAACGTTTTAGATTGTTTTGGATGACTACGATGGAGTTATTGGGTTAGTAGGAGATTTCTAAGGTGTTTTGGAGGGTGGTTCACGGCGGAGGAGGCCGTGGGAACGGCTGGGAAAAAATTGAACCGTGGAGTTCAATTTGGAACCTTGGGTTTTAGGTGTTGTTGATTAGTTTTAAGGATTGGTTTGGATATAAAACTTGAAAATAGGAAGTTTAGGATCGAAAAGGAGAAGATTGGACGAAAAATGAGGGGTCTAGAGGGACCGGTCTGCATAGTCGAACCAGCCGGACCAGACTGCACAGTCGAACCAGCCGGACCGGTCTGATGAAAGGAAGAAGATGACTGCACAGTGGCGCGTGAGGCCCACGCACCGTCTCTTCTAGGGGCGCGTGCGGGTGCGTGGTCACTCCTTTGTGGGTGGTCCCAACATGTAATTTCATCTATTCGATGTAACGAACATTTTGGGACTGGTTTCGTGTCAATCGGACATCGTTTCGATATAGTTGGGGATGTCCGAAGGTTTAGGTTCGGTTTTAAAAATAGTTAGAAATTCCGGAAAATTATGGGACTTCAATGAGAGGTTAATGAGGCTATTAGTAACCCTTTAAATGAATTTGGACAGGTTTGGGAATTCCAGAGGCGACAATTGACCCGAGAGACGATTATGGCACGCATATCGAGGCGCGGCTTCGGACGGTCTGTGAGTGGACTTGTTTTATGAGTTCGATGCATGCATGAATGTTTTATAATTGTTTTAGAATATATTTTGTGATTCCATGAGTGCATTTGTTTGTGGTAGCCTAGGATTTACGTATTTGTATGTATTTCGAGATTTCCAGTTTTATACGATGCATATACGTTCTAGGTCTTCAACGAGGGTTTAATAAATAAATTTCAGATTTAGAAATATGAAATCGGGCACAAGACCCATTTAATTTACGAACTCTCGGACTTGGAGTCCATTTGATTTGACGTGGAATCAGACAGAGGTCCATTTGAGTTATATGATCGGACCGAAGGTCCCGTTGATTTATGATCCGGGCTTGAGGCCCATTTGGTGGTAATATCGGGCTGGAGGCCCAGTTGACAGTAGTATCGGGCTCGAGGCCATATTGGTTGTGAAATCAGACTTGAGGTCCCCTTGGTTTGTGGTTTCGGGCTTAAGGCCCAATTAGTCGTGATATCGGGCGAGAGACCCAGTTGATTGTGAAATCGGGCTTGAGTCCCAGTTCGGTTTATGAAATGAGTATTCGGGCATGAGACCCTGTTGAACTGAGGATTTAGGTCGAGGCCTATAAAAGTGATTTGAATCGGATTCGAGGAATCCCTTTGAGATGAATCGGGTTTGAGACCCAGTTGAAATGTATTTTGAGAAAGAAAGAAAGTATTTGAGAATGAATAAACCCTCCATATGATTATATGGTCTCCTCCAGCGTCGACCTGGAGAGTCATGATCCACAGACCAGAGTGGGTATCCTCATAGGGATCCCGTTCTAGGAGTGGTGGTTACTTATTATGATATGGTCCCGAACCAGATTCCGGAGAGATATGTGGACTAGATCCAGAGAGAGAGCTCGGACTAGATTCAGAGATTGAGCCTCCCAGATGGAGATTACTGGGAGAAGACTCGGAGTGAGACCTCGAGTAGTGCGCACACTAGTATAGATTTGACATCGTGACTATTTCGGGGATGTGTTCCCTAGGGGCTGTGTGCCCTGAGATGGCATCTTCTCCGGATGTGCCTTGGATGGGTTATACGTATGTTGATACGTATGTGGTTTTTTAAGAAAAGTGATTTGAGGGCGGAGGCCCTGAGTGTTATGATTTAGAAAATGATTTGGGGGTGGAGACCCCGTACTTGATGTTTTAGTATTTCACTGAGAACGGATTTGGGCTGAGTTCCCACATGCAATTTTTTATGGTTTTGAGTTGTGATTTCGGGTCGGGGACCCAAATGGATTTATGGGTCATGACGGTTTATTGGGCCGGGCATGAACCCTTGAAAGGTTTTCTAATTGTTTGACAAAATTTTTTATGAACGTTTGATAAATGGTTTAAATGCATGCTTATGTATTTATGAAGGGTATAAATGCCTTTATGTGAAAATGTTTTTAATAAAATATTGTTTTGTCCACTCACGACTTTTAATGTTTTAATGCCCTTCAGGTTGATCACAGATGCGGGCTGTAGCAGAGACGAGACATCACTCCCTCCTCCTACGATCCTGACGTATTCTGATAGCCCCAGCGAGGGCTAAAGATGGAATTTTCCCTATTCTGACACGTGGTGTCAGACGGGATCAGGCGGGTCCCTCGTTAATCCCGAGGGGTTTGGGACCAGTCATGACAAGTTGGTATCAGAGCATGTTTTGCTCGTAGAGTATGCGCGGGTCGAGGATGTGATGTCTCTGAAGTCGTAACAGCCCGTCATCAACCTGATAGTTAGGGTATGAGTACGAGGATTCGGTAGAATCGATCCTCCTTCGTGTATGTTTGATGTTCGGTATGATCGTTTGAGGTTTGATTGGCATGGAATGCGACGTGTTTTGAGGAAATGGATCCCGAGGAGGATCAGTATTCGTGTGAATCTAACGGCTTAGAGCCGTAGTGTTACTGGTGAGTAGGATCCATGGGGATCAGTAGAGACAGTATGAAGGCTTAAGAGCCGTAACCCTACTGTCGTGTTGGATAGAGGGTGTACGGATTAGTACCAGGGTGGTCAAAGGTCAGGGTCGCCCAGTTTACGATGACTCTGGACGACTACAGTCACGACGGTTGGGAATAGGAACGTGTGATTCTAATTGGCATGTTTTTCCATGTTTCGATATGTCGAATCCCGGTGGGATGTCGACTGGAAGGAGATGCCGGAGTATTTGTGGTGTGTTGCGACAGGATGTCGACTAACAGTGGATGCCCTAGTGTGGCTATCGTGCGACGCGATAGGATACGATTGCGTCGTTTAGTCGTTGTGCAGTGTTAGTCACAAAGTACGGCCAATTCTTGTGGAGACCAGCGGCTGAGTGTCGTAGAGTTACGAGAGGACGAGTTCCTCAGAGCGTAGTTATTGGCTGGTTTGGTACCAGTATTGGAGTATGACGACTCTTCGGAGTCGAGAGCGATGGATCGCTCAGGATGGTTGGGCTGCAGCGGGTAGCCGGGTTTGTGATAACCCTGGTTAGTGATTGATTGGACAAGTTACCAGGAGTGTGGTACTTGTGATTGGATCCTGAGGTGGACCAATCGGTGGATGTTACGTGTGGAGCGGTTGGTACCGGCGGTGAGACTACCGCATGGATTGGGAGTTTTGGTAGCAGTGTGTTTCTGAGATGGTCTGCACGAGGACGTGGCAGATGCTGCTATCGATGGACGTGGTCGAGTCCTATCGAGTTGGATAGACTCAGGTTACTGTGACGATTGTGACGATGGGATTCGTCAGTCATGACGATGATACGAGGTGCGTGAGTGACGCACAGCATGAGTAGTTATTCTGGATTCGACTCGGTGACGGCTGAGTCCGATCGCAGAATGAGATGTTGATGTTGGGTGTTGGCATACTTGCTACGCTACCCCTACGAAGGTGGTTGTTATGAGTGGACAGAGAAGATCCCGAGTGGCTCAATGAGAGGTACGGGGAGTACTAGGTATGGAGACCAATTTCTCCAGTGATGGAGATCAGTTTCCTCAGTGATGGAGACTAGTTTCCCTGCGATGGAGACCAGTTTCCTCAGTGATGGAGACCAATTTCCCCAGTGATGGAGATCATTTTCCCCAGTAATGGAGACTAGTTCCCCCAGTACTGCGAGATTGAGTCGTGAGGGTGTGCTCAGAAGTTGTAACGTTTAAGGTGAAACGTGAGATCCAGGTACGAATGGATGACGTAAGCGACATCTTATGACGGAAAGGTCGATTGGACATATATGGTGGTATGTAGAAATTTGACTACCGATCACTGCAGGAGTCTGTTGTGACTCGTCAGTCGAGCGATACATCAGGGTAGGATGACTTGACATCCTTTTGGATGTGCATATACGGTAGTAAACGGATAGGCGAGTTGGTGGTCACGGACGCGTGGATGATGTCCGGTTGAGCCGAGGACTTGATAGTCCATTATAGATGGTTTTGGTTAACTACGGTTGACCATACCTCCGGAGTTGAGGACATGACACTTGTTTGCCTATAGGATACATAAAATGCTCGTATTTTGAGTGAGCCCAGTAATTGGAAGAGAAGCATGTTTCCTACGTGATTGGAACTTCAGAATCAAGAGAAGTTGTGACTCAGACGTTGAGAAGAGTACTTGATTCCGCATTGGAGATGGATATTCCGAGGTCACTGAGTGTGACTCTTGGGTAGATAGTGCAGAGTGCTGGAGGATGACATAGGATGAACCCTGATGTCACCATCTTGGATTCTTCCCTAGGTGGGACGACGAGGAGTGATATGACAGCTAGGAGTTCAAGAGGGTGTAAGAACCGAACACCTAGGCTGTGAGTCAAATTTGATTGACTTGATGAGTAGATGGTATTAAGCGTCACAGGATGTGACGAGTGAGTGTTCGAGGTGATGGGTTGATGTTCGCCTGGTGATGGACGGTTGGGGTCCGGGCCATGATTGGATTGCGGACATTAGTTTGTGGTTTGACGTTCCAGAGTGCAGTCCTTGAGTAGGTCGAGTGACACCCCGATGTTGAGGTGATGTGGGTACACCGTTGTGTTGTGTACCTTGGACAATGGGATTAACTACGATCAATCGGTATGTCGGGTTGAGATTTCCCGATAGTACGAGAACTTTTTAGTTTGGATAGAGTCCTAGATGGACATGAGTGACGATCGGATTTGATCCGATAGTGAGTTTGGAGACTCGAGGTGAGTCTAGATGACAAGTGGTATCGCTGAGTGATGCGAGATACAATACGAGGACTCGAGAACGAGTCAAGATCAGAGTGGCACAGCAGAAGCGTAGTGAAGCCTGGAGTTGCTAGCTGGTCATGATGGTTGTGACCTGTGATGGTAACAGAGTACTGGGTATCCGATGCGTTCGGATCAGAGTGAATTGTTGGGACTCTTCTGAGAGTCAGTTTGGGCATAAGAATTTGGGGGAGTTGATTCCTACGAGTATCGAGGATCAGTATGGACATAGGTTGAGGATGACCTATGAGATGAGATTCGTGCCATTGTGATGGCAGGGTCTATAGGTGTTGTCTGATCTAATGCTGAGCAGGAGGCCAGCTTGGTTGTGATAGCTCGTAGTAGGGATGCGTTTTCAGCCTGATGACTGCAGAATGGAACGTGTCAGACTGAAAAGCCGTTTGGAGGTCAGTCTGGTGCTGATGACCTGTCAAGTGAGTGACAGGCGTGATCGATGAGTGTCGACATATTGTCTCGAGTGAGACATACGAGCAGACGTGTAGTTCTCGAGAGTGAATTGGGGCTTTGGAGGCTCCGATGACGGTACGTACTGAGGACGGGACCGATGAGTACGGTATGTGTGTTGGACATGTATTGCTACACGAGTATTCTCGTGTGGGTGCAGCGGTCTGATTTGAGGAACATAGATGGATTCCACAGTTTGGTTGTGGAATCGGGTCAATTTGAATTTCGAGGACAAAATTCTTTAAGGGGGGAAGTTTGTGACCACCCATCCCGAACTAATGGGATTAATTAAGAATTAATGACGGATTAGCGAGACTAATCGGAGATTAGACGAGGATTAGCGGACGTTTGGGCGAAATGACGATTTTGCCCCTATAATGGGCAAATCGTTGACTTTTCGTTCAGGCGATCAAATGGACTTTGACCGATGACCGTGACGTAGTTCGTGACGTCACGAGTTCATAGACAGGTGGCACACTCGATTCCAACGTCCGAGGAAAAAGTTATGATGTTCAGAAGTTCAAGGGCATTTTGGTAATTTGGGCCAAAAGTTGACTTTTGACCCGGGAGATCCGATGGTCGAGGTTCGAAGACCGTTATGTAGATCGGGTCGATACGAATCCGTAGACAGGCGGCACGTCGAATTCGGACATTCAACGGCGAAGTTACGGTTCACGGAAGTTCGAGGGAACTATTGTAGGAATTTCGAGACAGATTACTTTTGGACTTTGGTGGGGCCAGATATTTTTCCCAGCAAACAATGGATGAGTGACAAGTGTCACTCATCCACTGGCCACCATTCCACATTCATGCATTTCAACCCTTGCATTTTCATCGATCATTTTTCTTGTCCCCAAACAAACCGATCAACCCATTCTCCCCAAATCCAACCTTCCAACCTTGTGATCATGACTAAGAGGCCAGAGAGTGAGGGAGGACGTTTGGAAGGTGGTGACCGGCCAGGGAGCAACGCCACCGTGCACGGCGGCCATGAAAACCGAGAGGTTAATGAATGGATTCCGAAGGTTTAGGTTCGGTTTTAAAAATAGTTAGAAATTTCAGAAAATTATGGGACTTCAATGAGAGGTTAATGAGGCTATTAGTAACCCTCTAAATGAATTTGGACAGGTTCGGGAATCGCGTAGGCGACGATTGATCTGGGAGACGATTATGGCACGCGTATCGAGGCGCGGCTTCGGACGGTCTGTGAGTGGACTTATTTTATGAATTCGATGCATGCATAAATGTTTTATAATTGTTTTAGAATATATTTTGTGATGCCATGTGTGCATTTGTTTGTGGTAGCCTAGGATTTACATATTTGCACGTATTTCGAGATTTCAGGGTTTATACGATGCATATACGTTCTAGGTTTTCAACGAGGGTTTAATAAATGGATTTCGGATTTAGAAATATGAAATCGAGTACGAGACCCATTTGATTTACCAACTCTCGAACTTAGAGTCTATTTGATTTGACGTGGAATCGGACCAAGGTCCATTTGAGTTATACGATCGGACCGAGGGTCCCGTTCATTTATGATCCGGGCTTGAGGCCCATTTGGTGGTAATATCGGGCTGGAGGCCCAGTTGACAGTAGTATCGGGCTCGAGGCCCTATTGTTTGTGAAATCGGACTTGAGGTCCCTTTGGTTTGTGGTTTCGGGCTTAGGGCCCAATTAGTCGTGATATCGGGCGAGAGGCCCAGTTGATTATGAAATCGGGCTTGAGTCCCAGTTCTGTTTATGAAATGAGTATTCGGGCATGAGACCCTGTTGAACTGAGGATTTAGGCCGAGGCCTGGGAAAGTGATTTGAATCGGATTCGAGGAATCCCGTTTAGATGAATCGGGTTTGAGACCCAGTTGAAATGTATTTTGAGAAAGAAAGAAAGTATTTGAGAATGAATAAACCCTCCATCTGATTATATGGTCTCCTCCAACGTCGACCTGGAGAGTCACGATCCACAGACCAGAGTGGGTATCCCCATAAGGATCCCGTTCTAGGAGTGGTGGTTACTTATTACTAGAAATGGGCACAAAACCCGGAACGCCGGTTCGACTGGATCAAGAAGCAGCGGACTGAATCGGACCGGTCTGAACCGGGTTTATCCAAGGTAACAAACATTTTGGGACTAGTTTCAAGTCGATCGGACATCGTTTCGATATAGTTCGGGATGTCTAAAGGTTGAAGGGTTAGTTTAAAAATAGTTAAAAATTTGGAAAAATTACGGGGAATTAGTAGAAGCATAATGAAGTGGTTAGTGACCTTAGAGTGTGATTTGGACAAGTAGGGGAAATCCAGTGATAGTGAATTAGCCGGAAAAATGTAATTGCACGCGTATCGAGGCAACAACAGGAATGGTTTGTGAGTGGACTCTACTTTTTAAAATATGATGCATGCATAAATGTTTTATACGTTTTTTATATGTGATTTTTAGGATTATGATTGTGATATCTATGCTTTCTAATTTGCACGTATTTCGAGATATCTTACGTATTTACACGTTTTACTAGATTATGGTTTTATGCTATGATTTGATAATGGTTTCGATACTATGATTTTTGGATTTGAATTATAATTTGATTACAATGGTTTATAAATGGATTTGGAAAAGTGATTTCGATAAACGTGATTTCTGGATTTGGATTCGGAATGATGATTTCGGATTGGGATTGGGATTCAGAATTGTGATTTGGGATTCAGATTTGGACATGGATTTATGGATTTGGATTTGAAATAGGAAATGATTTTAAAATGGTTTTGGATTGGATTTTCTAGATCTGGTTTTGGGTTTAAAGACCCAGATATGATATGTGACGAGGGCGGGCCCGGATATGTGATTTGGGTTTAAAGACCCGGTGAGTTTAAAGACTCGGGAGTTTAAAGACTCAGATATTGTGATTTCCCCCATAGGCCTATTGAGTTTAAAGAATCGGTAGTTTAAAGACTCGGATTGATCTTGCGGCCTGTTGAGTTTAAAGACTCGGATATATATTAAGTTTAAAGACTCGGATAGATCCAGCAGGTTGAATGAATTGAAATGTGTTTTAAATGGTTTTCGGATTTATGTGAAACAATAATGGTGTTCAAATGGTTTCACAATAATGTTTTTCAAATGGTTTCTAGATGATTTGGGCTGAGGCCCGGTATTTGAGAAAAGAAGTGTTTTCGGTTTTATAAACGGTTTTATTATCTTGGAAATGAAATAGTTTTATGAAATGGTTTCGAATGCATGCATTGGTTTTACGTAGAGGGTATAAACGTCTTTTCTTATAAAATGTTTTCTAAACTTATTCTTTATTTTTGTCCACTCACATTTTTTTTCTGTTTTTGGATACCCTCCAGGTTGTTGATGCGGTGCGGGCTGTTGTTAGTGAGACGGAGACATCACACACACGATCCGCAGTGGTTTATGTGCACTCTGGGAAACCAGACGTTGATTTTGGTACGTTTACCTGGGTATCCCTTGTCTGACTTATGTGTTCCTTGGATGTTAGATAGGTGTTTAGCCTTCGGGTCGCACGTGGGTTAGACAGGAGCATGACTTATCCCTTAATCTCGGGGGATTGGGGGTGGGTCGTGTCATGATGCACCTGATTCCAAATGGCCCTTCCTTTTTTCAGGGATGGGGATCCTCGAAGAGTGGTGGAATAGTGGTGTTCCCTGAAGCCGTGTCGGGGCTAGAAATCTCTTGAACTTGGTGATTCAAAGCTTCGATCTACGAGCTAATAGGAGCAAATATATCTTTGAAGAGTTAGGCAAGTTCCCCTTTATCCATTTCTTGGACAAAGAGAACTTTTTCTGTCCCTTCCGGTCTAGGCTCCATTTCAATCTGCGCAGTCATTACATTGGATACCGTCACTTAAGGGGAATTCTTTACAAACCTTCCTTTAACGTAGCGGTGTTGCTGAGTAGACCTGTTTTTTGTGCATGCACTACAAACAATCCCACCGAGCTTGCCAGATTATGTTTCTGCACGAAATCTTTTACTCGTTTAAGGAGCCGAGATGCACTGAGGTAACCTTAGCTGGACCACCACGCAAAACCTTTTTTTCAGCAGAGTGAGGGGGGTGGACCGTTCGTGGGATTTTTTTTTGCTTTAATGCGTATGGAGATACTGGATGGGCTGAGCGTGACGGCTTTAAGCCACGGTCGATCCCTAGATGGGCGAACCAATAAGCAAATAATCATTTCAACTCAGGCGCAGGGGTGCCACAAGAAGAGAAACTGCTACTTAAAAAGTATAATTGGGTTCCGTTTTTGGCTTATGGACTCCACTCAGTCAGTGCTCCGTGACTACTCCGGGGTCCACCCAGGCCAACGACCCTCCCCGGAGGAGACAATCATATATAAAGGATGGAATATGAAAAACCTTTTGAAATCATTCTTTAAATCTTTCTAGGATTCATGCCCGGCCCCCATAAGCCGTCATGAACCATAAAATCCTTTCATGGGTTCAGGCCGGTTCCCATAAACCATCATGACCCGTAAATCCATTTCAAGGGTTCATGCCGGTTCCCATAAATCGTCATGAACCATAAAAACCATTTGTAATACATAACTGGGCCCTAGGCCCGAATCCACATAGAAACTGGACCTCAAGTCCGAATCGTAAACCAATTGGTCCTCCGGCCCGATTCCGTAAATCAAATGGACCTCAAGTCCGAGAATTACCTTTTCAAATCCAAAATCATTTCATGAAATCATATCCAAAACCACAAGAATGGAAAATCAGTGTAAAACCAGAAAACCTCGATTTACTTGCAAGCACGTAAATCGCCTCGAAATACGTGAAACCATATAAATCACAAATATCCAAATCAACATTATCAAATCATATTCATAATCCATTTGGAAATCCAAAACCATTTCAGTTAGACCAATAAAGACGTACGGACCCGTATAGGCACCGTATAGGGCCGAAACCTCGAAATACGTGCCTATACGTAGCCACACATCCAAATGCACTCATGACATCACAAACAAGTATTTAAAACATATAATAAACATTTATGCATGCACCAATTTAGAAAAACAAGGTCCACTCATAGACCGTCCGAAGCCGCGCCTCGATACGCGTGCCATACGGCTCCCCGAGCCGATCACCGTCACCGGAACTTCCAAACCTGTCCAAATTAATTTAGAGGGTTACTAACTACTTATATAACCCCTCACTAAATTCCCGTAATTTTCCCGTATTTTTAACTATTTTTAATCTCGAACCTAAACCTTCCGATGCCCCGAAACATATCGAGACGGTGTCTGATCGACTCGAAACCAGTCCCAAAATGTTCGTTACATCGAATAGATAATTTCGTATGTTGGAACCTTCCTCAAATTGTGTGCCACGCGCCCTCACGCGCCCCAAGAAGCCACTGTGTGTGGGCCTCATGCGCCCTGCACAGTGTCACCAGCTCCAGCGATCGAACAGGTTCTCTGCAACTTGAACCGGCCTGGACCGGTGTGACCGGTTCAGTGCTCCTACTCCCTCATTTTTCATCCGTTTGCCTCCATTTCAATTCCTAAATTCCTATTTTAAAGTTTCCTATCTATTCTAATCAAGAAAACTAAGAAAAACCCCCACAAAACCCGTCCGTCCAATCCTCCCCCAATCGGTCCAAATTTTCCGATTATCCCCCGGGTTGCACCGCCCTTCACGACCATCAAAAACGGTCCCCTCACTCTCCTAACATCCTAATAATCTTTCCCTAATCATTCAAAACCAACCATAACATCAAAATGGAAAAATGGATTGAAAATGGTTTAATCGATACCTTTCGGGTTTTGGGCCTCCCCCGTGCACGGCAGCGCCGTCCTGGCTGGCCACCACCTCCAGTCATCCTCCCCCACTCTCTGGTCCTCTCGGTTCATGATCAAACAGGGTTGGAGGGTTGGATTTGGGGAGAATGGATGGATCAGTTTGTTTGGGAATAAGGAAAATGAAAATGCACGGGAAGGTTGGATGCATGAATGTGGGATGGTAACCAGTGGATGGGTGACAAGTGTCACTCATCCATTGGTTTCTAAAAAGTAACTGGGCCCACTAAAGACAAACTGTCCTCGTAAAACGTGTCATTATGAATAGTAACTTGGAACTTCCGTGAACCGTAACTTCGCCGTCGAACGTCTGAATTCGACGTGCTGCCTGTCTACGGATTCGTATCGTCCTTATCTACGTAATAGTTCTTGGCCCTCGGCCATCGGACATCCAAGTCAAAAAGTCAACATTTCGCTCCTTTTAACTAAAATTACCAAAATGCCCCTAAACTTCCGAACGTCACAACTTCCTCCTCGAACGTCGGAATTGAACGTGCCACCTGTCTATGAACTCGTGACGTCACGAACTACGTCAAGGTCATCGGTCAAAGTGCATTTCACCGCCCGATTGAAAAGTCAACGTTTTGCCACGATCAAGGGCAAAATGGTCATTTTGCATCGTTCGTCCGATTTCGCTTTACTAATCACGGATTAACCTCACTAATCATGATTAGTCAGTAATATAATCATGTAATTTGGGACGGGTCGTTACAACCTTCCCTCCTTAATTAATTTCGTCATCGAAATTCCAACCGACCTAATTCTAACCGTTCTTCCCTCCTTAATTAGTTCTGTTCTCGAAACTCCAACTATACTGATTCCACAACCACCTCGTGGAAATAATTCGATCTCAAAACACGTGTACACTCGTACACCCACTAGTCAACATAAACTTCGTCTGCTACCAGACGTACCACTAACACTCTCGTTACATCGACTACCCTCCACCACGTCGAATGACTCATACGTCCTGAATTGACACCACTTGTCAAATCTAACATTTCGTTGACACCAACAACTAGACGATTCCTTTCTCAATCACTAACTATCCTAACGTCTGCTCCCACTGGGAGTCACCAACCCGCACTCAACGATCCACAGTGACACCTCCGACAAACTGTCACCACTTGACAGTCGTCAATAGAAAACTGTCACTATATTCACTCGTGGTTACACTAACCACCAACTCACTCAACCTGAGTATACGTATACCAACAAAGCACTCGACCTGTGTGTAACTGGACCCACCAGAATCACTATGACCCAATGCATAGCATCCAATGTCCAATTCACGACCTCGACTAATCCAATGGTATCGGAACTAAGCCGACTACCAACACGCTCACCACGTACCACTGGTATATCCTATATACCGTCACCAGGCACGACAAGTCTACCTGGTATTGTACCTCGAACAACGTACAAGGTACGTACCTCTACCCATTAATCAGACTACAACCACCTAGGTCATAGTCAATCACGTTTCAATTATGGAGTTCATTTGTCCAATCTAGCATTAGACAAATCGAAACTCCAACTCATCATCTATTCCCAAATCCGAATCCGAATCCACAACTTCGTAAGAAATCCCGAATCCAAACCCAGAAATCATATCCATAATCATGTCCAAATTTGAATCCGAAATCATCATTCCGTAAACCGGCATTAGGTATGACCATTCTGAACCCAAATCCATAAAAGAAATCCATAGTCAAGCTCTAGAATCAAATCCTGAATCGTCACCCAGAATCCGATTCCAAAACCCAAATGCAAAAATCCTCTTTCAAGTTCCAAAATCAAATCCTGAATCGTCATCTAGAAATCTGATTCCAAAACTCAAAATATCATTCACGTCTACCGAGACGTATCAAAACCGAACCTATCGGTTACCTGATCAACCGATTACACACCATACATTAGATTGACTTCATAGAGAAATCAATCCCAACATCCACACAGCTCTAAGGCTGACCATATCCGACCACGTCGGAAAACTACTCATCGGACAACTACTCAGGTGAGTAATAATTCATATGGGATTTACCTCGAAAAGAAGTTCAGTCCCATCATGCTCCACTCAACATCCAAGTAAGAGTGATAAATTCTCCACCTATCTGGATCATCAAAATCACGATCCAGATCCATCACTACGTCAACCGACCATAGACGTCACGATCGAGGATCGTCACAACGCCCAAAGTCCTAGACCATTTCCCACATCTAAATAGATTAGTCAACGACGAGACACGCCGAGACTGTGGGTTCTCACTGATTACCTCGTATCGATCCTTGTCATTCCACCGAGGAAAATCAAAGATGATACAAGACTATGACATCAAAATTCATCCTACGTGAATGCAACCAAAACCCCGTTGCACTCACCACATCATGTAAACCAACAGCGTCTGCCACCAAGCAGAAAATGAGAAATCTCAGTCACCTAACCTTGATATACTCAACTTGACAGGACCCGCCCCGATCCCACAGGGACCACAAGGGGACGTGCCCTGCTCCCGTCTGACACCCAATAATTCATACCAATTTTATCCTCAAAACATTTAAATGCATAAATAACCAAATTAAAGTCATACATCAAATCCGAATTAAACGAATGTCAGACAAGGGATGAAATCCAAAATTACAAATTTGCGAGCACGACTCTAAAGTAAACCTGCGGGTACACCGCCCAGCAGGGGTTCAGGTACGCAGAAGTAGATCTATGCCTCAGCCTCTGGTTCCTCCTCTACCTCAGTTTCCCGACCTGGAGGGGTTATCAAAAACATTAAAGGTGAGTGGACCGAAACTCAAGTTCACAAAATCGTTTGATAAGTAAAACATATAATTTACCCCTCCGTTTTCCAAACATGCGTGCAACACAATACAAAATCATAAACCATATAATATGAACCATAAGGCATGTAATAAAACCATAACCATAATTTTAGTTGCTGCACTATACACTCCAATCCCGACATCCCCGATGTTTGACGTCCCTGACGTCCAATAAGGTCACAATCACAAGGCTACGCGTGCCACTCGGGTCTCAATTCCGAGTTCAATCCCCGAACCCCGTTCGGGTACAGCATCCCCGATGCTTAGCGTCATAGACGCTGGACGTTCTAGACGTCCGTGACCTCTCCGGGGTACCTCATCCGGAGGAGACAATATAATATGGAAGGATCTATACAGTGCAGTAACAAATGCATTTTATTGATATCCACATGCAAGGCATATATATATACATAGTTAACATCCGAACCAATCGTTAAGTTTCATCAGACGGGTCTCAAGCCCAAATACCGTGAAACGTGCCATAACCATATTTTCCATATCATCAAAACCATTATTGTTTTAGCATGTGAATAAGTATAATAAACCAGAAAACATTTATGCACGCAAGGGTTTAAGAAAATGGCCCACTCACGGTACAATCCTGCTAGAAACCGAACGTATACCCTCGTCCTGGTACAAATGTACGATCCATGTCAAGTCCAAAGTATTCGTAAAGGTCAATACAAACCCCTAACATTCAACCATGAAAGCCTAGGCCGAAACCGGCCTGGGAAAGCCGCCCGAACACGCTTCCCAAGGCAATAAACCTTAATTTGACCAACTTAATGATCTCCGATCGACCCGAAACCACCGCCGTTGGATCCGGATCGTCGAAACCTAAAGAATGGTGGTGGTCCCACCAGAAACACTGTTCACACGCGCCCCCACGCGCCGGTCAACGCTGGAACAGTCATGCTGACGTCACTGCTGACGTCATGCTGACGTCGTCTGACAGCTGTCAAGTCTGACGTGTCAGACTCTGACAGGTGCCACGTGTCAACATCCGATTGGTCCACCTCGCTGATCTGTCAGGCCACGTGTCAGATCTGACATGTGCCACGTGTCAGCACGGCACTGGTCCACGTCACTGACATGTCAGTGACACGTGGCAGTCCCTGACTGGTCCACGTCACTGACATGTCAGTGCTGACTGTGCACTGACATGTGACACGTGTCGGCTCACGATTGGTCCACGTCACCTGACAGACTGACAGGGTGCCACGTCATCACCGCTGTCCTCAGACGGGTTGACCCGAATACCTGCAACTCGGGTCGATCAGACCCGCGATCATGACCCGGTTGCCATTTCTTCATTTCTCCATCATTTCAGTCCTAGTTTGTTCCTAGGTGCTCGTCTCAATCCCAGAAAGGGTTCTATGGAATCAAAATCGAGAAAAAAAGACAGGATCGAGGGCTTACCTCGAAGAACAGAACCGGTTTCCGTCGCCGTTTAGTCACCGCCCAGAGCTCCTCCGGCCACGAGTTCAATTCCAGTAAGTCCCTGGCAGTTCCTAGAGTCTATTAGGATTCAATAAGGACAAATCAAAACGCGGGAAATGGGTTTACCAAAAACTGGGTTTGAAACCGTCACGGTTTCCCCTGCTTCCTTCCTCGCCGCCGTCCTCCGCCGTGATCACTGCCGTCGCTCAGCCTCACCAGGGAGTCCCCCAACACGCAGACACAGTGAGTGGGTGATTAGCTGGGATGCTTGATCGAAATGGACAGAGTGTGCGATTCGGGTAGGAAATATAAAGAAATGGAGGGAAGGAAACGGACGACCCAGATTTGATCTCCATGATTAGATCAAGGGCTCAGATTAGATCAGGGGTTTTCAATCCAAGGGCTGGAATTTAAAGCTGATTTAAATGTTAATTAATCCAATAGTGGATCTGATCCAATCTAGCCAATGGGTGAGTGACACTTGTCACTCACCAGGTGTCCTCCAATCAGATTTCCTGAATATAATATTCGACACGAAAACCGAGACACGAACTTCCCGAATTCACGTTTCTGACCATAACTTCCTCGTACGAAGTCCGATTTCGGCGTGCCGCCTGTCTACGGACTCAGGACGTCGAGGCCTACCCAACGGTCCTTGAGTCAACTGAAAATTAGTTGTCAAAAGAAAAGTCAACATTTTCCCCCGAGAGTCCAATTTACGGTAATACCCCTGAACTTCCGATAGTCATAACTTTTACCCTGATCGTCCGAATTGGACGTGCCACCTGTCTATGAACTCGTGACGTCCCGAACTACGTCACGGTCATAGGTCAAAGTTCATTTAGTTCATCAATCAAAAAGTCAACATTTGACCATACCCAAAACAAGGGTAAAAGCGTCAAATCACACATTAAATTACAATATTGAAATCCTAGAATTTCCGGGGTGTTACACAACTCCTCATGATGACCCAAAACAAATCCTGGGTCCACCAACTAATACACGATCGGCGTACTAGTGGCAACCAACAATATCTACATCATCAACATCATCTACCATCATCAATCATGGTAGAATCTGAGAAGTCACCCAAAACGACTTCGAAATATCCAATACTAATGCGGAAAACCCGCATTCGATTCGTCACCTCAATTGCAACCTCTTGCGATTCCGAAGTTCCAACAAAATTGGAAACAACATACCCGGACATCAACCACGTGTCCATAATCAGTCTAACTCACTACCAAGTTCGACTGTCGATTTACACTGTTTATGCACATCCAAAAGGATGTCAATTCATCCTAATCTGACGTACCGCTCAACTGAAGAGTCACAACAGACACCTGCTGTGATCTGCAGTCAAATCTCTGCAAACCACCATATCTAACCAATTCTGACCAACTCTGGCCAACACTGACCAACTGGCCGCTAGTCCCCCATGATGTGCGGGATGACCCTGCTCTCGTCTGACACGAAGTGTCAGACAAGGGATATTTCCGACCTTTGCCCTCCCGGGCTATCAGAGTACGCCAGGATCCGGAGGAGGTATGTGATATCTCGATCTCTGCTACAGTCCACACCGTATCCAACCTGAAGGGTATTAAAAACAGAAAGACTGTGAGTGGACAAAAATAAATAATTTATAAAAACATTTCATCAAAGACCTGTATACCCTCCACTAAAAAGCATGCATGCATAGTAAAACCATTTATTCAAACACATAAGTTTAAACAACCATAATTAGGGTCTCAGCCCCAAATTCTATAAATACAAGTTCTATGGGCTCCTGCCCAAAACCATTTACAGAAAACCATAATATAGTAAACATATGTGGGATCTCAGCCCAAAACCATTTATCATCATAAAACATAATTTCCCAAAACCAATCGAAATCATGTTTATCCATTATATTTCATATCCTGAACCAGTCACGGCAAGATAAAGCTACACGTGTGCTAACCGGGGTCTCAAACCCAAGTCTCTCCAGGGTCCACCCAGGTCAATGTCCGTAGATCAATGACCCTCCCTCGAGGTAACGAACCATGCCCATCCTGAGAGTAAGGAACCCAACTGGGGGGCGACTCCACTCAGTCAGTGCTCCGTGACTACTCCAGGGTCCACCCAGGCCAATGACCCTCCCCGGAGGAGACAATCATATATAAAGGATGGAATATGAAAAACCTTTTGAAATCATTCTTTAAATCTTTCTAGGATTCATGCCCGGCCCCTATAAGCCGTCATGAACCATAAAATCCTTTCTTGGGTTCATGCCGTTTCCCATAAACCGTCATGACCCGTAAATCCATTTCAAGGGTTCATGCCAGTTCCCATAAACCGTCAAGAACCATAAAAACCATTTGTAATACATAACTGGGCCCTAGGCCCGAATCCAATAGAAACTGGACCTCAAGTCCGAATCGTAAACCAATTGGGCCTCCGGCCCGATTCCGTAAATCAAATGGACCTCAAGTTCGAGAATTACCTTTTCAAATCCAAAATCATTTCATGAAATCATATCCAAAACCACAAGAATGGAAAATCAGTGTAAAACTAGAAAACCTCGATTTACGTGAAATCACGTAAATCGCCTCGAAATACGTGAAACCATATAAATCCCAAATATCCAAATCAACATTATCAAATCATATTCATAATCCATTTGGAAATCCAAAACCATTTCAGTTAGACCAATAAAGACGTACGGACCGGTATAGGCACCGTATAGGGCCGAAACCTCGAAATACGTGCCTATACGTAGCCACACATCCAAATTCACTCATGGCATCACAAACAAGTATTTAAAACATATAATAAACATTTATGCATGCACCAATTTAGAAAAACAAGGTCCACTCACAGACCGTCCGAAGCCGCGCCTCGATACGCGTGCTATACGGCTCCCCGAGCCGATCACCGTCACCGGGACTTCCAAACCTGTCCAAATTAATTTAGAGGGTTACTAACTACTTATATAACCCCTCACTAAAGCCCCGTAATTTTCCCGTATTTTTAACTATTTTTAATCTCGAACCTAAACCTTTCGATGCCCCGAAACATATCGAGACGGTGTCCGATCGACTCGAAACCAGTCCCAAAATGTTCGTTACATCGAATAGATAATTTCGTATGTTGGAACCTTCCTCAAATTGTGTGCCACGCACCCTCACACGCCCCAAGAAGCCACTGCGCGTGGGCCTCACGCGCCCTGCACAGTGTCACCAGCTCAAGCGATCGAACCGGTTCTCTGCAACTTGAACCGGCCTGGACCGGCGTGACCGGTTCAGTGCTCCTACTCCCTCATTTTTCATCCGTTTGCCTCCATTTCAATTCCTAAATTCCTATTTTAAAGTTTCCTATCTATTCTAATCAAGAAAACTAAGAAAAACCCCACAAAACCCGTCTGTCCAATCCTCCCCCAATCGGTCCAAATTTTCCGATTATCCCCCGGGTTGCACCGCCCTTCACGACCATCAAAAACGGTCCCCTCACTCTCCTAACATCCTAATAATATTTCCCTAATCATTCAAAACCAACCATAACATCAAAATGGAAAAATGGATTGAAAATGGTTTAATCGATACCTTTCGGGTTTTGGGCCTCCGCCGTGCACGGCAGCGCCGTCCTGGCCGGCCACCACCTCCAGTCATCCTCCCCCACTCTCTGGTCCTCTCGGTTCATGATCAAACAGGGTTGGAGGGTTGGATTTGGGGAGAATGGATGGATCGGTTTGTTTGGGAATAAGGAAAATGAAAATGCACGGAAAGGTTGGATGCATGAATGTGGGATGGTAACCAGTGGATGGGTGACAAGCGTCACTCATCCATTGGTTGCTGAAAAGTAACTGGGCCCACTAAAGACAAACTATCCTCGTAAAACGTGTCGTCGTGAATAGTAACTTGGAACTTCCGTGAACCGTAACTTCGCAGTCGAACGTCCGAATTCGACGTGCCGCCTGTCTACGGATTCGTATCATCCTTATCTACGTAATAGTCCTTGGCCCTCGGCCATCGGACATCCAAGTCAAAAAGTCAACATTTCGCTCCTTTTAAATAAAATTACCAAAATGCCCCTAAACTTCCGAACGTCACAACTTCCTCCTCGAACGTCGGAATTGAACGTGCCACCTGTCTATGAACTCGTGACGTCAAGAACTATGTCACGGTTATCGGTCAAAGTTCATTTGATCGCCCGATTGAAAAGTCAACGTTTTGCCACGATCAAGGGCAAAACGGTCATTTCGCATCGTTCGTCCGATTTCGCTTTACTAATCACGGATTAACCTCACTAATCGTGATTAGTCACTAATCTAATCATGGACTTTGGGACGGGTCATTACACACACACTGGTCAAAGTTCGGTCAACGGTGGTCTTCGCTGGTCAATGGCAGGTCTGACAACCTCTGACAGACTGCCACGTGACACCACCTCACTAGTCCACGTGGTCTGATAATGCTGACATGGACCTACCACGTCAGCCGCCACGTAGGTCTAACAGATCCTGCCACCCTGCCACGTGGTACCCCCTACTAGTCCACGTGGTCTGACACGGCTGACGTGGACCTGCCACGTCACCTACCATGTCACTCTAACACCTTCTGACAGGTTGCCACGTGGCACCACCCCACTGTTCCACGTGGTCTGACAATGATGTCATGCACTGCCACATCATCACCTTCAGCCTCTAGTCGAGTCGACTCGTTTGACTGTAACGGGTCGTTTGACCTGAGACCCTGACCCGACCATATCTCCCTCATTGCTTAACCTTTTTCCTCCATTCTTTCGCTCATATGCTCGTAATTAACCCACGAATGGATCTATGGAATCAAAATGGGAAGAAAATACCTCAATAGCTTCAACCAAGCTTGAACAGTTTCGGTTGAATTTCAAACTTGTACCTAGCCAATTCCAGTGCCCTTTTCCCTTTGTTCTTCGATCCTGTGGACTTATCCAATTCCAAGAAACCATTTCTAACCATTAAAACAGTCCAATAACCTATCTAAATCAAATTCAAAATTTTGACCCAAATATGGTTTCAGGTTTTACCTCGGTTCTAGGTTCCTCAGGATGAAGGGTTGATTGTTTGTGGGTTTTGGGCAACGAAAAAGGAAATGAAAATGAAGATGAATGAAGTTGAAGTGCATGAATTTGGGGACTTGGGCCAATGGGATGAGTGACACTTGTCACTCATCCATTGGTCCAATCAAGATATTTTGGACCAATTAAAATCTACCAACTGTACCCGCCTCGTAAAATATGAATAGTATATAATTTCCTCCATGACTCGTAACTTTCCCGTCCAACGTCCGATTTCGACCTGTCGACTGTCTACAAACTCGTGACGTCTCGATCTACGTAATGGGTCTTGGTCAAAGTCTAAAAAATCTCCCGAGTCAAAAGTCAATATTTTCCCTTTTCAGAGGCAAAATGGTCATTTTACATTTAATTTCTGAATTTACATTTTCTTAAAAGTTCAGTTTGTTACAATCTATCCCCCTTACAAAAATTTCCTCCACGAAATTCACTCAAACAAATGTGGATGTTGTGCCCGAATCAAGACTTCGGGCTCCCACGTGCCCACTTCCACATTGTAATTCCTCCACAATACTTTCACCTGACGAATAATCTTGTTTCGTAATATCTTTTCCTTCCAATCTAGAATCTGTATCGGTCGTTCCTCAAAGCTCAAATCTGTTATGAGTTCCAACGATTGTTCTTCCAAAACATGGGATTCCTCACGCACGTACTTCCGAAGCATCAAAACATGGAACACATTATGTACTCTCGCAAGCTCTGGGGGTAAGGTTAATCTATACGCAACATCGCCAATCCCCTCTGTAATCACGTACGACCCAATGTAACGGGGACTCAACTTCCCATGACTACCAAATCGTATAATACCTTTCCTAGGGGACAACTTAAAAAAAACCTAGTCTCCCACTGCAAACTCTAGGGCTCTAATCCGACGATTAGCGTAGCTTTTCTGACGATCCTGTGTCGCCTTCATCCTTTCTTTGATAATTCAAATTTTTTCCTGGGTCATATCCATGATATCTTGCGTCAATATAGCCCTCTCGTTTACCTCAGTCCAACATATCGGCGTCCTACACTGGAGTCCATACAAGACCTCAAATGGAGCCATTCCAATACTTGACTGATAGCTATTGTTGTAGGAAATTTCCAGCAATGGTAGGAGCATGTCCCAAGTATCCTGGAACTGTAGTACACACGCTCTCATCATATCTGAACCAAATTTGACATTTACTCAGCTTAGCATACAATTGGTTCCTCCTCAATCTGTTCAGTGCCAACCTTAAATGTTTCTCGTGCACCTTGGCACTCTTTGAATATACCAGGATGTCGTCAATGAACACGATCACAAACCGACCAGGTATGACCGAAATACTCGATTCATCAAGTCCATGAATCGAGCTGGTGCATTTGTCAACCCAAATGGCATTACTAAAAACTCATAAAGGCCATATCTTGTTTAGAAAACAGTCTTTGGAACATCTCCCTCAGCTATCCTCAACTGATGGTATCCAGACTGATGGTATCCTCAGCTATCCTCTTTCTGCACTACACTCACAAATTCACCCTATCATGGATTCGACCATGATCCATCGAAAATATACCCTGCATCACACCCACATACTTATAGGTAGAGAGGGAGGTCGGTGGAGATGCCAAAATATCAGACCCCTCTAGAAATAGACACATGGCAATCATCAATTGGTCATGTTGGGAAAATGAACAAAATGCCCTTAGAGACAAAATTACCATTTTGCCCTTAATACTCTTTTGACCATAACTACTTCACCCGAACTCCAATTTCAATGTGTCGCCTATCTACGAACTCAGGATTCTGAGACCTTCGTAAAAATCTTCCCGGAATTCACAAAGGGGCTCAGCAGTAAAAATTTAACATTTTTTTCAAGGGTAAAATTGTCCTTTTACATAATTTTTCAAATTTTTTTTCCCTTGAAGGTCCAAGTTGTTATAGCTTGCCACTTGAAGATTAGGGTTTCCCAGTGGGTCCTGTTTTGTCGTTTATCTTGTTGGAACACTCCCCTTTGTCTCCTTTTTCTTCGTTTTTTCTATCAGCACCGTCCAAGCTTACTGGGCTGGGATTGTGTGTCTTTGGGCTTTGAATTTCGTGAGTTGATGTCTTGGGCCTAGAGGGGATTTTTTCAGGTGTGAACAGTATTAAAGTATAATTTGCTCTAAAATAAAATGACAGATGATTCATTAGGCCCTTTAGTAACTATAGTTCATTCTAAAACGACCATGACCTTTAATTTCTTTTTTAAAAACCATCTACTTAAATGATTGTACTGTACTACCCAGTTAAAAATCAGGTATTTACACATGGCTATAATACGATTTCATATCCCAACTCACCAATTGGAATTACATATCCCAACTCACCAGTTGCATATCCTAATAATTAAAAAGCAGTGTCGTCATGAGTCGTATAATTTCAACTTCGTCAGTCTCCGCACAGTTGCATCATCGTCGAGACAATTCTAATGTCGCTGAGTAAGGGAGGGATGGACTGGATGACCGTAGTCTTAATAGGTAAAAAATCATATTTAGTTTTTTCTGATTTAGTTAGGCACTTAACATAAACAAAATGTAGAAAACTAGGGACTTAACTAATAATCTGTTAAAACTATAGTATCTAATGGATATTAGAGTGAATTACATTTTATTAACTTGTACTTTACATCAAATTTTAGGATTGTACCTGAACTCTCAATCATTGCATTTAATTATCCTGAAGCTTTAAAAAAAATTCATCTAATTCCATGTGGTACACTCTCTATCATGAGTCCCATTAGTTAATTAAAAAAATGCTATGTAGCTAAATATAGAGATAAGTTAGCCATTTTGCTTCACTTTTCTTACCCAAGGATTTAATTAATATATTAAATTAATAAGTCCTAAAATGAAGGGTTTGAAAGACAGTTTATCTCATATTAACCTTAATTAAAAAAAAATCACATAACCACGTATCTCTTATATTGAAAACTCTATAGACGACTAAGATCTAGAAGAGAGATGAGGAGTGTGACTAGAGATTAAGACATACAAATAGAAAAAAAAAGATATAGTATAGGCGACTAGAGATGAAGAGTGAGACTATAGGCGACTAAAATCCCCAATAGAAATCAGAAATTGAAAGGATTTTCGTCATTCCCACCTAGCCGCGCACGGTGTTGAAGTCGAAGTTGCGTTCTAAGTTGAAGGGCGAATTCGTGCACAATGTCGAAGTCGAAATCGGTGTCCAAATCAAGTTTCAAAAGTTCAACTGCAATGAAGGAATGGTGTTTGAGGTAGTGTGGACGAAGGGCACCCATATATGGTAAGAATCCCCAGTTGTTTGTCCTTTTGAATTTAAAATAGGGTTGTTTGTACATAAAGATGAATAAATTTTCATTTTTTAGGTGTTAGTGTTTATTGTTTATTTTTTTAGTGTTTTGTGAAAGGGAGATCTACTTTGTCTATAGTGTAGTAGGACTATGTGATGTGTCTATTATTTGCGATTGGGATGCTTTGGGTGTGCTGTGGACCATATGCTTTGTCTGTTATTTGCGATTGGGATGTTTTGTGTGTGTTGGGGACCATGTGCTGTAGCGGTAGGATAATGTGTTAGGTCTCATTTTGTTGCCTTTCGGTTATTGGTGGGGTAGTAGGGGATAATTTCTATGGCTGTTGTAGGGGATAATTATTATGGGTGTTGTAGAGGATAATTGCTATGGCTGCTGTAGAGGATAATTGTATAGGGATAAATATATTTGCTGCCCTAGTGTAATGGATAATTGTGTTGATTGGTGTTATAAGGGATAAATATGTTTCATGCACTAGTGTTGCCATAAAATTCTATTTTTTATTCAATTGTAGGGGATTCGGGTTATTTTACAATCAAAATGTTCCATGGGGAACGTAGGATGTCGATAGGTATAAAGATGGAGATATTGACTATTTTGAATATTGTGAGAAGGACATAATTCCCATATTTGAGATAGATAGGATGGTAAAATCAATAGGCTATAAAGAAGGTATCATCCTATACCATTATGAGATTGAAGAAAGAGTGGATCGTAAACTTTTAGAAGACGGTGATGTGATTAAGATGTGTAAGGTCCTGCCAAGTGTGACTACTGAGATAGAAATCTTCTTAATGCGTATTAACATGGAGAGCCCTAAAGCATTCTTAAAAGATGTTAGAAGGAGGGAGAAAAAGTTAGTAAGACACTTGTTGGAGAGAACAAAGTCAACAGTTGTGATTGAGGAGTTAGAAGACCAGCCTAAAGAAACAACAACTTGGAAGATTGAAAAAGGAAAGGGTAAACATAAAAAAAAAAAAAAGGGCAAGAGGGGAAAAAAAAGTGATGGTGACTACATTTCCAGTTATTTTGGTTGAGAAAGGAAAGGATAAACAGAAAAACAAAGGGAAGGGAAAATTGACAGCCAATGTGGGGATATTAGTGGTGAGGATGGGTTGGTGGATGGGTTGGTGGATGAGTTGGTGGAAGAGTTTGTGGATGAGTTGGAGGACACTAAAACATCTGACGGTTTTGGATTTGAAGATAGAGGGATGAGGGTATTAAGACACAAGAGAAGTTAGTGGATCAAAAAATTCTTGAGTGATTGTTTGAAGAAGCAGATCAAATACAGAACTTCTTCACTAATTTTGGTGGAGAAGTAGGTGTCCCAGACCAAGTTGGATACCCTGCAAAGGATGCTTGAAATGGTGAAGTTGGAAGCTCAGGAACTACTGCTGAGCCTTCAGGTGCTACTGAGCCTTCAGATGCAGCTGAGCCTGCAGGTGCTACTGAGCCTTCATCTGCTGCCCAACCTTCTGACCAGCCTTCTGTTCAGCCAAGTGCTCCGCTTTCTAATCAGCTTTCTGACCAGCACTGTGATTAGCCTGCTCAACCTTCATCCTATCCTTCATCAAGTGCTCAACCTGCTCAACCGCCTGCCCAACCTTCTGATCAGCCTTCATCAAGTGCTCAGCCTGCTTAACCTTCCTCAGCTAACGAACCTCCATCAACTACTGAAGTAGCATTGAGGACCACATTCACACGAGGCATTTTAGATTTGTTTGTTGAGGATATGAATGATGAAAAACTTGAATAGGGTGATCAAACACAACAAGATGAGTTAAGAACAGCTGTATCAGATGATGAAGGTGAGGTGAATGTTTAGAAAGGGCCACGTGGGAAAAAGTTTACAGAGTATAATCCAGAATCTGACAGACTCAGGGCTTACTTTGATACTGGTATATTATTCAGTGATTGTAGAGAGTTTAGGCAAGCTGTTACAGACTACTGCTTATACAAGGGTAGGGATGCGAGGTACAAGAAAAATGAAAAATTCAAACTCAAGTGTTAATGTAGATCAACAAATTGTAGTTGGGAGATTTATGCTGCTAGGGTAAGCCCAAGTGACAAATTGTAGTTGGGAGATTTATGCTAACAGGGTAAGCCCAAGCTCAAGTTTCAGCTTCCTTTTATCATGCCTCAATCTGATCCTTTCCCCCATCTAATTTTATTCGCGGTGATGGACTTTGAACACTTTGTCACTCAAGTCCGTGTATCAATCCAATGACTCTTTTGGCATTGGTTTGTTTTTAAAGTCCAATATGCACTCGTCGAATGGATAATGGAAGCACTCATTGCACGGGTGCAATACTCACCCCCCTTTTCTGATGACTTCTTCGGTTTCACTTTCACTTTCCTTGCTTTTGGTGATTTGTGTTTGTTGGTTCGTGGCAGCAAATTGGGTGATGGCGATTTTCCATATTTTAGATCTAGGGTTACCTTTGGGTTATTTTAAGTTTATATTATTGGACTTGTATGCACATGAATTTGATATTATTTGTGTGTATGTTTACATCTCTCTTAAGTCTTTTTATTCCTAAGCTTCCATTTTTTTTTTGTAATGTTTGTCTATTTTCTTGATTAAAAAAAAAGCGTTATTAGTCATCCCGAGCTTCGCTCGATGAATAAAAAAATTTAGTCGGCAAAAATGGGTCCCCCATTCCGTACGTAGGCACCGAGTGAGTTCTAATATTCAGTGAACGCCTATCGAATAAAGTGAACCTTGCCCAACCAATTCTGTGCATTCATCGAGCAAAGTTGTCCCTTAATAATATATATAACTGAAAATAATACATTTTTAATAATATATACAATTGAAAAGAAATATATTTTTAAACAACTATAGTTAAAATAAATAAAATGAAAGAAATACAATTAAAAAAATATTGATACAAATACTGTACATAACTAAAAATTTATTACACCGTCCTATCGCCTTGGTGCTTGGTTGGGTTGGTTGTCGGGCTATTGGTTGACCTGCTACTAGAGATTTCGATGAATAGGCATTCCATTCATAGTCAGAAACTGAATCAGCTTTTGAAATATCATTTGGAGGTTGGTGAAACTGCTCTAGAGGTTCGTGAAGCAGCTCTAGAGCTCCGTGAACTTCTCACTTCTACGATCCCGAACCCGAGCGTCTCTCACCCCCAAAATGATTGTCCCTAGACACTTCCTCGACCTGTTATCGAGGATCTACACCCTAGCGGGATCGAGTAACTGTTGCTCCAAAGAGAAATTGGACTTCTGCTGCGAGAGTTAAGCATGTATACATCCATGTCATCCTTCATTCCCCTCTAAAAATTTGAATAAATAATAATTAAAAATTTAATTATAGAAATTGAATCGTAACATTTAATATGCCAAATTAAAAATACTTATGTATATATCGTCAACCACCTCATTGTTGTGGTTGGCATTGAGTTGCCCCCAGACATCCACCACCAGCCACAAGGCTTGTGTTCATCGTTCATCGAGTAGCAACATAATAGGCCGTCAGCTCCCATGGCAGTTGTTGTATTTATTCTCCCCACGTTTGTTTTTTTGTTAGTCGTCAATCTCCGCTATTTATTGGTATAAATAATCATTATGTGAAAATTGAAGATTCTTATGGTTGACATGTACCAAATATTCGGGGCTCTCAAAATAGGCACATAATCAGATCCATTCGAGCAACCGATCCTCATCTTTCAACTCATTTGAAGGATTCGAAAAGGCTTCCGTTAGAGAACTCTAGCTCCGGTAGTACGTATAGATCTCATACTTCCACTCGTTCTTTCAGATCCTCGTGAGGGACTCATTCATACTAGGGTCGGTAAGGTCATACTCAAAATTGACCTGCAACGAAATAATAAAGTTAGTAAACTATTAAAAATAATAGAATATTGTTAAAAAAATAGAGAAATAATTATCGATAACTCATCTTATTTTGGCCTCATGTAATTGTTCGTAAGCTTCGTGAAAGTCGACTTTAGTATCTTATACAATAATCCCTATGTTGAGCCCCACGGGCTGTGGACCTTAGGGGACGCATTCCGTAATCCCGCATCACCCAGATCTTTTCCTTCGTTGTCCATGTAAGTATGTAACCTGTTATGATGCCAACCCCATTTAATTTCCCGCACGTTCACCGAAGCCACTGCAAATACTATGCAAATTAGTACAAATATGAGCACAAACGGAAACGCTTTTTAAATTAATAAAGTAGTCAAATCACCGCTAGGGATTACTCCATCCCCATTCGCTGGTTCAGGAGATTCAACCTAGGATGTCTTATCAAGAAAAAAAAAAAAAACCTAGGATGCCTTAGGGTCGGCACGTGGTTCACCCCGTTTCTTGCTTGAGCATCGACAAGCCAATCACACGTGGGGTCGCACAGATAACGTAGTGTCGGTAGGGCCCTATACGAACACTGCCATAGAGGCTGTCGTGGCAAGGGGTACATCGTCTTCCCCACGATCAGCAGAGGTACCGTGGTAAGTGTTGGATTCGATCAGTGGGCATGCCAACATCTACAATTAAAATTTAAAAATAATTAAAATGAGACCAACAAATTTTAAATTTTAATAATATATTTAAAAAACAAAAAGAGAATTTTTTTTTTTAATTTTACATAATAAATTCACAAATCTCAATAAAGCTACCTAATTTTAATTTTACTAATAAGTTCACAATAAAACCACCTAATTTTTATTTTTAATAATAAATAAAAAATAAAACCAACTCTTTTTTTTCTATATAAATTCACACAAATGAAATTAAACTACCCAATTTTAGTTTTCAATAATAAATTCTATTCCAATTCCAATTCTAATTTTAATTCAAATTTCTAAATATAAAAAATAAACTCAAACTATATTACCAAAAAGTCCAAAAATTCAAAAACCAAAAAATCTTGATATGACGATTTTGCCAATCATCATATGCACCACATCAATCACCATACCAATCATCATATCACAAGTGCACTACCGGTACGCCATCATGTAACGACCCGGAAATTCGAAAAAGGAAAATTTGGAAAATTCGAAGGAAATGACGATTTTACCCCTGGTTCCATAAGGGCCTAAAGTTCAAAAACCAAAAAATCTTGATATTCCAAAAAAAAAAAATTCAAATCCAAAAAAAAAAATTTCTAATTCCAATTTCAATTCAAAAAGTCAATTCCAATTAAATACCATAAATTCAATTCCAATTATAATTGACACGACCCTTCGTGAAACTATTTTGATAACCGTGCAAAGTCTTCCTTTCGTTTGACAGCTCAATAAATATTCTTAATTTATGACAGGAGCCCACCGAAAAAATACTAGAATAGTACACTTGAGGCATGCTCCCGTGTGACAAAAATCAAGATATACATTTGAAACCTTGTCGAACAAGGGATACACACAAACCTTACTAGTTCATGCCTCCGCCTCTCGAGCCTCGATTCCCCTGCAACGCCCTTGAGGGCCACAAATCCAAGAAAACGTGTGAGCACAAGAAGAAATAGTTTAAAACATAATATGAAAACAACCATCATTTACCCTCCGTTTTCCAAAATCATGCATGCATATGAAAAGCCTTAACTTCGATTAACAAAAAACAAAATTTATAATCTCGAAATTCGTGAAAATATCTTCGAGTCAAAAACCATGTGAAACCACCAATAAGTCAATGCAATCATTCATATACAATCAACTCATCATCATTACAATATCAATCATTAAACCTCCACACTACTAGCAGGTACATCACTCGGGATCTAGAGCCTAGCTCGACGTCCGAGTGTGGACCTCACACTCACTCACTCAGGATCTGGAGCTTAGCTCGACGTCTGAGTGAGGACCAAACCAGTCAACAAGCATCAGACCATACATCATGCATCACTAGGCGTAACATCAACCACACAATCCAATCCATATACAATATCGCCACATAATACACATATAATCAACTCAACTTCATCACAGTACTCATACACAATCAATCACATTCAAATCAACCTCGAAGCACAAGCACAACCTCAATCATCATATGCACCACATCAATCATCATACCAATCATCATATCACAAGTGCACTACCGGTATGCCATCACATACTCACTCGGGATACAGAGTCCTACTCGACGTCCGAGTGAAAACCGACTCAGGATACAGAGCCCCCAACTCGACGTCTAAGTCGTCATCATACAGTAGTCTCAAGATACAGAGCCCTGCTCGACGTTTGAGACTACTCATTACAATACCATAACATATCCACATATAACCATATCACAAACCACAGTCACAACCACACATAATAATCGTCTCAGGATTCAGAACCTCCAGCTCGACGCCTGAGACTAACCAGTCCACAATCATCACAACATATAATCGACGCAAGTCCACATCACAATCATCATCACAAATTTACACCAACAACACATACATATGTCACATCTCAATATCACAACTCATTACCACACATCAAACCATAATCAGATCCTCGGGGTCTAAGCCCAAAACCAAGCTATACATTGTGCATCGTAAAATGTGCATAAAAAGCATTTTGCATGAAAATCATAAGTACATAAAAATCACCTAATTTCATAATTCAAACCTTGTTCAACCCAAATCTATAATTAAAACCAAAGTCTGAAAGCACATACTCAAGAAACACCGTAAAACATGCCATCAAAATTATTTCCGAAAAACCATCCAGAAACTATATAGAAATCACCAAAATCCAATATTATTATCTTCCAAATCACACTTCATACTAAATCCCAAAACAATATTCGAATTGGGAATCAAAACGAAATTTACGAAAATCCCCAAAATGCATAATAAAATATTCATAAAACTACTTAAATCCATATAAAATCCCAATCAATCCAATGTCATCAATTCCACTTTCCACGCATTCCCGTAATTCCAGAAATCTTAGAACCTATGAAAATTCACATCTAAAGGCCAACTACCATCTTACCTATCCTCTATTTTAATCCCACAATTTTTGAGGATTTTTACACGAATTTAAAATGAACCCTAAACCTTTAGACACTCAAAACTACCCCAAAATGGTGTCTGATCGACTCAAAACCTGCGCCAAATTATTCGTTACATCAAAAGAATAAAAACTCATGCTGAACTGTCTCGAAAATTCCCTCATTTGTCCCCACACGCCACCCAAAGTGGCTACGAGTTGGAGCCACGCTGCTACAGTGAAATCACTGTTCATCGTCTTGCTCACTCGACTTTCTGATTTTCGGGTTGCCCCACCCAATCATTTCTCTATCATTCTTCACTCTTTTTCAATTCTATTTCGACCCACATGTTCAACTCTAAAGTAGGAAGGGATCTATGCCACCAAAACAAGGAAAAACCTACCCCGACTGTTTGACCCGTTTGAAAAACCCACAACCAAGGTCCACCCATGCCGTCCAAGCGATCCCAGGGTCCAAACTCACGGCTAAGCAGTGTTTCATGATTGTAAAACCTCCAGGAAGCTGATCTTAACCCTATTTCCCAAGTTCCCTACTTGAAACTGACCAACCCAGCTCAAACCCAAAAACAACCCTCATGGGTTCACCATCCTCCTCTCCTTCTCAAACCACGACCAGCCTCCCTTCTTCTTTCTAAATCCTTTTTTCTCTCTCGTCTCACTTTCACCTCTTCCCTTCCTTCCTCTCCTCTGTTCTTCCTTGTTTTTTCCTTGATTTGGCCGTGCACTCCCAAAACACCACACACAACTCACACCAAACCATATAAAACACTCACACACACAACCCAAATCAGTGCACCACAACCAAACAAATAAGGGACACTTGTCCAAATACAATTCAACCATCAAAAAGATCTCACAAAGAAAATTACCAAAATACCCTTCAATACAAAATTACCATATTGCCTCTACGTAGTTTAGACCCGAAACGTAATCGTCTTATCCCCGTTTTTGGCCTACTATCTTTCAGCGTACTCGGGTAGCCTAGACCTTCGCAATGGTCATCTCAAATCACATAAACGAGGTCCTAGAAAGTCAACATTTTGACTTTGACAACAAAAGTCAACTCTTTGACTTAGGGCCAAAATCATTTTCTACTCCACGTTTCCTCGAAATCCGAGTTGTTATAATATACCTTATGACTTTGAAGGCATAAAATAAGAGGCCTGTTAGATACGGGACGAACACGGCCATATCAAAAATATCATATCGTTATACGAACCGAACATATTACATCTTTTTGGGGTCACCACCCACACCAACCCACTGACCACCCAACGAATAATGTAACTGATATATCAGCTCTTATGGAGCCCTAATATGATATTATGCTTTTTCAAGCCCTCAATCGATATACCGACTCCTCCAAAGTCCTTTTCTTATATCCAAATCATATAAGTATTCCATATCTGGACTACCGAACTTCTAGGAAATCCATGTACACTATAATTCAAAATACTGTCCTTGCGTACATAGAGAAACACCACTAAAAATGTTCAATTGAATCAAAAATTATACCACTAGGTCTGTAACAAAAATAGGGTAAAAAATCATGTTGGGCAAGGACGAAGAGGAGTTTTCATGAGATGCCACGCATTGATGGACTAGCAGGCAAAAGAACTCCACGCGTCTGGACTTGCAGTCGCATGCGTACTCGCCTCCTAACTCGCGTCTGGTTGACATAGTTCTCTACAATCATATCCAACCTGGGTAACAAAACCCAACGTTAATTCCTTAGTTTCTTCACCAAATTTCATGAACTATACCAAATTTTATGATCTATACATCAAATTTGATGCACACAATACCATGAGCATAAATGTAGCCTCAAAACATGCAAAACATACCTCAATTTCTGGGAAAAAGGCTCGAGAGCCACGATCAAGATTAAGCTCTGTCCTGGGCTATTTTCCACTACTTGCTCCTTGAAATTTGATCTAGTTTCCTCATAAGGATCCAAGGAAGATACTCATAACCTTGGTTTCCAGTTCCACACACAAAATTCAGAGTTCAATTTCAGGGAGAAGTACAGTTTGATTCTATCATCCTTTCTTCCTCTGTTTCAAACTTTCTCTGTTTCTATCATTCTCCCTATTTTCACCTTCCTCGAGACAATTATGAAGAACTTCCAGGAGAGACAGCTAAGTGAGACACCATGAGAAGGAGGAGGGGTAATTTTTTTTCTCGGGTCTCCCTCTCCCTGCATCCCAGTAACTATTCCAATTAAACAACGTTTTGTGCGGTGTAATAATTCTAAGGTGACATATGTAATTAACCTATCTAACCTCAACTGTTGACTCAGTTAGATACCCACAATAACCCATAATGAAACTCCCGAACACTCGAGTGCCTCAGGGTGAAATCGTTTTAGATCCGTAACTCAATCATACAATCTCCATTTTATGCATATCACCTGTCACGAACTCAAGAGTTCAAGACTCAAGCAACAGTTTAATTGAAACATCCGAGAAGTTTTCCAATTTGATATTGACTATTGGGCCCTTAATAATTTCCATATTAGTTATAAAATGGCCTAAATTTTGGAACGGGTCATTACAACTTTTCCCCTTACAAAAATTTTGTCCCTCAAAATTTACTCATGTAGGTCGAGGGTCCATTTGATGCATGTCGCCACATTCAGGAATATCATATCATCACATATTTAAGATCAGTCACATCTAGGTAGTATTTCCGAGCTCAGTAACATTCAGAATGATATATCATATCCTTCCCAGAAACGAGTCTCCACAAGACTTCCTCACGTTTAGGTAACCTTGGGATCCTGCAACATCCGAGTAGTCTCAGGAACCTACAACATTCGAGTAGCCTCGAGATCCTGCAACGTACCTGTAACATCCGAGTAGCCTCAAGGCACTATAGTGTACCTGTAATGTTCGAGTAGCCTCGGGATCCTATAGTGTACCTTTAATGTCCAAGTAGCGTTGGGATCCTTCAGCGTACCTCCAACATCTGTGTATCCTTGGAATCTTGTAGCGTACCTACAATGCCTGAGCAAACTCGGGATTTTGCAGTGTACCGACAACGTCTAAGTAGCTTGGGGATCCTATAATGTACCTTCAACATCTGATTAGCATCGGGATCCTATAGCTTACCTACCGCGTTCAAGTAGCCTTGGGATCCTGTAGCGTACATGCAACGTCCGAGTAGCCTCAAGATCTTGCAGTATACCTATAACGACAGAGTAACATCGTGATTCTATAGGGTACGTGCAACGTCCGAGTAGCCACGGGATCCTACAATGTACCTACAACGTTCAAGTAGTCTCGGGATTCTGCACCGTACGTGTAACATCTGAGTAGCATCCCTAGAATCCAATATCATTCGGGTGGCCTCCCTCGAATCATATTATACATCCAGGTGCATATCATAATCTCTATAGGATTCGACACATCCGGTAGTATCCCTAAAACCAGTCACATCTAAAGGTGTATATCATATCATGAAATTAATAATAGTGGAAATAGTAATAATTACAAGGCATTTTCAAATCGACCAAATTTTGTACTCAAGGCCCATCTTGTGTCTAGAATCAATGAAACCCTGAATGAAAATTCTAAATCCGAGGAAATCACTAAAACATATTTCGAATCATTTATTCAGCCCTTGCTATAATGCAATAAAACATTCAAACCATTTAATCATATATCTATCACAATTTATAAAATAAATGAGCACTTACTTTACTTTCTAGCACTCTCAATCCCGAGCTATACACTTTACTAAAATCCCCGATACAAAGTTACCTGATTTTCTCTTATACCAAATTAATAAGACCCTTCTCGAAACCATTTTGATAACCGTTCAAGGTCTTGTTCCTGTCTAATAACTCAACAAATACTCTTGATTTACTCTTAGAATTTTTAAGACATAAAACAAGATACTTGTCAGAAAAAGGATGAACATCGACCATCTTGGAAACATCGTCTCAGTATACATACCAAACAAATTTCGTCCTCTTGGGGTCAATGCCCACACCAACCCACTGACCCCTAACGAATAATATAACTGATATCTCAGCGATTGTCGAGTCCTAATCCAATATCCCAGCTCTTTCAATCTCTCAACTGATATCCTAAATCCTCTCGAGTCCTATCCTGATATTTCGTCCTCTTGTGGTCAATGCCCACATCTTCCCTTTGTGCATATAGAAACACCCCTTACCAATAATCAATTAACCCGAAAATTATAAAAAGGGTGAAAAATCATGTTGGCCAGGGACGGAAGGGAGCAGCCACGCTGATATGTGCCGGTGGAAGCACGGGTAGCATAACTACACATGCCTGGACCTGCAGCTGCAACGTGCTCGCCTTCAACCTAGAGCCACGTCAACCCGGCTTTTTGCAATTGGGTCCTAACACGGGTAAAGATACTTGGCTCTAACTCCTTTATCCCTTCACCAAATTTAATGATCTATACATCAAAGTTGATCTACACAATACCATGAACATAAATGTAGCCTCAAAACGTGAAAAGCTTACCTCAATTTCTAGGAAAAAGGCTCAAGAGACACCACCAAGATCAAGCTCCATTCCGGATTATTTTCCACGACTTGTTCCTTGAAATTTGGGCTAGTTTTCCTCATAAGGATTCAAGGAAGATACTCATAACCTTGGTTTTCAGTTCCACACTCATAATTTAGAGTTCAATTTTAGGGAGTACGATTTACTTTTATTTACCTTCCTTTTTTTGTTCCAACTTTTTTCCCTTTCCTGTCATTCTTCCAGTTTTTCCCCTTCCTCGAGACGGTTGTTTAGCTATTCGAGGAGAGACATCCAAGTATGACATTGTGAGGAGGAGGAGGAGGGGTAATTTTTTTCTTAGGTCTCCCTATCCCTGCATCCCAGTAACTATTCCAATTAAACAAGGCTTTGGGCTTGGTGTAATAATCCTAAGATGACACATGTCACCAATTAATTACCACGCCCAACCTCAGCTGTTGACTTAGCTAGATATCCACGAAAACTTGTAATGAAATTCATGTACACTCGAACGTCTCTTGATAAAATTGTTGTAGAACCGTAACTCGATCATACGATCTCTATTTTATGCATACCACCTATCAACAAATTTAAGAGTTTTTGACTCACGCAACGGTCCAATCGAAACTTCTGAGAGGTTTCTCAATGTAATATTGATTTTTGGGCCCTTAATAAGGATAAGGGTAAATACGTCTATTTCCAAATTAGTTCTAAAATTGCCATAAATTTTGGGACGGTTCATTACAACATTTCCTTATAATCAATTCCAATTCCAATTTAAAAACTAATTCCAATTATAACAAACTAGTTCCAACTAACAAACTAATTTCAATTAACAAGTAAATTTCAATCCATTCTAATTAACAAGCTAATTCTAATTAACAAACCGAAATTTAATTCTATTCCAATTAACATAAACTCAATTTCAATTTAATAGCAAAATAGAAATCTGATCCAATCAAACCCAATCACCAATCCTAAATAGAAAAGATAAAAAACAATATAAGATAGATACTAATTGTGAGAGGGAGAGTCTAAGAGAAGAGATATGGAGAGTCCGAAAAATAGGGATTCCAAGAGAGAAATGGTTGTGAGAGTGAGAGAGGGAGTGTGTAACATAGTGGGAGTATGAGCAATAGAGAGGTTGCAACTGACACGACCCACCACAATCCCCCCCGGATTATCACGGGATGTGCCATGCTCCCATTTGACACGAAGTGTCAAACAATGGATAATTCAAAGCTTTCAGCCTGATCGGCTTCTTGAGCGTGCTAGCCCGCATCCGTGATCAACCTGAAAGGCATTAAAACTTTAAAAATTGTGCGTGGACAAAAATAAATAGTTTAATAAAAACTCATTTCATAAAAAGACATTTATGCCCTTCACTAAAAAGTATGCATGCAGTCGAAAACCATTTATCAATCCATTTAAATCATTAGGGCCTTAGCTCAATCCATTTAAATCATTAGGGTCTTAGCCCAAAACCGTAAACCATAGTATATGGGAACTCAGCCCAAAACCAATCATGTGGGACTTAGCCCCAAAACCAAATCTGTAGGGACTCTGCCCAAATCAAGCCATGTGGGTCTCAGTCCAAATCCATTTATCCATTTACAAAACATCATTTCATAATTCCAAGAAATCATGTTTACCAAATATCATATAATCAATCCTGTCACGGTTTCCAAAACTACACGCGTGCTACCCGAGATCTCAAATCCAAAGTCTTCCCAGGGTCCACCCAGGTCAATGACCGCAGATCAATGACCCTCCCTGGGGGTTATAATCTATATATGCCTTCTTGAGAGTAAGGTACCCCACGGGGCCGACTCCACTCAGGAAGTGCTCCGTGTCTACTCTGGGGTCCACCCAGGCCAACGACCCTCCCCGGAGGAGACAATCCATAAATAAAGGATGGTATATGAAAAACCATTTTGTTATCATTCTCAAAACTTTTTTAAACCTTTCAAAAGATCCATGCCCGGTCCCCATAAACCGTCATGAAACCAGAAATTCATTTAGGGTCTCCGAACCCGAAATTACCTTTATAAAACATAAATGAGACTCATGCTCGATATCATAACTAGTTGGGCCTCAAGCCCGATCATGTAAACCAACTGGGCCTCAAGCCCGCTTTCGTAAACCAACTAGGCCTCGAGCCTGATTTCGTAAACCAATAGGGCCTCCAGCCCGATACCTTATTAAATCAAATGGACTCCAAGTCCGAGAGTTAGTCAATCAAATGGGTCTCATGCCCGATTCCATATTTTCAAATCCAAAATCAATTCACGAACCAATTGGGCCCCTGGCCCGATAATGTAACTAAAATGGACTTCCAGTCCGACGTTTTCCGAAACAAATGGGTCTCATTCCCGAGTTTACCTTTTCAAATCCAAATCCATTTCATTAAACCATCACTGAACCAAAAATACATATAAGCCCCATATAAAACTGAAAACCTCGAAATACGTGAAAATACGTAAATACTAACTACCACAACCAAATGCATTCAAGGAATCTCAAAACATGTATTTAAACGCATATAAAACATTTATGCATGCATCAATTTAGAAAACAAGATCCACTCACAGACCGTCCTAACTGCCGTCTCGAAATGCGTGCTAATACGCCTTTCAGGGCTAATCACCGTCACCGGGACTCCCAAACCTGTCCAAATCACACTAGAGGGTTACTAACTACCTCATTAACCTCTCATTAAAACCCCGTAATATTCCCAAATTTTTAACTATTTTTAAACTCAATCCTAAACCTTCGGACATCCCGAACTATATCGAAACGATGTCTGATCGACACGAAACCAATCCCAAAATGTTCGTTACATCGAATAGATGAAATTACATGTAGGACACTTCCCCAAAGGACGACCCATGCGCCTCACGTACCGCCCAAAGGGGCTGCGCGTGGGCTCTATGCACCTGGGCACTTCATCCCTGTCCTCGCGCAGACCAGCCGGTTCGGTCCAATCTGCAAATTCGGTCCGGCTTAACCGGCGTGACCGGTACAAGCCCATATTTTCCTATTTTTTCATCCTTTTTCTTCCTTCTTTCCACGAATCTATCCTAGGGTTTGTTCTATGTGATCAAATCGAAGAAAACAATCCTAAAACCTAGGGGTTCAATAATCCATTTAAACCCAAAATTTCCTATCCATGTTCTGGACATAACCAAGGGCCAAAAATTCACCCTAAGGTTTCCATTAAGCTCCTAGGATCTTTAGAAATAGGTTTAGGGAATTAGTTTAGGCTTACCATGCTAGAACACGAATTCGGTGGCTACCCACCGAAAACTGCCCACGGCTAACATTTGGGCTGCTTAGCCATCCTCAACCACCATTCTTGATCCCACATGACTCACATAACCCCCCACAACATCACCCAATTATTAGAACTCATTCAAAACGTCCAAATCACAAAATCCAAAATTTGAAATATAAAAGGGTCACGGGTTACCTTGGCCGTGAATTCCCACTGCCGCCTATGGCGGTCCTGCGGCTTGCCACCATCCCTCTTAGTCCATCCATCATCCTCAACTACTCTCCTGGCCTCACAAAAAATCAAAAGGGAAGGGCAATGGTTTTGGGGGTTCATCGGGTGGTTGGATAGAACAGATGAAGAACAAGGAAAAAGGGGATGGATATGCATGTCTATGTGTTAGGTAAGCAATGGATGGGTGACGTTGTTCACTCATCCATTGGTCTTGACACAAATATATGGGTCCCACATCAGACAAAAAGTCCACCCGTCTCGTGATTCGTGCAATAGTGCCTCGAACCTTCCGTGAATCATAACTTTCCTGTCGAACGTTCGATTTTGACGTGCCGCCTGTCTACGGACTCGTGACGTCCCGGTCTACATCACAGTCATTGGTACTCGGGCATTGGACCTCTCGGGTCAAAAGTCAACTTTTTGCCCTCGTTTAGGGGTAAAATCGTAATTTCTCCCTGAACTTCCGTTAATTCTCGGCTAATCCTCGATTAGCTTCACTAATCCTTCATTAGTCACTAATCTAATCTGGGAATTCGGGACAGGTCATTATAGCAACTGAGGGAAACGGAGGCTGGTTTTACATACAGTGCCGGTCCAAAAGGCCTAAGGAAATAACAAAAAAAATGGGCCCTCAATTCACATACTTAATTATTAAAACTATAATTTTTATAAATTGATTATATATTTTTTAAATTAAGGTCTCATTAAAACCTTTGTCAGGAAAAAATTCATTGGGACAAAATCTCAGACAAATGAAAAAGAGTACCTCATATTTAAAACATTATATTCAATTAAAAAAAAAAGAACAAATCCTATACTTCTATGGTGAAAAAAGGAAATCAAAAAACCAAAAACTGTAACTATACAAGTACACAACCTCCCTAGGACAGCTAAAACTAGAAACAATATTTCTAAACGGCTCTAACATAGCAACAATAGGCTGCTCAAACCAGCAAACTTCCGTCATTCTATACAAGCTTCCATATTCAATACAAGAATAATCTTCAATTAAGAGCACCATCATTTAACTAGCATCATGCACCCACAAAAACTCAAAATAGCAATGAAATCATAGACACATAATTTACCACTTCAAATGTCTTCTTCTTGCACATTTAGAAGCAAAATCATCACTTATGTCTGCAAAATCATCAGTAGTTTTCAGCATATCATTTCCAATATATAATAATGCTAAATCATTTAGCCTATCTTGAGTCATGGTGGTCCGCAAGTAAGATTTTATCAATTTTATTTTGGAAAGACTTCTCTCTGCGGATCCTACAGTCACAAGTATAGTCAATAATATTATATAAGCAACCATTACATTTGGAAACATATCTATTGTTTTTACAAACTCAAACTCTAGAAGTTTAATGGATGTACATGGCTTATCAGTTTCATATGCTTCTTTTGATAGCATTACTTGCAATATCTGTAATTCTGAATATATGACTCTTGCATCACCATCTAAAACACTGTCATGTTTTAAAAATTGTTCAAGATTAACACTAAAACTTTTCAATTCATCATTATCCAATAAATTATTTTTTTAGCATCAAATAAGAATCCAAAAATGAATTCAAAATTATGAATTTGTTCAAAGCTTTCCTTCAATTTCTTAAGAGCAATACCCACCACAACAAGAAAATAGTCAGTTCTAAAAGAATCTTCAACTAATTTTTCTTCCCCATTAAGTATTAGGAATCTCATCAAAATGTCTTTTCCTAGAATTTCTTTGCAATTTAGGAAATATAGGCTCAATTCCCATATTTAAGGAAATTTGTTTTGGGCCCTACATTATTTTGGACCCTCCGTCCCAATTCTCAATTATCATAAGATTTTTTTAAAATATAAAAACCACTTTCGACTTAATTTTGGGCCCTACATTATTTTGAGTCTGAGACTTGTGCCCCTCTAGCCCCCATCCAAGGTCAACCATGTTTGCAAATAGGGAGTGGGAGTGAGAACTCTGAAGTGGAGAAAACACGAAGAAGAAGCAAGGTCACGACTATTTAAAGGCAGTTTCAAACCTTTCCCGAAAAATGTGTTCATCATGCCAACTTTAATGATTTCGTCGGAGGCAAATTGAAGAGAGATTTTGTGATTTTTTGGCAAAATTTATTATTTTTCTCAAACAATGTGTAGTCTTGGCCGACAAAATTTTGTAGTCTTTGGGTGACGAAGGTAGATGGTTTGTCAAGAAAACTTAATTTTCTTTTTGAAAATATGGGTAAATCTAAAAATCAATCCCACAATTGAATTTTCAAGATACTATTGATTTTGTGGTTTTATGCGCTTAGAGATCCACCATAAAAAATCAGCATGCCTAAATGAGTTTAAGGTGTATGATCATCAAAAAACATTTTGTAACTATCGAATTGTGTTGCACCATTACCTATTCCCGATAGTTCGAAATTGGGTCATTTTTTGTGCAAGCGATCTATGAGTACATACAACAAATATGGATGGTTAGATCGGTCGATGGATTTCAAAAATTATTTCAAATTGTAATATCATCTTATTCATCAAACACTTTAAACACTTTAAGCATATTTCAATATTTTTTGTAAGTTTTAGTTCAACTGATATTCAAATGGTCAAATTTTCAAAATTGGATTCCTTTATTTTGTGGTTTACGTGTCTAGACCTTACTCATAAAAAATCAGCAGGTTTTAGGATCTAAACCCATCCAATTGTCAAAAAATATTTTGTAACTATCGAATCGTGTCAGACCGTTACCTAGTCCCTAGAATTGAAAATTCGGTAATTTTGGGCGTAGGCAATCTATGAGTAGATACACTAAATATGGATAGTCAAGTTGGTGATTGATTTTGAAAAATATTTAAAATCATAAAATCATCTTATTTATCAACACTTTGAACACTTCAAGAATTTTCAATATGTTTTCAAAGTTTTGGTTCATTCAATATTCAAACGATTGAATTTTCAATATCAGGACCGCTCACTTTGTGGTTTTAAATTTCTAGATCTTTTCCATAAAAACTAGCCAGGTTTTGAGGAGTTAAAGTCCTTAGATCGTCAAAGAACATTGTGTAACTGTCGAATCGTATCAGACAGTTACTTAGTCCCGGAATTTTGAAATTCCCAAAACTATGTAAAGCTTTCCCTCCCTCTCTATCTTTATTCTTCTCCAGCTTCATCTGTGCTTCTTATCGCAATTTGAACAATTCTAATCCAACCCCAGTCGCACGCTCCTTTCATTTCCAAAACTCAAAACTTTAGCTATCACGCTTCTTCATGTTCTTCGATTTTAAGTCTCAAAATCCACATCCCCAACTCCAATTCGGCATTGCCTTTCGTTTGCTAGTTATGTGTAGATCCGGTGGATTATATGAGAATCAGTGCGTTATATACAAATCCAGTGGTTTATGTAAGAATATGGCATTACAACTATAAGGCCTCGTTTGGTATGTCGTACTGCACTGACTATTTCAATCGGATAGACTAATATGTCCACCGGATAGACTGATTATTTAGTCGGGCGTTTGGTACTTTTCCGGATTAGAATGCCGACTATATTATACTGACCGGATTATATTATAGTAATTGATAAAATACTTATATCTTAAATATTAATTATGTATGTCATTATTTTTATTATTATTTATTGTAATAATTATTATTATTACTATTTATTACTATTTATTAATTAATTATTTTTAATTTTATCATTATTATTTATTAAAATATCATTAATTATTAATTTATTATTAGTAGTATTTATTACTTTATTACTTTTTATTATTAATATTTACTAAATTAATATTTTATTTTTATTATATTACTATTTATTATTATTATTATTATTATTATTATATTTTACAAGATTACTAGTTATCCGACTATTTAATACGGACAATTTTGAGCGTATTATTTTAGCGTGTCTGGACCGTATAAAAATATTCAACTGTATTAACTTATACGGTGACTAATTAATATGACTGGTACCAAACACAGGTTTTGGATTATTTAGCCAATACGGACCGTAATACGGTGTACCAAACACACCCTAAGACTCCCAGCATTACAACAGTGCAAGTCCCTTGCACTGCCACTATGCGAGTCCCATCGATGAAATTATGCAACTTCCAGGCTTGAATTGTACAAATCCCACCTCTATAATTATGCGACTCTCGATGTGTAACTATTCCACTCGGGAACTGTAACTTTGCTAGTGTCGACAGTAAGACTGTGTGAGTCCCAACACTGCAGTTGGGCGAGTCCTAACACTACACTAGCATAAAAAATAACCATAATCGGCTCACACTGTTTTCTCACCTTTATACTTTCCCTAATCAAGTAGGGTATCCGCAGATACTCGCACTTTTTATTCTTGTCCTTAATGTACTTCCTCCACCCCTCATATCAAATATTTATAATAAAAAATTCCCTAACGTGCTCTCTTTGTGTTACAACCTGGACCATAATTACGAGTTTAACGAGATTTTTTTTAGGGATTTTTTAGAATTTTACAAAATTGTTTTAGCACGTTTGACCATTTTTCCCATAGAATTACACTTGAGTTTCTAAATTGGGGAGGAGAAATTTTGGAAGGCGGACAAGTTAGATATTTTGGCTAGATTGTTGTCAGCCACTCATTTTGTTTGGATCAAATTCATCGTCACCAACTCTCACTCTCTCACTCTCTCTTTTTCGTGCAACCCAAATACCAAAAACGCACATATACAACCATAATTCCTTCCTTTGATTTTTTAGGGTTTTGAGTTGAAACTAAGGTTAAAAACACATTCATTAGACTCTCACGAGCAGGTTAAGCCCGGGTTTGAAGGTGGTGGACGTAGAGCACGGGCGGTGGGAGAGGAGGATGAAATCCGAAACTTTGAGAGCTCATATCTTCGAATCTAGGTATCTTTTCTAAAATATGGGCATGGATTTGGAATTCTAGGATCGAACAGATAGATTTTGATTTAAAGTTTGTTCAATTTGGTTGAGAAATGAGGGAGTTAAGGATGTTTGAAGTTTTAGACCTTTAATGGAGTTTTCTGGCGACTGACGGTGGCGACCACGGGGGCGGCCACGACAGCACCACCGTCATCTTCGAGGAGAGGGAGACATCACCAAGTGACAACATCAAGGACACGTGGCAGGTGGTGTCACGTGGCAAGTGTCAAAGAGTGCCACGTTGCAGGAGGATGTCCGATGTCAAGACTCGTGTCAGGTTCCATGTCAACTAGGAATGGCGTCAATGGATAACGTTAGTAAGTGACGTTAGTAAGTGACGTTAGCATATGCCACATCATCTAGGGCTAACATCGACAAGTGACGTCAGTAGTTAACGTCATGCGCGTGGGCAGCTAGTGGGGAAGGCCGCTAGCCTTCTATCGGCACATAGCGGTGCGTCGAAAAGAATCTCAAGGTACAGTCAAGCTTGTCCAAAAGGTTTTGATGAGCTGAATCCAATGGTGGTGGTTTCAAGCCGATCAGAATTCGTTTAGTGCTATTTTTGGGTGTTTTTATCCTCGGGATGCGTGTTTAGAACATTTACTATTTCGGGATTTAGGAGGGGGTTGACATACGAGTTTATATGGATTGTTGGTGAACTCCAGGTGTTACTTTGATAGGCCAGAACGCTTCGGGAACTTCTATGGAGTACAGAGCTTGGGATTGAGCGATCAGTTGGATTGTGAGTGGAAACTTTGTTTAATAACTATGATGCATGTATATTTACATATTTATATGGTTTTATGGCATAGTTTGGATTGCTATGGTTTTAATATATGATTCTAATTTTTTGTTTTAGATAAATGCCTGGTTTTAGAATATATATATATATATATATATTGCTGTGGTTTTCTGACACATTTTATGGTGGTTTTTTAGAAAATTTGGATTTTGGGCTAGTGCCCAGGTTGTAAATGGTTTGGGCTTTTCTGGGTATTTTGAAAGCAGATTAAAATGTATTTTTGGTAAAGTATTTTCCAGTATGGTCATCCTCATGCGATTGGATCGCTACTCTGGAGTTAGACTCCGATGATTCCCAGGGACGGACTAGGACGTTGTCGGAGTTGGACTCCACACGTGCCGATGAAGTTGGACTCCGTAGAATCTGCAGTTGTCTACGCATAGTACAGGAGGAATGCTGGTTGGACCAGTAGGACGAGTTTTCACTGTTATTGGTTGTTGTGTCCATGGGTTTTCAGAATGGTTTATAATCGAGGATTTCAGGGAAATGAGGGATAAGGGCATTTATGTATTTTATATGATTTATGTTGGACCCACGGTTTATATATGTTATTGCTTTATCTAAAATCAATTGTTTATTTAACTATGCATTCATGTTTTCATAAAACAAAGGGGAAAAAAGATTATTTCGGAAAATGATTTTCCAAATGCTTATTTTTGTCCTCTCATAATTTTCATGGTTTTTGGTACCCTCCAGATTGATCTCGGACGAGGGTTCTATTGAGATTGAGGAATTTATTTGGGACTACATGCTGGTTTACCAGAGTAGAGTTTTGGTCATTTATTTATGTGTCTAGTACTCTATGTAATTATTTATTTCATGGTTTTAGTTTGCACTTGACACATGGGGTTTATCCCTTGTCTAACACTGTGTTTGTATTTATTTGGACATAGGGTACTTTGAAGATTTTACAAGATTTTTTTCAAACGTGAGTAGACCCTTTCATGAGAATCGAGGGAAATTCATAAAGGATCATGTCACTTTGTCCCCATATCACAATATTTATAAAATAAAATAAAAAATTACCTGTTGAAGCGTTAAATGTTCCAACTGTCGATTACTCGTTGCCCAATCACCAAATGACGCGTGTCCCTCCTCGTAACCTATCAACTTAAGTGGATCGCAGATTTTCCGTTAGTACGGGCACCGGTGTGGTGCCGGCCTAAGGTTCTCTGACGGTCAAGTCAGTTACTTTGTTCATAAGAGGAAATAGTAAATGATAAGTTTGGTAGAGTAATTATGAATAGTAAATATTAGTTACCTTTATTGGGAAATGTGTACCCCTTATGTATGGTAGTTAGGATATTCAATTCCCATAGTTTCGACGTGGGACAAATGCTCCTCGGTTTACGTGCTAACACGTGTTACGTAGATCGAGGGTGAATAGACTTCCACGTGGCATCCCGCATTGGGCCCGGTGTTAGGGTTGTGTAAGTACGGTAGTTTTGGGCCTTGAACGGAGTCTGGGCTTTAAGTATACGGTCCAGTGGGTCTGGTCAGATATGGTGTCAACAGAAGTCCCCCAAGTCATTGACTGAGGTGGAATTTCTTGGTCGGGGGCTTGTCTCATTCTCTCAAACCCTGGTGGGAAGTATACCTGCAGTCCCCCAAGTCCCCTGGTGGGAGAGTCCGCCGAGACAGTCTCTGTCACGGCTAAGAGGTGTAAAGTGGTCGGTCTTTAGGGGATGCAACTCGGCGAACCAACGCTACGGTCGATCATGTATTGCATAGTCAGTCGGTGGTGGTGCCATGGGTGGTGATGAGGGCCAATCAACTGGATTGGTAGGTTCTGATACCGAGTGGTGTGTGTGGGTCGGTATCGAGGCCCAAAGAATGCAGAGGAGTGGAGGGCACCGAGCGGTGGATGTGGGTCGGTGTTGAGGTCCAACGCCTAAGGGTTGGTTGTGGACACCGAGCGGTGTATGTGAGTCGGTGGTGAGGTGAGGAAGGACGGTTGGGCTTCCTCGGATAGATGGTTGACACGTGTTCGGTAAGATGGATGGGTCGCAATTCGTGTCTGCCACTGAGAGGGGTGACATCTCGTAGTCTGTGCACCAATTTCTATAAATATGAGGAACTTTCACCGATTTTCTCACTTTGTGTTTTTGAGAAAGTGGGAAAACTCTGTCGAACTAGGACGGCGATTTCCGATTAGCTCTCGACGGTGGTGCTTACGGTGGTTGCGATTTTCGACCAACAATCCTCCATGAAAAAACACGGTAAGCATTCTTTCAAGTCTAGTTTTTCGATTAAAGTAGGGGTTTGTGAAGAATTTTCCATGAAATTGGTGAATTTTGTGGTCAGATCGTCGTAGGTCTACGTCGGTCTTTTAAGTTCTGTTTGCCCTTTTTTTTTGTAGATGTATGTCGATAGTGACTCCGTATCCGAGGGTAAGTGTTACGACTCACAGGGCGGTGAGTCGTCAGGTAGTAGTGTGCAGGTTCTCATTCTCATCCCCGGGAGTGAAGATGAGGACCACTCGGCCGAGACACAAAATAGGGCACAATCGGTGCATAGTACGACCGGGTCATCCGGTAGGACAATGGAGACTTGTACAGAGGGTGAGCCGATAGGTAGGTTGGGCGGTGGTAACCTATTAGTGGGCACCGAGATAATAGTTAAGGTGGGTGTTCACCGAGCTTTAAAGCTGACCCACGGCTGAGACAAGGGTATAGTACAGTTGAATAAAGTGAGATCGACTGGTGATGAGTAGGTCTTAGACGCCGTTCCGATTGAACGTGCTGCCTTCACAGTAGACAAAATGGTCAACAAAGAGACTGAGAAGGGTTTAATGAAGAGGAGGATCGAGTTCGGCTTTCCTGAATCGGTGACGATGAGGCTGCCGACAAAGGCGGAGAGACCGAGTAACCCTCCAGCCGGTATGTCGTTGTTCTATACCGAGCTGGTGTACCATGGGGTGAGGTTGCCCCTGCACCCCTGACTGCGGAGGATGGTGAAGAAGATGGGGGTGGCACTTGGTCAGCTCAATCCTAACGTGTGGATTGTTCTCTGCTCCCTCTACACCGCCTTTAGATGGGCCGAACAACCGGAGCCGACCTATGCCCAGCTCATGACTTGTATGAGTTTAGGTTTCAACAGCAGAGTACTGGGTAGGTCTTCGTCCGTCATCGTAAGAAGAACAAACGGGGGGAATTCATCTTGGACATACCGACTTCCCAGAAATCATACAAGATGAAGTTTTTCCTGGTTGGTGGGGACTATGAAGGGAACACCGAGGGACCTCCAATACCGTCCAAATTTTAATCTCAAGGTGGATAGTTGTAGCATAGGCCGACCATTTGATGTAATTTGTTATGTTTTATATGCTAAGTATGGCTATGTTGGCTGACAGATTCTCGGTGTGCAGGCTTGTTCCCCGAAGAAGAGATCTTGCTAGAAGAGAAAACTATCGTTCACCGAGTGAGGGAGATCTTGGACGACCTGAATCGGAACCGACGAGGGTAAAAAAAAAATCTTTTTTTTACTGACCATGTGCTCGGTGTTGCAGTTCCGTATCACCTCAATAGCTGTATTTATAAAGACCATGAGCAGCTGAGGATGAAAGCCGACAAGAGCTCTGGGGAATCCACCTCACTGTCGAAGGGTGCTGAGCGCCTGGAGCTCCTCCTCAAAAGGAAGAAGGAGCGAGTCGACAAAGGTCAGCATGAGCGGTCCGACCGTGCAAAGTAGGACCAATCCTCAAAACCGAGACCACCCAGTCCTCCAGCTCGATCTCCAAAAAGAAAACAGAGCGTTATTGAAGGAGATCGAGTTTATCTCCTGACCCCAGGCGGACGAAGGCTAGAATGGAGCCTGAGACAATCCTGTCGGCGCAGGAGCAGATCGGGGCCAAGAGGACCATGCCGACCCCAGAGTTCAAACTGCCACCATCCCCACCTCGGTTGGATTCGAGGATCCTGGAGATGCTCCAGAGGAGGAGGGATGTGAACCTCGGTGTGTTCACCGAGGGAGAGGCAATCGGCGAGGGGTCCAGTGCCGAGGCAACCCTCTGTTTCCCGAGGTAGATGGTGCCATTGCTCAACGGGGTCTGTCAGGGGGCCTCTACTCCCTTGGATGAGCTGGCCGAGGTCCAGTGCCGGTCGGCTGACCAGAAGATGGAGAAGGCACTGCTGTTGCTGAGCAATGTAAGCGTTTTTTGTCTTATTTTGTAAGTGTTGTGTTTTAGGCTGAGTGATTTACTAAGGTTTGTTATATGCAGGCTCTCGGCGAAGTCTACCTCCAGTTTGGGATCACCCAGAGGAGGGTGGCGACTGCTCGGAGGGAAAAAGATCGGCTGAGGAAAAAATAGGAGGAGCTCACTCCCCAGCTTCAAGAGGCTGAGAGGGCTATGAAGGAAGCGACCGACCTTACTCGCAAGTTGGAAGCCGAAAGGTGGAAGACCCAAGAGGCCCTAGCCTCCAGGGATCAGGTGAAAGCCGACCTGGAGGCTAAGGAGAAGGACCGACTAAGGCACTAGAAGGAGCTGTGTCGGGTGAAGTCAGCTAGGGAGGCCGACCTGGAAGAGGCGAGGAAAACTGCGGTGGCCAAGTTCAAAGCTTCCGAGGAGTTCGACAAGCTGAAGAACGATTACGCCACCGACTGCGAGCAGGAGTTCTTCCACAACCTCATCCTGCACAACCCTGGTTTGACCATGAAGACCCCCTGGCTCGGCCATGATATCTCTGCTGACATGTTTGAGGGCGAGTCGGGGGAGGAGGAAGAGGAGGTTTCCCGGCTAAGCGCCCATCCGGAAGTCGAGCCAGTAAATCCTCCCAAAGAGCCAGAGCGGCCGGTCGAGGTTGAACAGGCCGAGGAGCAGCAAATGGAGGAGCTAGTGTAGGACAGGCCTCTGTGCCTTGTAAATTTTTTCTTTATTTTGTTTACTACTAGTTGGGACAGCCGAGAGGTTGAAATTTTGTAATGCTCTTGCAGGTCGAGCATAATAGGTCCGAACATTTGAATGAAATCGGACTTTCCTCGAACAAAAATTGTAGGCCGAGTAATTCTTCGAGTTGTGTTTTTGTCTGGGTGTTGGTGTAAGCCGAGTAAGGCTATGCACTGACTCTAATGATTGAATCTAAAAATACCAAGTGTTGGGGTGTAGGCCGAGTAAGACCGAACCCCGACTCGTATATTTGAGTCAATGTGTTAGTGTAAGCCGAGTAAGGCTGTACACTGACTCGTATGTGTGAGTCATAAAATACCAAGTGTTGGGGTGTAGGCCGAGTAATACTGAACCTCGACTCGTGTGTTTGAGTCTATGTGTTGGTGTAAGCCGAGTAAGGTTGTACACCGACTCGTATGTGTGAGTCATAAAATACCAAGTGTTGGGGTGTAGGCCGAGTAATACCGAACCTCGACTCGTGTGTTTGAGTCTACTAGTTGGGACAACCGAGAGGTTGAAATTTTGTAATGCTCTTGCAGGCCGAGTATAATAGGTCCGCACATTTGAATGAAATTGGACTTTCCTCGAACAAAAATTGTAGGCCGAGTAATTCTTCAAGTTGTGTTTTTTTCTGGGTGTTGGTGTAAGCCGAGTAAGGCTCTGCACCGACTCTAATGATTGAATCTAAAAATACCAAGTGTTGGGGTGTAGGCCGAGTAAGACCGAACCCCGACTCGTATATTTGAGTCAATGTGTTAGTGTAAGCCGAGTAAGGCTGTACACTGACTCGTATGTGTGAGTCATAAAATACCAAATGTTGGGGTGTAGGCCGAGTAATACCAAACCTCGACTCGTGTGTTTGAGTCTATGTGTTGGTGTAAGCCGAGTAAGGCTGTACACCGACACGTATGTGTGAGTCATAAAATACCAAGTGTTGGGGTGTAGGCCGAGTAATACCGAACCCCGACTCGTGTGTTTGAGTCTATGTGTTGGTGTAAGCCAAGTAAGGTTGTACACCGACTCGTATGTGTGAGTCATAAAGTACCAAGTGTTGGGGTGTAGGCCGAATAAGACCGAACCTCGACTCGTGTGTTTAAGTCTATGTGTTGGTGTAAGCCGAGTAAGGCTGTACACCGACTCGTATGTGTGAGTCATAAAATACCAAGTGTTGGGGTGTAGGTCGAGTAAGACCGAACCCCGACTCGTGTGTTTGAGTCTATGTGTTGGTGTAAGCCAAGTAAGGTTGTACACCGACTCCGATGTTTGAGTCAAAATAGCAAGTGTTGGGGTGTAGGCCGAGTAAGACCAAACCCCGACTCGTATGTTTGAGTATATTAGCTTTATGTTACAAAGGCTGGGTAAATGGAAGAGTTCATAAATAACGGGCGCCATAATCGGCAATTTACAGCAAGTTATAAGATGAAGAAAAAATACAATGTTTAAATGAAGTATTTCTTTAGGTGGTCGGCATTCCATGGGAGGCCCAGTTTTCGCCCACTTGAATCTTCCAGTTCATAGGTGCCGAGCCGACAGATTCTTGTAACCCGATAGGGACCTTCCCAATTTGGGCCGAGAGTTCTAGCTGAGATGTCCTTGGTGGCGAGGCTGGCTTTTTGAAGGACCGAGTCTCCTTCCTGAAAACCCCGGTGTTTGACTCTGGTATTATGGTAATTGCAGATCCGTTGCTTGCAGGCAATGTTTCAGAGGTTAGCCTGCTCCCTGTGTTCTTCAATGAGGTCTAGACTGAGTGCGAGCTGATGGTTATTTTTTTCGGCTTCATAGGTCTATACTCGGTAAGAGGTTTCATTCAGTTTAGCAGGGATGACCGCCCCGGATCAGAAAGTCAGTGAAAAGGGGGTTTCATTTGTCGAAGTACGATAGGAAGTCTGATATGACCAGAGTGTGTTGGGAGAATTTCAGACCACTTGCCCTTGGCCTCGTCTAGCTGCGTCTTTAACGTGTGCTTGATGATTTTGTTGATGGCTTTGACCTCGCCGTTAGACTGTGGGTGGGCTGGCGAGGCAAAGCAGAGACGGATATTGTGTCTGTCACAAAAGGCACGGAAGCGTGCGTTATCGAATTGCTTCCCGTTGTAATTGAAAATTGTGTGGGGGAGACTGAAACGACAAATGATGTTCTAGAAGACGAATGTTTCAATCTGCGTCGTGGTTATGGAGGACAAAGCCTTTGCCTCTACCCATTTTGTGAAGTAGTCCACTGCTACCACTGCATACTTTGTCTTGCCCTTCCCTACTGGCATTTTCCCGATTAAGTCAAGTCCCCATTATGAGAAGGGCCAAGGGCTGACCATGGGTGTGAGGTTTTCTGGAGGTAAATGGAGGAAAGGGGCGGATCGTTGACATTTATCACATCGTTTAGTCAGCTCTGCCATATCCCCATGCATGGTTGGCCAATAGAAACCCTGTTGGAAAGCTTTATGGGCCAACGATCGTGGTCCGGAGTGATTTCCACAAATACCAGCATGTATCTCTTCTAGAATGGCTCTGCTTGCCTCTAGGACGAGACATTTTAGGAGGGGCAGAGTGAAGCCCCGTTTGTAGAGTTGATCGTTGATGAGTGTATACCTGCCTGTCTCCGGACCTTTTTGGCCTCGATCTTGTCGGAAGGAAGAGTTCCGTTTGCGAGGAATCCCATCAGCGGGGTCATCTATGTGCAGCCAGTGTCGATTGCGCAGACCGCCGAGCATTGTGCGCTAGGTTGATTAAGAATCTCGACCAGTACGTTTCGACTCTGTTTCTAATCGAGGGAGGATGCAAGCCTGGCTAGAGCGTCAGCGTGGCTATTTTTGGAGCGTGGAATCCGAGTGATAGCATAGCTGTGGAAATCACATAGAAGGGACTTTGCCAATGCTCTGTATGCCTCCATGGAAGAGTCTTTGGCCTCATACTCGTTGTTGATCTGGTTGACGATAAGCTGTGAATCGCTGAAGATTTTGATCTGTTTTGCCTCCATGTTCTTGGCAAGGCGGAGTCCTGCAAGGAGGGCCTCGTACTCAGCGGCATTTTTGGAGGCCTTGAACAAAAAACGAAGGGCGTATTCCATTCGGACCTTGTCCGGTGTGGTGAGGACAAGCCTGGCCCCGGACCCATTGTGGCAGGCCGATCCGTCGATGTAGAGGAGCCAAGTCGGGCGAGCAGGGTCGATCTGGGGGTTCTCCTCATCCAAAGTATGTGTTATGGATGAGGGAATGGATGGCATGGTCTCATGTGTGGCAGCCTCTGGAATGTAGGAGAATTCAGAAATAAAGTCTGTCATGGCCTGCCCTTTCTTAGTGGTGAGGGGGGCTTAAACAATGTCGAATTCGCTGAGTTCGATTGCCCATTTGAGCAATCGTCCCAATGTTTCGAGTTTTTGGAGTACCTGCTAGAGTGGTCTGTCGGTCATGACAATGATGGAATGAGCCTGGAAGTATGGTATGAGCTTTCGGGCAGACATGATGAGGGCGAAAGCGAGCTTCTCTAGGTCAGAGTATCTTGTCTCGGCATCCTGTAAGGCCTTGCTGACGTAGAATACCGGGTGCTCAGCGCCGTCCTTACGCTTAACTAATACTGAACTGGTGGTGGAAGTGGAGACAAATAGATACTTGTAAAGGGTTTCTCTGATGTCTGGTCTCGCCAGTAACAGTGCTTTGCCCATGTATTCCTTTAGTTCAGTGAAAGCTTTAGTGCATTCTGCCGTCTAGGTTATGTGTTTTGATTTTCTCTTTAGGGCTTTGAAGAAAGGCACGCACTTGTCGGTGGCTTTGGAGATGAAGCGTGTAAGGGCTGCGACCCGGCTGGTTAGGCTTTGTACTTCCTTCTGGGTTTGTGGGGTCTCCATATCGACCAGGGATTTGATTTTTTCCTGGTTGGCCTTAATACCCCTCTGGCTAATCATGAATCCTAGGAACTTCCCAGAGCCGACTCCGAAGACGTTTGGTCGGGTTCAACCTCATCTGATATCGTTTGAGGACGTCGAAGATTCGCGAGAGATTGGGGATGTGCAGGTCAGCCGATTTACTCTTAACGAGCATGTCATCGACGTAGAACTCCATTGTTTTCCCTATCAGGTCTGCAAACATAAAGTTTACTAGGTGATGGTAATTGGCCTCAGCGTTCTTGAGTCTGAAAGGCATGACATTGTAGCAATATAATCCCTGATCTGTTCGGAAGGTTATGTGGATCTAATCTGCCGGATGCATAAAAATCTGGTTGTAGCCTGAGTAGGCATCCATGAAGCTCAGTAGCTCATGCCCTGCCGTGGCATCGACCAGTTGGTCTATCTTTGGTAGAGGAAAACTATCCTTGGGGCAAGCCTTGTTCAGGTCAGTGAAATCGATGCACATTCGTCATACCCCCGAGGGTTTCTTGACGAGGACAACGTTGGCTACCCAGGCGGTATAGACGGCCTTCCGAACAAAGTGAATGGTGTTGAGTTTGATGATTTCTGCTTTCATAGCCTCGGTCCTTTCTGCGTCGTAAAGGCTACGTTTCTGTTCGACAGGCTTGTAGGCAGGATCGATACTGAGCTGGTGGCAGATCACGTCGGTGGAGATGCCAGGCATGTTGGCGTAGGACCAGGCGAAGAATTCAGAGTTGTCCCTTAAAAAAAGAATCAGCTGTGATCGTAGATCGGGCGAGAGGGTTGTGCTAATTTTTACCCGTCGGTCTGCAAAGTCATGGGAGAGTACTATCCCTTCAACATCCTCAATGGGTTGCGGATGTGGTGTTGCTGAATGGTCCCGAGGATCTTCAATTGGCCCATCTTGTATTCTTTGTGCGTCCTGAGGGTTGAAGAGGTCAGCCTCAAAAGCGGATTCTGTCACTGCCATGGTTTCCTTTGGTGGCTGGATCGGGGTAACAGAGTTGCACGCTCTTGCAGCCATTTGGTCCCCTTTGACTTGACCAATCCCCATAGCGGTTGGGAATTTTAATAGTAGGTGGGTGGAGACGACTGCCTTCATTTGGTTAAGTATTTCCCGCCCGAGAATGGCGTTGTAAGCCGCGGGGCAGTCCACCACTAAGAAGGGTGCAAGCACGGTTGCCCTCCGTGGATGTGTTCCGAGGGAGAAGGGAAGGGTGACTGTTCCGTGCGAAACGATGGAGTCCCCAGTGAAACCGAAGAGCGGCGTAGGGGAACGGTCCAGACTCGATTCTGGGATGTCCAATTGCTTGAAAGCTCACATGAAGAGGACGTTGACCGAGCTTCCAGTGTGACCATCACCCGCTATACGTCTAAGTTGGATATTTCAGCCATAACGACAATGGGGTCGTCGTGAGGATAGACGATCCTGCGCTCTTCCTCCTCTGAAAACGTGATGGGTGCCCACCCAAGCTGGTTTGCTTTCTTAGCTCTGCCATCCTCGATGCTAAATAGCTGGTGATTCTATTTGGTGACCCTCAAAAAATTCTTCTTCGCCCGGTTGGAAGTGAGTGGGTAAGAAATGGATGGCCCTCCTGAGATTGTGTTGATCTGTGGGTTGCGAGGTGGAGGCGGTGCGTGCTGGAGAAATTGGTTGATCTTTCCATCTCGGGCCAGAGCTTCCACCAGATCCCGGAATGCAACGTACTGGTCAATGCTATGGCCATTGTACTTGTGGTATTGGCAGTAAATTCATGTGCCTTTGCCAAGCTTGCCCTTCGCTGGCGCCCAAGTAGACTTCGGGATCATGTGTTCCACGTTGAGGAGGACGTTCTCATAGGGAGTATTGAGGATGGTGTAGGTCTCGTACATGGAGCGAGGAACTCGCTTTTCCCCATTGTTTGACCGCTCCCCCTGCTGTCTATCTTGGTGATTCGGGTTTTTACCCTTCTTTCCGGGGTTGTACAGGTTGTTTCTATGGGGGTAGTCTTTCCGTTTTCCCCCCATAGCTCTATTGCCCCTGCTCTTGAGGGCGCTGTCCTGAGCCTTGCTGATCCGGGACGTTTGGTATGTATGTTTTTACCGAATCAGTACGTGGAGGTTGGTAAACATTGGTTGCGTTGGCCTTTTGGCTCAGTGTTTATGCCTTGGCGTGGACCGCCGCCTGTTTCATAATTTCATTATATGTTGTCCAGCCTTGGATGTGAGCTGCGTACCTGAAGGGGGAGTCTTGGAGGCCACCCTTAAAGGACGTGAAAGCTGCCCGGTCGTCCGTCTCCGCGCACCGGGAGTATTCGTGACTGAACCTCGCTGCATACCGCTGCAGCGATTCGTGTTCGCCTTGTTTTAGCTGAAAAAGGTCTTCGACCAAGGACAGACGGTCAGTCTGGATCATGAATTGGTTCATGAAGGTGGATGTAAGCTGTTTGAAAGAGTCAATGGACCCATATTCCAACTTGTAGAACCAATTGATAGCTTCCTCGGTTAGTATGGAATTGAATATGAGGCATTGTTCCTCATCTGTGAGGTTTTTAAGGGCGACGGCTAAGTAGAAATTATTCAAGTGATTCCATGGGTCGTCCTTCTCGGTGTAAAGAGGGATTTTCAGAGGCTTTATCTCGTGATTGATTCTGAACTGGTTGATTCTCTCTATGAAGGGGCCCGGGTTGGTTTTCGACCAGGCTGGTCTTGTTACCCAAGTTGTCCCGGCTTCGAGTGTCCAGACTAGGTCCATGAGGTGCTGGACGAGCGAGTCGGTTCTGGATTTTTGTGTGGCCCCTCGGTTTTTTTTGTTCGATCGGCGGAGTATCCCTGGGTGCCTGGTCGCGGCCTGTAACACCCCGGAAATTCGAGGATTTCAATATTGTACTTTAATGTGTGATTTGACGATTTTACCCTTGTGAATGGTATGGTCAATTGAGGACTTTTTGATTGATGAACTAAATGAACTTTGACCTATGACCGTGACGTAGTTCGGGACGTCACGAGTTCATAGACAGGTGGCACGTCCAATTCGGACGATCAGGGTAAAAGTTATGACTATCGGAAGTTCAGGGGTATTACCGTAATTTGGACTTTTGGGGGTGAAAAGGTTGACTTTTCTTTTGACAACTAATTTTCTGTTGACTCAAGGACCGTTGGGTAGGCCTCGACGTCCTGAGTCCGTAGACAGGCGGCACGCCGAAATCGGACTTCGTACGAGGAAGTTATGGTCAGAAACGTGAATTCGGGAAGTTCGTGTCTCGGTTTTCGTGTCGAATATTAAATTCAGGAAATCTGATTGGAGGACACCTGGTGAGTGACAAGTGTCACTCACCCATTAGCTAGATTAGATCAGATCCACTATAGGATTAAATAACATTTAAATCAGCTTTAAATTACAGCCCTTAGATCTGAAATCCCTTGATCTGATCTCAGCCTTTGATCTCATTCTGAGATTCAATCCTGGCCCTTGATCCTTGTTCCTGTTCTGTATTAAACTACATGGAATCATGCAACCATGTGTTCATTCTCACCAACCGTTTGCACGATTTCCACTTGGGACCAAACCAGCAGCCCTCACCACTCAACCTCACACTCCCAGGCAGCCAACAGCCACCCCCGGACGCCGGCCACCGCTCCACGGCCGCCCTGCACGGCGGCATTCTCTCAAACCCGTGAAGAAAACCCGAGCAGCCCAAGTCACCAAACCATCCAACCTTCAATCTAGGACTTGAACCAACGTACGGTTGGGATCACCGTGACGACTGGACGGCAAGGAACTGACCCTGACTGTGTACGGCGGCGACATGGCGGCGATTGGACGATAAACCCGTAGGTAACCATTTTCCTTCTTTGCTTCGAACCGTCTGTTTGTGACGTTGACATCGTTTGGTTACTGTTAGGACACGTCTAGGAGACCTTGACGACCAATTTGGACCCAGGACCGGGACTGAACAACCGTCGACTCGCCGGAGGGGATAAACAGAACCGGCCACCAGACTTCCCGTCGATTTTCAGGTAACCTCTTAGACCTAAAACCTAACTCTAGTTACACAGAACCATTCTAGGGATTAAGACGAGTAAATAGGGATCAAACTGGACGAAAATGACCGAGAAATGAAGAAATGGCAACCGGGTCATGATCGCGGGTCTGATCGACCCGAGTTGCAGGTATTCGGGTCAACCCGTCTGATGACAGCGGTGCTGACGTGGCACCCTGTCAGTCTGTCAGATGACGTGGACCAACCGTGAGCCGACACGTGTCACATGTCAGTGCACAGTCAGCACTGACATGTCAGTGACGTGGACCAGTCAGGGACTACCACGTGTCACTGACATGTCAGTGACGTGGACCAGTGCCGTGCTGACACGTGGCACATGTCAGATCCGTCACGTGGCCTGACAGATCAGTGTGGTGGACCAATCAGATGTTGACACGTGGCACCTGTCAGAGTCTGACATGTCAGACCTGACAGCTGTCAGATGACGTCAGCATGACGTCATGCTGACGTCAGCAGTGACATCAGCAGGAACTGTTCCTGCGTTGACCGCCGCGTTGACCGGCGCGTGGGGGCGCGTGGGGGCGCGTGGGGGCGCGTGTGAACAGTGTTTTTGGTGGGACCACCACCATGCTTTAGGTTTCGACGATCCGGATCCAATGGCGGTGGTTTCGGGTCGATCGGAGATCATTAGATTGGTCAAAATAAGGTTTATTGCCTTGGAAAGCGTGTTCGGGCGGCTTTTCCGGACCGGTTTCGGTCTAGGGCTTCATGGTTGAATGTTAGGGGTTTAAATTGACCTTTGCATATACTTTGGATATGACAGGGGTTGTGTAATCGTACCGGAACGAGGGTATACGTTCGGTTTTCGGCAGGACTGTACTGTGAGTGGACCATTTTCTTAAACCCTTGCGTGCATAAATGTTTTCTGGTTTATTTATACTTATTCACATGCTAAAACAATAATGGTTTTGAGGATATGGAAAATATGGTTATGGCATGTTTCACGGTATTTGGGCTTGAGACCCGTCTGATGAAACTTAATGATTGGTTCGGATTTTATCTATGTATATATATGCCTTGCATGTGGATATCAATAAAATGCATTTGTTACTGCACTGTATAGATCCTTCCATATTATATTGTCTCCTCCGGCGAGGTACCCCGGAGAGGTCACGGGCGTCTAGTACGTCCAGCGTCTATGACGCTAAGCATCAGGTGATGCTGCATCAGGTGATGCTGTACCCGAACGAGGTTCGGGGATTTAACTCGGAAAATTGAGACCCGAGTGGCACGCGTAGCCTTGTGATTGTGACCTTATTGGACGTCAGGGACGTCAGACATCAGGGATGTCGGGATTGGAGTGTATAGTGCAGTGGCTAAAATTATGGTTATGGTTTTATTATATGCCTTATGGTTCATATTATATGGTTTATGATTTTGAATTATGGTGCACGCATGTTTGGAAAACGGAGGGGTAAATTATATGTTTTACTTATCAAGCGATTTCATAAACTTGAGTTTCGGTCCACTCACCCTTAATGTTTTGATAACCCCTCCAGGTCGGGAAACTGAGGTAGAGGAGGAACCAGAGGCTGAGGCATAGATCTACTTCTGCGTACCTGAACCCCTGCTGGGCGGTGTACCCGCAGGTTTACTTTAGAGTCGTGCTCGCAAATTTGTAATTTTGGATTTCATCCCTTGTCTGACATTCGTTTAATTCGGATTTGATGTATGACTTTAATTTGGTGATTTATGCATTTAAATGTTTTGAGGTTAAAATTGGTATGAATTATTGGGTGTCAGACGGGAGCAGGGCACGTCCCCTCGTGGTCCCTGTGGGATCGGGGCGGGTCCTGTCAGCTTGGTATCAGAGCACTAGGTTGTGGTCAGTACTAGGGTATTGGTCAGCATGCTAGACTAGCGATTAGTACTAGTTACTTTCAACTTTTAAGAATATTGTTTTCTGATCTATGCCTCTTAACAGTTGGTTATGCCTCCTAGGAGAATTCCTCATACTCGAACGGACGAGGATCTAGAAAGAGAGATGGAATGCGCGAGCATCGAAAGGGCTCAACGTTTGGGAGCCACTCCTTTCTGCGGGGGATCAAACCCCGAGGATGCTCACGACTGGATCACCAAGTGGGAGAGGATCTTCTCGGTGATGCACTGCCCTCCGGGCGAACGAGTGACTCTGGCGGCCTTCTTGCTGGAAGGAGGAGCCTACCAGTGGTGGCACGGACTCGAAATGTCTGGGTGGTCTGTCCATACCACTACCTGGGAAGCTTTCCGTTCCAGATTTCTGGACCAGTACTACCCGCGATCCTTTCGCGCGGCGCGGGAGGCGGAATTCCTGCGGCTGGAGCAGGGTGACATGTCTGTTGCAGACTACGAGCAAACTTTCGGGAAACTTTCCCGGTTCGCTGCTTCATTCGTAAGCACGGAGGAGGACAAATGCCAGCGGTTTGAGCTTGGACTCCGAGGGGAGATCCGGGCCAGTGTGACTGCTACCACCCATGCTTCTCTGAGGGATATGGTCGACGCAGCGGTGCGTGTCGAGGCCAGTCTGGCGGCACACCAATCACGACAACCTTCGGAGGAGGGGCGACGTCAGGATCGCCCACATCTTGGGCCATCGGGCCATAAGAACAACAAGGGAGGGAGCTACAAGGGAGCACCCTCATCCTTCAAGGGTCGTGGCTGGTCGGGTCGACGTGGAGGCTCTCAGGGCAGAGGATCTGGATACAACTCTGGACAATGCTCATCTTGGAGCGGTGCTCCTGGCGGGCATTCGGACAGGCCAAGGCCGGTAACTTGTTTCGCTTGCGAGGAGGTGGGCCACTATGCCAATAATTGTCCGCAGTTGTCCAAGAACAACGACGCTGGGGGCTCGAGTGTGGTGCAGAGCACGGCTTCCCACACTAATGGAGGTCGCGGTCAGGGAGGTGACCGTGGTGCTGGACGTGGCGCGCGCGGGCGCGGACGGAACGGAGGGCCGAGGGCCCAAGTGTTTGCAATGACCCAGCAGCAGGCGAGGACTGCTCCAGGCGTGGTCACAGGTACACTACATATCTTTAACCTTCTTGTACGTGTATTAATGGATGCGGGGGCTACACATTCTTTTATTTCAAAAAGTTGTGCTGGTATGCTTGATTGTGTGGTATCAGCTTTAGATTGCGAAATGGGTGTTGGCACCCCGATGGGTACCGTGTACCTTGTGAATCAGGTGATTCGGAGGTGCCCGGTAAGAATTGAGGATGTGGATTTACCAGCAGACTTAATTATTCTGGATATCCACGACTTCGATATAATCCTAGGGATGGATTGGCTGTCGGAGCACGGATCGCTCATCGACTGCTGTAGCAAGCAAGTGATTTTGCGGAGCCCGGGTTTGCCGGAAGTTATCTTTCAGGGAGAACGGGATGGTTCGCCTCCTGAAGTGATTTCGTCACTTACTGCTACCAAACTTCTACGGAAGGGATGCCAGGGTTATCTGGCGCATGTCGTGTCGGAACGGGTCGATACTCCGGTTATCGACGAAATACCGGTGGTCTGTGAGTTTCCGGATGTATTCCCGGAAGACTTACCTGGATTGCCACCATCGCGGGAGATTGAGTTTACCATTGAACTACTCCCGGGTACCCGACCGATATCCCAGGCACCATACCGGATGGCGCCGGCCGAGTTACGAGAACTCAAGACTCAATTGCAGGAGTTGGTAGATTTGGGATATGTCCGACCGAGTACTTCACCGTGGGGAGCACCGGTGTTGTTCGTAAAGAAGAAGGAAGGAAGTCTCCGTTTATGTATTGACTATCGACAACTCAACAGGGTGACTCTGAGGAATCAGTATCCTCTACCCAGGATCGATGACCTTTTCGACCAGTTGCGGGGAGCTCAGTGCTTCTCGAAAATTGATTTGCGATCTGGGTATCACCAACTGAGGATTTCGGAGGAGGATATTCCGAAAACTGCTTTTCGAACCCGTTACGGGCACTGCGAGTTCCTTGTTATGCCATTTGGTTTGACGAATGCTCCAGCAGCATTCATGGATCTGATGAACCGGGTCTTCCGACCCTACCTGGATAAGTTCGTGATTGTGTTCATCGATGATATTTTCGTATACTCGAGGAGTGCCCGTGCACATGAAGAACATCTACGGTTGGTCTTGGAGAGACTGAGACAAGAACAATTGTACGCCAAGCTGAGCAAGTGTCAGTTTTGGCTGAGCAGTATTGGTTTTCTGGGACACGTGATATCGACGGATGGGATTTGCGTGGATCCCCAGAAAACAGAAACGGTGACCAACTGGGCTAGACCGACAACGGTGACCGAGGTGCGGAGTTTCGTCGGATTAGCAGGTTACTACCGGAGATTCGTGGAGGGTTTCTCCAAAATTGCTGCACCATTGACTCGTTTGACTCGGAAGGGAGTAAAGTTTATCTGGGACGAGCAGTGCGATCGGAGCTTTCAAGAGTTGAAAGATCGATTGACCACTGCACCTGTCCTTGCATTGCCGGATGACAGTGGGGAGTTTGTGGTCTTCAGTGATGCATCGCTGCAAGGTCTGGGCTGCGTGTTGATGCAAACTGGCAAGGTTATCGCCTATGCATCCCGGCAGCTGAAGACCCATGAGTTGAACTATCCAACCCAAGATTTGGAGTTGGCGGCGGTGGTTCATGCTTTCAAGATCTGGAGACATTATCTGTTCGGCGCAACGTGTCGGATATACACCGACCACCAGAGTCTTAAATACCTATTCACTCAGAAGGAGCTTAACATGAGACAACGGAGATGGTTGGAGCTGCTGAAGGACTATGACTGTACGATCGAGTACCATCCGGGTAAGGCCAATGTGGTGGCGGATGCACTCAGCAGGAAATCAGCGGGAACTATTGCACACCTGGGGATGGTGTATCTTCCCTTGCTGGTGGAACTCCGGAAGGCGGGAGTTATTTTGGGTACGGATGAGCATGGAGCTTTGTTGGCCAGCTTCCATGTGCGACCAGTACTGATTGATCGGATCATCGAGGCACAACTTCAGGATCCGATACTCTGTATTTACAGAATTGAGGTCGATGCGGATGGGAGACAGGATTTTACCATCCGGGATGATGGAGCACTTGTGAAATTGGGCCGTTTGTGTGTACCTGCAGTGGCAGAGTTACAAGCCGAGATTCTTGAGGAGGCCCATAGTTCGGCCTATGCTATGCATCCGGGAGGTACAAAGATGTACCGTACCCTCCGGAACCATTATTGGTGGCCAGGAATGAAGAAGGATATTGCTGAGTTCGTGAGCAAATGCTTAACCTGTCAGCAGGTTAAGGCGGAACGGCAGAGACCGTATGGGGCTATGCAGCCACTTCCGATTCCCGAGTGGAAGTGGGATCACATCACCATGGACTTCGTCTTTAAGTTACCGAGGACTCAGAGTGGAGTGGACGGAGTATGGGTGATCGTGGATCGGTTAACCAAATCAGCCCATTTCCTGCCAGTTCAGGAAACCTATAAACCTAACCGACTGGCTCAGTTGTTTGTGAAGGAAATCATACGACTTCATGGTACGCCGGAATCGATCGTGTCCGATCGTGATCCGCGTTTCACTTCCAGGTTCTGGCGGAGTTTGCAAGCTACTCTGGGAACAACCTTACGTTTCAGTACTGCTTTCCATCCTCAGACCGATGGACAGTCTGAAAGAACCATTCAAACCCTGGAGGACATGATGAGGTCAAGTGTACTACAGTTTCAAGACTCTTGGGATACTCATTTGCCATTAATGGAATTCGCTTACAACAACAGCTATCAGGCGAGCATTGGGATGGCACCATATGAGGCACTGTATGGCCGACAGTGCAGGACACCTATCTGCTGGACGGAGGTAGGAGAGCGAGCGGCTGTAGGGCCGGAGATGATGGACTTAACCATGGAAACTGTTCGCGTGATCAAGGAGAGATTGAAGGTGGCACAGGATCGCCAGAAGAGTTATGCCGACCGACGGATTCGAGACTTGGAGTTTGAAGTGGGAGATTTTGTCTTCCTGAAGTTGTCTCCGTGGAAAGGGATTATCCGTTTTGGCCGACGGGGGAAACTGAGTCCGCGTTTTATTGGACCTTATGAAATCGTGGAGAGAATTGGCAGAGTTGCATACAGATTGGCACTACCTCCAGAACTATCAAGAGTTCACGATGTTTTCCACGTATCGATGTTGCGGATGTACGTACGTGATGCTTCTCATGTACTTAGGGAACAACCTGTCGAACTGCGGGAGGATTTGAGCTTTGAAGAACAACCAGTACAGATCTTGGATCGGAAGGACAAGGTACTACGTCGAAAGACGATCCCTCTCGTGAAGATTCTCTGGAGAAACCAGAATGTGGAAGAAGCCACATGGGAGCCCGAGGCTCAGATGCGAGAACAATTTCCTCATTTGTTTCTTTGAAATTTCGGGACGAAATTTCTTAAGGGGGGAAGGTTATAACACCCCGTAAATTCGAGGATTTCAATATTGTACTTTAATGTGTGATTTGACGATTTTACCCTTGTGAATGGTATGGTCAATTGAGGACTTTTTGATTGATGAACTAAATGAACTTTGACCTATGACCGTGACGTAGTTCGGGACGTCATGAGTTCATAGACAGGTGGCACGTCCAATTCGGACGATCAGGGTAAAAGTTATGACTATCGGAAGTTCAGGGGTATTACCGTAATTTGGACTTTTGGGGGTGAAAAGGTTGACTTTTCTTTTGACAACTAATTTTCTGTTGACTCAAGGACCGTTGGATAGGCCTCGACGTCCTGAGTCCGTAGACAGGCGGCACGCCGAAATCGGACTTCGTACGAGGAAGTTATGGTCAGAAACGTGAATTTGGGAAGTTCGTGTCTCGGTTTTCGTGTCGAATATTAAATTCAGGAAATCTGATTGGAGGACACCTGGTGAGTGACAAGTGTCACTCACCCATTGGCTAGATTGGATCAGATCCACTATAGGATTAAATAACATTTAAATCAGCTTTAAATTACAGCCCTTAGATCTGAAATCCCTTGATCTGATCTCAGCCTTTGATCTCATTCTGAGATTCAATCCTGGCCCTTGATCCTTGTTCCTGTTCTGTATTAAACTACATGGAATCATGCAACCATGTGTTCATTCTCACCAACCGTTTGCACGATATCCACTTGGGACCAAACCAGCAGCCCTCACCACTCAACCTCACACTCCCAGGCAGCCAACAGCCACCCCCGGACGCCGGCCACCGCTCCACGGCAGCCCTGCACGGCGGCATTCTCTCAAACCCGTGAAGAAAACCCGAGCAGCCCAAGTCACCAAACCATCCAACCTTCAATCTAGGACTTGAACCAACGTACGGTTGGGATCACCGTGACGACTGGACGGCAAGGAACTGACCCTGACTGTGTACGGCGGCGACACGGCGGCGATTGGACGATAAACCCGTAGGTAACCATTTTCCTTCCCTGCTTCGAACCGTCTGTTTGTGACGTTGACATCGTTTGGTTACTGTTAGGACACGTCTAGGAGACCTTGACGACCAATTTGGACCCAGGACCGGGACTGAACAACCGTCGACTCGCCGGAGGGGATAAACAGAACCGGCCACCAGACTTCCCGTCGATTTTCAGGTAACCTCTTAGACCTAAAACCTAACTCTAGTTACACAGAACCATTCTAGGGATTAAGACGAGTAAATAGGGATCAAACTGGACGAAAATGACCGAGAAATGAAGAAATGGCAACCGGGTCATGATCGCGGGTCTGATCGACCCGAGTTGCAGGTATTCGGGTCAACCCGTCTGATGACAGCGGTGCTGATGTGGCACCCTGTCAGTCTGTCAGATGACGTGGACCAACCGTGAGCCGACACGTGTCACATGTCAGTGCACAGTCAGCACTGACATGTCAGTGACGTGGACCAGTCAGGGACTGCCACGTGTCACTGACATGTCAGTGACGTGGACCAGTGCCGTGCTGACACGTGGCACATGTCAGATCCGACACGTGGCCTGACAGATCAGTGTGGTGGACCAATCAGATGTTGACACGTGGCACCTGTCAGGGTCTGACATGTCAGACCTGACAGCTGTCAGATGACGTCAGCATGACGTCATGCTGACGTCAGCATGACGTCATGCTGACGTCAGCAGTGACGTCAGCGATGACGTCAGCAGGAACTGTTCCTGCGTTGACCGCCGCGTTGACCGGCGCGTGGGGGCGCGTGTGAACAGTGTTTTTGGTAGGACCACCACCATTCTTTAGGTTTCGACGATCCGGATCCAATGGCGGTGGTTTCGGGTCGATCGGAGATCATTAGATTGGTCAAAATAAGGTTTATTACCTTGGAAAGCGCGTTCGGGCGGCTTTTCCGGACCGGTTTCGGTCTAGGGCTTCATGGTTGAATGTTAGGGGTTTAAATTGACCTTTGCATATACTTTGGATATGACAGGGGTTGTGTAATCGTACCGGAACGAGGGTATACGTTCGGTTTTCGGCAGGACTGTACTGTGAGTGGACCATTTTCTTAAACCCTTGCGTGCATAAATGTTTTCTGGTTTATTTATACTTATTCACATGCTAAAACAATAATGGTTTTGAGGATATGGAAAATATGGTTATGGCATGTTTCACGGTATTTGGGCTTGAGACCCGTCCGATGAAACTTAATGATTGGTTCGGATTTTATCTATGTATATATATGCCTTGCATGTGGATATCAATAAAATGCATTTGTTACTGCACTGTATAGATCCTTCCATATTATATTGTCTCCTCCGGCGAGGTACCCCGGAGAGGTCACGGGCGTCTAGTACGTCCAGCGTCTATGACGCTAAGCATCAGGTGATGCTGCATCAGGTGATGCTGTACCCGAACGAGGTTCGGGGATTTAACTCGGAAAATTGAGACCCGAGTGGCACGCGTAGCCTTGTGATTGTGACCTTATTGGACGTCAGGGACGTCAGACATCAGGGATGTCGGGATTGGAGTGTATAGTGCAGTGGCTAAAATTATGGTTATGGTTTTATTATATGCCTTATGGTTCATATTATATGGTTTATGATTTTGAATTATGGTGCACGCATGTTTGGAAAACGGAGGGGTAAATTATATGTTTTACTTATCAAGCGATTTCATAAACTTGAGTTTCGGTCCACTCACCCTTAATGTTTTGATAACCCCTCCAGGTCGGGAAACTGAGGTAGAGGAGGAACCAGAGGCTGAGGCATAGATCTACTTCTGCGTACCTGAACCCCTGCTGGGCGGTGTACCCGCAGGTTTACTTTAGAGTCGTGCTCGCAAATTTGTAATTTTGGATTTCATCCCTTGTCTGACATTCGTTTAATTCGGATTTGATGTATGACTTTAATTTGGTGATTTATGCATTTAAATGTTTTGAGGTTAAAATTGGTATGAATTATTGGGTGTCAGACGGGAGCAGGGCACGTCCCCTCGTGGTCCCTGTGGGATCGGGGCGGGTCCTGTCACGGCCGATCCTATATGACTGGTCGGCGTCCCCCCCGCTCGGCAGACTCTAGGAGCCAATTCCCTCACGACCGACCTGCCTTGACCGTTGGTGTCCCTCCGGTTGGGCAAGTTTCGGGATCCACTTCCCCTGTGATCGACCGGCCTTGACCTCTCGGTGTCCCGCAGGCAGGGTGGTTCTTGAGATTTAACGTTCTGTCGGCCGTCCTGCCCTGACCGCTCGGTACTCCGTCGACGGGTTGGTTCAGGGCGAGGACGGTGTGCAAGGCCGAGATGGGTTGACCACTCGGTGTCATCGCGAGAGGACCTCGATGTTTGCCTCTCTCGGTGCAAGCGGTCGGTCCTGTGGCCCAGCTGCCGAGCTGACTTGGCTGTACTCTCGGCCTCCAGGGATGAGTCGGTGACGGGGATGGGGTCTCCCGATGAAAAAGTTTTGTGGCTGTCATTTGGACGGGACCACCGAGTGGTGATGTGTGCTCGGTGGTGATTTCCCTTTCCTATTTATGGACAAGGGTCGGGTCGGTGCGATTGGTGGTCATTGACCGACCGATTCCTTCCCCCTTCATCGCTTAGGGCGTCGCGGGCGTCTCGGTAAATCCAGGTGTCGCCGGGCTGGCTGCCGGGGATGATCAGCATCCGAGCGTGTTTCTTGCTTTGCTTGGCGTCCGCTTGCCTACCGTTATGTGGCTCGGCGGCCGTGTGTTCTTTTTCTTTTCCCGCTAGTCGGCGATTATTTTCAGCACGCTCGGCGCACTCGGCCACCACCTTGTTGGCCTCAGCCTTACCAACGCGAGCTCGGTGGGCAGCAAGTTCTGCCTGCGCGACCCGTAGCTATTCGGTCACCTTAGTGTACCGATCGTCGAGTGCCTGACATCTCAACTCGGCCTGGGTACCCTTAGTTTTGACCTCGCCCATGTCGCTCTGGAGTCTCTCGAGTATCTGTAAAAAGTTAGGAAATGGGTCTCTCATTGTTCTGGGGCCTTGCCCGGGTGTGATCTCACCGAGATCGTGCTCGCCCTGCATGTTCAGTGTTGACGAGTTTTCTCTCGGCGTAATAAGTGGACGAGTCTTAACTCGGTCTCGTTGAGCGTAGGTAAACTTAGACATTTCCCACTGACGGCGCCAAACTGTTGAAGCGTTAAATGTTCCAACTGTCGATTACTCGTTGCCTAATCACCAAATAACGCCCGTCCCTCCTCGTAACCTGTCAACTTAAGTGGATCACGGATTTTCCGTTAGTATGGGCACGAGTGTGGTGCTGGCCTAAGGTTCTCCGACGGTCAAGTTAGTTACTTCGTTCGTAAGAAGAAATAGTAAATGGTAAATTTGGTAGAGTAATTGTGAATAGTAAATATTAGTTACCTTTATTAGGAAATGTGTACCTCTTATGTATGGGTAGGTAGAATATTCAATTCACATAGTTTCGATGTAGGGAAAATGCTCCTCGGTTTACGTGCTGACACGTGTTACGTAGATCGAGGGTGGATAGACTTCCACGTGGCATCTCGCATTTGGCCCGGTGTTAGGGTTGTGTAAGTACGGTAATTTTGGGCCTTGAACGGAGTCTGAGCTTTAGGTATACGGCCTATTAGGTCTGATCAGATATGGTGTCAATATTACCAATGAAATCTTGCAATGAAATCCAATCAAAATTCCGATTCTCCTTTAAACAAATGGACCTTACTTATAATTAAAAATAAGAATTATATAACTGCAATTAAAGTCTTTGTTACCCTTATATTATGAACTTTATTTTTCTAGAATCTAAGTGAACCTAGGAAAAGTTCAACCCTATAACTAAAAATAAACTCAATTATGAATAGAAGAAAGAAAGAGAAAGAGAGGAGGAAATGACGAATCAAAATGAACGCCAATTCAGCATGCATATTATAGTGAGAAATTTTGTACTTGGGTGCCAACTAATCTTGTCTCTTGATGTAATATTTAAATACATAAATTTGCAAGTAGGGTTTGATTATGTTGTAGAAGCGTTGATTAAATTAAAATAACAATTTGAAAGGGAAAATAAAAAACAAGATAAGATAAGGCTAATAATAATAATATAAGCCTTGGTGGCGATGATTTTTATAAAGTTGGAATGATAGGTGGTGTGGGTGCCTTGTGCCGTATGAATGGTTGGCCGATTCCTTAGTGATTTTCCATTTCATATTTTGTGCAAGCCAAAGTGCAATCTAAAGTGGCTTCCCACTACCAATGGCTAGTCTTGGCGTCACCAATTTGCAGATTCAAAATCATCATGACATACGTATTTAGATTCTCAATCCAAAGTTTGGTAACCATTGTTAGTTTGCCATTTTTATCCATTGTTAGTTTGCCATTTTCATTGGAATCCAATGCCTTTTACCCAAAATTTTATTCTACCTCTTATAATATCCTTCATTATGTTTGGGAATTATAATCAGATTAGAAACTTTCGGCATTTTATTCGTTTTTCGGCATTTTATTTGTTCTACATATTCTTCAAGATGAAATGTGATGGGTTTGATGATAGTTTTTTTTTTTTTTTTTGAAGTGGAGGTAGTCCTTGATGGTATAGGTGTTATTAATGTTTTAGTTTTTTAGACTTTATGGGCGTGGTTTATAATTTTGCATAATTTCAGTAATGTGAGAAATTAGACGAAATCAGGTGATATTATATCATCATGTTAGCTTATGGCACTTCTATTCAGAATTTATCGCGTCTCTATTCTGTTACTAATTTTAATTTCTTTTTATATTTTCAAATTAAATTGGAGAATCAAAATAAATGTAAAACTCTAAAATTGAAAACCCAAAACCTTGGTTATTCAAAATTTGAATTGGAAGTACCAGGAGCTTACATGGTGTTCCAATATCATCTAGCAATTTCTCAAGTGAGGTGAGTTTTTTAGTTGTTTGTATAGTTTTTGTCTGTATTCGTATTGTCATATTGCCTTTATTGTTGGTCTTGCTTTCATAACTGGATATTGATAGTATGATTTTACTCACTTTGTTGTGATATTTAACGTAAATATTATTTTGATAAATAAAATAAAAAACCAAGCTCTCACTAGTATTACTTTTTTTAAGGAAAATAAACGAACTTAAGCAAGTGAGCAACCTCTTGCACAACTACAGACAAAAAATATCAAATTTCCAAGCATTAGACACAAAGGGAGGAACATTATAACTCCAAATCTATTTCCAGTCATCATGTGACCAAGGTTGACCAAAGAAATCAGCAACAAAGTTAGCTTCACGAAGAATGTGAGTAAACTGAATGTTGTTGGAGCATCTTCCCCAATTCCTTATTATTCGAATAATGCCCTTGATTCTCTATGGAAGGTGGACAATTTTAGTAATGGAATCAATGAAAATCTTTGAGTCTCCTTCCACAACCAAGTTGAGGTAGCCAAAATCATAGGCAGCTTTGAGCCCTTTGAAGCCCATCCTTTAGCAACTAAGCTATTAGTCTTACAAATATTTTTTTCTCCAGCAACCACTAGGAGACCATTCGAATCTCTAATCACAAAGTCTACAGCCACATTCAAGTTAGTCTTGACAGAACCTACAAAGTTGAGCTTGAACCAACCCATACTCGGAGGAATCCACCGAATAGTCGAAGGAGTTCTAACCTCGCTCTGAGGCTTCTTAATAGCATCGAAGAGTCTGGCACTAGTGATAGAAGCCATTGCAACATATCTTGAATAATATGGCCTCACATTGAAAAAGTTTGCATTATTTATAGCATTCCAAATTTGCCAACAAGTCGACAATACTTTGTTGAGAAGAGGGAGGTTGATAGACTCCAAATGATTAAGTTGAGGAAAACTAGCCCAATAAGGAACTAAAATTTGGTCTGAGAAGTTGATCGGAAGCTCTCCACACCTGATGGGAAAAATCACAATTACAAGAGAGGTGTTTGAGAATTTCAATCTGGGAGTCATAAATGCCACAGTCGTTATCAGTGTTAGTTAAAACTGGTGAGGCCTATTTCTTGTGTTGTCTATAAGGAGCCATCCAAAAATATGCACATGACTAGGGATTTGTAGGAGCCAATTTTTCTTCAGTAATTTCGCATGAGAGTCAATGTAATCTATTTCATTCAACATAGTAATGGTTGCCTTAATTCTGAAGTTTCCTTTTTGGGTCAGGCCCCAGATGAACTGTTCATTGATTGCTTCCACAGGAGATGTCACGACTTGTCTCCCCTAGCAAGATATTTTCTTGATTCCACAAGAGATGTCACGACTCGGTCTCCCTTAGAAAGATATTATCTTGATTCCACAAGAGATGTCACGACTTGTCTCCCCTAGCAAGATATTTTCTACTTCGGGTCCTAGCCATCACGGTTTTGTTCCTGAGGACTCACATGCAACTTCCCAGTAGGTCACCCATCTTGAGATTACTCCAACCCAAAATCGCATAACTTTGAAATTCCAACCTAACCCAAAGCCAATGAACTCCCAAAAGGCCTCGTGCTAGAAAGATACATGCCCAAAAATATAAGGCACTTCACATTTCCCTCCCCGAGCGATATGGGATTACTCACCGGTCTTACTTTCCCAAGCTTACTAGTCTTGCTGACTATTTTTGCTTCCCAAACTCACGGGTCTTGCTCACTATTCTTGTTTCCCAAGCTCATAGGTCTTGCTCACCATTCTTACTTTCCAAGCTCACGAGTCTTATAGGAGAAGGCAGAAGGATTGCCTTGATAAGCTATACAATGCCTAAGGGAACTAGAGATTGCAAGTTGGAATAACCCATTTGTTGTTTCTAATACATTTGTCTATTATAAGGCCCCAATTCAAGTTGTTCTGGTTGTATGGTGGAATCAAATTTACTAAGGGAAAAGACAAAATTCAGTTACAAGCCCAGAAGCTAATGCTTTTCCCATTACCAACTAACCATCTGATACCCTTGTGGAGAATCTTCTTATTATCTAGAATTCATTTCCGAGACATGGAGTGATATGGTCGTTTCTTTTTTTTCGAAGGACAAGTGGACTGGAACACAAATATTTCACTTGCATTATCTTAACCCATGAATTCTTGTGATCAGTTTGGATTCTCCATCCTAATTCAGTAAGAGCAACACAATTGAAATGCTCCACTTAACCACCATTGTCGATTGGATTACAAGCATCTTTCCAAGCTACTAGATTGAAGCTATGAGAATCCTAGAAGAAATTTTGGCATTCTTTGTTGTTCTTGCTAGAAGGCAAGAAAAACAAGAGAACACATAGTTAGAAACACAGAGAGGCTAGATTTTAAAAGTGTAAGTTTTCTTGCTCTTGATAAGGAATTTCTTTTCCAACCTGCAAGCTGCTGAATTTTCAATAACAATTCCCGAGAATAATCGATAGGATTTTTCCAAAAAACTATATTATGGATCCCTAGATATTTTTCAATAGTACCTTTGTGTTGGATTTTATGTACACTGACTATAATAGTTTTAACCTGCAGTGAAACATTAGATGAGATAGAAGATCTATGAAAATTTATATGCTTCCTATAGACATTGGAAAATTATCTAGTGCTTTCAAAAAATTCCTAGCTGCTGAGGTGTTAGCCTTACTGAAAGTTAGAAATGATCAACAAAGACAACATTAGAGACTTGCATTCCTCGGTGGTGGCGTTGGGTTGGGGGGGCGGGGGTGGTGAAGCCGCTGCGGGACCCGATCCGACCTCAGAACCTAACCGCACTTCAGAGCTAGAGGGAAGATCTATGTCACATTGATAATCAACCGCAGGGAGATAAAGGGTTCCATATAAAGAATAAAAACGTAGGGAGATGAAGGATCTCCCTGTCTAATTCCTTTACTAGGTGTAAAGAAACCGTCAGGGCAATCATTAATTAGCACTGAAAAAGAAGTTGAAGAAATGCAATCCACAACAAGCCTAATCCAATTCTCAGAGAAATCAAATCAATCTAAACACATTTCAATATAGGGCTTTTTCTAAATCAATTTTGAAAGCCATGGATGCAGTTGTACATTTTTTTCCTTTGGAAATCACTTACAAGTTCATGAGCTATAAGGATGTTGTCAAAGATGGAACGACCAGAGGCAAACACACCTTTGTTAAAAGAAAATAAGAAATTTGGAGGTTTGTAAAGTTTTTTCTTCTTATAAATCGAAAATAAAAAAGAGAAATAAGAAACAGCCTACATAATTGATCCCGGGCCGAATTGATTCTTTTTCTTTAAGGGAAGTATGGTATTTTATTAACTGAGGAAAAAATTATAAGAGAATATTGAGCATTATAATGCAGCATCATAAAAATCTTATCGGAACGTCTAATCTAATGAAAAAAGAAAAAAAAATGGTATCACGCACTAGACGCACTAAGACACTTATGAAGCAAAATTAGAAAACGAAATAAAAGGGCTAGTTACACCAAGAGAAAAGGGAGCGAATATATCATATCAGCTGGCTCATTTTCTTGGTGGCCAACATGTTTATAAGGAACCGGGTACGTTGATATATGGGCCCCATGAAAGACCTATTCTCCAGCTGGGCCTGAAGGGCCGCAACCTGCATAATGGAAAGAGTTTGTGCAGCATCACGCCATCACTTACAATTTTATTATGCTAAACATTATTACCAATATTACATTTCATAAACTCTATTGAATGAGGTTATTAATTTTTTTAATTTTATGAAATGTTACATGTTAGGTTGTTATAGATATGTAGACACTAATTAAAAGGATTTATTCAGACAAGCTTGAAATTGTTAATTAGATTGATGATTTAACGGGTGTATTTACTTAGATTTTTAAGTTAATTTAAGGAATTTGATAATTCAAGTGTATTCAATTAGAATTTTTAAATATTTTAAAGTTCGGGTATGTTCAATTTAGGCATTTAAGGATTAGAAATATATCTACATAAATAAAGGTGCATTCAAAATGACGTATCTTTATAGATTCGATGTGTATTCAAAATAGGGGTGTACTCAATATGACGTGAATTTTTATGCCAAGGCTTTAAAAAGGACTGTGCATAGCCCGAGCGTGTTATTTTGTGTTCATCAATAAATTCATAGTTTCTGAAAAAATGACGATATGAATCTTGAGCCTCTAATTTGGCACTCTTCTATCCGAATAACTTTGGCATTGCCGTATGATTGCCTTTGCATCCATGGGTCTAAAAAATGGAAACTGAGGTGGGTGCGGTCATAGGGCAACTCAACCTCAAATGGTGGATCATGCTTGCTGCTGTTTATATCGCTTTAAAGTTATGAGGTAAAAAGGGGCCATCTTCGACCAAATCTCCAACCTCGACAAGTTTTAAAGGAAGCCAAGACCGGTTGGATCCGCGGAGATTATGTGGACAAAGAGAAGAAGGGGCTTTATAATGAATATGCCAACTTTCCATAAGGCATGTAAACATAGATTCTGTTAATGCAAGTCGGTCAAATGAGTTAGAAATACAAGAAAACTATATCCAATAACCAAATAAATAAAACTAAATAATTTTAATTAAAATGCAATGTGCGTTTATATATGTATTTTCCTTTATACTTTACTTGGATTTTTTTATTTGCTATTAGCTATGTTGATGTAAGATCTTCGTAGAAAGGAATAAGGGCAAAGGGACATCGGTGTGGTGTCGGCTTAACAATCTCCGATATTTAAGTAAAATTAAGTGTGAAAGGTACAGTAACAATTTAGACAGCATGAGGGTAATATTTTCATTACCTTTTAGAGGAGGTTACCATTGTATTTATAGCAGTATTGAATGTTGTTAGTGGTGTTTGTCGATATGAGATAAATGTTGTTGCTTTTAGAAGTTGACACGTATCCTAGTGTGGTCTTGAGCAACATTTCTAACTTACCAGTGAGCCTGGTCGACCAAATGTGGTCGCCTGTGTTGTAGTTGGCCATTTACTGAGTGGTCAGAGTGGATGATCAGTGGGTAGGCCGATAAGATATGATCGGCCTATACTATTCTGGCTTCATCGCCCGTGATCAGGATGGGTGAAGGTAAACTCTAGTCAATCAGATGTGATCGGTCAACCCTGATTGGTTTAGCATGGTCTTGTGTCTTGTCAACTGAAAGGCTTGGGAATTCCCAAGGCATGGGAATTCCCAAGGCACTACTCGGACTCTGCTCAAGTCGATCGGATTAGGTACAAACAAAAGTCCCCCATGTAAGATCCGTGTCCTGGAGGGAACGGTGAACAATCCCACATTCCTGCGAGGGGGGAATGGTCTGGGAAGGGAATGGTGGTGTGCCTTAAAGGTGTAGGCACACACCTATCTAGCATGAGGCCTTTTGGGAGCTCAGAGGCTTTGGGGGGGATTGGAACCCCAAAGTTAAGCGAGTTGAGGCTGGTGCAATTCCATGATGGGTGACCCCCTGGGAAGTTGTACCGTGAGCTCCCGAAAACAAAACCGTGAGGGTAAGGGCAAGGAGGCTCAAAGCGGACAATATCATGCTAGATGAGTCGTGACCTGACAGAGAAGGGTCGGATCCTGAAAATTTGGTATCAGAGCCAGACCCCGACCGGAAGTGTGCCAGCGAGGACGCTGGGCCCTAAGGGGGGTGGATTGTAAGATCCGTGTCCTGGAGGGAACGGTGAACAATCCTACATTCCTGCGAGGGGGGAATGGTCTGGGAAGGGAATGGTGGTGTGCCTTAAAGGTGTAGGCACACACCTATCTAGCATGAGGCCTTTTGGGAGCTCAGAGGCTTTGGGGGGGATTGGAACCCCAAAGTTAAGCGAGTTGAGGCTGGTGCAATTCCATGATGGGTGACCCCCTGGGAAGTTGCACCGTGAGCTCCCGAAAACAAAACCGTGAGGGTAAGGGCAAGGAGGCTCAAAGCGGACAATATCATGCTAGATGAGTCGGGACCTGACAGAGAAGGGTCGGGTCCTGACACCCCAAGTCATTGACTGAGGTAGATTTCCTTGGCTGAAGGCTTGTTATGTACCTATCGGTATGTGTAGGTGTACAATGTGCCAATCTTTAGTCTCCCAAGCCCTTTCCAGAGGAGCGATGCCGAGGAAAATTTAATCTATTTTCATAAGCGGACATGCACACGATGAGGTGGTTGATCGGCCTAGGAATGACCATGGACTGATCAAGAATCGCTTGGAGCCAAGGTGGGTGTATCTCACCTTGCTCGACTAGCTTGTCCTCACTCAATGAGGTGTCTGATTAGCCTAGAAATGACCATGGACCGACCAAGAACCACTTACAGTCAATGTGAGTGTATGTCACCTTACTTGGCTAGCTTGCATAGACCCTCGCACGTTGAGATGGCTGATCGGCCTAAGAATGACCATGGACCGATCGAGAACCAATTAGAGTCAAGGTGAGTGCATGTCACCTTGCTCGGCCAGCTTGCACGAACCCTCTCACAATAGGGTAGCCAATCAGCCTAACAATGACGATGGACTGACCGAGAACCACTTACAGCCAAGATGAGTGTATGTCACCTTGCTAGGCTAGCTTGCATGGACCCCGCACAATGAGGTGGTCGATTGGCCTAGGAATAACCATAGACCGAACGTGAACCACTTAGAGCCTAGGTGAGTGTATGTTACCATACTCGGCCAGCTTACACGGACCCTCGAAAGATGAGGTGGCTAATCGTCCTAGGAATGAACCATGGACCGACCGAGAACCACTTGGAGCCAAGGTTAGTGTATGTCATTTTACTCGGCTAGCCAAGGTGATAGTGCGTAATTAATGTGTGTGCAAGTAATGCGCGACCTTTCCACTGACCAAGATAGGGCGTGTGGTTAATTCACGATGTTTGGGCTAGCCGAGTGGGTTATCAATGGCTATTTTTTAACTATAGTTACTTTTTGGTAAAGTATAAAAGGGAATGAAGTGGTTTCCTTTTCACTTTATACACTTTGAGAGCTCTTGAGAGTGAGAATGAAAAAGACTTCCGACCACCAGAAGTTGATTGAAAGTGGTGTTTAGCAAGAACATTGCGTGAACTGGGCTTGAATGTTCATGTTCTGTTGTCTTGATGGTCTAGGTCTTAGGTGTTGGGCCTTTGCATGTTTCCCTTCTTAGGAGTCTTTCCTTTTTGCATTGTAGATTTCTTTTGAAGATTCTCAAGGCATGGGTGATGGGTATGGAAATGCCATTGAGGGTGAATTGATAGTCAACTTGGCCAAATCATATTCAAGATTGAGAAGTAGTGGGTTGGCTTCTACTTCCAGTTCTTCTCAGCAAGAGGTGGATTCGAGATTGAATGCTGAACAAGATCAGAATTTGCAAGACGAGCTCGATGGTGATTTTGAGAAAATGCCAAGTCAGTCTGGCTCGGCTATTGGTGAGGCTGAGAAACTCGTGGTAGACATTGAGTCAGTCATGCAAACCACTATATATAAGGGTATACTGGTATACTGGTAAGATCTCCTTGACCCCGACCCCAACCACCCCGGCCCCCCCCCCCCCCCCCCCCCCCCCCCCCCCCCCCCCCCCCCCGCGAAAAGGAAAGGTAAAGGGAAGATGAAGGGTAGAGCCGATGAATGAGCGAGTTCGAGGCCGAGTGCCATGGAGATAGATGTGGAGAAGGTAGTGAAGGAAGTTACCTTGGAAAAGTCTAGGTATCAAATTGATCATTAAGTGAGCACAATCAGTTGGGAGGATATGTCGACCTTCATGAATTTCTTTTGGATTCTTTATTTGGTCCAGATAAGCTTGGACGGCCAGAAGGACATGCTGAGTGATTCGCCGAAGTCCTGGATTACATTCCATCCCAATGTACTGAGTCACGGTGTGACAATGTCGTTCCATTCGTGACTCCAATAGATGGTGGCACACATGGAGGTGGCCCTCGGTTAGATTAATCCCAATACTTGGATTATGCTGACTGGGGTGTACATGACCTTTAAACTGGTCAGGAACGGTAAGATGACCTAGGGTCACTTGAACTGCCTCTACAAGTTTTGCTAGCACAAGACCAGCCAAAGATAGGAAGGCTAGGGGGTCGTTCATTTGGGATATGCCGACCTCCTAAATGCATGGAAGCATCAGTTTATCTAAGTGTCTGGGAAGTAAGAAGGTACCAAGCTAACCAAACGAAATAGGTAGATAATAAGGATCTATCAATCAAAAGGTGTTGGAAGGAGCCATTATTTTGTTCGATCTATCTAGGTCGGTTAGGTAGTCGATCTTTTACGTTTTATGTATGTCGCGACTAATCCACTTGGTGTTTTTTTTTTTGCAGAGGTATTCAAGTGTCCACAGCTGACCAAGCAAGAAATGGTCGATTATACTGAACTCTTTGAAAAGCTTGACCAAGTGGAACGAAGTAGAGACAGCTTACGCCTACCAAGCAACCTGTTGAAGGTCAACTTTATACCAAAACTCCATAAGTGTTTTTTTTCTTACTTACTTTTGGTCTTTCAGCTTCGCCTGACTTTGTTATAGCTGCGGCCGAGTAGTGTATCAAGAACCTGGCCAAAATTCAAAAGATAATGAAGTAGGTCGATGCAGCTAAGGCAGATGCGCAAAAGGTTGGCGCCTCGTCCAAGGTGGACTACCGTCAATCGGTCAAGGCTAGGTCCTCTACCAAGCCAATGCCTCAGTTTACTTTGACGATCGCCAATACTGAGGCTGAGGACGCTACCCGCCTCGGTTAGGTGGATGAGTCCACTGGGGAGCCTTTGGCTCCGCCAATACAGAGATCAGTGTTGACCATAAATTTCGATGATGCGACCAAGGAGCGAATAAGGCTGGTGTCCGAGGCCAGTAAAAAAAGAAAGAGGAAAGCAGCCGAGAGAAGGATGCATAAGATCCGAAAAATAAGGCTAGGAAGAAGAAGCAAGCCAAGGTGACTATCCTCAAAGAAATGTGGAAGATGATCATCCCTTGAGGTTTCTCTACTTGAAGGCCGAACAGTGCCATAGAAACTCAAGAAGCTGAAGATTGATTCGTCCTTCAAGTCATACTTTATGGATCTTAAGGGGGAGCCTCACTTGGTGAGGACCCTAGAGGTGGGTGATACTTGGAAGCTATTCACAACGGCCTTCCACTCTTCTCAACTAGATTTTATAAACACAGTTGTTTGTGGGTGACAGGACCCGTCCCAACTGGACGTCAAAAACCGTACCCGGTCCTGCTCCCGTCTGACAAGTCAACTAAAGGTCCGAAACTCCCTTTCAGTGTTTGCCAGACAAGGGATGTTTGCGCGGATTTCTGCTGCTGTCACTGCCTCACGATCAGTCCCGAACGTCGTACCACGGCCTGGAGGGTCACAAAACAATAAAGGTGTGAGTGGACAAAAATAACCTCTTATAAAAACATTTATCAAAATACAATCTTACCCTCCAGTTTTCACAAACTTGCATGCATATCGTAAAACATGAGTGACCGATAAAATCAAAACATATTTTCCTATGGTCCATAAAACTCATGTTCACCAAATCAGTTCATGTTATAAAACATCAAATCCCGGCTCTCAGGCCAAAACATCAAATCCCGGCTCTCAGGCCAAAACATGTGAAAACATAATCACCTGGCCACAAGGACCAAAAACCCGTACTCAATACCAGTACATCATCACAATCAATACCAAACAGCATTACTTACCAGTGCACAATAAATATATCAATCCAATCAATCCGCACTACTCACGAGTGCATAAAATATCACCAATCACATCTGCACTACTCACAAGTGCACAATCAATCAAACTGCACTACTCACAAGTGCTGCACTACGCGTAGGCCAATATCCAGTCACTCTCTCGGGAATAAACACCTCTGGGCTCAACCCCCTCGGGCTCAGTCACCTCTGGGCGAACACATCCCCAGGATCAGACACCTCCGAGTGGTACATCCAGGCTCAGTATCATCCGAGAAGCTGACTACCATAGGATCAACTCCCGATCCTACAATCACATCCCCCAAGCTCCGGTCGTCTGGGTAATCCCCCAAGCACCGACCGTCTGGGAATATCACAATCACAATGAACACCATCCCGGGAATTACATCCCAAAACATTTCAATCAAATCTTGACTTCATACCAAGTCAAGGTCATTCTCAACTGGGTCTCAAGCCCAAAATACCTTTTACACATAAACCGTTAAAATCACATTTAAATCAATAGAATAATCCGAAAAATCATCATTGACTCACCAACCAAGTCAAAACATCATTTTAGAAATCATTTAGACTCCGGGCCTAGCCCAAAACATCATTTGCACGTACCTCGTAAAACGTGCCCGAAAGACTGATTAAAATAATCATAAAATCACAAAAATCATTAATTGCATCAAATTCACAAGTGACTCCAAAACCGAGTCAAAATCACTATTCACTTGGGTTATCATGCCCAAAATATCATTATTACGCAAATCCATGCATTGCAACCTCCGTTGCCATTTTCACGTAAATCCACGAAATTGACCCTCGACTTATTCCCGAGTCACCATATCATCTTTCAATCCATGACTCAATAATCCGAGTCCAAACATTATTTTCAATCAATTTCAATCCCGGACTCATAAACCAAGTCCAAACATCATTTTTACCAAATTTCGTAATTTCTCGAAAATCACCCAATAATAATAATATAATAATCATAAAATCGAGAAATTACCGGATTGAAACACAAATCATGCCTAAGCATATAAAATCATATAATAAGGCATTTAAATCATATATGCATGCATCACGGTTAGAAAACAAAGTCCACTCACACACACCGTCCAAAACGGTCCGTTTCCGAGCTGCACGTTTTTCCGTAAAATCTGGAAATCACAACTCCTGTCCAAAACCATTATAGAGGGTTACTAACATCTCAAAATACAACATATAATTTTCTCCAACTTTTCCGGGATTTAAATACGTATTTTTAACGTAATACAAAACTTCGGATACGCGGAGTATTATCGAAACAATATCCGATTTCCCCGAAACCAACGTCAAAATGTTCGTTACACTAAGAGGATCAAAAGTCATGTTGACCTCACCTTGAGACTAGGCCGGACGCGCCCTCACGCGCCGCCGTGAGTGGCTGCGCGTGAAATCCACGCGCCTGCTACAGTGTCACCGTCCCAACCCGTTTGTCTGGTAAACGGGTCGTTTAACCCGCGATCAGACCCGGTTTCAGTCCTATCAATTCGACACTGAATTCATCAATTGAGCATTCAAACAGCTTCGAATTAAGTTCAATTTAAGATCTGTGGACACAATTACAATCGAACTTACCTCAAACCTCATGATCACAGTTGATCATTCGAAGAACACCCCGCACACTGTTCATTCTCAGAACTCCCTCAATCTCAATCGATTTCTCTCAATTGATGCAACCAGAAGCTTCAGTGGATTCAGGTAAACTCTTTCCCCATCTCAATTGCATCAATTCACGGCTCAAACGCCACGACTCAAACTCGATTCTTCGTCACTGTGCAACTATGGAGTTCAGTCAATTTCAATCAGTTTCTTCCAATTGATGGATCCAGAAGCATCGTGGGATCCTCAGGAATACAATCCCCACATCAATTACACCGTTTGATCGCTCCAAGATCACGACACAGCCTCGATTTCTCTCACTATTACCAAACCCGTTCAGAGCCAAATGAGCCTCAATTCAACTCGTTTTTGATTTGAAACAACTCGTCTCAACCTCAGGAACCTGAATGTGAGCTTCAATTTGATCCTCACGACCCCTCACTCGACATTTGAATTTCCCCCAATTTTCTAAATTTTCGATTTTGATTTCATCCTCCCTCACTCTGTCCCGTGTGTTTCTCTCAATTAATACAATCTTCAAGTCTCACAATTCCCTCAATTCTGCCACAAGAAGGCAGCCAAGTCCCCCAGCTCACACACTCAATAGATGTAGTTCACGGTATAAGGAAATATGGAGGAAAAGGAAGAGAAAATGGAGGACAAGGATGATTAGGGATGATGATGATGTTGTAATGATGGTGTTGGGAGGGAAACATGGAGCTGGAATCAAGGGATGAGTGACACTTGTCACTCATCCGGATGTGCACAGTCACCGGGTACTGTTCATATTAAACTATTATTTTATTCCCGGTTTGTTCGGTTAATCGAGCCCGATTCCGTGACCATAACTTCGTCGTCGAATCTCCAATTTCGGCATGCCGCCTGTCGTTGGATTCGTAACGACGAGACCTACGTAACGGTCCTTGGCCCTCGTCCGTTGGACTTCCCGGCCAAAAAGTCAACATTTGGCCCCTACTATGCCAAATTACCAAAATGCCCCTCATCTTCCGATCATCATAACTTTCACTACGAATGTCGGAATCGAACGTGTCACCTGTCTATGAACTCGTGACGTCCCGAACTACGTCATAGTCATCGGTCAAAGTCCGTTTGACCGTCCGAACTAAAAGTCAACATTTTGCCCACGCTAGGGGCAAAACGGTCATTTTGCACGTTTCGTCCGATTTCACTCAACTAATCCCCGATTAGTCATTCTAGATCATGATTAATTCATATTCAATCCCGATATTCGGGACGGGTCATTACAGTGGGTCTCAATATGAGTTGGACGGGATTGGCTTGCTTTGGCCGAAGAACTTCGCAAATCAATGCTACAAAACGATGCGTCATGGTGCCCATGTAAGTATCTCTGCCTCTATGCTTGCTTGATATTTGCTTTATGTTGAAGTGTAACTAATTCGATTTGGTGTTGGTTGCGGTTCCTTGATGAGGTCTTCACCACGTTTTGGCATGCCAGTCATGCCCGACAGTAGGCAGTCGAGGCGAAGCGGTAGGTTGAGGGAAAGTATGAGTCGTTGGCCGACAAAGAGGGACTTGTTCAACTAAGGCCTGGAGGGAAAGGCAGAGCTGGAACTGAAAGTGAAGGCTTTAGAACTCAAACTGGCTTTTCAGGCCGAGTTAGAAAAGCTCAAGGATCATGAGCTTGAGGTTGAGAGGCTCACGCAGGGGAGTTAGAGTCGGTCAATGCCAAGCTTGCCAAGTAACTGGTCTCGGACAAACAAGTCAGCATCGAGGAGTTCAAGTCTTTAACAGAATTCAACAAGATCCTCCAGAGGTTCGATGCGAAGCTAGAGGATTACTTATCCAAGAAGGTACTTCTATCGGAGAAAAATGTAATGACCCGTCCCTAATATCAGGATTAGATGTTAATTAACTATGGATTTAGAATGAGTAATCGAGGATTAGTTGAGTGAATTCGGACGGACAGTGCAAAATGACCGTTTTGCCCCTAGAATTGGGAAAATGTTGACTTTTAACTCGGGGAGTCAAACGTACGAGGACCAATGGCCGTGACGTAGATCAGGACATCACGAGTACGTAGACGGGCGACACGTCGAAATCGGAGGTTCGACGGAGAAGTTACGGGTCTAGAACGTTTTACGGTACTATTGGGCGAAAACCAAGAAAATGGGACATGTGGCAGGTTTGGATTGGATTGGAAATCTGGGTGGACCAAGCAGTAAGTGACACTTGTCCCTTATTTGATTGGCCCATTCCCCCACACAGTGGGATATTTCTCTTTCCTCTCGATCGATCATTCCTTCAATTTTCTCCCAAACCCGTGACCGGGCAACCCAACCAATACCAACCTTCAATCTTCGTTATCTGTGCTTAGTATGTGAATGAAAGTGAGAGAGTGCGGTGAGATGATGAAAATGGTAGTGGTGGTGTCGACCGTCGTTCACGATGGTGGAAGTTTGGAGGTAAGGAACCAAATGCCCTGTTTTTGAATTAAAAAATGGTAAACCACGCTTTGGTGGTTATTGATCGATTCTAACAATTGAAAATGGTTGCTAGAGATTCTATGAGTCGTTGGAGGTTGATTTAATGGTTGAGGGTGGCCGGGTGGCAGGAGAACACGGTGGTGGAACGGCCGTGGAGGATTTCAGTGGCAACCGGCCGAAATCTCCAAATGGTCAGTTTAACCTAAATCGAAGCCCTAAACCTAATTTTTCGGTCCCTAGAAGCTAAATGAAGTTCCTAGGATGTGATTTTGGTCCTTGGTTATGCCCAGAACATGGATAGGAAATTTTGGGTTAAATGGTTTAATGAACCAATGAGTTTTAGATTAGTTTTCTTGGATTTGATTACATAGAACAATCCCTAGGATAAATTAGAGAAGATTGGTGGAAAGAAGGAAGAAAAAGGATGAAAAAATGGGAAGATATGGGATTGGACCGGTCACACTAGTTCAGTTGGACCGGCTAGACTAGTGAACTGGTCAGGACCGATCTGCCCGAGGAGGAAGAAACTGAACAGTAGGCGTGTAAGGCCCACGTGCAGCACCTTTGGGCTGCGTGTGGGGGGCGTGTGGGGGACATTTTGGGGAAGTGTTCAACATGTGAAATCATCTATTCGACGTAACGAACATTTTGGGACTGGTTTCGTGTCGATCGGATATCGTTTCGATATAGTTTGGGGTGTTTGAAGGTTTAGGATCGAGTTTAAATATGTTTAAAAATTTGGGAAAATTACGGGGAACTAATGGAAGGTTAATAAGGTAGTTAGTAACCCTCTAGTATGGTTTGGACAGGTTTGGAAGTCCCGGTGATAATGATGTGACTCGGGAAGACTTATGGCACGTGTATCGAGGCGACATCGTAGGACGTTCTGTGAGTGGACAATATTTTCTAAACTGTGATGCATGCATAATTGTTTTATATGTTGATATATGTGATTTCTATAGTGATGATTGTAGCATTAGTGATTTACATGGTTGCACGTATTTCGAGGTAATCCCGTATTTGCACATATTTCGATGTTACGATTTTATATGATGGTTATACGTGATTGTGGTTTTAATAACGGTTCAATGAAATGGTTTTGATTTTGGAAAGATGAACTCGGGAATAAGGACCCATTTGAATTATGTGATCGGGCCGAGGGCCCAGTTGGTTTACGAAATCGGGCTACGACCCATTTGAGTTATGTGATCGGGTCGGGGGCCCAGTCGGTTTTTGAAATCGGGCATGAGGCCCAATTGTGATTTATAAATGTGATTTCCGGTCTGGGACCCTATGTTTCATAAACGTGATTTCGGGTCGTGGACCCTAAATGGATTTGTGATGTTTTATGGAAATTTCGGGCAGGGCCCTTTGAGATGTTTTGAAATGACTTTATAAAACTGGTTTCCATATACCATCTTGATACGAGGATCTATGGATGGTCTCTTCCAGGTGTTTGGGACACTAGGGAGGTCACGGTGCATTGCCTGTGAGGGGTCATTATACGGAGCGACTGGATCGTATAGTGACTTAGGAGCAGGATTTCTATGATTAGACGTTTGGGACGTCAGACATCTGGGATGTCAGAGATATGGACCCGGGGAGACCCCAGGCAGCATGCGTTGCTTTTACCGTGAGATATGACGTCTGGGACGTCAAGCGTCTGGGACACTAGGCATCTGGGATGCTGGGGATGGTTATGTGGTATATGGATGATTGGATTTAATAATGGTATTTCAGTGTTTATGGATTTGTGTTTATGGGTTTGGGCAGTGGCCCACTTGGATTTGGATTTACAGATTTGGGCTAAGGCCCTAATGGTTTATTTACGTAAATGGTTTGATTACTAGTTTTCGATTGCATGCATACTTTTTAGTGAAGGGCATAAATGTCTTTTTATAAATGTGTTTTATGAACTTATTGATTTTCGTCCACTCATAGTTTTTAATGGTTTTAATGCCCTTCAGGTTGATCACGGATACAAGCTGTAGGAGGGACCGAGACATCGCACTCCTCCACCGATCCTGACGCGCTCTGGGAGCCCCGTATAGGTTGAGGTATGAATTATCGCTTGTCTGAAACTTCGTGTCAGACGGGAGTATTGCACATCCAGCGATAATCCCAAAGGACTACCTGGACGAGAAAGAAAATCTTATCCCTGATGATGAGGACGATGAGCTTGAGTTCGATGAGCTGGCCATTAGGAGGAGGCCAAACAAGAAGGAGATAGGAATGAGTAGCCCCATGAACCAAAGAAGGTTGTTGAAGAGGCCTAGCATCTTAAGGCAGAGAAGTGGAAGGAGGGTGAGGCCAACCCAAAGTAGATTAAGAATGTTTTTTGTTAAAGGGAAATGTCCCAACTTTACTTTTTTTATTTCGACCTTGGGCCTTTATGTAATCAAACTGGTGTTTCAATAAATGAGATGTGTATTTCCAATATATGAATGTGTGTTTTGAACGGTTAGATCGTGTTTGTTGAATGTTTTTTTCCTTTTGCGAAGTGTAAATTATCCAGTTAGGGCTAGTTAACGGCCTGAGTAGCTGTTTGATAGGCCGATCAAAGGACTAATAATAGGAAAACCCAAGTGTTTGAAACCTTAAGTTTAAAAAATTTCAACAAAAATGGAAAGAATATGCAATTGAGGTGGTTGATCGATCAAAATAAGGTTAAGCTAGCCAAACAACATTGTGTTGTGAAGTTCCTCGATGGTAACTCGAGTGTTGGTATGACAGGACCCATCCCAATCCCCCTGGGATTACCGTGGAATGTGCCATGCTCCCGTCCAACAAGGGGTGTTAGACAAGGGATAACCAAGAGCCACTGCCCAAACGGGGCATCCAGAGTGCGCAAGGACCGATGGAGGAGGTGTGCAATGTCTCAGTCTCTGCTGCAATCGCATTCGTAATCAACCTGAAGGGCATTAAAACCAAAAGCTGTGAGTGGAAAAAATCAATAAGTTCATCAAATACATTTATAAGACATTTATGCCCTCCAATAAAAACGTATGCATGCCACGAAAATCAGTAACCAAAACGTTTGCTCAACCGAGCCATCAGGGCCTTAGCCCAAAAACCGTTAACCAAAAACCAAGTGTGGGAACTCAGCCCAAAACTGTGGAATACCACAACCATACATAAACAACCATATGGGCCACCGCCCAAAGCCAAAAACATAAATCCATAAGTCCAAAACCATTTAGGGTCCCCGACCCGAAATACCATAACATAACCAATAATCCATTTTTTACCACATAACACCAATCCAACCGAAAAGCCATTTCATAGATTCATTAATCCATATTTACCATTACCATCACCAGCATCCCTGATGCTTAGCGTCTCAGACGCTTGACGTCCCTGACGTGATATCTCACGGTATTAATAAGCTACGCGTGTTGCCCGGGGTCTCTCCGGGTCCATATCTCTGACATCCCTGATGTCTGACGTCCCTGACGTCAATCATAGCAATCCTGCTCCTGAGTCATCATACGGTCTGGCTGCTCCGTACAATGACCCCTCGCAGGCAATGCACCGTGACTTCCCCAGTGTCCCAGACATCTGGAGGAGATCATCATATATCCTTGTATCTAGATGGTATATGGAAAACAGTTTTATTTATTCCTTTTATCACATCATTACAATGGGCCCTGCCCGAAATTTCCATAAAACAACATAATTCCATTTAGGGTCCCTGACCCAAAATCACAATTATTAAACATAGGGTCCCTGACCCAAAATCACCATTATAATCCAATTGGGTCTCATGCCCGATTTTATGAACCACTGGGCCCACGGCCCGATTTGTAAACCAACTGGGCCCGCATCCCGACTTTATAAACCCACTGGGCCCACGGCCCGAATTCGTAAATCAACTGGGCCCCTGGCCCGATAACATAACTCAAATGGGTCTCAGCCCGATTTCGTAAACGATTGGGGCCCCGGCCCGATTTCATAAAGTAACTGGGCCCCCGGCCCGATTACGCACTCAAATGGACTCCAAGTCCGAAATTTCCAAAACAAGTGGGCCTCAAGCCCGATTTTATATTACCAACAATCAATCATACAATCACAATCATAATCCATATAAAACAGTTAGGCATGCATAGAATTTATAAAACCAAAGTCCACTCACAGACCGTTTTAACGGTATGCCTCGATACGCGTTCCATCGGCCCTCCCGGGCCACACCACTATCACCGGGACTCTCAATCCTGTCCAAATCACATTAGAGGGTCACTAACCTCATCATTAACATCCTATCAAAGTCTCGTAATTTTCCCGAATTTTTAACTATTTTTAAACTTGATTAAAAACCTTCGGACGTCCCGAACAATATTGAGACGGTGTCCGATCGGCATGAAACCAATCCCAAAATGTTCGTTACATTAAATAGGACAGAGTTCATGTTGACCTCACCTCGAGATTCGTGCCCACGCGCCGTCACGCGCCGCCGTGAGTGGCTGCGCGTGAAACCCACGCGCCTGCTACAGTGTCACCATCTAACCCGTATGTCTGGTAAACGGGTCCAATTAACCCGCGAGATGACCCAGTTCCAATCCTATCAATTCGACACTGATTTCATCAATTGATCATTCAATTAGCTTCCACTTAAGTTCAATTAGAGTTCTGAATCGTTGATTACACAAGAACTTACCTACAATCCCACGACTCGACTATGATCCACGAAGAACACCCGTCACTGTTCGTTTATGGAATTCCTTCAATGGCTGCTGGTTTCTTCCAATTGATGCAGCCAGAAGCATCACTGGACCATGAGAGACAGTTCCCCTTCATCAATTTCGTCGTTTGATCACTCAATGATCACGACACAAGCTCGATATTCCTCCTCTGTTACCAAGCCCGTTCAGAGCCAAAAAGGCACCAATTCCCTTCGTTCTTTCGATGGTTATGATCGTAGGAATCCCAGGAAGCTGAAAGTAATCTCCAATTCGATCCTCACGGCCTTAGGATTTAATTTCGAATTTTCCCTCTCAAACCCCAAATTTTCGATTTTGATTTCCCAGCCCCCACACTGTCCCGTGTGTTTCTCTCAATTAATACAATCTTCAAGTCTCTCAATTTCTTCAATTCTGCCTTGGAAAGGCAGCCAATTCCTCCAGCCCGCACACTCTCTCTGTTTTGCAGTTGTTCACGGTTCAGAGAACAATTGTGTGTGGGGGGGGGGGGGGGGGGGGGGGGGGGGGGGGTTAATGGAAAATAAAAGGTTTTACAATTAATTAACAAATATTAGACAAAATGATGATGTTGGGAGGGAAACATGGAGCTGGAAACAAGGGATGGGTGACACTTGTCACTCATTCGGATGTGCATAGTCATTGGTTACTATTCATTATTTTATTATTATTTTAATCGAAGCCTCGGTTCGTTAATTCGTTCCCTTGACCATAACTTCGTCGTCGAATCTCCGATTTCGGCATGCCGTCTGTCATTGGATTCGTATCGACGATACCTGCGTAACGGTCCTTGGCCCTCGTCCATCGGACCTCCCGGTCAAAAAGTCAACATTTGACCTCAATTGACCAAAATTACCAAAATACCCCTCAACTTCCGAACATCATAACTTTCTCCTCGAATGTCGGAATCGAACGTGCCACCTGTCTATGAACTCGTGACGTCCCGAACTACGTCACGGTCATCGGTCAAAGTCCGTTTGACAGCCCGATCAAAAAGTCAACATTTTGCCCACGACCAAGGGCAAAACGGTCATTTTTCACATTTGTCCGATTCCGCCCTACTAACCACCGTTCAACCTCACTAATCAAGATTAGTCACTAATCTAATCCCGGAATTCGGGACGGGTCGTTACATGGTAGGAAGAGTATGGCAGGGACAATATACTATTTGTGACGCCGATTAAGGATAAGTAGTAAATTAAGGTCGAGAGAGTACTAAACAAGTACTAGACTAAAGGCCACTAGGCCTTGTCCAACCAAGAGTTTTTGTACGGGGAGCAGAACCAGTCCATTTTTTAAAAATTAGGAATGAGCCTTGTCACTTCACAAGTTGGAGTGAATGTTCCGGTTAATCTTTCCCTTAATGCAAGGCTGACCTTTCGGAGGACTAAGTCCCCCCACCTTGAAGCTTCGATGGCGAACCGGGGAGTTGTAGTATCTAGCCACCCATTGTTTGTAGGCTGTGTTCTTCATGTTTTCATGTTCATGTCACTCTTCTAAGAGGTCAAGGTTGAGTGCTACCTATTGATTGTTAACTTCAAGGTCGTAGGACATGACCCGGTAGGATGTCTCTCAAACTTCCACTAGAATGACGACTTCAGTGCCAAATGCTAAGGCAAAAATTGTTTCATCCATAGCGATTTTGTAAGAATTTCGGTGAGACCAGAGGACATCGTTAATGATGTTTGACCATCTGCCTTTGTCTTCATCATCTCGCTTCTTCAAGTGATACTTGGTGTTCTTGTTGACGTCTTCGACCTGTCTAATGAACTGAGGGTGATTTGGGGAGGCAAAGATAAGCTTGATGCCAGAGGTTGTGAAAAATTCCTTGAAGTGATTGCAGTCAAATTGATTCCCATTATCAGTGACGATAGTGTGCGAAATTCCGAAACGACATATGATGTTCTGATACACAAAATACTTTATCTGAGCTGTTGTGATGGTTTCCAATGACTTGGCCTGTGCCCATTTGGTGAAGTAATCCACTATCACGTCTACATAGTTGAGATTTCCTTTGCCTATAGGCATATGCCTGATCAGATCGAATCCCCATTGCGAGAAGGGCCATGGGCTCATCATAGAAGTGAGGTGCTTAGCTGGTAGGTTTGTGCATGTCGCTGGCATTTGTCGCATTTTTGTGTGAGAGCATTAGTATCGAAACGCATGGTGGGCTAATAGTAGCCTTGTTTGAATGCCTTGTGTATTAGGGCTCGCACTTCAATATAGTCTCCACAGATACCTTCGTACATTTCTCTTAGGACGTAATCACCTAAGTATAGTGTTAAGCATTTTAAGAATGGGGTGATGAAGCCACACTTGTAGATATGGTCATACTGGATTTTGTAGCGAACAAATTGTCGCTTGATCTTCTTAACCGTGTGTCTTTCATCTGGCAATGTGCCATCTTAGAGAAATACCTTGATGGGATCCATCGAAGTAGGGCTCGTGTAGATGTTGTATACTTGTCGTGGCCTTGTGCTTGGCATATATTGGACCTCAATCGGTACCTTCCTTCTTCCTTCTCGTCCAAGGAAGATTCTATAAAGACCCGTCCCGAATTTACAGATTAATTATAGATTAATGATAGATTATCAAGAATTAATTAAGGACTAATCGAGATTAATCGAGGATTATCAAACGATCGGGGTAAAATGACGATTTTGCCCTAGAAAATGGCAAAAAGTTAACTTTTTACTCGGAAGGTCCAATGCACAAGGCCCGAGGACCATTATGTAGATCGAGACGATATGGGCCTGCAGACAAGCGGCACGTTAAAATCAGACATCGTACGGGAAAGTTACGGGTCACAGAAGGTTTTGGGAACTATTCATTATTGCACAAAAATCGAGACAGTTGACTTTTGGTTTGTCCCTAATGAGCCCAAAAGATCTGGCCTGGACTAATAGATGGGTGACAAGAATCACTCATCCTTTGGCCCAAACCCATACATATATGCATCATTCCTTATTTTCTTTAATTTGTTCATCCAACCCGAAACTCACCCCAAACCTCCATCATCATCTTCTTCAGCTAAGACCAGAGAGAGAAAGTGACTAAGGGTGAGTGAGAGACTAGGAAATGGCGAGGGATGATGTTGAGCCGCTGTGGATGGCTGAGAAACCCAGGACCCATGTGAAAACCCGAAACCCATTTGGTTTGAACTTTGATGTTTGGATTCTGGACGACTGGGATGGGTTCTAATACCTTGGTCATGTTTTCTAAGGTTGGACGAGTTCGAAGGGACAAAAATGAGAGAGTTTGGCTGCTGGAACAGCCTTGGATGGAGGTGTGAAGATTGGTTGTGAGGATCGAGCTTGACTAGGTAAATTCTAGGCCTTTTTTTGGTTTTGAGGTCATAGATCGATTGTTGGGCTCAAGGCGAGTCGATTGGGCGAAGAACAGAGTGAAATGGTGGATGAATGGCCAAGATACTGCCGAGTCAGGGTCACAAGTCAAATAAACTGTTATAGAGGTTCAAGTCAACCCAACCAGAGGTTAACGTGGCACTCCACGTCAATATTTATCAGACCTATCAAGCCACGTGGCCAACCAGAGGGTGACATATGGCAGGCTATCAGGTCTAGTCAGCAGTGACGTGGTAGTGCCACGTCAGACATGTCAGACCACGTGGACCAATGGGCTGGTGCCATGTGGCAACATGTGATAGGGTGTCAGATGACGTGGCAGCTGACGTGTCAAATCCACATCTGCATTGTCAGAACACGTGGACCAGCGGGGTGGTTCCACGTGACAGTGTGTCAAGTTTTCAAAGCTGACGTGTTAGTGACACATGGCACTAGTTAGGGAGTGCCACGTGATAGACTTTCATATCTAACAGGTGTCAGACTTGTTAGGCTGACGTAAGCATTAATCGGTATTGACTGTCGTTGACTAGCGTGTGGGAACTTTGACCGGCGAGTAATCACGCGTGGCAATGAATTTCTAGGTCAAACTGATCTTGTTCAGAAGGTTTCGATGATCAGAATCCAATGGTGGTGGTTTCAGGTCGATCAGAAATTGTTTGATAGGTCATTTAGAGATTTTTAGCCTCGGGAAGCGTGTTCGTGACACGTTGACCGTTCTAGGATGTGTGAGAGTAATTGATATGGAATGTATAGGTTGATAATGACCTTTGAGTATGATTTGGATAGGTCCAGACGTACTGTAGAGTATGGATTAGCCCCAGAGTGGCTTACAGCGCAGGTTTCGGAGCGCACAGTACAGACGGTTTGTCAGTGGACTTAGTTTTATGAAATATGATGCATGCATAACTATTTTATGTCTTATGAACATGATTTGAGATGCCTTGAGTCCATATAATTTAAATATGTTTTATATCTCATTTTCTACGATATTGTACGTAGTTTGAGATTTATGTTTTATATGATATTTGGGCTTAGGCCAAGTATACTACGTGCATGTGATTATATGATTTGACGATTTCTCGGAGAGGCGAGAAACCGAGGATTTGATTTATAGTTTTGATGGATTTCACGGAGATGTGTGAAATAGAGATTCAGGCATGAGTCACAATTGGAAATTCCCTTTGATTATTGGGATTTCGAAAATGATTTGAACAATGAAATGGTTTTCAAATTTAGAAATATGTTTCAGGCATATGACCCAGTTGATTTATGGTTTGACTTAGAGTATAGTCAAACGTGAGATATACCTGGTTGTGACCTAATTATGAGATTTATGAAAGATATTTCGAGCATGAGACCCAGTTGTTGATTTGATAGGATTTGAGGAATCCTGGGTTTATGAATTTTGATAGACACTGTTTTCAATGATGGTTTTGTGGAAACGGATTTGTTGGAACTACATTCTGGGTGTGGACCCTATTGAGATGATTTATGATAAATAACTGTTTTTATTTGAGTTACAACAGTTATGAAAATCTTTCCACTATTTTCAAATGATGATTATGATTTTGAGTTTAAAGACTCAGGATTTTAAAAACTCGGATTATGAGAGGGTCCGGTTGTGAATATGTTTCCCGGGAAAACACCCTGGAGATAATGCTCGCCTTCGAGATATGAAGAGGTCACGATGCGCCTGCTATCAAGCAGTTGAGAGAGGCTCGACTCAGGAGTGCGCTATATGAGATCGATCAATGATACATTCACGACGATCTGGAGATTGTCTGCCGGTGATGTGTTCAGGGCAACATGCTCAAGATCAGAGCAGTCCTTGAGCTTATGGGCACATGTTGCTGGGATTGGAATCGTGACGGATAATGATGGGTTAAGATCCCACATGGTATTATGTTTGGGCTGAGGTCCCACATGGATTTGATTTGGGCTGAGACCCTGTGTGATTTGGTTTTGGGCTAGACCCTATTGAGGAATTGGCTTCGATTAAGAATCATTTTTCATTGTGTTTTGTTTTAGAAAGCAATATGATTTTCTTTTGTGAAAATTATTTGAACCCTTGTTTTCTCATGCATGCATGATTTGACATGAAAGGTATAAATGTCATTTTTGTTAAATTTTTTTCCAACTGACTGTTTTGTCTACTCACGACTTTTATGGTTTTTGATACCTTTCAGGTTAATCCCTGTTGCGGGCTGTGGCAGAGATCGAGACATCATATGCCGATGTGGAACCCCACAGATCCTTGCGTACTCTCGATAACCACAAGTGGGTTACAGTTAATCCTTTTTCTGGCACGTTGTGTTAGATGGGAGCAGACACATCCCACGATAATCCAGGAAGATTGGGATGGGTCTTATCAGATGCAAGTCGAGGGAAAGCATCATTGTGGTTGTTCTCTGATCGGGGGACTTTGTTGATTTCGTATGATGGAAAGGCCTGGAGGAGTTGCTTAGCGAGGGCCAAGTAAAAGAGTCATGGACTCGTCCTTAACCTCGAATTCATTGTTGGTTTGTCTGATGACCAACTTGGAGTCACTGAAAATGCGCAGCTGCTTGGCCTTCATGTCTTTGGCAAGATGTGGGCTAGCCAAGAGTGCCTCATATTCTACCTCATTGTTGGAGGCTTTGAAGCTGAAGCGAAAGGCGTACTCAATGACAGGATCCACTTCCAATCCCCCGGGATTAAGGGCTAAGTCCTGTCCTGTCTAACTTACGCATGACACGAAGGCTAAACCGACGTCCAACCTCCATGTGACACGTAAGTCGGACAAGGGATTCTCGATCCGAACGTCCAAAAAGCATCCGGACTTCCCAGAGTGCGCAGAATCTGCTGTGGATCGCACGAGTGATGTCTCCGTCTCTCTCGATCAACGGCCCGCACCGCGACAACTTGGAGGGTATCGAAAACATGAAAAGACTATGAGTGGACAAAAATAAATATAAGTTCAAAAAAAGTTATCAGAAAATAGTTATCATTAATACCCTCCACTCAAAAACCAATGCATGCATATAAAATCCATGTCATGAAACCATTCCATTTCCAAAACCATCAATGAAAACCATTATTTAAAACCCGAATCAATACAGTCATTCAAATCCAGGGCCTCAGCCCAAAATCATAAATCAATCTCATAGTACGGGAACTCAGTCCCAAAACTCATCAAATCCATTTCATCCGGGACACTGCCCAAAACATCTGAAAACCAGTGAAAACATCAATCATGCGAGTTGCTGGATCTCAAGTGCGCTCGAGTCTTTAAACTCAAAACCATGTGCATAATCAGGCCTTCCCGGGATATCAACGAGTCTTTAAACTCAAAACACAATCACAAGCCTCGGGGGGTATCATAACCGAGTCTTTAAACTCAAAACATCTCAATCCAGGGCCCTCCCCCCGTCAATCAACCGAGTCTTTAAACTCAAAACCAGATCTAGCGATTTTTTTTCTTTTCTTTTTCCGGGTCTTTAAACCCAAAACCATTTTTCAATGAACAGTGAAAACCATAGAAAATCCACATCTGAATTCCCAACAATGATTCTGTAAGCTAGCATCCAGAACCATCATCCCGAACCCAAATCCAGATTTCCTTTCCAAATTTTAAAACCGAATCCAAAACATCGTTTCTAAAATACAATTCCAAAACCGAAATCTCATTTTCGAAATCACATGAACAGGGCTCCAAGCCCAAAATCACTTTTCCAAAATCCATTTCAAATCCTTGAAATCAAATCATATTTCAAATCCCGAAATCAATCCATTAAAACCATGATCAAATCACAAGATCAATCGAAATCTCGTAAAACCTGCAAATACGTCAATTTCTCGAAATACGTGGAAAACTGTAAATCATCAAGATCATAATCATAATTATAGAATCATGTATAGAAAACATATAAAAACATATATGCATGCATCAAGAGTTAGAAAGCAAAGTCCACTCACAGACCATTAGCATCGCTACCTCGATATGCGCGCACTTATGCCGTTCTCGGCTAACCGCTATCACCGGCTTTCTCGAACCTGTCCAAATCCCATAATAATGTCACTAACTACTTCACAATGATCATACTTAAGACCCGTAATTTTTCCTAATTTTTAACTATTTTTAACCGAGCCCTAAAACCTTCGGACATCCCGAAACATATCGAGACGATGTCCGATCGACTCGAAACTAGTCTTAAAATGTTCGTTACATCGAATATTTTAAAAGTCATGTTGGAACTATCCTCAAAAACCATGCCACGCACTCACACGCGCCGCCCAAAGGGGCTGCGTGTGGGCCTCACACGCCATACACTGTTCATCTTCAACCTCTGTTAAACACGGTCTGAACCAGTTCGGTCCAGTTGGTTCAACTGGACCGGCACACGCGGTTTTCGTCCGTTTCTTAACCGTTTTGAATCTTAATTAGCCATTAGTTTCGTCCTTTTCTTCCTAACCAAATCACCTAATCAAATCATGGAATTGGAGGCTCGAGCTTACCTCCCAAATCGAAGGAAAAATTGTCCCCTGTTCGTTGTTCAGTTGTCATGATTCCGGCCACTTAAACCCTTGATTTTAATCGTAATCGATCACTGGCACCATCAGAAAATTGTTTCTATTATCACAATCGAGCAATAGACAACAGAACGTGACTTACCATTTTTTATTTCAAAACTCACCCCTGCTCGGTTTCCCAGCCACCATCCACGGAAGGACTCCCTTCCTAGCCCCTCAGCCTCGTCTCACCCTCAGAATCAGGTTTCAATCCATAGAAATGATCAAAACTCCTTATAGGTAGGCTCACCATTTTCGAATTCAAAACAGAACGTCCACCGGTACTTACTTATCGACGCCGTCGTGCACTGCCGTGACCACCACCAGCCTCAGTTCACCTTCCTTTCTCATTCTCCTTCACACAGCATTGGTCAGGAATGGGCCTTGATTCAAGGTTTCACACTCATTCTCTCTGTTTGCACTCTGTTCCCTCTCATAAACCGTATAACACCATATACTCGTATATCAATTGTGTGAGGTGGCTGTAAACACTTCTACAACTATCTAGAGAAGGACATGTGTCCAAATTCTGATGGCCACTCAACCCAAAAGAACAGCCAAGTGTCCTGATCTCCCTGGGCACACATTCTAAGACATCCAAATGACCATTTTACCTCTGCCTTGCAAAATTACCATTTTACCTTTCGTATTCCCAAACCCGTAACTCCGTCATCCGAACTTCAATTGTCTCATGCCGCCTGTCGTTATATTCATGACATCAAGATCTATCTAACGGTCCTCAAAATACGTGGAAATTCCTTGTCGTTCAAAAAGTCAACCTTTTGCCCCTATTTGATCAAATTACCAAACTACCCTTCACCTTCCGAACATCATAATTTTTCCCTCGAGTGTCGGAATCGGACGTGCCACCTGTCTATGAACTCGTGACGTCCCGAACCACGTCACGGTCTTTGGTCAAAGTCCCTTTGAACGCCCGAATAAAAAGTCAACATTTTTGCCCATTCTAGGGGCAAAATCGTCATTCTACACCGTCCGTCTGAAATTATCCAACTAATCACCGATTATCATAACTAATCCGTCATTAACCACTAATCTAATCCCGGTTTAAGGGACAGGTCGTTACACTCAAGGTTGACTTGTTCAGCATGTAACGACCCGTCCCTGGTTTTAGGGATTAATTAAGACTAATTATGGATTAGTGAGGCTAATCAGGGATTAGTCGAGGACTATCGGACGTTCAGGGTGAACCCCTAAACGAGGGTAAAAAGTTAAATTTTTCCCCAGAAGGTCTGATGCCCAAGGGCCTAGGGCCGTTACGTAGATCGGGTCTATACGAGTCTGTGGACAGGCGGCACTTCGAAATCAGACGTTCGATGGGAAAGTTACGGTTCACGGAAGTTCTGAGGAACTATTTACGCTAGCACATTTTACGAGGCAAGTTGACTTTGACCTTTTGTCTTATGTGAGCCCAGATTTTTTCCAAGCCCAATGGATAAGTGACAAGTGTCACTCATCCATTGCCCACCATCTCACATACATGCATATCCGTCTCTTTGCTTTTTCATTCGATCGACTAACCTGAAACCTATGCCCAAATCCACCACCCCAACCCTCACCTATCTTCATCTACTTCTTGATTGTGAGAAAGAGTGAGAAATGGACTGTGAGGCATCGGCTAGGACGACCGGCCGCTATGGACGACAGAGGAACCACAAAACCGCGCAGGTACGGGTTTGATTCAAAAATTGGAATTCGAGTTTGAGTAAGTATGGGACGTGTTCATTGATTGGGTGATGTTTCTGGTGATCATACGAGCTCATAGGGATTTAAATCTTGGATTGAGGCTGGCTGAGCAACCCAGAAATATGGCTGGAAAACTGGGCTACGGTTCTTCAATCCAATGGTACGGACTTTGGTCAATTTTCTTCAATCTAGGATCATAGGATAATAGGAAATGATGAGAGGAAGATAATGGAATTGAAATGGAAAGAAACAGACCGAGAATGAGAGAGATGGGAGCTTGAACCGGTTCCGCTAGTTCGACTGGACTAGATTACAAGGCTGGACCGGATAGACCAATCGGTTGGAAGACAATGATGAAGTGCAGGCCCGTGGCTCCCACGCGCAGCCCGTTTGAGCGGCGCATGAGGGCGCATGGTGCATATTCTGGGGAAGTGTTCAATATACGAAATCATCCTTTCGATGTAACGAACATTTTGGGACAAGTTTCGAGTCAATCGGACATCGTTATGATATAGTTCGGGATGTCTGAAGGTTTAGGATCGAGTTTAAAATAGTTAAAAATTTTGGAAAATTACGGGACTTTATTTAGAGATTATTAAAGTAGTTAGTAAACCCTCTAGTATGATTTGAACAGGTTTGGGAGTCTCGGGGATGGTGATTGGCTCAGGAAAGGCTTAAGGCACCCGTATCAAGACCCAACTTGGATGGTCTGTGAGTGGACCTTATTTTCTAAATTGATGCTTGCATAAATGTTTTATATGAGTTTAAATACATGTTTTGTGATGCCATGAGTGCAATTGATTGTGGTGTTTTAGTATGTACGTATTTGCATGTATTTTGAGATTTACGGTTTTATACTGTGCTTATACGTGCTGCGTTTTCTATGATGGCTTAATGGAAAGGTTTTGGTTTTGGAAACATGGAATCGGGCATGAGACCCATTTGACTTGGAAACTATTGGACTTGGAGTCCATTTGATTTAATGAGAAATCGGGCTGGAGGCCCATTTGAGCTATGTGATCGGGTCGGGGGCCCCGTTGGATTGCGAATTCGAGCTTGAGGCCCAGTGTCAGGACCCGTCCCAATCCCCCTGGGATTAACGCGGGACGACCCTGATCCCATCTGACACGGAGTGTCAGACAAGAGGAATTCCAACCTTAGCCCTCTCAGGCTTTCAGAGTACGCCAGGATCTGGAGGAGGTATGTGATATCTCCGTCTCTGCTACAGTCTGCATCCACTGTCAACCTGAAGGGCAGTCAAAACATTAAAAGTTGTGAGTGGACAAAACAAAGAGTTTATAAAAAAATTTCATAAGAAAGACATTTGTACCCTTCACTAAAAAGCCTGCATGCATTCAAAAACCATTTGTCCAAAAGAACCATACTTGGGAGCTAAGCCCAAAACCATAAAGAAACTAACAGTACGGACCACTGCCCAAATCCATGTGGGACTCAGCCCAAAACCTGTGTACATCACATCATTATATAGCATATATACATATAAATCACACAACCAATCTTGTCACGATTTCCAAAGCAACGCGCGTGCTACCCGGGGTTTCAAGCCCAAGTCTCTCAGGTTCCAAGGTCAATGTTCGTAGACCAATGACCCTTTCTGAGGTTATAATACAAGCCCTCCTGAGAGTAAAGAACCCAACGGGGGCGACTCCACTCAGTCAGTGCTCCGTGACTACTCCGGAGTCCACCCAAGCCAACGACCCTCCCCGGAGGAGACAATCCAAGTAAAGGAAGGTATATGAATATATATATATATATAGAAAACATCCTTAAAACCTTTCAAGGGATTCAAGCCCGGTCCCCATAAACTGTTATGATCCATAAAAACCTTTCAAGGGTTTATGCTGGTCCCCATAAACCTTCATGAACCTGGAAATCCATTTAGGGTTCCCGACCCGAAATCATAAACGTAAAGTAACTGGGTCTCGTGCCCGAACACATGACTCAACTGGGCATCATGCCCGATATCTCACGATCAGTCACGACTCCGATCGTAGTGATGCATGCAATTGTGCATCCAGGACCGCCCTCAGTCCTGGTATGTCGTTGTGAACGAATCAACCGATGCGACCACCACTAGATTATGTAGCACTCATCACCGATTGATATTCTGAACCATCAGCACTCCGAAGTCGAGCCTCCATCGGCTGCCTAACACGGCGACAACAGATCGCGCATCGTGACCTCTCCGGAAGGAACATATCCTAGTCCGGAGGCGAGTGTCGTATCGTCGGTCGCCGTGCACATAGCACTCGTCGCGATCACGATTCAGACCCGTAGGTCATAAATAGAGCCACATGCCTGAGACAAAACCAAATAGACCTCATGCCCGAGTTTATCCTTTTGAAATCCAAAACCATTCATTTAAACCAACATAGCAAGTACAAACACGTATAGGCACCGTATAAGGTCGAAACCTCGAAATACGTGCCAGTACATAACCACACACAAATGCACTCATGGCATAACCAAACAAGTATTAAAACATATAATAAACATTTATGCATACACCAATTTAGAAAATAAGGTCCACTCACAGACCGTCTGAACTGCCGCCTCGATATGCGTGCCATACGGCTCTCCCGAGCCAATTGTCGTCATCGGGACTCCCAAACCTGTACAAATTGTAATAGAGGGTTACTAACTACCTTATTAACCTCTCACTAAAGCCCCGTAATTTTCTCTAATTTTTAACTATTTTTAAAGTCGATCCTAAACCTTCGGACACCCCGAAACCTATCGAAACGATGTCTGATCGACACGAAACCAGTCCCAAAATGTTCGTTACATCGAATAGATAATTTCGTGTGTTGAAAACTTCCCCAAAATATGGGCCACACACCCTCACGTACCCCGATAAGCTCTTGCACGTGGGCCTCACGCGCCAGGAACTGTAGCACCATCTCCAACCTCTGGCTGGTCTGAACCGCCCGGTTCTGTGCAGTCCGGTCCAGCTGGATCGGCATGACCGGTCCGGCTAATTTCTTCCCTCATAATCGGTCCAATTGATTCCCTTTTGATTCCTAACGTTTCATAACATTAAACCCAATCTTTCTAGCTAATAAAAACATAGAAAAGTCCATTGAAAACTCAGCCTCCATGAGCAAGCCGTGAGCTTGAACTTTAAGCTTGGTTTTATAGCCTTCTAGCCTTCCATTTCCCTTGAAAATAATCCTAGATGAGTCCTCCTTGTCCCTAGGTCATAATAGAATAAACAAGGACTCAAAACATCAACCAAACCTTAACTTCCAAATTTTGAAAATATAAATGGCTCTCACATTCTTGTTCGACTTACCCCAGCCATGAGCTGTTGTGGGCCGCCGTGAGCCATTATTCCTAGTCTTTCAAGGTTCCTCCCATGACCGTGATGATGCAAGGTGATAGTGGTGTGATGTGGTGTGGGTGTTTGTTCAAAGGAAAGGAAAATGGTGTTTCGGGTTTGTGAGAAACAGAAAGGGATGGTGAAGTTTGATGAAGAAGATATGGTGAGATTGATCAGATAAGAGGAATTGGATGATGGTGATGGAAAGGAAAGAAGAGATGGACGGTTGGATGATGTGAGATGAAGGATGAGTGGATTATAAAATAATATAAATAATATTATTTTAATCTAATCTCACCAATCAAGAGTTAGAACCACTTTTTGGGGTAAATGACCAATTGGATGAATGACACTCATCCAAGGGTCCCACGCTAAAAGTCAACCAATGAGCTAAATCCAAGTGTCTTTGCCTCGTAATACGTGCAATAGTGAAATCAAACTTTCGTGACCCATAACTTTCCCGTTCAAAGTTCGATTTCAGCGTGCTGCCTGTCTACGGATTCGTATCGTCCCGATCTACGTAACGGTCCTTGGACCTCGGCCATCGGACCTCCTGGTCCAAAAGTCAACTATTTTCCATTTTAAAACCAAATTATCAAAGTACCATTGAACTTCCGAACGTCATAACTTCTTCCTCGAATGTCGGAATCGAACGTGCCACCTATCTGTGAACTCGTGATGTCTCAAACTACGTCACATTCATTGGCTAAAGTCTATTTGACTGCCTAAATGAAAAGTCAACGTTTACCCACGACTAGGGGCAAAACGGCCATTTTGCATCGTTCGTCCGATTTCGCCCAACTAATCACGGATTAACCTCACTAATCATGATTAGTCAATAATCTAATCCCAGAATTTGGGCCAGGTCGTTACACCTAGTTGGTTATGATATCGAGCATGAGGCCCAGTTATGGTTTATAAACATGATTATTGGTCAGGGACCCCAAATGGTTTTGGATTTGTGATGGTTTTATGGAAAACCTAGGCGTAGCCCTTTGAATGATTTAAAACGGTTTTTCGTATACCATCCTCACAAACGGATGCCCTACAGACGTCCCGTAGTATCTTGGAGTGGCGGGTTGTCTCCTCTAGACGTCTCGTAGTATCCTGGAGCAGTCACATGGCATTGCCTGCGAGGGGTCATTGCACGAAGCGACCGGTCCGTATAGTGACTCAAGAGCAGGATTGCCAAAGGTTAAAACCTCCCTCAAGGGAGGGTCATTGATCTGCGGGTCATTGACCTCGGTGGACCCTAGGGAGACTTGGGATTTGAGACCCCGTGTAGCACGTGTAGCTTGGAACCATGACGGTGTTGATTGTGACATCTGGGATGTCAGGCATCAGGGATATCGAGGATTGTTTTTGGGCTGAGACCCACTTGTATTGGTTTTAGGCTGAGACCCATTAGTGTTGATTCTGGGTTGAGACCCATTTGAATTGGTTTTGGGCTGAGACCCATGAGTGTTGGTTTTGGGCTGAGACCCACATGTAATGGATTTGGGCTGAGACCCACGTGTATTTGATTGGGCTGAGTTCCCATATACTTTGATTTACAGTTTTGGGCTAAAGCCCTAATGGTTTAATTATTTACAGATGGTTTGATAAATGGTTTTCGAATGCGTGCATACTTTTTAGTGAAGGGCATAAATTTCTTCTCGTGAAATGTGTTTTATTAAATTAAATGATTTAGTTTTGTCCACTCATAGTCTTTTCTGGTTTTTAATGCCCTTCAGGTTGATCACGGATGCGGGCTGTAGTGGAGACCGAGACATCACACTCCTCCTCTGATCCTGGCGCACTCTGGAAGCCCCGGTGGGGCTAAAGTTGGAATTATCCCTTGTCTGACACTTCGTGTCAGACGGGAACAAGTGCATCCCGCGTTAATCCTGGGGGGGTTTGGGACGGGTCCTATAACAACAGATGTGAGGACTAGGATTGCTCCTAATCTGCTATGGCAGGCGGATCCATCGACATATAATGTCCAGTATGGGTGTTTTGGATTGATGGTGGGTGTCTTGGTTAGTGATGGATCATCCTTGGCGGGTTGTTCTTCCTAGGCAGTCTCTTCCGGGGGCTCGTATTGCTTAGGTTGGTAGGAGTATCCTGCAATGAAATCAGACACCGCCTATCCTTTCTTTATTCTCTTGGTGACATAGGAGATTTTGAAATCACTGAGCTCAATTTTTTATTTGATCAAGCAACCAGAGGTTTCTATTGGACTTGGCGTATGGGCTTGTTTGTGACAACTTTGATTTCGTGTTCCTAGAAGTATGGCCTGAGTCTCTTAGCGCCTACTTCTAGGGCCAAAGCAAGCTTCTCGAGGACAAGGTACCTGGTTTCGGTATCTTGGAAAACCTTATTGACATAGTAGATTGGGTGTTCTGCTTCTACACGATGGGTAATAAGGACTGAGCTCATGATTAAGGTGGAGGTTGATAGGTATATGAAGAGGTGCTCTCCGTTCTCTATCCTAGTCAAAAGTGGTGTGGTGTTCGTGTACTTCTTGAGCTCGACGAATGCCTTGCTGCATTCCGTTGTCCAATTGATCTTTTTGTTCTTAACCTTTAGGGCTTTAAAGAAGGTGGTGTATTTGTTCGTAGTCTTGGAGATGAAGCAAGCAAGAATAACTACTCGTCTAGTAAGACTTTGGATGTTCTTGTAATTTTTAGGGGGCTACATGTCGAGGATTTCCTTGATCTTCTCAGGATTGGCCTCGATGACTGATCATGTAGCCTGGAAACTTACTTGATCCCATGCCGAAGACGCATTTGGTGGGATTGAGGAGTATCTTGTACTCCTTCAGAACCTTGAACATCTTTGCGTGCTTGGGGATGTTCTCGTCATTGGTCTTGCTCTAGACAAGCATGTCATCCACGTAAATTTCCATGGTTTTGCCGATCTAGTTGGAAAACATAAAGTTAACCAAGCACTGGTATGTTGACGTTGCGTTCTTTAGGCCAAAAGGCATAACATTGTAACAGTAGATGCCTAGGTTGGTCCTAAAGCTTGAATGAATTTGATCACCTCGATTCATGAGGACCTAGTTGTAACCTGAGTAGGTGTTCATGGAGCTAAGTATTTCGTGTTTCGCTATGGCATCCACAAGCATGTCCATCTTGGACAAAAGGAAGCTGTCTTTAGGGCAGGCCTTGTTGAGATCGGTGAAGTCAATGCACATGTGCCAAAGGCCAGATGGTTTCTTGATGAGGACTACATTTTGGGCACTCAAGTAGTGTAGATAGCCTTCCGAAAAAAATGAATGGTTCTTAGCTTGGTGGTCTCAGCCTACATAGAAAATGCCTTTTGACATTGTAGCACTGCTACTTTTGCGTGATTAGCTTGAATGAGGGGTCAATGGTGAGTCTATGGCAGATCACGTTAGTGGAGATGCTAGGAATATATGTATAAGACTAAGTGAAGACCTCCGCATTGCCGCTAAGGAATTTTATGAGAGCTATTCGGATGCTAAGCTTCAATTTTGCTCCCATTCGAACCATGCGATCTGGTGTTGATATGAAAGAGGGATTGTCTCTGTCTCTTCCACTAGTTCTACATGGGGCATGTGTGCAAGGTCTAGTAGGTCCTATGGGGGTCTATCCCTGAGTTCTACCATGACCCTTGGATCTATGGGATCGTCTCCTTGGGTCGTCTCTATGAAAAGAAGTGTTTTTGTAGTCTCCAACGGCTCATGCTCGCTGGTTTTGGTGAGGGCAGTGGCATAACATGTCTTCGCGAATAGTTGGTCTCCTTGTGCTTGTCCCGTTCTTTAAGGGTGTTGGAAATTTCATCAGTAATATGTAGGTTGATTCTATGGATCGCATCTAGTTGAGCAGTCCTCGTCCAATGATGGCATTGTAGGTCATTGGACAATCGACCACGAGGAATGTCGGGACTGTCATTGCAGTCTAATGGGTGGTGCCTATGGAGACAAGAAGAGAGATGATGTCATTGGGTAAGATTGAGTCACCAGAGAAACCTAGAAGAGGCGTGACCATGCGGTCAAGGTCTTTCTCATCTATGCTCATCTTCTTGAATGCCTCCTAGAAAAGGACGTTGACGGAACTTCCTTTGTCAACAAGTATTCTGCCGACGTTAAAGTTTGAGATGTGTGCCCTGATGATGAGGGGGTTTTCCTACGGAAAAATGATGCCCTTCTATTCCTCCTCTGAAAAACTGATTGCTTCCCATCCTAACTTGGCTACTTTGCTTGCTTGGCTGGCGCCAATGCTAAGCACCTGGTGGTTGGATTGTGTAGCCCTGAGGACGGTCTTCTTTGCTCAGTCAGAGGTGATGGTGGAGGAAAGATTTGGTCCGCCGCTGATGGTGTAGATCTATTAGTGGGCCGCTGAGGCCTATACACGCGGCAGAAACTGGTCGAGTCTTCCTTCTCGGACGAGCTACTCAATGGTTTCTAAGAAAGTATTGTGACGTATTGGTGGTATGCACCGTGATTCTTGTTGGTTGTGATTGGTGCATGTACCTGAGATGTGTGCGTATTGGTTTTCTTAGTGGTCAGGTCCATTCCGATGCGATTGGATGCGTATCGTGATGTTTGGAGAAAAGTGTTGGGATCGGCTAAGTGCCGAGGTATGTTGTCAGGTGTCTTGCTGAATCGGAGTAGTTGCGAGGTGATTCACTAGTGGAGATGTGGACTGGATCAAGGTGATCCCGAGTGATCCGATTGGTTGGCATGAGTCAGTATTGATGTGAGCTGGATACTCAGAGCCATTAGTGGCTGGTGGAACCCTGACGTTGAGATGTGTGATCACGGTTTAACAGGTATACGATAGGGTCCAGTTACAGAGAGGTAGTGTGGGACGTGGATGGTGATCCTATAGGTTCACTGTGTTGGTGGTTAGAGGAACCACCAGAGAGATAATGGGTTGAGTTGTTGGTGTGAGCGAGTACATTGTGACTCCGGTGAGGTCAGTACGGATAGCTAATAAAAGTAGTACGAAATGTTGAGTGGATTTTGACAAATAGAAGCAACGAGGTCGGTAGACGCCGTCTTACGATTTGGTTTGTGAGGTAAAATTCGTACCCGTTGACGACAGACTCGCACGATGTACTAAGGTGGTGGTACGAAGTACGCTTGACTCGAGAAGGAGTCGAGATTGTTGTAACTAGTAGTAGTGGTATTGTGATGTACCTAGTAGGAGTTGAGCCGTTAGTGCTGGTGCAACATTAGAGGTACCTTGGGTACGAGATGGAAATGTATGGACCCCGGTGAGAATGGGATGATTGATAGATGGACTGAAAGATGGTTGAGTTGGACTGAATGCTACTGTTGGTAACATTTTGGAAACGTTAGGATACGGCTGGATTGGCAGGTGATGGACACCGGGTAGGATACCCAGGTGTGAGATCAGTTGGATTTCCCAGAGTAAGTTACGAACATACGAGAGTCGGAATTTCGGGGACGAAATTCTTTAAGAAGGAGAGATTGTAACGACCCGTCCCTGAAATCGGGATTTGATTAGTGGTTAATGACAGATTAGTGTGATTAATCGGGGATTAGTTGGGTGATCTCGGACGGACAGTACGAAATGATGATTTTGCCCTTAGAATGGATTAAAATTTGACTTTTAGTTCAGGCGATCAAATGGAATTTGACCGATGACCGTGACGTAGTTCGGGACGTCACGAGTTCATAGACAGGTGGCACGTCCGATTCCAACGTTCGAGGAAAAAGTTATGGTTTTCGGAAGTTCGGGGGTAGTTTCATAAATTGGTTGAAAAGGGGGCAAACTGTTAACTTTTCATATGACATAGCTTTTTCAAGTATTTCGAGGATCGTTCGGTAGGTCTCAATCCCCTGAGTACAACGACATGCGACACGCTGTCATTGGACGTTGGAAAGTTTAGTTCTGAGTCTAAAAACGCTAACGGAAAAATGGTAATTATGAAGGCAGAGGTATATTGGTCTTTTGTTTGAATTTGAAATGGTGATCAGTGGGATAAGGACATCTGTCCTTGATGGGTTGGATATTTTCAATTGAGGGCAGAGAGATGGGGACACGTGGATACCTTATGGTTGGTTCCACTTTGTTCTCCCGTTTGATCGATTAAAGAAGGCGGTGATCGATAAAACAGGGGAGGCTATTTGTTGGGTGTGCTCTGTGACCAGGTGAGTGAGAAGTTCAAAGTTTGGTTGTGTGAGAGAAGACACAAATGAGTTAGGTATGTGTATGTTTGAGCTAGAGTGAGTCGAGTGGGTGGTGTGTGAGAGTGAGAAAAACAGAGATAGTGTGATCGTGAAGAACCCAACTCGTCCAATTCTTTCAAACCTCAATCCCTAACCCGTGATTTGTGAATGGAAAGGGGAGAGAACAATGAGACGCACACGGTGGTGGCACGACTATCCATGGCGGCTTGAGGTGGTGGAAGGGCTGATGATCGATTTGGTTCATTTGGTAAGGGGTCTGAGGTTTTGAGGAAGTGACAGAGCCTGTTTTCGAGACCTAATATGGACGGTAAGTGAAAAACTTGTAGAAGTCTCTTTTGAATTCTAAAATGGCAAAGTGTGTTTTAGTGATAGTTAATCAAATTGATTGTTTGGACGAGGTTCTGGAGGTCGTAAGGGACGGATCAGGTAGGTACGATGGTCGAAGGTTGGCCAGTCTGTTTTTGATCGGGGAGGTAAATTTCTGGACCTAGATTTCATGTTTAAGGCTATAGATCGAGTCTATAAGATGGGACGAAGCTAAGGGTTGCAATAGAATCATGAACTGGTTGGAAATGGCTGAAAAACCGTGAACGCCGGTTCGGCTGGATCGGGCCGGTTCGAATCGGTTCAGACCCAGCCTGACCGAGGTAGACGATGATGAATAGTACCGACACATGGCTCCCACGTACAGCCCCTTTGGGCGGCGCGTGAGGGCCCGTGGGGCCACTTTTGGGGAAGTTTTCAACACAAATTTTAAAGTATTTGATGTAACGAACATTTTAGGATTGGTTTCGAGTCGATCGGACATCGTCTCGATATGTTTCGAGATGTCCGAAGGTTTTAGGGCTCGTTTAAAAATAGTTAAAAATTCGAAAAAATTATGGGGCTTTAGTATAAACATTTTGAAGTAGTTAGTGAACTTATTTTGGGATTTGAACAGGTTTGGGAAAGCCAGTGATAGTGGATTAGCCGGGAAAGCGTAATTACACGCGTATCGAGGTAGCGTCGCGAATGGTCTGTGAGTGTACTTTGCTTTCTAACTTATGATGCATGCACAAATGTTTCATATGTTTTCCACATGTGATTTTTATGTTTGTGATATGATATTTATGATTTACGATTTTGCACATATTTTGAGATATTTACGTAATTGCACGTTTTACGAGGTTATGGTTTTATACGATGATTTGAGAATGGTTTCAATACCATGATTTTTGGATTTGAAATATGATTTGAGTTTAATGATTTATAATGGATTCTGGAAAAGTGATTTCGATAAATGTGATTTCGGATTTTTGGAATCGGATTTCAGAAATATGATTCGGGATTTGGGTTTGGAGCTTGAAAACTGGATTTCTGGATTTGGGTTCGGAATGGTGATTTCGGATGCTGCCTTACAAAATCATGATTTCGGATTCGGATTTGGAAATGGATTATGGATGTGATTTCCGGATTGGAATTGAGAATTCAAATGATGATTTCGGATTTGGTTTTGGGTTTAAAGACCCATTGCTATTAGTTTTGGGGTTAAAGACCCGTTGATATTGATTTTCAGTTGGTTTTGGGTTTAAAGACAGACCCGTTGATACTTGGTTTTTGGTTTAAAGACCCATTGCTATTGGTTTTGGGGTTAAAGGCCCGTTGATATTGATTTTCACTTGGTTTTGGGTTTAAAGACCCGTTGATACTTGGTTTTGGGTTTAAAGACCCGGATATGGCTGGATCTAATTTTGAGTTTAAAGACTCGGTTGATTGATGACGAGGGAGGGCCTTTAATTAATATGTTTTGAGTTTAAAGACTCGGTATATGTGTTGAGTTTAAAGACTCGGTTATTATGATATCCCCCGAGGCCTATTGATTGTGCTTTGAGTCGTTGATATCCCGGGAAGGCCTGATGATGCGCATGTGTTTTGAGTTTAAAGACTCGGCGCGCTTGAGATCCAGCAGTTTGATTGATTATTATTTTCGGTTGGTTTTTCACTGGTTTTCAGATGTTTTGGGCAGTTGCCCGGATGATTTGGATTTTGTGGATTTTGGGCTGAGTTCCCGTACTTTGATGATTGATTTATAGTTATGGGCTCAGGCTCTGGATTTGAGTTACCGATTTGAGAAAAGGAAATGATTCCAATTTTCATTGTTGGTTTTTTTATCTTGGATATAAAATGGTTTTATGAAATAGTTTTCATATGCATGCATTGGTTTTTCGTGGAGGGTATAAATGTACTTTTCTATAAACTGTTTTCTGAAAGTATTATGTATTTTCGTCCATTCACAGTCTTTTGGTTTTTTGATACCCTCCAGGTTTGATCCGGTGCGGGCTGTTGAGAGAGAGAGACGAAGATATCACATACGCGATCCACAGTATTCCTGCGAGCTCTGGTTGAATTTCAAATGACGTTGACCTGGAATCCCTTGTCCAGCTTACATGTTACACGGAGGTTGGACATCGGTTTAGCTTTCATGTCGCACGTAAGTTAGATGGAAGCATGGCTTATCCCTTTTTCCCGGGGGATTGGGGGATAGGTCGTGTCAAATTGGTATAAGAGCTGGATTTATGCACTTTGCGCAAGGTTATGGCTCCAGAATAGTTATTCATCGATTAGCGTGTTATGATGCTGCTATGGATGTGATGTCTCGACGTAGAATAGCCCGTCATCAACCTGTACGTGAGAGATAGTACTTTAGTTAGTGGCTTAGTTAGTGACGAGAGCACGAGCGCCTGGGTGATGCGTTGCTCGATACGCGATGTGTGGTAAGATGTATACCGGCTTTGGGCCGAAAAAGGATAACGTGTTTGGCGCTGGATATGCTCGATAGTCGGTTGGCCTTTAGGGTCAGATGGAGTAGCTCTGATAGATGGTCGGCTGTGTGCTAGTGTAGTTCACCCGGATAGTGAGATACGATTGATGGTTGGCTGGTCGGCCTGTGGGGCCAGTTGACGGTGGCCTGTTGGGCCGGATGGCGATTGAATGACGATAGTATGGATTGGTGACTACTTGGTTAGATTTTTTGAGCTTGGATTTGTGCGGCTACGAGTAGCTGGATGTCTAGAGTTGATGGATTCCCCCTAGCGATGGTTACTAGTTGACGTTTGTGTGTAGATATTATGTTAAGGATATTCTTAGCCGGGTGTGACGACGCAAGGGGTGAGGTTGTTGTGAGCTAGTGGATGCCGTGGTTTTTTAATAAACCTAGTGATGATTTGAGGAACCCTGTTGTGAGGGCTAGCTTGTCACTGTGAGTACCATGGTGAGCAACCCCAGAGTAAGTGCTTAGTCTGGAAAACCTGAGTTGGGGTTTGTGGTTAGTTAGTGGTTGTAGCTTGGGTCGATTTACGTCCAGATTGAAGATGGTGCTGGTGGGCGCAGCCGAGGTTTTGAATGGCTTGGTGGATGACTCGGGTCGAGTCTAGTGAGATTGTGGAGATTGGTTGGCTTGACCCGACCAATAGAGTCGTTGAGAGTGTGGTGTCGTAGATCTGGTTGTGGTCTCATCTAGATTTCGTGGCGCATTGAGTTGCTTCGAGTTGTGGAATCTAAGGGAGGTTTGTTTCCCCGACCCGAGAGTAGATTGAGGGTTTTGGCTCGGTATGAGCGGAAAGCCAGGATTAGTGTGTTGCGGACCATAGATCGGAGATGATGTGCCACGAGCTAGGATGCTTGTAATGGTACGATGGGCACATCGTGAGTTGAGGTTGTGACCAGGCGTGAGGTGTCGGTGTTTGGTAGGAACCACTAACCGAGCTGGGAGAAGTGATGATCTTTGGCAGGTCATGTTTCCGGACGAACAGTCAGGATACCATTAGTTTGATCAGAGTAGCTCAGCGGAAGCACGATGGATTGAGGCTTCGGTTTGGAACGGGTTAGGTGGTATGTTCGCGTTGACCATGAGTGAGTTTAGTTTTCGTGGATACCGTAGGATGCGATGAATGAGTCAGCAGATGTTGGCCATGTCGGAGAGTGTTGGCATTTGATCATGCCGAGGTTGGTACTTGGTTATTCCTCGAGACGAGGGATTGACGGCTTTGAGAATAGTGACTCAGGAGTCCGAGGTGAGTGGTCTTTGATTGTGATCCCGAGAGTTGGTGACCCGTACATTAGTGAATAGGACCTCGGAAAGGAAACGGTGGTAACTGACAGGTGAGTTGGTCGATGAGTTGGTTTGGATACGGACACAAGATGGATATACTTCCAACACGGTTCGAATCTCGGAATCAGGAGATGTTGTAGTTGAGATGCTGAGATGTTGTGTTAATTTCGATTTGGTGTTAGATGTTGAGTGATGGATACTCTAGAGTCGATTCGGGTGACTCATTGAAGAAACTTCAGGAGTTGTGAACCCTCATTGATCATGGACACGTGAGGATGTGAGGAAGTATGGGGTGACACCATGGGTGGCGTATATTGCGAATATTTTGATTGTGGACCATTGTGAGTTCTGTGGTATGTTGACGAAAGAAAGAGACTAAGTTAGAATGAAAGGAGTGACTATAACTGAGCGAGATGAGGTAATTGAAGAGAACTCACAAGCTAGACGTGTCTCGAGAAGTGTGGTAGTCTTGATCGAATTGATCCGATACGGTGATCTGATTATTTGTGGGAATTGAAGACCAAGTAGTGACACAGTAAGTGGGTTCCATTTAGGAGCGAGTAGATCAAGATTGGATCGCTTTTGGATTGAATTATTGTGGATCAGGAAAATCGTATGCAAGATAGAGTTCAGACGTGGTAGGCGGATAACAAGATAGAAGTTGGATACGTGGATTAGGAGTGCAGTCTGTTTTTGCATACGTATGAGTATATGGACTTGGATCTAGTTCTGGGTCTGCCCTGAGTTATGTGATTGGATGAGATTATGATTGGATTTGATGTTGGTCGGGAGACCCAGGAGACCGGGAAGCTCGGAATGGAATTGAGTTGGTCTTCTTCGGAAGACATGTAGATCGGCGTGCCAGAATTGGACCGATGGACTTCAAAAGTGAATCATGATTGGCTTCTAGCCAGATGGTAGTCAATGTGGATACGAGGATGTTTTGTCTGCCCTGGCGATACACTGGGAGGATGACGGGTACACTATGGTGTTGTTGGATGGACTGATGGGTGTATTAGAGCTCGGCTGATGCCGATAGGGTTGATTGGTGGACTTACCGTAGTACGGCATTGGACATGCTTAAGAAGGTATTGTGACGTATTGGTGATATGCACCGTGATTCTTGTTGGTTGTGAATGGTGCATGTACTTGAGATGTGTGTGTAGTGGTTGTCTTAGTGGTCGGGACCATTCCGATGCGATTGGATGCGTATCGTGATGTTTGGAAAAAAATGTTGGTGATCGGCTAAGTGCTGAGGTATGTTGTCAGTTGTCTTGTTGAATCAGAGTAGTTCCGAGGTGATTGACTAGTGGAGATGTGGACTGGATCAGGGTGATCCCGAGTGATCTGATTGGTTGGCAGGAGTCAGTACTGATGTGAGCTGGACGCTCAGAGCCATTAGTGGCTGGTGGAAGCCTGACGTTGAGATGTGTGATCACGGTTTGACAGGTATGCGATAGGGTCCAATTACAGAGAGGTAATGTGGGACGTGGATAGTGATCCCACAGGTTGATTGCGTTGGTGCGTGGAGGGTAAAAACGTCTTTCTGTAACTGTTTTATAAACTGATTTATTTTTTTGTCCACTCACACCTTTTGGTTTTTTTATTGACCCTCCAGGACGTGGCGCGTTAGTCGAGGCTGCTCGAGGGGCGGAGGCATAAGTAAGTACGTGTGGCCATCCATGGTTTGGCAAGTACGGAGGGTAACTTTGGAATTTCAGTCGTCTTGCCAGACGGGAGCAGGATCGGGCACGGTTATCAATGCCCTTTTCGGGGGTGGTCCTGTCAATTTGGTATCAGAGCACTAGGTTGCTGATTCTGTTGCCACATCATGCCTCCGAAGCGTAAGCCTCGTGCTTGACCTGGTAGTGAGACGAGTAGACGAGGGTGTTTGGGACCTCGTGTTAGATCTCGGATGAGATTGACCCTGGATTGAGGGTCAAATGTCATGTAAAATATACTGTGAACTACTGTTTGTTAGATGTAGAACTGTGTGGGTCCCAAGGGATGAATAAGCCGAGTGGCTAGTTGCACTCGTAATGGGATTATTCACGACGGATCCCGTGAGCGAAATGTGTGAATAGAGTCTAAAACGTGACGAGATACTTCTTAGGCCTTATCGGTCGTACGAGAAATGGTTGAGTAGTGGTAATTGCTCGGGGACTGGGTATGTCAATGATGACATTGTTGATTTGTTATGAGATTGGACTCAGGAGGAGTCGAGATGTGGATTGTCAGAATGGTGGTACCCATAGTTGTGAGGTATGAGTAATGATGCGGATCGTCGCTTAGTATGAGCGGAGATCCAGGGCTACCCACTTTGCACACTGTGTGCTAGTGTGGATGTTGTATGCTAGTGTGGATGATTGTACATTAGTGCTGGTACTAGCGCTGGTGCTGGTGTCGGTGATTTTGATGACGATGAGCCACAATTTGGGATGTGACTCTATCATGACGGACACATTGTCGGTATTGGAGATTTAGTAGTGGTTGAGTCATGGGCTGGATGGAATCCAGCGGAGATTGTGATGTGTTGGGATAAGTCCCAACAGTGATGAGGTGATAAGAGATTAGTGGATAAACGGTATGTTTGAGAGATTAGTGGATAAACGGTATGTTTGAGACATAAGGAATCTTGGGACGACGTTCCCTATGTCATGTGAGTTAGAGGATTTTGGGAGTTGTTGTCAACTCCGAGATTGGTGTGACCATATGTCTCTAAGATTCCCAGAGATGAGGAAAATCATTGATGATTGGATTCTGAAGTCATCGGGGTTGACTTCTTATTTTCTGCCTGGAAGACGTTGATCGTGGATACCAGTACGTTGAGCGTGTATGGGTTGGTGAACCCATGTGTGTTTTGGGGTCATCAGGAGGTGTTGCATTTTTCGAAGTCGGGTAAACGGGATACCCATTTTCTGCTTGGTGGCAGACGATGTTGGGATATTTGGTACGGTGGGTGCAGTGAGTTGTGTTTGCACTCACATAGAATGGATGTTGATGACATCGTATTGGATCATCCTTGGTCTCTCCTAGGTGGAGTGACAAGGATCGATGTGAGGTAAATGGAGGGGATCCACAGTGTGGATGTGTTATGTGTTGACTGAATCTTTGGGTGTGAAAATAGTAGAGGGGTGTTGTGTGGTCGACAAGAAATCTAGTGGGTATAAGACCCTACGATCAGGTTCCAGGTAGATTGCTAGCTGTGAGCATTTGTGGATCCTAGGTGGATCTGGATTAGGATGTTGTGGACCTTAGACGTGGTGACGATCTAGGATCGTCGCGTTACCAGTCGGGTGACGTGGTAACGAATTCGAATTGTGATCGCCTTGATCAGGCCAGGTGGAGAGCTTATCGCTCTGTTATAAATGTTTAGATATGGGAATAGTTGGACCGAACTTCCTTTCGAAGTTAATTCGTACTCGAACGAGTGGGAATGTTTATGATTTGACTCGAGGTTTGACTTGTGGATGAGTGGATATCCAACAGGGTCTAATTGGTCAGGCGTAGATATGTGTGTTTGGATTAGCTTCCTTTTGAAGTCAATCGATGGTGATGTGGTAACCTTTTGAGCGGGTATCCGATAGATTCGGGGTTGGTGCGCCTCGGTAATTGTGAATAAGATTAGATGCTCCTTTGGCATGACTGTACACGCATTGGTGAGCATGCTTGGATTGGTACATCTTGGATGATGTGTTGGGGCGTGGGTGTTGTGTTACTGGTCGGGTGACCATGGGATCCAGATTGGATGGTGAATTGGAATGGACTCGTTGGGGGATGTACGTACCCTGTACGGTGTACGAGAATCTGTACTGGACGGGCCGTGTGGTACCTGGTGTTGGTACATAGGAGGTACCAGTGGTGTGAGGTTGTACGTGTTGGTAATCGGCTTAGTTCCGACACCACTGGATTTGATTGAGAGCATGAACTGGGCAGAGTAATTTTGTTGGTTCAGTCATTTTAAGGGCAGGTGCTCTTAGCCATGGATGGCTAGCGAAACCCTAGTATGAAAATGTGCGATCACTGCTTGTCTGGTGTTCTGGTGTAAGAGGACTGTATATGCATACTTAGGTTGAGTGAGTTGGTGGTTATTGTAACTACGAGTGGCCTTGCGTGATGTTATCACACCGTGACTTTTCCAGCGTCATGGTTCGCTGGGGGAGTTGACAGTTATGGACGTTGAGCTTGATATATGTCGCAGGATAGGGCTTGCCCTGCAAGATGAGATCATGTTGTTGATCTTACGTTACATTGGGTGAGTTGTAGTACGAGGTAGATGTGGAATAAGGATAATTTGAGGTTTTGAGAAGGAAACTAATTCATGGACGGAGGAACGGTTGAGATTAGATCGATTGGAATTTCGGGGATGAAATTCTTTAAGGAGGGAAGATTGTAACGACCCGTACCGGAATTCGAGATTAGATTACTAACTAATCATGAGTAACAGGGTTAATCGGTGATTAGTTGGGCGAAATCGGACGAACGATGCAAAATGACTGTTTTGCCCCTAGTCGTGGGTAAAACGTTGACTTTTAATTCGGGCGGTCAAATGGACTTTGACCGATGACCGTGACTTAGTTTGGGACATCACGAGTTCATAGGCAGGTGGCACGTTCGATTCCGACATTCGAGGTGAAAGTTATGACGTTCGGAAGACCAAGGGCATTTTTTAATTTGGACGAAAAGGGGGAAATTGTTGACCTTTTGACTGGGAGGTCCGATGGCCAAGGACCAAGGACCGTTAGGAAGGTCTCGATGCCCTGAGTTCGTAGACAGACGGCACGCGTCAATCGGAGTTCGGATGACCAAATTACAGGTCTGGATGCGTAGGGGGCATATTGGTAATTTGTCAATCTGAGGGTAAAATAGTAATTTGGTGGCTGCAGGTTGAAACAGCCGTGTATGGTGCTGAGTATATTTTTCTGAATTGAAAAACAAAGTGGGTAATTGTTTAATCATCCTTGATCAGAGCGTGTGAGTGGACGTTGGTTTCAAAAATTAATGCATGCATAAATAGTTCTGTGATTTCTATGATCATGATTATGACTTGTGATAATTTCGATTTCCGTATTTTATACGTATTTTTATATGCATACGAACTTGCACGTATTTCGAGACTATGGTTCCCCTTATGTTTTGATGATGGTTTAATGAATGATTTATTATGATTTGTGCGTATCATGTTTTAATGAGGTTTCGATTTCGATTGTGAGTATGGTTTACGGTTTTGACACGTATTTCGAGAATGTCATGGTTTTGCACGTTTTACGAGATTCGAGTATGTTGTGGTTTGACCATGATTTTGATGATTTGATTGTAGTTTTGATGTCTTGACCTTGAGATTTGAAATGAGGTGTTTTCAAGGATTTAAAACGGATTTTGAAAAAGGAGATTTCGGGCTTGATGCTCGGGGCATAAAAGTAATTTTGATGAATGAGATTTCGGTTTCCCGAAGTTTGAAAATGGATTCTTGGTTTGGGTTCGGGATGATGTTTCCGGATGCCGGCTTACGGAATCATTATTGCGAATTCGAATTCGGGAATGGAAAAGGATTTAATAAAGTGATTTGGTATGATTGTACATGCCCCGTGTTTAATGATGATTTGATTATGTTTTGTGAAGTAAGATTTGGGGATTTGAATGTGGAAATTCGGACCATGAGTCTTGTTATGACAAAATGTGATTTTGGGATGGATCCCGAGTTGTTGTGATTGAAAACTGTTTTGGGTTTAAAGACCCGTTGAAAACTGTTTTGAGTTTAAAGACCCGGTGTTATTCCTAGAGCACGTTTTGAGTTTAATGACTCGGTTAATTGATGACTGGGGCGGGCCCGGAAATTGGGTTTAAAGACCCGGATTGAGTTTAAAGACTCGTGAGTTTAAAGACTCGGCTATTGTGATACCCCCGAGGCCTATTGATTATGTTCTGAATTTAAAGACTCGTTGATATCCCGGGAAGGCCTGATTATGCGCATGGTTTTGAGTTTAAAGACTCGGGTGTCGTTGATGTCAGGACCCACCCCGGTTTCACCCCGAAACCCGAGGTAAATCCCGCTCCCGTCTGACTCCCCGACACAAAAATCAAGTAAAACTCACTCAAATCCAGTCAAACGCAAGAGTAATTAGACACAATGTCCCGAAGGTAGCATTTACAGAACATAGTACGAAAATACAAGGAAAATAAAACCGATAACTACACGCACACGGAAGCCTTTAATCTATTCTGGGATCTCTCACGTCACTTCTATGCCTCGGACACTGCCTCGACGTCTAGACCCCGCGCTATCTCCACAACCTGGAGGGCAATTTAAAATAGAAGATGTGAGTGGACCAAACAGTACAAGAGTTCAAAACCATTTTACACGAAAACCGAGTTTAACCCTCCGTTTTGAAAACCACATGCATAACCAATATTTATGAACACCGTTATAAATCAATTCACCATAAACCGCATCATAAGAAACAGAAACTCTATAAAACAGTTAGAAAAACCACAGCATGTGAATCATAAAACCGTATCAGAAATCACAACATCACATCATCAATTTCCCGATCAAACCTGCTGGACCTATCCGAGTCTTTAAACTCCCGAGTCTTTAAACTCAATCCAGGCCTTAATCATATCCGAGTCTTTAAACTCAAGGCCTACGGGGGAAAATCAATATATCCGAGTCTTTAAACTCCCGAGTCTTTAAACTTAATCCGGGTCTTTAAACCCAATCCGGCCGGTCCCCCGTCACGTATATCCGGGTCTTTAAACCCAATAACCAGATCCAGCAAATCCAATCCCAAAACCATTTTAAAACCACTGGAAATCCATATCCAAACTCGAGTCCGAAACCACTGGTCCGATGCCCTTCTGGCAGCCAGAACCGTCATTTCGAACCCAAATCCGGAAGCCACTTTTCAACTTTAAAACCAAATCTCGTTTTTCGAAATCCGATTCTAAAATCGAAAACCTTGATTAGTCCAAAAATCCATTTTATAATCATTAGAAATCACTTATCAATTGAAATCCCGAAACTAGAGCATCAATTTCAGAAGTCAACCACTTCCTCGTAAAACGTGCTAAAAACCGGACTTCCTCGAAAACCGTGCACATGTAAAATCGATCAAGCATATCCGATAAACATAAAATCATAATTAAAACGATAAAACAATTATAGAAAACAGTTATGCATGTTCGAGTTTAAAGAAAGGGTCCACTCACAGTACTGAGCCCTACTCGCGTCCCGAACGTCCAGCACGTTCCTCGGCTTCCTCGGGAAATCCCGATCCTGTTCACAATCACCAAAGTACGTTACTAACACGTTCACGAAAGTTCACCTAAATGCCCTCAAAATTCCCCGAACCGAAAGCCTAGAACCCGGGACCCTAAACCTTCACCCTCGCGGAACTACACTCAAACGATTTCCGATTGATCCGAAACCAACTCCATTGAACTCACCACAACTCCTAGACCAAAATCCATGTTGATCGCTTCTCCATCCGCCGCCGCACGCGCCCCCACGCGCCGCCCAAAGTGGCTGCGCGTGGCCCTCACGCGCCAGCTACAGTGTCACCCCCAACCTCGAGTGCACTGTGCTGAACCGGCCGCTGCAACTGGACCGGCGAGAGGCATTCTCTGCCGTCCGGCCACCAATTCACTCCCTCTCTTCTCCTACAGCTTCGTCCAGACACCACGAATCCATCCCTCAACTCCTCTAACCTCGATACAGTCCCGTCATCGTCGATTCAAGCTCGAACCAGACGGCCATCAAACCCCTATTTTCCTTCCCGGCCACCCACGACTTCCCCCTTCATGGTGGCTACACCAACCTCTTCCTAGGACTCTACCAAACGTCAACCAACCCTCCTGGACTGTCGACTCAGCCCTAAACTCGACGACTCGCCGTTTAAAACTCACGGCCAAAACAGAGGACATAGAGCACCTATGTCATGCCATCCTCCGCCGTGCTCCCCCCGTCACGGCTACACAACCACTAGACTCCCAGACCTCCACTGAGTCCCCTAGACCTGCCCATGACCTTCGATTCCACCCTTAGACTCACAACTCGCAGTTCAAAACTCGACGGGAAAACAGGGCACAAACACGAAGAATTGGACTTACCTGCAACCGTCCACAACCGTGCTCGCCGCCGTGTTCCGTGGAGTCCACAGAGCCGCTTCAGCTTCCTTTTGAGGTCGCACACACCCGCACATGACCACAGCACCCCCCACAAGCCGTCAACCTTCTCTGTTTCCTCCCAAATTCCCGTAACTCATCCCCCTCACACACACGACCACCGTGCCTCTCAACAGCTTCACCAGCTCCCTTTCAGTCTCCCGTTCCTCCCTCACTCACCAGAACTCGTCAATTACCACGATCAATCCTCAATTTCTCTCAATTTCCTCCCTCTGTTTCTCTCTGTGTGTCGAAGAACAAGAGTGCACAGCACGGGTGCACCCCAATTAATTGTGCCGTGAATGCACAGGATTCCACCAGAATCCTCTACACACAAGCCACCTGTCACAATCCACTCCACACACTTCCACATGGCCCAATCCCAGCCGTCCATTCCTTTCCTCTGTGCACAAATCCCTAGAAACCAAAAAGACCAAAATACCCTCCTGTTTTACTCATTTTACGGTTTTACCAAAACTTCCTAGACCCGTAACTCTCGCCTCGTAAGTCCGATGAGTACGTGCCGCCTGTCATCGAACTCAGGACGACAAGAACTATCTAACTATCCTAGGTCAACCTACCAAAACTCGATTATTCAAAAAGTCAACTATTCCCCCTAATTTACTCAAATTACGGTCATGCCCTCAACCTTCCGAACATCACAATTTCCTCCTCGGATGTCGGAATCAGGCGTGCCACCTGCCTATGGATTCGTGACGTCCTAAACTACGTCCTGGTCACTGGTCAACTATTTTGTCCAAACTAGGGGCAACATCGTCATTCTAAACTCACGGATCTATCGGGACCAACTAACCACGGATTAACCTCACTAATCACACCTTAATCACTATCTTAATCCTGGCTCTCGGGACGGGTTGTTACAGTTGATATCCAGCAAAATGATTGACTTGTGATTTATTGTTAATTTCTGATGTTTCGGTTGAGTTGGGCAGTGGCCCGGTTTATATGGTTGATGGTTTTGGATCATGTTGTGTACTTGGTTTGATTTATGGTTTTGGGCTGAAGCCCTGTGTTATGTTGCGGGCTAAGACCCGAAGGTTAAGAAAAGGAAAATGATTCGATTTTTTTCATGCACGGTTTTCTTATGTTGAAAACGTAACGAATTGCGAAACGTTTTTTGGATGCTTGCATTGGTTTTACGTGGAGGGTAAAAACGTCTTTCTGTAACTATTTTATAAACTGATTTATTTTTTTGTCCACTCACACCTTTTGGTTTTTTTATTGACCCTCCAGGTCGTGGCGCGTTGGTCGAGGCTACTCGAGGGGCGGAGGCATGAGTAAGTACGTGTGGCCATCCCTGGTTTGGCAAGTACGGAGGGTAACTTTGGAATTTCAGTCGTCTTTCCAGACGGGAGCAGGACTGGGCACGGTTATCAATGCCCTTTTCGGGGGCGGTCTTGTCAGTAGTTTGATAAATTGGTTGAAAAAGGGGCAAACTGTTAACTTTTCATACGACATAGCTTTTTCACGTATTTCGAGGATCGTTCGGTAGGTTTCGAGGATCGTTCGGTAGGTCTCGATCCCCTGAGTACAACGGCAAGCGGCACGCTGTCATCGGACGTCGGACGGTTTAGTTCTGAGTCTAAAAATGCTAAGGGCAAAATGGTAATTGTGAAGGAAGGGGCATATTGGTCTTTTGTATGAATTTGAAATGGTTATCAGTGGGATAAGGACATCTGTCCTTGATGGGTTAGATATTTTTAGTTGAGGGCAAAGAGATGGGGAAATGTGGATACCTTCTGGTTGGTTCTACTTTGTTCTCCCGTTTGATCGATTAAAGAAGGCGGTGATCGATAAAATAGGGGAGGCTATTTGTTGGCTGTGCTCTATGTCCAGGTGAGTGAGAAGTTCAGAGTTTGGTTGTGTGAGAGAAGACACAAATGAGTCGTGTATGTGTATGTTTGAGCTAGAGTGAGTCGAGTGGGTGGTGTATGAGAGTGAGAAAAATAAAGACAATGTGATCGTGAAGAACCCAACCCATCCAATTCTTTCAAACCTCAATCCCTAACCCGTGATTTGTGAATGGAAAAGGGAGAGGACAATGAGATGCACACAGTGGTGGCACAGCTATCCACGACAGCGAGAGGTGGTGGAAAATCTGAAGAAAAAAAAACAACCGTGAAGTCCCCTGTTTGAGTTGAAACTATTAAAAGTTGTTGGAAGGGCTGATGATCGATTTGGTTCATTGGGTAAGGTGTCTGAGGTTGTGAGGAAGTGACAGAGCCTGTTTTCGAGACCTAATATGGACAGTAAGTGAAAAACTCGTAGAAGTCTCTTTTGAATTCTAAAATGGCAAAGTGTGTTTTAGTGATAGTTAATCAAATTGATTGTTTGGACGAGGTTCTGGAGGTCGTAAGGGACGGGTTGAGCTCGAAATCAAGGAACTTGGAGGCCGGATCAGGCAGGTACGATGGACGAAGGTTGGCCGGCCTGTTTTTTATCAGGGAGGTAAATTTCTAGACCTAGATTTCATGTTTAAGGCTATAAATCGAGTCTATAAGATGGGACGAAGCTAAGGGTTGCAATAGAATCAAGAACTGGTTGGAAATTCCTGAAAAACCGTGAACATCGGTTCGGCTGGACCGGGCCAGTTTGAATCGGTTCAGACCAGGCATGCCTAGGTAGACGATGATGAATAGTACCGACGCGTGGCTCCCACGCGCAGCCCCTTTGGGCGGCGCGTGGGGCCTCTTTTGGGGAAGTTTTCAACAAGACTTTTAAATTATTTTTGGGATTGGTTTCGAGTCGATCGGGCATCGTCTCGATATGTTTCAGGATATCCGAAGGTTTTAGGGCTCGTTTAAAAATAGTTAAAAATTCAGAAAAATTACGGGGCTTTAATATAAACATTGTGAAGTGTTAGTGACCTTATTATGGGATTTGGACAGGTTCAGGAAAGCCGGTGATAGTGGATTAGCCGGAAAAGCGTAATTGCACGCGTATCGAGGCAGCGACGCGAATGGTCTGTGAGTGGACTTTTCTTTCTAACTTATGATGCATGCATAAATGTTTTATATGTTTTCTACATGTGATTTCTACGTTTGTGATATGATATTTATGATTTAAGGTTTTGCACATATTTTGAGATATTTACGTAATTGCACGTTTTACGAGATTATGGTTTTATACGATGATTTGAGAATGGTTTCGATACCATGATTTTGGGATTTGAAATATGATTTGAGTTTAATGATTTATAATGGATTCTGGAAAAGTGCTTTCGATAAATGTGATTTCGGGTTTTTGGAATCGGATTTCGGAAATATGATTCAGGATTCGGGTTTGGAGCTTGAAAATGAGATTTCTGAATTTGGGTTTAAAGACCCGTTGATATTGATTTTCACTTGTTTTTGGGTTTAAAGACCCGTTGATACTTGGTTTTTGGTTGAAAGACCCGTTGCTATTGGTTTTGGGGTTAAAGACCCGTTGATATTGATTTTCACATGGTTTTGGGTTTAAAGTCCCGTTGATACTTGGTTTTGGGTTTAAAGACCCGGATATGGCTGGATCTGGTTTTGAGTTTAAAGACTCGGTTGATTGATGACGGGGGAGGGCCCTGGATTGATATGTTTTGAGTTTAAAGACTCGGTATATGTTTTGAGTTTATAGACTCGGTTATTGTGATATCCCCCGAGGCCTGTTGATTGTGTTTTGAGTTTAAAGACTCGTTGATATCCTAGGAAGGTCTGATGATGCGCATGTGTTTTGAGTTTAAAGACTCGGCGCGCTTGAGATCCAGCAGTTTGATTGATTATGATTTTCAATTGGATTTTCATTGTTTTTCAGATGTTTTGGGCAATGGCCCGGATGATTTGGATTTTGTGGATTTTGGGCTGAGTTCCCATACTTTGATGATTGATTTATAGTTATGGGCTGAGGCCCTGGATTTGAGTTACAGATTTGAGAAAAGGAAATGATTCCGGTTTTCATTTATAGTTTTCTTATCTTGGATATGAAATAGTTTTCATATGCATGCATTGGTTTTTCGTGGAGGGTATAAATGTACTTTTCTATAAACTGTTTTCTGAAAGTATTATGTATTTTTGTCCACTCACAGTCTTTTGGTTTTTCGATACCCTCCAGGTTTGATGTGGTGCGGGCTGTTTAGAGAGAGACGGAGACATCACATACGCAATCCACAGTATTCCTGCGAGCTCTAGTTGAATTTCGGATGACGTTGACCTGGAATCCCTTGTCCGGCTTACGTGTTACATGGAGGTTGGACATTGGTTTAGCCTTCATGTCGCACGTAAGTTAGACGGGAGCATGACTTATCCCTTAATCCCGGGGGATTGGGGGTAGGTCGTGTCAGCACCTCCTCGCATGGATGCTCGAACTTCTGCTTGTGACACTACTCGTCACTCGTACCGAGTGACTACTGCGGTGCTGCTCGTTCCTCTTCTACTCGCGCCAATTTTGTCTGCATCTCAGGGTTCCACAGTTCCTCGATTGTAGAGAGGAAGTCTTCAGAGTTCCAAAGTTCCACGGTTCCACGGTTGAGAAGATGAATGATTTCTTTGCAAAGGATTTTGATATTTAACTGTAGGGTTAATATTGCCAGCTCAGTGGCTGATGTGGATGCCACATCAATTTTTCCATTAACTTTTAGAAGCTTAGGTGTACAAATTGACCAATTTAACCCTGATTTTAACCTTTCAAATGGAAAAAGACCAAATGGAACGAGAATGGAGGTTCAGAGGGCATTTTGACACAAAAAACGGTTTAGGGTGCATTTTGAGACTAACATGGTGGTACAAGGTGCATTTTGGGTAAACAGCCTATTTTTATTTGCCAATGTATGGTTAAGTATGAAACACTAAATATATGGTATGATTTTTTAGATTTTTATTTAGTTTTATATTATTATATATATTTAAACAATTCAAATACCTCTTTAACACACAAAAATTATTCAAATATTTTGATGAGTTAAATTACATCAAAATTTTAGTTATTTTCTTTTATATACTTTGTGAAGACTCCCACACAATTCTAATTCTGGCTACACCACTGCATCCACACCTATATTGAAATTCATTATCAACATGCACCTATGCCTACACGCACAGAGAAATCGGACGTTCGACTAGAAAGTTATGGGTCTAGAAAGTTTTACGGTACTATTCATGCAAATCGAGAATGAACGGGACGTGGCAGGATTTGATTGGGAAAAATCTAGAAGAACCAACAAATGAGTGAAACGTGTCACCCATCTGATAGGCCCAGACCCCAATATTTTGGGTCCTTATCTTCATCTGTTTCAGTCATCATCTTCATCTTTCATTTTATCCCAAAACCCGTGGAACCCCCCAAAATCGTGTAACCCAAAACCCACACCATCACCCCCTAATATTCATCTGTTGCTACTGACCCGTGAATGAAAATGAAAGGGGGCGTCGAGACGATCCGGACAGTGGACACGATGGAGCAATGACGGTGAAGGTAAGGAAAACCCGTGAGCCCCGTTTGAGTTCAAAAATGGAGTTTTTGGTTTGGGCAAGTATTGACTGATTTAGTGTCCTGAACTAGGTCCCTAATGATGGGACGAATTTATTGGGCCTGGTGTCAAGGATCGTGGTGGCTGGAGTCGATTGCAGAACAGACTTGCAGGTGGCCGGTTACTGTTCACCTTCGAACATGTAAGATCTAGCCCTTGTTTATGGATTCTATTTAAGGGGATCGATAGGGTAGGCTAGGACGATCACGTAGGAAGAAATCTCATCGAAATCGAGTAAGAAATGGAGGTTTTGGAACCGGGTTGGGTCCGCGGGTCTGGGTGTCTTGGATTGCAGACCCGATCGAGAGGTTGAAGACGAGATGACGTCATCGTCTGACGTCATCATCTGACAGCTATCAGACATGGATCAATAGTAGGGTGACACGTGTCACATGTTAGTGCACATTCAGCATTGACATGTTAGTGACGTGGCCCAATCACGGGATGCCACGTGTCACTGACATCTCAGTGACGTGGACCAGTACGCAGATGACACATGGCACTGTCAGATCTGACAGGTGTCAGACTTGTCAGGTGACGTCAATGTTGATCGTTGACCGTTGACGTCAGCTTGAATTTACCCAAAGTTGACTTTTACGTTAACCACGCGCGTGGGGGCGCATGAGGGCGAATTTTGAGGTGGAATCATGACTATTTTAAAGGTTTTGACGATCCGAATCCAATAGTGGTGGTTTCAGATAGATCGGAGATTGTTAGGTTGGTCAAATTGTGGTTTTTCACCTTCGAACATGTTAAATTATTTGGGAGTTTTGGGGTTTTGTCCTATGGACTTATATAGATAGTTAGTGACCTTCGGGTATGTTTTGGACAAGTCCTGAAGTTCCAGAGATGGTGATTTAGCCTCAGGGAGGCTTATGCCACGTGTATCGAGGTAGCAACTAGGACGGCCTGTGAGTGGACAATTGCTTTCAAAATATGATGCATGCATAACTGTTTTATATGTTTAATATCTATGATTTGAATGCCTTCAATACGTATATTTGTGGTATTTGGTATTTACGTATTTGTAGGTATCTCGAGGCGTATGGTTTTATGTTGGATTTATATGTGCTTGTGTTTTCAATAATGGTTTGATAGATTGGTTTTGGATTTGGAAATATGGAATCGGGCATGAGACCCATTTGATTTGGAAACTATCGGACTTGGAGTCCATTTGATTTAATGAGATATCGGGCTAGAGGCCCATTTGGTTACATGATTGGGCTAGAGGCCTAGTTGGGTAGTGGCTTATAAATGTGATTTCGGGTTCGAAGACCCTAAAATGGATTTGGATTTGAGAAATTAGATTTATGAATTTATGGTGATTTTATGGAAATTTCGGGCATCGCCCCTTTGAGATATTTTGAAATGATTTATTAAAGATGTTTCCCATATACCATCTTTATATGAGGATATATGGATGGTCTCCTCCAGATGTCTGGGACACTGGGGAAGTCACGGCGCATTGCCTGCGAGGGGTCATTGCATTGAGCAACCGGACCATATAGTGACTCAAGAGAAGGATTGCTATTATGAGACGTCTGGGATGTCAGAGATTGACCCGAAGAGACCCCGGGTAGCACGCGTTGTTTAAACAGTGATATGATGTCTGGGACGTCAAGCGTTTGGGACGCTACGCATCTAGGATGTCGAAGATGGGTATTTGGTAAATATGATTTATTAGATTTATGAAATAGTATTTCTGTGTTTATGGATTTTGGCAGTGGCCCACTTGGATTTGGATTTACGGATTTCGGTGTTTTACGGTTTTGGGCTGAGTTCCCACACTTGATTGATTTTATGGTTTTGGGCTAAGATCCTAATGATTTGAGGAAGAAAATGGCTTTAGTTTTATAAACAGTTTTACTATATTTGAATTAACTGGCTTTTGTATTCATGCATAGTTTTAAATGAAGGGCATAAATGTCTTTTCTAAAATGTGTTTTAATAAATTATTTATTTTTGTCCACTTACAGCTTTTATGGTTTTTAATGTCCTTCAGGTTGATTGTAGATGCGGACTGTAGCAGAGACCAAGACATCACACTCCTCCACGGATCCTTGCGCGGTCTAGAAGCCCGTTTGGGCTGTTGGGCTGGGTATCCCTTATTTGGCCTTTGTGTTACATGCGGTGACAGGACCCGTCCCCGAAGGACATAGATAACCGTGCCCGGTCCTGCTCCCGTCTGAAAAGTCAACCAAAAGTCCGAAACAACCCTTCAGCACCTGTCAGACAAGGGAATTTTGCGCATGTGCCCACACATACCTCCGCCTCTGGAATAGCCTCGATCAACGCGCCACGACCTGAAGGGTTAATAAAACAGAAAAGGTGTGAGTGGACAAAAAGAAAGTTTGATAAGTACATTTACCAAAACACATTCTTACCCTCCAGTTTTCACAAACTTGCATGCATATCGTAAAACATGAGTAATAGTATGAAATCATTCAAGTATGAACAGTGGACCTATAAAATCAAAACACGTTTTCCCATGGTCCACAAAACTCATGTTCATCAAATCAGTTCATGTTGTAAAACATCAAATCCCGGCTCTCGGGCCAAAACATGTGAAAACATAATCACTGGCCACAAAGGCCAAAAACCCGTACTCTATACCAGTACGTCATCACAAATAACCTCAATCAGCACAAATCACAAGTGCACAATAATATATATCAATCCAATCAATCTGTACTACTCACAAGTGCCAATATCCAGTCACTCTCTCGGGAACAGGCACCTCTGGGCTCAACCTCCTCGGGCTCAGTCACCTTTGGGCGAACACATCCCCAGGCTCAGACCCATCCGAGTGGTACATCCAGGATCAGTCTTATCCGAGAAGCTGACTACCATAGGATCAACTCATGATCCTACAATCACACCTGCACTACTCACAAGTGCACAATCACATCATCCATATAACCCGTCACGATATCAATGCAACGCGTGCAACTCGGTGTCTCACGTCCGAGTACATCCCCCAGGATCTACGACGTCTGAGGGGATATCAACTCTAGGATCAACGACGTCTAGAGGATATCATCATAATCCCACGCTCCTGCGAGTGAGCCTCCCTCGGAGCTACTCATCTCCAGGCAGTGGATCGTGATTACTCCAGGATCTACGACGTCTGGAGGAGACTATCAATCACAAAGGATGGTATATGTGGAACAGGTCACCCAAAACCAGTAATCTCATTTTAAAATTATTTATGTCTCAAATCAAGTCAAAACATTTCAATAGGGCCTATGCCCGAGACATAACTTTCACAAATCAAGTTCCACAGAACCATCATTAAACAGTGTCCAGGATTCACTTTATAAATCAAAATCATCAATTTAATCATATTCACATGTGACTCCAAATCCGAGTCAAAATCACTATTCACTTGGATCACAAGCCCAAAATACCATTTTCACGCAAATCCGTGCAACCTTAAACCCGAGTTACCACGATCACGTAAATCCATAAAATCAATCACTGACTCATAATCCAAGTCCAAATATCATTTTCAATCCGGGCCTAGCCCAAAAACATCAATTTCATCATTTCTCGAAAATCGTGCCAAGATATAATATAATAATCATAAAATCGAGAAAATCGAGAAATCACCGGATTGAAATACCAATCATGCCACAACATATCAAATCATATAATAAAGCATTTAAAATCATATATGCATGCATCACGGTTAGAAAACAAAAGTCCACTCACACACACCGTCCAAAACGGTCCGTTCCCGAGCTGCACGTTTTTCCGTAAAATCTGGAAATCGCAACTCCTGCCCAAAATCATTATAGAGGGTTACTAACATCTCAAAATACTTCATATAATTTTCCCCAATTTTTCCGGGATTTAAATACGTATTTTTAACGTAACACAAAACTTCGGATACACGGAACATTATCGAAACAATATCCGATTTCCCCGAAATCAACGTCAAAATGTTCGTTACACTGAGAGGATCAAAAGTCATGTTGACCTCACCTTGAGACTAGGCCGGACGCGCCCTCACGCGCCGCCGTGAGTGGCTGCGCGTGAAACCCACGCGCCAGCTACAGTGCTGTCGTCTCAACCCGTTTGTCTGGTAAACGGGTTGAAAAACCCGCGAGACGACCCTGTTCCAATCCTATCAATTCGACCTTAATTACATCAATTGATCATTCAATTAGTTTCGTTTTAAGTTTAATTTAAGTTCTGTAACATTGATTACACAAGACCTTACCTACAATCCCACGATCACAGATGATCATTCAAAGAACACCCCGCACACTGTTCATCATCAGAACTCCCTCAATTTCAATCGATTCCTCTCAATTGATTCAACCAGAAGCATCAAGGGACTCAGGTAAACCTTTTCCCCAAATCAATTGAATCAATTCGTGGCTCAAACTCCACGACTCAACCTCGATTCTTCGAAGAACAGCCGTCACTGTGCAACCATGGAGTTCCGTCAATCTCAAACGTTTTCTTCCAATTGATGAACCCAGAAGCATTGTGGGATCCTCAGGGACACAATCCCCACATCAATTTCGTCAATCAAAGCTTCAATTTCCTCGACTCAACCTCGAAATTTCAGAGACCACCTTCCTTCAGTTCTTCCTCAATTCGACCCCAATTCCCTTCGTTCTTGTTGCAGATCGATTCGTATTGATCCCAGAAAGCTAAATGAGGCTTCAATTCCACTCCTCACGGCTCAATTCTTCCAATTTGATTTTCCCCCCAAATTGTCTAAAATCCGAAATTCAATTCCTCAGCTCACTCCCAATCTCCCGTGTTTACCCAGTTGAATCCATCTCTCAAAGCTCTCAAATTCCCCTCAAAACTGGTTGTGAAAGGGAGCTGAATTCTCCCAATTCTGATTCCCCCTCCCACGGGTAAGAAAACAAAGAAGAAAAATGGGGAAAAAGATGGAGGAATGATGGTGTAGGAATGATGATGTAGTAATGATAGTGTTGGGAGGGAAACATGGAGCTGGAAACAAGGGATGGGTGACACTTGTCACTCATCCGGATGTGCACAGTCACCGGGTACTGTTCATATTAAAATATTATTTTAATCCCGGTTCGTTCGGTTAATCGAGCCCGATTCCGTGACCATAACTTCGTCGTCGAATCTCCGATTTCGGCATGCCGCCTGTCGTTGGATTCGTATTGACGAGACCTACGTAACGGTCCTTGGCCTTCGTCCATTGGACCTCCCGGTCAAAAAGTCATCATTTGGCCCCTAACATGCCAAATTACCAAAATACTCCTCAACTTCTGAACATCATAACTTTCTCTACGAATGTCGAAATCGAACGTGCCACCTGTCTATGAACTCGTGACGTCCCGAACTACGTCACAGTCATCGGTCAAAGTCCGTTTGACCACCCGAACTAAAAGTCAACATTTTGCCCACGCTAGGGGCAAAACGGTCATTTTGCACGTTTCGTCCGATTTCACTCAACTAATCCCCGATTAGTCATTCTAAATCATAATTAATTAATATTCAATCCCGATATTCGGGACGGGTCATTACATGCGGGTTAGACGGGTATCTGACTTTCGTGTCACACGTGGGTTAGACGGGAGTATGGCACATCCCGCCTTAATCCTGGGGGGATTGGGATGAGTCGTGTCAGCCTATCTCCCCATGCCCGTCCGCCCCACGTTGCATTCAGAGACAACACCACCGAGATCTTCAATTCAGGCATCCACCACACTAGCTTAGAGGGTTGCAATCGCCATTACCTACACAGAGAAAGAATCTAGGCACCATCAATACCATCAACAAGGTAGAAGCCAAATCAAACCAACAGAAAAGGAAGCGGGAAAGAGAAGGCATAAAGCAAGGAAGTAAGCAAGGGTCATAGGTAGGGGTGGGCACAAATCCGTTAAAACCGCTAATTGATCCGCTTCAAACCTTTATTTATCTAACAGTTTAAATTTGACCAGATAAAAGTTAAACAGTTTGAGAATTCAAACCGCTCCGTTAATAATGGTTTGGATTTGGATTTTCATTTTGAAAATCCGTTAAATCCAAACGGGCATTTAAGGAATATATTAATTTTTATTAATTTTTAAATTATTATTAATACAAAATAAAAATAATAATAATAAAAAAGATATCCAAATATACCAAATAAATATATGTATACTTAGATAAAAGTATAATAAAAGATTAGTAAATGATAATGTTTGTTTGCTATATCTTAGGGGGGGGGGGGGTGTATTTAATTAGGGATTTTAAATGATTTCAGAGTGTTTTCAAATATAGGGGTATTCAATTAAGATTTTAATTGATTATATTAAAAGATTGGTGCATTCAATTAGAATTTTAATAAAAAAAATTTAAACCCCTTCAAAATTCAGGTATATTCAATTAGATTTTAAAGTACAATTTTAAAATACAGGTGTATGAAAAAGGTTTCATGATTTTTAATGATTTGATGAATGGATGGATTTTGGTGGGTTTTAAGATGAAAAATATACATACCAATCCTTCACCCAAATAACACCTTTCATCCTAAAATTTCATTAGATTTGAAGAAAAAAAAATATTTTTCCATCCAACTCACTCAACCTCTAATCTTGCCGTCAATGCCTCCTCCTCTGCACCTACTTCTTATTTATATTAGTTCTTCTCTTTCTGAAGACTTAGATATGGCTGAAGATGCATGTGAGCACTTTCAAGTTTTATGGGAGGGGCTTGGGATCTTAAAATATTTTCCATTGCCCTTTTCAATTGATTTTTTGAAATTTTAACAAAAATGTAAGAAAAGTCTTTCATTCTCATCTGCTTATAGATTTTTTGGAGTCTATGCTAAACGATTGTTTCTATATTGTCCTCCATTATTGGACGTTCCAATCCAATTCATTTGGCTATTTATCCGCATAACAGTGACGAGGCTCAACAGAGGGCTGGGAAGGTCATTGCCCTTCTAACCAAATTTCATTTTTTAATTTTTTTTTTACAAAATAAGAAAGGAAATTACAAGCAAATACGTCTCAGACAACATAGATTCAAGTATCAAAACAAACCATATTAGAAGCAGATGGAGGAGTTTGATGAACCCTAATTTTAGTACCTCCAGCAAATGTTCCTTTGAAGCCAACGCATCAACATCAAAATTAGCTACTCAATTACGTGAGAACAATAGATCACTAAAAAAATAAAATTAGAACAATTGATTCAAAATTCAGATTAAGGAACTATCATTGCTCCATGAGAAAGAAAATAAGCTGCTTTCATTCAAGTTGATCCTCCTCAATGTGGACATTTAATCTCCTGAGCCAAATAGAGTGAAGAATCATATTGAAAACATCAAATCTCTTGGAGTGTCCATTCACCACAAAATGCCTATGCACAAGTTTCACTCTTCTATGCATTCTCAAGTACTGACTTTGTGATATTCCCATGAGTATCCTTTTGATGTTTGTGGTATGTCCTTCACTTGTATTTCAACAGAAAACGACTTCCACTCAAGAACATCGCTGAACGGCGGAACATAGCCGTCGGAAATTAACACCGAAATGCACTCTGCGTATAGCGCCTCCACGACCCTCAGGCTTGCCACCTCGTACCCGCTAGGGCATAAGCAGAATCTGCTCTTCTTCAACATCGATTCATAATATACTCCGGGAGGAAGTTGGTCGTAAACTTGCACATCTTGGTGCTTTTCTTTCCATTCATTTAGAAGAAGGTACCTATTTTATGTATATATATATATATATATGAGCTTTTGAATTGGAGAGAATGAATATACTAACTAGTAAAGAAAAAATTGTTGAACAAGCTAATTTTTATTTTTTTTTTTTTAAAACTAAACAAGATATATTTACATTTTGATAAAAAAAAATAGGAATTAGATATATTCATAAAATAAGGAAAATAGACTTTACATTAATTTTAAGTTTTTTAACAATCATTTTTAAGCTTGATATTAGTAACAAGCATTTCTGGTCTATTTTTAAACTTGCAAGAATAGTTTTTCTGTTAGAATTTTCAACGATTTTTGTTATAAAAACACACATAATATGACAACTTTACTCTTATTCTTAATAGAAATCGTTGAGAAATTTAACGGAAATAATGTTCATACACGTTTGAATTAGATTCACTTGTTTTTGTATTTGGGTGTGTCTTTGTTTTCCAATATTATCATATAGTTTTATCCGTTGGTTACTTACGTACTACATCCATATTCCAAAAATTGGGTTGGATTTGAGTACATGGAAAGCTGAAAGTATATGTATAATTTGGTTTTCCTTCCTGCTTAGTTTTGTCTTCATAATCCCAGATGAATTTTTCTTATATCCATCTAATTCATGGGAGGCAAAGATTGACAATGCAGGTTTTGCTGAGAGCATCTTTCTTTTTCCTCTTTCCATGAGGTGTTTGATTTGTTATGATTTTAAAATAATAACAAATATTTTAAAATTATAACAAATCAATAAACAAATCATTTACAATCCATATGAAAATACTTTGAAATCAATAAAAAGTTTTAAAAATCGGTAGATTTGAAACCCATTAAAATGTATTAAAATCTAAATTAAATACACCCCCTTTAATATGCTAGTAATATTTGCAATCCAATTCTCTGCAAAATTAATATACAAAATATTAAGTATTGATTATTCTTTTTTGTATCATTACTTTTTTTTTAAATATACTTGCTGTTTTTTAATATCATTGCTGGTTTTTTAATATACTTACTGTTTTTTAATATCATCGATATATTTTTTAATATACTTACTGTTTTTTTAATATCTTTGCTATTTTTTGATATACATGCTGTTTTTTTTTTATGTTTAAATGGTTTGAACCGTTTATCCAAACCGAACTGTTAGTAACGATTTGGATCGAAACGGTTTCATTTCTAATTTTAGAAAATTCAAACCATATTAAACCATTAAGATTTTAACGGTTTGGATTTAAATATTGTCAATATCCATATCGAACCGCACCGTATCCACTCCTAATCATAGGAGACCGAGGTTTAACTTAGATATGTCATTACGAGTTGAAGATTATAAAAAAAAAAAAAAAACTCCCACATTATATCTAGGGTCGGTTGAGTTCAGAGAGAACAAAAGTGTTTAGAGAGGAAGAGGATGAAAATAATATGAATAACGATACTAAATTTCAAGCATAAGGACATCACAGAACACATTCTCCCCGATAAGAAAAACGGAAAAGAAAAAAAAAAAAAAAAAAAAGGAAGGAGAAAAATATTTTGGTGATGTCGGTAAGATAATGTAATTAAAGTTTAACCCTTTGTGAAGTTTAGTGACTGTACCATGGTTAATACCTAATGGACCACAGATTAGATTTTAGAGGACACGCAAAGTCCAAAAATTGTTAAATAACTCGCAATTAAAAATATAATAATTAGTTAAAACCCACACTTGTCGTTACCTGCTCTCTTTCGGGCAGCACGAGACACGAGTAACATGGTCTTTCAAACATGATCATAAACGCTGCCCGCCTTGCCCCACCCTTGACTGAAAATATCGCGGGCAGGCCTCACTCATCTCACCCTACCCCGTGGTCTCTCTCTCTCTCTCTCTCTCTCTGCTTCTCTCTGCGACCTCTGATATTTCTATATCTTGCTGCTTCTATGTCTCTACGATCACCATCCAACGGTCCACAATGAACGGAGCCTCTCCTGCTGTTTTCTTATCGTTTTAGACCCCCCAGGTTCTCAGATCTCTTCTTCCTGGTACGATTCTAACTCTCACTCCCAATTCTCACCTTCAATTTCCTAATTTCACTGTTTGTCTGCTTCGCCCTTTCACACGGCCTCGATCGTCAGGTTCTGCACTTGTTCTTCACCGAATCCCCTTTACCTGCGATTTTCTACTTTCGAAGTTTAATTTTATACGTTTTTTTTCTTCCCAATTTGTGAACTTTGGCGATTTGTATCCCCCTTGATGTCGATTCCGATGAATTATCGCTCAGTTTTTCCGAAAATCAGAATTTCTGGTGTCATTTGACAATTTTCCGTACAAAAAATTTGTACTTTCAGAGAAATTCACGGCGAAGTTGTTCGCCGGCGACTTTTCCCTCGACCGAAAGTCGTCCTTTGTCGTCTTCTTAAAAAATAGCCGTTGACAAACAATTTTTTTCTGTTCTGTTTTTAATTATAATGTTGTGTTATTTTTCTTGACTTATCTAACGGCCAGGTTCTAAGCAGATCTGAGGGCTAGGAGCTGAATTTAATTTTTTTTAAAATGTGTTATTAATATTTCCAATTTATATTAAGTGTTGTTGGTGTTGGTGTTGGTGCCGCAGGTTGCCATTTGCCGCGGAAATGGAAACTAAGTACGGTTCTTCAGTGGGAGCCAATAACGGCGCGCTAACGTACGCCTTGGAAGCTTTGGCAGCGTTGCTGGTCTCGGCTCTGCTCAGGTGCCCACTCTTGGCTGTGGTAAGGAACCCTGTTTTTAATTTATCTTTTGTCTGGGCTGCTGCTCATTGATTGATGAACGCCGTTCGTGGTTTTTCCTTTGTATAATATGGCGTTTGAAGGAAAATTTTCGTTACCATATCGAAAGCAAAATCTGTTTTATTTAGTTTTGGTTTTTGGGCAAGAGTTGAGTTCCGGCTTGTCAGGTGGCCGTGGGTCAGCTCTCTCTTGTAAAATCTGTTTTGTCTTGTTGCGAAGGAAATAGTAATAGATTGTTTCAAAAGTCAAATGGCGAAGGTATCTTTTCGTGGCTGTGTAGTGTGCTGAGAATATTCTCTTTCTGATGCTTTGAATTGTTCCTTAAATCGTTGTTTACATATTAGCTTCACCCACACTTAAATTTATCACTATTCAATATTTTATTATCTTTTCTCAAAAATATTTTATTCACATAAACATTTTGTATGAAAAATTATTTACTTTACAGTAATTTGTCAATATTGTTCCTTTGAATTTGTACCCCTTAGTTAATTTCCCCCCTAAATTATTATTATTATTATTATTAGCCAATTTATCACTTCATCGTATTTATTCATATTTTTCTCCAATTTTTTGTCCAAAAAAGTTACATTTTGGTCCTAACTTTGATTCATTATTCCTTTATTAATTTTAGAAATAATGCTAGTTGTCCTTGGACTTTAGGCTAATATTAACTATAATCTCTTAACTTCATTATTACTAGCATTCATCTTTGGATGATTCCAAAATGTGCAATTCCTACCGTTAAAATTGTTAACTTTTTATTTTTGTTAAAAATAAGGGTAAGATAGTCTTTTCAAGTATATATTTTTAAAATTTTGTTTTTCTATTGAATGAAAAATTGAAAAAAAAAAATCTAATAAAAAGCAGAAAAACTCTCCTTTTTCTTTTCTTCTCCTTCTCTTCCTCTTTCTTCTCACAAACGCCAACCCATGGATATTTTGGAATTTTTGAGGCCACAAATTTAATAATTTATTAAAATTAAATGAAAGAAAAAAAAATCTGAATTTTCTGAGAATAAAAAATCTGGAAAATAAAATTGAATTATATATTTTTTTTTGTCACTAAAAGATACTAAAGGTGAAGAAGTGACGAATTTTTTGATAAACATTGTAAAAAACAAGTGTTATTCATTAAAAAAAAATCGCCATTAATGATGCTCTTTACCTTTAGTGACAAAAAATTCTTATATATATATTAATTTGAAAAGATCATCTTATTTTTATTTTCAATTGAAAAAGTTAACAATTTTAATAGAGGGATGATAACTGCATATTTGGGTATTGTTCTTGGATTTCTGTTATTAATAATGAAATTAAGGACGATAGCTAATATTAGTGTAAAGTTTAAGGATCATAGCAATAATTTTCCCCTAATTTTATATAACTCATTTACATGCTTGCAATGTGGCAAATTTGACGGAAAGCTAAATGAAATGTGGATGGCATTGCCCATAAAACGGCTCACCTGGTTTAGCTCTGTTCACAAGCTGGGTCGAACTAACCCACAACCCTAAAGCGACGGGGTTGTGAGCATCAGGTTTTATTTATTTTTATTCTTTTGGAAATGGGCTTTTTCTTTAGAGTTTAAATTTTGTCATAATCTTTATAAAAGATCATTTTTAAAGGGATAGGAATAGTCCAGCCTAGTGCTTGGAGATATTATTCCAGTTTTGCACAAACAACAGAATCACTTTACTCTTTTTCACATATATGCATAGAACATATTCTGTCTCCTTTAGGATCTGTGCAAGGCAACCAATACGAGGAGTTGATAGGGTTTCAGAGTCGGTGAATGAAATCTATAAATGTGACCCTGCTCTGCACTAATTCTCTTTGTACGTTGTGACCCTGCTCCGCAATGTAAATGTGTATAAGTTGATTTCAGGATCCGCTTGGGCTTTTACCTGTCCATAAAACTAGTGTCAAAGGAGACTGTCACGTGCAATGCCAAGCCAAGCCAGTAGATGCCGTGGGAGATGGCGGAGATGAAGACGATGATGACGGTGAGGGTGGATTTGAAGAAGGTGAAGAGTTGCCATCTGAAGAGGGAGAGGACTACGACCGCAAGTCCAACAACAACAAGAGTAACCCAAAGAAGGGTCCAGGAGAGGAAACGGGTGGGGCAGAAGAAAATGGAGAAGAGGAAGATGATGATGATGATGGAGATGGTGATGACCAAGATGATGCTGATGAAGACGACAACGATGAAGAGGATGACGACGACGACGATGATGATGGTGGAGAAGAGGATGAGGAAGTTGTTGAGGAAGAGAATGAGGAGGAGGAAGAAGAAGAAGATGAGGAAGCGCTCCAGCCCCCGAAGAAGAGGAAGAAGTAGAGTAAGAGAATATAAAATCCTCCCTCTTTCTATGACTTGTTCCTTGACTGTACTAGTTTTATTTAGATGAGGGAGGAATTTTAGGATGCTGTTGTAATGGGTAACTGCATTTCCATTGTGTCTAGGAGGGAGAAAATGCTGCATTTCCATTTCTCTAGTAGAGGAGACCCAAAATATGTTGAGCCGAGGCAAAAGATGAATTTGAGAAAAACAAATCTTCCCTAATTTTTCATCTATCTTACTTCAAAATGGCGTTAGCAATCTAAGTTTTTTTTTTTTTTTTTAGAGCAAAATTTCCTAAATTAATAATATATAAATAGTAACAAATATTTTTTAATTAAAATTCACTAAAAAGACAAGATAAATTGAGATTAGGAATTATAATGTTAAAAATGGAAATTTTATGAATAACATAAGTAAAAACACAAACATACAAAATAGAAAAATGTTTGTAAGGCTAGACAACTTAGGTCTCTAACTCTTTTTCTCTGTTTTCTTCTAATAATCTTCTTCATATGCAAACATAATCATATTCACATTCACAATACCATACTTGGTGCAAATGTGCAAGAGTTTAATTACTTTATTTAATAATTTCAATGTACAGGCCAATTTTTCCTCAATTTGTTCCAATTAAATTTGTTTAGTTTTGACTCTGCCTCATTCCTCATAATCCATATGGTAACTTGAATTTAGTTTTCATTATTAATTTATTATGTATATCCGATTATTTCACATTGATTATTGAGTTTTGAATCGCACCGCCCTCTTTTGCCTAGTCTTCTTAAGACTATTCTCTCTTCATTTTTCAATAAGAGTCCACAGGGCTCAGAGTAACAGTGGAAAAGAAACTCTCGTGTGAAGGAGGCGTTCGTTGCATGAAGGACTTAATACTTGAGCGAACAGAGTGGCTGAGCTAAGATGGAGCCGTCCATCACATAAAGGAGATGGGCAAAGGAAGGCAAGTGCAACAAGGGTGACTGATGAGGTGAGTCTAGGTGAAAGATGGCAGCTGGTGCGGTGATACGAGTGTGTTGACTCCTAATTTCAATTTAGGTGAGTTAAGTTCTATATTTATAAGTTGGGTCCAATTTGGGTGTAATTTCAATGAAATTTGAGTGTAATTTTGGTATAATTTAATTTTGGATGTTAGTTTCGTGAAATTTCGAGAATTTTTTTTTTTTTCCATATACATTCTAATTGCCCAGCTGCGGATAATTCTAAAAAAAAATTAAACAGGATCATTTTTAATAACAAAAAAATTAAACAGGATAATTTTTAATAATAGAATAATTCTAATTGACCTGTTTGATTCAGGATAATTTCATATACATGCTTTATTTTATTTTTTTGTGTCATTGCAAGCTCGGATAATTTTTTTTTATTGCTAAAAAAAATTCTAAAAAATTTCCTCCTACTCTATAATAAAAAATTGGAACTGTTTATCTCACCCCTCTATTTCGAATGTCAGATTCAAAAAGCATAAATCTGGAGCAACCACCAGTCTGAAAAGCTAATTTTATGAATCCTCTTTCTGTGTGTATGATATTCGTTGAGTTCTCTCGTGAGAGAGGTTAGAACCTGAATCAAAATCTACATTGGCTAACATGTCGCATCTTATGAAAGAACTCAATACGATGACCCTTCTCACACACCCAAGTTGGGCAAATGCGAGAAAAATTTCAGAAAAGAAAAATCTTTTCCGAACTAGCACGTGTACCCAACTCAATCTTACCTTAGAATCAAACAGGTCTCTAAAATACTTGTGAAGTTACAAAATCCTCATGTTTCATCATAAGCCTTGATTATGCAACTAGACAAAATACACTCTAGGCTCTAGCCAAGTAAAAGGTTCTTCCCACCTCCCCACAAGGACACAATGCCTCTACAAGTGCAAAAGTTAACCTAATGAACCACTAAGGGCCCATTTGATACTTTGATAGCCATGTGGTTCTTAGTTCGTAGTTTCCACTAGAGGTGGGCACGGTTCGGTATGGTACAAAATTGATCGATACCAGAACCATATCATTTAATTTTAATCGGTACGGTACGGTTCGGTATTCAATATTTTGAAAGTGAAACCAGATCGTACCGTACCAATTAAGTTCGGTACGGTTTCGGTATGGTTTCGGTTTTAAGCCAAAATTTGTTTGTGATTATAAAGCAAAGAAAAGACTAAAGAAAAAGCAAAACTACATTTATGAAGGACTTAAGTTTTCAAATATGTATTGAAAAAGTTGCACTAAGTTGAAGATATCAACTCTTAGAAGCTAAATTAAGATATGTATGGTCATATCAACTCTTGAAGAAGGCATAATAAACTAATAAGAAATAAATTTAATTATTAAAAAAATATTCTAATTCGGTACGGTATCGGTACGGGACGGTTTTTTAAAATATCGATACCGAAACTGTACCGAATTATATCGGTACGGTTTCGGTACCGTACCAATCATACAACGGTTTTACTATTCGGTTTTTTTTCGGTATGGTTTGATCTGAAACGGTACAGTTTCGGTATTTTGGTTCCATGTGCCCAGCCCTAGTTTCCACATCGTGTGTTTGACACGGGGCGGATATAAATGAGGGAAATGAGGGGTGAAATGGTGGGTGGGGTATAGCACTAGGTATGGTTTGGAACCGTACCAAATAATTTGAGCTTGTTCAGTACACTATGATGTTTCAAAATATAAAATTGATATCATACCCCTTGGATAAAAATGAAGGTACCTAAAGGCATATTGACTGTATTGCAAATTAGTTATTATGTTGGCAAGAGAAGAAAAAAAGAACTTTGAGGGGAATCCAGACAAAAGTACGAGGATAAATTTGAATAATTAGCTGGTAGAGCCAAGCTATTGAGAGAGAGTGAGAGAGAGAGTGAGAGAGAGAGAGATCTACCAAGCTATTGAGAGAGAGTGAGAGAGAGAGAGAGAGAGAGTGAGAGAGAGAGAGAGTGAGAAGAGAAGGAAGATAAAATAGTAAACTTCTAAATTTTTCCATTCCTTCTTCTTTTCTAGAGTCCGATTCAAATACAAGCATAAAAGTGTTGTCTTAATCATAACCCTACACGTGGTCTAACCACATGTAGAAGCAAAGGGAAATACTAGATAAAGCCAAACATGCAAATTGAATACTAGAAGAAAGGGGCCAAAGAGACCAGCGTATGGTTGGGGTCCATCAACTGCCATGCTCGGTACTCCACTGTGAAATCATATCCCAAGAGCTTGGTGAGCCATTTATGCTAAGTTGGAGTATTAATACGCTGGTCCAAAGAGTGTTTGATGGTCTGATGATCAGTCTTGATTTTGAAATGGTGACCCCAAAAAAAAGGGGGCCAATGTTGAATAACCACCACTATTGCAAGAAGCTCCTTATCATAAACCGACATATGGAATTTTTTTTCCAAGCAATGGCTTGCTCAGATATGCAATAGGATGACCTTGTTGTTGAAGTATAGCTCCGATTCTACCTTGGGATGCATCAGCTTCGATAACAAAAGGTTGCGCAAAGTCGGGTAGAGCTAACACTGATGTAGAGGGCATTGCATGCCTGAGTTGAGAGAAAGTCAATTCAGCGGGTGGAGTCCATACAAAAACATCACGTTTGAGCATAGCAGTAAGAGGCTGGGCAATGGACCCAAAATGACGAACAAACTTTCGGTAGTAACCTGCAAGGCCTAAGAAACCCCTCAGACCTTTAATTGTGTTAGGCTTGGGCCAATTTGCAATGGCTTGGACCTTTCGGGGGTCAACTTCAACACCCTTGTTGAAGATAAGGTGGCCCAAGTATTCCAATTTGGATTTAGCATAGTTGCACTTGGGACAGATTAGCCTTAAGATGATTTTCCTGCAAGATGGTGAAAACTTGGTGCAGATGAGTAATATGAGAGTCCAAATCAGGACTGAACACTAGGATATCATAAAAAATAAAAAAAACTAGCACAAATTTTCTGAGGAATTTCTTGAAGATGGAGTTCATCAAAGCCTGGAATGTAGAAGGGGCATTGGACAAGCCAAATGGCATGACCAAGAACCCATAATGACCTTCGTGAGTGCGGAATACAGTCTTAGGATTATCATCCGGATGCATTCGGATCTGGTGGTAATCTGACCTTAAGTCAAGCTTTGAAAAATAAGCCCCACCATGTAACTCATCCAAAAGTTCGTCAACCAAGGGGATGGGAAATCTGTCTTTAACAGTTAATGTGTTGAGAGCGTGATAATCAACAGTCTCCCAAGTCCCTTCTTTCTTTTTTACCAAGAGAACGAGTGAAGAAAATGGACTTGTACTGGGGCGAATGATACCGTTAGCTAGCATAGCGTCAATCTGTTTCTCAATTTCCATCTTCCTGGGGGTAATGATAAGGGCGAGCGTTGACGGGTTTGGAGCGGGGAAGCAATGGGATGCAGTGGTCAGTCTTCCTTGTAGGAGGGAGGCTAGTGGGTTCAAGAAATAGGCACTCAAATTGAGCGACCAAAGTTTGAATTTCCCGCGGTAAATCAGAGCCAAGTAACTGATTCAAAGAAGTAGGTTGAAGAGAAAATATAGGCAAGGACTCTAGGACTGATTGTCGCGACAATAGGGCGAAAGAAGGCCAGGGAGAAGGTGGAGAAGTAATACCCTAAAGTTCGTACATGCGACCATCAACAAAGAAAATCATCAATTTCAATTTAAAATGCCATCCCATAAAACCAAGTGTCTCCAGCCACTCTGCCCCTAAAGCACATCGCAGGTAGAGACAGCCAGCAAAGAAAATGAGGTGGTCAACCGGTAAACCTGCATTTCCACCGTAACAGAAGGAACAGTACCATGAGTGCGCACTTTAGTACCCGAAGCTGTGATGAATTGGAACTAGGATGAAGGATCAATCGAAGCCCCAGTTGCTTGGCAAAATTGGGGTTCAAAAAATTGGTTGTAGCACCAGAATCCACAAATATGCGTACTGGCGTATTACCAATCGTTCCAATCAAACACATGGTGTGAGCATGAGGAGTCCCTAATAAAGCATAGAGAGTGAGTGGTGCTTGCGGTTCAATAAGATGAGACTCCATGTTAAGTGGGGCCTAACAATCATGAAAATCATCGTCAGAATAATCAGGCTCAATTAGGGCGAGTAGTGGTCGCTTAAACCGATGACCTGGTGTGTACGGTTCATCACAATGAAAACAGAGGCCCTTCGTGCGACGGTCGCGCGCCTCGGCCAATGTGAGATGGCGGAATGGAGTCGAAGGTGTAGAAGATGGTACCGTCGGCTTAATCGGAGAAGGGGTAAGGGCATTAGGTTTTGTGGGCCCTATATACGAGGGTCGGGAAGGGCACTGATACAGGGCACGTTGGTGGATAGATTTATGGTGGAAGAGACGCGCTAATCACTGCGCCTGAAGCAGCATGAGAGGTGCTGCAGCAAGGACGTCAAGGCGAAGGTCCTCTCGGAGGCCTCCGACGAAAACATTTTTGAGCTATGCATCAGACCACTAAATCGCTAGACAGGAAAAACGAGTAAATTTAATAAACTCATCCACAAATCCGGATGGCTGCAAATGAGAAAGTGTGGACTCAATAGCAGCTAAGTCACCATCACCAAAACGGTGGAGTAAAACCACAAATTGGGACAACTAGTTGTGGGATGCGCTGCTCATACCACCACATCCAAATGGCGGCGTCCGCTCCGAAATAACACGCCACAACTCGTACTCGTTGATGTTGGGGAATGGCATAATAATCCAAAAATCCTTCTGCCATGACTAGCCACCCATACGGGTCCTCACCGGAGAAACGAGGTAATTCTAATTTTGGTGGTGGAACGGATGGGCAAGGGCTATAGGGTAAGTTGGAAGGGTGGAGGGGAAATGGAGGAAGGTTTGGAGAAGCGTAAAGGGGGGCACAATACGTGAAAATGGGGTTGGGAGCAAGAACAGGCGTTTCCAAAAGTGGGGGTTGTGTGCTTGGTCGTGGAGGTATTGGGTTGAGAGAGGAACAAGTCGACGAAGGAAAGTGATGGATCGGCAGTGGGGTGGTGTTCATACCAGTGGTAAGCGGTTGAAAGGACCAAGGGGGCGACGTCGAGGAATGCGAAAGAGGTGGACGACCGTCAATGGTGGAAATAGGCGGTGGCCCTACCGAGAGCTTCTTGATGTGCTCGAGAAAGGTGGATTGAAAGGTAAACAACTGAAGCTTGATGGAAGACTGAGATACTATAAGGTCATCGAGAAAGGTGGATTGAAAGGTAAACAACTGAAGCTTGATGGAAGACTGAGATACTATAAGGTCATCCACGGAGTGCCTCAGGTCCTGTCGTGGAGACAATAAGTCAATCACAGTGTCCGTGATATCTATATATTGGGCTACGACTTGCGAATAAGAGACGTCGAAGGCGAGACCAGCGTATGGTTAAGGTAATGAGGTCTATCAATAGCTGCTATTGAAAAGAAAATTGCTGAGTGAAAGTTAAATAATGAATACTTCATATCCCAAAACAGAGCTTAAAGAAAATTAAATAATGAATACTTCAAAAACAGAGAAAATATCTGTGTACATGGTAGTTCATTCCCATTGCATTTTCATAGCTTTAACCCTTATACACCTCTCAAACTACGAAAAAAAAAATAAAAATAAATAACTGAAGGCTTATTCTAACAAAGACATTTTCAGATTTTCCAGCTAAATTTAAGTATCTGGATTTGCAAGGTAAAATATTCACCCACACAGCTACCACATGAAACTACAATCATCCCTGAAAGACCAAAATAATACTTAAAATAGCATGATAGCAAAACCAAGACTCCCCCGGGTATCTTAAAGAATTTCATTAATACGCCAAACAAACGAAGGACACTCTAAATGGACCCGTCAATATTCGTAAACCTTTGTGAATCCACATACTTGGATCTAAATACTGCACTTAAAACACAGGCCATACATTTAGGAAAAAAAAAAAAAAAAAAAAGAAGTCTAGGAGCAAAAAGACGGCCTCTAACCTTAAAAAATTTATTTTCAGGAAAGAGGCTGCAGCCACAACTAAGTATAAGAAAACGAAAAAGAGAACCTTGTAAGGATTCAGCCAGCATTTTGCTTATTTATGATAGATTTGAAACAGAAAAACCAAACCAAAGAACATTACCGTACAACTTACAATAAAAAATTTACTCTGATACCATAAGTGAAAAAATTCAATGCAAAATAACAAGATTCCTCAAAAGGTCATGACCTTAATGTAAACCAAAATCCATGACATGGGGCGTAACAAACCGAGGTAAGAAAGTAATAATAGAAACGAAGGGAGGGAATAAAGATAAAATCAAGACCCCATATTAACTGACAATCAAATGATCAGACGATATTCATCTATCATTTGATACTGAAAAAAAAAAAATCAAATACCACAATAGAACAATAAGCAAATCGTATCTTATAAAAGTCGGAAGATAGAAGGAAACGGGGGGACATGCCACAAAAGTATGAAGAAAAAATGATTAAAAAAAAGCTGAAAATTAAAGTGAAGCTCGATATTGTCAATTCTTACAAACAAAGCATATCAAGGTGCGATAAATTCAAACACTGAAAAGAGGAACGTCCACCAAGTTGCTGTTGAGCTTGGTCAGTTCTGAAATTATGGACCATGAGAAAACTAAAACAGGAAGTCTTCCCATGAAAAAGCTTCCAGAAAAAGTGTTCAACCCAAAACATGCTTTAGATAAACATTCCCCACGAGACACGATCATCTTTTCTGAACATCAGCGATACTTACTCTGCAAATATATAGGGCAAGAATGTAACGGAAAAAAAGGCACCAATCACCCAGTTACAAAATCAAAACTTTAAAACTGTAAATATAAAATAAAATAAAAAAAGAGAGAAAAAAAATCATGCTCAAAGGAGTTAAAACATATTTTTAAGTGATCCCAGTTACAAAATTCCGAGCCATTGAACCATGACGATTCAGTGAAAATAATATTGGAAGTTTGAAAGGCATAATGAATTTAGAAAAGAAAAGTAAACATTGGATATACAATAGCCAACCACCCAATTAGAGTAACACTCTGCTGGTTTAAGAAACAGATTTCCTGAATGCATTTAAATGTAGGAAAATCCACTTGGATTTTTTTTTCTGAAATAGAGAATATCAGCAGGAAGATATAACTGGAAGAATTTAAAACATTATGACTCAAAAATTATGTGAATGTTTAGAGTGATAAACAACCGAACAATATTCAAATGCATAATATTCAGGTGGGATACAAAAATATTGTCAAGGCTATGAAATTATTGATAGTCTTGAATATTATCAATAAGTAAACAAAGTATTTAGAGTGAAAAACATTCGACAAAATTCGGAAACTCTAAATATTTATAGTACAAATAACAGTAAAAATTATTTCTACATATTCCAAGGATTCTCATGGAATATATAGTAAAGGTATGTTTGGCAGAAATTCAGAGAAGGGATTTAGAATATATTACTTGAACGGTACCACAAAACATTAGATGGAGGGAATGCAAATGCGTAGATGCAATGTACTCAAAGAGATTTGTATGTAACTACTTGATAGGTATTATGATGCAGAAGAATCAACTAGAATCTGTTTGGACAAGAAAATTTAAAATTACCAATAAAAGCAAAGGTCCAAATGTAGGACCACAAGAAAACCCTAGAGAAAGGTTTGCAATCCAACTGGAAGTCAGAATATGTGTGTGTGTGTGTGTGCGCGCGCGCGCGGGCGTATATATATAAATATATATAGATATGTGGGGGGTGATGCAGGAGCATTGCTTGGACTTGAGGGTGGACCGAGGGTGTGAAACCCAGCTCAGAGAGTGATTCTTGGGGCGAGGTCCTGGGAGATTTTTAAGGATTAATTGCACCTCTACCATCAGTCATGGCTTTTAGTAGGAGTGGTTGCGTTGTCCTACATCAGTTTGGTATCCGAGCCTGGAGATCTCAAGTTCGAGTCCCCATGGGTGTGAAGCCTTAGAGGGGGATTTTCCTAGGTGTGGGTTGTGGGAGAATGATGCAGGAGCATTGCTTGGATTTAAGGGTGGGCCGAGGGTGCGAAGCCCAGCCCGGCGAGCGATTCTTGGGGCCCTCTACCATCAGTCAAGGCTTTTGGTAGGCGTGGTTGCGTTGTCCTACATCAAGGGGTGTGTGTATATATACACATGTATCATAACCAGGAGTGGTTGCGTTGTCCTACATCAAGGGGTGTGTGTATATATACACATGTATTATAACCGGACACTAAATACTTCAAAGAAACGAACTACGGTATCATGAAAACAAACAAAGAAGTAACATGTGAAGCAGAAAGAATAAAAACTAAACCTGTAACATTTGAATTTAAAAAATACAGTTGGGAAACTAAGAAGGAAAATAGCCTTTTCTTTTCGTACCATGGCAAACTGAAACAGTGACATCCATTACAGCTGTCCCTGTAATTCTAACCTGTACTTAGCTTCCTACTTCCTCTATGCTCAAATTATTTAAGCCAACCAGAATCATCTACTTTCACCGGATAACATAAATTTTTTAAATCCTAGCTAGGTGATCCGTAATCATCATGAAGATTTACAAAAAATATATGGTTACCACAGAGGAAATGACGGCATGAGATCTCTAAGTTTTACATTCGTTGTTAAGCTATAAATATCATTATTGAGAAAGAGTCAGAATCCAAATACTTAGAACAAAATTTAACATCTCAAATCTACATAAATCATAGTGCGAAACAATTTTTAAATTTTACCACAAAACTACCAAAAAATAAAACTGAACAAGCATAGGATGCAAAGTGAAGAAACACAAGCATTAAACTAGGACATGAGAAATGCAATTGCAATATATCATACCACATATACGACGGATAGCCAGTGAATGACCCACCAGCACCCTGAGGCCTACCGGAACCCGGCTGCTGAACCTGCGCATTTGGATAAACGTGCTGCAGACCCTGCAGTGTAGGAAGAGATCCACTAGTCCCATATGCACCAAGCAACGAGGGATTATTCAATCCGTGAGACCCCCCACCTAAACTAACCAGCCCATGAGAGCCCGCACCTAAACTGACCAGCCCATGAGAACCCCCACTGTATCCACCAACACCAGCACCCACTTGGCTCACAGGAATAACCCCTGGGTTCAACGCACCTCCCATTATACCAGGATTCAAAGCGCTGGCCACCATACCAGGGTTAGCAGACCCGGGAACAAAACCACCGCCTACATTGCCCATTAAACCACCATAGAGAGGAAGGCTCGGGTGCTGAGCGAACATAGCCATATTCTGTGCCGCAACCACTGCTCCCAGTGTCGGTTGCTGAATTTGTGCTTGGGGCGGCGCCATAGCTGAGCTCTTATTTTTGGAACCCTCCGTTGCCTTCTGGCATTGTAATTGGTGGCCCTCAAATACCTTGTGCGGTTCTTCAAGAGCCTTCTTCGCACCCTCCACGGTCCTATACACGAACAAAGCGAAACCCCTTGATTTTCCTGTCTGCGAATCGAACCCGAGCGGTCCAGTCTCAATTTCCCCAAATTTAGCGAAAAAGTTTCTCAATTTTCCACCATCAACATCATGGGGTACGCTTGCGACGTAGATCTTCCTCGACGCCGAGTCCGACTGAGCGTTAAATGCAGACGAAGAAGACTGTGTGATGCTGTTGCTGGCCGGACCCACCGAGGCCAGTTGGCACGAAGCTATTCTATTACTGATGTTCTTTTTAGGGTCCTTCAGGGCCTTCGTGGCTCCCCGGCGCGTTTTGAATAGAACAAAGCCGTAGCCTTTAGCTTTGCCCGTGGCTTTGTCCAACACCAAATTGCACTCATCTATCTCCCCAAAGGGTTCGAAGGCAGAGACTAGGGTTTCACGCGTGGTATCCCAGCCAAGGCCGTGGACAAAGATCTTGCGATGCGAAACGTCGCCGTCGGCCGCGTCTCGAATGCGGTTCAAGAGAGCGGAGTCCTTAGAGGCCGCTTCGGTGATGAGCTCGATGAGCTGCTCCTTGGAATAGGGTTCGAGTAGTTGTGAGAGGTTCTCTACGTCTGAGGAAGAGGAGGAATCCGAGTCAGAATCGGAATGGGACTGGGGTTGTCCCTGGTTGTGGACTTCTTCATCTTCTTTGTTTTGTTCTTCATTTTGTTTGAGTTTATCGGCTTTGGGTTTTTTCTCGATTATCTTATCTGATGTTTTGATGAGCCTGCGCTTCTTCGTATTTGTGATCTTCGCCATTGGAGAGAGCTTGGCAGAGAGTCAGAGGGGGGTTTTGGCAGGGAAGAAAGAAGATTTTGCTCGAGTCATTACTTTATATGCGAGAGGCTCAATTTGCACCCGAAATTAGAAATCGTGTTATTTGTAACTCACGGCCGTATATTTGATAAGTACATTTAAATATTTTTGAAGATATTTTAAGAAATTTATAAATTATAGTTATCTGTGTATTATTTAAATATTTTTTTATAATTCTTGACCTTTCTCTTCATTTGGTTAATTTTAAAATATATATATTATTAATAAATCTTTGTGCACATCATAATATCACATTCACACTCATCACTTTTTTTCTCTTAAAATTGATCGCACCTTAAATTTATCTATTTGAAACTTTTGAATATCTTGGATGTTTTAGAATTGTTCTAAAATAGTTATGGAATTTTCTGTAAATTTCCTGAAATTTTCTTAATTTTTTGGAAAATCTGATATTACTATTAAGTTTTTGTCACTAAAAACTGAAAAAAAAAATTTGTGACAAAAAACCTAAACAACACTACTGCAAAAGGAGACAAAAGTGATGATTTACGGAAAAATCTGCACTAAAATAAAGACTTTTTGGCCGTTTTTTATGCATGTTTCTTCAAATTAATTTTTATTATAAGATGAAATTTTTCAAAAGAAGGGAGCATTCTTGAGAAAATGTCTTCTAAGATTTAAAAGTAAATCTCTCCGTTTTCGGCTAAACATTTTTTGTTTTATTATATGTATATTTTTAACACCAAATCCACAACTTAAACAAATGCTTACAAAATAAGTTCTAATTGAATACTCAAGACTTGTTTTGACATTTTTAATAACATTAAAAGTCTTAATTGAATACACAAGACTTTTTGAAAGTCTTTAAAAATATTTAAATGTCTTGATTAAATATCACATATACAATCTGACTAGTGTGAAATTTTATCATAAAAAGCTTCGGTATTGTTATGAGTAAAACCATTCATTATATATTATATTTCCTTTTCCTATTTGTCTAAATCTATGGTACCAAAACCTTGACAATGTTATTAAAGCCATTTTATAGAGAGGCACTTATGTCAAAACCTCACTCAACTCTTTTCATCTTCATCTTCGTCTTTCTTTACTCGACCAAAATATCTTCATCTTTCTTTACTCGGCCAAAATATCTTCATCTTTAGCATCATAATTAGCCTTGAGCATGGTTCGTTATTATTTGATATAGAGATGATACTAGAACCATATCAAGTAATTTTAACCGGTTCAGTACGGTACAGTATTTTCAAAATATGAAATTGATATCATACCATACCGTAGCAATTATGTTCGGTACGGTTTCGGTTTTAAGCCCAAATTTACAATTCCATTTATGGATTACTTGATTGAATGTCTAAAAATAACTTTTTGATGAAGTTGAAAAATTAGGCCTTTTATTGGGTAACAAATATTGCTCAAAATGTATAGAAAATTAATAAGACAACCAATCAATCTCAATACATCAACTGAAATTAACTTCATCAACTAAAAAACTCTAACATACAATTAAATCTATCAACTAAAAAACCTTAACATACAATTAAATCTATCAACTAAAATTAACATACAATTTAATCCATCATTAGCTATTAGCTTGTTAAGGTATTAGACTATTAAATTTTTATTTTTTATCTTTGGATTTAATTTAATTTTTAATTAATTTTAAAAAAATTAAAACCGGTTCGATTTCGGTATGAGACGGCATTCCCTAACATCGAAATCGATTCCGTACCGATTTGAACTGGTACAGTATCGATACTGAACCAATCATCCATTCGATTTTACTATTCAATTTTTTCTAGTTTGGTATGATACGGGATGGTTTCAGTATTTCAGGACGATATGCCCACCCCTAATCATAATCTTAGTCTTCATGGTGATTTGAGGAAGAGGAAGATGGAGATGAATAGATAATGTTCAACCTTAACCCAACCACGTACCCAATTTTATTCCCCACTAGCCACCCACCATATGTCGAGAATTTTCTGGGCTTCGAGGTAGGCAGTGATCAAGATTTGGAAGCTATAGTCGAGAAGGAAGCCGTCGATGAAGTCAGTTCGAACACAATCGCCAACAAGAAAAGGTCGTGCTCTACAACAACCACCAAAACTTTTATCTTCCCTCCCCCCAAAACCTTAGGTCTTGCCTTCAAAATGGCAAAACCCTTTATGGTATCTTTTTACTCTTCTTCTCCCCAAAAATCGCAAAGATCCTCATCTTTCTGGTTACGAAGTAACTCATGAATATTTTGTTTGCCAAACATCCAACATTAAAGCTAGCTAATTATTTATTGAAGGCTCGATGTGCATATCGAACCTTTAATAACATCATAAGGCTTCAAGTACTTACTTGTGGTCACTTGCTTAGAAGACAAGCAGTAAACACACCAATATTTTACTTATCAGTTTTCGAAAATTTGTATGGCATGCTTTGTTGAACTTGTATGGTAAGAATTTAAATAAGATAGATTTTTAGTGTTGTTGAATCACTCTTTCACAATTCAAGAAAATTTAGGCTCAAAATCGAAACTAAACCAAAACTGTACTGAATACAATTGATACGATCTATTATCAATTGAATAATGCTATTTAGACTCTCTAAATTTTCCACATTTAGTGACCATGTTGATGTGACAATCAATGAATGATATTATTTTAATAAATGAAATTATTCTATATTTATATAAGACCATTCATTGATTGTCACATCAACATGATCACTAAATGTGGTCAATTTAGAGGGTCCAAATAACATTGCCCATTATCAATTTCACATTGTAAAATATCAAAATGTACTAAAGCGATTAAATTAAAAGGCATGGTTCGAGTATCCCTGTACCGACCCGGATTTTTATTATATTTTAATTAAATGGAAATTAAAAATAAAATTACCATTTTACCCCTAGTCAAGGCAAAACGTTGACTTTTGACCTGAAGAGTCGTACGACTTTGAACCTTTGACCATTTCGTAGATCGGGTCGCCCTGAATTCGTAGACAGGCGGCATGCTGGATTTGGAGACCCGGAGCAAGAGTTACGGGTCACGGATGTTATAAAATACTATTGCATTTTTCGAGAATCAGACGAGTGGATTGAATTGGTTAGTCAAAGCTGGACTCTTGAACCAATCAGATGAGTGAAAAATGTCACTCATCTAACAGGCCCAAAAGCCCAAATAATTGGGTGTATGAATCAAACCTCAATTGTCTTTCTTTGCCGTGAAACCCATTTCCATACAAACTACACCCATCTTCTTTTCCTATCGATTTCTCTCAGCCCACATCGATCCTTCATCTTCACTAAACATCATCATCGTCCTCACCACGATCACTTTCTGCCGTCCGTTAACCTAGGTGACCACCTAACCGCGACGGACCGAGGAACTAGGGCCGAAAAACCAGCCGAACCACTCGACTAAAACTGACCAGGAAACCCAGCTAGGATCAGCGAAGGATTTGGACGCCTGACTGGACCTCACGACGGTCTGGTTTGAAGACAAAACCGCCTGACACGACGGAGTAGGAAGCCGGGAAACAGGGTCGACATTCTTCGTGCTAGAGGTAATGATTTCGATCTTTCTTCGAGTTTTGAAGTTTACAGACCTCTACAGTAGGCTTCGACGAGTTGTTAGGACCAAACTGAGTTGAAAATGGTGGTCGGAACTGAGTCTTCTGAGCGGCCCAAGGTCGTGGGTCATGGCGGCTCAGCCACTGGTTCTTCGGTAGGATCCAACCGAGCAGCGCCGCAGGACTTTGGTACAAGTTAACCGAACAGTGGCCTGGGTCTTCGGTAGGAGTCCACCGAATGACAGAGATGATGACGTCATCATTTTGACACTATTCTGACAGCATAATGATGTCATCTTGTCAGAGATGTCAGAGCATGGACCAATCAGGGACTGACACGTGTCATCTAACACATGTCAGAGGATGACATCATGCTGACGTCAGAGTTACTGTAGCAGTGTTGAGCGCGCGTTGAAAAGGCGCATGGGAACAGTACTTTTTGTGAGGCCGGTACAATTTTCAAGGTTTCGACGATGCGAATCTAATGGGGGTGGTTTCGTGTCGATCAGAGATCGTTAGGTTGGTCAAATTGAGGATATTAGTCTCAGGAAGCATGTTCGGAGCAAGTTCCCGGGCCGGTTTCGTACTAAGTTTGCATGCTAGACCTAGTAGGGTCAATTAGTGACCCTTAAGTATGTTTGGGCAAGTTCGGACGTTGTATTTACCTTCCGGACAAGTGTAAATGGTTCGTTAGCGCATCAAGGACTAGTTGTGAGTGGACCATTGATTTCATAACTGAATACATGCATAACTGTTTTACTTATTTTCTAAATTGTTTTATACTAAATGTTTTATGATGTTGAGATTTGAGAATTTGATCACGGATTTCAAGAAATGCACAGATTTACTTGAAAATGGTCGTATCGGGCCTGAGACCCATTTGACGAGCGTTGACTCGGATTTGAGAGAGAGTCAACGATATTTTGAAATGAATTGTGAACTAATGAAAGTATTGATGGTTTGAGACTTTTGACCTAAAGAATTCTGGGTAAAGGTTTGACATGATTTGAAAAGATGGTTTTGCAAAGGTTTTCATACGTATATGTATATGCCCTTCCACCTTGCGGATTGTTCTCCTCCAGACGTCGACCTGGAGGGTCACGATCCACTGATAAGAATGGGTATCCCCATAGGGATCCCGTTCCAAGAGTGGGAGATTGTGTTGTGGTCCCGGACCAGATTCCAGAGAGATATTCGAACTAGATCCGAGAGAGAGCTCGAACTAGGTTCAGAGATAGAGCCTCCTAGACGGAGAATTCCTGGGAGTAGACTCGGAGTGAGACCCCGAGTGGTGTGCATACCTTTAGATATGAATCGTGACCATTTTCGGGGATTTTTTCCCTAGGGGCTGTGTGCCCCGAGTTGGCATCAAACTTGCTTTCGATGCTGAGGAAGGGATTGTGGATCCATAGTTACATTTGAATTGATGTTATAAGTTCCCATATGTATTTTTGGATAGATATACGTATATTTATAGAAATGCTACATGTTTTTATAATGGATCGTATTTCTATGTTTTCTACTGAATGAATGTATGTTTACAGAAACAAAGGGTCAAATTATATATATGTTCCAAATGAATTTATAACTGCTTTATTTTTTTTTGGTCCACTCACACTTTGAATGTTTTCTTGACCCTTCAGGAGAGGATACGGAGGAGGGCATCGACTCCGGGGTCGAGGCATAAATATCACCGTTGCGTTTGGACCACCTTGAGGGGTAGGTGTTATCTTTATTTTGTATTAAAACGAACATAATGCTCATTTCCCTTGTCTGACATGTTGTATTATGAAACACACCGGTGTGTATCTAGAACCCCCAATAAGGGTATTTGTGTAATAAAACCCTCGGAAGGGTATTTGTGGTATTTTGGATTACTTGTTAGATGGGAGTAGGCTTTCCCCAGTGGTCCCCAAGGGGAAAAAGGGGTGGGTCCTATCAAGTTGGTATCAGAGTCGAGCATTATGTTGGCGGTCCATACAGGGTACATTGACATGCATGTTTTGTCGTACTAATATTATTATTTATGTCTCTTAACAGTTAAGTATGCCACCGAGACGAGCAACCCCGTTTACACCACCTGAGATGGGCCTCGCTGGAGGCCCATGAGATTTGAGTGCCGGGAGTTCGTTGATTGGCGTGGCACGTCACCTGGGGGCCACGGTGTTTAGTGGTGAAGCCGATCCTGTGACAGGACCGCCCCCGAAAAGGGCATCGATAACCATGCCCGGTCCTGCTCCCGTCTGGCAAGATGACTGAAAATTCCAAGTTACCCTCAGTACTTGCCAAACCAGGGATAGCCACACGTACTTACTCATGCCTCCGCCCCTCGTATAGCCTCGAACAACACGCCACGACCTGGAGGGTCAATAAAAACCAAAATGTGTGAGTGGACAAAAATAAATCAGCTTGTAAAAACAGTTTGAAAAGACGATTTTTACCCTCCGCGTAAAAACCAATGCATGCATACCAAAAATCATTTCGCAATCGGTTAACATGTTCAACATAAGAAAAACCATGTATCAAATTTCACATAAGGAAAACTCGTAAGAAACTCAGAATCCTTTTTCCTTTCTCAACCATCGGGTCTTAGCCCGTAATCATAAACATCGGGCCCCAGCCCAAAACCACGAATCAAAACCAAATGCACAACATGATCCAAAACCATCAACCATATACCGGGCCACTGCCCAACTCAACCGAAACATCAGAAATCAATAAATCACAAGTCAATCATTTTGCTGGATATCAAGTGCGCCCGAGTCTTTAAACTCAAAACCATGCGCATAAATAGGCCTTCCCGGGATTTCAACGAGTCTTTAAACTCAAAACATGATCAATAGGCCTCGGGGGTATCACAATAACCGAGTCTTTAAACTCACGAGTCTTTAAACTCATTAAGGGCCCTCCCCCGTCATCAATTAACCGAGTCTTTAAACTCAAAATGTGCTCCAGCAATAGCACCGGGTCTTTAAACCCAAAACAGTTTTCAACGGGTCTTTAAACCCCAAAACATTTGTCATACACAACAATGTGGGATCCATCCTGAAATCACATTTTTCACAACGGGACTCATGGTCCGAATTTCCACATTCAAATCCCCAAATCGTACTTCACAAAACATTACAAATCATCATTAAACACGGGGCATGCACAATCATACCAAATCACTTTATTAAATCCTTTTTCATTCTCGAATTTGAATTCGCAACAATGATTCCGTAAGCCGGCATCCGGAAGCATCATCCCGAACCCAAACCAAGGATCCGCTTTAAATTTTCGAAAACTGAAATCTCGTAAATAAAAGTTACTTTTGTGCCCCGAGCATCAAGCTCGAAATCACCTTTTTCAAATCCATTTTAATTCTTAGAAATCACTTCTTTCTCAAATCTCATTTTCAACACATCAAAACCACAATCATAATCCCAAAATCACGATCCAATCAAAACATACTCAAAACCCATTTTTAAAATCCTCAAAATCACAAGTCTCATTTCAATTCCCAGATTCAAACATCAACAGTGATCAAATCACAATAACTCGAAATCTCGTAAAACGTGCAAATCCGGAACGTTCTCTAAAAACGTGTCAAAATCGTAAGTCACACTCGCAATCATAAACAACCTTCTTAAATCATTTTACACCCATTTCATATAACTTCTTTCATTAAACCATCATTAAGCACACGAGTGACCATAGTCTCGAAATACGTGTAATTTCACATGTATAGTAAAAATACGTATAAATACGGGAATCGAATACGTATAAATACGGAAATCAAAATCAATCACAACTTATAATCATAATCATAAAATCATAGAAATAATTTATGCATGCATTAAATTTTGAAAGCAACGTCCACTCACACACCAATTTTAAGGCTCGATTTCGCGCTGTACGCGTTCCCGTAATTTCCGGTATTTTACAGAAACTCGAGTCCTATCCGAAAACATACTTTAGTGTCACTAAGGGCTTACATAAAAACATACTAATTTCCCATAATTTTTCGGGAATTAATCGTTAATTACAAACGTAACGGAAATCTTCGGACCCTCGGAACCACATTGAAACAGTGTCCGATAAATTCGATACCAACGTTAAAATGTTCGTTACAATGTGTAGGAAAAAATACATTTTGAACTCACCTTGAAATTCGGGTCCACGCGCCCTCACGCGCCGCCGTGAGTGGCTGCGCGTGAGTCCACGCGCCTGCTACAGTACCCCTGCACAGTTCATCGTTCTCACCCGCCAAACCTGCAATACGGGTTGTTCAACCCACGACACAACCCGGTTAAATCCTTATCAAAACTCACTCAATTCCTCCCTTCATTCCACCTAAATCATTCCTCGTCAGGTTAATTTGGGATCCCATTCATTAATTATCTTCCATTAGCCCTAAATCAGTCAACTCGAATTCGAACACCCAAACGGGTCGAAGTACGAAACTCACCCAAATCGACCCCATTCCCAAATTAACTTAGACAGTAGTTTCCAGAGACCTAAACGAAAACTTTAGCACCGTCAATTTGAGGGGAAATTACCTGGAGGTTGTCGACCTCAAGCTCGAAAATCTCTGAAACCAGGGGCCTCCATTCAGGGCTTGTCTGTGATGGATTTTCCCCGAAATTGATGCGGTTGGTTCCCAAATGATCCCAGAGGATTAATACGATCCTCAGCTTCCTTCAACTCGACTCCTAGTTGAGAAATCGAATTTCCCTCCAAAACTGTTTTTCTCTGAAACCGGAGCTTGAGTCCCTGAGCAAACCTTGATCAAACCTCTTCAATCCTTGCACGATTGTGTTCCAGTCACTACCAGAAAACTCCCCCAGTGTTTAGATCGGTCTCAAAGCCCATAGGAATCAAACTCTGGATTTCCCCCCAAAAAAACTCGAAATGGTTTTCTCCACGGGTTCTCTCCAGCTCTACACTCTCACACTCAACAGAATGGCTCCCCAGCTCACCAGACACTCAAGTAATCGATCAGAATGGACGACAACTCGTGGGTGACACATTGAAACTCCCTGGAATTTGTTTCCCACAACACAGAGACCATGGCCATTTTTAACTCCTCCCGAGCACGGCAAGCAGTCCCAACCATCACGCTTTGTGTCCAATATCCTCAATTCAATTAAACAATACTCTGATCCGTCCACTATTGATTAAACAATGGCAATGATCAGAGCACCACCCAGCACGGCGTGCAGGCTCTGTTTTCACGGTTGTTTGAACAGTAACCGTCGTGCAGAATTACTAAAATGCCCTCAGGGCAATAATTACCAAAATGCCCTCCAACTTCCGTGACCCGTAACTTGGTCATCCGATGTCCGTTTCAAGCGTGCCGCCCGTCATTGTACTCAGGGCGTCGAAACGAACATAACGGTCTTCGAGTCATATGGATATCAATTGTCAAACAGAAAGTCAACTTTTTTCCCTTATAACGTCCAATTTACGATAATGCCCCTGGACTTCCGCACGTCATAACTTTCACCCTGTTCGTCCGAATCGGACGTGCCACCTGTCAATGAACTCGTGACGTCCCAACCTACGTCACGGTCGTTGGTCAAAGTACATTTGACCGCCCGAATAAAAAGTCAACGTTTTACCCACGACTAGGGGCAAAATGGTCATTTTGCATCGTTCATCCGATTCCACCCAACTAACCACCGATTAACCCTCATTAATCATGATTAGTTACTAACCTAATCCTGAATTTCGGGACGGGTCGTTACATCCTGAGATGGCTCACCGTTGGATTCTGAGACTAGAAAAGATTTTCTTGGTGATGTCCTGTCCGCCTGAGCAGAGAGTACTGTTGGCCACCTTTCTACTTGATGGGGATGCTCATGAGTGGTGGTACACACTGGAGTTGTCAGGCTGGGATGCCTTGGTTGTGACTTGGGAGGAGTTTAAGAGCCCTTTCTCGGACCAGTACTATCCCCGTGCTTTCCGCGAGGCAAGAGAGATTGAGTTCTTGCAACTCCAGCAGGGAAACTTGACTGTCGCGGAGTATGAACAACGATTCCAGAGGTTGTCCAGGTTTGCGGAGGTCTTTGTGTAGACAGAGGCAGAAAGGTGTCGTCGTTTTGAGCAAGGACTGAGAGGTAATATCCAAGCTATGGTGGCCTTTTCTGCGATGATTTTCACTACACTTCGAGAATTAGCCGATGCTGCAGCTAGGATGGAAACAAGCTGGGCCAACCACCAGCAGGAGACTGATTTGGGACGAAGCAGAGATTGTTCTTTTTCAGGGCCGTCGGGCCACAGGGCCCCGAAGGGAGGCCGGTTCAGCGGAGGACAGTCATCCTACAGTGGGGGATCATCGAGTGGTGGTCGGTCTGGCAGGTTCGAGAGAGGCCGCGGGGCCGGATACAGTGTACCGCAGCAAAGTGGCACTTCCGTGGGGTCTACAAACTGGATGAGGCACACGACATGCTATACTTGTGGTGAGACTGGTCATGTATCGAGGGGATGCCCACAATGGTCGAGTGGTAGTGTTGCAGGGCAGACGCCGAGTACCATGTCAGATGCTTCTAGGGGCAGAGTACAGAGCGGTTATTGAGGCGATCGCGGGGGACCACGTGGACGTGGTCGTGGAGCAGGACCCCAGGCGCAAGTGTTCGCGACTACTAGGCAGGAGGCCAGGATTGCTCCTGAGGTGGTGACTGGTACACTTACTGTCTTTGATGTATCTGTACGTGTATTGATGGATCCGGGAGCCACCCATTTTTTTTATTTCATGTGGTTGTGTTGGGTTGTTGGATCGAGAGTTGTCTGTACTTGAGGATGACTTAGGTGTTGGCACCTCGACTGGGGATGTGTATATAGTTAACCAGGTGTTAAAGAACTGTCCAGTTAAGCTAGGGGATTTTGAATTGATGGAATATTTAATAGTGTTAGACTTACATGATTTTGATGTGATCCTTGGTATGGACTGGTTGTCCGAGCATGGAGTGCTGATAGACTGTAGTAAAAAGATAGTGTTAATCCGGAGTCCGGGCGTACCTGACTTGACTTTCCAAGGAGACGTTGCGAGCTCTTCGCCAAGAATTCTTTCGGCCCTCATGACACGAAATTTACTGAAGAAAGGTTGTCAAGGGTACCTAGCTCATGTAGTGGACACGAGTATTGCGACACCCAGAATGGAAGATATACCCGTGGTGCGGGACTTCCCAGATGTGTTTCCAGAAGACTTACCAGGACTGCCCCCATCCCGAGAGATTGAGTTTACGATAGAGCTACTTCTAGGGACTGGACCTATTGCACAAGCACCCTATCGTATGGCACCAGCAGAATTGAGGGAACTAAGAGAACAACTATAGGAGTTACTCAAGTTGGGATTCATCCGGCCAAGTGTATCGCTGTGGGGAGCACCGGTTCTATTTGTGCGGAAAAAGGAGGGTAGTCTCAGACTATATGTAGATTACCGACAACTAAACAAGGTAACAGTGAGAAATAAATATCCCTTACCTCAGATAGATGACCTATTCGACCAGTTGAAGGGAGCAAGGTACTTTTCAAAGATCGACTTGAGGTCTGGGTATCATCAATTACGGATCGCCGAGAGAGATGTTCCGAAGACAGCTTTTCGGACCAGGTATGGGCATTTTGAGTTTTTAGTGATGCCCTTTGGTTTGACCAATGCACCTGCAACCTTTATGGACTTGATGAACCGAGTGTTCAAGTTCTATTTGGATAGGTTTGTAATCGTGTTTACTTGTAGTGCTTACTTGGAAATGATTAAGTAACCTTAATTTTTGTCGTATTTATTTAGGATTATGATAAGCTTGGAGCTTACGTGGCTTGACATGTCGGGTGATTTTGACTCCCCCATTAGTTTTTTAGTGGTTCTCTTTCTCAAATCTCGTTTTAAATCATTAACTTTTACTAGCACGTCTTACCATATTTTACAATAATTGAGAAGTTGGCTTAGCATGCATTGATTGACTATTTGAAGATAATTTCCAAGCCTGCATATTTTATTATTATGCCATATCTATCGGGTACGCATTGTTGGTTTGTGATCATGTTATATCTTTCCGAGCAAGCTAATTATTTCATGATACCTTCTCGAGTATACCTTGAGTGATTATTTTATGAGATCTCTGTGCATGACATGCTTGACATTAATTAAGGAAAGTGGTCATATGACTTTGAGACGGTTAATTCGAGATACGAATTTTGAGTCGAAATTGTAGTGTATACTCACCTAGGAGCCACATACTAGCCTCCATGTGATTGAATACCCGTGCTTGCTCGAACATTAATTAAATAACACCAGTTTGCCCCGAGTTCTAGGCTACATGAGGTGACGGTGCGTAGCACCCAGTCTTCACGAGGTCGAGGTAAACGAGCTTATTTCATAGATATCTAGCTTGTGACTCAAGCGATTAAAGAGCATAATTAATTAATTACACATTTTATACTTGTGAATTTGTGCTCTGAGATGAGAAAGGGAGAATTTATACTATTTTATTATTAGGTCTTGTAAAATGTGCATATTTTGTTATGTGATCATTTGTAAACTTTTTTTTCAAATCGAAGGGCTAAAACATGTTTTAAAAATTGTGGTTTGACATTGAAACAACTGCTATATCCTCCTACTCTTCTGTTATCATACCCCTCAAGTCTTAGTGGTACTTCACGCATTTCAAGGAGTCGTCATTTGCTGTTATGATATTAACACTGCTAGTTTGGGTATGATGCATCAAAAATCGGGCAAAGCAGGTAGTTTTCTAAAACTTATGATCATTAAGAAATCTACTATGCTTTGTGCTTCTGTTATCGCGATGAAACGTTAGTTAGTTTTTACTAATTACGTTTCACATGACCTTCTAAAACTGACAATTTTAAATTTTTAGTTTTTGTCATCTGAACGTCATCGTCTGGATTGTGGCCAGCATACCTCGAATTCGGTTCCTAGTAGACTTTCTAGGGCGGGGTGTAACAATTTGGTATTAGAGCCAAGTTTTAAGATACGCCGTTAGTTTTTGGACACTGGATGATTATGAATCCCAATTTTGCATGCCAGAACATCTCCTCGAATAGTTAGTATCGCTAGTTGACATTGTCTTTACATGCTTGCTACGTGACCTGAATTTTCACGAGCAGAACAAGGTTTTATCCTAGCTTTTCTTCGATTTCAAGTTAGTTAGACTTCGCCCATCAGATTTCGCGTTCAATCAATGTTCACGAGTTTAGGACTCATTTGGGTGGTATGAATGAGTTATTTGGCAGGACACGTGGCGACTCTTTTGTCAAGCGTTAGACTTGGCTGAAGGTTTACTTTGGGAGGTGAGATCTGAGAAACCATTTTGAAAGTTGGAGTTACCCTCGACTTAACCAAAGGTTCAGGAAATCACTATGTTAGACTTTTTTCTAACAAACCCGCTTCCCTAAAAAATTAGGATTCTCGAAAGGAATTTAATAAAGCCAACGGAAATTAGTTATGCTCCCGATTAAACCAAAATTTTAGGGTTACCTCAAAGTAAAGCTTCTGACTAGTTAGGAAGATTAGAACATTAGAATCATGGTTACTCAATGTATCTTGTGCATCCGTGCTTTTTCACCAAAGTAAATGTAACGCCTTCGATACTCGAGAAATAGAAAATGACCATTTTGCCCATAAAAGTCAAAGAGTTGACTTTGACCAATAAAAGTTAAAATGTTGACTTTTGATTTGGACATCATCTAGAAACTTTGGAAAGACGGTTATGAAGATCTCAGACTCTTGAGTACGTAGGCATGCGACATGTTAAAACAGAGTTTGGATAAACATGTTACATGTAAAAAGAAAATAAGTGTATTTTGGTAATTTTACCACAAAGGACATTTTAGTAATTTTGTGAGGACCTAGAATGTTCTAGGTTTTTCTACATAATTCCCATTCAAACTGTGCACTGACCTACCCCTATTATATAAGTGTGTGTGTGGAAAATGAGAAAAATGTGAAAGAACATGGGAAGTGAGGGAGGAAGAGAGGGAGAAAATGAAGAAGAAAAAGAACGGCGGAAAAATGGAGAGAAACTAATGAGACTTAGTAAAGGAAAGGGAGAGAAAGAGTGAGGGTTGAAAAGAACCTGTGAGTTCCCATTATGGGTTTTTGGTTTCAGGGATAAGAACCTCGAAAATAATCATTCCAGAGTCCTTGTGGAGTCCCTAGGGTCATCTTGAGATCGACATGACGAAGGTTTGTACGTGGGAACGTTCCAGGAGTAGGTTGAAGTTCTGGTCGTAGGGCTGAGTTAGAACGACGTGGATTTTAGGTAGGTTTTCACAGTTTGGCTGTTATAGACTTCCTCCTAAGATCATTTAGAACATTTTGGTGGAAGAAAATAAGAAAAAGGATGAAGACTGTGATTTTTTAGCCGAGTCATGGTTGTTGGGTCATGGTCGTCGGGTCAGGCCTTGCGCGTAGGCCCGCGAGCCAACCCGACGTGAGGTCAATGGTGACCTTGTGACAAGCGTGTGGCTCCAAGCGCAGAGAAGCTTCCCGGTGCGTGAGAGCACGTGCGGTGGAGTCTCACCATCCGGTCAACACGAAACTTCTTCATCTTAAAATTTTGAGTTTATTGATATATCATTTGAGTTATTTGGAAATCCTATGAAGAAGTTATGTGTGACGACCCGGAAATTTGGAAAAGGAAATTTTGGAAAATTTGAAGAAAATGACGATTTTGCCCCTAGTTATAAGGGCCAAAGTTGACCTTTTAATCGGGACCTCGTTTGGACTTTTCGTCAAGACCGTTGGGTAGGTCTCGAGACGCTGAGTCCGTAGACAGGCTGCATGCGTCAATTGGAGTTCGGACGACCAAGTTATGGATCTAGGAGTGTGAAGGGAATTTTGGTAATTTGTTAAGGCAGGGGAAAAATGGTAATTTGGATTGGACGGTTGAATGGCTAATTCAGTTGTACCTAAAGTTATGCAGTGACATCTGTCACTTGATTATGCCAATTAGTGGCACTAATTAGCAGGAGGTGGAGGTTGAATTGTGCACCGTGTGTGAGTATTGTTTTAAAAACAGAGCAGTATGATTGATCAGGATGAGTCCATCACCCAACCGTTTGAATTACAGGATAATTGGATTAACTGGGAGGAGATTAGAGTGACAAGGAGAAGGGAAACAGGAAAAACTAGAGAGGAAGAGGTGTTGTAAAACCCGAAATCCAACTATTCGAAATTGAATGTGATCAAAGTTGAATTTGCAATTGTGGATGTTTATGATTGCAATTGAGCTTAGATTTAGCTCTCTGGAACCCAGACGACTCAAATGACTTCAAAAACGGAGGAAAATGAGGTCGTTTTGGCCGTGAATAGAGTGCCTCGACTCCTCAAAAATTCGAAGGTTGGGTGTGTAATTGGAGGAGTTGGACGATGAAATTGAGATCGAAAACAAGTCTATAAGAGTCCTACGAAGCTTTTTGATGGATCAATTGAAGAAAAACGATGGGAATTGATGAACTTTAAAGAATGAACAGTGCGCCAGTGTTCTTTGAAAAATCGAGCTCAAATAGAGTGGATTGAGGTAAGAGATTGTGCAATTGAACTTACAGACCTTTAATTAAGGTTAAAACGATACGATTAGCTGAATTAATTGAAGAAATTGAGTGGAAATTGACAGGGATTGAGCTGGGTTATATCGCGGGTTGCAGGACCCGTTTAACAGGCAGTCGGGTGAGAACAATGAACAGTGCCCTGCACTGTAGCAGCGCGTGGGCTTCACGCACATCCACTCACAGCGGCGCGTGGGGGCGCGTGAGACTGAATCTCGAGGTGAGTTCAACATGAAACTTACTCCTTTTAATGTAACGAACATTTTGGCACTGGTTTCGAGGAAATCGAATATCGTTTCGATAGTATTCAGTGTATCTGAAGTTTTCGTATACGTTTAAAATACGTATTTGAATCCCGGAAAAATTGGGGGAAATTATATGAGGTATATTGAAATGTTAGTGACCCTCAATAATGATTTTGGACAGGAATTGTGATTTCCGGAAGTTATGGAAAAACATGCAGCTCGCAAGCGGGTCGTTTGGACAGTGTGTGAGTGGACTTTGCTTTCTAAATTTCAATGCATGCATAATTATTTTCTATGCTTTATATTTATGTTTTCTATGCTTATGCTTATGGCACTTATGATTTCCGTATTTACTTGTATTTTGATATACAATACGTAATTGCACGTATTCCGAGAATATAATTTATGCACTTTGATGATGGATTGATGGATGATTTTATATGGTTTATACGTATCATGTTTTGATAATGTTTTGATCATGATTTGTGAGTATGATTTGGGATTTGAACGCGAAATTCGGACATGAGTCCTATTTCTATTAAATATGATTTCGGATTTTGTTTTGGAAATAGGATTACGATGAATTCTGGATTTGCTATGAATTACACATGGTTTTGGGTTTAAAGACCCGGTACTATTGCTGGATCCTGGTTTGGGTTTAAAGGCCCGGTTGATTGATGTGAAGGGGGGAGGACCCTTGATTGATATGTTTTGAGTTTAAAGACTCGGTTATTGTGATATCCCTCGAGGCCTATTGATTATATTTTGAGTTTAAAGACTCGTTGATGTCCCGGGAAGGCCTGATATATGTGAGTTTAAAGACTCGATGATTGAGATCTAGCAGATTGATTGACTTGTGATTTATTGTTGATTTCCGATGTTTTCAGATGTGTTGGGCAATGGCCCGGTTTATATGTGACAGGACCCGTCCCAATCCCACTGGGACCACCCGGGGACGTGCCCCGCTCCCGTCTGACAATGACTCCAAACATACCAAAATTACCCTTAAACGAAAACCGAATACTCAAATAGATAGATAACGTACAACAACAGTATTTAAAGCGATACTGTCAGACAAGGGATAGTAAAATAACAACATGCGAGCACAATAGTCAGAGTACATTATTCGGTGCTCAACCTACCCGCAAGTGGGTGTACAGGTGCACAACTAACAAACTAAGCCTCTTCCTCCTCCTCTGGGTCCTCCTCCTCTATTTCCGTGTCAAGGTCTGGAGGGGTCAGTAAAACAAGAGTGAGTGGGCCAAAGATAACAGCTTATAAATCAATTTAATAATAAAATAATCATAAGGTTTTACCCCTCAGTTTTCCAAATCTTGCATGCAGTGAAAACATAATGTCATAATGAAATCGTAACCATAAAACCACAATAATACTCGAAAAGAGAAACTAACATATCAGTGCACTGTAAAACCCAACCCAAATGATGTCACGGTTCTAAGGCTACACGTTGCCACTCAGGGTCTCACACCCAAGACTCTCTAGGTACATCAGCTCCCGGTATCCCGGTCACTGCCCGAGGTATATGAACATGCCTTCCTGAGAGTAAGCAGCCTAACGGGGGTCAACTCCACTCAGTCAGGGCCCCGTGACTACTCCAGGGTCCACCCAGGCCAACGAGCCTCCCTGGAGGAGACAATATAGACAGGTAGGAAAGTACATCACAATAACAGTATAGTTTACCCTATGTCCCCCCCCCCCCCCCCCCCCCCCCCAGCCGCAGACATCCCAGACAAAATCCACATATAATCCAGGCAGGTTTCATGCCCAAAACATTGTAATAACAGACAGATATAAACAGTTCATATAAGACTCATCGAAATCATAAGTGGAAATAGTAAAACAGTTTATGCATGCAAGCCTTTTATAAATCAAACATCCCACTCACACTCGGTCCTTGCTGCTCAACGATCTCTAAAACGTGTATTAACATACCTGAGAGTTACTTAGGGACCCTATAATTCCAATACCAAGACCCTAGAACAGATCTGCCTCAAAAACGCATCCCGGGCACTATTCTCGAGGCTTCAAACCCCATTTTTACTAACCTAACGATCTTCGATCAACACGAAACCACCTCCATTGGATCCGTATCGTCGAAACCTTGAAAATGGTACCGGCCCCACCAAAATCACTGTTCACACGCGCCCCCCATGCGCGGGGTCAACGCTGCTACAGTACCGCTGACGTCAGCAATGACGTCATGCTGACGTCAGCATGCCGTCATCACTGACACTTGTCAGGTGACATGTGGCATGTTCTGATTGGTCCCTGGTCTGACAATTTCTGACAGGATGATGTCATCATGATGATGTCATCATTGCTACAGTACCGGGTCAACCCGTTTTACTGGAACCGGGTCGCCGTTGACGCACGCTTGACCCGATTCCACCGTACGTTTCCACCCACCATTTTCGACGGGGTTCATTCCTATAGGGTCATCTAGGTCTGTTCTATGGTTCTGTAACCTCAAAACTGGAAGAAAACTAGAAGAAACTCACCAGAGCTTCGATGAACTTCACGGCCAAAATCTGGTCGTCGTCTCCGGCTATCCTCGCCGCCTCAGTCGTCCAAATCGGTCCCCTATCGGCTCGTCTCTGACCCTAGAGCATGTCCATAATCAAAGAATCGATTCCTAGGCATTAAAATGGGTTGGTTCGAAATAGGGAACATAAACGGGGCTCTCAGGTTTTGGGCCTTACCGCCGCCGTGTCGCCGCCGTGGCTGTCGTTGTCCGTTCAGACGTGTTCCTGAGGTCCTCAAAGTGTCAACTGGAGCTCTACTTGAGTCGAGGTGGTGAGAATGTGGGGTTTTGCTTCGATTCCTCTATGTTTCGGGTATGAGTTTTCACTGGTTTGTTCAGGGCAGGGGAAGGGGTGGTGGTCGCTGGTGGTGCACGGTGGTGATCAGGAGGTGATGGTGGTGCTGTGGGTGGTCGCCTGGTGGTGTGAAGGTTGCTGGTTAAGGTGTTTGGGTCGAGAGAAAATTGAAAGGGAGATGGGTGCACGGGTTAGGGAGTATGGCTGTGTGTTTGTGTTTTCCCCAGAGAAAATGATCTTGCAAGGATAGAGAAAAAGCAGAAGAAAATGGAGGGTTAGGATTAGTTTGGGCAGAGAGATCAATGGTTAGGGTTTGTTGAGAGAAAATAAAGTATTAAATATGGACCTATAGGAGTAGACCCAACTTTATGGGAATATTAATCACTTGGATGAGTGACACTTGTCACTCATCCACTGGTTTGATTTAAATCTGAGTTTGGCATGGATTCCCATAATTAATTAATATTTTATTCAGTTGTTCTCGGTTCGTAAATTCCGCTAAAACGCTTCCGTGACCATAACTTCTTCATACGAACTCCGATTTTGGTGTGCCGCCTGTTTACGGATTCGTGACGTCCCGATCTACATCATAGTCATGGGTCAAAGTTCAAATTATTTCCCGGGTCAAAAGTCAAAGTTTTCCCCCTTAGGGGTAAAATAATCTTTTTACATTAAAATATTATTATTCTTGGTTCGGGTCGTTACAACCTACCCACCTTACAGGAATTTCGTCCTCGAAATTTACTCAAACAGATGTGGGTACTGCCCTCTCATTAATTCCTCGGGTTCCCATGTTGCTTCCTCCACATCGTAGTTCCGCCATAGCACCTTAACCAATGAAATCGTCTTGTTCCTTAAGACCTTTTCCTTCCTATCCAAAATCTGTACTGGTCGTTCGTCGAAACTCAAATCTATCATCAGTTCTAGTGGTTGTTCCGGAAATGCATGAGAGTCATCCCGAAGATACTTCGTAGCATAGATACATGGAATACGTCATGTACTCTAGAAAGCTCCGATGGTAGTGCTAAACGATAAGCCACCGGACCAATCCACTCGAAAATCTCATAGGGCCCGATGTAACGGGGACTCAACCTCCCACGTCGTCCGAATCGGAGAATCCCTTTCCATGGCGATAGCTTTAAAAAAGACAAAGTCACTAACCTCAAACTCCAAATCTCGGATCCGTCCATCCGCATAGCTCTTTTGACGATCCTGGGCCGCCTTCAATCTCTCACGAATAACCCGAACTGTAACACCCCGGAAATTCGAGGATTTCCATATTGTAATTTAATGTGTGATTTGACGATTTTACCCCTGTGAATGGTATGGTCAAATGTTGACTTTTTGATTGATGAACTAAATGGACCTTGACCTATGACCGTGACGTAGTTCGGGACATCACGAGTTCATAGACAGGTGGCACGTCCAATTCGGACGATCAGGGTAAAAGTTATGACTATCGGAAGTTCAGGGGCATTACCGTAATTTGGACTCTCGGGGGAAAATGTTGACTTTTCTTTTGACAACTAATTTTCAGTTGACTCAAGGACCGTTGGGTAGGCCTCGACGTCCTGAGTCCGTAGACAGGCGGCACGCCGAAATCGGACTTCGTACGAGGAAGTTATGGTCAGAAACGTGAATTCGGGAAGTTCGTGTCTCGGTTTTCGTGTCGAATATTAAATTCAGGAAATCTGATTGGAGGACATCTGGTGAGTGACAAGTGTCACTCACCCATTGGCTAGATTGGATCAGATCCACTATTGGATTAATTATCATTTAAATCTGCTTTAAATTACAGCCCTTAGATCTGAAATCCTTTGATTTGATCTCAGCCTTTGATCTCATTCTGAGATTTAATCCTGGCCCTTGATTCATTTTCCTATTCAGTATTAAAAGTCCATGAGTTCATGCACCCATGTGTTCATTCCCTTAACCGTGTGTGCGATTTCTCCCTGGAACCAGCCCATCAGCCACCACCACTCAACCCCACACCTCAGACAACCAGCAGCCACACCCCTGACGCCGGCCACCGCTCCACGGCCACCCTGCACGGCGGCATCCTTCCAAACCCGTGAAGGAAACCCGCGGAACCCAAGTCACCAAACCATCCCAACCTTTGATCTAGGCCTGGAACCAACGTGCGGTTGTGACCACCGTGACTACTGGACGGCAAGGAGCTGACCCTGACAGTGTACGGCGGCGACACGGCGGCGTTCGGAACGTTAAACCCGTAGGTAACCATTTTCCTTCCCGGCTTCAAAACACCTGATTGTGACGTTGACATCATTGAGTTGTTGTTAGGACTCGTCTAGGTGACCTTGACGACCATTTGGAACCAGGACCAGGGCTGAACAACCGTCGACTCACCGGAAAGGATTACCAGAACCGGCAACCAAGCTTCCCGTCGAGTCTCAGGTAACCTCCTAGACCTAAAACCTAATTCTAATTACATAGAACCAATCTAGGGACTAGGACGAGTATTTAGGAATTGAAAGGACTGAAAATGACCCAGAAATGAAGGAATGGCAACCGGGTCTCGATCGCGGGTCTGATCGACCCGAGTTGCAGGAAAACGGGTCAACCCGTCTGATGACAGTGGTGCTGACGTGGCACCCTGTCAGTCTGCCAGATGACGTGGACCAACCGTGAGCCGACACGTGTCACATGTCAGTGCACAGTCAGCACTGACATGTCAGTGACGTGGACCAGTCAGGGACTGCCACGTGTCACTGACATGTCAGTGACGTGGACCAGTGCCGTGCTGACACGTGGCACATGTCAGATCTGACACGTGGTCTGACAGATCAGTGAGGTGGACCAATTGGATGTTAACACGTGGCACCTGTCAGAGTCTGACACGTCAGACCTGACAGCTGTCAGATGACGTCAGCATGACGTCATGCTGACGTCAGCGATGACGTCAGCAGGAACTGTTCCTTGCGTTGACCAGCGCGTTGACCGGCGCGTGGGGGCGCGTGTGAACAGTGTTTTTGGTGGGACCACCACCATTCTTTAGGTTTCGACGATCCGGATCCAATGGCGGTGGTTTCGGGTCGATCGGAGATCTTTAAGTTGGTCAAAAATAAGGTTTATTGCCTTGGAAAGCGCGTTCGGGCGGCTTTCCCGGGTCGGTTTCGACCTAGACTTTCATGGTTGAATGTTGGGGGTTTAATTTGACCTTTACGAATACTTGGACTTGACAGGGATTGTACATTTGTACCAGGACGAGGGTATACGTTCGGTTTCTAGCAGGATTGTACTGTGAGTGGGCCATTTTCTTAAACCCTTGTGTGCATAAATGTTTTCTGGTTTTATTATACTTATTCACATGCTAAAACAATGATGGTTTTGATGATATGAAAAATATGGTTATGGCACGTTTCACGGTATTTGGGCTTGAGACCCGTCCGATGAAACTGAATGATTGGTTCGGAGTCTACCTATGTATATATATGTTTGCATGTGGATATCAATAAAATGTATTTGTTACTGCACTGTATAGATCCTTCCATATTATATTGTCTCCTCCGGCGAGGTACCCCGGAGAGGTCACGGACGTCTAGTACGTTCCAGCGTCTATGACGCTAAGCATCGGGGATGCTGTACCCGAACGGGGTTCGGGGAATGAACTCGGAAAATTGAGACCCGAGTGGCACGCGTAGCCTTGTGATTGTGACCTATTGGACGTCAGGGACGTCAGACATCAGGGATGTCGGGATTGGAGTGTATAGTGCAGCAACTAAAATTATGGTTATGGTTTTGCTATATGCCTTATGGTTCATATTATATGGTTTATGATTTTGGATTTATGGTGCACGCATATTTGGAAAACGGAGGGGTAAATTATATGTTTTACTTATCAAACGATTTCATAAACTTGTGTTTCGGTCCACTCACCCTTACTGTTTTGATAACCCCTCCAGGTCGGGAAACTGAGGTAGAGGAGGAACCAGAGGCTGAGGCATAGATCTACTTCTGCGTACCTGAACCCCTGCTGGGCGGTGTGCCCGCAGGATTACTTTAGAGTCGTGCTCGCAAATTTGTAATTTTGGATTATATCCCTTGTCTGACATTCGTTTAATTCGGATTTTATGTATGACTTTAATTTGGTTATTTATGCTTTTAAATGTTTTGAGGTTAAAATTGGTATGAATTATTGGGTGTCAGACGGGAGCAGGGCACGTCCCCTTGTGGTCCCTGTGGGATCGGGGCGGGTCCTGTCACGAACTGTCTCCTGGGTCATATCCATCAAATCCGGCCCCACTGCGATTCTTTCCCTGATCTCCATCCAGCATACAGGTGTTCTACACTGTCGACCATACAGTGCCTCATAGGGTGCCATCCCTATACTCGCATGGTAACTATTATTGTAGGCAAACTCCATTAATGGCAATCGATCAGCCCACAAATCCTGGAATTGCAACACACAGGCTCTCATCATGTCCTCGAGAGTTTGTATTGTCCTTTCAGACTGTCCGTCGGTCTGTGGGTGGAATGCCGTACTGAAGTGTAATTTCGTACCCAAAGTGGTTTGTAGACTCCTCCAAAACCTGGAAGTGAAACGCGGATCCCGATCCGACACGATCGACTCCGGGGTACCGTGTAGTCGGATGATCTCATTAATAAATAGCTGGGCCAAACGGTTGGGCTTGTACGTCTCACGTACAGGCAGAAAATGCGCTGATTTGGTCAACTGGTCTACAATCACCCAAACCCCATCAAATCCACTCCTTGTCTTCGGTAACTTGAAGACAAAGTCCATTGTAATATGATCCCATTTCCATTGTGGGATTGGAAGTGGCTGCATAGCCCCATACGGACGCTACCATTCTGCCTTGACCTGCTGGCAGATCAAACACTTGCTGACATACTCAGCTATCTCCCTCTTCATCCATGGCCACCAATAGTGGTCCCGGAGAGTACGGTACATCTTCGTCCCCCCTGGATGCATGGCATAGGCCGAACTATATGCCTCGTCTAAAATCTCTTTCCTCAACTCTGGTACCGCAGGTACACACAATCTCCCAAGTTTCACTAATGCGCCATCGCCCCCGATTGAGAAATCCTGCCTCTGTCCGGTTTCAACCTCGTTTCTGTAGTCATGGAGTATCTGGTCTTGTAGTTGAGCCTCGATGATCCTGTCGACCAACACCGGTCGCACATGAAAGCTAGCCAACAAGGCTCCCTGATCGTCCATCCCTAACATAACTCCGCTCTTCCGGAGTTCCACTAGCAAAGGAAGGTACACCAATCTAAAATGTGCAACTGATCCCGCCGACTTCCTGCTAAGCGCATCAGCCACAACATTTGCCTTGCTAGGATGGTACTCAATTGTACAGTCATAATCCTTTAACAATTCTAACCATCTCCGCTGCCTCATGTTGAGTTCCTTCTGAGTGAATAGATGTTTAAGACTCTGGTGGTCGGTGTATATCCGGCATGTCACACCGAACAGGTAATGTCTCCAAATCTTTAGAGCATGAACCACCGCTAGCAATTCCAAATCATGAGTAGGGTAGTTCAACTCGTGCGTCTTCAGCTGCCGAGATGCGTAGGCAATCACTTTCCCATTCTGCATCAATACACAACCCAAGCCCTGCAGCGATGCATCACTATAAACCACGAACTCTCCACTGCTATCCGGTAATGCAAGGACAGGTGCAGTGGTTAAACGGAATTTCAATTCCTGAAAACTCTGTTCACACTTCTCGTCCCACACAAAATTCACCCCTTTCCGTGTTAACCGAGTCAATGGTGCGGCAATCTGGGAGAAACCCTCCACGAATCTCCGATAGTAGCCTGCTAACCCAACAAAACTTCGCACTTCCATCACCATGGTCGGTCTTGGCCAATTTGTCACAGCCTCCATTTTCTGAGGATCCACGCTGATCCCTTCGGGTGATATGATGTGACCCAAGAATCCAATACTATTTAGCCAGAATTGACATTTGTTTAACTTGGCATATAGCTGCTCCTGTCGTAGTTTACCCAAAACCAGCCGTAAATGCTTCTCATGGGCCCTGACACTCTTGGAATACACCAAGATGTCGTCGATAAACACAATCAATAATTTATCCAATTACGCTCGAAAGACCCAATTCATCAAGTCCATGAATGCAGCTAGTGCATTCGTCAGTCCGAAGGGCATCACCAAGAACTCATAATGCCCGTACCTCGTCCGAAAAGCTGTTTTCTGAACATCTCCTTCGGCTATTCTCAGCTGATGGTATCCTGACCGCAGATCTATCTTGGAGATGTACTGTGCTCCTCGTAACTGATCGAACAAATCATCGATCCTGGGTAAGGGATACTGATTCCTTACTGTGGCCTTGTTCAACTGCCGATAATCCACACACAACCGCAAACTACCCTCCTTCTTTTTCACAAATAAAATCGGCGCTCCCCATGGTGATGTACTGGGTCGGATAAACCCTAGATCCACCAGTTCCTGTAGTTGGATTTTCAATTCCCGTAGCTCTGCCTGTGCCATACGATACGGTGCTTGCGAAATCGGCCGAGTCCCGGGGAGTAATTTGATCATGAAATCGATCTCCCAGGGTGGTGGTAATCCAGGTAAGTCCCCTGGAAAGACATCAGGAAATTCCCGTACAATCGGAATATCCTCAATCCTCAAAGATTCATCCGTAGACTCTACCACATAAGCAAGATAACCCTGACACCCCTTTTGTAAAAGTTTTGTAGCTGTGAGTGCAGATATTACCTTGGGTAATGCGTCTCCACACTCTCCCTAAAATATCACCTCCGGCAATCCCGGACCCCTCAAAGTCAACCGCAAGTTACTACAGTCGATGAGCGAATTGTACTCCGACAACCAATCAACTCCAAGTATCACATCGAAGTCGTGCACATTCATAAGAATCAAATCTGCTGGAAACTCGATTCCTTCAATCTCCACAGGACAAGCTCGTATCTCCTGGTTCACTTGGTAGGTCACCCCCATCGGTGTCCCCAAACCCATCTCGTGCTCAAGTGCGGTCACCTCACGGCCCAAAAGACCCGCACAACGTGGTGAAATAAAAGAATGAGTTGCTCCCAAATCCATCAATGCACGAATAGCAATACCATAAATGTGTACAGTACCTGTCAACACTCCCGAAATAGATCTGGCCTGCTGATGGGTTACAGCATAAACACGGGCCATAGACTCTGCAGGTCGTCCCCGTCCTCTAGCTCCTCGATCACGGCCACGCACAACACCACGTGTCCGGCTGCTGGCAGTCTGGGATGCTGAGCTCTGTGCTGGCATAGTGCTGCCCCGAATCAGTGGACAATCAGAAGCATAGTGCCCCGACTCACCACAAGCGAAGCATGTGACCTCCCTAGGTCGACCCGAGTATCCTCCTGGTGAGGTGCCCATCGGTGAGTACGGCTGCTGCCAAGCCCCAAAACGCTGTCCAGACCGCTGAGGACTCCTGAACTGACCAGAACGTCCTCGGTTGCCCGAAGATGAAGATCCGCTAGAATGTCCTCCTTTCGAGCCCCGACGGCCCGAAAGTCCCAAATGTGGGCGATCACGTCGCCGTGACTCTCCCTCAGCTTGCTGACGTGCCAGAATACTGTTCTCAACCCTGGTCACCGCATCAGTCAGATCCCTCATGGTAGCAAAGGGAGTCGCAGTCACTATCGCTTGAATCTCAGGTCGCAGGCCCCACTCGAATCTGCGACATCGGTCATCCTTGGTAATCACGAAGTTCTCAGCAAAGCGAGACAACATCAGGAAGGTCTCCTCATACTCTGCTACAGTCTAGTCTCCCTGCCGGAGTTGCAGGAACTCTACCTCACGGGCGTTGCGAAACGACCGCGGATAAAACTGGTTGAGAAACCGCTCCCGGAAAGTCTCCCACTGAATGGTGTGAACGGTCCAGCCAGCCAGGACAAGGTTGTGCCACTATCAGTAGGCGCTCCCATCCAGTAGGAATGTCACCAGTACGACACGCTACTCCGGTGGACAGTGCATGACCTCGAAGATCCTCTCCCAGTGGTCAATCCACTGGTGAGCCTCCTCGGGGTCGCTCCCCCCACTAAAGAGCGTGGCACCCAGGCGCTGGGCCCGCTCAATGCTCGCAGTATCACCATTTCCTCCAGTACCCTTGTCAGCATGTACACAGGGATCACGTCGGGGAGGCATATCCAACTGTTAATAGGCATATAGGTTAAACGACATCGAAAGCGACCATGTACAAAGTACAAACCGCTAACCTAGTACTCTGACTGCTAATCCTAATGCTCTGATACCAAGCTGACAGGACCCGTCCCAATCCCACTGCGACCACCCGGGGACGTGCCCCGCTCCCGTCTGACAATGACTCCAAACATACCAAAATTACCCTTAAACGAAAACCGAATACTCAAATAGATAGATAACGTACAGAAACAGTGTTTAAAGCGATATTGTCAGACAAGGGATAGTAAAATAACAACGTGCGAGCACAATAGTCAGAGTACATTATTCGGTGCTCAACCTACCCACAAGTGGGTGTACAGGTGCACAGCTAACAAACTAAGCCTCTTCCTCCTCCTCCGGGTCCTCCTCCTCTATTTCTGTGTCAAGGTCTGGAGGGGTCAGTAAAACAAGAGTGAGTGGGCCAAAGATAACAGTTTATAAATCAATTTAATAATAAAATAATCATAAGGTTTTACCCCTCCCTTTTCCAAATCTTGCATGCAGTGAAAACATAATGTCATAATGAAATTGTAACCATAAAAACACAATAATACACGAAAGGAGAAACTAACATATCAGTGAACTGTAAAAACCAACCCAAATGATGTCACGGTTCTAAGGCTACGCGTTGCCACTCAGGGTCTCACACCCAAGACTCTCTAGGTACATCAGCTCCCGGTATCCCAGTCACTGCCCGAGGTATATGAACATGCCTTCCTGAGAGTAAGCAGCCCAACGGGGGTCAACTCCACTCAGTCAGGGCCCCGTGACTACTCCAGGGTCCACCCAGGCCAACGAGCCTCCCTGGAGGAGACAATATAGACAGGTAGGAAAGTACAGCACAATAACAGTATAGTTTACCCTATGTCCCCCCCGGACATCCCAGACAAAATCCACATATAATCCAGACGGGTCTCATGCCCAAACATTGTAATAACAGATATAAACAGTTCATATAAGACTCATCGAAATCATAAGTGGAAATAGTAAAACAATTTATGCATGCAAGCCTTTTATAAATCAAACAGCCCACTCACACTCGGTCCTTGCTGCTCAACGATCTCTAAAACGTGTATTAACATACCTGAGAGTTACTTAGGGACCCTATAATTCCAATACCAAGACCCTAGAACAAATCTGCCTCAAAAACGCATCCCGGGCACTATTCCCGAGGCTTCAAACCCCATTTTGACTAACCTAACGATCTCCGATCGACACGAAACCACCTCCATTGGATCCGTATCGTCGAAACCTTGAAAATGATACCGGACCCACCAAAATCATTGTACACACGCGCCCCCACGCGCCTGGTCAACGCGCGGGTCAACGCTGCTATAGTACCGCTGACTTCAGCAGTGACATCATGCTGACGTTAGCATGACGTCATCACTGACCCTTGTCAGGTGACACATGGCATGTTCTGATTGGTCCCTGGTCTGACAATTTCTTATTGGACCCGATTCCTCTGTGTTTCGGGTTTGAGTTTTCATGGGTTTGTACAGGGCAGGGGAAGGGGTGGTGGTCGCTGGTGGTGCATGGTGGTGTTCATGAGGTGATGGTGGTGTTGTGGGTGGTCGCCTTATGGTGTGAAGGTTGCTGGTTAGGGTGTTTGGGTCGAGAGAAAATCGAAGGGGAGATGGGTGCACGGGTTAGGGAGTATGGCTGTGTGTTTGTGTTTTCCCCAGAGAAAATGATCGTGCAAGGATAGAGAAAAAGTAGAAGAAAATGGAGGGTTAGGATTAGTTTGGGCAGAGAGATTAATGGTTAGGGTTTGTTGAGAGAAAATAAAGTATTAAATATGGACCTATAGGTGTAGACCCAACTTTATGGGAATAGTAGTCACTTGGATGAGTGACACTTGTCACTCATCCGTTGGTTTGATTTAAATCTGAGTTTGGCACGGATTCCCATAATTAATTAATATTTTATTCAGTTGTTCTCGGTTCGTAAATTCCGCTAAAACGCTTCTGTGACCATAACTTCTTCATACGAACTCCGATTTCGGTGTGCCGCCTGTCTACGGATTCGTGACGTCCCGATCTACGTCATAGTCATTGGTCAAAGTCCAAATTATTTCCCGGGTCAAAAGTCAAAGTTTTCCCCCCTTAGGGGCAAAATAGTCTTTTTACATTAAAATATTATTATTCTTGGTTCGGGTCGTTACAATATGGCTTTCTGGATTTTTGGGCTATGTTCTCGTACTTGGATTTTGATTCATGGTTTTGGGCTGAGGTCCCGTATTTATGGTTTCGGGCTAAGGCCATAGATTTTTAGAAAAGGAAATGATTTTGGTTTTCATACACGGTTTTCTTATATTGGAAATAATGGGTTATGAAATGATTTTCGAATGCATGCATTGGTTTTACTTGGAGGGTAGAAATGTCTTTTTTTGTAACATGTTTTATAAACTGATTTATTTTTTTCCACTCACACCTTTTATGTTTTTATTGACCCTCCAGGTTGTAGCGCGATGATCGAGGCCGATCGAGAGATGGAGGCATGAGTGGGCACATGTATGGTTATCCCTTGTTTGGCAAGTGTTACTGGTAATTTGGGAACTTCAGTTGACTGGTCAGACAGGAGCAGGACTGGACACGATTATCAATGTTCCTCAGGGGACGGTCCTGTCATTATGTTTGTCCAAAACTCTAACGTTTTATTTACATTTCCTTAATCAAGAAATTTGGGAAAATTTAAGGTAATTTGATTATTCAAGAGGTTCTTGGAAGTAAATTATATTCATGAAATAAATATTATCGTGAATTATAAGTTGAGGTGTTATTTGTAGTTTGTATGAATTATGATTTTGGTGACTATATTTACTCCCAATTGTATAAACATATATCTCTTGATATTAAGTTACGCTTAAACAATTAGTTGAGCAAATTTTGGATGAATACTGCCAATAAGCATATCTTAATAAAATGATATGTATGAGTATACATATGTATAATTGTGCTAATGCTTAATAGTGATATTTATATCTATAATGTTAGTATAGTGTTTTATGTTTATAATTCAATTTGAATTAATAAAACAATTGGGGATTAACTATGGTGAATTGATGAGTTTATAAGGTTGTTAAAAAGGATTTGGCTATATATCTATTAACCATACTTTTTTTGAATACTAGGAAATTGATATGGGATATTTTGAATGAGGGAAACGTTTGTGTAAGAAATAATAAGGTTAACAAGACATAACATTGTTCTAGATAGGACCTAACGTGGTCAAGTCTCGGGCAAATTAAAATAATAAGAATTTACCTTTTGTTGGGGGTTAATGGATAGGACGTGAGTAGTAACCCCGCAAGGTGGAATTAATTTGGTTTATTTAACAAAGATTAGAACTGGGTTAAAAATTTGTAAGATCCTTTGTCTGACAAGAATTGTCAGACGGGAGCAGGATCGGTCTGGTTCTCTAGGTATTAGGGACGGGTCTTGTCAGTAAATGTTAGGGTAGATTGTGTAGCAGTCTAGGGAACTTCCCTCTTAAAATCGAACTCGTAGTTATGTGCTCCTTCAAGTCGGATTTCTACCATTTCTAATCCCTGTTTCTTTAAATCTTCTATATACGCACCAAAGAAGCCAGTTGAACTGTGTGGTCGACTTGTTTTGGTTGCACGTTTTATGCCTTTAATTCAAATGCCATTTTTTAAGTATGGTATTTACTTTGGCAGGTGTGTGTAAGACTCATCATTTGTAACGACCCATCCCGGAATTCGGGATTAAGTTAGTAACTGATCATGAATAGTAGGGTTAATCGGTGATTAGTTGGGCGAAATCGGACGAACGATGCAAAATGACCGTGTTGCCCCTAGTCGTGGGTAAAACGTTGAATTTTTTATTCGTGCAGTCAAATGGACTTTGACCAATGACCGTGACGTAGTTTGGGTCGTCACGAGTTCATAGACAGGTGGCACGTTCGATTCCGACGTTCATGGTGAAAGTTATGACGTTCGAAAGTTCAGGGGCATTACCGTAATTTGGACGATTAGGGGGAAAAAGTTGAATTTTTGGAATACAATTGATTTTCACACTACTCGAAGACCGTTAGGTTCGTCTCGAGGCCCCGAGTACAACGACAGGCGACACGCGTGAAACAGACATCGGATGACCAAGTTACGGGTCACGGATGGTGAGGGGCATTTTGGTAATTTTCCAAGTGAGGGAAAAATGGTAATTTCCTGCAAGGGAACTGTTTGAATGTCGTGGAAACAAGGTCTGAATGCCCATGCCGTGAGTGACCTGTTCCATTGATTGTTTAAGCCTAATCTACAATTGTTTAATCAATTAGTGACTTTGGGGGGAGTAGTTTAATCTGCAAAGGCCAAGGGAGAGTGTGCTGTTGGGGAAATGGGGAATTGAACGGCGTGGGTGCTGGTGTTTTTGAGGAAACGCAGGGACCGTGCTGATGAGTGTTCAGTGTGTGTGAGTACTGAGTGTAGTGAATTGTTTATGCGTTGAGTGAGAAACAGGGATTCGTGGACCTGCTGAAGGCAGTGCACAGTTGAATTCTATAATGTTGGGTGCTGTTGAAAATGGAAAAACAGAGAGCACTTGAATTTGTTTGTGCAAGTGATCAAGGCACGAGTGACAAGGAATGTTGGTTCGAATTGGCTAAATCGATTGCTGGGGAGAGACAGAGAAAAGGGAGTGAATGTTTTGGTGAGGAGGAACGGGGAAACTGAGTGAAAATGCACCCAGAAACCCGAGACTGTGTTTGATCAAATTCAAAAGTTCAATTCGAAATGTAGGCCAACCCAAGAACATTTAGGGCTCAATTCAGTCTTCTGGGACCTCCCCTAGTCGATCCAGATCTTGGGATCGAAGCTTGAAGCCCTGGGAAGCCTTGGACAGACACGACGGAGTTCCAAAATTTGAGGGAAAATCAGAATTTGAATTGTGTGAGGAATTGGATGAAACCAGGGACAGTAATCGTCTTCTGGGACCATTTGGAGATCAACCGTAGCTATTGGCAAGGGAATCGATCACGGTTTGGCCATGATCACATGTTCCAGTTTCGGGAAAAAGTCCAAGCTTGAGTCGTGGTGTTTGAGGTAACCTCTGGTCCAATTAATGTTGTGAATAAGTTCGTATTAGTCCCAATAAGCTTGTTGTTATGTTAATTGGATTATGGTTTGGTAAACACAGAGTTTGGGTGATCGACCCGTTTGGGTGATCACTGGTCGTGGGTCTGATTGTGGGATTATTTTGAAGAATTATGGACATATAACTTCAATTAGATAGTTAAAGAATGTTTTAGGATCAAAATCAGATGAAATCGAGGTCGAATTGATGGCTATCTAACCGAGTTGTCACGCGGGTTGCAGGACCCATTTGCAGAGGAAACGGGCAAGGAAGATGATGAACAGTGCCTGTCATTGTAGCAGGCGCGTGACGGCGCGTGGGTCCGATTTTCGAGGTAAGTCCAACATGACTTTTGTCCTATACACTATAACGGACATTTTAGCGTTGGTTTCGAATTAATCGGACACCGTTCGATGTTGTTTCGAGGGTCCAAAGGTTTACGTTACGTTTTTAATTAACGATTAATTCCCGAAAAATTATGGGAAATTAGCATGATGTTATTTGGGACCTTAGTGACCCTGGAATGTGTTTTCGGACAGGTTTCGAGTTTTTGGAAAATGCCAGAAATTACGGGAATACGTGCGGTGCGAAACCGAGCCTTAAGAATGGTGTGTGAGTGGATGTTGCTTTCAAAATTTAATGCATGCATAAATATTCCTATGATTTCTATGATTATGATTATGAACTGTGATGATTTCGATTTCCGTATTTTTACGTATTTTCGATACGCACACGAAACTGCACGTATTTCGAGATTCTGGTTTCCCGTATGTTTTGATGACGGTTTAACGAATGATTTTATATGATTTGTGTGTATCATGTTATTAAGATGTTGGATTTCGATTGTGAGTATGGTTTACGGTTTTGACACGTATTTCGAGTATGTCACGGTTTGCACGTTTTACGAGGTTTCGAGTATGTTGTGATTTGATCGGGATTTGGTGATTTGTTTGTGGTTTCGATGTCTTGACCTTGAGATTTGAAATATGAGGTGTTTTCAAGGATTTAAAACGGATTCCGAAAAAGGTGATTTTGGGCTTGATGCTCGGGGCATAAAAGTGATTTTGAATAACGAGACTTCGATTTCCGGAAGTTTGAAAACGGATTCTTGGTTTGGGTTCGGGATGATGCTTCTGGATGCCGGCTTACGGAATCATTGTTGCGAATTCGAATCCGGGAATAAAAGAGGATTTACTAAAGTGATTCGGTATGAGTATACATGCCCCGTGTTTTAAATGATTTGATTATTTTTTTGTGAAGTAAGATTTGGTGGTTTGAATGTGGAAATTCGGACCATGAGTCCTGTTATGACAAAATGTGTTTTCGGATTGGATTGGAATTTGGATCACGATGGATCCCGAGTTGTTGTGATTGAAAAATGTTTTGGGTTTAAAGACCCGTTGAAAATTGTTTGGGGTTTAAAGACCCGGGTGCTATTGCTGGAGCACGTTTTGAGTTTAAAGACTCGGTTAATTGATGACGGGGGAGGGCCCTTAATGAGTTTAAAGACTCGGTTATTGTGATACCCCTGAGGCCTATTGATTATGTTTTGAGTTTAAAGACTCGTTGATATCCCGGGAAGACCTGATTATGCGCATGGTTTTGAGTTTAAAGACTCAGGCGCACTTGATATCCAGCAAAACGAGTGACTTGTGATTTATTGATGATTTCTGATGTTTCGGTTGAGTTGGGCAGTGGCCCGGTATGTGGTTGATGGGTTTGGATCATGTTGTACATTTGGTTTTGATTCATGGTTTTGGGCTGGGGCCCTGTATTTATGATTGCGGGCTAAGGCCCGATGGTTGAGAAAGGAAATATGATTTTGAGTTTCATACGAGTTTTCCTTATGTTGGAATTTGATACACGGGTTTTCTTATGTTGAAAATGTTAACCGGCTGCGAAATGATTTTTGTGTGCATGCATTGGTTTTACGCGGAGGGTAAACACGTCTTTTTGTAACTGTTTTTATAAACTGATTTTTTTTTGTCCACTCACACCTTTTGATTTTTTTATTGACCCTCTAGGTCGTGGCGCGTTGGTCGAGGCTGATCGAGAGGCGGAGGCATGAGTAAGCACGTGTGGCTATCCCTGGTCTGGCAAGTACTGAGGGTAACTTGAGGATTTCAGTCGTCTTGTCAGGCGGGAGCAGGACCGGGCACGGTTAACAATGCCTTTTTTGGGGGCGGTCCTGTCATCATTGGGCCCGGTTGAGCAAGTCTGGTTAAAAAAATTTCGGCTTAGGTCGGATCAGGTCAGATTTGTGTTGAATCTTAAAAAGTACCTAGTCAGGTTGGACATGCTTAGTCACAAATATAAAAGCCCAATCACTTTGTCTGGCTAGATTTTTATTGGGTTTCACAGGCCAGGCAAGCCCATTTGGGCTAGGCTCAATGGGGCTTTTGAATTTCTGGGAAAATAAAAAGATAAATATGAAAAAAAAGGTAGTATTAAAAAAAAGATACTCGAGATTTTACTACCTATTAGTTTAATAATCATATTACAAATTTGTTAGTTAAGAAAATATATTACAACTATATCTTTAAATTGCTTTACTTTCACTCTCAAGTCAAATTGTATTTCACTCTCAAGTCAAATTGTATTTCACTCTCAAGTCAAATTGTCTCACTTTTACTCTCAAGTCTCAAGTTGAATCTTGGTTAATTTGGCCGGACTTATATAGACGGGCCGAGCTGGGTTTTACCGGATCGAGCACATCAAGTATATCAGGTTCAAACACCTAAGCCCAAACTGGGTCCACTAAATTTTGTGTCGGGCTAGTCCATAGCCTAGAACTAGTCGGGTCAGACTTTTGTTCACTGGCCAAGTGGGCCCCCATTAGCCCATGGGCTTTGGACTAAATGATGATGGCTACGGTGTATTCTACGATTTATTAACCATCTTGCAAATAAATTTGCTTTACTATTGAGTTTTTGTATCATGCTTCACTTTGGGTTGTTTTTACTTGATGAAATCTTTTTTTTGTTTTTGTAAAAGCTCATTTACTCATGTGAATTTCCTTGTTGGTGATGGTAAAGCTTTTTCGTTAAAATGATGTTGATTAGGCGATATCATGATTGTAGCATATATTATGATGTGATACTTCTTGATACCAGGTACATTCACCTTAACCAATTTGTCGAATTTTGTTCAAGCTTGTTCTTGTTTGAATAAGAATTTTACTTGTGTGATTTGACACTTGTGTGTTCCTTAAACCATTTTCACTCAACGTAATTAAATCAGTTATAGATTTATAAATTATTTTCAATTACTTCTATAGGTCATGGTGATTTATTTGATTTAGCATATTTCTTTCCTCATATGGTTTATGGCAATCTGTTTAAATCCACCAGTTTAATTTCACACTTCATCATACATGTCACAAATACACGACCTATTGTCACAACCCTCCTCTTTCTCTTTTGGCGGTTGGCAAGTTCTTTGATACTTGGACTCTATTGCTATCACTTGCTTTCTCTAACTAAGTAAATATTTTAGAGAAGTTGACAATTTTAGTCCCCACATTTATGCATTGGGTTTTTTTTTTTTTCATACGAGTTGAATGATTTCATAACTGACAATATGGCTCAACTTGGGGTCGTTTTGTTCGAAATGGATTGATTGAAATTGGCTTCAGAGTACTATGCATTATTTCATATCCTCTTGTGATTCTATAATATGTACCCTTATCTTAAACCAATTTGTTTATCATTTCCTTGCTTTGTCGATCTGAGTAGTAAACCATATTCCTCATAAGGTTTTACATGTCACGACCTAAGTTGAAGTTTGGCAAAGTTTTTGTGGGTGGTCATTCGCGATTACTAATAGTTGTTGTAGTTTTGATAGCATTTTCTTTGTGCGTCTCGATTAATAGTTGTGCTGTTCACAATTATTATCACCGAGGAAGTAGTTGTTAGGTTCACAATTGTTGTTCGATGACTTTGTCCTTACAGTTAGTACGATCATTAACTCCAAGCTTAGTGTTAAAGCACCTTTTGTCTGGGATTACATGATAACAATTTTATCCAATCTGGGTTAGCCTTTCCCATTTAATCTATAAATTATTCTCGATTTCTGCACCCAAGACTTTGTCGAAGTGTTGGGTAGTTAATGACTCAAGTTTTACGATTCAGTGTCGCCCCTATTCGTATAACTTGTGGTAGACGAGTTTAAACGAGAATCACAATTAACTGTATGAGTGGGCTTTTTCTTCGAACTCTTTTTATTGACCTTGTGTTTAGTTTGAGGGGGAACTGGTACTGTCATGTTAGTTTACTTTGAGGAGGTTAGCCCAAGATTTTCTAAATCGATATGTTTGACTTAACGAATACTAGGAGTTTATAAGGACGTGTTCTGTTGAAACCTAAACTAGGAAGTTAACACTGCTGAGACTATTCTTTGGATTAAATGTGAACCTAGATAAATGCTTTTCATTCTAGAAGCATGGTGAGGTTTCAAGCCTCCGACCGTTCCTTTTTATTTGTGTTCGATTTGGTCATGGTAATTCACTCAATCACCGCCTAGTTTTTAGTGAAAGTAGGAACATTTCTACCATGCAGTTGTGTTAGGAACCTTCACTCCAATGTTAGACATTGATCTTAAACCAAGTGTTATACCAATGACCTTTTTATTAGTATGTAGGAACCTATTTTAGTGGGAACTTACTAAGTTGCTTAGATGGAGCAATACTTAACCCTAGGCAAGATTCTTAAATATTTCCAATCGAGATCCTTAAATCACCCCTGTTTGAGGAAAACCTTCCTAGTAGTCATAGATTTAGTTACTGTTGCATCACCTCTCCTTACAAATGGGTTGACAAATGGATTGACGTCATGTTTGGACAATTCCAAGTCATTGGTGTTTAAATTTTTATCACATTGAGAGAATGTTGAGGCTTGTTTGACAAACCAGTAGTTTTTTGTGGTTCTGTCATCATACACAACATACGTTGTAAGTTGTACTTTCGTGAAAGGTTAAAAGTTTTACGATCAGTTGTTAGCTTTTGACATAGTTATTTAGTTGGATTGATAGAGTAAAATTTGGAATCACTAACCGAGAAGTCATGGAAGATTTTGGGATGGAGAAATTGGAGTCACTACCTTGGGTTACTTCATTAACCATTTACTGAGGGACTTTCACCTAGTAAGTAAGCAGTTGAGTTTACACCCCGAACAAGTCTAGTTGCTACTACTCAAGTTTGATCTAGGTGTTCATACGTCAGAGTGTTAAGCTCGTATTCTGGCATTGAGTTGTAAGATTTTGCTTTTTAATTCTTATTTCTTCCAAGATTGGTTAAGTTTACACACAAATGATTTGTTTTATGCTTGGTTTGCTTGACTAGTGGGGTGACACTCTTTCACCCTTGGAAGCCTCCTTTTATTATTTTAATTTATAGGGATTGAAGTAACCCTCAACATTTGGTTCAGAAGCCCACGGGCATGTGGGTACCCGGTAGGCCCAGTGACAAAAAGCCCGGCCCGGCCCGATCCGCATGTTGACGGGTTGGACTTGGGTTTAGGGTATTCAAACCCAATAGGGCCGAGTCCGATAAGGCCCGGTAAGTCCAGCCCGACTCGCCCATGTAAACCCGAATATATAAAAGAATTATAAATTAAGAATTAATACCTAGTCAAATCTTATTACTACTATTTCAGCTCAAACCCAAAACTCCAACCCAAGCTCAACCTAGTTTTTATATAAGTGCATGTTTTTATATACAACTCCACATCTCACTCTTCCATCTTTACCGAAAAGGTTACTTGGGTCATTGCAATTTGATATAGAGAATTCATCAAATTCACTCTTTTTAACCCACTTTGATACTGATACCTTTATTACACTGAGTGACAGTTAGGAGTAGCATAGCTCCACAATGAATCTCTCAGGAGCTAGCCCTTCGGGTAACTCTTCATAGAACTTACTACAATTCAAGTAGATTTGTGATTAGTGACCACTTTACCGTGTCTCGACTTTGTGGTCGAAAGATTAAGTCAATTCTCCAAACCCAATAGGTCCCCTCCTTACCTTGTCTCAATATTCAATAATGATATTTAAGCTCAACTCACACTTTTATAATTAGGTAGGTAGAAGTGGGCTTAGTAGGCCCGGCCCAAGTGGGCTTAGTAGGCCCGACCCATAAAGCCCGATAAAACCTTGGTCCAAACCCACCAGACAAAAGACATGGGCTTTCATATTTATGATCAAGCCTGCCCGACCTGGCTCGATATTTTTTAAATTATGAAATAGGCCCAGCCCGGTCCAAGCCCAAAAATTTTGGGTCGGGTTTGCCTGATCCGACCTAATAATGAGGGCTAGATTGAAGCTAGGGCGTGTTTGTGTTAGATATTGGACTTGGGAGCTTGGGTTCATAGGTAACTAGTTGGTGAGTAAAGCTAGCGAATTTAAAATTTTGAGTTGGATAGATAATGCCGTGAGCGAGATTGAATAGAATAAGTCGGCACCTTCACCATTAGAAGTACCGTTGCATTACGAGATTAGAACAATTGTTTTGCTACATCACATATCCTTTTTTCTAAGATTTTAGTCGAATTAAGAATAAGTGTTTGGTGGAAATCTTGCACCATTTTTGGATTTAAGGGTTGAGAGTATCTCTGTGCAAGTTTCGATACTTCCTTGTTATGACATGACTTTTCTCGATTTCACTTTAATATTTTCCAAAAGGCATGCTCCCGTTTGACACAGAAACTTAAAAATTTAAAAATTACCCCTAAACCAAATTTAAATAAGATAATGATGTTAGACAAGGGATAAAACCCATGTGTCAACCATTAAACAAAAGTTCAGTAAATCAACAGTTATACAGAAGAAACCAGATAAAAGATAAATAACCAAAATCCTACTATGATTAAAGAGAGTGCACAGTCCTAAAGTTACAAGGTACAACCTGGAAGGTACAAACAACCATGAAAATGGGAGTGGAAAAAAACAAATTCCTTTAGAAAACATTTCTGAAATACTCATTTTACCCTCCTGTTTATAAATCATGTATGCATAGCCAAATAAATACCCGATTTCAGATAACATAATTAAATATATAAACTGTGAGACCAATACAATCATGTAAAGCATATAAATTTCCTTGGCTCACATACTGTTCAAATCCCTATTTATAAACATTTCAAAAATCTAGACACCATAATCAATAATAATCAAACTTCGAATCCTGATGGCCTGACCAGCTAATCAAATTGTACTACGTGTAGGCAGTCTTAGAATCTACAGAGTCCAACTCCGTCCGAACGTGTGGAGTCTAACTCTGACGACGTCCAAATTTGTTTATGGGAACCTATGGAGTCTAACTCCGAGGATGACCGGAATAGAGAACAAATCTCATGAGGATGACCATAATGGGAAAAATAATTTACAAAAATACCATTTAACTTGCTTGTGAAATAACCCATAAAGCCCAAAAAACTGTGTGTGGGCATGTGCCTAAAATCCCGATTTCCCATAATCTGTAATAATTTGTGTCTAGAAATCATTATCTTGAATATATATATATATATATATTCTAAAATCAAGAATTTATCCAAATAATCAATAAGCATTTAGAATCATATATTCAAACCACTACAATCCATAATATGCAATAAAGGCATAGAAACACATAAATATGCAATCATCTCAATTTAATAAACAAAAAATCCACTCACAGTCAAACCGGTAGCTCAATTTTGAGCTCTGCGCTCCACAGAAGTTTCTGGAATGTCCTGGCCTATCAAAGTAACAATTGGGGGTCACTAACGTTAAATATAACCTTGTCAGTAAAAACCCCCCCTCCCCCCAAAATCTTGGGATAACATATGTCCCAATTGGGGGTCACTATCACTTTGGACTCCAAACTACCCTAAAACAAACTCTGATCGATCCGAAACCACCATTGGATTCAGAACATTGAGAACTTTAGGACACCTGTCGTCGTGTCTAGTAAAGTGTGTCCACATGTCGCCACGCGTCTTGACGTGGCTGCTGACATCACCTACTGACGTCACCTAATGACGTCATCATGACGTCATGTCGACGCCACTGGTCTGCCTAAGATGATGATCGATGCCGCCATTTGGTTTGGCCGAAAAATTGCCATTGAAACCCAAAACTTCAAACCTCCATAACTTCCTCATTTCTCAACCAAATTAGACGGACCAAATATGAAAATTTATCAACTTAATCCTAGGAATTCAAATACAAGTTCAAAGCCTAGAAAAGTACTTGAAATTCACGAAAAAGCCTCGAAAGTTTTGATTTATCTTCCTCCTCGAGTATGGGTGTTCCACGTGTTTCATCCCTCAGAACATAGTTGGTTTTTCTCGCAAGGGTCCAAGGAACATGACCCGAAGCTTAGTTTAAGCGGAAAATGTCCAAAATCACTAGTTGAACTAATGGGTTGTTTTGGGTGGTTTCAGGTGGACGGGAGAGATAGAGAAGAAATGAGGATGAGAAAGTAAGGCATGTGCTCCCAACCACAAGTTAACTATCCTTCCAAAAATATCCCATTTCCTTATGACCACAATGCCCCTCCCAAACTACAACCTAGTAAAAGGAACTAAGGGAAAAATTTTCCAACCATAAAAAAAATCCCAAAAAAATTTGGTAAAATTCATAAATTAAAGTCCGGGTCGTTACAATCTACCCCCTTAAAGAAATTTTGTTCTCAAAATTCATACATGTCATTAGAAAAGTTGGGGGTATTGTTCCCACATCAAAGCCCGGGGCTTCCATACGGCCTCCTTCACGTTAAAATTCCTCCACAGAACCTTACCATAGGAATAGTTTTCCTACGAAGCACCTTGTCCTTCCGAACCAGAATCATAACCTATTGCTCCTCATAGCTCAAATCTTCCTTGAGTTTGACAGGCTGCTTCTTACAGGACCCGACCCCGGAACATATCATAAACCACATCTAAGCTCTACTCTCGTCTGATAGGTGACTCAAAAATCCAAGTGTACCCTTGAAACCCTGTCAGATAAGGGACACTTACTTAATCGTGAATTCATGCCTCTGCTTTGTAAGTAACCTTGAATCCCGTGCAACGACCTTGGAGGGTATCAAAACTAGTCAAAATATGTGAGTGGACGAAAATAAAAGTTTTAAAAATAAATTATTCGACAATATAATATTTACCCTCCGTTTTGGAAACAACTATGCATGCATAAATAGAAATTCTTAATCCCAATAAACTAGCCATAAAACATGAAACCCTAAAATAAGTGTAATAGTAAGAAATCCAGTAATAACATAAACCAAGGAAACTATTAAAATCATATCAAATATCAACACAGAAATGATCATACCAAAGCATAACCATAACGATCACACTGCACCCACAAACATAGCAAATCAACCAATCATATCAACTAAGCCACACTCAATGCCTGCAAGCTGAATTATCATATCAAATATGCACTACTAGTAGGCTAATATCACTGGGGAACTACGGAGCCCAGCTCGATGTCTGAGTGTGGACCGGCTTAGGAACTACGGATTCCCATGCTCAATGCTTGAGTCACGACCCTAGTCTCAGGAACTATGGAGCATTACCTCGACATCTTAAACTACTCACAAGTATTGGGAACTATGGTGTTTTATTTACCTCGACGTCTGAGACTATCCATCACAAAATCAGTCTTGGGAACTACGGAGCATTACCTCAACGTCCGAGACCATCCAATCAATCCAGCATCTCGATGAGGGTTTCCACATCACATCACACACACACACACACACACACACACACACACACACACACACACACACACACACACACACACACACACACACACACACACACACACACACACACACACACACACACACACACACACACACACACACACACACACACACACACACACATATATATATATATATATCATATCCATAATCATATAATCATATCACACATCCATTTCATTTCCATAATCCAAGCCAAATTCAAATACCCGAATCAATTAGAAAAATTCGGGCCTAAGCCCAATTTACAAAATAATAAAAAACCATGTAAAACAAGCCATTAACATATCCCGTAAAATCATTTCAAAACCCTAATTCGTCAATCATCATCAAATAAAATAAGTATGACATAATGAGTATAAAACCACTTCCCAAAACTCAGTAATAATCCAGTACACAATGTACCCAATTTCCTCGCAAAACGTGCAATAAGTAATTACCGTAAAATCATCAAATCTCATATCAAATCATGTAAACCCACATTCAAAATACCATCAAGAAAATCACATAATAAATAATGTAAAACCATATAAAAATGCATGCATAGGATTTAGGGAAAAGAAAATCCACTCACACGTTACCGTACGCGCAGTAGAATGACATTGCATATTCTCCCGTAAAATCTGAGAACATCACCTCTTCGTTGGCCTGGTTCGAATCCATGAACTTCGGTCAATTTCTAGTTCTCTCTCCAATCACATTTATGGGTCCAAACCTTCGAGCCCTGGGCTTAATAAGGTCACACAAACGTACAAAAATGCTCCACGAGCTTGGTTTTCAAGCTTTCTTGCCCTTACTGGAAGTTCGAAAGCATGACCATGAAAACATGGTTTCGGGTCTCTAGAACTTCCAGCTTCCTTCCTTCTTCCCAAATTTCTATATCCTCTCTAATTCCTTTCTTTCTTCCCTTTAACTCATTTTCCTTAATTACCCAGCCTCGCACTCGCATCTCCCTGATGTGAAGCTCGACCATGACATTTTCATGGTTTTTGGACCATGCCCCCCGAACTTCTCACCCAGCATACACAAACACACTGATACATAAAGGATTGAGTTAGTGGAGGGCAAAAATATCACACTCTTCTATGCTGGACACATGGTAGCACCCCGTAAGCCCTTGTTGCGAAATGACCATAATGCCCCTTAAGCATAAATTACCAAAATACCCCTAAGGGTTGTTGACCCGAATCGACCTCACACGGTCTCCGACTTTGGTATGCCACCTGTCTACGAACTCAAGATTCTGAGACCTTTGTAACAGACTTCTCGGAATTCCCAACAGACGTCCCTATCAAAAAGTCAACATTTTAATTTTTCTAAGGGAAAAATCGTATTTTTACCTATTTTTTTTTTCAAATTTGCTTCCCACAAAGGTTCGGGTCATTACACCTTCCTTAGCACATGCGACTCATCAAATAGATACTTCTGGAGCATAGACACGTGGAAACGTTGTGGATTATAGAAAGTTCCAAGGGCAAAGAAAGTTGAAAAGTCAATGTGCCTATTCTTTATGCGATCTCATATGGTCCAATGTACCATGGACTCAACTTCCCATGTCGAGGAAACTGTACAATACCCTTCGAAAGGGAAACTTTTAAGAAGACCCAATCCCTAACCTCAAACTCAAGGTCCCTGGTGCAACGGGCGACATAGATTTTCTAGTGATCTTGAGCTACCTTTAGTATTTCTCTGATAATATTAATCTTTTCAAATGTTATATCTGCAATCTCAGGCGTCAAAAACCTTCTCTTACCCACCTCTATTCAACAAATAGGTGTTCTGCACTATCAACCATACAGTGCTGTAAAAGGAGACATCCCAACGCTAGCTTGATAACTATTATTGCAAGCGAACTCCATCAAGGGTAAGTGTGAATTCTAACTCCTACTGAACTATATCACACATACTCTTATCATGTCCTTTAGAGTCTGAATAGTCTTCGTAGACTGCCTGTTAGTCTGAGGATGAAAGGTTGTACTGAAATGTGCTCTCGTCCAACCATAAATAAAATTCCGAAAAAATCCCATAAAAAAAATTAAATTAAAGTCCAGGTCGTTACATGTTAAGAGAACCATCTAGTCGTGATGGTTATTTGAAGAATTCGAATAACTGATGGGAGAGCTGCGTTCTCATTATTTAATAGCTGGTAATCTAACGAACTTACCCGTTTTTACTTTCAACTTTAAATACAATTAAGGAAATGCTAGTACAGAGGGGTACTCAATTACCATTTAAAGCATAGGCAAAATTAATTACTCCAATACCTGAAGTGCGATTTAGACCATTATCAGAGGAAACTAGTTCGTAGGTGGTTAGTTGTTGTTTGGGTTGGTGAGAAACTGAAGTGACCCATAAGGAAAATGTTAATAAAAGCAATCACGATAAGTTACTGAAAAGATTAGTTGACACCTCACAAGACCGGCTACTCGAGAACAATAAGCATGGTTTTAGTAGTTGTTACCTTGATGCATGTGCTTGGATTGGCTAGACCAAGAATGGTGAGACCTTGACACGTGATACAATACGAGACAGTTGGAAACACTGAGGTGTTGTCAGTCGTTTAATCCAGATGAATTTGTTAGTGAAGGAAAATTTAATTTCAAAGGTCCAGTGCTGGTCTAGTTTAGGGGAAACTGTCGTTATCTATGAAACCCATACTTGACATTCAGAAAACTTTTCATAAAGATTCCAATCCATTGTATCACCTGAGGATAACATACATTAAGTTTGTAGAGTTGCATCAGAAGTTTAAGATTTAAATTTGGCAACCCATTAGTGATTTATAGTGAACCAGCTGGTTTGGGTAACAAAATCACTAGTTAGTGACATAAATGCGCGAGAAAGCTTGAAGAGCTTTAGAGAGTTACATCTTTGACCTATGTTGAACAAATTACGAGGACAAATTTCCTTAAAAATGGTAGATTGTCACATCATTTTCATAAATCCGAACATCAAAAGTTCTAATTTACCAAAATGCCCCAATGACCATTGTTTGGGCTTTGAGTTTAAAGTTGTTACGTCAAGTGTGGAACTTGGGCCCAAAAAGATTAAGCCTTCTAACAAAAAAAGAACTCTGCAGCTTAGCCCGAATGCCGATTTACTAAGCCCAAGTCATTCTCCTTTCCTAGTTATCTCCACTCGATTTTTCCTCACTCTTTCTTTATCATCCTAGTTGAGAAACACCCAAAAACATGGCCAATCAGCCACTACCTAGAGCGTCGACTCCAACCAACCCAAAAGCTTAAACCTCGACTAAAAGCTCCCCTTCAATGAGATGATGACGATGGTACAATTTATGACCGCTATTGACCACTATGGCGAGTTCATCGAGGATGAGAACCTCGGCGTAGCCACGACTTTCTGGCGCAGTATCGGCCACCCTAGGTAATCATTGTACCTATTTTCAAGATCATTAAAATTGTATTGATGTGAGCTTCATGTTAGATTTGTTGCATGCTAATTTTACCAAGTTTTGGTTGAGATTGGATTTTGGGTGTTCACCACCAAATCTCAGACAATTCAAGAATTTGGGCGTGGAATCGAACCTTGAGAGCTAAATTTTTGAAACCTTGGGTTATTTTCGAGTCAAATGCTGTGATTCTGGTCGAAAACGGAATTCAGGATGTACTTCAAAAAATTTCCCAAAATCTAATTGATGTTGATGTCGATAGTAGTCATTCAATAGTTATCTCTGACGAGACTCTAGTGACTGGTCCAGCCGTTAAGTTTGATTGAGGTCGTCAATAGTTGACGGAATATGCTAACTATATGATAACTAACCCTAATTCTGTTAAACCTAACATAATATTCTAATTCCTTCAGGATATTGTGTTAAATTTGTTGGAATATTCCGTCATGGTGACAGAATACTTTTTCAAGAATATTCCAATGCATGAGGTTGCTTTTCGACCTCTGACCTGCGTGTGACGGCAGTCGAGGTCACTTTTTCACCCGCGGTGACAAATGTAGGCGCGTAGAATAGCTTCCCCACCCAGGCATGGCATGGCAGCGCGTGGAGCAGTTTTCCCGGGCATGGTGTTGCGTGGTGGCATGTGAGGGTGTTTCCAACCCATAGTGTGGGCCTAAATTTTGGGAAGTTTCAGATCTTCTAAATATATTTTTAGGTGTTTAGAGTTAATTTAATCCTGTTTTGGGAAACTTAAGAGAGTTGTCTTATAGTGTTTACTTGAAAATGATTAAGTAACCTTTTTGTCGAATTTGTGTAGGATTGTGACAAGCTTGGAGCTTACGTGGCTTGATTTTTTTGGGTGATTTCAACTTCCCAACTAGTTTGTGAGTGGACCTCATTCGCAAACCTTGTTTTAAATCATTATCTTTTACTTGCATGTTTTACGATATTTTAGAATATTTGAAAAGTTAACTTAGCGAGCATTGATTGACTACTTGATGAAAATTTCCCTAGCATGCTTTTTCTAATTATTATGCCTTATTTACCTAGTACGCCTTGTTGATTTGTGATTATATTAAATTTCCCCGAATATGCTTTAGTTGATTCTTTTATGATACCTTCCTATGTAAACCTTAAGTGATTAATTTATGAGATCTTTGTGCATGATATACTTGACATTGATTAAGAAAAGTGGTCATATGAATTTGAGACGGTTAATTCGAGATACGACTTTTGAATTGAGATTGTAGTGTATACCCACCTAGGAATTGCTGATATCACATGTGTCTGTCTGTTGGCCACAGACTAGCCTTCACGTGATAGATCACCCGCGCTTGCTCAAATATTAATCAAATCATTCAAATTTATCTTCAAAAAAATGTAGGTTTTATTCTAAAAAGTGTATTGGGACTTAAAATATATACTGATAAACCTACAGGAATAGCCTCTTCGAATTTGTCTAAAATCTATGGAATTCATTTATTTCCATCGGGGTGGCTAAGTGGCTTGCTTTTGTTTTGGTGTATTTTGTAGGTCTATTGGATTGGCATTCAGATGTGTTTTATTGGAAGTTGCCTAGTGGATATTCGGGTTTCCTGAATATTTGAGAAGGCTTTGGTATTAACTGGATAATAAAGAGATTGGTAAACTAATCTCCTATGTTTCTCATGGGTATTGATTGTTCCCTAGGTGGTTAAGAGTCTGGTTCCCTTGTGATTAGTTTGCTGTCAACTTCCTAATCTAAGTTGCCAACCCCCCTTAATTCAAGGAGTTGTTATTTAGCTTCCCTATGCCGCCGGTTGTGGCGTAAAACTAGGGTTAATCCCTCCTATATATTGTTGTACAATTGTAATAATCACATGAGTGAAATATAATTCAACCTTTGAAAATCAACATGGTATCAGAGCAGGGAAATTAACCTGCTTCTGCTATACTGCTATCCGAGAGTATTCAATCTCCAAAATTTCTGAAGACAATCCTTTAGCATCAGAAGCTGAAAGTTCCCCGGAGCATTCCTCCGTGAATGTGCATGAGGTGCACGTCAACCCAAATCAAAAGTTAAGCTCAGTCGTACTGAATGAGTTTAATTAATTTCCGTGGTTAAGATCTGTGTCTTTGGCGCTGGGTGGCAGGTCCAAGTTAGGGTTCATAAATGGAAGCATCAAAGTACCTGATGCTTCCTCACCAAAGTATGAATCTTGGCTTAGTAAGGATCAACTAGTTATGTCATGGCTCTTGAATTCCATGGAACGAAAGTTAGCTGAAATATTCAGCTACTCAGAATCCTCGTACCAGCTATGGGAAGCGGTCAAGGAAATGTATTGACAGGACCCATCCCAATCCCCCCGGGATTAGTGCGGGATGACCCTACTCCCGTCTGACACGAAGTGTCAGACAAGGGATATTTCTGACCTTTGCCCTCTCGGGCAATCAGAGTACGCTATGATCCGGGGGAGGTATGTGATATCTCGGTCGCTGCTACAGTCCACACCGTATCCAACCTGAAGGGTATTAAAAACAGAAAGACTGTGAGTGGACAAAACAAAAGTTTATAAAAACATTTCCATAAAAGACCTTTATACCCTTCACTAAAAAGCATGCATGCATAGTAAAACCATTTATCCAAACACATATGTTTAAACACTCATATTTAGGGTCACAGCCCCAAGTTCCTTAAATCCAAGTCACACGGGCTCCTACCCAAAACCATTTATAGAAAACCATACCATAAGAACATATGTGGGATCTCAGCCCAAATCCATTTATCGTTATAAACACAATTTCCCAAACCAATTGAAATCATGTTTATCCATTATATTCATATCCAGAACCTGTCACGGTGAAAGAAAACTACGCGCGTGTTAACCGGGGTCTCAAACCCAAGTCTCTCCAGGGTCCACCCAGGTCAAAGTCCAAAGATCTATCCTCCCTGGAGGTAACGAACCATGCCCATCCTGAGAGTAAGGAACCCAACTGGGGGGCGACTCCACTCAGTTAGTGCTCCGTGACTACTCCGGGGTCCACCCAGGCCAACGACCCTCCCTGGAGGAGACAATCATATATAAAGGATGGAATATGAAAAACCTTTTGAAAATCATTCTTTAAAACCTTTCCAGGATTCATGCCCGGCCCCTCATAAGCCGCCATAATCCATAAAATCCTTTCATGAGTTCATGCCAGTTCCCATAAACCGTCATGACCCATAAATCCATTTCAAGGGTTCATGCAGGTTCCCATAAACCATCATGTCCCATAAAAACCATTTGTAACACATAGCTGGGCCATAGGCCTGAATCCACATACAAACTGGACCTCCGGTCCGAATCGTAAACCAACTGGGCCTCCGGCCCGATGCCTCGTTAAATCAAATGGACATCAAGTCCGAGAGTTACCTTTTCAAATCCAAAATCATTTCATTAAACTATTTCCAAAACCATAAGAATGGAAAATCAGAGTAAAACAGGAAACCTCGATTTATGTGCAAGCACGTAAATCGCCTCGTAAAGCGTGAAATCATATAAATCACAAGCATCCAAATCAACATCATCAAATCACATTCATAAACCATATAAAACATTTATGTATGCATTACAGTTTAGTAATCAAGGTCCACTCACAGACCGTCCGAAGCCGCGCCTCGATACGCGTGCCATAACCGTCTCCCAGGCCAATCGCTATCACCAGGACTCCCAAACCTGTCCAAATTTTTAATAGAAGGTTACTAACTACTCAATTAACCTCCCATTAAATCCCCGTAATTTTCCCAAACTTTAACTATTTTTAAATCGACCCTAAACCTTCGGACAACCCGAAACCTATCGAAACGATGTCCGATCGACACGAAACAAGTCCCAAAATGTTCGTTACATCGAATAAATGATTTAATATGTTGGAACACTTCCCCAAATTATAGCCCACGCGCCCCAAGAAGGGCCAGATCACTATTTATCGTTATCAACCTCAGAAAACCGGTCTGAACCGGCTAGGTACTGTGCTGAACCGGCGTGACCGGTTCAGTGCTTTCCCCTCTTCGATTTGGTCCGATTTCAACCCTAATTAATCCTATAATTCCTATTTTCATGTTTCCTATCTATTCTAATCCTTAAAACAACCTAAAAACACCTAAATCCTATGGTTTGATTTTGAACCAAACGGTTCAAAGTTTCCAAAAATCACCCACGGCTTCACAGCCGTCCAACCACCATAGAAACCTTCTTAATAACTTCCTAACAACCTATTTGATTCATTAAAACCATTAAAACCGTCCCAAAACGTCAAAAATGGAAAATGGGTCAAAACGGCTTACCATGAACCTCACGGGTTTCCCTCCTTCCAGCCACCGTCTGCGGCGGTTCTGGCCATCCAGGCCGGCCACCTCAACTCCCTCAGCCTCCTGGTCCTCTGTCCTAGTCATGGGTGAAGGTTGGATGGGTTTTGGGTTTGCACGGATGGGAGAAATGGTGAGATCGGATCATGGGGTGGGTGTGTGTTTGAAATGAAGAAATGGAATGGAATGCACGGTGCATGAATCAATTTGGGTGTTCATTGGATGGATTGGGCATCAGGACAAATATATGGGCCCACTAGAGTCCAAAAGTGAACTCGTCTCGTAATTCGTGCAATAGTACCCTTGAACTTTCGTGAACCGTAATTCGTCGTCGAACGTCCGAATTCGACGTGCCGCCTGTCTATGGATTTGTATTGTCCCGATCTACGTAATGGTCCTCGACCCTCAGCCATCAGACCTCCTGGTCAAAAAGTCAACATTTGCCCCTTTTAACCATAATTACCAAAATGCCCGTAAACTTCCGAACGTCATAACTTCTTCCTCGAACGTCGGAATTGAACGTGCCACCTGTCTATGAACTAGTGACGTCACGAACTACGTCACGATCATCGATCAAAGTCCATTTGACGGCTCGAATTAAAAGTCAACGTTTTGCCACGCCTAGGGGTAAAACGGTCATTTTGCTTCGTTCGTCCGATTTCGCTCAACTAATCACCGATTAACATCACTAATCGTGATTAGTCACTAATCTAATCTAGGAATTTGGGACGGGTCGTTACAACCTTCCCTCCTTAATTAATTTCGTCCTCGAAATTCCAACCGACCTAATTCCAACCGTTCTTCACTCGTTAATTAGTTCCGTTCTCGAAACACCAACTATCCTGATTCCACAATCTCCTCGTGAAAATAATTCGATCTCACGACACGCGTACACTAGTACACCCACTAGTCAACATAAACCTCGTCTGTAACCAGACGTATCACTAACACTCTCGTTACATCGACTACCCTCGACCACGTTGAATAACAGTAGTCATACGCTCCGAATTGACACCACTTGTCAAATCTACCATGTCGTTGACAAAACAACTAGATGATTCCTTACTCAATCACTAACTATCCTGACGTCTGCTCCGACTGGGAGTCACCAAATCTCACTCATCGATCCACGATGACACCTCCGACAAACTGTCACCACTTGACAGTCGCCAGTCAAAAACTGACACTATACTTACCTGTGGTTATACTAACCCCAAGCACACTCAACCTGAGTAAACATTTACCAATATTTCACTCGACCTGTGGGTAACTAGACCCATCAGAAATACCATGACCCAATGCACAGTATCCAATGTCTAGTTCACGACCTCGACTAATCCAATGGTATCGGAACCAATCCGACTACCAACACGTTCACCAACGTATCACTGGTATATCCAGAATACCGCTGCCAGACACCACAAGCCTATCCAGTATCGTACCTCGAACAACGTACAAGGTACGTACATCTACCCATCAATTAGCTTACAATCACAACAACCACAACAACACGACCACCTAGGTCGTTGCCAATAATGTTTCAATTTTGGAGTCCATCTGTCCAATCCAATATTAGACAAATCGAAACTCCAACCCATTATCTATTTCCAAATCCGAATCCGAAATCATTATTCCGTAAGCTAGCATTTGGAATAACCATTCCGAACTCAAATCCATTAAAGGAATTCCACTGTCAAGCTCCAGAACCAAATCCTGAATCGTCACCCAGAATCCGATTCCAAAACTCAAATCTCGTTCACGTCTACCAAGACGCACCAAAACCGAACCTATCGGTTACCTGCTCAACCGATTACCACAATACAATCAATTGACTTCATATGGAAGCCAATCACAACATCACACACAACACTAAGTCTGACAAAATCCGACTTCGTCAGACACCTACTCGCTCGAGTAACAAGCCATATGGGATTTACCTCGAAAAGAAGTTCAGTCCCATCATGCTCCACTCAAACATCCCAGTAAGAGTGATAAACTCTCCACCTATCTGGATCATTAAGATTACGATCCAGATCCACCACTACGTCAACCGACCATAGACGTCACGATCCCCGATCGTCACGACGTCCAAAGTCCTCAACCATTTGCCACATCTTAAATACATCAGTCAACGACGAGATACGCCGCGACTGTGGGTTCTCACTAATTACCTCGTATCAATCCTTGTCATTCCACCGAGGAAAATCAAGGATGATCCAACACGATGACATCAAAACCCAACCTACGTGAATTCAAACAAACTCGCTGCATTCACCTCGCTATGTAAACCAATATCATCTGCCACCAAGCAGAAAATGAGAAATCTCAGTGATCTAACTTCGATATACTCAATTCCACTTGATGACCCAAGACAAATCACAATTCTGCCAACCAATACACGATCAGCGTACTGGTGACAAAACCATCATCAACCGTCATCTGCCATCATATGCCATAATCTATCGTCATCTACCGTCATCTACCACGGTAGAACATGAGAAGTCACCCAAAATGACTTCGAAACACCCAATGCCAATGCCAATGCGGCAAACTCGCATTCCACTAGTCACCTCAATCGCAACCTCTCACGATTCCAAAGTTCCAACAAGATTGGAAACAACATACCCGGACCTCAACCACGTGTCCCTTAACCAATTTAACTCTATCTGAGATCCATTCTGGGACCACAGATATGAACATATGCCCATCACGACGGATGTGACTCAACGTCATCACAATCACCAGTACCAGCATCTGCGCTAGTACCAGCACCAACGCACTATCATCTGTACTAGTATTAGCACACAGGCATCCATACTAGTAGCAGCACAATAACACCAGTATCAGTATCAACATCAGCATCGGCACACAGGGTGTAAATCTGACAACCCTGGATCTCCGCTCATACCGAGCGACGACCCCGTACCTCTGCTCGAATAGGAGAAACTCTGCCTCCATCGTGCCCAACTCTGGGTACAGTCACCCTGACAACTCATACGGGAAAAGGAAACGTCACCTGAACGTCACCGATCCCCAACAACCATAACTATAACCATCCTCGGTAGTAGTGCCTTCCACAGACTCGTGCAGACCCAACTACCAGACATCACAATCGAGATTCACGTCCAACAGAATCAATCGATCGTACCAACTACCCTGTATCCCCGCTCCGGGATTCCATCGACAAGTACCAACCCTGATAACTTGTCCAACCAATCTAACCAGTCGCAACTCGACCAAACCAATGTCGTCTACCAGGTCGCCCATGACCTTAGTTGCACCAACAGCCCATCACAACTAAGTAGTACGACAACCAACTAAGTCAAACCGATAAGTACAACCTCGACTGCAGAGCGCAGTCCCATCACTAAAGCTGACATGGCTAGACCGACTAACGAATCCAAATTTGAATAGTCGTCCAAGTCAAACCACTCGTCAACTTACATTTCCGAACCATACACATCCTACCTTAGGATTCCACGACCACGCCTAGGGTTCCCTGAACCCAACTGCGATAAGCAGTAAAATCATAATCTGACCGACTCCGCGGTCTTGATGTCGTAAAGACATCAATCCAATCCTATCGTAAGTTCCACTAGGATTCCACGAATCCGACCGCTAACTGCCAACCGCAGTAAATCCATTTAGCTCACCAATATCCGATCATCGGATGGCCATAACACCGAACCAGTCGTCGACATTGTGAAATACAATCCCAACTAACCGTCTCACGATCCAAAACTCTAACGTAATACTACGTTCACCATTCGTAGGGTTCCACACTGTCAACCCTGACAGAATATGGCAACCCCGGCATAAAATGCCGATCCAAGCTGTTCCACGATACAATCCTCCAAGCTATCATATCGGCATCCCAACTATCAGGTTGATAGCGAACTGTAGCCCCTTGAGATATCACATTCTCGACCTGCGTAAGGAGTAGTACGCAAAACACGCTATGGAATTCATAGTAACACGAGCAACCATGCTCTGATACCACGCTGACAGGACCCATCCCAATCCCCCCGGGATTAGTGCGGGATGACCCTACTCCCGTCTGACACGAAGTATCAGATAAGGAGATATTTCTAACCTTTGCCCTCCCGGGCTATCAGAGTACGCCAGGATCCGGAGGAGGTATGTGATATCTCGGTCGCTGCTACAGTCCACACCGTATCCAACCTGACTGTGAGTGGACAAAACAAAAGTTTATAAAAACATTTCCATAAAAGACCTTTATACCCTTCACTAAAAAACATGCATGCATAGTAAAACCATTTATCCAAACACATATGTTTAAACACTCATATTTAGGGTCACAGCCCCAAGTTCCGTAAATCCAAGTCACACGGGCTCCTGCCCAAAACCATTTATAGAAAACCATACCATAAGAACATATGTGGGATCTCAGCCCAAATCCATTTATCGTTATAAACACAATTTCCAAACAATTGAAATCATGTTTATCCATTATATTCATATCCACAACCTGTCACGGTGAAATAAAGCTACGCGCGTGCTAACCGGGGTCTCAAACCCAAGTCTCTCTAGAGTCCACCCAGGTCAAAGTCCGTAGATCTATGACCCTCCCTGGAGGTAACGAACCATGCCCATCCTGAGAGTAAGGAACCCAACTGGGGGCGACTCCACTCAATCAGGGCTCCGTGACTACTCCAGGGTCCACCCAAGACAACGACCCTCCCCGGAGGAGACAATCATATATAAAGGATGGAATATGAAAAACCTTTTGAAATCCTTCTTTAAACCTTTCCAGGATTCATGCCCGGCCCCTCATAAGCCGTCATAATCCATAAAACCCTTTCATGAGTTCATGCCGGTTCCCATAAACCGTCATGACCCATAAATCCATTTCAAGGGTTCATGAAGGTTCCCATAAACCTTCATGACCCATAAAAACCATTTGTAACACATAGCTGGGCCCTAGGCCCGAATCCACATACAAACTGGACCTCCGGTCCTAATCGTAAACCAACTGGGCCTCCGGCCCGATGCCTCGTTAAATCAAATGGACCTCAAGTCCGAGAGTTACCTTTTCAAATCCAAATCATTTCATTAAAACTATTTCAAAACCATAAGAATGGAAAAATCAGAGTAAAACCGGAAACCTCGATTTACGTGAAAGCATGTAAATCGCCTCGTAAAGCGTGAAATCATATAAATCACAAGCATCCAAATCAACATCATCAAATCACATTCATAAACCATATAAAACATTTATTCATGCATTACAGTTTAGAAATCAAGGTCCACTCACAGACCGTCTGAAGCCGCGCCTCGATACGCGTGCCATAACCGTCTCCCGGGCCAATCGCTAACACCGGGACTCCCAAACCTGTCCAAATTTTAATAGAAGGTTACTAACTACTCAATTAACCTCCCATTAAAGCCCCGTAATTTTCCAGAACTTTTAACTATTTTTAAACCGACCCTAAACCTTCGGACAGCCCGAAACCTATCGAAACGATTTTCTATCGACACGAAACAAGTCCCAAAATGTTCGTTACATCGAATAGATGATTTCATATGTTGGAACACTTCCCCAAATTATGGCCCACGCGTCCTCACGCGCCCCAAGAAGGGCCAGATCACTATTCATCGTCATCAACCTCAGAAAATCGGTCTGAACCGGCCGAGTACTGTGCTGAACCGGCGTGACCGTTTCAGTGCTTTCCCCTCTTCTTTTTGGTCCGATTTCAACCCTAATTAATCCTATAATTCCTATTTTCATGTTTCCTATCTATTCTAATCCTTAAAACAACCTAAAAACACCTAAATCCTATGGTTTGATTTTGAACCAAACGGTTCAAAGTTTCCAAAAATCACCCACGGCTTCACAGCCGGCCAACCACCATAGAAACCTTCTTAATAACTTCCTAAAAACCTATTTGATTCATTAAAACCATTAAAACCGACCCAAAACGTCAAAAATGGAAAATGGGTTAAAACGGCTTACCGTGAACCTCACGGGTTTCCCACCTTCCAGCCGCTGTCTGCGGCGATCCTGGCCATCCAGGCCGGCCACCTCAATTCCCTCAGCCTCCTGGTCCTCTGTCCTGGTCATGGATGAAGGTTGGATGGGTTTTGGGTTTGCACGGATGAGAGAAATGGTGAGATCGGGTCATTTGGGGGGGGGGGGGGGGGGGGGGGGTGTGTGTTTGAAATGAAGAAATGGAATGGAATGCACGGTGCATGAATCAATTTGGGTGTCCAATGGATGGGTGACACTTGTCACTCATCCATTGGGCATCAGGACAAATATATGGGCCCACTAGAGTCCAAAAGTGAACTCGTCTCGTAATTCGTGCAATAGTACCCTTGAACTTTCTTGAACCGTAATTCGCCGTCGAACGTCCGAATTCGACGTGCCGCCTGTCTATGGATTCGTATTGTCCCGATCTACATAATGGTCCTCGGCCCTCGGACCTCCTGGTCAAAAAATCAACATTTGCCCCTTTTGACCATAATTACCAAAATGCCCCTAAACTTCCTAGCGTCAATAACTTCTTCCTCGAACGTCGGAATTGAACTTGCCACCTGTCTATGAACTCGTGACGTCACGAACTACGTCACGGTCATCGGTCAAAGTCCATTTGACGGCCCGAATGAAAAGTCAACGTTTTGCCACGCCTAGGGGCAAAACGGTCATTTTGCATCGTTCGTCCGATTTCGCTCAACTAATCACCGATTAACCTCACTAATCGTGATTAGTCACTAATGTAATCTAGGAATTTGGGACGGGTGGTTACATGTATGGCAGCCAGAATAATGCTGCTCGGTTTTTCGATTAAAGAATGACATCTCCGATCTGCAACAAGATGGCAAACCGTTTGTGCAACTCCTAGGAAGCATGAAAAACATATGGAATGAGTTGGAAATTTATCGTCCTCATACAATTGATGCAGCACTGCTTACGAAAGAGAGTAGAAGAGGACAAGATATTTCAACTCTTGTCCAGTGTTGACTCAACATATGAAGATCTACGATGTCACATACTCATGAACACTGAACTTCCTTCCTTCACCAATGTGTGTGCAACGATTCAACGTGAAGAAGTAAGGAGGAAAGGCATGAACCTGAGTATAATGACTAACTTACCTAAGGCTAGGGCATATATAACCAACGAGAGAACGTACAAAGGAAAGCATCCGCACTTGAAGTGTCAACACTACAACAATACAGATCATGTTAAAGTCACATGCTGGATTTACATCCAGAGTTAAAGCCTGACTTCATGAAGGAAAACAAGTGCGTACAAAGGGTGAACCATAATCCACATCGAGCAAATCATGCATCTACCTCCATCTCCAATAGGTCAGATCCATTTAAGAACTTCACAGCAAACCCGACAGAACTTATGAACGAGTTTTTGTCGTACCTGCAAGGTAAGAAAGGAGGGGCTGGAATTGACCTTGCAGATAGCATGGAAGAAGGGAGCTCGACAGCATTTCTTGGCAAGTTTGCAGGTTTCTTGGCAGACACGAAACTTGTACCCCAAGAGGACATGCAAGGTATCATGAAAGCCTTTAAAATTGCTCTTAAATTAAATATGTTGCATGATTTTTGGTTTGTAAATTCAGGTGCCACAGATCATATGACCAACCATGTGTCTAAATCTCAAAAGTTTAAAAAATTGGCAAAGCCTTCTCAAGTTTCAATTGCAAATGGAAAGCATGTAAAGGTTTTAGGAAAAGAAAATAAAGTTGATGTCTGATGAAATTGAATCAATAGCTTTGTATGTTCCTTCCTTCCCATTTCAACTTCTATCTGTGGAAGGATCACAAATACCTTGAATTGCTTAGCCATTTTTTCTCCTCAAAACGTGATCTTTCAAGATTGTGCCACCAAGAAGACAATTGGTGAAGGGTTTTTATTTAGATGGTCTCTATTACATGTCAAAGAGTAATCCTAGAGGGTGTCAAGCCAAGTTCAACCCCATTCAAGATAATCAATTGTGGCATCAACGTTTAGCTCACCCTTCCTCACCCATTTTGTCATCTTTATTTCTAAACTTAGGGGAAGGATGCTATTTTTTTTGTGAAACATGCCACTTGTCAAAGGCCACTAGATTAACTTTTAACTCTTCTTTTTTCTAGGACTAGTAAGTGTTTTGAACTAGTTCATTCAGATGTATGGGGACCAACTAGTGAATCTTTTGCTACAAGTATTTTGTGATTTTTTTGGATGATTTCTCTCGAGTCACATAGCTGTATCTCCTAAAGTCTAAGAATAAAGTTATAGAAGTGTTTAAGGATTTCCATAACCTTGTTAAAAACCATTTCTCATCTCAACTTCAAACCTTACGATCTGACAATGGCACCGAATACATGTCCCATATCATGAAACAATATTTGAGCACTTATGGCATCATGCATCAAACAAGTTGCGTTGGAACCCCTCAACAAAATGGGGTAGCTGAACGTAAAAACCGTGACCTACTTGAGAAAACAAGAGCACTAATGCTACAAATGAATGTACCAAAGAGATTTTTGTCTCAAGGTGTTATGGCAGCTGCATATATCAACAATAGGTTACCTAGCCGAGTCTTGGAATTTAAGTCTCCCCTAGAGGTCATGAAAGGAAGGAAAATTGATCTCTCACATCTTAGAGTGTTTGGTTGCATCTGTTTTGTACATGTTCAATCTCATTACCGAGATAAATTAGATCCTAGAGCTACTAAATGCATCTTTCTTGGATACTCATCTACTCAAAAGGGATATAAGTGTTATAATCCCCAACTAAGGAGATTGATTGTGTCCAAAGATGTTCTATTTCATGAGACTAACCCTTTTTTTGGCAAGACAAGCGAAATCACATATCAAGGGGATGACATCTTGGACTTGTTCCCATTACCAAGAATCGAACCCGAGGGAGAGATGGCAGAGTAGGGATTTTAAAAACGAGGAAATAGGGAGGTGGGTGGATATGGAGTTGTGTAATGAGGACGAGGCGGTGGCGGGGGATTGTCAGTTTGGAAAAGATGAGATCATTTTGAGAAGAGGCGTTGACTGCCTTTGTAAAGGGAGAGAGGGTGGTGGCGGCTAATGGTAAACATGAACTTTATAACTAGGAAGGCAAGGAGGTATATTCAAAGGCATGTAAATTTTTTTTAGACATAAGCTGTCCGAATTGAATCAATGGAGGGTGGGTTGGCTTTTCAATCGGATGAATTACAATTCTCAAATAGGAACGATATTTGATTTCTAAATCTTCTACTGTAAATTAATTAAGGGCTTGAGTGGAGAAATTATTAGGTGGTATTGGACCACCATGTCATTCCATTATACTCCCATTTAAAATTAGCTGTGTGCCTATTTTTTTACATGTGGATTTACAGGTGGGACTGGGAGGGGAGGAAGATGGGATGGGAGGGGCGGGGGGGCTGCGGAGGGAGGAGGATGGGATGACGGGGAGAGGGGGCGACAACGACCAGGGTGGAAATGTGGAAGAAACAACGTGGGTGGGGGAGAAGAAAGAGAACAACGAACGGCGGTGAAGAGGAGAACGAGAACTACGGCCACACATCCGCAACCACACGTCAATGTCTAATAAGTTCCACGTATCAATGTTGAAACCACCACCATAATTGAAATAAGGGAGGACATGGCAAATCATTGGATCCAATATCATGCAAATTGCAATTGTAATGGCTCCAGTGGTGGACCCAGAAAATATTTTGGGGAGAGAACATTTGGAGTGCCACAAAAAAAAATTAAACAAAAAATATGCTATAAATTACAGAATACTTTATTAGCATTCATAATCAACGAAAATTATAATATACAATTGTTTACATATAATAAAATCATTGTATTTTATAATTTAGCTATCAATGTAAGTAAAGAGATTTTTTTAATATCAAGAACTACTATATATAACTGAACTATTAATTTTTTATTATATCATGAAATATAATTTTTAGTATGCTTATGATGAAAATAATCTTCCTACTATTTTCTCACTAACAACCATTATAATTACTAAATGAATTTAAATAAAAATCCATACTATTTTAAAAATGAAATAAAATTGAAAATCCTATCATAATATTTCAAACTCATTTTTTTATTAGCATTTAAGAACTGCCTATCTTATTTTATTTTGCAAGTGTTTTCCTTAGTATATAATTAGGTGCGATAGGAATAAAAAATAATAAATAATTAGGTTTCGTCCCAATTAAAAAGAAGTAGGTGTCCTATTTTTTTAATCTAAAAAGTAAGTGTCTTCAGTATCCAATTAAACATCAACCTTATATCCTTATATACAAATTCGTAGCCCACGACTCATGGATATAACCATTCAATATCAGCCTCTATTAAAACAATTCAAAAACACCCTTATAACAGAAATAATTCAACATCATCTTCATTTACGCCTCCAATAAAGGAAGGAAGCATAGTATGAATCAGATATAACAATTTAGGTTTTATGAATTTAGGCTATTTAGAAGTTAAAAATTTATCTTGACTAAATGGAAGAAACTGCAGATCTCCACAGCTTTACAGCCTTCACATCTCTCTTGTTCGATTCCGGCCACCTAGTGCGACCGTCGGCGGCATTGGTCACAGTGGGCGAGAGACCAAATGTCCGAGACCTAGCCATGTCTTCCTCTGCTGCCGAGTGTTCCCCAACTCCAAATCGAAGATAATTCTGTTCAAATGAGATTTCTTTGTTTAACCTTCCTTTTTCCATTTCATTTAATAAAAACAGGTCGGCGTCATTTTGGTGATACAAAAAACAAAGTTTCACTAAAATGAGTTAAACAAGCCCAAAAAAAAAAAAAAAAAAGAGAACATGAGTCTTCTTCTCTAATGGTCTCTTCTATGATGCAATTCATCGAACACTTGGTAGGCAACCCAGGCAACTAGCTGTGCATGAGTAAGGGGTCAACACCTCCCTACCTGGAGAGTTTTCTGGTGATCAGAGGGTCAAGTGACCCTTCTTTCCTCTTAATCGGTCTGCCAGTGGATGGCTCCAATAAAAGAGAACCAGGGGGGTTGGGGGGCAGAGGAGAAGAGAAATAGTGTCAAAGAGAACAACATGGGTAGGGTCTTGTGTTTTTTTTAATTTAATTTTAAATTTTAAAAAGAAAATTAAATCCATATGTAAAAGAATTGACAAGTGGCGAATTTTGAATATGAGTACCATGGTCGGACGTGGTGGTCCAGTACCACCTAATAATTGATCGTTTGAGTGACCATTGTTTGCATAATTAGCTAAGATTTCTTCATTCAAATATGAAAATGTTAAATAATTTATAGAATTAGGTTTTGTGGTTTGAAATTGTTAAATTGAAATGGAGAGAATTTTTTGTTGGTTTTGTGAAATAGATGTGTTGTTGTTAGGTATGGATTGCAATTGATTAAAGGTATTATCTACTTTTCATTTTGTTTTGCTCCATTTTTAAATTTTGAACTACTAACATGTTTTTCAAAGACTCCTTTACAAGTGTTTACACCCGAAAAAATCCTCTTTGGGCCCAAGACAATGGCTCACACAAATTAAAAGCCCAAGAAAAACACAAGCCCAACCCAAACATCTTTGAGCATGGAGAGGAAGAAAACGTGGGCGGTACTGACAGAATACAAAGAAAATAAAGGCAAGGGGGAGTATCCCAATGGAAAAAAGGCAAAGTGGGACCACACAGGACCCAATTCAGCAAATTGAAAGCTCATTCACCGCTTATAAATAAATAACGACCCAGTTTCTTAAAGGACTGACAATCAATCAATCAAACTCAGCAAATTAATCTCCATCAATTTCTGAATCTATGAACATTTTTAACCAAGGTTTCATGGTTTAAAATAGCTGGTCCTTGTGGCAAAAACTGCTTCTTTCAACCTAGGAAATCAAGATGCAGTTTCTCTTCTCACCTCTTCAAGACATTTACGCAACTGCCTAACCGTCTTTCTGACCGCTCCAGCAGTAATGTCATAATGGTTGGCTTCATTTCCCTACACAAACCTTCTTTCAGACGCTTAAGTGTCATAAAGGTTGCCCTCTTTTCGACTAACCAGTTCATGGATTTTCGACTGAGGTTCGCGGAAGATTAACCTTCTTTCTGACCATTCAGTGTCATAAGGGTTGATAGTATTGACTACTGGCTCACAGAAAGTCATTCCGACTGCCAGCTCATGGACAGTCCTTAACCCCTTTTTCGAGGAAAGTTATTCTGACTACTAATTACACAGAAGGTCATTTCGACTGCCAACTCATGGCTGGTCACTAAGGAATTCAAACCTCCATTTCGACGTCTTGCCGTCACATTTGAGCACTCTATCATCCCATGACATCATTTTCGATTGATATTCTTTTTAGTTGATTGCTTGTTACAGGCTTGGAATGCGAAGAAAATAATTTACTTTTCTGTATTTTTGCATTTTTGTACTCGTACTTCCATTTCCATTTTAATACAAACCATATTTTCTTAAGTAGCAATTGGTACTCGGGATGCACCATCCATGCGTAGTTCATGACTTACCAAGTCAAGATACCATCTTTGTGTGTTGGTGTGAATACTTCGATTCTGACTCGAGAGAACTTAGGACCATTGTCCATTTAATTGCTGAAATAATAACGTCACCAACTTGAATATCATAACGAAATAAACTTCTAACTTGGGCATCGCTGGAAGGAAAATATTTGAAGTCCTTGAAAAAAATATAGAAAAGAATAGCGCAAGAGATTTCTTGTCTGGCTGCCTCACAATCGCTCCGATCAGAAGAAAGTTTCTTGTGCAAAAAATGGAACCCATTTACACTATTTAGTAACAGCTTCTACTAGTGGTATGTCTGCACTTAAGTTGAAAGACCTGTTTGCTTCCTGGTCTGCGCATCTAGGGATCGACCGTGGTTGAAGGTCCAGCACACTCAGCCCATTCAGCATCTCGGCACCTCACCATTCATAGCAAAAGAGATCCCCACGAGTGGTCCTCCTTTCTTATTTCGCAGACAAGGTTCCGCGCGGAGGTCTAACAAGAGTTGTCTCGGGATATTCGGCGCCTAAAACGAGAAAAAACATTTTAGGTAGGAACAACAAGAAAATTTAGTTATGCACACTAGCAGGCTAATATTGAAGCATTGTTGTGCGGTTGTCATTGTTTTTTTTAGGGGTTCTAATTTTACTTCTTTATTTGTCAACAACGCAGTTAGCACCTTTTATCTCCTGGGACCAGAGTATTACCTCCATTAGTCCCACGCAAAGTAAACCTTAGTTAGTTACCTCAATTTTCATTTTTACTCCCGTGACCTATTCTCTGTTAGTATGTGATGAAAGATCATATCTTTCGAAGAAAACATGTGTTTCATACCTCCTTCGACAGTTCGACTGCTTCATCATGTGTAGCTCATTGTATATTTTCTTTGATATTTTATGATTTCCCACTTTAAATGTTGACAATGAATAAGGAATAAAGTCCCACCTTGACAATGACCAATGCATTTCCCAATTTGACACCAGCTGAAATTTTTGCATTCAACTGATTATATTACTTGTTGGCTGCTTTGTTCTGGATAGTGATCTTAAGTACTTTCTGGCTGGCTCTCAGCTCTTTTCTCCATCTTGTTGGCCTTATCCAAGAAGATGAGCATCTGAAGAAGTTACCTAGGCTCTATGTGAAATTATTTCTTCATGCTAGTGGACACATTGCCGCAAAATTTCATTACGACCGGGTATTCCTTCTATTTGAGGTAGCCAATGTTCACTACAGCACTTGTCAAACAATTAATTTTCTTAGCATTTATGTTCTAGCTTACACTAGGTGCCAGTAGCATTTATGTTCATTACGAGTTACGACACTTGACAAACATTTCATTTTCTTAGCATTTATGTTTTATGGTATACCAGTTCAGCCATTTAGGGAGTGTTTTTGTGCAGACATATAGGTAATTTGTGAACATGCAGCTGGATAGATTGTGATACAAATAATGATATACTTATTGAAGTTATTGAATTTTTTTGAAAGACATTGCATAAATGAATGTGCGAGATGTTCAGTCACTTAGTGGTGATTTTGTGGAAATAAAGGGTGCCTTGCCTTGATATTTTAGTAATGTTGTGTATTAAGAGTGATTGTTTATTGTTGAAGTTCATACACGAGTTTTTGAATTCAAGTTTATTTCTTTAATGACCTGGATTTTTACCTTCCAATTGTTTATTCAGCATCTACTACACTGATCCGTGGGACGCCCTCTATCCACAGGGTTCATGACAGGGTAACTGCTCAGATATAATACATATCAAGGTAACTGGATAATACTTCCAGTATAATACAAAATCCAATCGATCTTTGTAAAAGTAAGCATCGAAGTATAATCCAATTCTACTATAAACATTGGTCTATCCAATAAATGCATCAATGAACAGCAAGATACTAACATTCAATAATTAACATTTCAAAAACAAAAATTCACACTTCACACCAAACATCTAGCTGCACACAGCACATCATCACACATTCCAGCAACTAAGATAACGCTTGATACTCGATATATTAGAAGCACAAATATCTTTTCTTAGAACAAACATGTCCATGTTCATAAAATGTAAACAAATTAGCAGGGTTAGAAAAGGGGCTTACCTTAGAGAGAAATAGAGCTACAACGACCTCAATTACTCTTCCTTTGAGCATGTCCTCTGAGAAACAAGCATCCTCAATCAAACACCATGTTGAAGTTGAATTCGTCCCAAAAGTCTCCTTGATTCGTACAAACGGTAAATAGTAAGCTATCGTTCGCTCTGATCAAGGCCCCGGGGGTTGTTCGACCAAGAACGCTTAAATGCTTAAGTCATCTTTGAGAGAGAAATCATAAGAAATTAAGTAGCATTGAATCGAATTACCTTGAAAGTGAGATGATCGTCTCTATTTATAGAGAATTCTTAGGAACTACGGAGCATTCTGATTGGTCCCTTGATTTTGTAATTAATAAATAATATATTTTTATTTAAATATATTATTTAAAAATTATAATAATGGCTCATTATGATAATAATTATGTCAATTTAATATTAATAATAATTGTTCATTATTTAGAACTAGCCTCACTGCAGGTGGCTCAGCCCCTTCGTGAGGCTCTTTAGCGTGCTCCGCACGCTATCTTTCGTTATCTGATATTATGTTATTTCCTATTTATAATTCTAGAATATAAAAATTACCAAATCATATAATAGAATTGAATAATGTACAAATTAAATTTCACATAAAAAAATATGCCTAGCTAGCGAGATTTTCAATTTGCATTTTTGATATAGGAATTTTTTTTTTATGCAAAGGAAAATTCAAAATCTCTCCAGCGAGGCATATTTTTTATGTGAAATTTAATTTGTACATTATTCAATTTTATTATATGATTTGGTCATTTTTATATTCTGAAATTATAAATAGGAAATAACGTAATCTCAGGTAACGAAAGATGGCGCGCAGAGAGCGCTGAAGAGTCTTGCGCAAGCGCTGAGCCGCTTGCAGTGAGGCTAGTAATTACAACTATGTGGGAGCAACTTAAAAATGGCTTATTAGATTCTGAATGCAAGAAAAAGAAAGATATGTGATTCGAATACATAAACCATGATATGTGATTCAAATATGTTGTGACAATTACAATACATGTGGTTGAATCATCAAAAGAGTTTGACTTGTCTCTACATAAAGTTGCAATAAAAACTAATGGCACATTCCCAATGTTTCAGGCGCAACCATTACGCAGAACAAAATCAATTAGGGTGTCAAAAATTATACCTAATCCAATTTGTACAATTGTAAACTTGAAGAAAGGGTATAGTGGATAGACAATCAAGGGAACAACATAACCGATAATGGAGTCGGTTGTACTACCCAGAATAACAGTCACAAGAATAAACCACCTGTATAATGATAAATTTACACTTCCAATTAGTGTAAAAGAAACGATGGAGGTAACGTCTACCACTCGAGCATGTTTTGTAGGGTGATGGCTTGTCCAAGTTAGGAGAATATCAAACATAGAAGTAAAAGTGTGAAGACCAACTGCAACAAAAATTTGGAAAATCAGTCCTACATTACCTTTAATGCAATAGTGGACTGTGAGAGAAAAACATAAGAAAGTGTAAGGAGTTTTTTGCTTACCCTATTTAAGAGTTTCCTTCCATTAGAGGGGAAGATGTTGACATACTTGGAAGCCAAAGCTAGCGAATTCCAAATAATAAAAGAGATAACAACTTGAATAATATGACACAAAATAGCCCAATGCGTGAAAGTATACTCAAAAGGTGGACCGGCCCCCTAAGGGTGAACTGATCCACCAAAGTTCCCTGAGGAACCTGGAATTCGAAAGATTAGAACGGCCCCCTGAGGGTGAACCAATCCACCGAAATCCCTGGGGGAACTTGGAATTCAAAATTTTGGATTGGCCCCTCGAGGGTGAAATAATCCACCAAAGTCCCCTGAGGAACCTAGAATTTGGAAGGTTGGATCTGCCCCTTGAAGGAGAACCGATCCATGGAAACTTTGGAGGAGGCCAGGCATGCCAGAGCATCAGCGTGATTGTACTCTGATCTCGGCACCTTGAGTAACTCGTAGGTCTAGAAGAAGAGGAGTAGTGGTCTAACTTTGTTGAGGTAAAGGGTGATGCTAATGTATTTGACATCGTATTTTTTGTTAACTTGACTAAGAACGAGTTGGGAATCACTGACAATCTGAATCTGGTTAGCTCCCGAGTCCTTTGCGAGAGGCAATCTAGTTAGAAGGGCTTCATGCTCGGACTCATTGTTAAGGTCTTTAAACGTGAAACAGATGGTATATTTAAGCTTGACATAGCTTGGAGTGGCGAGGATGAGACGTGCACCTAGGTTGGAGTGGCATACCAATCCATCAATGTATAGGGTCCAAACTAGTTTGGATCGATTGATAGGGCTAGAGGCGACTTCGGCTCCAAATCTAATAGCTGACTGTCGAGTGAGAGGAGTAGGATATGCTGGAATGTACTAAGTGGTCTCATAGGTGACTTTTGAGAAGAAATCGGCAATGGCATGGCTTTTTTCAGATGGTCAAAGAGTATAAGAGATGTTAAACTCACTAATTTTGTTGGCCCTATTGGTGAGTCTTCTAGAAGTATAAGGCTTTTGCAGCACTTACCTGAGGGGCTTGTTAGTGAGCAACAAACTGAGGTGGGCCTGGAAGTATGTTTGGAGTAGTCTCAAACTGATAACAAGAGCAAGAACAAGTTTTTCTAGATTAGCGTATCTGGTTTTGGCATCCTAGAAGGCCTTGTTGACGTAACAGACCAGATGCTTTGCTCTGTTGGCTCTCTTAATCAGGACTGAACTAATCGCCGAAATGGAGAGTGAAAGATAAACCACAAATTGTTCTCCCTTGTTTGGTCGGGCAAGGAGAAGAGCCTTGGACATATATGCTCTGAGATCAGTGAAAGCTTGCTCGCACTCGAAAGTCCAATTGATTATTTTTCCCTTCGTCTTGAGGGACTTAAAGAAAGGTAGAATTTGCTGGTGGCTTAGGAGATAAAGCCGGTGAGTGCGGCTACTCTTCCTATAAGGCTCTGGATCTATTTAATGGTTCATGGGAACCGCATATCAAGAATTTTCTTGAACTTCTTCGGGTTGCCTTCGATTCTCCATTGGATGATCATGTAGCCGAGAAAAGTTTTAGAGTTGACTCTGAAAATACAATTGGTGGGTGTGAGCCTTATTTTATACACTGCTTAAGCACTTTGAACATCTTGGAAAGGTTGGACACATAGTTGGTCGCTGTTTTTCTCTTGACCAACATGTCATCGACGTAGACTTTCATGGTCTTCCCAATTTGTTCTGGAAACATGAAGTTTACCAAGCGCTAATAGGTCGCCCCTGCATTCTCGAGACATAATGGCACATATTGTAGCAATAGACACCGAGATTGCCACAAAGGATTGTGTGGATTTGATCATCTGGATGCATAAGGATATGATTATACTCAGAGTAGGCATCCATGAAGTTGAGTAGTTAGTGCTTGGTCGTTGCGTCTACTAGTGAAATCGATACACATTCTCCATGCCACTGAGGGCTTCTTGATTAGAGCCATATTGGCAACCCAAGCGACATAGACAGTGTTCTGTACAAAGTGGATCGTAATGAGCTTGGTGATCTCCTCCTGCATAGCTAGATGTCTTTCTACATCATAGGTGCATTGTTTCTGGGTGATAGGCTTGAACGAAGGGTTACTAGTGAGCCTATGGAAAATAACATATATGGATATTTCGAGCATATCAGCGTAAGACCAAGCGAACACTTCATATTTTTCCTGAGGAAAAAGATGAGGTCATCTTGAGTATCCTACTATAAGAAGGTTCCTATTGAAGACTAGCAATCTAGATAGTCAGGGTGAAGGGTGATCGGCTCAGCCTCCTCAATTTGTTGAGGAGTTTGAGTGGCAGATAGGTCAGGTGGATCCTTTGGAGGACCGACTTGGATCTTCTGCATGAGATCCCATTCAACTGGGTCGGCATCATATGCCTTCTCTATGACGGCCATGGTTTCTTTGCTGGTGTAGGGATTTACCTTGGTTAGAGCAAATTGGTAACATGTGTGTGCTGAAAGTTGATCTCCCCAAACCTGCCCATTGCCCATGATGGTGGGAAATTTCATAAGGAGAAGGAAAGTAAGGTAAATCGCATTGATCAGGTTCAGCAATCCCTTTCCAAGGATAAGGTTGTAGTCTGTGGGGCAGCCAACCACCAGGAAGGTCACGATGGCAGTCACAATGCATGGCATGGTGCCGATCGAGATTGGTAGAGACACGGTACCGATCGAGATGGGTAAAGACACTGTGCCGATCGCCATGACCGAGTCTCATGAGAAACTCACCAATGGAGTGGCTACCCTATTCAAATCTTGTCAAGTATGCTAACACAAGTGAGTGCCTCCATGAAGATCACGTTGACCTAGCTTATAGTATCGACGAGAATTTGTCCGACGTCATAGTTGGATTTATGGGCCTGGATGATCAGAGGGTCATTGTGGGGGAAGAGGATTCCTCGCTCCTTCTCTTAAGAGAAGGTGAATGGTTCCCGGCTTTCCCTATTGATTCTTTGTGCTCTTCTATATTAAATATTGAAGAGTTGTTGATTAGATTAGGCTGTTCGAAGGAAGTCCTTATTTGCCAGATTGGAAGTGTAGGCGGAGGAGATGGTCGGTCCACCACTAATGGTGCTGATCTGTTGGTTTACCACGCGATATGGGGCATTTTGTAAGAACTTGGTGATCTTCCTACCTCAGACTAGTCCTTCCATAATGTCGCCAAAAGCCACGCACTCGTCAATGGAGTGGCTATTAAACTAATGTTATTGGTAGTAGAGATTGGGGTGAATAGGTGGTTGGGAGTTTACAAGCCAATTTTTTGGTATCTCGATCATATTCTCCACATTTAAAAGTACATTCTCTAAGGTAGTATTAGGAATACTATAAATTTGGTACTTGAGAATTGGATTGTGTGGGTGATCTCCCTAGGGAGCCTCATTGTGGGTTTTCTATCCCTAATTCTTGTACTGTCTGTCCTTCCGACCCTTATGATTGTTATCGTATGAGCCCTTCCTTGTACCTAAGTAAATGTTTTGCTTGTATGATCGAACATATTGATCGAACTTGTAATAGTATTTGCTCAGTTGAGCAGATTGGGAGGTGGGATAGATAAAGCCAGCGTGCTATTTCTTCTCCACTGGTTGAGGGTTGAAAAATTCAGTCTTTGCATGGATAGCACCTTACTTCATCAGCTCGGTTAATCTTCCTAACCTGTGGTGTAGAACTAGTACTTGAATAATGACTATTTGAGGTCGTTATGGAATGCTCAGAAGGCTGCTTTGTCATCAGTCTCCTAACATTTTGAATATTCGTGACTGAATCGAACACCATACTTCTACAAAGTCTTTGTCCCTTTCTATCGAAGAGATCATAAGTCTTCCATAATCAGTACTCGGTCAATTTGAATCATCTATATCGAACTTGTAATAGTATTTGCTCGGTTGAGCAGATTGGGAGGTGGGATAGATAAAGCCAGCGTGCTATTTCTTCTCCACTGGTTGAGGGTTGAAAAATTCAGTATTTGCATGGATAGCACCTTACTTCATCAGCTCGGTTAATCTTCCTAACCCGTGGTGTAGGACTAGTACTTGAATAATGACTATTTGAGGTCATTATGGAATGATCAGAAGGCTGCTTTGTCATCAGTCTCCTAACATTTTGAATATTCGTGACTGAATCGAACACCATAATTCTACAAAGTCTTTGTCCCTTTCTATCGAAGAGATCATAAGTCTTCCATAATCAGTACTCGGTCAATTTGAATCATCTATTGGTTCAGGAAGACCATGTGTAATTCATCGATGAAGTTGATGTGCATGGTTGGAGTTAGTAGAACCAGTTGAGGGAAGCTTCTGTAAGGGTGGAACTGAAGATCAAGCATTGCACCTTGTAAGAGAGGTTCCTGAAAATGACTGTCGACTAGCAGTTTCTCATATGTGTGACTGGGTCACCTTTCCCTGAGTTGGATAATTTTGAGTGGTTTCACATCTAACTCGTGACTACACTGAAGAATACGAGCGGTGAAAGGGCCAGTGTTGGTTTTTGGATTAAGCGGTAGCTTGGTTTTTCCTTCTTCCTTTTCTAGCTCGCTGACGCGCTGCAAAAGTTCTTGGACCACGTCGTCTGAATTAGTGAGGGCAGATCATCGTCCCATTCGGTTGACAATAAGGCATCAGCCCTCGTTGTTGTGGCTTGACCATGGATTATCGGTGGTTCGCAGTTTTGCAACCGACTTGGAAGCCATTGACTCGGCTACCTTCTCCATGTGTTGGGGGTTGGCCTTTAGGGCTTAATCTTCCTAGACCATTGGTCATTTCTACAGAGCTGCCCTCATCAAATCTAACTCTGACGAGGTCCATCACTCTGAGATAGAGTGGGGACTTGTTCAGCATGCTCAAAGAGCACTCAGTATGCTATGGCACGTTGTTCTCTCAACTCCTCCTAGTTGGCATGTACTAAGGCGAATGTCTTTTGGTATTATTCACTGAACACTTGACATCTGCTTTCAACTGCAAGATTACTCTTCTAGAGATCGAAGACCTCCTAGTGGAGGTCGTTCATCAACTTAATCATGGCAACTGGAGAGGGATTGGGTTAGTCTCGGGTTTTATTCCTTGAAAAGGAGGTGTTATTCGTCTCGTCGTCACCTTACTTGGTCAAACATTATGTTCGGTAGGAAGATGGGAGAGGGTTTGTGAGCCAGTAGGAGTACTTAGTTTGAATTCCCATAGACGACACCAAATGTTTGATCTGGACGATAGATCCTTCCTGAAATCACCTCGATAAATATGAAGGATCCTCCTCCCGTCTGATAGTCAATACTAAAAGTAAAAAACCAATCTCAAAGTATCACGCAATATCATTAAAACTATCCAATTGTAATACTTTACATAACTATATATGTCCCGATATACAGAGCATAAGTATCAAAATACAATTTAAAGTACATAGTCTACCCTAAAATGTCAATGGGTGCGCATCAGTTGGGTTACGCCTCCAGCTCCAAATAGATCCCTGTCTCCGTACCACGGCCTGGAGGGCGAGTAAAACCAATAAAACATTTGAGTGGAGGAAAAGAATCCTTTAAAAATACAAATCATTTACCCTATGTTTTCCAAAATATGCATGCATACGTAAAACCATCAAATTTGGATTAAAAATGAAATATAACCCATGAATATTAAAATATGTGTAAATATCTATAAATTAATCAATATCAATATATCAAATCATATACGAAACTATTCAGGCACAAATGACAATAATCAAACATAAACAACCCATCTTCGATGCTTGAATATCGATCATCATCTATAAATCACATTATCGGTAGGGCAACCACTCGGGAAACAGAGCCCAACTCTGGAAGTTCGAGTAAAATCGACTCAGAAAACACATCACTGCGATGGACGTATGAGACAACATCACAACACCAGTCTCAGAAAATATAGCCCGGTTTTCGACGTCTAAGACTATCACGCTAACTAGCAATCCGATGAGGGTTATCCATGAAAAACCTACTGTCCACAAATATCAAAACACATTTATATAACATGTAGTAATACCTTAAGTCAAACTCACATTTCCAATTTCGGGCCTAAGCCCAAAACACAACCTCATAAAACATGCACTAATAACAAGCTAATCAATTCCCGAAGATCACCGAAAAAAAATCATTTAAAAACCATAATCGAAACATCATCACATAAATCACAAAATAAGACAACTAAAATAGTCAAATATGCATGCATAATAATTTAATAAAAATAAAAGTCCACTCAAAGTCTTATTTCGCAATTTATTCTCGATTCGACCATTATTTTCTGGCTCTGCGGGCTGTGTCACCTGCCAAAAATTATAATTTCAGATTACTAAAGTTCCTTGTATCCTCCTAATACGATCCCTAATTTTCAAGATTTGAATACAAATTTTTAAAATTAAACATACACTGCGAACACCTAAAATTATTCCGAGGCGGCGTCTGATTCTCTCTAAACCTGTACTATTGGATTCATAACATCAAAAACATGAAAATTCATGTTGGACAGACGATAAAGGAACACCGCATGTGCCATCAGGGCCCTCTACACGTGGGCATCACACACCTGCATAGGGGGGGTCATCTTCAACCTTAGAACGGGTCAACCAACAGGTCTTCACGTAAGACCTGACCTGGGCGACCCGATCCGGTCCCAATTTCTTTACTTCTTGTTCTTTTTCTTCCCTTACACATCCAATCTATTCTAATCTAATATAATAAAACTTCCATGACTTTAAAATTCTGAAAATATTACCTTAAATCCTCAACCAAGCTTTAGAAATTTGTGAAGACCCGGAAATTCGAAAAAGGAAATTTTGGAAATTTTAGAAGGAAATGACGATTTTGCCCTTAATTTAAGTGGTCAAAAGTTGACTTTTCGATCAGGATGCTATTTGGACTTTCCGTGAAGACCGTTGTGTAGGTCTCGAAATGTTGAGTCTGTAGACAGGCGGTACGTCGAAGTTGGAGATCATATGAGGAAGTTACGGGTCTAGGAAGGCTAGGGGTATTTTGGTAATTTATGCCAAGAAGAGTAAAATGGCCTTTTTACTGATTTTGGGTGAGTCAGCGTGTATTGTAGAATTGTGACGTCTGTCACCTTAATTTTTGGGTTGCTAGCACCACATGGATGTTGTGGGTGCTGTGTAATGGCTTTATTGTTTGAATCCTGGGGAAACATAGAACAATGAACAAAAACCAAACCACATTGGTTTGATCTTCCACATAAACCCTTGAGAGAAAACAACAGAGAACAGAGAATTTGAGGGCAATTAAGAAAGAAAAACAGAAAATAAAAAGGAAGGAAAAAGAGAGGCAAAGAACCCAGAAATCCGAAAACCCACACAATTTGAAAGACAAGCTTGGATTCGAATGTCGAGTTTTGGTGTTGGATTATCGAAACTCAGGTTAGTATTAGTTTTCTGGGATCCAAACGAATCAAACCAGCAAAAAAACGAAAGGAATCGATGAGGTTTTGGCCCATAACAGAGATGGCGACTTCTTTGAATTTCAAATTATAATTCGAGTAATTGAAGGTGAGAACGAATGAAATTGACTTTGAATTCATGTTTAGAATGATCTTAATATGGTTCCTGGAGGATTAGAATGAAGAGAAAAATCGAAATTGAATTGATTGAGTGATGAACTGTACCTGCGATGCCTTCGAATTCTCGAGCTCGTGTTGGACCATTTTGAGGTAAGGATTTGTGAAATTAAGGTCATGGATCTTAAATTAGGATTGATTAGATGTTCACGGACATTTGGAACGTTGAAATGGATGCAAAATTGATTGAAATCCAGCTGGATCGATCATGCGGGTCAAATGACCCGTTTTTCAGAGAAGCGGGTTGCATGGACGATGAACAGTGCATGCGCGTGGGCTTCACGTGCAACCGCTTGCGATGGCGCGTGAGGGCATGTGAGCACGTTTCCTGAGGCACAATCAATATGAATTTTAATGATTTTGATGTAACGAATATTTTGGCACAGGTTTCGAGTCGATCGGATACCATTTCGATATAGTTTTGTGTATCCAAAGTGTATATATACCTTTTTAATACATATTTAAATCCTGGAAAAAATTGGGGATTTTAATGTGAGATTATTTGGGGTGTTAGTGACCCTCGATAATGATTGTTGACAGGATTGGTGATTCCCATAAATTACAGAAAAACGTACAGCTCCGAATTGAGCAGCTTGGATGGTGTGTGAGTGGACTTTTGTTTTATAACTATGATGCATGCATAAATATTTTAAATGCTTTAGCGTATGATTTTAGTTGAAATGATTTGAACGATGATTTGATATCATTGCTTGATGATTTTATGGAATGATTTATCGGTTTCTAAACGTACCTTTACGGATTTTTGTGGAAAAAATAGTGTTTTGGACTTGAGACCCTGTTGGAAATACTTTTGACTTAGGTGCGAGTCCATGTGAATTTGAAACAAAGATTGTGATTTGAATACCGATTTGGTATGATTGATTTGGTTAAAGCTGGATTTATGAAATGAATTTTGGACACTGTTTTTATGATGGTTTTTTGGAAACTAATTTGATGAAACTATATTTCGGGCGTGGGCTTCATTGAGATATTTTGAGATGATTTGAGATTTGTAAAAATTTTTCCACACGATCATCCTCTATGATATGATTGTAGCCTTCAGACATCGTAGATCCTGCAGAGGTCACGACGATAGTTCATGCAAGAGTATCGAAGATGGACATTTTGCAGACGTCAAGCCAAGGGTTTCGAACCTGTAGATTCCATCGCTCAGACATCAAGCCAGGGGCTCCGAGCATGAGTTAGAACACCTAGACTTAAAGCCAAGGGCTCCGATCCTGTTTATACTCGGATGTGTAATCCTGAGCGCCGAGCTGTGTATACTCGGATGTGTAATCCTGAGTTGCATGCATAGCGCTGATATCGTGACTAGTGAGGTGATTTGTTGGATATTGGATAAGGTGGATTGGTTATATTCGTGATTTATTGATATTTATGTCCAAATATTTTATATCGTGATTTGATTGGTGAACATGAGTTTTGAAAAAACGTGGGCCATGGGAACTTAGAAACATGTTTGATTTCACTGGTCCACGGTTTATACTTGATTTGATTCATATTATTACTCATGTTTTATGATATGCAAGCATGTTTACGAAACTGGAGGGCAAAACTATGATGTTTCTTAAATTGTATTTTCAAAATGTTTATTTTTATCCACTCACACCTTTGATGTTTTATTGACCCTCCAGGTCGTGGCACAAAGATCGGGGCTAATCGAGCGGCGGAATGACAGGACCGCCCCCGAAAGGGGCATTGATAATCGTGCTTGGTCCTGCTCCCATCTGGCAAGATGACTGAAGTTCCAAATTTACCCTCAGTACTTGCCAAACCAGGGATGGCCACACACGTACTTACTCATGCCTCCACCTCTCGATCAGCCTCGATCAACGTCCCACGACCTGGAGGGTCAATAAAACACAAAAGGTGTGAGTGGACAAAAATGAATCAGTTTATAAAACAGTTACAAAAGACGTTTCTACCCTCCACGTAAAACCAATGCATGCATTCGAAAATCATTTTGCAATCCATTTCATTTTCAATATACAAAAATCGTGTATGAAAATCAAAATCATTTTCCTTTTCTTAACCTTCGGGTCTTAGCCCCCAATCATAAACACGGGGCCTCAGCCCAAAATCATAAATCAAATCCAAGTACACAACATAATCCAAAATCCATCAACCATATAAACCGGGCCACTGCCCAACACATCCGAAAACATCAGAAATCAACAATAATTTAGAAGTCAATCAATCTACTGGATCTCAAGTGCGCCCGAGTCTTTAAACTCAAAATCATGCGCATAATCAGGCCTTCCCAGGATATCAACGAGTCTTTAAACTCAGAACACAATCAATAGGCCTCGGGGGGGGGGGGGGGGGGGGGGTATCATACCGAGTCTTTAAACTCAAAACAGTAACCGAGTCTTTAAACTCATCAAGGGCCCTCCCCCATCATCAATTATCCGAGTCTTTAAACTCAAAACATTATCCAGCGATAGTGTAACACCCCGGAAATTCGAGGATTTTAATATTGTAATTTAATATATGAATTGACGTTTTTACCCTTGAGAATGGTATGGCCAAATTGTTGACTTTTTGATTGGTGGGTCAAATGGACTTTGACCAGTGACTGTGACGTGGTTCGGGACGTCACGAGTTCATAGACAGGTGGCACGTCCAATTCGGACGATCAGGGAAAAAGTTATGACTATCGGAAGTTCAGGGGCATTACCGTAATTTGGACTTAGGGAGAAAATGTTGACTTTTCATTTGGAAACTAATTTTCACATGACTCAAGGACCGTTAGGTAGGTCTCGATGTCCTGAGTCCGTAGACAGGCGGCACGCCGAAATCGGACTTCGTACGAGGAAGTTATGGTCAGAAACGTGAAATCGGGAGGTTCGCGTCTCGGTTTTCGTGTCGAATATTTTATTCTGATATTCTGATTTGAGGACACCTGGATGAGTGACAAGTGTCACTCACCCATTGGTTAGATTGGATCAAGCTCCACTAAGCATTTATTTAGGATTTAATCTACCTTTCAATCTCAGCCTTTGATCTGAAAACCTCCAGATCTAATCTCAACCCTTGATCCCATCCCTGAGATCTAATCTGGACCGTCCATCCCTTTCCCTCCATTTCTATATATTTTCTCACTCGACACCCTCACATACTGTCCATTAATCCAACACATACGCACTACGCCCATTCTCTGTATCTGTGTGATTGCTGGACTCACGGGGGAGGACTGAGGCACGGCAGTGAGCGGCGGTGGACGGCGGCGAGGTAAGGAAATCCTAAAAACCCGAAACGGTTTTAAAAACTCAAAACTTGAAATTTGATTTCCAACGTGTAACTTTGGTTGCTATTTACCCTAATCAATCCTAGGGACTATTAGGAACCTTTTGGGCTCGAGTTCGTGACTGGAGATAGCCTGAACGGAGTACAAACGACGACGGGAGAATCGGGTCTGTTCATCGAGGTAAGCCTTCGATCCTGTCTGTGTTTGTCGATTTTAATTAGCTAGAACCCTTTCTGGGATTGAGACCAGCATCTAGGAACAAACTAGGACTGAAATGGTTGAGAATTGAAGAAATGGTGACCGGGTCATGATCGCGGGTCTGATCGACCCGAGTTGCAGAGATGCGGGTCGACCCGTCTGAGGACAGAGGTGATGACGTGGCACCCTGTTAGACCTGTCAGGTGACGTGGACCAATCGTGAGCACATGTCAGTGCACAGTCAGCACTGACATGTCAGTGACGTGGCCCAATCAGAGACTGCCACGTGTCACTGACATGTTAGTGACGTGGACCAGTGTCGTGCTGACACGTGGCACATGTCAGATCTGACACGTGACCTGACAGATCAGTGAGGTGGACCAATCGGGTGTTGACACGTGGCACCTGTCAGAGTCTGACATGTCAGACCTGACAGCTGTCAGATGACGTCAGCATGACGTCATGCTGACATCAGCGATGACGTCAGTAGGGACTGTTCCTGCGTTGACCGGCGCGTGGGGGCTCGTGTGAACAGTATTTTTGGTGGGACCACCACCATTCTTTAGGTTTCGATGATCCGGATCCAATGGCGGTGGTTTCGGGTCGATCGGAGATCATTAAGTTGGTCAAAATGAGGTTTATTGCCTCAGGAAGCGCGTTCGGGCGACTTTGCCGGGCCGGTTTCGGTCTAGGGTTTCATGGTTAAATATTAGGGGTTTGTATTGACCTTTACGTATACTTTGGATATGACAGGGATTGTACAATTGTACCAGAACGAGGGTATACGTTCGGTTTTCAGCAGGATTGTACTGTGAGTGGGCCCGATTTCATTAAACCTTTGCATGCTTAAATGTTTTCTGATTTACTTATATGTTCACATGCTGGAATCAAGATATGGTTTTGATAATATTGAAATTTCGGTTATGGCATGTTTCACGGTATTTGGGCATGAGACCCGTCTGATGAAACGTAACGATCGGTTCAGATTTTACCTATGTATATATATATATATATGTTTTGCATGTGGATATCAATAAAATGTATTTGGTACTGCACTGTATAGATCCTTCCATATGATACTGTCTCCTCCGGATGAGGTACCCCGGAGTGGTCACGGACGTCTAGAACGTCCAGCGTCTATGACGCTAAGCATCGGGGATGCTGTAACCGAACATGGTTCGGGGATGGAACTCGGAATTGAGACCCGAGTGGCACGCATAGCCTTGTGATTGTGACCTTATTGGACGTCAGGGACGTCAGACATCAGGGATGTCGGGACTGGAGTGTATAGTGCAGTGGCTAAAATTATGTTTATGGTTTTATTATATGCCTTATGGTTTATATTATATGATTTATGGTTTTAAATTCGGTTGCATGCATGTTTGGAAAACGGAGGGGTAAATTATATGTTTTACTTATCAAATGATTTTATAAACTTGAGTTTCGGTCCACTCATCCTTAATGTTTTGGTAACCCCTCCAGGTCGTGCTAATGAGGTAGAGGAGGAACCTGAAGCTGAGGCATAGATCCACTTCTGCGTACCTGAACCCCTGTTGGGCGGTGTACCTGCAGGTTTATGTTAGAGTCGTGCTCGCAACTTGTAGTTTGGATTTCATCTCTTGTCTGACACCTGTTATTTCGGATTTGATGTAAAACTTTAATTGGGTTTTTATGCATTTGAACGTTTAAGGTTAAAACTGGAACATTATTTTGGGTGTCAGACGGGAGCAGGGCACGTCCCCATGTGGTCCCAGAGAGGATCGGGGCGGGTCCTGTCAGATAGCCCCGGGTCTTTAAACCCAAAACATATGCAATTCATAATAAGTTCGGATCCATCATGATCCAAATTCCAAATCAATTCGAAACCACATTTTGTCATAATATGACTCATGTCCGAATTTCACATTCAAATATCAAATCATATCCGTCATCCATTCCCGAAACCGAATTCGCAATAATGATTCCGTAAGCCGGCATCCAGAATCGCCATTCTGAACCCAAACCAGAAATCCATTTCCACGTTTCCAAAATCCGAATCTCGTTCATCAAAATTACTTTTATGCCCTGGGCATCAAGCCCAAAATCACCTTTTCCAAAATCCGTTTTAAATCTTTGAAATCATTTTCCAATCCCAAAGTCAAATCAAATCACATTTCAAATTCCAAAGTCAAGGCATCAAAACCATGATCAAAACACAATATACTTGAAATCTCGTAAAACACGCAAAACCGTAATAATCTCGAAATACGAGTCAAAACTGTAGGTCATACTCACAATCATAATCAAAATATCCTTAAAACATCATACTCACAAATCATGTAAAATCGTTCATCAAACCATCATTATAGTATAAGAGAAACCATAGTCTCGAAATACGTGCAGTTACGTATTTCATACCAAAATACGTATAAATACGAAAATCGTAATTATCACAAGTCATAATCATAATCATAGAAATCATAGAAATCATAGAAACATGTATGCATGCATTAAATTTTGAAAGCAAAGTCCACTCACACACCGTCCATAATGCTCGTTTTCGTGCTGTACGCATATCTGTAATTTTCGGCATTTTCCAGAAATCTCAAATCCTGTCCGAAATCATTCTTTAGTGTCACTAAGGACTCAAATATCAGCATACTAATTTCCCATAATTTTCTGTGAATGAAACGTTAGTTAAAAATGCAACAAAAACTTTCGAACCCTTGAAACAACATCGAAACGGTGTCCGATTAATTCGAAAACAATGCTAAAATGTTCCTTACATTGTATAGGAAAAAAGTCGTGTTGAACTCACCTTGAGAATCGGTCCCAGGCGCCCTCACGCGCTGCCGTGAGTGGCTGCACGTGAAACTCACGTGCCTGCTACAGTGCTACTACAGTCATCGTCATCACCCGATTGACTGGTAAATGGGCCCGGTTACCCGCGACTTGACCCGGCTAGTATTCTATCAATTCGACACCATTTTGAACAATTGAACATCCCATTAGCTTTGCAACCAAATGAATTAGGGATCTGTATCATCCATTGCAGTCGTCATTACCTCAAACCATCTCGACTTAATCCATGTTTCAAAAACGAGTTCCTCGTCTGAGTTCACCAAATAACCATGGAATTCTTCAATTAATTGATCGTACAGCATCATAGCCTCAAGGTAAGGATGATTTAGAATTCAATTTCACAAAAACTCACCTCCAATTGCACAAAAACTCACCTCCAACTGCACGAACACAACCGCGATTTTCCGGCCATCCACCGCGTCCATCCATGGCTCCAGGAGCTTTGAAGCTTGCATCCTTTGATTTGGATCGACTAATCAAGGTTCCAGAAGACTGATTTGAGCCTCAAATTGGCTTGGGCTGGCCTATATTTCAAATTCAAATCTGAATTTTTCCAAAAATAAGTTTCGGGTTCCAGAGTATAATCTCCACTCAGTCTCCCCGTTTTCCTCTCTAATTCCTCTCTTTGTTCCTCTCCATCCCTTAACTCCTTTCCAGTGCTCACTTTCTCTCAATTCGCTCTTGGAAAGATCGATCACGCCCTGCTCCTCTATCTCTGTATTTGAATTGCAAAGGCACCAATGTTACAAAATTCAGCCGTGCACTGTCCTCCCAGTGCAGATAGCACGCCAATGCTTCCACTCAATTGCATAAACAAACCATTAACACTCAGCCCAACCAATTGTTTCATAAACAAATGCACACCTGTGCTCTATCTCTAAAGAATTCCTTCAGAACCCACTCACGGCTGTTTCAAATTGCAACAGCCAAATTACCATTTTGCCCTTACTTGACAAATGACCAAAATGCCCTTCACGCTTCTAGACCCGTAACTCACCTGTCCGATGTCCGTTTTCAGCGTGCCGCCTGTCCACGGACTCAGGACATCGAGATCTACCCAACGGTCCTTGAATTATGTGAAAAATAATAGTCAAACAAAAAGTCAACATTTTCCCCCTTTTCGTCCTAATTACGAAAATGCCCTTGAACTTCTGAACATCATAATTTTCTCCTCGGATGTCGGAATCCGACGTGCCACCTGTCTATGAACTCGTGACGTCCCGTACTACGTCAAGTCATCGGTCAAAGTTTGTTTGACCACCCGATCAAAAAGTCAACTGTTCGCCCATTACCTAGGGGCAAAATCATCATTTTCTTCAAATTTTCCAAATTTCCCTTTTTTGAACGTCCGGGTCGTTACACGGAGGCATGAGTGGGAGTTAGTGTTGGTATCCTTTGTCTAGCAAGTACTGAAGGTAGTTTTAGAATTTCAGTTGATTTTTCAGACGGGAGCATGACTAGGCACGGTTATCAAAGTCTCTCCAAGATGGGTCCTATCGAATTGGTATCAAAGCATTTGGTAACTGATTTATGTTGCCACGTCATGCCTCCAAAATGTAATCCCTATGCACGGCCTGGTAATGAGACGAGTATGCGAGGATATATGAGATCCCTGGATAGATTTCGGGATGGAATTGACCTTAGATCAGAGATAGAATGTTGAATAAGCGCTCAGTTAAATGAGGACTTATGTGGGTCTCGAGAGTGAATGAGCCAAGAGACTAGAAAGGTAGCATGAATGGGCGAGTTAGACTCGAAGGAAATTGTTAACTGAGTTCCTTGATTGGAGCGAGCATTTGAGTTTTAATATGTAATGGGAAATTCTCGATAGGATATGGTACACCAACAACGTTGTGTCAGGTGACCAGGTATGCCAATGGTGGCATGGATTACGAATATCAGATTTAGACTCGAGACTAGTCATCATAATGTATCAAGGCTCGGGAAGAGCCGATAAGGTTGAAATACGGTTTCACCTGGCGAATGAGGGTTTTGGTGTAAACCTGAGGTACTTGGAGATTTGGGTTTAGACCCCAGGAGACAACTTAGTCCAGTGAGACGTCAGTTGGGTCCATTGGGAGATAGAGTAGCAGAGATGACCGTACAGTGATTTGTTATTCCTGTGGATAGCCTAGCCACATCTTGAGAAAATGTCCACACTGACCAGGTGGTGGTGGTACGGGGTGCAGTCGAGTAGGATCCGAATAACGCCTCAACTTCTGTGACAAGTAGGAGATGAATGGGTAGGGCCTGTGGTGGACCATGAGGACGTGGTTGGACTTTGGGACCATATGCTTGAGTGTTTGTAGTTACTCAACAGAACGTCCGAGTAGCCCCTGGAGTGGTGACATGTATGCATACTAGTTTTAGGTCATGATGTATGTATTTTGATAGATTCTAGGCCACCCACTTTTTTTTTCTCGAGGTTATGCATTGTTGGCGGATAGAGAGATGTCCACAATTGGTTGTGATATGGGAGTCAGTACACTGACTGGAGATATTTATGTGGTAAACCAAGTGATACGAGGTTACCCAATGATGATATGGGATATTAACCTGGTGGCTGAATTGATACTTCTAGACTTGTATGATTTTGATGTTATCCTTGGGATAGATTAGTTGATGACCCATCATGCCTCTATCGAGTGTTCCGATAAGAGAGTGATATTTCGGAGCCCAGGATTTCCAGAGGTTATATTTCAGAGAGATCAGAGGGTGTTACCCTCCGGAGTTATATCGGCCCTCATGGAAGATAGATTGTTGAGGATAAGTAGCCAGGGTTATTTGGCTCATGTGATTGATGTCCGAGATACCTCAGAAAGGGCTGAGGACATAATAGTGAGAATTCCCATATATATCTCTTGAGGATCTGCCAGGATTATCACTTCACAAGGAGGTTGAGTCTATTATCGCGCTTACCCCAGGTACACGACCTGTCTCTCCAACACCATATTGCATGGCACGTGCAGAGTTACGAGAACTAAAGATGCAGTTACATGACTTGGTGGATATGGGATTTATCCAACCGAGTGTATCACACTGGGGAAGCCCCAGTGTTATTTGTGAGGAAAAATGATGGTAGCCTGAGATTGTGTATAGACTACAGGCAGATCAATAATGTGGTAGTGCAGAACAAGTATTCCCAATCACGAATTGATGATTTGTTTGACCAGTTATAAGGGACCAAACACCTTTTAAAGATTGGCCTTAGTATGGTTACTATTAGTTGTGAATAAAAGAGGAAAATGCTCCAAAGATAACATTTCGGACTCGATATGGCCATTATGAGTTCTAGTGACGCCGTTTGGATTGACAAACGAGCCAGCTGCATTTATGGATCTAATGAATCAAGTGTTTGGGCCATATTTGGATTGTTTTATGATAGTGTTTATTGATGATATTTTGGTGTATTCAAAAGTGCGAAAGGGCACGAGAAGCACTTGAGGGATGTGCTGAATACACTAAGAGAGAACTAGCTGTATGGGAAGTTGAATAGATGTCAGGTCTGATTGACCAGGAAGGAAGTCAGATTTGTTTGGAATGAGAACTGTGAGTAGAGTTTTTACAAACTGAAAGGAAAGTGACTTCTGCTCGATGTTGGCCCTTCCTAATGACAGTGGGGAATTTGAGAAGTATGGCGATGCGTCCTTACAAGGTTTGGAGAGGTGTTTTCATGCAGCATAGGAAGGTGATTGCCTATGCCAACTGAAACCGTATGAGTTTAATTATCCCACACATGATTTGGGATTAACCGTATGGAGAGACCTGCAAGATTTCGACAGACCATCAGAGTTTGCAATATTTGTTCACTCAGAAAAGGCTTAAATCTAAGATAGAGATGATGGTCGGAATTGATCATAGAGTATGACTGTACTGTCGAGTATCATCCAAGGAAGGCTAATGTGATCGTCGATGCCCTAAGTAGGAAGTTAACAAGTTCTATAACTCACGTGAGGATGGTTTATTTTTGCTGGTAGAACTCCATAGGATTGGAGTCGTTCTTGAGGCAGAGGATTAGAGAGCCCTATTGGCTAGTTTCCATATGTGGCATGTTCTTATAAGTCAGATTATTGGAGTCCAACTTTAGGATCCTGGTGTGTTGTGAGGATTGGAGTTGAGACTAAGAAACTAGAATGACTTTCCTTTCAAAGATGATGGAATTTTGGGTGATTGTGGATTGAGTAACGAAGTTAACCAATTTCTTACCAGTTGAGTATTGGAATGGATCCATTGAGACACTGTATAGGCGACAATACTGGATGAAAGTTCTTGGGCCTTATGAGATTGTTGAGAAGATTGGCCCTATAGCATACAGATTAGCATTATCCTCATAACTTTACAGAGTTCATGATGTATTTCATGTATCGATGCTTCGAAAGTATGTGTATGATGAGCCTTATGTACATGAGTGACAATCTTTGCAACTCAGAGAGGATCTGACCTTTAAGGAACAATCAGTATAGATTTTGGATTGGAAGGACAAAGAGTTACAGTGAAAAACTATTCCCCTTGTGAAAATATTGTGGACGAATTTCTCCAAATGGGAAGCCATATGGGACTCCAAAGAATTTTGTGTAATGTCTATGATAAATGCTGTGTGGATAGATTATTGTGACAGTTGTGTGTTGTAAGGACTCAGACGTCGACCTAGGCTCCATATCTCGAGAGAGTCTTGGTGTGCCTACCTATGGGGCAGTGGCCTAATAAGAGACTTTGTGATGATGAAGAACGTGGTGATTATGATATTGGTTGTGATCTTGTATAAGGGTGAACGTACTTTTCTTTGAGAAATATTGTCCACACTTTTTTACTTGAATTTTGGGGACAAAATTCCCTAAGGGGAGTAGGTTGTGATGACCTGGAAATTCAAAAAAATGAATTTTAGAAATTTTAGAAGGAAATGACAATTTTCCCCTAATTTAAGTGGTCAAAAGTTAACTTTTCGACTAGTATGCTATTTGGACTTTCCGTGAAGACCGTTGTGTAGGTCTCAAAATGCTGAATCCGTAGACAAACGACATGTTGAAGTTGGAGATCGGATGAGGAAGTTACGGGTCTAGGAAGGGTAGGGGTATTTTGGTAATTTATGCCAAGAAGGCAAAATGGTCTTTTTGCTGATTTTGGGTGAGTTAGCGTGTATTGTATAATGGTGACATCTGTCACCTTAATGATTGGGTTGCTGGCACCACGTGGCTGTTGTGGGTGTTGTGTAATGGCTTTATTGTTTGAATTCTGGGGAAACAGAAAACAATGAATGAAAACCAAACCACATTGGTTTGATCTTCCACAGTAACCTTTGAGAGAAAACAAAAGAGAACAGAGAATCTGAGAGAAATTAAGATAGAAAAACGTGAAATAAAAATGAAGGAAATGAGAGGCAAAGAACCTAGAAACCAGAAAACCCAGAAAATTTGGAAGATAATCTTGGATTCGAATGTCGCGTTTTGGAGTTGGATTATCGAAACTGAGGTTAAGATTAGTTTTTTGTGATCCAAATGAATCAAACCAGCACAAAAACGAAAGGAATCGATGAGTTTTTGGCCTAGAACAGAGATGGCGACTTCTTTGAATTTCAAATTATAATTCGAGTAATTGAAGGTGAGAAAGCTTGAAATTGACTTCGAATTCAAGTTTAGAATGATCTTAATATGGTTATTGGTTGATTAGAATGAAGAAAACAATCGAAATTGAACAGATTGAGTGATGAATAGTACCTACAATGCCTTCAAATTCTCGAGCTCGTGTTGGACCATTTAGAGGTAAGGATTCATGCAATTAAGGTCATGGATCTTAAATTAGGATTGATTAGATGCTAATGGACATTTGAAACATTGAAATGGATGCAGAATTGATTGAAATCCAACCGGGTCGAACACTGCAGTCATATGACCCGTTTTGTAGAGAAACGAGTTGTAGGGACAAGGAACAACGTAGGCGTGTGGGCTCCATGCGCAGCCACTGACGACGGGACGTGAGGGCGTATGAGCACATTTCTCGAGGTACAATCAACATGAATTTTAATGATTTCGATGTAACGAGTAGGGCTGATAGAAAAGCGGAGGCATGAGTAGGAGTTAGTGTGGGTATCCCTTGTCTGGAAAGTGCTGAAAGTAGTTTTGGAATTTCAGTTGACTTATCATACAAGAGCAGGACCAAACACAGTTATCAAAGTCCCTCTGGGACGGGTCCTATCAAAATTCATTCTAATGTTGTCCTTTGGTTTCCAGGTCTCCCTTCATCCAAAACATCTTCCTTTATGTGCCAAAATGATCGTAAGGGTTTGTAAGTACTATTAATGGGCTTGGTTTCAAGCCCCCCTATTGAATACTCAACGGTAAGTTTCAAAACATGGATTTCCTTCTCGTGTTCCTTTCAAGCTTTCGAGTCTAGGCTAACTATTTTCCTTTCTTGTTCCTTTTTCTCCTTCCTCTATCTTTCCCTCTCTTTCTCCCCAGTCCTCTCTCCTTTTTGCTCTGTTTTTCTTCACTATTTTGGGTTCATTGGTTTTCTCCCTTAAAACTTCACCACACACATATATGTGTATATATATATATATAATCACACAAGGGTAAGTCGGTGGAATGAACAGATAAGGGATGAAAAGATCATTCTAAACACATGTCACTCTCACATAGTATCTCTCATGAAAAATTACCAAAATACACTTTATATCAAAAATACCAAAATGCCTCTATTCAATTTTTGACCTTATCGAATTCACCCGTTCTTTGATTTTTTTTTTTTGTGCTGCCTGTCTATGGACTCAAAACGTCAAGGCTTACGCAATGGTACTCATGAAACATTCAAAAAGTACCCACGTCAAAAAGTCAACATTGGACCTTATAAGGGCAAAACTGTCATTTCTCTTTTAATTTTTTTTCCAAAATTATCTTTCTTAAATTTTCGAGTCATTACAACCTACCTCCCTTAAAAAACTTTCATGCTCTAAATTTAATCCTCAATATTAAAATTACCTTCCTTGTAAGGTGGTAACCCCGGTAACTCCTTTTAGAACACATCCGTAAACTCCCACACCATTGGTATCCCCTTAATATGTGTTGGCTTTGAGGCGACTTAAATCACGAATTACACAACTACTACATCCATGGTAAAATTATTAACCCTCATATCATAATAAATAGATAATATATTTTCTTATATGCAAATTAATGAGTTACCTCGGGATTTATCAAAACACTCACATCATGCTCAAAGCCAAATAGCGTACCTGTCACCAAGCATGTGCCTCTTAAGCCTCTTGTCAAGTAATAGTGAATACTCTATGTAATGTCCTGGACTGTCAACAAGGGTCGAAATTGCCATTTTTCCTTAGAAGTCAAAGAGTTTACTTATCAAGTGTTAACTTTTTGATCGAGACATCTTATAGATCATTTGAAAAGACTGTTACGAAGGTCTCGACTTCCTAAGTACGTCAGCAGGCGGCACACCAAAAATGGAGTTCTTGTGAGCTCATTTCGGGTCTAAATTACATAGGGGCATATTGATAATTTTGGTTAGAGAGGTATTTTAGTAATTTACTTAAGAGATTTCTCTTATGGTTAGCTTGAGATAGTGACAAGTGTCACTTATCTCATATCAGATTGTGCCATCGTGTCAGGACCCACCCCTAATCCCCCGGGATTAAGGGCTAAATCCCGATCCCGTCTAACTTACGCATGACACGAAGGCTAAACTGAGGTCCAACCATTTCATCCGGGCCACTACCCAAAACATCGGAAAACCTTGTTGAAAACCATCTCATTTTTCCATTCACTGAACTTGCTGGATCTATCCGAGTCTTTAAACTCCCGAGTCTTTAAACTCAACAGGCCTACGGGGGAAAATATCAATATCCGAGTCTTTAAACCCAATCTGGGCCCGTCCCCCGTCAAACATAATATCCGAGTCTTTAAACCCAATAACCAGATCCAGCAAATCCAATCCAAAACCGTTTGAAAACCTTTTTCCATTTCCGAATCCGAATTCGCAATCTCATCAGGATCTCGAATCCAAACCCAGAACTCATATCCATGATCCTTTCCAGATTCGAGTCCGCAACCATCATTCCGTAAGCCAGAATCCGGAATAACCATTCCGAACCCAAACCCGGAATCCATGTTCAAGTCTCAAATCGACTCCCGAAACGTCATCCGGAAATCCGATTCAACAACTCAAAATCATGTTACTCAAAACCACTTTTTGAAATGGGCCTCAAGCCCGAAATCACTTTCCAAAAATCCTTTTACTTTCTTTAAAATCAAATCCCGAAATCAAATCATTAAACCCAGGTTCAAATCACAATATCCATCAAAATCTCGTAAAACGTGAAATACCGTCATTTCCTCGAAAAACGTGCAAAAACCGTAAACCATCACAATCATAAATCAAATCATAGAATCAAGTATAGAAAACATATAAAAACATATATGCATGCATCAAGAGTTAGAAATCAAAGTCCACTCACAGACCATTCCGACGTCGCCTATATACACGCGCACTTACGCCGTCCCCGGCCATTCCGTTATCCTCGGCTTTCCCGAACCTGTCCAAAGCCCACAACGAGGTTACTAACTACTTGACAAAAGTCCCACCCAAGTCCCATAATTTTCTCGAACTTCTACGCGTACTTTCAACGGGACCCTAAACCTTCGACCCCCGCAGAACTAACCCGAAACTACGTCCAATCATCCCGAAACCTATCCCAAAAGATTTGTTACAACAATTAGACTCAAAACCTAGTTGGACACTACCCCGGATAACACCGCACGCGCCCCACGCGCCGCCCAAAGTGGCTGCGCGTGGGCCTCACACGCCTGCACACAGAGTCATCTTCAACCTCTGGCCAACCGGTTCAACTGAACCGAACTGGCGTGACCGGTTTTCCCTTAAATCCCATCTTTTTTTTATCCTTTCAACACCACTAGGATCGTCTTACTCCTAACAACCTAATTCCCTAAGCAAACACAACATCACAACCTCTAAACTATCTTCCAAACTCGAACCAGAAACCCGTCCGAAACTCTGTTTTGGTTCCCAGCCAACCGTCCCTTCCCCAGTCATGGCTTCGACCTCTACAGGTTCCTAGGGACCTACTATGTCGATTACAACTCATAGGACACTTCGACTTAGCCTCAAACTTCACGACTTTATGTTTGAACCCAGACAACAAAACAGAGCAATCAGAGCAAAGAAGAGAAATTACCTACTCTTAGGCTGCCACCGTGAGCTCCGTCGTGCCTATTTGACTCCCCTCAGGTCTCTCGACACCACCACGGGTTGAATTCGACGGTTTGGTCACTGGAAGTGCACAACCGTGCATAGTGGTCCTCTGTCCTGTTCTTCCTCTTCGAACAAACACGATACACACACAACCACCGTCCCACCGTCTCTAAAGCATAAGCACTCACTCACCAACCATTCCTGATCAAACACTCAAACCCCAAGCCTTCACCCACTGAGAATCGATCAGAAATCCTCACCATCTCCACTCTCTGTTTTCTGTTTCCAAGCACAAATGCACGGTTTGAAAGTGTGCAATTTGTAGCCGTGCACACGTTAACACTCCTAGAAACCTCTAGGTCTCCCTCACGTGTCCAATTCCCTCTGGAAAACAACTAAAATATCCACTCCCACAATTCCATAAGGCCTTATCTGATTGGCCCAAGGTAAAAAGACCAAAATGCCCCTAAGTCCAAAACTTACCACTTTACCCTTCGTCGTTCCAGACTCGTATCTCATTCGTCCTACGCCCGATGAAAGTATGCCTCCTGTCGTTGAACTCAGGACGACGAGATCTACCTAACGGTCCTCGGTCTACATGAAAATGACAAGTCTAGAAAAAAGTCAACTTTTCCCCATTCGTTAACCAAATTACGAAAATGCCCTCAACCTTCCACACATCATAACTTCCTCCTCAAATGTCGGAATCGGGCGTTCCACCTGTCTACGGACTCGTGACGTCCCAAACTACGTCACGGTCATCGGTTAAAGCCCAATTGACCGCTTGAACTCAAAGTCAACATTTTGCCCATTCCATGGGTAAAATCGTCATTTTGGGCTAACAGTCTAAAAGTAACCCGCTAACTACCGGTTAACTTAGCTAATCCGTTACTAATTACTTCGCTAATCCCGACTCCCGGGACGGGTCGTTACACATCGACTTGGACTTCTTTTGTGGGTTGATATTTATGTTGAGTGTTTTTGTGTGTGTATTTTCGGCCAAGAGAAAAAAATGAAAAAGAAAAGGAAAAACAAGAGGAAAGAAGGAGAAACAAAAGAAGAGAAAAGAAAGAAAAGGAAGAGAAAGAAAAGAAAGGGAGAATAAAGGTGGTTTGGATGTCTTAGACCCGAAGCAAACTCGAGAAAGAATACCTTGCAGATTTGAGATGCTCAACCCAATTTTCAATTAGGAACTTGGGAAATAACTTGTGACTGCCATCTCTGAGTTTCTGCGACCAATTAGTTTGTGGTTTTGGTCGTCGAAACCACCTTGGATAGAGGAAAAACCCTTGTCGAAAGTTAAGGTTAGGTGACAGATTTGGGTAAATTTTCATTGAGTTTTGATTGCATAGATCATTTCCTCGGTTTTTGCAGAATAGATTGGAAAAATGGGAATTGAGAAGGTGGATTTTTGAGTGATTTAGGGCCTAGTTTGATAGTTGGGATGGGCGACCTTGAAAACCTGAGAAACAGGTGAAAGAGATGACACTAAAACTGGGCACGTGGGCTTCACACGTGAGGGCACTTTCCAGTAAGTCTCGAGGTTTGGCCAACATGTCTTTAATTTTTTCGATGTTACGAACATTTTGGCACAAGTTTCGAGTTGATCGGACACCATTTCGAGGTATTTTTGACCGTCCAAATGTTTAGGGGTTTTTGTCCACTCATATGTTTTCTTGGTTTTGTAACCCTCCAAGGTCGTGACACGAATTTCGAGGCCCAACAAGAGGCAGTGACATGAATGTTAAGGAGTACAAATATCCCTTGTCTGGCAAGTATGAGGCTAAGTGCTATATTTCGGGTTACTTGTTAGACGGGAGTAGGACCCGGATGTACTTTCTAGTGTTTCTCGAGATGGGTCTTATCACTCTAGCTTATGGCCCTAATGACCAACCACGTCCTTTCAATATTCTTTCAGCCTCACTGGTCTATGTCTGAATCCCTCTAGATGTACATGAAGTTTGACCATAATCTACATCATCATGCCCCATTGTACCACCACTTGAGCGTTTTGGACAATCTCTTGGGTTATGACTGGGATCTTCACAAGCATAACAATAAATCATGTGAGGCTGCATATACGTACTCTCCTATCTTCGAGTCGTGTATGTTGAAGCTCGATTAGCTTGGGTAGACGTCTGTAGTCTTAACCCAAAACTCCGAATATCTTCTAGTTTAGTCATTTTGCTACCTGAACCTGGATGATCATTGCCAGAAAATTCAAGGCTAATACTACCCCACATCTGGGTCCTCTTACTAAAAGTACCAGTATATGGACATTCCCTTTTTTTTTTTTTACCATAACTCACACTCTGATGCCAATGGGTAACCTCGCATCTACTCGGATAGCAGCATCTGATAACTCTCTCAATGTGAACGAGAGCAACTGTAAGAACTCTACCTTTCTATCATCACAAAATGAACGAGAGCAGAATTGACACGTACATATATCTCTAAAAGTCTCCCATGTAAAGGCTAAGCATCCCAACCCATCATTTGTAACCCCCACCCCTACTAGTAAGCATGATCACCCAACGGAATGGTGGCTGTTAATACCTTATCATCCGGTAAACACTACATAACCTTAAAGATTCTTTATAAATGGCTAATCCATTCCTCTTCCTTTTCCTAGCTTCCCTCGTTTATAAAAATAGTAGCCCTTAACTAGCGGGCTCTCTCAATATCTGGGCCCTCTCTAACCCACTTCGTCTCATCTTCAGGCCGTGTAAGGGGATCTCGTCTTGGAGGCATAATTGTCACTTTTCCTTAAACAAACATACCTTAATTCACACCATGCACCTCACAAATGCAGTCAAAAATAGTAAACCTATGCTCTGATACCAAGTTGATAGGACCCTTCCCGAAACTACCTCTATAAACATGAAGGATCTTGACCTCATCTGAAAGGTAATACTAAAAGTCGAAACCAATCTCAAAGTATGACATACTAATATCATTAAAAATAACTAACTGTCAACCTAGGGATATATTACATAACCGTATATGTCCGGACATACAGATCACAAGTATCAAAACACAATTTAAAGTACAGAAGTTTACCCTAAAATGTCAAGGAGTACGCAGTAGGTGGGTTACGCCTCCAGCTCCGAATATATCATCTTCTCTCTACCACGACTTGGATAGCAAGTAAAACTAGTAAAAGATATGAGTGGACGAAAATAACCCTTTAAAAATATAGTTTGAAAAATATAAATAATTTTCCCCGTTTTCCAAAACTATGCATGCAAATGTAAAACGTGAAATTTTGATTAAAAATGAAATATAACCCATGCATTTCGAAATATGTATAAATATTTATAAATCAATCAGTATGAGTATATCAAATCATATACAAAAGTATTCAGGCAAAAATGACAATAATCACACATAACCAACCCATCATCGATGCTCGAATATCGATCATCATGTATAAATCGCACTACTGGTAGGTCAACCACTCGAGAAACAGAGCCCGACTCTAGATGCCTGACTCACCATCACAACGCCAGTCTCACGAAACAGAGCCCGACTCTGGACGTCTAAGACTATCCTGCTAACTAGTAATCCAAGGAGGGTTGTCCATGCACAATCACTCACTCACAAATATCGAAAAAAAATTTATATAACACATAGCAATACCTTAAGCCAAACTCACATTTCAAATTTTGGGCCTAAGCGCAAAACATAGTTTAGGCTAAACTTCTTAAAATGTGCACTTATAAGTAGTCAATAAATTCCCAAAACAAATTTTAAAATTATAACCGAACCAACATCACAAAAATCATGGACTAAGATGATTAAAATATTCAAATATGCATGCATAATAATTTAATAAAAATAAAAGTCCACTCACAGTCTTATTTCGCAGTTTATTCTTGATTCAAACATTCTTCGCCGGCTTTGCGGGCTATGTCGCTTGTCAAAAATTATAATTTCAGATTACAAAAACTACCCCCCCCCCCCCCCCCCCCCCTCCCCCCAGTAACGACCTAGAAATTCAAATAATGTAAATTCAGAAATCGAAATGTAAAATGCCCTGTTTGCCCTTGTAATTGTTATGGGTAAAAGTTAACTTTCATTTCAAATACTTTTTGTACTATTTGTGAGGACCGTTGTGTAGGTCTCGAGACGCTGAGTCCATAGACAGGCAGCACGTCGAAATTGGAGTTCAGATATGATGGTTATGGGTCTAAAACGGCGAGGGGCAATTGGGTAATTTTACGAATGAGGGGTAAAATAGTAATTTGGTCCTTTTTTTTTGCTGATTTTGATGAATCAACTAGTGGTGATTCATTTTCCACTGATTTTGATGAATCGGCTAATTTTACCCCTAAGGCGATGTCTGATTGTCTCGAAACCTGCGCCATTTGATTCGTAACATAAAAAACAGGAAAATTCATGTTGGATTGACACGACCCACCCTCAATCCCCCAGGATTAAGGGCTAAGTCATGCTCCCGTCTAATGTACGCGTGACACGAAGGCTAAACCGACGTCTGTAACACCCTGGAAATTCGAGGATTATAATAATGTAATTTATTGTATGAATTGACGTTTTTACCCTTGTGAATGGTATGGCCAAATTGTTCACTTTTTGATTTATAGGTCAGATGGACTTTGACCAATGACCGTAACGTAGTTTGGGACGTCACGAGTCCATAGACAGGTGGCACGTCCAATTCGGACGATCAGGGAAAAAGTTATGACTATCAGAAGTTCACGGGCATTACCGTAATTTGGACACGAGGGGCGAAAATGTTGAGTTTTTGTTTGACAACTAATTTTCACACGACTGAAGGACCGTTAGGTAGGTCTCGATGCCCTGAGTCCGTAGACAGGCGGCACGCCGAAATCGGACTTCGTATGGCTGAGTTACGGGTCTAGAAAGTGTAGGGCATTTTGGTAATTATTGAACCAGGGGCATTTTGGTCATTTTACCCCTGGTTACTGTAGCAATCGTGGGAGAACATGGCTGCACCACCGTGGGTGGTGATTCTGAGCAATCCCATTCTTTAATCCGTTAGTGGACTGAAAAGAGCGAATTGTTTAAACTGAAAGACATCAGCACATGGCTGGATTCGTCCAGCAAACACGGGCATTTGATTTAATCCAATTCGAAGCTTTGCGGGAAACTTTCTCAGTGGCCAGGCTGGGCTTCCACGAGCCTCTGGGACGGCTCAGTTGGTTTAAACTGAGTGGGATGTGCGTCTACTTCATTCTGCTGCAAAGGGGGCTGGGAATTAGAGAGAAAAACCAGTGATTGAGTTTCGGAAAAATTGGAGGGAAATTTCGGATTTTGATTTATACGGTCTTTTGGACCAATCTAAACACTGAGTGATTTTTCTGGGAGTGTTTAGAACACATCCATATCGAAATCGAAGGCAACCAGCCACGGGGGACCTGGGACGGAGGCTGCCGTTTTCAGAGGAATTTCAGAGGTTTGGATGGCTACTTCCAGGTAACGTTTTGTTCAATTGATCATTCCTTATAGTTCGTTTTAGTCCTATGATGCTTACTGGAAGGTTAATTTGATTTTGGTTTGGAAACTAGTGAGTTGGGATGATGAACCCGTTTGGTTGATCACGGGTCGAATGACTAGTTAAAGGACTTGTCGAGGCAAATTAGTGTCACAGAACTTAAATTGGAAGAATAATAAACATGTTAGGATCAAATTGGATTGAAATCGAGTAGGAATTGATGGGTAATCAACCGGGTCAAGCCACGGGTGGCAGGCCCGTATTACAGATAAACAAGTGAAGATGGTGACACTGTAGCAGCTACAGTGTCAGGCGCGTGACTTTCACGCGCAGCAACTTTGGGCGGCGCGTGAGGGCGCGTTGAGCCTTATCTCTGATCACGATCAACATGACTTTTATTCCTCTCATCATTCTGAACATTTTTGGTGAATTAACCATGTTGATCTAAGATAGTTTGATTTGTTAGTTTAGGGTCGTTTATCTCGAGAAACGTGTTGGACGGTTTCCCCAAGCCGGTTTCTGTTTCGAAATTTTTGGATAAATGTTTAAGACTTGTAGTGACCCTTACGTGTGATTTGGATTGACAAGAATTGTACGATAATCCCGGTACAAGTTCGTACGCGCAGGTTCACCGCGGGATCGTACTGTGAGTGGGCCCGATTTCATTAACCCTTGCATGCTTAAATGTTTTCTGATTTACTTATATATTCACATGCTGGAATCAAGAAACGGTTTTGATGATGTTGAAATTATGGTTATGGCACGTTTCACGGTATTTGGGTTTGAGACCCGTCTGATGAAACTTAATGATTGGTTGGATTTTTATCTATGTATATATATATGTTTTGCATGTGGATATCAATAAAATGTATTTGGTACTGCACTGTATAGATCCATTCTTATGATACTGTCTCCTCCGGATGTGGTACCCCGAAGTGGTCATGGCGCATTGCCTGCGAGGGGTCATTCTACGGAGGAACCGGACCGTAAAATGACTCAGGACCAGGATTGCTTATTTGACGTCAGGGATGTCGAGCGTCTAGGACGCTAGGCATTTGAGATGCCGTACCCGGACAGGGTTCGGGGATTGGACTCAGAATTGAGACCCGAGTGGCACGCGTAGCCTTGAGACTGTGACCTTATTGGACGTCAGGGACGTCAGACATCGGGGATGTCGGGATTGGAGTATATAGTGCAGTGGCTAAAATTATGTTATGATTTTATTACATGCCTTATGGTTCATATCATATGATTTACGGTTTTAAATTCTAATGCATGCATGTTTGGAAAACGGAGGGGTAAATTATATGTTTTACATATTAAATGGTTTTATAAACTTGAGTTTCGGCCCACTCACCCTTATTGTTTTGGTAACCTCTTCAGGCGGTGCTACTGAGGTAGAGGAGGATCTTGAGGCTGAGGCATAGATCTACTTCTGCGTACCTGAACCCCTGTTGGGTGGTTTACCCGCAAGTTTACTTTAGAGTCGTGCTCGCAACTTGTAATTTTAGATTTCATCCCTTGTCTGATAGCTGTTTAATTCGGATTTGATGTATAACTTAAATTTGGTAATTTATGCATTTGATCATTTAAGGTTAAAATTGGTATGTTATTTTTGGGTGTCAGACGGGAGCAGGGCATGTCCCCTTGTGGTCCCTGTGGGATCGGGACGGGTCCTGTCAACGTCCAACCTTCATGTGACATGTAAGTCGGACAAGGGATTTCCAAACGAACCCTTCGAAACTTCCGGACTTCCCAGAGCGTGCAGACTCTACTGTGGATTGCGTGTGTGATGTCTCCATCTCTCTCGACCAACAGCCCGCACCGCGACAACCTAGAGGGTATCGAAAACACAAAAGACCATGAGTGGACAAAAATAAAGGATAAGTTTAGAAAACCGTTTATAAGAAAAGACAATTATACCCTCTGTTTAAAAACCAATGCATGCATAATCAACTCATATCAGAAAACCATTTCATATTCAATTACAAAAACCGAACTTATTTCTTTTTTCTCAAATCCCGGGCCTCAGCCCGAAACCATCAAAATCTATAACCTCCGAGTCATTGCCCAAAACATCGGAAAACCATTATGAAAACCATCATTATCATCGAAATGCAAAACACATTTGAAACCTTTGTCATCCATCGAACCTTCTGGATCTATCCGAGTCTTTAAACTCAATCCAGGCCTTAATATAATCCGCGTCTTTAAACTCCCGAGTCTTTAAACTCAATACGCCTACGGGGGAAATCACAATATCCGAGTCTTTAAACTCCCGAGTCTTTAAACTCAATCCGGGTCTTTACGCCTGCCCCCGTCATGTATCATATCCGGGTCTTTAAACCCAATAACCAGATCCAGCAAATCCAATCCATACCATTTTAAAACCATTTCCAAATCCATGTCCAAATCCTAATTCGAAATCACTATTTCGAATTCCAAGCCGAATCCGAAATCAGCATCCTGAATCCAAATCCAGAATCATATCCATCATCCATTTCCAAATTCGAATCCGGAACCATCATTCCGTAAGCCGGCATCCGGAATAACCATTCCGGACCCAAATCTAGAAATCCACTTTCAAGTTCCAAAGCCGAATCCAGAATCGTCATCCTGAAATCCGATTCCAAAATCCGAAATCACGTTCATCAAAGCCACTTTTAAGAATTGGGCTTCATGCCCAAAATCACTTTTCCAAAATCTATTTTAAATCATATTTCAAATCCCGAAGTCAAATCATCAAAGCCATGATCAAATCACAATAGAAATCGAAACCCCGTAAAACGTGCAAATACGTACTTATCTCGAAATCCGTGCAAAACTGTAAATCATCAATATCAATTCATAAATATTGAAATCACGTATAGAAACATATAAAAACATATATGGATGCATCATAAGTTCGAAAGCAAAATTCACTCACAGACCATTTACGCCACTGCCTCAATACAAGCGCACTTATCTCGTTCCCGGCTAATTCGCTATCACCGACTTTCCCGAACCTGTCCAAATCCCATAATAAGGTCACTAACTACTTCACAATGGTCATACTAAAGCACCGTAATTTTTTCGAAACATATCGAGACAATATCCGATCGACTCGAAACTAGTGCCAAAATGTTTGTTACATCGAATACTTTAAAAGTCGTGTTGGAACTATCCTCAAAAACCATGCCACGCGCCCACACGCGCCGCCCAAGGGGGCTGCACGTGGGCCTTATGCGCGGCTACTGTTCATCCATGTCCTCTCGCCGAACCGGGTCTAGACCGATTTGGTTCAGGCTAGTCTAATCGAACCAGCGGTCAATGTTTTCTCTGGTTTTTCCATATTTTTCACTCCTAATTTTCCCAGTAGCTTCGTCCTAGTCTTACCAAAAGATCTAGCTAATGAAAACACAAATTGAGGACGCAGATATTACCTTCCTGATTCAAAAACCGACTATCCACCGTCGACCGTCACACCAGCACGATCCCAGCCTCCATTTTCCTTAGTTTTAAGCTTGTTCAGTCCCTTAAGTCCTCTAGAACCTCATCCAATCAAGAAAACTAATCAATAACCACTAATTCATAAGCTAACATTTTTGAGTTCAACGTCACCGTACACTGGAATTTGAACTTATCGCCGTCGTCATTCACCGTCGTGGTCACCACCACGTTTGACGCCCTTCCCTTTCCAACTTTTCTTCACATGGCATAGGCAAAGGAAGAGGTTTGAGGGGTTTTATGGTGTTGGATTCTCACGGTGGCACACAATCACTCTGTTTTCTGCCAAAATCCACGTCCATCGTCCACGACGGTGGCACCACCACTCGTGCCTCAGCTCAACTCTCTACTTCCCATCACACAACATTCATGGTTAAAGAAGTTCATAGGGTTCATCTAGATTTTTCCTAACAGTTCAAGCTCTCCTCTGTTTCCCTTTGTTTGTAAACCACACACACACCGTGCACGAATTTAAAATCAGTCTGAGGCTTCTACACCCATCCAGACCCAGCCAGGTGTCCAAAACCTGGTGGTCACCCCATCCAAAAACGTCCAAGTGTCCTGATATCACTGGGCACACATTCCAAGATAGCAAAATGACCAAAATGCCTCTCACACGTTTAGACTTATAACTAAATCATCCGACGTCCAATGACAACGTACCGTCTGTCGTTGCACTCAGGGGATCGAGATCTACCTAACGGTCCTAGAAATACGTGAAAGGTCCATGTCGTTTGAAAATTCAACAAATTGCCCCTTTTTAACTAAATTACCAAATTACCCTTGAACTTCCGAACGTCATAACTTCCTCCTCGGATGTCGGAATCGGACGTGCCACCTGTCTATGAACTTGTGACATCCCGAACTACGTCACAGCCATCGGTCAAAGTCCATTTGATCGCCCAAACTGAAAGTCAGCATTTTTGGCCATTCTAGGGGTAAAACTGTCATTTCTCACTGTCCGTCCGAAATCATCTAACTAATCACCGATTAACTTCACTAATCCGTCATTAACCACTAATCGAATCCCGGTTTCTGGTACGGGTCGTTACATGGATGGACGGCAAAGGACCACCTCACACGCCCCCTTGCACCAATAGGGTCCTCTACGCGTGGGCCTCATGCGTCTGCGCAAAGGCCCATCTTCAACCTTAGAATGGGTCATTCTATGTGTCTGCCCGAATAACCCGACCTGGGCGACCTGGTTGGTCCTAATTTCTTCATTTTTTCGTCCTTTTTTTCCCTTCCACGTCCAATCTACTTTAATATGATATACGAAAAATTATATGACCTTACAATTCTGAAAATCTTACCTCAAATCCTCAACCAAGCTTTTGAAACTCTTCCTAATATTATACTTCGGTTTCCAGGTCTCCCTACGTCTAAAACTTCTTTTATCCCCAAATGTTTGTAAGGGATTGTAAGAATTGTTAATGGGCTTGGTTTCAAGCCCCTTGTCTAAAACTCAACGGTAAGTTTCAAAACAGGGATTTTTTTCTCAAGTTCGTTTCAATCTTTTATGTCTAGGCTAACTAATCTCCTTTCTTCTTCCTTTTTCTCCTTCCTTTTTCTCCTTCCTCTCTCTTTCCCTCGTTTTCTCCTAGTCCTTTCTATTGATATAATCACACAAGGGTAAGTTAGTGGAATGAAGAGATAAGGAAGGGAAAATTCATTCTAGACACATGTCACTCTCACATAATATCTCTCATGCAAAATTACGAAAATACCCTTTTATGCCAAATTTGCCAAAATGCCCTTATTTAATTTTTGACCCTATCGAAGTCACCCATTTTGACGTGTTATCTGTGTATGGACTCGGTACGTCGTGCCTTACGCAATGGTACTCACGAAATAATCAAAAAGTAGCCAAGACAAAAAGTCAACCTTTAACCTTATAAGGTCAAAACCATAATCTCCCTTTTAATTATTTTCAAAATTACCTTTTTCAAATTTCTAAGCTGTTACAATGAGCCTAACGAGAGATTAGTCTTGATGAACGTTGGAAGCATTCTTATGGTGACTGGAATGACCAGGGAGATTGGTAAGAAAAGTGTTTAACACTAGTAGGGTGTCGGTCTAGTGGACTCTGATGTTTAAGTCAATAAAACAGATGGAGATTAAATAATGTAGGCAGCCTAAGACTTAGGGAATATTAAAAATTGTATGTACCTTTATAGGGTAAAGTACCCTGAATTTTTAGTGGTAGTAAATGGGTTGGGACCCTAACAAAGTAAGGTCTAAGCAATTGCTCAGATGTTACCATGTGTCCCAAGATGTTGGATAGATGACAGTGATTCGGTGAAGGACACAATTGTAGTTTTACTATTGAGGTATTAAATATTTGATGGTGCCGACCGTGATACTCAGGAATACTAGTCGTCAGTTCGTGATGGAGGGGCCAACTAGGCGCCTCAGTCGGTAGTCCCCAGTTGGTTGGTTTGACCAGTTGGGTCGATCTAACGGGATCGGCTTGCCTATGTTCGGTTGGCAGACGACTGAGTCTGGTTGGAGGCGACAAAATGGTTTGCACTGTCCATTTGCGGATAATTTTGGGTGTCTCCTTGGTGGTCAATCAAAATGGTATAAACAAAACTGATGTTAACAAAAACAGGTTTCAACTAAGACATGAAAAGTGAAATGGGTATTTCATTTCACATATTGGCGTTTCATCAAATGCTTCAACTTCAAGGCATGACTGCAATTGATTTATATATATATATAAAAAGAAATAATCCAAATCGAAGAAGACATCATATGTAATTTCCATGAGACTGAGGGATGGAGAGCACATTGGTAGATATGTTGTATGATTGTTATCTATGTCGGTCTACATCAGGTGGTAGCTACGACGATGTGGATGGGGAGAGATGGATTTCGATGCAGAGAGATGGATTTGTTTTTTGGATTCTATTTTTTATATTTTAATTTTTTTTTCCTTTTCTTTTTTGATAATATTTTTTATTTATTCAAAGCGTCGTGAAAAGAGTACAAAACAGAGACTTAAGGTACGCTTACTTCACATGAATGGGAATAACGGTTAATGAAAGAAGTAAGCAATCATAAAAGTGGATAATCGAAATAGTGGGTAATCATTCCCATTGAGTTTTTTTACTAACAAAAAATAATTGGAACGTTACTGTGAATAAATTGTCAGTTGGAAGACAAATTAATTGATTATTGAAGTGCTCTTTCTTTTTTCCAATTTCTCATCTTCTTGTTCTCTTGTCTGATCATTATCTTAAAACTCAATTATTGAAATATTTGAATCATTAAAAAATAAATGAAGTGTTTTTCGTCACGTTTTGAAAGATTCTATTTATTAAAAAAATAAATTGTTTTTTTTACATGCATATGTTTATATGGTCTCCTCCACACGTCGACCTGGAGAGTCACGATTCACAGACCAGAATGGATATCCCCATAGGGATCCCTTTCTAGGAGTGAGGGTTACGACTTATGATGTGATCGGACTAGATCCAGAGAGAGAGCTCGGACTAGATCCAGAGATTGAGCCTCCCAGATGGATATTCCTTGGAGAAGACTCGGAGTGAGACCCCGGGTAGTGTGCACACTAGTAGAGAGATTGATATCATGACATTTATCGGGGATGTATTCCCTAGGGGCTGTGTGCCCCGAGTTGGCATCTTCTAGGAAGAGCCTCAGATGGGTTATACGTGTGAGTACGTATGTGGTACTATGATAGTGATTTGGGGGCGGAGGCCCCGTATTCCATCTTTTATGTTTTAGAAAGTGATTTGGGGGCAGAAACCCCGTATTGTATGTTTTGGTATTTCACGGAGAATGGTTTTGGGCTGAGACTCACTTGTGTTTATTTGGGCTGAGTTCCCACATATAATGGTTTATGGTTTTAAGATGGTGATTTCGGGTCGGGGACCCAAATGGATTTATGGGTCATGACGGTTTATGGGGACCGGGCATGAACCCTCGAAAGGTTTTGAGAATACATTTTCAAATGGTTTTATGAATGTTTGATAAATGGTTTTTGAATGCATGCATATGCTTTTAGTGAAGGGCGTAAATGTTCTTATGCGAAAATGTTTTTAATGAAAATGTTTATTTTGTCCACTCACAGTTTTCGTGTTTTAATGCCCTTCAGGTTGATCGCGGATGCGAGCTGTAGCAGAGACGAGCCATCACACTCCTCCTCCCACGTTAATCCCAGGGGATTTGGGACGGGTCCTGACATTTGAAGCACGCAAGGATATACTCTACGAACTGTGTTTGAGGTATTCTAAAATATCTTTGTTTCTTTCAAGGTTCATAGGGTTGCCATTGCGAATGGTTGGTGGTAACGGGTGCATGTCCAAGTGTTGGTGCACAGCTTAGTGTCGAAGTATGTTAGGAATGGATGGATAATCGGTGTATTTCTGATATGATGATTTTTGACGAAGCATGTGGGCCGGATCAGGGTGATCCTGAGTGGTTAATTGGTTATTACGGGCTTCAGTGTTGAGATGAGCTGGATACTCCGAGCCATTAATGGCTGGTGGGACCCTGGGAGAGATATGTTCTTGGTTAAACAGGAATGTGATAGGGTCTGGTTGCAATTAGACAGTGTGGGACGTGGTTGGTGTGCCCACAGGATAACTGTGTTAGTGATTAGTGGAACCACTGGTGAGGTGATTGGTCAATTCAGGGTAGAGGAGAGTACGTTGTAACTCTGGTAGGGTTGGCACGGATCGCTGACAGAAGCATTAGTACGAGGTACGCTCGACTCGAGAAGTTGTCGGAAGTCAAATGAATTGGTTCGCTTGATCGAGTTGAGATGACAGGTTAGGAACTGTCAGGATAAGTTAGATGGGAGCAGGATTTAGCCTTTAAGCCCGGGGGATTAGGGGTGGGTCCTATCAAATTGGTATCAGAAATCCGTGCCGGAAAATTGATTTCGAGCTTGGAGCCCTGTTCATGTGATTTCAGAAATGATATTTTGGATTTGGTTCTGAGGTTTGGAAAGGAAATCTGGATTTGGGTTTAGGATGATGGTTCCAAATGCTAGCTTATAGAATATTGTTGCGAATTCGGATAAGAATTTTCTATGGTTTTCACTATTGCTTGAAAAATGATTTTGGGTTTAAAGCCCTGGAAAAGAAAAGAAAAACTGCTGGATCTGGTTTTGAGTTTAAAGACTCGGTTGATTGATGGGGGGGGAGAGGGGGGGGGGGGGGGGGTGGGGGGGGGGGAGGGGGGAGGGCCCTGGATTGATATGTTTTGAGTTTAAAGACTCGGTATATGTTTTGAGTTTAAAGACTCGGTATATGTTTTGAGTTTAAAGACTCGGTGATTGTGATACCCCCGAGGTCTGTGATTGTATTTTAAGTTTAAAGACTCGTTAATATCCCGGGAAGGCCTGATTATTGCGCATGGTTTTGAGTTTAAAGACTCAGGCACACTTGAGATCCAGTAAACTCGCATGATTGATGTTTTTCACTGGTTTTTCCGATGTTTTGGGCGGTGACCCGGATGATTTGGATTTGAAGAGTTTTGGGACCGAGTTCCCGTACTTTGCGATTGATTTGTGATTTTGGGCTGAGGCCCTGGATTTGAATGACAAAATTGAGTCGGGTTTTCGATAATGGTTTTCGTTGATGATTTTTAATATGAAATGGTTTCATGACATGACTTGAAATGCATGCATTGGTTTTTGTGTGGAGGGTAAAAATGTAATTATGTTTTTTTGATAACTGTTTTGAACTATACTTTATTTTTGTCCACTCACAGTCTTTTCATGTTTTTGATACCTTGCAGGTTGTTGCGGTACGGGCTGTTGGTCGAGAGAGACGGAGATATCACACGTACGATCCACAGTAGATTCTGTGCACTCTGGGAAGTCCGGCTACTGTTGGATGGTTGAATTGAGAATCCCTTGTCCGACTTACGTGTCACATGGAGGTTGGACGTCGGTTTAGCCTTCGTGTCATGTGTAAGTTTGACGGAAGCAGGATTTAGCCCTTAAGCCCGGGGGATTAGGGGTGAGTCCTGTCACTTATGTCCGATATCATAATCAACTGGGCTTCTAGCCCGATCATGTAAACCAAATAGGCTTCTAGCCCGATATCTCGTTAAATCAAATGGACTCCAAGTTCGATAGTTTTCAAATCGAATGGGTCTCATGCCCGATTCCATATTTCCAAATTCAAAACCATTCTATTAAACCATTATTGAAAACACAAGCACATATAAATCCAACATAAAACTATACGCCTCAAAATACGTGCAAATACGTAAATAACAAATACCACAAACATACGTACTCAAGGTATTCAAAACAAAGATTTAAAACATATAAAACAGTTATGCATGCATCATATTTCGAAAACAAAAGTCCACTCACAGACCGTCCTAGCTTGCTCCTCGATAAGCGTCTCATAAACATCTTCGAGGCTAATCCACCATTTCTGGGACTTCCAATCTTATCCAAATCACATCTGAAGGTCACTAACTATCTACAAAAGTCCTAATCAAGAACCCCTGACATTCCCAGAAAATTCAATGTACCTCGGACACGTTTCCTAAGGTGAAAAACCTTGATTTGACCAACTTAATGATCTTTGATTGACCCAAAACCACCACCATTAGATCTGAATCGTTGAAACCCTTCGAATGCCATTGGTCCAACCTCTAAATTCGCGCTCAAGCACCCCCACGTGCGTGGTCAACGCACGGTCAATGTTGGTCAAAGTAAACTCTACTGACGTCAACAAAGTTAACGCTGATATCATCGTTGACGTCAGCATGACGTCACCTGACAGCTGTCAGATCTGACACCTAGTGCCACATGTCGCCTGCGTACTGGTCCACGTCACTAACATGTCAATGACACGTGGCAGCCCGAGATTGGGCTAGGTCACTAACATGTCAGTGCTAACTGTGCACTTACATGTGACACGTGTCACCCTACTATTGGTCCACGTCTGAGAGTTGTCAGATGATGACGTCATTTCGTCTTCAACCTTTCGACTGGGTCGACCCGACTACGTGAACCGGGTCGCGCAGACTCGCAACCGTGACTTGGCAGGTTCTCCACCGTCTGACCACCAAACCACCCCATTTTCCCCCATTCTCCTCATCTCGATCCGTAGAACGATTCTACCAACCCAGAAAACTGAGAAAAGGACTCAAAGTTACCTGTATGAAGAGGAACGGTGATCGTGACCTGCAACCATGCTCCGTCGTAAACTCCAGCCACCTCCATCCTCGATTTCGATCTCCAGATGTTCATACAACCACCAGGAACAAGTTCCAATCATTAAAACCGATCAACAAACACTAAAACCCAATTTCCAAATTTTGAACGTATACTCACCGTATTGGGCATTCCCGGCCACCATCCATGATGGTCTATGTAACGACCCGTCCCAGAAATTAGGGTTAAGACCGTGTTTAAAATGAGATTAGTGAGCTTAATTGGTGGTTAGTCAGTTACGATAGGCCCGGTAGCGTGGAATGACAATTTTGCCCCTAGTCTGGGCCTATAGTTGACTTTTAGTTTGAGCGGTCAATTGGGTATTGACCGGTGACCGTGAAGTAGTTCGGGACATCACGAATCCGTAGACAGGTGACACGCACTATTCCGACATCTGAGGAGGAAGTTATGATGTTCGGAAGGTTGAGGGCATTACCGTAATGTGGTTAAAATAGGGAGAAAAGTTGACTTTTCGTACGATCGGGTTTTGACACGTTGACCAAGGACCGTTAGATAGATCTTGTTGGCCTGAGTTCAAGGACAAGCGGCACGTATTCATCATAGTTAGGATGTGTGCGTTACGGGTCTAGAAAGGTAGTGGCAAAATGGTAATTTTGACTAAAAAAGAAGGGCAGTTTGGTCTTTTGTACTTTGGGTTTGGTGTAGCCGGATTGGGACAAGTGTCCTGGGTAGAAAGGAGATTTTTGTGTGAGGCTTGAGGGGATGGTGACACGTGGGATTTTGACAGGACCCATCCCAATCCCCCTGGGATTACCGTGGAATGTGCTCTGCTCCCGTCCAACAAGGAGTGTCAGACAAGGGATAACCAAGAGCCACTGCCCAACCGGGGCATCCAGAGTGCGCAAGGACCGATGGAGGAGGTGTGCAATGTCTCAGCCTCTACTGCAATCACATCCGTAATCAACCTGAAGGGCATTAAAACCAAAAGCTGTGAGTGGACAAAAACCAATAAGTTTACCAAATACATTTATAAGACATTTATGCCCTCCAATAAAAACGTATGCATGCCACAAAACCAGTAACCAAAACGTTTGCTCAACCGAGCCATTAGGGCCTTAGCCCAAAAACCGTTAACTAAAAACCAAGTGTGGGAACTCAGCCCAAAACAGTGGAATACCACAACCATGCATATTAAAACCATGTGGGCCACCGCCCAAAGCCATAAATATAAATCCATAAATCCAAAACCATTTAGGGTCCCTGACCCGACATACCATTTCATAACCAATAATCCATTTTTACCACATAACACATATCCAACCGAAAAGCCATTTCATAGTTCCATTAATCCATATTTTACCATTACCATCACCAGCATCCCAGATGCTTAGCGTCCCAGACGCTAGACGTCCCTGACGTCATATCTCACGGTTTCATAAGCTACGCGTGCTGCCCGGGGTCTCTCCGGGTCCATATATCTGAGATCCCTGATGTCTGACGTCCCTGACGTCAATCATAGCAATCCTGCTCCTGAGTCATCATACGGTCCGGCTGCTCCGTACAATGACCCATCGCAGGCAATGCACCGTGACTTCCCAGTGTCCCAGACATCTGGAGGAGACCATCATATATCCTTGTATCCAGATGGTGTATGGAAAACAGTTTTCTTAAATCCTTTTATCACATCATTACAATGGGCCCTGCCCGAAATTTCCATTTAGGGTCCCTGACCCAAAATCACAATTATTAAACATAGGGTCCCTGACTCGAAATCACATTTATTATCCAACTGGGCCTCATGCCCGATTTTATGAACCACTAGGCCCACGGCCCGATTTGTAAACCAATTGGGCCCGGAGCCCGACTTATAAACCCACTGGGCCCACGGTCTGAATTCGTAAATCAACTGGGCCCCTGGCCCGATAACATAACTCAAATGGGTCTCAGCCCGATTTCATATCAACTGGGCCCCTGGCCCGATTTCATTAACCAACTGGGCCCCCGGCCCGATTCTCAAATGGACTCCAAGTCCGAAATTTCCAAAACAAGTGGGCCTCAAGCCCGAGTTTATATTTCCAATTTCAAAACCATTTCATCATATTATATCCAAGTCATAAATATGGAAAATCCATGTAAAACCGGAAACCTCGATTTACGTGCAAGCACGTAAATCGCCTCGAAATACGTGAAACCGTACAATTTACCAACAACCAAATCAACATCATACAATCACAACCATAATCCATATAAAACATTTAAGCATGCATAGAATTTATAAAACCAAAGTCTACTCACAGACCGTTTTAACGGTATGCCTCGATACGCGTGCCACCGGCCCTCCCGGGCCACACCACTATCACCGAGACTCCCAATCCTGTCCAAATCACATTAGAGGGTCACTAACCTCATCATTAACATCCTATCAAAGTCCCGTAATTTTCCCGAATTTTTACTTATTTTTAAACTTAATTTAAAACCTTCGGACATCCCGAACACTATCGAGACGGTGTCCGATCGACACGAAATCAATTCCAAAATGTCCGTTACATTAAATAAGACAGAAGTCATGTTAACCTCACCTCGAGATTCGTGCCCACGCGCCGTCACGCGCCGCCATGAGTGGCTGCTCGTGAAACTCACGCGCCTGCTACAGTGCATCGTTCTAACCCGTATGTCTGGTAAACGAGTCCAATTTACCCGCGATACAACCCGGTTCAATGTCCATCAATTCAGCCTTAATTCCTTCAATTAATCATTCAGTTAGTTTAGTTTTAAGTCTAATTTAAGTTCTGTAAACTCAATTACACGAACACTTACCCAGATTCCATCGATTCCACGATGAACACGAAGAACACTCCGGTCACTGTTTAATCATGGGATTCCTTCAATGGCTGCAGGTTTCTTCCAATTGATGCATCCAGAAGCATCAATGGATCATGAGGAACAATTCCCCCACATCAATTTCGTCGTTTGATCACTAAATGATCACGACACAAGCTCGAACACCGTCCACTGTGCAACCATGGAGTTTCGTCAACCACGACCGTTTTCTTTCAATTGACGAACCCAGAAGCATCGTGGGATCATGAGAAGTAGTTTGCCCACCTCAATTCCGTCCATCGAAGCCTCCAACTTTACGACTCAAGGTCGAATTTCCTCCTCTGTCACCAAGTGTGATCAGAGCCAAAACAGCACCAATTCCCTTCGTTCCTTCGACGATTCTGATCGTTGTGATCCCAGGAAGCTGAAGGTAATCTCCAATTCGATCCTCACGGCCTAAATCTTCCATTTCGAATTTTCCCCCCAATTTTCCCGAAATCCAAAATCCAAAATTCAATACTCTCTCAACCCCTCGTGTTTCCCCGTTAATTCAATCATCTTAGTCTCTCATTTTTCTCTCAAGAACGGCAGAGAGAGGGAGCCAATTCTCCCAATTCTCCCACACAGATTTTGCTCACGATTTGCAGTACACAGAGAAGAAAATGGAGGATTAAGGGTGATTAATTAAGGGAAATGGTGGATTAGTGATGATGATGTAGTAATGATGATGTTTGGAGGGAAACAAGGAGCTGGAAACAAGGGATGGGTGACACTTGTCACTCATCCGGAGGTGCACAGTCAACGGTCACTATTTATTATTATATCATTATTTTAATCCGAGCCTCGGTTCGTAATTTCGTTTCCTTGACCATAACGTCGTCGTCAAATCTCCGATTTCGGCATGCCGCCTGTCATTGGATTCGTATCGACGATACCTACGTAATGGTCCTTGGCCCTCGTCCATCGGACCTCCCGATCAAAAAGTCAACATTTGACCCCTATTATGTCAAATTACCAAAATACCCCTCAACTTCCGAACCTCAAAACTTTCTCTACGAATGTCGGAATCGAACGTGCCACCTGTCTATGAACTCGTGACGTCTCGAACTACGTCACGGTCATCGGTCAATGTCCGTTTGACCGCCCGATCAAAAAGTCAACATTTTGCCCACGATCAGGGGCAAAATGGTCATTTTGCATAATTTGTCCGATTCCACCCTACTAATCACCGATCAACCTCACTAATCGAGATTAGTGACTAATCTAATCCCAGAAATTCGGGACGGGTTGTTACAATCTTCCCTCCTTAATAAATTTCGTCCTCGAAATTCCAACCGATCTAATCTCAACGTACTTCCCTCCTTAATTAGTTTTGCTCTCGAAACTCGACTACCCTGATTCCACAAACACCCCGTGGAAAGTGGAATCGACCACGTAACACGTGTACACCCGTACACCAACTAACCAGACAAAACTTGTCTGCACTCTACGTACCACTAATACTCTAAACGCAATGACTACATTCGACCCCGTCGAATGACTGAAACTACTTGTTTCGAATTTGACACCACTTGTCAAATCAACCCTCTCGTTGACGCAACAACTCGACGGTTCCTTTCCCACTCCCACTAGGAGTCAGCTAACCCCACTCAACAATCTATGTTGACACATCTTGACAATCTGTCACCACACAGTTGTTGTCAGTCGAAAACTAACACTAGACTCACTCGTGGCCACACAAGCCACCAACTTACTTGACTTAAATATATCCTTACCGACATTTTCACACTACCTGTGTGTAATTAAACACATCGGAATTACCATGACCCATTGCATAGTAATGTCCGGCCCACAACTAATCTCATGGTATCGGAACCAATCCGACTACCAAGACGCTCACCGACAACCTCGGGTATAACCCATCGACCAGACTACAACCACCTAGGTCGTTGCCAATACGTTCCAATAATGGAGTACATTTGCCCAATCCAGCATGAGACAAAACGAAACTCCACCCATCATCTAGTTCTAATTCTGAATCCAAATCCGCAATTTCGTAAGAAATCCCGGATCCAAACCCAGACATCACATTTTTAATTCTTATCCAAATCCGAATCCGAAATCATTATTCCGTAGCTAGCATTTGGAATAATCATTCCGTACCCAAATCCAGAAATATACTTTCAAGTTCCAAAATCGAATCTTGAATCGTCACCCAGAAATTCGATTCCAAATCCCGAAATCTCATTTACATTTACCAAGACACACCAAAACCGAACCTATCGGTTACCCGTTCAATACCTCCAATTGACTTCATAGGGAAGCCAATCCAACCTCCACACGTCTAAGGTTGACAAAATTCAACTACCTTGAAAACCTACTCACCCGAGTAGAATACCAGACGGGCCCCACTTCGAAAAGAAGTTCAACCCCGTCATTTACGACTCACATACCCAAGTTCGTATCAATCCTTGTCTTTCCACCTAGGAAAACCAAGGATGATCCAAGAATGATGACGTCAAAACTCATCCTACGTGGATGCAGCAAAACTCACTGTACTCACCACGTCATGTGACACCACATCGTCTGCCACCAAGCAGAAAATGAAAAATCTCGTTTACTTAATTTCGAATACGCAACTCCCCCTGATGACCCCACAACACACATGAGCTCACCAACCAATACACGCTCAACGTACTGGTAACTACAGTCAATGTCTGCCAGGGCAGAAAACAAGAAGTCAACCCCAATGACTTCGGAATACTAATCACCAAAAACGAGTACCACTCTCGTTCCCCAATCACAACTTTCCTCAAAACTAAGGTTCCAACCATGTTGGAAACAGACATGCTCCCAACAAGACGTCAAGTCTAACTGCTAGACTTCCTACCTCCTCAACTCACTTGGACAACCCCGTGTCCACAATCAATCTGTTATTGTTCCGTTCGCACATCCCAACCTTTACAGGTTCAACACTCGGTTTTCCAAGTTCTCAATTATACATTTTTAATCCTCTCCTTACTGGTTATCTCACCACTATTGGGACTTATCCCAACACATCACAATCTTAACTGGATCCCATCCAGTCCATCACTCAACCACTACCGAATCTCAAAGACCGCACATATGTTCATCAGGACGGAGTCACACCCCAACTTGTGGCTCATCGTCAACACCATTACCGACACTAGTACCAGCGCTAGTACCAGCACCAACATACTATCAACAACACTAGTATCAGCACACAGGCATCCATACTAGCATCAGCACAAAAGTACCAACCCGCAAACATCCATACTGCACACCGTGTGCAAATACGACAACCCTGGATCTCCGTTCATACCGAACGACGATCCTGTACCTCACGACTATGGGTACCACCACTCTGACAATCCACATCAGGAAAATGAACGTTCCCTGAACGTCCCCTGATCCCCAAGTATTATGACCACACTGATTACCCTCGATAGCCAGTCATCTCTATATGACTACCGCCTAACTATCATTGCTATCGAGATCCGCATCCATACCTCACACTAATACCCGATCCAACACGGGATTCCATAATTTATCTCAGAACCGTATCCGTAAATCGAATCCCATAGTTCTGACTAGACTCACCAGAGCCATCCACATGGTCATCCATGACCTCAACCGCTCGTCGCAGCACAAGTTCTCATCCACTAGCCACAATTAAGGTTTACCTTTTTGATCCATCATCCACTAGGGTTCCACAATCACATCCTATGGTTCAACCGAACCAAACAGCTTTCCGTAATATAAAATCCACAACCTGACCGACCCCGCAGTCCTGACATCGTATGGACGTCAAATCCAATCCTACCATCCCATCAACGTGGGTTCCACCACTAGGTCATCGGCCAACTCCGATGAACCAACATCCCTCACACTAGAAACCACCACAAGGGTTCACATTTTTAAACCATTACTTACATGAGGTTCCCCGAACCTGGCTGCACCTAGCAGCACAACAATCCAATATCACATGACCGAACCGACGGTCCCACAATACCAGTTCATCACAATCAACCCCACTTGGGTCGAATCACATTAACGCACGGCGTATTGGGCCAATCACACACCATCCACTATCCAAATCCAAAAACTATCTATCAGGTTGATAACGAATTGCAGCCCAAAGAGACATCACACCCTCGACCTGCGAGCACAAAAGAGCAACCGTGCTCTGATACCAAGTTGACAGGACCCATCCCAATCCCCCTGGGATTACCGTGGAATGTGCCCTGCTCCCGTCCAATAAGGAGTGTCAGACAAGGGATAACCAAGAGTCACTGCCCAACCGGGGCATCCAGAGTGCGCAAGGACCGATGGAGGAAATGTGCAATGTCTCAGCCTCTGCTGCAATCGCATCCGTAATCAACCTGAAAGGCATTAAAACCAAAAGCTGTGAGTGGACAAAAACCAATAAGTTTACCAAATACATTTATAAGACATTTATGCCCTCCAATAAAAACGTATGCATGCCACGAAAACCAGTAACCAAAACGTTTGCTCAACCGAGCCATTAGGGCCTTAGCCCAAAAACCGTTAACCAAAAACCAAGTGTGGGAACTCAGCCCAAAACAGTGGAATACCACAACCATGCATATTAAAACCATGTGGGCCACCGCCCAAAGCCATAAATATAAATCCATAAATCCAAAACCATTTAGGGTCCCTGACCCGATATACCATTTCATAACCAATAATCCATTTTTACCACATAACACATATCCAACCGAAAAGCCATTTCATAGATCCATTAATCTATATTTTACCATTACCATCACCAGCATCCCAGATGCTTAGCGTCCCAGATGCTTAGCGTCCCAGACGCTTGACGTCCCTGACGTCATATCTCACGGTTTCATAAGCTACGCGTGCTACCCGGGGTCTCTCCGGGTCCATATATCTGACATCCCTAATGTCTGACGTCCCTGACGTCAATCATAGCAATCCTGCTCCTGAGTAATCATACGGTCCGGCTGCTTCGTACAATGACCCCTCGCAGGCAATGCACCGTGACTTCCCAGTGTCCCAGACATCTGGAGGAGACCATCATATATCCTTGTATCCAGATGGTATATGGAAAACAGTTTTCTTAAATCCTTTTATCACATCATTACAATGGGCCCTGCCCGAAATTTCCATTTAGGGTCCCTGACCCAAAATCACAATTATTAAACATAGGGTCCCAGACTCGAAATCACATTTATTATCCAACTGGGCCTCATGCCCGATTTTATGAACCACTGGGCCCACGCTCCAATTTGTAAACCAACTAGGCCCGCAGCCCGACCTATAAACCCACTGGGCCCACGGCCCGAATTCGTAAATCAACTGGGCTCCTGGCCCGATTGACAGGACCCACCCCGATTATCGCCTCGATAATCGGGAAGTATCATGCTCCCGTCTGACAATCGAATCAAAAAGACCGGAAACTAGTTAAAATTACAACACACCCATTGTCAGACCAGGGAGATTAAACAAATACATCCGACTGGACGTCAAGTCCACAGTTTCACAGAGCAATATTACAAAACAAGTTAAAGAAACAAGTCCTACTCTGTGAACTAACTACTCCGCAACGGAAAAACTTTATGCCTCCGCCTCTGCCTCGGCGCTTGCCCCCACGCTTGTTCCACGACCTGGAGGGAATTTAAAACAACAAAGTGTGAGTGGACCGAAACATAAGCTTTATAGGAAAAACAGTTTTTCCGAAATCGGGTTCGCCCTCCAGTTTTGTAACACGCATGCATAACCAAATATCCAAATTTTGCATATTAAACTTTTGAAAACTCTTTTTCCGAAACACATGGAAAACGTTACAAAGGATCACCATAATTCATGTAAAAACCATTTAACAATTCCGGGTTTCAGAAACCGTCATTTTAAACGTTAATTGCACAAATCATGTAAAACGTGAATCATTAACCACAATTATGTCGTTGGATCCATCCGAGTCTTTAAACTCAACATTAGGCCTTCCCGGGATATCAACGAGTCTTTAAACTCAAAACATGATTAATAGGCCTCGGGGGGTATCATAATAATCGAGTCTTTAAACTCACGAGTCTTTAAACTCAATTCGGGTCTTTAACCCAATTTTCGGGCTCGCCCCCGTCGTTAAATAACCGGGTCTTTAAACCCAAAACCAGATCCAACCATTAACCGGGTCTTTAAACCCAAAACCGTTTTTAAACATAATAAATCAGGATTCATCACAAATCTTTTTCCAACATTATTCCAAAAACATTTCTCATCGTAACAGGACTCATGCCCGAATTCACATGCAAATTCCAACACATGCAATTTCCAGAAATTACTTCACAATGTGATCAAACATCATAAATCCGAAACATGCATATTCATATCCAGGTACTTTATCAAAATCATCACGCATGCATAAGCGAAAATCGTAACCTCGAAATGCGTGAAATACGGTAAATATCTCGAAAAACGTGAAAACACGTAAAACCGATATAACATATCACCATCATAAAATCATATGTAAAACCATGAGATAAATAAGCAAAATAATCATGCATGCCCAATTTAGGAAATCAAAAAGTCCACTCACGGTTTTAGGACGCGTCAATCGCGTCCCGCGTGCTCCTCCGTAGCTTCGGAAGTGTCCGGGCCTGTGAAAACGTACAAGAAGGGTTACAAACATCCCAAAATAACTCGTAGGATTTTTCCTAATTTTTCTGGATTTTTCGGCGAAAATAAACTTAAAGACTTAATCTTCCGGACTCCCGAAATTATCCCGAAGGACTCCCGAACAACTCGAATCCTAAAGGTAAAATGTTAATTGGACTGAAAGGAACAATTTCCATGTTGACCGTGATCGGAGATGACATCGCACGCGCCGTCACGCGCCGCCCAAAGTGGCTGCGCGTGAAGGCCACGCGCCGTGCTACAGTGTCATCTCCCTTACCCGAACAGCCTGCTAAACGGGTCTGATACCCGCGACTCAACCCGATCAGTTAGCCCTCAATTCTCAATCAATTCTACCCGTTTTCAATCCTATTATCTTCTCTAACTCATTTATTTTAGGTCTGCAACAATGGTTAACCTCGACTGTCCCTAAATCGATGCAATCCAGACTCGAACAAACGAACAAGTCGACTCCTGGAACTCACCCTACACGGTTCCATTCCCAAATTAACTTCACCAGTAGCAATAAGGGACCCAAACGAACCAAAACATCCAACCAATTAACCCCAAACTAACCTGGAAGTCGTCGTCCTCAATACTGTGTTTTTCCAGAAACTGGAACTTGAGTCCCTGAGCAAACCTCGATCAATCCTCCTCAATACTTGCACGGTTGCGTTAGCAAGGATCCCAGAAGACTAATTCCACCCTCAGTTTGGTTCAACTCGCCTCAAAACCCAACCTTTGAATTTCCCTCCATTTCTGCGTTTTTCTCTTCCCCGTCTCAGAACCTCCCTCAACTCTCTCTCAGCCTGCCCAAATGATCGAAATGAGTTCCCAGACTCAAAGGCGACCAGGTAATCGATCAAAGCGGCCAGCAACCCGTGGGAAACCGTCTGAGATTCTCTGAAACTTGCTTCCCACAAACACAGAAACCATGGCCATAATAAACTCAATCCCGTGCCTGCAAACTGCCCACGCCACTCAGTCGTGCTCCCACTTCCTCAAACGACATAAACAAAGCCCTGAGCCTTCCACTAAACCTTAAACAATTGAACGCACAAGACCCACGGCCGCTGCTCTGTTTTCCACGGTGGTGAACAGTACCCCGTGCGGAAATTACCAAACTGCCCCCAGGGCAAAAATTACCAAAATGCCCTCCAGCTTCCGTGACCCGTAACTCGGTCATCCGACGTCCGTTTCAAGCGTGCCGCCTGTCGTTGTACTCGGGGCGTCGAGACGAACATAACGGTCTTCGAGTCAAATGAATATCAATTTTCAAACAAAAAGTCAACTTTTTCCCCTTATAGCCCCCAAATTACGATAATGCCCCTGAACTTCCGAACATCATAACTTTCACTCCGGGCGTCCGAATCGGACGTGCCACCTGTCTATGAACTTGTGACATCCCGAACTACGTCACGGTCATCACTCAACGTCCGTTCGACCTCCAAATCAAAAAGTCAACAAATTGACCACACAAACACAGGGGTAAAAACGTCATTTTATTCAATATTTTATAATATTACATTTCCGGAACGTTCGGGGCGTTACACCGATAATATAACTCAAATGGGTCTCAGCCCGATTTCATATCAATTGGGCCCCTGGCCCGATTTCATTAACCAACTGGGCCCCCGGCCTGATTCTCAAATGGACTCCAAGTCCGAAATTTCCAAAACAAGTGGGCCTCAAGCCCGAGTTTATATTTCCAATTTCAAAACCATTTCATCATATTATATCCAAGTCATAAATATGGAAAATCCATGTAAAACTGGAAAACCTCGATTTACGTGCAAGCACGTAAATCGCCTCGAAATACGTGAAACCGTACAATTTACCAACAACCAAATCAACATCATACAATCACAACCATAATCCATATAAAACATTTAAGCATGCATAGAATTTATAAAACCAAAGTCCACTCACAGACCGTTTTAACGGTATGCCTCGATACGCGTGCCACCGGCCCTCACGGGCCACACCACTATCACCGGGACTCCCAATCCTGTCCAAATCACATTAGAGGGTCACTAACCTCATCATTAACATCCTATCAAAGTCCCGTAATTTTCCCGAATTTTTACTTATTTTTAAACATAATTAAAAACCTTCGGAAATCCCGAACACTATCGAGACGGTGTCCGATCGACACAAAACCAATTCCAAAATGTCCGTTACATTAAATAGGACAGAAGTCATGTTGACCTCACCTCGAGATTCGTGCCCACGCGCCGTCACGCGCCGCCGTGAGTGGCTGCGTGTGAAACTCATGCGCCTGCTACAGTGCATCGTTCTAACCCGTATGTCTGGTAAACGGGTCCAATTTACCCGCGATACAACCTGGTTCAATGTCCATCAATTCAGCCTTAATTCCTTCAATTAATCATTCAGTTAGTTTCGTTTTAAGTCTAATTTTAGTTCTGTAAACTCAATTACACGAACACTTACCCAGATTCCATCGATTCCACGATGAACACGAAGAACACTCCGGTCACTGTTCAATCATGGGATTCCTTCAATGGCTGCAGGTTTCTTCCAATTGATGCATCCAGAAGCATCAATGGATCATGAGGAACAATTCCCCCACATCAATTTCGTCGTTTGATCACTAAATGATCACGACACAAGCTCGAACACCGTCCACTGTGCAACCATGGAGTTTCGTCAACCACGACCGTTTTCTTTCAATTGACGAACCCAGAAGCATCGTGGGATCATGAGAAGTAGTTTCCCCACCTCAATTCCATCCATCGAAGCCTCCAACTTCACGACTCAAGGTCGAATTTCCTCCTCTGTCACCAAGTGTGATCAGAGCCAAAACAGCACCAATTCCCTTCGTTCCTTCGACGATTCTGATCGTTGTGATCCCAGGAAGCTAAAGGTAATCTCCAATTTGATCCTCACGGCCTAAATCTTCCATTTCGAATTTTCCCCCCAATTTTCCCGAAATCCAAAATCCAAAATTCAATACTCTCTCAACCCCTCGTGTTTCCCCGTTAATTCAATCATCTTAGTCTCTCATTTTTCTCTCAAGAACGGCAGAGAGAGGGAGCTAATTCTCCCAATTCTCCCACACAGATTTTTCTCACGGTTTTCAGTACACAGAGAAGAAAATGGAGGATTAAGGGTGATTAATTAAGGGAAATGGTGGATTAGTGATGATGATGTAGTAATGATGATGTTTGGAGGGAAACAAGGAGCTGGAAACAAGGGATGGGTGACACTTGTCACTCATCCGGAGGTGCACAGTCAACGGTCACTATTTATTATTATATCATTATTTTAATCCGAGCCTCGATTCGTAATTTCGTTTCCTTGACCATAACGTCGTCGTCGAATCTCCGATTTTGGCATGCCGCCTGTCATTGGATTCGTATCGACGATACCTACGTAACCGTCCTTGGCCTTCGTCCATCGGACTTCCCGGTCAAAATGTCAACATTTGACCCCTATTATGTCAAATTACCAAAATACCCCTCAACTTCCAAACCTCAAAACTTTCTCTACGAATGTCGGAATAGAACGTGCCACCTGTCTATGAACTCGTGACGTCCAGAACTACGTCACGGTCATCGGTCAAAGTCCGTTTGACCGCCCGATCAAAAAGTCAACATTTTGCCCACGACTAGGGGCAAAACGGTCATTTTGCACAATTTGTCCGATTCCGCCCTACTAATCACCGATCAACCTCACTAATCGAGATTAGTGACTAATCTAATCCCGGAAATTCGGGACGGGTCGTTACAGGTTTGGCTAGTGGGTTCTAGGTAGTGTACGGGTGTGTTCAAGTCGTGCAGGTGTGCCCGTGTTTGTGTGTGTGTGTTCGAACTAGAGAGAAACAGAGAGGGAGATTGAGGGAAAATTGGACGGTGGCCATGGGTGTTTGTGTGTCCTAGTGAGGGAGTGAGTGACCAGAGATTGGGAAAGAGATATTGAGTGAGGTGAGGAGGTTAGGAGGTGTTGTGTTTGTGTGTGAGGAGTGTGAGAGCTCACGGGGGGAAGCTAGAAAAACAGAGAAAATGTGAGAGATCATAGTGGTGGTGTGGCCGTGTGTTAGTTCAATTGGCCGTGAAAGGAAGTTGTGGAGGCTCTGTGGACTTCAAGGAGTGCGACGGTGAGCATGGCGGCGATCAACGGCAGGTAATTCCTTCTTCCCGTAGTTTTGCTCTGTTTTGGCCGTGAATTTCAAACGGCGAGTAGTGGGTTTTGAGTTTGAGTCGAGGGTTTCTATGTGTTGGGTGAGACTTAGGAAGGTCTTAAGAAGCGTTTAAGATAGCCACCGTGATGGGGGAGGACTTGGGTGGCCGAAATGGAAAACAGAGGTTGAACGGGTTCTGTTTTCGAGTTTGGGGATGATGATCTAGGGGCTATGTCGAGGTGTTTGAGTGAGGGGAATGAATTGCTTAGAACTGGACGGTGAAGCTGGTGAAGAAAGGGTGGAAAACGGTGGAGGGTTGGTGGAGAACCGGTCACGCCGGTTCGGGTTGGCTGGACTGGTCTGGACCGTTGAGACTGAGGTTGACGATGACACTGTAGCAGGAGCGTGAGGCCCATGCGCAGCCACTTTGGGCGGCGCGTGGGGGCGCGTGCGGTAGTTTCCGGCGAAGAGTCCAACTAGGTTTTTGTTCTAAATGTTATAAGGAATCCATTGGAATTGGTTTCGGGTTAATCGAACGTCGTTTGAGATTAGTTCCGCGAGGGTAAAGAGTTAGAGTTCCGGTTCGATACGTTTAGGACCCGGGGATTTTTTGGGAAAAATTAGGTGGACCTTCGTAGATATGTTAGTAACGTACTTCGATGACTTGTGACAGGATCGGGATTTTCCGAGGAAGCTGAGGAACGTACGGGACGTACGGGGCACGAGTGACGTGCCGGTGACTGTGAATGGACCCTTTCTCTAAACTTGAGCATGCATAACTGCTTTTAATTACTTGTTTTACGGTTTTATATGTGATTTCATGGTTATTTGAATATGTTATAACTGTTTTGCTTAATTGCACGTTTTTCGAGAAAGTACGATTTTCAACACGTTTTACGAGGCTGCGATGCTATGATTTCGGGATTTCAAATGATAAATGATTTCTAATTGTTCTAAAGGGGTTTTGGAACATGATTTCGATGATCAAGGTTTTTTGTTTTAAAATCGGCTTTCGAGATGCGAGATTTGATTTTAAAGTCGGAAAAGTGGATTTCCGGATTTGGGTTCGGAATGACGGTTCTGGATGCCGGAAGGGCGTCAGACCAGTGATTTCGGATTCGAGTTTGGATGTGAATTTAGAAATGGTTTTTCAATGGTTTTGGATTGGATTTGCTGGATCTGATTATTGGGTTTAAATACTCGGATATATTGATATTTCCCCCGTAGGCCTGTTGAGTTTAAAGACTCGGGAGTTTAAAGACTCGGATATTATTGAGGCCTGGATTGAGTTTAAAGACTCGGGAGTTTAAAGACTCGGATAGATCCAGCAGGTTTGATCAGATTATGATGGCCTGGTATTTATGTTTTATGATACGGTTTTATGATGCTTATAATATGATGTCTATAGCTGTTCTTATGACGTTTTCTGAAATTGTTTTTATGATGATCTTTGTGTGATTTATAACTGTTCTCATTAACGGGGTTATGCATGTGATTTCAAAACGGAGGGCTAAAACCCTGGTTTTATTATGAAATGGTTTTCGAAAATTCTTTTCTTATTTATGGTCCACTCACACTTTCTGGTTTTTAAATTGCCCTCCAGGTCGTGGAGCTAGCGCGGGGTTGTGACGTTGAGGCAGCGTCGGAGGCTTAGAGTACTCGAGAGTGACCCCGGAGTGCTTAAACTTTTCCGTTGTGCGTGTACTTGTGGATAAACTTGTTTAATTTGTTTAGTACTATGCTCTGTAAAACTTTGATTTCGGGATGTTTAAAATTTCTCCTGCGTCTGACTGTGTAGTTTGGTGGTTTATCGTGAGTTACTTTGGTTTGTGTTCGGGGTGTCAGACGGGAGCAGGATTTACCTCGATTTTCGGGGTGGAACTGGGGTGGGTCCTGACAATCTATCCCTTTAGCACCGCCACGATCGTCTTCCCTCATTCTCTCTTTTTCATTCACACACCAGGGGCATCAGATGAAGATTGGAGGTGCTTGGTGTGCGTTGGGGTGTACGGGTTAGGAGGTTTCCACGTGTTTGGGGAAAAATGGAGAAGATGGCTGATGAGATGAAGATAAACCCAAAATATTGGGTTCTGGGCCAATCAGATAGGTGACACTTGTCACTCATCTGGTGGGTCTTCCCCAGATTTTTCTTAATCCAAACATTCCACGTGGCGATTTCCTCGGTTTGCATGAATAATGCTGTAAAACTTCCTAGACCTGTAACTTTCCCTTCAAACGTTCGATTTCAACGTGTCGCCTGCCTACGAACTGGTGACGTCCCGATCTACATCACGGTCATCGGTCAAAATCCATTTGACCGCCCAGATCAAAAGTAAACTTTTTGCCCATTCCTAAGGGCAAAATCGTCATTTTATCTCGTCCCTCCGAAATCTCACGACTAATCCCCGATTAGTCACGCTAATCATCAATTACTGATTAAACTAATCCCGAAATTCGGGACGGATTGTATAATACCTCCTCATACATTTATTTATATTTATCGAATTTTCTTTGTAAATATATAATAATCAAAACGGTTTATTCTCCAAATTATAATATTAAGATCATGTCCACTAAAAATCAACAAGATTGAAGGCCCCTTTAAATGTATCAACTAAATGGCCGGTTGGCCATGAAGATTTTAATTATTACCAAAATCGTTGGTTTACTTGAAACATATATGAGTTACTAAAAGACACCTAATTTTATTGATTTTTAACGAATATGATTTGATATGATGATTTAAAAAATGAATTATGATTATAATATATTTATCAAGACAATTTGATAAATTAAAAGGGTGCTATGAGGAAGTATCATTAAGATGAAATGCAAATATTATCCTTTAAAGAACACAAGGTTGTAAATGCAAGATATACAAATATAACTGTGTAATTTGATGTAAACTATACAGTAATGTAATGTAATTTGCTCTAAAAAAACAAGTAGGGGTAATTTTGGGAGTATGGAGTTAAGAGAAAGCTTTAAAATAAGGTGTTTTTAACCATGGAAGTAAAAATCGGCAATATCGCCGAAATATCCATGGATGTATCGGAATTTTCATGGATCGACATCTAAACAGGGGGAAAGAAATTCTTTCCCCCAATATCGTTGATTTCGTGAAATATCGAGGATTATCGGCGAAATTGACCGATATTCGAGGATATTTCGGTCATAACTACGATGAAGCTAGTGGAAGTTTTTTGGTTTTTCTCTGCCTAACTCATCTTAAGGCCTGAGCTGGGTGCTGTTGAAGGCAGGGAGAGTCTATCTCGAAGAGGGGGTTTGTTTGGTGTTGTTGGGGCGCTCGACATTGGTCAATTTTGAGGGTGATGATACTGGTTGATATCGTCGATTACAAAGAGGAAGGAATGGAGAATACAGCAATCGGGGAGAGAGAAAAAGCTTTTGGCTTTTTGATTAAATGGAGAGGATGAAGAGCCACATATCCTCTAATTCTCTTAAGTCCAAAATTAAAAAAAAAAAAAAAGCGCCACGTTTACACTTCTAATCTTTTTGATGTGATACTTTTCTAATATTATTTTTTTCTTTCTTTCTTTTGGTTATGGAGAAAGGTTTTACAATCTTTTTTATTAATTATTTTCTATTATTATTATATTAATTATTATTACTATTATTGCTAAATTAGAATATTAGTACATTGTTATCAATATCATTATTAATATCTATTATATGATTATTATTTGGTAAAAAAATAGAATTTTTTATTATCATTATCAATATCTATTTTTATTATTATTATATTTATATTATAATCATATTGTATCATATTATTTATATCGATTTTCCAATTCATTACAAGCCATTGCGCATAAAACCATCCCTTACCAAATCCTATTGCCCAACCAAAAAAAAACCCAATCCTATTGCTCGTCAAGTTTTTTAAAGCTGGACCTGGAGGTCCTCAAAATGGAAAAGAAAAGGAGAAACAAGAAGAAAATGTGTTTCTGGGCAATAGCTACCTCCAAACTTCAGTCTGTGGTGTATCCTTCTCCTCCACTGTTTTCTGCAACTTCGCCTCAATTCAATGCCGCAATGCTGCCATGCCAACCAACAATCCTATCAGAAATTCACAATGGTCAATACCCTTCTTTCACTTTGCGCCACGATGTCTCTTCGGGGAATTGGAAAGTTTTCATACCTATCTCTCTCTTCTACTCTGCATGCCAATTTTGTAAATCCTCCGGCGACAGGTAAATTTGATTTAATTTTTTTTTTTCCCAAATACATGCCTCTTTTCCTCTTCTGGCTGCCCTGTAGCAACATTCTGCTTAGGTCTGAGCATTATATATTTTCTCAATGTAGGTTGAATCTCTTACATTTTATATTTCTTGTAGTGGTTTAATGTTGCTAATGATGATCATGTAATGCAATGTGGAAAATAAAGAAGAATGGGAACCCACAAAGTTAACTAAATTTTTTCCCATTATGAATTCAATGACTACCATTGATGGATGATGCCTTTTTCCTTTTCACCTGGTATCTGTTTCTATATTTAGTGTGATAGTGTACCAAAATTGACAGACCTTATACTATTAAGCAGAACCAAAGGATTTTGCTTTTGTAGACTAGTTAAAAGACCAGTTACATGATTTTTAAGTTCAAAAGTTATGTTATTGGAATTTAATGTAGAGTAAGGAAATGGACTTCTTTAGGTTGGAATGACAATCAACTTGTCTCTTAAAAAAGATCATTCAAAGTTCTAATTTTTCCTTTTATTTTTTTGGTAATCCATCAGTCAATCCAACTAAAGGGATTGCTTTTCTGTGCCATGCTTTATGATGCAACATTGTATTTGAATGAGTCAAAGTGTATATTTCGGTATAAGGAGTCATTGAGTTTATGAGTTATAGCTATTGATGCGAATCTTACTTACTAACGGTTACCTCATTGTACTGCTACTTGTACACTACATGTATATGCCTTTGGTACTTTATTATCATGATTTCTTCTTCTCCTAGTAGGACTTCAATTGGCTCGTGTTAAGACAATATTATCTCATCATGAGCTGTTACATTATTGTTAGTTACCATGTATGAAAGCAAGCATCTCTGAAATTTATTGTGTTTCTTTACTGCAGGTGGAAAGTTTTTGTGTTTTTTTTGTTTGTAAAGTAACTGATCTCTATCGTTCATTTTGGCCCATGAGAACCGGTGCCTGTGTGGTTACCTGTTGCTCATACATATTTAGAAAAGACATCCCCATCACTAACTACGCTTTCCATTCTTGATTTTTGTTTTCTCTATGGATATATTGATGTGCCTTGTATGCTATTAAATGGAACAAAATTTCTTTATTTCTCCGAGAGAGAGAGAGAGAGAGAGAGAGATTTTAAAGTTGGCAACCTCCCCATGTTTATATGTTGCCTCCGGTCTTAATTGGTTGCATAATCTTTATCTGGAAACTCCTTTCAGTAATATGTTTCGCTCTGTGGTCAACGGTCTCTGGTTAGATGTTGCCAGATTGGAACTAGTTTCCTCCAAACTTGATTTAATATTTTGGTAATAGAAATCAAGGAATGCGACTTGCAATGGCTTCTAAAGGAAATTTTTTATGCTGAAGTTAGCAATTCTAGATGATGGAGTTCATCACTGAATCCCAATTATGCATTGCTTACCCAGAAAATTTGATCTATTAGAATATGAAGACTCAGAAAAATTTGAAATTCAAGTGATAAACAACCTTTACCAGGCCCATGTCCAACTAAAAGTAGTTTGTAATTTAGAACTTTCCCAATGAAAAATAAATGTAGCAATGTACTATATTCATGGGAACTATTGTGTGCAACTAAAAGTTGCACATTTTTGTAGCAATATACATGCATAGGAATTTGAGGCAGATCTTATTTCAACATTGGCACTAGTTGTTAAGATGTAAATATAAGCTAGGCACTACACGTGATTTGCATATAATTATACCTTGTACTTGGATGAGTTTTTATTACACGGTTATTTCGGCACCTATTATAGTATTCACATATTTAGAGTATGCTATTGGACATATAAGCCACTATTATCATGAAAGGAAATATGAATATATATGGAATTCATTACAACTAGGTCATGAAAAATTGCAATAGTGACTCATAGTAGGAACAGGGTAAATAAGTAATAGCATGCCAATATATTTATCAGTACCCGTTATTTTATCGGGATTCTTACTTTCTTAGCCCCCATTTCACCTACCACTTGTTGCAATGCATGAAGGCTAAATTGCCAGGTCGGAGAAACTTTCCTGCTTGATGTCCTTTATAAGTTATCAGTTTCTCACTGGTTCAAGTTGTTCGAGAAAAAATTTTGAATCTCCTTCCAAAGAGTGGTCTGGAGGGTTCATCGTGATCGGTGAGTTCCTCTTTTATGTATCTAAAATAATCTGTTCAATTACCAGTACTTATTGAATATATTAGTCATTTTGTTTGTATTTCTTGAAAACATAACCATTCGTCAAAAGAAGATTGTATTCCTCAGGATGGAAAAATTGCCTAGGGATTTCATCATAAGAATTGCAAAATGGTGTCATCTGAAATTTTGTATTTCCTTCCCCTAACATTTTGTTAGATTGCATCATTTCAAGCTACATTCAAACTTTGAAGCCACTATGAAACAAGGGTAATTTGATCTGTTGCTCATCTTGAATACATTTGGAGACAGATCTTCCATGATTGTGCGTAATGGCTGTAATCTAATACCTTTTTGGTTTTGTTATTTAATTTCCTTTTTGTCCTATTCGTTGATGATTTTCTTAAAACTTACATGTTTGTTGATGATCTGAATACAAGATCCTTGAATTTCATCAATCATATAGTTATTTACTCAAGATATGAGAATTGGTGTATGATTATAATTAGAAAGAATGGACTACATTAATGAAATCTAAGAGCATTTGTAATAAAAGCTTAAGCATTTGCGTTATGTCCGTTTGTATTAATATTTTTCTAGGTCCTCTAATTAATGACAATCTTCTTAGTTTCTTTGTTTTGTTTTGACCTTTATGTTTTCTCTATGCCATTTCTTGAATTATCTGTTCATTTATCCAGTCCTATATGTAGTTTATCTATAATTTTCTCCCACTCCAGATATTAGGGGAGAGTGGTCTGCTGCTAGAAGCATTCAATCCTCTGCAGGCAAAGCCTGATTGCCTTGTCCTTTTTTAATACCGTATGGATAGCCTTTGAGTCATTTTCTTTTATATGATATGGATAATTCATTGTTGTCACAGAGCGTATATTGTTTTGTGTGTACACTCTTGTGCTCATGCGTATGTGTGTGAGAGAGAGAGGTGATGGGACGGAAGTTAGTGTCTGTGATTCCATAGCTTAATCAGAGTGCGGAAGCAATCTGAAGTGGCAATCAAAAGCTTTTGTTGATGATTTAAGTAGATAGTTCAGAATATAAGATGTTGATTGTTGGGTTGGTGATGATTCTGCTTGTTCTTCACTGATTCTATTTTCTCTTTCCTTCTTCTATAATTGCTTCCTAGATATCTGGTTATAAAGAAAGATGTCTTTATGTCCCTGTGAGGATAGCTCTGTGGTAAATTTATGTCACAACCTGGTTCAAGCACAGACCATACCCTCAGATACTGGTTTTATGTGCCTTTTTTATGATTTCAGAAGTGTTCCTACTTAGTTCCTTTCTGCTGCTCTTACCAGTTTGGATAATTTTTTCAATCCCTTGACTTATCTTGTTTCAATGAACGCAGTTTCGCCGAGTTCCAAGTTTCCATGATATCTTAATCAGATTACTAACGAAAATAATGATATGCATGATTAGGCAAGTAAACTGAAAAATGTATTTTTATATGGCACTATGGCTTGGTCAATTGGTATAGCTTTAAATTGGTAATTTTATTATTACTGTTATTTATTTTTGTAACTGAGAATTGGAACGATTTCCTCAAGATTAATATGGTACTATTTATTATTCATTTGTAAATGCTGATATTTCTGTAGAAACACAAAATGTTTCTTAACATTTTCTGTTAAGATATTAGGATAGTGGGCTTATTGTATAATGTATATTTATCAAAATCTTGAGATGCCCTGAAGAATCTCCATATGTAGAGTGTTTATCTCTTGGTCCAGATATTGTAACTGTTTTGGAAATGGCAGTTTGGAAAAATAAAAGACTTGAGCTGACGTTTGCCCCTCTGTTTTTATCTTTCTACGCTCTGGATTTTATTGTTATTTGTTCCTCCATGATATAATGAAAGAAAAGTTTGATCTGTTCATATTGCAGGGGATTCATTTGGAAATATTTCTAAGCGGTGGTATAAATCATTTCTCTTGAAGCATATTCCATAGGAGCAGATGGACTTGAAAAACTTTGCAAGGAATCGAATCCTAGAGTTTCTAAGGAGGCGGAGCATTGGTTGGTCCAATGTAGAATCCGTGGAAGATGTGCATGCCAATATTCTTTCAAGGGTTCCTGTTCAGTCCCTCTTATGTTTCAAGGCTGTTTCTAAGCTTTGGTACAGATTAATTTGCAGTCCACGCTTCATGAAGTTGCATTTAAGCCAGTCAAGTGAAAATCCCATCTATCTAAGTTTTCCTTTTGTGGATGATTTAAAATCTATGCAACTGATTGATGCTGATGGGGTACTAGTTGATACAATCCCTCTTCCTGGTTTTCAAAATCTATCAACTCTCAGTATGCTTTGTTCCTATAATGGGTTGATATGTTTTACCAATTATCCCTGGTTTCCTCGTGCATTTTGGCTTCCAGAGTTACTGCCAGAACTGGAAATTGAAATATGTAACCCTGCCACTCGCGAAGTTTATACTCTTCCAAGAGGTAGCCCATCAGACCAGGAACTAGGCATTGGGGTTGCATTTGGCCCTGGGGTCAGTGATTACAGAGTCTTTCGTTTTTTTTCCTCCAAACATGAATTTGTATTCCTCCCGAAGTGCGAGGTGTTTTCATCAAGCACTGGTTTGTGGAGGAGTGCAGGTTATGTTGAGCATAGACCTATGGGTTCAAATCATGTATTTGTCAATGGGAAAGTTCACTGGTTTATTCCTTCAGAAGAAGATCATAATACCCCTGGAGGCATTCTCTTGGTGGACTTGGAGGAGCATTTCCAAGTTATCAAACTTCCATTTGAACTCACTGAGCATTCCTTCCTAATTGACCTCGAAGGTTGCTTATCTGTAGCTGTTGTCTCTCACTGTGAGCGTCTAACTATGGAGATATGGATTTTAAGGGATGAAAATGAGTTTGTTTGGGAGAAGAAGTGTAGGGCTTCTGTTCCATGCCCATTTGAAGCTGAGTGGACTAACTCTGTGGCTGCAAGAAAAAATGAAATATTCATGGTAACTACAGAACGCAACTTTATCTTCAACACCAACGAGCATACATGGAAGGAACTCTTCTTTGACTCGCGGCTTGAACGGGGTTCTTCTATTGTCTTTAGTTACACAGAAAGCCTTCTCCCTCCCCTGTAAGTCTTATTATCAATGCTTTCAAATTTACCTTGTTAATTCCAATGCTAAAAAGTTCACTGTTGACTGTGTCTTGATTTTCTGGTTTGCAATTTAAAACAGGGGTTGAAGTTCATCTGATATCGGCTTCGTTTACTTTCCAAGTTCCATAATCATCTGACATGTCTTTGAATATCTTGAACAGGTAGCTGGTTTCTGCATTGTGCACCAGAGCACGACATGATTCTGGTTCTTGCGGCTTTGTTTCCAGTGTGACAGCATTTTCAGTTTGGACTTAGTATTTTCAGTTTTTTTTTTTTTTAATACTCTATTTCATCTTTTAGTTCAATTTTATGTTATGTTACATTTCCTCCTATGTACTTGTGAACCACCCGTTGTTCAAACCATATCTTAATTTTTGAAAACTTATTTCTAGTTCAAGTTCCAAAAGGGGATTGAGTGTCAACTATTTCCCATGTTTTCCTTTGACTGGATTTAGTAGAGAAGCCTCAATATTTTCATTTAGTAGTGTGTGTGCCCAGTGCCTTTGATTGGATTGAATTGGAGAAATTAGGTTGAAAGAAGAAATGAAGAAACTTTGTTAGAGCAAAAGATAAATTATTGATCAAGTACATAGAGGTCCCAACCACAGCATCATGTGTCTAACAAACTCCCATTCCACTGATCATATGCTTTGGATATGTTAAGTTTAAGAGCTGCCTCCTTCAAAATTGATCTTTTCATAGACTGATATTTTATAATCTGTTACAAGTCTAGAATCTAGATGACACAAAAGCACTACGAAATTCCAAAATTACAAACGGCATGATCGTCTTCAATCGATTCACAATTGCATTGGATATAATTTTAATTTTGTGTTTTTTTTTTTTTTCTCTTTCGACATCTCAAATCTGTCTCTCCGCCAAGTATGGAGCGAAGCTCACAATCCAATCCGAATTTTAGATGAAGAATATGGTTAGACTGTTTTTTTTAAGATCAATATATTGAATTTTATTTTTTAAAGAACCTTTTAATTGAACCTGTGAATTTTATTTGTTTTTAGTTATTTATTTTTATTTTATAGTTTTGTCTTATATATATTTTTAATTTAGTAAATTTAAAAATCAATGAAACACGGAGCAAAATGAGACGCAATGAAAAGAACATAAGCCATAATTTTAGTTTAAGAGTTTAGAGTCATGAATATTATATTTGGCAAGTAATATTGGTAGTTATAAAAATAAAAATAAATATACTTTTATGGGTTTAAAATGATAATAAATTATAAAACATTTTTAGTACAGGATCAGGTGGTATTTTTATATACTCATTTTGGATTTTACTATTATAAAAAGAAAATTAGATACCTTTTATTAAAAGTATAATATTTTTTTATTTGAAATATATCGGTATAATGTAATCTCATTATTTTCAATATTTTTTGTATGAGGCTCTTAGTCCTTTCGCTAATATTAGGAGGTGGATATGTGAACATTGTTAAAAAAAAAGAAAGCTTGTAAGTGCACCAGGAAGGAGTCATCTTGTCTCAAAATACATTAGAAATTGAAATTTGTCTCAATGTGCATCAAGAATGGTTACACCATCAGAACCGTTGCATTATCCGTTAATAAAAGTTAATAACTCTATTAAATCTGATGATGTGACAGTAATATTAGAAAATTAATAAGGGTAAATCAGACATTTGCTTCATTTCATTGTATTTTCTATGAAGATATTTTTTTTAAAATTTAAAACAAATAATATACACAATCTTCCCTAACCCAACTCACTCTCACCCCTCCCTAGATCTCGGCCACCACTCACTACCCACCCAACCTTCCTGATGCCACCCACCCAAAGCAACACCAAACAGGAACTGTAATGAACAAGAACAAGAAACCGCAAGCACAATCTCTCATCACCAAGCACAATCTATCATCACTAAGAATAATAATCGGATAGCCCAGACGAAGGAGTCGCTTGCCCAAAGGCAAGGCTTTTTAACAAAGAACAAGAAGAGGTCCTCCGTTCCAAGCCAGCCACCTCCCTTGCCCAAACTTCAAAGTATTTCCAACCACATTCGAAACGACAGAAACAAAAACAGAAAAAAGATAAAACAAATTTACAACCACAGAAAACCCAAGATTTTTTCTATCGGCTAACAAAAACCCAAAAATCAAGCGTTTATAAGTTGAAGCATCAGGTTTAAACCCCCTCTAAAACTATTTCATCATGAATTTTCATTGCCTTTTTCAATTCCTTCACGCCAAAAAGCCCACGAATCATGATCGTAAAGCCTGCACTACTCATCAGGTTTTGCCCTCTCATGTAATCAAACACTCTCACTTCCTTTTCAATCGTCGTTGAAAAGCCCTTTTAGAAGCATCAGGTTTACAAAAAGCCCTTTTAGAAGCACATTATAGGTCTTTGCATCCAAACTACCATTGAATTTCTCCATCTTGTTATGCAATGCAATAGCTGAATCAATCTGCCTAGTAGAGCAGTAACGCCCCATTAACGAGGAACAACAAACTGATCTGGTAGTTGCCCATTGTCTAGAACTACATTCAACATATCTTCTGCTTCTCTCCATCTACCCTTATGACACAGAAATGATAAGAATCTGGACAATGCCAACGCACAAGGAATAAACCCTCTTCTAATAACCTCCGTTAACAACTCAAACCCTTCTGCACACTGCTCTTCCTTGCAAACAAGATCAGCAAAAGCTTCAAAACTACTACCAACCATGACAACGCCCCTTGCTAATCGAGGACGTCCATGGCCAATGGGGTTCCTACTTTGAATTTCACGATCCGATGGGTCTTCAGGGAAGCTTTGATTTTGCGCATTGCATGTATGAGGTGGAGCCAGATTTGTTTATGGGGTTGGCTGAAGATAAGCGTGGACCCATTTATTTGCGAGTGTTTGATTTGAGGAGATGTTGTTGATGAGCTCGTTGGGGACTATGATTGAGACTTGGAGGTCCGTATTTCTGAGAGCATTGAGAATTTTGGGGTTGGCACTAATGGAGATGGGAGGTTGTTGCCTATCAGGTGTCGGCGGTGGTGACGAGCGGGGGAGCAGAGTCGTACTTGACCTTGAGGGCCTTGAGCTTGGCCTCGGTATCATCGACGGAATCCTTCGAAGCTGAGATTGCAATGGAGAATTTGGGATTTGGAAAATTTGGTCTTCGAAAGTGAAAATTGAATACGAAATTTTTGAGGCTTCGAAGATATTATGATGAAGCTATGAGGTTTCAAAGAAATTTTTGAAGTTATGAATATATTATGATGATAATCAAATTGAATACGAAATTTTTGAGGCTTCGAAGATATTATGATGAAGCTATGAGGTTTCAAAGAAATTTTTGAAGTTATGAATATATTATGATGATAATCAAAACTGAGGAAGAAGAGTGAGGAAGAAAATGAAGTTATAATTAAAATGACTAAAATACCCTACCACATCATCAGATTTAACAGCATTACTAACCATTACTAACTTTGGCTAGGATACCGTTCATAATCCACAATCAGGTCTCTGATATATTTTGAGACAAAAGTGGCTTATCCCTGTGCATAGCCTACTTAAGCCTAAAAAGAAAGCAATGGTCATTTTAGGAAACGCACCAAACCAGGACCACCGTTCACATTTCACACGGAGCTTTTGCTTCTGCTCTTGTGTCTTCTCCAGTTGTCACCAGACCATTCAACAAAGAGTGACATAGATACATATATTTGAGAAAATTTGGTCTTGGGTTGATGAACTCACAGTTTTCAAATTGAAAATCTTATTTCTCTAAATTCTACAGCAATTCACTCTTTGGTTCACTCGCAATTCAATGGTGGATCACTCAGACGCTTCGCCTCTCATCCCTCCGGCGCCGATCATCGAGCCCAGTGAGATCGACCTCGAAGCCGGACCTGGCGAACAAATCCAATGTCGAATTTGCCTTGAAAGTGATGGTATTTTTCATCCCACTTACTTCTGTTTTCTTTGTGATTTTGACAATTCGGTCAATTCATCAATTGGGCTTTTGGTGTCCGAGAAAAAGATTAAGGAGGAGTCTAAAATTTGTAAATTTGAGTTTTATGTTGTACTTTCGCTTGGTTTTTGACGCATAGGAATTTGTTTTAAGAGTCAACTAAACCAGTTAGTCTGTAGTGTGTCTTGCAAAAATCGCATTGTTGTAGAACTCCTTTCAAAGTGTTAGGTCCTTTGTATGGTTAAAATTTATTGTTAATATTATTGCAAAATTATAATTATACTTTTTTTTTCCTATTAAATGTTTAGAGTTAAGTAATGTAGCTTATCAGTGGGTTTTCCCCTTCGATTTTCCACTCAGGTAGGGACTTTATTGCTCCTTGCAAGTGCAAAGGGACTTCGAAGTATGTCCACCGCGAATGCTTGGATCACTGGAGAGCTGTAAAGGTCTGGGTGCCATCTAAATTTTTGCTTCTTTCTCGTTTTATAAGAATTATTGTTGCATGCAAGCTTAGTGATCCCAGCCATCTACTATGTGATTTAAATGCTTTTTTCGATTGTTATCGAACTATATCATGGGATATAAGATTTTACTGTACCTTACTCAAAACCACTTTAATTGTCATCTAGCAATTGCTTTTGATTGTGAAGTGCTGTCCTTATTTTTCTAACTTGTAATAGGGGTGTCCATAGTGTTCCTTATAAATTTAAGAATAATAGAATGCCATACAAGGGCAACCATATATTGCAAATTATATTCTAGAATGATCTGGTGTATATGTGCATTAAAATATGTTTGCTGGAGCTAAAGTTTGAAAATAAGTCCTCTAGGATAAAGAAATAGAATCGGTGTAGTATAGTGTCGCGATTCAGTGACCTCTTTTGTTAAGAAGATATTTATGGTTGTGTCTGACATGTGTATGAAGTACAAACAGGTAGCGAATATGTTTTTTTTTTCCTTTTTCATGAATAATTCACATAGGTGTAGAATTTTTGAGTTTTGCATGTACGCATTGGGTACCGGCTTCCCCCTTTACAAGAGTCGAACCTGAGACCTCCTAGTGCATATTGGTGGGGGTAGGAATAGTACTAGTGGCACATATTTAAGGTGTAGATTTAGCTGGCCAAGACAAATTTGCAACATATATACACATGTTCAGGTTTTTCAGTATGTTAGCTGTTTTCCAGCTGTATCTAATTCTATTGCTTTCATTTTTTCCAGGAAGGGTTTGCATTTGCTCATTGCACAACCTGCAAGGCTCCTTACCATTTAAAAGTTCATGTTGTTGCTGATCGAAAATGGCGAACCTTGAAATTTCGATTCTTTGTGACTAGAGACATCATATTTATATTTCTTTCTGTTCAGCTTGTAGGTCATTGGTTATTTACTTTAGATAATTTCTTCTCTATAATAGCTTGCATTAGAAGTGTGTATTTAAACTTTTCTGTTTATTTATTCAGGTGATTGCTTCATTGGCATATTTGGTGTATTTAATAGATGGCTTCCGGCAATTCTGGCTTCGTCTTGCATGGGGTTTTGACAGTGAGCTTAGTTTCTACTACATTTGTGGTAAAATCTTAAGCTCTTTTGGATGTTGTTGTGCATGCATGTTTTTATATCTGTGTCACCATATATTTTCCATGTTGTTAACTTGGACTGTTGTTCTTGAGTCATTTTACGAATTTGCATGGAACCTAAGCTCAAATTCCCTCTGTTTGTTAACTGACTTATATCTATTGCTGCTGAGGTATTTATCAATATGATTTTGATCAAGATTTTCGAGAAAAATATGTTCATAAGATTGTCCAGAAAAAGAAAAAAGGTGAAAGTCAAACGTCTAAGAGACTGTTTGATACTTTATGAAAAGAGAGAATTAAAAAAAAAGGATATACGAACATATACATAGGGTGTAAATGTATCATTTTCTTCAATTCTATCCTTAATTGTCATGGTGAGGAGCCTGAGTAGTGCTAGCATTTGTGTTTTGAGGGGCCCTCTAACTTATCTGCTACCAAGCTTGCACTTAAATTTTCAAAGTACATGTGGCCCTCATGACCCACTACAGCTGCTATCAGCTTAGACCATTGATCACCAAGCAGGCCCCTAGAAAAGAACTAGTTAAGGGCTATAGAGCTCGTGGGTCCAGTTGGTTGTTAGAACACTGATGAAGGACCCGTCGTACTAGAACAAGCTCGGATACAAGAGTGCCACATTTTAAGACGTCCAATGTGGTTTGGTGTCAGTGCATAAACTGTTTCGTTTCCCTTTTGACGAGTATAATAGAGTAGGGAAAAAATGGGGAATCGGTATGGCTTTAGGGTTGCTGAAAATTGAGATTTATTTGTGCCACCAATGCATATAGTTTCCAGATGAAGAAAATTCATTTGTTTCACTTTGCTTTCATGATTTCTGATAAGTTGGTTTCAAAAAATTCATGATCTTATTGTGGTTGGCTATTTTCGATATAATTTTGTGTTTGTAGCCACTCTGAATCAGATAATTCTTTCCTCTCATTTGTTTGGAGCAGGTTTTCTCTTACAACTTTTTGTTTGTATGTATATCAGTATTTATGCATAATGTTTTTGCATTTTTCTCTGCTTCTTCGATCTTTGTTTCTCTGGCAGTGTAGAAATGTGTCCCATGGAAGTTGTTTTGGTTAGTGTCATTCTTACCTTTGAACAGAGTTGGCACTTGTTTTAAGTGGTTTCTGGAGGACATCCTTCTATTTCTTATTGCTTTGGGAGTAAAAGAGAAACTTATAAGATAATTTTTGTTTCTTTTGACCATGATCAAATCTCGGATGTAGCTATTTGTTATAATTTCGTTTTTAAGCTTGGGAGTTTGTAATCAATTGATTAAAATATTGAAATATAGATTGGCAGGGTCTAATTTACTTCTCTGCTTTTTTGGCTTTAATTACAGGAGCTCTGTTGTTTTTCGCTTTACTTGGGTTATCTGGGTGCTTCATAACTTGTTACGACCGAAGAGTGCGCAATGATTTGGCTCAGCCTTGTCGTGAATTATGCCTTTGTTGCTGTCAGCCTGGGTATATGTCTATATCTTGACATCTTTGACCCAGTTGGTACAATTGATTTAGTTCTACTGGCTGTTTAGCTGATCATCATTACTGTCATATTATCAGCTCTAAATGGATTACATATTTATATTGAAAATGAAGTGTTTTTGTCTCTAAATATAGATATACAGATAGATAGCACTGGAATAAAACCAAAGCCAATGTGGAAAGAAAAGTGATTAATCCACCTATTATTTTTTAAGGTCGACACAAATGTGATAAATTCCTCTGCTCCCCTATGAATTGTCATGCAATTCAGCACTGTGCTGTTTCTATCTCTTCTTTGTTCTCTTTTTTCTTCTTCCTTCTCTTGCCAAGCTCAGGCTTAGGGTCCGTTTGATGACCATTTAAATTTTGGTTTTCGATTTTCACTTTTTATGCTTGAGAGAAAACTAAGGAATAAAGAGTAGTGATATGGAGAGAAAACAATTAGAGGGAGGAATGAAAACACAATCTTGAAAGTGGTTTATGGTTTGTACTTTTCCTCCTTCATTGTTCTCCACCTCGTCCTCCATATCCTTCCTCTATTCTCCATCCCCTCCATTCCCCATGTCTCAAGCACAAAAAGTGAAAAGGGAAGACTAAAAACGAAACTTCACACGGTTATTAGATGGGCCCTTATTAATTTCAATTTGACAGTTTTGACATTAGCCTCATGCATGTTAGACTATACAATTACTGGTACTTTTACCCTTTTCTTTTTTTACCTGCTTCATTGGAAATTGTGAAAGTGTGTTTTCCTTGCCTATATGTTGGTATTCCTTGCCTAGAGTACACTTGTGGAAATCATTTCCATAAGATATTATTGTACTACTGCTTTTTGTTGAGTTTCTGTTACTGCTGCTGGATTTCATTACCAAACTTTCTTCTACTTAGTACCATGACCGAAATGACCTATTTGGTACGCACTTCTGTGGTCAACTACATTTTCCGGATTTCGAGGGGGCGTGCTTGGCCCCGCAGACAATCATATGAAAGTTTTGATTCAGTTACTGCTCAACGTGTTGTGTCTTAAAGTTGCCATTAACTCTCACTTTTTATTATTCAATTGAATTCTCTGAAAGTTTGAAATTTTGGCTTAATACCTGATGACACCAACTCAGTTTTCGTTGTGTTCTTTTTTGGTTTAACTGCCTGAAGAGTCTGGTCTATCACAACCCAGACGCCTAATGTGCTTCATCTGTCCGCACCATTAAGTGTTGTTTAATATGAGATAGTGTCCTCATCGTTCATTAGTTTGTGTGAAAATTAGTGTGTATTGATTGAAATTAATGTTTGCATAAGGCAACTCAATTTTACTCAATTCCTGCAGCATGTGCGCAGACTGTCATTTACCTGGAACTCTCTGTATGTGGACTGACTGTACCACTTGCTGGGGAAGTTGTGCTAGTATGGCTGGTGAATGTGGTTGCTTGGGAGGGGCTGGTGAAGCAGGGCTACCAATATTATTTATAATGGCTCTAATTGTGCTGGGACTTTTTACAGTAATTGGGATATTCTACAGTGTGCTGGTAGCTACAATGGTTGGACAGAGGATTTGGCAGCGGCATTATCATATTCTTGCAAAAAGGATGCTGACAAAAGTGAGTTTGGGACCTCTCTTCTATAATTTTTTTTTCCTATTCATGCTTTATATTCTGTAGGTAGAAGCTAAAATACTATAGTTATCTTCTCGTATTCTATAATTTTTCATAACTAATTTGGACATAAACTCTACCTGAATACAGTAGAGATTAGATATAATTTCTTAGGAAAAACATGATCAAACTTTGCATGTACCCGCACAGGTTCCAATTAAAACTCAATTTGAATCAAAATTCTGCTAAAATACTGTGGCTTTGGCCATTCGCATTATTGTGGACCTGCCATAAGTTTTATTAATTCATGAACTTAATATGCATTTTGTTTCAAAATTTTAGCCTGCATGTCCAAGTTTCATTAGACTGTAAGGTGTTGATCATTTTCCGTTGGCCCATTTAATTATTGATCAAGTTACATTTAACTTCGGAAGCTTAGCCATCTCTAGCAATGGACTAAAGGGGCCAAATTTAGGATTTTTGGGTCAAAATCCATTTCCAGCAAGTGTCCTAAAGCCATTTCTAAATCCTAAATTTAGGATTGTTCATAAATTGACCAAGTGCAGGTGGGGGCAAGTGGTGGGTTCCACAACTTCTTATTGAAGGAATTATGCTGGAGATGGTAAAATATTGCCTTACCCTATCCATTTAAAAAAATTAATTTTTAGGGGGTTTAAATTTTAGCATGGTGAGCCCTTGACCATCTCTTGGCAGTGGACTGAAAGTCCAAATATAGGAACTTTGTGTCAAAATCCATCTCTAGCAAGTGAACTAGAATCGATCCTAAATTTCAAAAGCTAGCTTCCTTCCTAAAGGCCAGCCAATTATAACCCTTTATGTATGACCTGACCAGGTGCTAGTTGGTTCAAGTGGTGGGTCCGATGTCTTTTTATTGAAGGAATTGTATAGCACAGGCCCTTATTGCTAGAGATGGTAAAATATAGGCCCATATTATTTATTGAAAAAAGTAATTTTATGGGGGGTGCTGAATTTTAACATAGGTACTCTTTTAGGACCCCGTTACTAGAGGATGATGGCCAAACCTCTACCTAGCTTATCTGTGAGTTGTTTTTCATGAACTACTGGGTTTACATAAGTTAATACTGAAGAGGTACACATAATTGTGTACGGTACATAAACAGTTAATCATTTCAGGATGTTGTACTGCTACCAGATCTTATCATTACTAAATATGTTACCAGATTTTTATTGGAACGTTTTCTTTTTTTCCTCTTGTAGGAATATGTTGTGGAAGATGTGGATGGTGAGATGACAGGATCTGAATGGTCTCCCCCGGCTCTCCCACCTGAGCATATTCAGCAGCTGAAAACACTTGGCCTGCTATAGGCAAGGAAGGGGATTCATACTATTCACAAAATAACATAATATTGAGATGGACTGGACTGGACTGCCTCAATTGGTGAGTCGGTTGTGCTTCGGATCTCATCCTCTTTAGTCCAAAAACAGTATATTGTCACTGAAAATATCCCCTTCCTTTCTTCTGGTTCAATTACATTTGTAAATTTTGTATGAGAAATTGTGTTGGGCCTTTCTATCAGTGTTAGTAGCTGAGAATAGGATATCTCAAAATAACCAACATGTGTATAGCAATGATGTTTTCACTTTTCAAGCCATAAATTGTTACTGGAAAAACTTCTCCGCAATTGCTCAGTTTGCTGGAATAGCTGACTTTTACCTTGTACCAAATGCAATACCGTTTTTGTTATCATGTTTTTCTTTTCCCAAGCAATAGTCAAAACCAGTCTTCCTATAATATTTGCCTTTGTGCGCAAATAAGACTAATACTTGAAGCATTCGACCACCTGTGGTTACATGGAGATTAATTTCTCATCGGTCCTTTCTGTTTCTGGTGATCTAATTGGGCAAGTTTAGTGCTGCACACTGGTTTCCCCTTTACTGCGAGTAATGCGAAGATGCTCTGAAACCCGAAAAATGTCCACAGTTTATACGGAAACAACTTAACTCAGTTGTTGCTGCTGCTCCTGCTGTTTTTACGCTCTTTTTCTCACGCCGAAATTTATTTTTATTCTTTAGGTTGTCTTGCCATCATTTCTTCTACGATTTTATATGTTATTAATTTTTCCCATCAGCTTTTTAACGTGTAATAAATAAATATTCTTTGGTCTAAAAAACAAGGTATTAAATGTGCAATTTGTTTGTAATTTTTCTTATTATAATAAAATAATTATACTATAATATCCTATATGACAATCCGTTCTCAAAAATTTAATTCGGAAATTTGATATTTACCTAAATACCCAATAACATTTGGGTGGATGTAAATGTGTGATGTTGGCTACGTTGGTATTAGGCTTTTTAAAGTGATGACTTGAATGGTTGGACAAAGTCAACGCGAATGTCAGCAAAGTCAACGCTGACATCAATGTTGACGTCATCGATGGCGTCAGCCTAATAGGTCTGACACATGTTAGACTTGACAGGTGCCATGTCATCATTGTCTTCAACGAGCCGAGTTGACTCGTTTCACTATAACGGGTCAACTAGACCCATGACCCGACCTGACCCTATCTTATGCATTTCCAACCCGTTTTGATGTTGTTTGATCCTACATGATCGTTTGGCTTCCTAGAAGGAATCTATGGCCCTAAAACTAGCAAAGGGTCAAAGATCATACCTTTTCGATGTTGAACAGTGACGGCCAAACTTCCTTAGTTGCTCCCCGTCGATCCCAGCTACTCCAAGCCTTGCTTTTGGCTTCTTTGAGATCGTACAGACCCTAGGAATGTTTCTGGGTCATTAGAATCATCCAACACATCCCCTAAACTCAACTTGGAAATTTGACCCGTTTTAAGGTTCCGGGTTTACCTATTGTGCAGCTCCTCCGCCTTACGCTACCGTCTTCGTCGTCCCTTTTATCTCTTCTGTCACTCTCAGCCTCTCACAACTCATAGAAACAGAAGATGATGGTATAGAGGAAATGGGGTGGGTTTTGGTGTTTGTGGGTTTCGAGTGAAGTGAGAAAACAACGGAGAAGATGAAGATACATGAACCCCAATTGTTTAGGTTACTGGGCCAATCAGATGAGTGACACTTGTCACTCATATGATTGATCCACTGAAAACTATGGCCCATCAAATAATGCCACCTACCCAATTCCTCGTAAAATATGAATAGTATCGTTTTGTTTTCGTGACTCGTAACTTTCCCATTGAATATCCGATTTCAACGTGCCACCTGTGTACGGACTCGTGATGTCCCGATCTACGTAACAGACCTTGGTCAAAGTCAAAACAGTGTCCTGGGTCAAAAATCAACATTTTTTCCTAACCAGGGGTAATATGGTCATTTTTCATAAAGTTTTTAAATTTAGATTTAATTAACGGTCCGGGGTGTTACACAATATCATTTCCTTGCGTTTGATTATACTCTAATTCAAACCGTAAATCGACTGGGACTTAAGCCCAAAACTTATTTCCAAATCCTAAAACCATTTCATTATTCAAATCATTTTCCAAATCCTAAGCAGTCAAAGGAGATTCCCAACTGGGACTCATGCTCGAATACCGATTTCACGCATCTCGGTGAATAAATCAAAATCGATAGTCAAATTCTCAGTTTCACGCCTCTCCGTAAAACCATCAAAATCACATAAAACACATGTATGTAGATTACTCGGTCTAAGCCCAAATATCATATAAAACATAAATCTCGTACTACGTGTAATATCACATTTTCTCTGAAAATGCCCAATCAACAACATAAACCAAGTTTAAATCTTATGCACTCAAGGCATCTCAAATCATGTTCATAAAACATATAAAAAAGTTATGCATGCATCAGATTTATAAATCAAACATCCACTCACAGACAGTCTAAGCTGCGCGCTCCGAAACCTGAGCCGTAAGCCACTCCAGGGCTAATCCACATTCTCCGAGACGTCCGGACATGTCAAAATCACATCCAAAGGTCACTATCCATCGATACATGTCCTAATCATAGACCCTTACATTTCCCAGAACAGTCAACGTGTCCCAAACACAATTTCTGAGGCTAAAAAAGTCTAAATGACCTATCAAACGATCTCTGATCGACATGAAACCACCACCATTGTATTTAGAACGTCGAAAACTTTTGAATAAGACCAGTTTAGCCTCAAAATTTGTGCCCACGCGCCCCCACGCATCGATCAAATTTACGATCAATGTTGGTCAACTATAAACGCCAGTCAACATTGACATCATCTGCTGACGTTAGCCTGGTAGGTCTGACAACCTGCCGCGTGGCACACCCTGACTGGTGCCACATGTCACGAACACGTCAGCTCTGACAACTTGACACACTTCCACGTGGCACCACCTCATTGGTCCACGTGGTTTGACAATGCTGATGTGGACCTGACATGTCAGCTGCCACATCATCTGACACCTTCTGACATGTTGCCGCATGGTACCACCTCATTGGTCCATGTGGTCTGACATGTCTGACGTGGCACTACCACATCACTTCTGACTGGACCTGACATCTACGTATCACTCTCTATTCGGCCACATGTGACAGGGCCCACCCCTAATCCCCTGGGATTAAGGGCTAAACCCTGCTCCCGTCTAACTTACGAATGACATGAAGGCTAAACGAACGTCCAACCTCCATTTGACACGTAAGTCGGACAAGGGATTTTCGATCTAACTATCCAAACTTCTGAACTTCTCAGGGTGTGCAGAGTCTACTGTGGATCGTGCGGGTGATGTCTCCGACTCTCTCGATCGACAGCCCGTGCCGCAACAACCTAGAGGGTATAAAAAACATGAAAAGACTGTGAGTGTACAAAAATAAAGAATAAGTTTAAAAACAGTTAACAGAAAACACAATTACATTTATACCCTCCGTCTCAAAAACCAATGCATGCATATCAAAGGTATGGCATAAAACCATGTACGAAAACCAAACACATTTTCCTTTTTCTCAAATCCTGGGCCTCAGCCCCAAAACCGTCGAAAACCATTTCATCCGGGCATAGCCCAAAACCTCAGAAAACCATTATTGAAAAGCATACCACATTTCCGTTCATCGAACCTGCTGGATCTATCCGAGTCTTTAAACTCCCGAGTCTTTAAACTCAATCCAGGCCTCAATATAATCCGAGTCTTTAAACTCCCGAGTCTTTAAACTCAACAGGCGTACGGGGGAAAATATCAATATCCGAGTCTTTAAACTCAATCCGGGCCCGCCCCCGTCAAACATAATCTGGGTCTTTAAACCCAATAACCAGATCCAGCAAATCCAATCCAAAACCATTTGCAAACCATTTTCCATTTTCGAATCCGAATCCGCAATCTCATTAGGATCCCGAATCCAAACCCAGAACTCATATCCATCTCCTTTCCAGATCCTAGTTTGCAACCATCATTCCGTAAGCCGGCATTCGGAATAACCATTCTGAACCCAAACCCGGAAATCCATTTCAAGTTCCAACCCGAATTCCGAATCGTCATCCGGAAATCCGATTCCAGAACCCGAAATCACGTTTCTTAAAACCATTTTTTGAACTGGGCCTCTAGGCCCAAAGTCATTTTTCAAAATCCTTTTACTTCCATTGAAATTCAAATCCCGAAGTCAAATTATTGAAACCAGGTTCAAATCACAATATCCGTCAAATCTCGTAAAACGTGAAACTCCGTAATTTCCTCGAAAAATGTGCAAAACCGTAAACCATCAAGATCATAAATCAAATCATAGAATCAAGTATGAAAACATATTAAAACATATATGCATTCATCAAGAGTGAGAAAACAAAGTCCACTCATAGACCATTCCGTCGTCGCCTCGATACGCGCTCACTTACGCAGTTCCCGACCATTCCGCTATCCTCGGCTTTCCCGAACCTGTTCAAATCCCATAACGAGGTCACTAACGACTTAATTAAGCTTCTATTAAAGCCCCGTAATTTTTTCGTATTTTAACTAAATTACGAAAGTACCCTCAACCTTCCGAACATCATAACTTTTTCCTCGGATGTCAGAATCGGGCGTGCCACCTGTCTACGGACTCGTGAGGTCCCAAACTACATCACGGTCATCGGTCAATGCCCAATTGACCGTCCGAACCCATTCTAGGGGCAAAATCATCATTCTACGCCTAATGTCCAAAAGTAACCAACTAACCACTGATTAACTCAGTTAAGCCGTTACTAATCACTTTGCTAATCCCGACTCCCGCGACGGGTCGTTACATTCTACCCTCCTTAAAAGAATTTCGTCCCCAAAATTCCACAGCTCGTACCTCACACCTGGGGTCTCCTAACCGGTGGTCAACTCTTGCCAAACCAACTACTCTAGACAGTTTCCAACCTATCATCTTCACCTTGGGTATATCACAACCCTCCTACTACCAGTTCGACACTTCTGCCACTCTCTCAAGTCGAACGTACCTTTTATCCCATACTTCATCATGTACGCAAGGGAAAACTCTATGAAAAGAAAACAAAGGTATTTTAAAATACCTCATTTAGAGTACCTAATAGAGTTCATAGAGTACATCCTCACGCACAATCACCTACACCTTCCGGAAACTAACTCAAGTCCTCATCAGACTCCCGGTCTCTTGGTAACTTAACCACTACCCAACTCACTACTTACCTTAATCTCCCTCGACTGCTCCGACCGCCCTGTCAAAATAAATCAACAAAGTCCTAAAGACACTCCTAGATTGTGCGTTCTCTTCAATAACCTCATATCGATCAGTTATAATCACTCATTCCCAATTCCTTCCGTCCTCCTTCAGTGGAACTCACCATAGTCCTTAACTAGAACATCACAAGTCATCCAACCTTACTCCAACTTAGGACAACCTCGGCGACCTCGGCATCTCCATATCTCCACAAAATCATCCTCACAAATGGTCAAACCCGACCAGATCCACCTAACCCGATCCAACACAAGGCAGGGTCCACTATGCTACCACTCCACTACTCTCTATTCTAGGGTTCACAATCTTCTAAGCCTGAACTTCTGCTTGCACTGAGCCAAACCCTCAATCTACGCCCGGGTCGGGGCAACTAACATCCCTCATCTACTCAGATTCTCAACCAATACCAACACCGCCATCTTCTGAACTTTTCCATTTACAACAACCCCAACTGTAAGACCCGTGTTCTGGAGGGAACGGTGAACAATCCCACATTCCTGCGAGGGGGGAATGGTCTGGAAGAGGATGGTGGTGTGCCTTAAAGGTGTAGGCACACACCTATCTAGCATGAGGCCTTTTGGGAGCTCAGTGGCTTTGGGGGGGATTGGAACCCCAAAGTTAAGCGAGTTGAGGCTGGTGCAATTCCATGATGGGTGACCCCCTGGGAAGTTGCACCGTGAGCTCCCGAAAAGAAAACCTTGAGGGCGTAGGCTTTTCGTTGAGTATTGTTGTAGCCCAAAGAGGACAATATCGTACTAGATGAGTCGGGACCTGACAGAGGAGGGTCGGGTCCTGACACCGACTCACGGTTTTCACCTAACCACTTACTCTGGGGTTCCTCAAATCATCCCTGTCGTCCGGTTTATCCAAACCCGCACTTGCCACTGGTTCACTACAGACTTACCACTCGGGCTTCACACTCGACTAAGACCATTCCTTATCGTGACTCTCCTAATCAACACATCTCACTAGCTGAACGGCTACTCTCAGCCCACAAGCCGACTAAGCTTCTTTATCCGTAGCTTACTGGCTACCATCCAGATTAATCGACTAGCGTATCTCCGACTCGATGGGCCATCCAGCACTCTGACCCGATGGTCCATCCAGCAAGTAACACCAACACCAGTGCCAACACACTAACCATTCCGGCCCTAAGCCGACATACGTCTTACCTCGTATCGCGTACCGAGCGACTAGCACTCATAATCACTGTTGTCTAACCACCACGAACGTATTATCACTATCATATCCAGGTTGCTGTCGGGCTGTTCCGCATCGAGACATCACATCCACAGTAGCCTCACACCACCCAAGTCGACGAACCAATGATTCTGGGAACCAAACCTCGCGCAAAACATCCAAAACCTCGCTCTGATACCAAATTGATAGGGCCCAGCCCTTAATCCCGGGGGATTAGGGGTGGGCCCTATCAACATGGTCTAACAGGTCTGACAGATGATGACGTGGATTGCCATGCCATCATCGCCAACCTTTGGTCGGGTCGACTTGAACCTCTACAATGGGTCGTTTAACCCGCAATCCTGACCCGACCGTATCTCGACCGTCTGGACAGAATTTCACTCCGTTGTTCGCCTAATCGACTTTCCTTGAGCCCAACAATCGATCTATAACCTCCAAACTAAAAGAAAATCCCTAGAAAGTACCTGTCATGATCGAACTTCCACGGCCAGACTTCAAGCCTTCTTCCAGGGCTATTCAAGCAGCCAAACTCTTCCATTTTTGTCCCTATGAACTCGTCCAACGTCAAGGAACATGACCAGGGCATTAGTACACATCCTAAATGTACAAAACTTAAAACCAAATCTTCAAACTTATGGGTTTCGGGTTTACCTGGGTTTTTGGGTTCTCAGGCCACCGCTGCGTCCCTTGCCTTCTCCTAGTCTCTCAGTCTCACCCTCAATCTCTCTCAATCTCTCTGTGGTCCTTATATCAGATCAAAGCAAGGGAAAATGGGGAGGGTTTTGGGTTTGTTCGAAATAAAAAGGGAATGGGAGAGATGCATGTATGGAAGATGAGAATAAATGGGTGAGTGAAACTTGTCACTCATCCATAGGTCCTAAACACAAATATCTATCCCACTAGAAACAAACTCAATCTACCTCGTAAATTGTGTAATAGTACCATGATTCGTTCAAGACCGATAACTTTTATGTACGATGTCCAATTTCGATGTGTCACCTGTCTACAGACACGTATCATCTTGATCTCCATAATAGTCCTCGATCCATGTGCCTTGGACCTCCCGAGTCAAAAGTCAATATTTTCACCCTTTTAAGGGTAAAATCGTCATTTTACCCCGATCGTCCAATAATCCTCGACTAATCTCAATTATTCCTTATTTAATTCTTGATAATCTATCATTAATCCGTAATTAATACATAAGTTCGGAACGGGGCTTTACAGTTGACCAGCGTGATATGCGTTGATTGGACTTTAACTAGTGTGTGGGCATGAATTTCGAGGTTAAACTAGTATTGTTCGAAAGGTTTCGATGATCTGAATCCAATGGTGGTGGTTTCAAGTCGATCAGAAGTGGTTTGATAGGTCATTTGGAGGTATTTAGCCTTGAAAAACGTGTTCGGGATACGTTTACTGTTCCGAGAGTTTTAAGGGTTTATGATTTGGACTTGTATAGGTTGATAGTGACCTTTGGGTATAATTTGGATAAGTCCGGACGTCCCGAAGATTGTGGATTAGTCTCGGAGTGGCTTACGATTCTGATTGTGAGCGTGCAGCATGGACGATCTATGAGCGGACTTTGATTTGTGAAATGATACATGCACAATTGTTTTATATGTTTTATGAACATAACGTGAGATGCAATGATTGCATATGATTTAAATATGATTTGGATTTTTTGTAGAAAATGTGATATTGCACGTATTTTGAGATTTTTATTTTTATATGATACTTGGGCTTAGGCCGAGTATTCTATGTGCATGTGATTTAAGTGATTTGAATGGTTTCACAAAGACGCATGAAACTGAGGATTTGACTCTCAATTTTGAATGGTTTCACTGAGATGCGTGAAATGCTATTTCGGGATTGAGTCCCAGTTGATTATTGACTTTGACTTGGATTACAATCAAAGGTCATTTGAAAAAGTGATTTGAATAGTGAAATGGTTTTCGTATTTGGAAATAATACTCTAGCTTATAACCGAGTTATGATTTATGATATGTGATTTCGGGATATGTCCCTGATACACTAAAACTAAGCATTAAAGTAAACACAATGTCACACTCAACACTTAATAAAAATATATGCAAAGTAAAACCTTTTTTTGTAGATTGTAGCATTGATAAGTAGGGATCATTCTTAAACGGGGATTGAGAGTATCTAAGCATGATTATCGTTTGATTAATTAATTAGGGGAGTAGTGATAGGTCGTTAATTAAAAATTATTTTATATTATTTTATACCCTTTACACTTAAACTTTTAATATTAAAATAATAAACAATTAGATAAAATAATATATGTTGTTATATTTTTATAGAAATAAATAAAGCTTGGAATTTGGAGCATTTTGGCAAAAGGATCGTCCCGATCGAAATTATAACGAAGAATTTATGGACGAAATTCGGTAGAAATATATTTATTAATTTTTAAAATAAAAAATATTTTGCAAAGGTCCAATCCATGTTCGTCCATCCAAAAATTCCATCCCAAAAGCTCAGAAAATCGGCCCAAGTCGCGCCTGCCCTCCTCAGCTCACATTCGACTTCGGCGCGCGCTTACCGATCGTAACTGCACTAGTTCGATGCGCTTGCGTCGACCCACTCTTCACCCAATTAGCGCCTAATGTAACGACCCATTCTGAATTATCAAGATTAATTAAGAATTAATGATGGATTAGCGAGACTAATCGGGGATTAGACGAGGATTAACGGACGAGCAAGGCGAAATGATGATTTTGCCCCTAGAATAGGCAAAATATTGACTCTTCGTTCAGGCGGTCAAATGGACTTTTGCCGATGACAGTGACGTAGTTCGAGACGTCACGAGTTCATAAACAAGTGGCACACCCGATTCTGACGTTCGAGGAAGAAGTTATGACGTTCGGAAGTTCAGAGGTACTTTGGTAATTTGGTTGAAAAGGGACAAAGAGTTGACTTTTGACCCGGGAGGTCTGATGGGCGAAGGCCAAGGACCGTTACGTAGATCAGGACAATACGAATCCATGGATAGGCGGCACGTCGAATTCGGACGTTCGACGGAAAAGTTACGGTTCATAGAAGTTTTGAAGTACTATTCACGATAGCATGTTTTTCGAGGCAAGTGGACTTTTGTCCTGTTGTGAGGCCCGGATATTTCAAACAGTCCCAATGGATGAGTGACAAGTGACCCATCCATTGCCTACCATCCCACATTCATGCATATCATCCCCTTGATTTTTCATTCGATGAACAAACCCGAAACCCTCCAAAACCCATGCAACCCGATATCCCATCTTCCCCAAACCTTATCTTCTGTGAATGGAGTGTGAATGGAAATGAGAGTGTGTCGTGAGATGATGAAGATGATGCTGACGGCGACGACCGTCGTGGACGGTGGCCATAGAAACCGAAACCGGTAAGTTTTGGGTTCAAAATTCGAATAATGGTTTTAGTAACTTGTTGATCGATTCTAATGTTAGGGTTGTGTTTCTGGACGTCATATGGGCTGGTTGAGATTGATTTCATGGTCGGAGGTTGACAGAGGCAGCCGAGAACCGAGGAGGAAAAAGGGCCGTCTGTTCTTCGATCTAAAGGTATAACCTTTTATCTATTTTCCTTGTTTTGAAATGGAAGGATGATAGGAATGGGAAGGACGAGTAGGTAGGAATTGGAAGGAACGAAAATGGTTGAAAAATGAGAGAGAACCGGCCTTGCCGGATCGGTTGGACCGGATTTACATTGAACCGGGTTTGGATCGGTTCACGCGAGGTTGAAGAAGAACTACAGTGGGCTCGTGAGCCCACACGCAGGCCCCTTTGGACAGCACGTGGGACCCATTTTGGGGATGTGTTCAACATATGAAATCATCTATTCGATGTAACAAACATTTTGGGATTGGTTTCGAGTCGATCGGACATCGTTTCAATATAGTTCGAGATGTCCGAAGGTTTAGGTTCACGTTTAAAAATAGTTAAAAATTCCAGAAAATTACGGGGAATTATTGAGGGGTTATATAAGTAGTTACTAACCCTCTAAATTAATTTGGACAGGTTCGAGAACCCTGGAGGTGATGATTGGCCCGGGAGAGGCATATGGCACGCTTATCGAGACGCAGGTTCGGACGGTCTGTGAGTGGACATTTCTTTCAAAATCGATGCATGCATAAATGTTTATAAATGTTTTAACTACATTTTTTGTGATGCCATGAGTGCATTTGTTTGTGGTAGCCTAGGATTTACGTATTTGCACGTATTTCGAGATTTCTAGTTTTATACGATACTTGTACGTGCTAGGTTTTCAATGAGGGTTTAATGAATTGGTTTTGGATTTGGAAATATGAACTCGGGCATGAGGGCCATTTGATTTACAAACTCTCAGACTTGGAGTCCATTTGATTTGACGAGGAATCGAACCGAGGGTCCATTTGAGTTATATGATCGGGCCGAGGGCCCCGGTAATTAATGATCTGGGCTTGAGGCCCATTTAGTTGTAATATCAGGCTGGAGACGCAGTTGACTGTAGTATTGGGCTTGAGACCCTATTGGTTGTGAAATCGGGCTTGAGGCTCTGTTGCTTTATGGTTTCGGGCTTGAGACCCAGTTAGTCGTGATATCGAGCTAGAGGCCCAGTTGATTGTGAAATCGGGCTTGAGTCCCAGTTCGATTTATTTAATGAGAATTCAGGCACGAGACCGTGTTGAACTTTGAATTTAGGCCGAGGCCTGTGAAAATGGATTTAAATCGGATTTGAGGAATCCTGTTGAGATGAATCGAGTATGAGACCTAGTTGATAAATGTTTTGAGGAAGAAAGTATTTGGAAAATGAATAAACCCTCTATATGATTTGATTTGGTCTCCTTTATATGTCGACCTGGAGAGTCACGATCCACAGACCAGAATGGGTATCCCCATAGGGATCCCATTCCGGGAGTGGAAGTTATGATGTGGTCCCGGACCAGATTCCGGAGAGATGTTCTGACTAGATCTGGAGATAGAGCTTGGACTAGATCTAGAGATAGTGCCTCTCAGATGGAGAATTCTTGAGGAAAAACTCGGAGTGAGACCCCGAGTAGTGTGCACACTAGTATAGATATGATGAATCGTGACATATATCGGGGATGTGTTCCCTAGGGGCTCTGTACCCCGAGTTGGCATCTTCTCGGAAGTGTCGCGGATGGGTTATACGTATGTTTATACGTATGAGGTTTTACGGAAAGTGATTTGGGGCGGAGACCCCATGTTCCATGTTTTAGAAAGTGATTTGGGGCGGAGACCCCATGTTCCAGGTTTTGTGGAAAGTGATTTGGGGGCGGAGACCCTGTATTCGATGTTTTGGAAATGGTTTGAGGCGGAGACCCCGTATTCTATGTTTTGGTATTTCACTGAGAATAGTTTTGGGTTGAGACCCACGCTTACTGGATTTGGGAAGAGTCCCACTTGTGTTTGATTTGGGCTGAGTTCCCATATGGTTGTTTTACGGTTTTGGGCTAAGGCCCTAACAGTTTTGTAAATTTTTGACAAATGGTTTTCAAACACATGCATGTTTTTAGTGAAGGGCATAAATGTCTTTGTATGAAAATATTTTTATTAAAATATTTGTTTTGTCCACTCGCGACTTTTGATGTTTTGAATGCCGTACAGGTTGATCGCGGATGCGGGCTATAGCAAAGATCGAGACATCACACTCTTCGTCCTATGATCCTGGCGTACTCTGCAAGCTCCATTGAGGGCTAGAGACGGAATTATCCCTGGTCTGACATTTGGTGTTAGAGGGGAGCATGCACGTCCCACATTAATCTCGGGGGATTTGGGACGGGTCCTGACACCTAACTCGCGGACAAACCACGTCGTACCAGCTGTTCCTCCTCCGAAAGCTACTTTCACTAACCGGACACGCCAAAAGTCCTCATTTTTCCATTTCTTTCATTTTTTCTTAGTTTTTAGTTCTTGTTTAGTTATTTTATTTCTCTCTTTTGAGAGACATTTTTGGGGATCATTTATAACTTCTTGTAATTTTCTTCTTAATTAATTATCTTAGTTTCATTTTCTTTATTTTGATCTTAGTTTTTTCTTAAATTTCTCTTTAATTACATTTTTATACTTTCCTTAAGAAAAACCTAAGGCTAGGTAATTCTAAGGCAATTCAAAAGTTTTTAAGATCGAATTCCTCGAATTTTTTCTTCTATCTTCATATGTTTTCTGCCGCTGTTCGGTGATTCTTTTGAAAAACCATCTTTTTCTACTTAAATTCTTGTTATTATTTTAGTTGTACTTATAATTCCATATATGTGTTGGTATTTTCTTTCTAACATTTGTAACTATGAATACAATCTTCATGTGTTTTACTTTCTGAATTTCTTTTACTTCATATGTTTTAGTGTTTAAACTTCAATTCAAAGCTCAATGTTGATCCGCACTTCGGGGCATTTAGAATAGAGTTTAAGAGATTTAATGTTTGACCGCTATTCGGCGCATTAAATCTCAAACTTAAGGTAGATCATATTGTAGGTAATAATCCGTTGTTCGGTGCATTTATGATATGAAAAACGTATGCATGTAATGGAGATGATGAAGGTAAGATTTCGTGATTGGTTCAATATAAGCATGATGTTAGAGTGTTAGTAAAAATTGTATTTAAAGGAAGTTTATTTTAGGAGTAGTTAAATAATGTTATTGTTAATTTTAATTTAATTCTTAGTTAGTATTTTCTTAGTTTAGATTACAAATCTTTTCAAACCCCCTTTAATTCTTTATTTATTCATTCTTTTATTCTTTTATTCTTTTGTTTTTTTATTTTTTTATTCATTAATTCTTTATTTCATTAATTCATTAATTCGTTAATTCATTAATTTATTAATTCTTTATTCTTTAATTCATTTATTCTTTAATTCATTTATTCATTAATTATTTTATTAATTTATTATTTTATTCATTATTCTTTCTCACTAACAAATTAATAATGTTCCCTAATTTCCCCGGTTAAGAACGATCCTTATTTACCACTACTACATTTACACAAAAAAGTTTAAATTGTATAATACTCGAATTAAGTGTTTAATTTAATGCATAGTTTGGGCGTTATCAATTTTTGGCGCCGTTGCCGTGGATCGAACCCGAGTCACCCGTGTGACAGGCGGCAAAGTTTAAGTGTGAGGATATGACAGGACCCGCCCCGATCCCACAGGGACCACAAGGGGACGTGCCCTGCTCCCGCCTGACACCCAAAATAACGTTCCAATTTTAACCTCAAACGTTCAAATGCATAAATAACCAAATAAAAGTTATACATCAAATCCGAAATAAACAGATGTCAGACAAGGGATGAAATCCAAAATTACAAGTTGCGAGCACGACTCTAAAATAAACCTGCGGGTAAACCACCCAACAGGGGTTCAGGTACGCAGAAGTAGATCTATGCCTCCGCCTCAGGATCCTCCTCTACCTCAGTAGCACAGCCTGGAGGGGTTACCAAAACATTAAGGGTGAGTGGGCCAAAACTCAAGTTTATAAAACCGTTTAATAAGTAAAACATATAATTTACCCCTCCGTTTTCCAAACATGCATGCATCAGAATTTAAAACCATAAATCATATAATATGACTCATAAGGCTTGTAATAAAACCATAAACATAATTTAGCCGCTGCACTATACACTCCAATCCTGACATCCCCGATGTCTGACGTCCCTAACGTCCAATAAGGTCACAGTCCCAAGGCTACGCGTGCTACTCGGGTCTCAATTCCGAGTCCAATCCCCGAACCCTGTCCAGGTACGGCATCCCAGATGCCTAGCATCCTAGACGCTTGACGTTCTAGACGTCATATCATAGCAATCCTGCTCCTGAGTCATTTTACGGTTCGGTTCTTCCGTAGAATGACCCCTCGTAGGCAATGCGCCGTGACCACTCCGGGGTACCACATCCGGAGGAGACAGTATCACATGAGTGGATCTATACAGTGCAGTACCAAATACATTTTATCGATATCCACATGCAAAACATAGATATATATAGATAAAATCCAAAACCAATCTTTAAGTTTCATCAGACGGGTCTCAACCCAAATACCTTGAAACGTGCTATAACCAAAATTTCAATATCATCAAAACCGTTTCATGATTCCAGCATGTGAATATATAAGTAAATAAGAAAACATTTAAGCATGCAAGGGTTTAATGAAATCGGGCCCACTTACAGTACAATCCTGCTGAAAACTGAACGTATACCCTCGTTCTGGTACTATTGTACAATGCCTGTCATGTCCAAAGTACACGTAAAGGTTAATATAAGCCCCTAACATTTAACCATGAAACCCTAGACTGAAACCGGCCCGGAAAAGCCGCCCGAACTCGCTTCCCGAGGTAATAAAACCTTATTTTGACCAAATTAATGATCTCCGATCGACCCGAAACCAACGCCATTGGATCCGGATCGTCGAAACCTAACGAATGGTGGTGGTCCCACCAAAAATACTGTTCACACACGCCCACACGCGCCGGTCAACGCTCTGGTCAACGCAAGAACAGTTCTACTGACGTCATCGCTGACGTCATCTGACAGCTGTCAGGTCTGACGTGTCAGACTCTGACAGGTGCCACGTGTCAACACACAATTGGTCCACATCACTGCTCTGTTAGGCCACGTGTTAGATCTGACATGTGTCACGTGTCAGCACGACACTGGTCCACGTCACTGACATGTCAGTGACACGTGGCATCCCTTGATTGGGCCACGTCACTGACATGTCAGTGCTGACTGTGCACTGACATGTGACACGTGTCGGCTGAAGAGTGGTCCACGTCACCTGACAGGTCTGACAGGGTGCCACATCATCACCTCTGTCCTCTTGACGGGTCAACCTGTTTCTCTGCAACTGGGTCGAGCAGACCCGCGATCTGACCCGGTCACCAATCCTCCATTTCTCAACCATTTTAGTTCTAGTTTCTTCCTAAGTGTTCGTCACAATCCCAGAAACGGTTCTATGGAATCAAAAACATTAAACAAGGGCTGAAACAAAGGCTTACCCCGATGAACAGAATCTGGGTTTCCCGTCGCCTTTTAACCTCCGTTCAGGCCTCCTCTGGCCACGAAACACGTTCTAAAGTTTCCTACCAGTCTATAGAATCGAATAGGATCAATAGAACTCGACAATACACGCTGGAAATCAAGCTTCTAAATTCTGAGTTTTTAAAACAGTTTCGGGTTAGAAACAGCCTACCTCGCCGTCGTCTGCCGCCGTTCACCGCCGTCTCTCAGCCCTCACCAACCCAGTCCAACCACACACGAACACAGAGAATGAGTGATGAGCTGGGGTGTTTGTTCGAAATGGATCGTGTGTGTGCTTCGGGTAGAAGAAATATAAAGCATGGAGGGAAACTGATCAAACGGAATGGACGGTCCAGATTAAATCTCAGGGATGAGATCAAGGGTTGGGAGGAAATCTGGGAACTTTTGATGAGTGGCTGAGATCAAAAGGTGGGTTAAATTCTAATTAATCCCATAGTGGAGCTTGATCCAATCTAGCCAATGGATGAGTGACACTTGTCACTCATCCAGGTGTCCTCTAATCACAATAATAGAATAAAATAATCGACACGAAAATCGAGACATGAACCTCCCGATTTCACGTTTCTGACCATCACTTCCTCGTACGGAGTCCGATTTCGGCGTGCCGCCTGTCTACGGACTCAGGACATCGAGACCTACCTAACGGTCCCTGAGTCATGTGAAAATTAGTTGCCAAACGAAAAGTCAACATTTTCGCCCCTATCATCCTAATTACGGTAATGCCCATGAACTTCCGATAGTCATAACTTTTTCCCTGATCGTCCGAATTGGACGTGCCACCTGTCTATGAACTCGTGACGTCCCGAACTACGTCACGGTCATTGGTCAAAGTCCGTTCAACCCACCAATCAAAAAAGTCAACAAATTGGGAAATACAATTCACAGGGGTAAAAACGTCAATTCATTCAATAATTTACAAAATTAGAATCCTCGAATTTCCGGGGTGTTACAGGATATTTGATAGGTCGTTAATTAAGTATCATTTTATATTATTTTATACCCTTTACGCTTATCTTTTAATATTAAAATAATAAATAATTAGATAAAATAATATATTTTGTAGAAATAAATAAAACTTGGAATTTGGAGCGTTTTGGCGAAAAAATCGTCCCGATCGGAATTATAACGAAGAATTTATGGACGAAATTCGTAGAAATATATTTATTAATTTTTAAAATAAAAATCTTTTGCAGAGGCCCAATCCATGTTCGTCCAGCCCAAAATTCCAACCGAAAAGCCAAGAAAATCAACCCAAGTTGCGCCTGCCCCCCTCAGCTCACATTCGACTTCGGTGCGTGCTAACTGATCATAACTGCACCAGTTTGGTGCGCGTGCGTCCAACCACTCTTCAACTAGTCAACGCCTAACCCACTGACAAACCACGCCATACCAACTGTTCCCCGCCGAAAGCTATTTTCACTGACCCACTTGACATGCCAAAAGTTCCCATTTTTCCATTTCTTCCATTTTTCCTTAGTTTTTTAGTTTTTGTTTAGTTATTTTTTTTCTCTCTTTTGAGAGACATTTTTGGGGATAATTTATAACTTCTTGTAATTTTCATCTTAATTAATTATCATAGTTTCATTTTCTTTATTTTGTTCGTAGTTTTTCTTAAATTTCTCTTTAATTACATTTTTATACTTTCCTTAAGATAAACCTAAGGCTAGGTAATTCTAAGACAATTCAAGAATTTTTAAGATTGAATTCCTCGAATTTCTTCTTTCATCTTCACAAGTTTCCTGCCGCTGTTCAGTGATTCTTGTGAAAAACCATATTTTTCTACTTAAATTCTTGTTATTGTTTTAGTTTTATTTATAATTCTATATATGTGTTGGTATTTTCTTTCTAACATTTGTAAGTATGAATACAATCTCCATGTGTTTTACTTTCTGAATTTCTTTTACTTCATATGTTTTAGTGCTTAAACTTCAATTCAAAATTAAATGTTGATCCGCTGTTCGGGGCATTTAGAATAGTGTTGAAGAGATTTAATGTTTGACCGTTGTTCGGCGCATTAAATCACAAACTTAAGGTAGATCATATTGTAGGTAATAATCCGCTGTTCGGTGCATTTTTTATGTGAAAAACGTATGGATGTAATGGAGATGATGAAGGTAAGATTTCGTGATTGGTTCAATATAAGCATGATGTTAGTGTCTTAGTAAAAATTGTATTTAAATGAAGTTTATTTTAGGAGTAGTTAAATAATGTTATTGTTAATTTTAATTTAATTCTTAGTTAGTGTTTTCTTAGTTTAGATTACAAATCTTTTCAAACCCCCCTTTAATTCTTTATTCATTCATTCTTTTATTCTTTTATTTTTTTTATTTTTTTTATTTTTTTATTTTTTTATTCATTAATTCATTATTTCATTAATTCATTAATTCTTTATTCTTTAATTAATTTATTCTTTAATTTATTTATTCATTAATTAATTTATTCATTATTCTTTCTCACTAACAAATTAATAATGTTTCCTAATTTCTCCGGTTAAGAATGATCCTTATTTACCACTACTATATCTACACAAAAGAGTTTAAATTGTATAATACTCGAATTACATGTTTAATTTAATGTTTAGTTTGAGTGTAATTAAATTTTGGCGTCGTTGCTGTGGATCGAACCCGGGTCACCCACGTGACAGGTTGCAAAGTTTAAGTGTGGGGGTATTTGACAGGTCGTTAATTAAGTATTATTTTATATTATTTTACACCCTTTACACTTAACTTTTAATATTAAAATAATAAACAATTAGATAAAATAATATATTTTGTTATATTTTGTAGAAATAAATAAAGCTTGGAATTTGGAGCGTTTTGGAGAAAAATCGTCCCGATCGGAATTATAACGAAGAAGTTGTGGACGAAATTCGTAGAAATATATTTATTAATTTTTAAAATAAAAATCTTTTGCAGAGGCCCAATCCATGTTCGTCCAGCCCAAAATTCCAACCCAAAAGCCAAGAAAATAGGCCCAAGTCGCGCGTGCCCCTTTCAGCTCACATTCGACTTCGGTGCGTGCTTACTGATCATAACTGGACCAGTTTGGTGCGCGTGCGTCAAACCACTCTTCACCCGGTTAGCGCCTAACCCGCTGAAAGACCACGCCACACCAGCTGTTCCCCGCCGAAAGCTATTTTCACTTACCTACTTGACATGCCGAAAGTCCCATTTTTTCCATTTTTTCTTAGTTTTTAGTTTTTGTTTATTTATTTTTTCTCTCTTTTGAGAGACATTTTTGGGGATCATTTATAACTTCTTATAATTTTCTTCTTAATTAATTATCTTAGTTTCATTTTCTTTATTTTGTTCATAGTTTTTCTTAAATTTCTCTTTAATTACATTTCTATATTTTCCTTAAGAAAAACATAAGGCTAGGTAATTCTAAGGCAATTCAAGAGTTTTTAAGACTGAATTTCTCTAATTTCTTTTTCCATGTTCACAAATTTCCTGCCTCTGTTCATTGATTCTTATGAAAAACCATATTTTTCTACTTAAATTCTTGTTATTGTTTTAGTTTTACTTATAATTCTATATATGTGTTGGTATTTTCTTTCTAACATTTGTAAGTATGAATACAATCTCCATGTGTTTTACTTTCTGAATTTCTTTTACTTCATATGTTTTAGTACTTAAACTTCAATTCAAAGCTAAATGTTGATCCGCTGTTCGGAGCATTTAGAATAGAGTTGAAGAGATTTAATGTTTGACCGTTGTTCGGCGCATTAAATTACAAACTTAAGTTAGATCATATTCTAGGTAATAATCTGTTGTTCGGTGCATTTATGATATGAAAAACGTATGCATGTAATGGAGATGATGAAGGTAGGATTTCGTGATTGGTTCAATATAAGCATGATGTTAGAGTGTTAGTAAAAAATTGTATTTAAAAGAAATTTATTTTAGGAGTAGTTAAATTATGTTATTGTTAATTTTAATTTAATTCTTAGTTAGTATTTTCTTAGTTTAGATTACAAATCTTTTCAAACCGCCCTTTAGTTCTTTATTCATTCATTCTTTTATTCTTTTATTCTTTTATTCTTTTATTTATTAATTCATTATTTCATTTATTCATTAATTTATTAATTCTTTATTCTTTAATTCATTTATTCATTAATTATTTTATTAATTTATTCTTTTATTCATTACTCTTTCTCACTTACAAATTAATAATGTTCCCTAATTTCTCCAGTTAAGAACGATCCCTATTTACTAATATTACATCTACACAAAAAGGGGTTAAATTGTATAATACTCGAATTACGTGTTTAATTTAATGAGTAGTTTGGGCGTTATCAGGTAGTTGATTGTTTCTATTATCCTAAGTGATTAACTAATCTAAACTAACCTAATCTATTATTTACATGGTCAACTCATCTTTAAACCTAACTGATTCATGAGTTCTATTAACTTCAACCTATGAAATCCTCTTACTCTAGCCTAACGAGTTATTTACATATTATCTTATGTACGTGCTCGGGGACAACCTGACATACACTTTCAATGAATTAGACTCAGGGACAACCCGACATATCTAATCAAGCATTAAATACAGACATACAATCATAACAAAAACTAGAATCATAAAACACATAGAATATTGAAACAATACAAATCATAAAACCAAGAATCATATTAGAAATCAGTTCATAAACCAAGATATTCAAGAACAAAAGATAACTATAAAGTAAAGAGGCCGTGTTACACTTTTTCTCTTCGGGACACCCTATGGATACGAAGTGATTGGGCACTCTTTGGTGAGATACTCAGGGACAGCCAGACTATGCCACAGATGAAGGTGTAGAAGATGAAGTATGGTATAATTAACCTTGCACGAGAAATCTTGAATTTATTGAAAAGGGAAATTTGGTTAAGTAGAACTTTGATACAAAAATGGGCAACCCTTTAAAAATAACTTAAGGCTCTCTAGTTATAGGAGAAAATTAATCCTCAAATAAATAGGAGTTTACAATTTAAATTTTAAAAGGAAAATGTTTCCTAAATATATAAGAAAATTAATTAAAAACCTTTCCTATAAGTAAAATGGGCGGAAATAATAAAACACAAGGAAATATGATTGAAATCCTAATACAATATGGAGAATAGGTGTGAAAACAACTTGAAGTTATCCTAAAATGTGCCTAACACTAGGATTTAAAGCTTCAGGATGAATTTTGATGGAGGGCCACCAAAAATTTCAAGGGAAATCAGTGGCCAACTGCGGTCAAAGGGCTGAAGGAGAGGGAAGGGACTTTTGTAGGCGCGCGCCGAAGTCCTGGAAGGAAGTTCGATAGGTGCACGCCAAAGAGAACTTCAGGATTCAGGAGGCGCGCGGCGAAACTATTTTTGAGCTGTCTTTGTGAATTCGGTAGGTTCCTACTGAATTCTTTCAAGCTTTTTGGTGGCCTCCTTTCATTCAATCATAACTTCTTCAATATAACTCCAATTGAGGTGATTCTTTAAATTCTCATAATTCCAAGCTTAATCCAATTCTGTACATTTCTCACAAAAAATGTTATTTTCTCCAGTATTTTGGTATTTAAATATTAAAAGATAAGCATAAATGGTATAAAATGATGCTTAACTCAAGGCTTATCAGTCCATGTTGTGGATTTACAAGATTGGATTTGATAGGATTTGAGGAATCCTAGATTTATGAAATGTTTTGGAACACTGTTTTTATGATGGTTTTGTTAAAAGTGATTTGATGAAACTATATTTCGAGCGTGGGCCCCATTGAGACATTTTGAGATGATTTGAGATGTTTGGAATGTTTTCGAAAATACCATCCTCTATGATGTGATTGTAGCCTCTAGACATCGTAGATTCTAGAGAGGTCACGATGACATTTCCTGGAAATGGGTAGCTCCGAGGGGAGGCTCAGACTCAGGAGTGTCAGAGATGGACATTTCTCAGACGTCGAGCCAGAGGCTCCGAGCTTGTGAATGCCATCGCTTAGACGTCAAGCTAGGGCCTCCGAGCCTGAGTTAGATCACCTTAGACGTCGAGCCACGGGCTCCGAGCTTGGGTGTATAGTCGGATGTGTAATCCCGAGTCGCATGTGTAGCGTTGATATCAAGACTATTGAGATGATTTGATGGATATTGGATAAAGAGGATCGGTTGATCATGTTTCCATACGACTTCGGGTGTGAGTCGATGGTTCGGGCAGAGGCTCTATTAAGATGTTTTGAGAGAATTTGATTTGGGCAGAGACCCCTACGTGTTTTGGATTTGGGCGGAGAGTCTACATGATTTGGATTTGGGCTGAGACCCTATTGAGTAAATAACTTTGATTGATAAATTTTTTCACGGTGTATTGATTTGAAAAGCCATATGATTTTCTTTTAAGAAAGTATTCGAGATACTTGCTTTCTGATGCATGCATGTTTTTAAGTGAAGGGTATAAATATCTTTTTCGTTAAATGGTTTTATAACTGATTATTTTTGTCCACTCACAAATTTTATGGTTTTTTATACTCTTTAAGTTGATTGCGGATGCAGGCTGTACGAGAGATCGAGACATCACATGCCTCCGCGTACTTTGGAACCGCTGCGTACTCATGAGACCCTGAGCGGCCTACGGTTCTATCCCTGGTCTGGCACGTGGTGTTAGATGGGAGCAAGACACATCCCATGATAATTTAGGGGGATTGGGATGGGTCTTGTCAAAGATATGGTGATGAAGGAGAGAACTGGGGAGAGAAAAGGAGTGGGAAAGATGAGGAGGAAACTGGGAAACTAGAGAGGAGCTGTCCAGACCCAAGGGTCGCCGAAAGCCCACGAAGCCATGTTTTTGGCTATGGGTTGTGGTTTCATTTCAAGGAATTGTGGCGCCAAACTGGAGATACTAGGATGTTGGATGAGTCCATAAGGTTAATCTGGACCAAAAACAAAGAAGGTTTGAGCATGAAGAGTGGCAGGAAGGGTGCTGGAACCTTGGTCGAAGATCAAGAACTCGAAACCAGTTTTTGAGGTGAGTTCCTTCTAGTTTAAGATTGTTGAACTTAATCTCGGTGCAATTAGAATTGATTGGTCATAAAAAGGGAGAAAAAGGATGGAAATCGACAAATTTATAGCCGAGTCAGGTCGCGGGTCGAATGACCCGGTTCGCAAACTCACGAGAGCTTGAAGGCTAGTAGCTTTGCGACTGCAATGCAGTCGCGCGTGGAGCTCAATCACAGGTAGATGGGGTGGAGTATGGGGGTGCATGCCACATCATCTAGAAATATGATCAACATGAAACTTCATGTTCTCGATGTTACAAGTCAAATGGTACAATTTTCGAGGCGATCAAACATCGTCTTGAGGCATCTTCAACTGTTCGAAGATGTAGCTGTTATTTTAATTCGTCTAAAATCCCAGAAAATTGAGGGATTCAAGTATGAATTTTGTAGATGGTTAGTTTCCTTTAGAAGGTTTTTTTTACAGGGGGTGATGTTCTCGAATCTTACGAAAAGACGTGCAATTCGGTTTGATTGCATGTAAGGTACATGTGAGAGGACTTTTATTTTGATTAAAATAGTATACGTGCATATTTATATGTTTTAAATATTTTTCTCTATGTTTTTGGTGGTATTTGATCGATTGAGATTTTTATAAAAAAAATTTACGATTTTACAAAAATTGTATTATTGCACGTTTTACGAAATTTCTTGAGATTATGTTTTAGAATTTTGTTTAACTTGTGGATTTCAGTTGAGTATTGTTTGTGACATGACATATTGTGATGTTGGATTAAGGATGATTTTTGTATGATTTTTTGTCAGGACCCACCCCGGTTCCACCACGAAACCCGAGGTAAATCCCGCTCCCGTCTGACTCCCCGACACCACACTCAAGTAAAACTCACTCAAACCCAGTCAGACGCAGGAGTAATTAAACAAAATATCCCGAAGTTGTCATTCACAGAGCATAGTACGAAAAATACAAGGAACTAAAAACCGATAAATTACACGCACGCGGAAGACTTTGAACTATTCCGGGATCCCTCACGTCACTTCTATGCCTCGGACACTGCCTCGACGTCAAGACCCCGCGCTAGCTCCACAACCTGGAGGGAAAATTAAAACAGAACATGTGAGTGGACCATAATAGAAGAGAAGTTCTAAAACCATTTATCAGAAAACCGAATTTAACCCTCCGTTTTGAAAACCACATGCATAACCAACAGTTAATAACACAGGTCTAACTCAAGTCTCATAAAACATCATAAGAAACAGAAACACTATAAAACAGGGATGGAAATCATGGCATGAGTATCAAAACCCGTATCATAAACCATAAAGCTCAAATCATCATTTCCTGATCAAACCTGCTGGACCTATCCGAGTCTTTAAACTCCCGAGTCTTTAAACTCAAACCAGGCCTTAATCCTATTCGAGTCTTTAAACTCAAGGCCTACGGGGGAAATATCAATATATCCGAGTCTTTAAACTCACGAGTCTTTAAACTCAATCCGGGTCTTTAAACCCAAGCTGGCCGGTCCCCCGTCACATATATCCGGGTCTTTAAACCCAATATCCAGATCCAGCAAATCCAATCCCAAAACCATTTGAAAACCGTTTACCAATCCATATCCAAACTCGAATCCGAAACCACTGGTCTGATGCCCTTCCGGCATCCAGAACCGTCATTCCGAACCCAAATCCGGAAATTCACTGTTCAGCTTTAAAACCAAATTCCGCTTTCCGAAATCCGATTTCAAAACTGAAAACCTTGATCATCGAAATCATGCTTCAAAATCACTTTATGAACATTTAAACCATTTATCCATTGAAATCCCAAATCCATGGCATTATTCTCAGAAATCGACATTTCTCGTAAAACGTGCCAAATACCATACTTCTTCGAAAAACGTGCAACAATGTAAAACCAACCACAACATATTTGAGAAACATAGAATGATGAGTAAAACCATAAAATAAGTATAGAAAACAGTTATGCATGCTCGAGTTTAGAGAAGGGGTCCACTCACAGTACTGGGCCCTACTCGCGTCCCGAACGTCCAGCACGTTCCTCGGCTTCCTCGGGAAATCCCGATCCTGTTCACAATCACCAAATTACGTCACTAACACGTCTACGAAGGGTCACCTAAATTCCTTCAAAATTCCCCGAATCCTAAACGTAATAACCCGGGACCCTAAACTTTCACCCTCGCGGAACTAAACTCAACCGACGTCCGATTGACCCGAAACCAACTCCATTGAACTCACCACAACTCCTAGACCAAAAACCATGTTGACTGTTTTCCTAACCGCCACCGCACGCGCCCCCACGCGCTGCCCAAAGTGGCTGCGTGTGGCCCTCACGCGCCAGCTACAGTAGCATCATCAACCTCGACCTCACTGTGCTGAACCGGCCGCCGTGAATTGAACCGGCGAGGAGCATTCTCCGCCGTCCGGTCACCATTTCCTTCCCTTCTTCCACCCACGGCTTCGTCCAGACACCAAGAATCCATTCCCCTACTCCTCTAACCTCGACACAGTCCCACCATCGTCGATTCCAGCTCGAACCAGACAGCCCTCAAACCCCTGTTTCACGATCCATCTGCTCCGGTCACCTCCTGTCACAGTGGCGACACCAGACAATCCCTAGGGCCTTACTGAACCTAGACTAGCCCTCCTATACCGTCGACTCAGCCCTAAACTCGAAGACTTTGGGTTTGAAGTTCACGGCCGAAACAGAGTAACAGAGTACTCCACTTCGACTGAGCTCCGCCGTGTACGCCCCGTCACGGCGACCACCACAAACCACTCCTAGGACCTCCCTAAACATCACCCTGACCTCCAATACCCTCGACTCTAAGCCCAGACTCACGACTTCCAGAAGAAGTTTACGGGAAAAACAGAGCACGAAACCTTACCCTTTGATTGCAGCGCTACCGTGCGCACCGCCGCGTGCCACAGTGTTCATTGGCCTCCCTGCAACCTCCTGAACGTCCCACGGTCGTGGTTTGAGCCACCTCACGGCGTAGCCACCACCAAACGCTCACTGTCTCCCTGTTTCCCCAAAAACTTTGCCGCACCACCGCCGTTCCGCCGTGCACGATTCCACCACCAATTCACGACCACCAGCTTCCTTTCAGTCTCCTGTTCCTCCCTCACTCACCAGAACTCGTCAATTACCACGATCAATTTTCAACTACTCCTCACAAGCTCTCTCTGTTTCTCTGTGTTTGTCGAAGAACAACCACGGGTTTGCACGAGTGCACCCCAATTATTTGGGCTATGAACACACAGGATTCTCCCAGAATCCTCTTGTCCCTTGCCACATGTCACCATCCACTCAACCCTTATCCCATCTGGTTAAATCCCAGCCGTCCAGTTTGCTTTCTCTCTCTGCACAAATCCCCAGATGCCAAAAAGACCAAAATACCCTCCTGTTTAACACATTTTTACGGTTTTGTCAAAACTTCCTAGACCCGCAACTCTCGCCTCGTAAGTCCGACGAATACGTGCCGCCTGTCATCGAACTCAGGACGACGAAAGCTATCTAACCATGCTAGGTCAACCTACCACAACCCATTGGTACAAAAAGTCAACTATTCCCCCTAATTTACCCAAATTACGGTTATGCCTTCAACCTTCCGAACATCACAACTTCCTCCTCGGATGTCGGAATCGGGCGTGCCACCTGCCTACGGATTCGTGACGTCCTAAACTACGTCCTGGTCACTGGCCAATACCCAATTGACCACCCGATAAAAGTCAACATTTTTGCCCGAACCGGGGGCAAAATCGTCATTCTAGGCTCCCGAACCTTTCGGGACCACCTAACCACTGATTAACCTCACTAATCACACCTTACTCACTCTACTAATCCCGGCTCTCGGGACGAGTTGTTACATTTTTGGATAGTTTTACGGAAGTTGTTTTAATGATACGTTTTACGAGGTTTAGCATAAAGTATGTTTTTGGGCTTGGGCTCGAGTTTTGATTGGTGGTTTTCATATGCGTTATAAGTAAGTGATTTCCCAATATTCGTAATGTGTGAAATGTGTTGATGATGTGTGATGTATGTGATGGAAAAAACCTCATCAGGATGCTTGTTGGTCGGTTAGTCTTAGATGTGGAGTAGGGCTCCAGATCCTAAAATTGGTATAGTGCTAACTAAGACATCGAGTCGGGGTCTAGATCCTAAGTCAGTTCTCACTCAGATAACAAGTTGGGCTCCTGATCTTGAGTGAGTGAGGTCACACTCGGACGTCGAGCTGGGCTCCAAATTCTGAGTGGCTGACTACTAGTAGTACACTTGATGTGATGACTGATATTATGCATCGAGGATGGGTTGGTTGTGTGTACATTTATGTGATGTTTGATATGGATTAGTTATCTGTGATTGCCTTGATGGTTTATGCGTGATGGTTGAGATGATTAATGGTGTTGTTTGCTTTTTGGATATTTTACACATATTTCGAGGTTTGGTTTCTTATTTGTTTTCATTCAAGGTTTATAGATTTTTCTTATGCATGCATAGTTTTAGAAACTGGAGGGTGACTACCCGATGTTTCCAAACTCTGTTTTACAAATATTTACGACGACTGGGTAATGTCCATTTCTGACACTCCTGAGCCTGAGCCTCCCCTCGGAGCTACTCATCTCTAGGAAATGTAATCGTGACCTCTCTAAGATCTACGACGTATAGAGGATACCACTTCGGGATCTACGATGACAGGACCCATCCCAACTGGACGTCAAAAACCGTGCTCGGTCCTGCTCCCATCTGACAAGTCAACTAAAAGTCCGAAACTACCCTTCAGTGCTTGCCAGACAAGGGATGTTTGCGCGGATTTCTGCTGCTGCCACTGCCTCACGATCAGTCCCGAACGTCGTACCACGGCCTGGAGGGTCACAAAACAGAAAAGGTGTGAGTGGACAAAAATGACTTCTTATAAAAACATTTATCAAAATACATTCTTACCTTCCAGTTTTCACAAACTTGCATGCATATCGTAAAACATGAGTAATAGTATGAAATCATTCAAGTATGAACAGTGGACCGATAAAATCAAACATATTTTCCCATGGTCCATAAAACTCATGTTCACCAAATCAGTTCATGCTATAAAACATCAAGTCCCGGCTCTTAGACCACAAAATTTGAAAACATAATCACCTGGCCACAAAGATCAAAACCCCATACTCAATACCAGTACGTCATCACAAATAACATCAATCAGCACTAATCACAAGTGCACAATAAATATATCAATCCAATCAATCTGCACTACTCACAAGTGCATAAAATATCACAAATCACATCTGCACTACTCACAAGTGCACAATCAATCAAACTGCACTACTCACAAGTGCTGCACTACGCGTAGGCCAATATCCAGTCACTCTCTCGAGAACAGACACCTCTGGGCTCAACCCCCTCGGGCTCAGTCACCTCTAGGCGAACACATCCCCAGGCTCAGACCCATCCGAGTGGTACATCCAGGCTCAGTCTCATCCGAGAAGCTGACTACCATAGGATCAACTCCGGATCCTACAATCACATCCCCCAAGCTCCGGTCGTCTGGGTAATCCCCCCCAAGCTCCGACCGTCTGGGAATATCACAATCACAATGAAAACCATCTCGGGAATTACATCCCAAAACATTTCAATCAAATCTTGTCTTCATACAAAGTCAAGATCATTTCCGACTGGGTCTCAAAGCCCAAAATACCATTTACACATAAACCGTTAAAATCACATTTTAAATCAATAAAATAATCTGGAAATCATCATTGACTCGCCAACAAAGCCAGAATATCATTTTAGAAGTCATTTAAACTCCGGGCCTAGCCCAAAACATCATTTGCACGTTCCTCGTAAAACATGCTCGAAAGACGGATTAAAATAATCATAAAATCCCAATAAATCATTAATTTCACAATTTCACACGTGACTCCAAATCCGAGTCAAAATCACTATTCACTTGGGTTCTCATGCCCAAAATAATATTATCACGCAAATCCATGTGTTGCAACCTCCGTTGCCATTTTCACGTAAATCCACGAAAATCCGAGTCCAACCATTATTTTCAATCAATTTTAATCCCGGACTCATAAACCAAGTCCAAACATCATTTTCACCAAATTTCGTAATTTCTCGAAAATCGTGCCCAAAATAATAATATAATAATCATAAAACCGAGAAATTACCGGATTGAAACGTCAATCATGCCAAAGCATATAAAATCACATAATAAGGCATTTAAAATCATATATGCATGCATCACGGTTAGAAAACAAAGTCCACTCACACACACCGTCCAAAACGATCCGTTTCCGAGCTGCACGTTTTTTCGTAAATTCTGGAAATCACAACTCCTGTCCAAAATCATTATAGAGGGTTACTAACATCTCAAAATACATCATATAATGTTCCCCAATTTTTCTGGAATTTAAATACGTATTTAACTCGTAAAACAAAACTTCGGATACGCGGAACATTATCGAAACAAAATCCGATTTCCTCGAAACCAATGTTAAAATGTTCGTTACACTGAGAGGATCAAAAGTCATGTTGACCTCACCTTGAGACTAGGCCGGACGCGCCCTCACGCGCCGCCGTGAGTGGCTGCGCGTGAAACCCACGCGCCAGCTACAATACTGCCTTCCTCACCCGTTTGTCTGGTAAACGCGTCTCTTTTGCCCGCGAACAGACCTGGTTTATTTCCTACCAATTCGACATTGTTTCCATCAATTGAACATTCAGTCAGTTTCGAATTAAGTTCAATTAGAGATCTGTGGACTCAATTACAAGTAATCTTGCCTCTAACCTCACGATCGAAGATGGTCACTCGAAGAACATCCGGCCATTGTTCATCATTCGAAGTCCTTCAATGTCACACGATTTCCTTCAATTGATTCATCAAGACGCTTCAACAGATTCCGTTAAACATTTTCCCCAACTCAATTGCATCAATTCATGGCTCAAACTCCACGACTCAAGCTAAAAATTTCAGAAAGCTTCCTTCCTCAGTTATACCTCAAATCGACCTCAATTCAACTTCGTTCCTTCTACAAAATTGATCGTAGCAATCCCAGAAGACTAAAACTGAACCCAATTTCGATTAACAAGGCTCAATTCTTCCAATTCGATTTTTCCTCCAAATTTCTAAAACCCGAATTCCAGTTTCCTTCTCACAATCAATCTCTCGTGTTTACCCAGTTGAGTTAGTCTCAACAAGCACTCGATTTTGCCCTCAAAACCAGTTAGAGAAGGCAGCTAACTCTCTCCAATTTGCTTCCCAAATTTTTACACGGTTTGAAGAACAAAGGAGATTAATGGAGGAATTAAAAATAATTAGGATTAATTAATTAATAAAACATCATGATTGTTTTTACCCCAAAACATGGAGCTCAAATCAGGCCATAATTTAAGGGATGAGTGACACTTGTCACTCATCCAGGTGTGTTCAGTCACCGGTACTGTTCATATTAAAATATTATTTTAATCCCAGTTCGTTCGGTTAATCGAGCCCGATTCCGTGACCATAACTTCGTCGTCGAATCTCCGATTTTGGCATGCCGCCTGTCGTTGGATTCGTATCGACGAGACCTACGTAACGGTCCTTGGCCCTCGTCCATTGGACTTCCCGGCCAAAAAATCAACATTTGGCCCCTAATATGACCGAATTACCAAAATACCCCTCAACTTCCGAACGCCATAACTTTCACCTCAAATGTCGGAATCGAACGTGCCACTTGTCTATGAACTCGTGACGTCCCGAACTACGTCACAAACATCGGTCAAAGTCCATTTGACAGCTAGAACTAAAAGTCAACATTTTGCCCACGCTAGGGGCAAAACGGTCATTTTGCACAATTCGTCCGATTTCACTCAACTAATCCCCGATTAGTCATTCTAAATCATAATTATTAATATTCAATCCCGATATTCGGGACGGGTCATTACATACGACGTCCGAAGTGAACAATCACATCATAGAGGATGGTTGTGCGGAAAAGAGTTCACAAACATTTGTATCTCAAATCATCTCAAAGTATCTCAATAGGGTCTACGCCCGAAATATAGTTTCATCAAATTACATTCCATAAAACCATCGTAAAAATAGTGTCCAAACTTTCCTCCAAAACACATCAAATTGATAGGCAAACCTTTTCAGATCATAATCTTTCTTTCCAGTTCACAAGGACTCACAATTTGGGTCAAAATCAATTCCAACAGGGTCACAAGCCCGAAATATCATATCATAAATAAGAATAGGGTCATAAGCCCGAAATATCGTATCACACATCAGAACAAGGTCACAAGGCCGAAATCTCATAACATAAATCCGAAACAGAGTCACAAGCCTGAAAGATCATATCATAAATTTGAAAATCATTTCACTATTCAAATCACTGCTCAAAATCACATTTGACTATAATCCAAGTCAGTCATTAACCAACTGGGTCTCAAGCCCGAAATGTCAATTTCATGCATCTCCGTGAAAACATTCAAAACCAATAATCGAATCCTCATTCAAATCATTGAAATCACAAGCAAGCAGAAAACTCAGCCTAAGCCCAAAGTATCACATAAAATAAAAATCTTAAAATACGTGCAATATAATATTTTCCACGAAAATGCTCAACATCAAACACAAATCGTATTCAAATCATATGCAATAAATGCATCTCAAATCATGTTCGCAAAACATATAAAACATTTATGCATGCATCATTTTATAAAGCTAATGTCCACTCACTGATTATCCAACTTGCGCACTCACAATCCGCGATGTAAGCTAATCCAAGGCTAATCCAACTTCTCTGGAATGTTCGAGCCTGTCCAAATCATACCCAAGGGTCACAAACCATCTCTACATGTCTATAACAGAAACCCTCAAAAGTCCCGGTACAGTAAACGTGTCCCGAACATTCTTATCAAGGCTAAAAACCTCCAAATGACCTATCAAACGATCTTCGATCGACCTGAAACCACCACCATTGGATTCAGATCGTCAAAACATTTCGAACAAGACTGGTTTGACCTCAAAATTTGTGCCCATGCGCTCTCACGCGCCGATCAAAGTCCGATCAATGAAAGTCATTACTGACATCATCCTAGCTGACGTCTGGTCTAGATGACGTCAGCCTAACATCTCACAACTCTGAAAAATCTAATAACTTGCCCCGTGGCACACCCTGACTAGTCCCACGTGTGACCCTCTAACACTGCCACATCACATGATGATGTCACCTGCTAACATCATCACTGCCATGTGTCACTAATGACTCTGACAAGTCTCTAACACACTTCCATGTGGCACCACCTCATTGGTCCACGTGGTCTGACATGGACTGGCACGTCATCTAACATGTCATCTGACACGTCACCCGATAGCTCCTCACACGTTGCCCAGCAGCACCACCTCACTAGGCCACACCTCAATCATCCACGTGGTTTGACATGTCTAATGTGGTACTAGCACATCAGCAACTGACTGGACTAACACTTTCTAAAAACTAGCCACGAGGCACCAACTAGCAATGGCCACATGGCCTAACATGATGATGTGGACCACCACGTCATCACCATCAACCTCTGGTGGGTTCGACCTGTTTCAATGTAACAGGTTGTTCGACCTGTGACCCTGCTCTGGCCGTAACTCAGCCATCCGACCACCAAAACTCGGGATTCTTCAACCATTCAACTCGCCCCTAAGCCAGAAAGGGATTCATGACCTCAAAACCAAGAAAAAGGGCCTAAAACTCACTTGTCAAGCTCGATCTTTCATGGGTAGCCTTCAAGCTTCCTTCCTAGCTTGTCCAGTGGTCCCCAGCCTTTCATTTTTGTCCCTACAAGCTCGCATGAGCTCAACAAACACATCCATGGAATCAAAACGAGACCAAAACATCCAAAAACCAAAACCCAAATTTTCAAACTCACGGGTTTACTTGTTTTCACGGGTTTCCAGCCATTACCGCCATGGTTCCGTTGTCCACCGTATCTCGTGTCCTCCCTCACTCTTTCAGTCATTCTCTATCTCTCTCTAGCTAGCACCAGATGAGAGGATGATGGTAATGTTTTTGGGGTGGGTTTCGAGTAGAAGGATGAAAATGAAAGGAAAGGGAGGTGAGATGATACATGAATGTAATGTGAGGGCCATTGGGTGAGTGACACTTGTCACTCATCCTATGGTCCCTTCAAAGATATTTTGGGTCCCAATTTCAAAACACCAAAGTTAATCGTCTCGTATTTTGTGCAATTGAAATAGTACAGACAATAGTTCTAGATCTGTAACTTTTTTGTACGATGCCAGATCTGGATGTGCCGCTTTTCTACGGACTCGTAACGTCTCTATCTACGTAATGGACGTATTTTCACATGCATTTGACCTAAGAGGGGTAAAATCGTCATTTCACCTTGACCATCCCAATAATCCTAGATTATATCTCGATTAATCCTTGATTAATCCTTAATTAAAACTCGTTAATTACGAAATTTGAGACGGGTCTTTACAATCCACCCTCATTAAAGAATTTCGTCCTCGAAATTCACATCGACTCAAATCCACATCAAAACTGCAGAAATTCAATCCTACCTCCAACTCTGAGGCTCCCACGTGTGTACGTGGACACTCCCAACATCCATCCATGGTACGCATACCGAATCAATCGTCATCCGACATTATCTACAATCCAACGATCAATGCTGCAACTTCGCACATCCTCCATGACCATATCCAACAAGGGCGGTGTCACACTACCATTGAAATTCTAAAACTCAACTCTCATGTTTTGCTCAAGAGATCGACACTTTTAAACCTCACCTGTCTTCTACGTGGGTGTACTAAGAATCCAATCTGACAATCATGCTCCTACCGAGTAATGTCAAGTCCTCCGCCTCATTAGATGATTTCCCAATGTTAATCATAACTACAACGAACTGTCGTGAGCAGCTGGTAACTCACGGATTTACTCTTTCCCATTCAAGTTTGTTATCCAACCTGACTCGCACTAGAGTCCTCATACAATACCTCATCTTACTTAGCGACCAACGCTGTGATCCCGACTCCTGTTGGGTCTCAAATTGGTATCTTACTCATCCTGAGTTTATCTTGACCCTATCGAATACTCGCTCTAGCCGAGATAATCACAATCAGAAACACTAGGGTTCCTCTGGCCTACAACCATGGCCCTGAGCTCCTGAGCTCCAAGCTCGTATAATAACTGAACGCTCTAAAAGTCCCTCAACTCTAGAGCACAGTACTCGGCTTCTAGTCTAAGTGTCTCGAAGAAACGTCAACATCGGATCTAATCCGATTACCATATCATGTCCAACTCGTGTAACGCCCCAGAAGATCGAGAAAATGTAAAATTGTAAAATAACGAATGAAATGACGTTTTTACCCCTGTGAAAAGTATGGCCAATTTGTTGACTCTTTGTTTGGTAGGTCAAACGGACGTTGACCCATGACCGTGACTTAGTTTGGGATGTCACGAGTCCATAGACAGGTGGCACGTCCAATTACAACGATCGGGGAAAAAGTTATGACGTTCGGAAGTCCAAGGGCATTTTCGTAACTTGGACGAAAGGGGAAAAATGTTGACTTTTTGTTTGACAACTAATTTTCACACAACTCGAGGATCGTCAGGTAGGTCTCGATGCCCCGAGTACAACGACAGGCGGCACGCGTCAAACGCACATCGAATGACCAAGTTACAGGTCACGGAAGAGGAGGGGCATTTTGGTAATTGTTGATCAGAAGGGCAAATTTGTAATTTTGCAGGGTTACTGTTCGGAAACTGTGAGAATTAGGCATGCACCACCGTGCTTGATGGTTCTAAGCAACCCATTAGTTTAAAGGATTAGTGGACTGAACAGGGGAATTGTTTATGGATTTTGAGGTAGTGCATAGATGAATTTTAAAACATGGTTTTGGGGTCGTGCTGACAGGACCCGTCCCAATCCCACTGGGACCACCCGGGGACGTGACCCGCTCCCGTCTGACAATGACTCTAAACATACCAAAAGTACCCTTAAATAAAAACCGAAGACTCACATAGATAGATAACGTACAAACACAGTGTTTAAAGTGATACTGTCAGACAAGGGAAAGTAAAATACAACATGTGAGCACACTAGTAAGAGTATATTTATTCGGTGCTCAACCTACCCACACGTGGGTGTACAGGTGCACAGCTAGGCAAACTAAACCTCTGCCTCCTCCTCCGGATCCTCCTCCTCTATTGCCGTGTCAGGGTCTGGAGGGGTCAGTAAAACAAGGGTGAGTGGGCCAAAAATAACAGTTTAGAAATCAATTTAATAATAAAATAATCATAAGGTTTTACCCCTCCGTTTTCCAAATCTTGCATGCAGTGAGAACATAATATTACAATGAAATCATAACAAATGAACCATAATAATAATCGTAAGGTGAAACTAACATATCAGTGCACTGTAAAACCCAACCCAAATGATGTCACGGTTCTAAGGCTACGCGTTGCCACTCAGGATCTCACACCCGAGACTCTCTAGGTACATCAGCTCCCGGTATCCCGGTCACTGCCCGAGGTATATGAACATGCCTTCCTGAGAGTAAGCAGCCCAACGGGGGTCAACTCCACTCAGTCAGAGCCCCGTGACTACTCCAGGGTCCACCCAGGCCAACGACCCTCCCTGGAGGAGACAATATACACAGGTAGGAAAGTACAGTACAATAACAGTATAGTTTACCCTATGTCCCCCGGACATCCCAAACAAAATCCACATATAATCCAGACGGGTCTCATGCCCAAAACATTGTAATAACATATATAAGCAGTTTATAAGACTCATCAGTGGAAATAGTAAAACAGTTTATGCATGCAAGCCTTTTATAAATCAAACAACCCACTCACACTCGGTCCTTGCTGCTCAACGATCTCTATAAAACTGTATTATTATTCCTGAGGGTTACTTAAGGACCCTATAATATCAATACCAAGACCCTAGAACAGATCCGCCTCAAAAACGCATCCCGGGCACTATTCACGGTGCTTCAAACCCCATTTTGGCTAACATAACGATCTCCGATCGACACGAAACCACCTCCATTGGATCCGTATCGTCGAAACCTTGAAAATGGTACCGGCCCCACCAAAATCACTGTTCACACGCGCCCCCACGCGCCTGGTCAACGCGTGGGTCAACGCTGCTACAGTACTGCTGACGTCAGCAGTGACGTCATGCTGACGTCAGCATGACGTCATCACTGACACTTGTCAGGTGACACGTGGCACGTTCTGATTGGTCCCTGGTCTGACAACATCTGACAGGATGACCTCATCATGACGTCAGAAGTGACGTCAGCATGATGACGTCATCAGTGCTACAGTACCGGGTCGACCCGTTTGACTGGAACCAGGTCGCCGTCGACCCACGATTTGACCCGATTCCACCGCACGATTCCGGCCACCATTTTCGACGGGGTTGATCCCTATGGGTTCGTCTAGGTCTGTCCTATGGTTCTGTGACCTCAAAATAAGAAGAAAGTGGGAAGAAACTCACCAGAATGTCTCTGAAACTCACGGTCACGGTCCGGTCGTCGTCCCCGGTGATCCACGGCGTCTCCGTCGTCCAACCCGGTCCCAAACGACTCGTCTCCCACCCTAGGACATGTCTATCACCTAACAATCAATTTCTAATCATTAAAAACGGTCGGGTCGAACAGGGAATGAAAACGGGCTTGTCGGGTTTTGGGTCTTACCGCCGCCGTCACGCCGCCGTAGCCCTCGCCGTCGTCCAGTTAAGCTCCTAGGATCCCCACGGTGCAGACTGGAGCTCCTCCCGCGTCGAGGTGAGGTGGTTATCGAGGTTTGCTTCTTGGACCCGTTTCCTTGAGGTTTTCGGGTCTGAGATTGCACGGCGGTTTCGGGGCTGGGAAGTGGGGTGGTGGCTGCCGGTGATGCTCGGTGATGGTTAGTGGATGTTGGTGATGCAGCTGGTGATCGGGTGGTGGTGTGAGAGGCGTGGGTTTGTGTGTTTGGATGGAGAGAAAATGGGAAGAGACGCACGGGTTAGGGGGGGATGGATGTGTGTTTGTGAGAAAAGCAGGGGTGATCGTGCATGAAGAAGAAAATCAGACAAAATGAAGGGCTGGGATTCACTTGGGCAGGGGATCTGACGGCTGGGGTTAAATGGAGGAAAATATATGATTATAAAATGAGAGAATAGTGAAATGTTGCTTTATTGGAATAGTGTGGCCTTGGATGGGTGACACTTGTCACTCATCCACTGGTTTGATTTAAATATTAATTTGGCACGGATTCCCATAATTAATTAATATTTTATTCCGTCGTTCTCGGTTCGTAAGTTCCGCTAAAACGCTTCCTTGACCATAACTTCTTCATACGAACTCCGATTTCGGCGTGCCGCCTGTCTACGGATTCGTGACGTCCCGATCTACGTCATAGTCATGGGTCAAAGTCCAAATTATTTCCCGAGAAAAAGTCAAAGTTTTTCCCCCAAGGGTAAAACAGTCTTTTTACATTAAAATATTATTATTTTGGTTCGGGTCGTTACACGTTGCGAGAAACAATCTTCATAGAGAAGTTGCACGATTCAATTATTTGAGTAATGGGGAGTGAGATGAGTTCATTTCGGGGATGGAGAGTCTGAACACTAAGAGAAAACCAGAGAACTGAAATTCTGGAAAATTGGGGGGAAAATTGATTTTAATTCCTGAGGCTTATTGGACGAAACCAAGGACTGGTTTAGGCTTATGGGATCAATAGGAACTCAACCACGTCGAGTTCGAAGGAAATCAAGCACGGATTGGGCTGGTACTGAAGACCCTGGTTCTGAGAATTCTCAGTGTTAAGGAAGACAACTTCCAGGTGAGTATTCGTTCAATTTTTTTTTTGTGTTTTGGTTCGTATTGGTCCTAGTAAGCTTCTGGTGAAGTTAATTTGATAATGGGTTAGAAACCCGGGAGTTATGGTGATCGACCCGTTTGGGTGATCATGGGTCGAAGGGTCACTTGAGGACTGGTTAAGGTTAATTAATGACTCAGACCTTAAATTAACATGTTAGGGAAGATGTTAGGATCAAAAACGAAGGAAATCGAATAGGAATTGAGGGTTAATTGGCCGGGTCAAGCCGCGAGTAGCAGATCCGTTTGACTGTTGAACGGGTGAAGGAGATGACACTGTAGCTACAGTGTCAGGCGCGTGGCTTTCACGCTCAGCCGCTTTGGGCGGCACGTAAGGGCGCGTGAAGCCTCATCTCCTATCACGGTCAACTAGAGTTTTCATCCTTTCTGTATTTTGAACATTTTGGGTTTAATAATCAAGTCAATCGGGCATCGTTATGTTAGTCATAATAGCGCCGGTTATCTCGGGAAGCGTGTTCGGGCGGTTTTCCCGAGCCGGTTTCAGTTAAGACTTCTTAGATAAATGTTAAGAACTTGTGGTGACCTTACATGTGGTTTTGGACTGACAGGAATTGTACGGTAGTTCCGGGACAAGGTTGTACGCGTGGTTTCGCAGCGGGACTGTACCGTGAGTGGTCCCGATTTCATTGAACCCTTGCATGCATAACTGTTTTCACTTTTATATATTTATATACATGCTGGAATCAAGTTATGGTTTTGATTATCTTGAAATTATAGTTATGGCACGATTTATGATGTTTGGGCTTGAGACCCGTTTGGTGAAATTTCAGTTTTTTTTTTCGATTTTTACATACATATATATATATATATATGCTTGTGGATATCAATAACTATCTGCGGTACTGCACTGTATCGATCCACCCATGTGATACTGTCTCCTCCGGATGTGGTACCCCGGAGTGGTCACGGCGCATTGCATTCGAGGGGTCATTCTACGTAGGGACCAGACCGTAAGATGACTCAGGAGCAGGATTGCTACGATTGGAAGTCTGGGACGTCAAGCATCTGGGACACTAGGCATCTAGGATACCGTACCTGGGCTGGGTTCGGGGATTGGACTCGGGATTGAGACCCCGAGTGGCACGCGTAGCCTTGGGACTGTGATCTTATTGGACGTCAGGGAAGTCGGACATCTAGGATGTCAGGATTGGAGTCTATAGTGCAGTGACTATGGTTATATTTATGGTTTATTATATGACTTGTGATATCTTATATGATTTTATGATTTTAAATACTATGCATGCATGTTTGGAAAACGGAGGAGTAAAAGTATATGTTTTAATTATTAAACTGTTTAATAAACTTTGAGTTTCGGCCCACTCACCCTTAATGTTTTGGTGACCCCTCGAGGTCGTGCTACTGAGGTAGAAGAGGATCCTGAGGTTGAGGCATAGATCTGCACTGGGCACCTGAACCCCTGTCGGGTAGGTTACCCGCAGAATAGCTTAGAGTCGTGCTGGGAATTTGTAATTTTGACTGTATCCCTTTTCTGACATCTTTTGAATTCGGATTGTATGTGTGACTTTATTTTTGGATATTTATGCATTTGAGCTTATAAGGTTAAATTTGGAATGTTGGTTCGGGTGTCAGACGGGAGCAGGGCACGTCCCCTTGTGGTCCCCGAGGGATCGGGGCGGGTCCTGTCAGCTTGGTTTCAGAGCACTAGGTTGTGGTCAGCATGCTAGACTAGCGGTCAATATTAGATACTTTTCGACTTTAAGGATGATGTTATCTAATCTATGCCTCTTAACAGTTGGTTATGCCTCCAAGGACAATTCCTCAAGCACGGACTGACGAGGAACTAGAGAGAGAAATGGAATGCGCTAGTATTGAACGGGCTCAGCGTTTGGGAACCACTCCTTTCAGCGGGGGATCAAACCCTGAGGATGCCTATGAATGGATTGCTAAGTGGGAAAGGATTTTCACGGTGATGCACTGCCCTCCGGGCGAGCGGGTAACATTGGCGGCATTCTTACTGGAAGGCGGAGCTTATGAGTGGTGCCATGGTCTCGAGATGTCAGGATGGTCTGTCCACACCACTACCTGGGAGGTCTTCCGTGCCAGATTCCTGGATCAGTACCACCTGCGATCGTTTCGCGCGGCACGGGAGGTAGTGTTCCTGCTGCTGGAGTAGGGGGATATGTCCGTTGCGGAATATGAGCAGACTTTTTGGAAACTTTATCGGTTCACGGCACCATTGGTGAGTACAGAGGAAGACAAGTGTCAGAGGTTTGAACTTGGACTCCGAGTGGAGATTCGGGTAGGTGGGACAGCAGCCAGTCACGCTACTCTGAGACACATGGTCGACGCAGCGGTTCGTGTCGAGGCCAGTCTGGCGACACACCAAGCACGACAGTTTTCAGGCTAGGGGCGACATCGGGATCGTCCATACCTTGGAAAACCGGGCCAGAGGAACGCCAAGGGAGGAAGTTACAGAGGAGCACCTTCATCTTTACGAGGTCGTGGTTGGTCAGGTCGACATGGGGGCTCTCAGAGGACAGGATCGAGGTTCAGCACAGGGCAGCATTCATCTTGGAGTGGTGCATCCGGTGGGTCTTCGGACAGGCCGACGACAGTCAGCTGTTTTGCTTGTGGCGGAGTGGGCCACTATGCCCGAGATTGCCCACTGTTGTCTAGGAGCAACGATGCAGGGGGCTCCAGTGATGTGCAGAGTTCGGCTTCTAATACTGTCAGAGGTCGAGGACAGGGAGGTGACCATGGTGCTGAGCGTGGCGCGGGTGGGCGTGGACAGACTGCGGGGCCCAAGGCTCGCTTATTTGCAGTGACTCAGCAATAGGCTAGGACAGCTCCAGGTGTGGTTACAGGTATTCTTCATATCTCAAACCTTCTTGTACGTGTATTGATGGATGCGGGGGCTACTCACTCTTTTATTTTGAGGAGTTGTGCGGGTATGCTAGATTGTGAGGTAACAGCTTTAGATAGCGAGATGGGTGTTGGCACACCGATGGGAATCGTGTATTTGGTGAATTAGGTGATTCGGAGGTGCCCGGTGAGAGTAGAGGATGTGGACCTACCAGCAGACCTAATCATTATGGATATCCATGACTTCGATGTGATTTTGGGGATGGATTGGTTATCGGAGCATGGGTCGGTCATTGATTGCTGTAGTAGGCAAGTGTTTCTGCGAAGTCCGAGTTTGCCGGAGGTTATCTTTCGCGGGGAGCGTGACGGTTCGCTTCCTGAAGTGATTTCTTCGCTTGCCGCTACCAAACTTCTGCAGAAGGGATGCCAGGGTTATCTGGCGCATGTTGTGACAGAGCAGGTTGATACTCCGAGTATTGATGAGATACCAGTAGTGCGAGAGTTTCTGGATGTGTTCTCGGAAGACTTACCTGGATTACCACCACTGCGGGAGATCGAGTTTACAATTGAACCACTCCCCGGTACCCGACCTATATCCCAAGCACCACCGTGCTTGATGGTTCTAAGCAACCCATTAGTTTAAAGGATTAGTGGACTGAACAGGGGAATTGTTTATGGATTTTGAGGTAGTGCATAGATGAATTTTAAAACATGGTTTTGGGGTCGTGCTGACAGGACCCGTCCCAATCCCACTGGGACCACCCGGGGACGTGACCCGCTCCCGTCTGACAATGACTCTAAACATACCAAAAGTACCCTTAAATAAAAACCGAAGACTCACATAGATAGATAACGTACAAACACAGTGTTTAAAGTGATACTGTCAGACAAGGGAAAGTAAAATACAACATGTGAGCACACTAGTAAGAGTATATTTATTCGGTGCTCAACCTACCCACACGTGGGTGTACAGGTGCACAGCTAGGCAAACTAAACCTCTGCCTCCTCCTCCGGATCCTCCTCCTCTATTGCCGTGTCAGGGTCTGGAGGGGTCAGTAAAACAAGGGTGAGTGGGCCAAAAATAACAGTTTAGAAATCAATTTAATAATAAAATAATCATAAGGTTTTACCCCTCCGTTTTCCAAATCTTGCATGCAGTGAGAACATAATATTACAATGAAATCATAACAAATGAACCATAATAATAATCGTAAGGTGAAACTAACATATCAGTGCACTGTAAAACCCAACCCAAATGATGTCACGGTTCTAAGGCTACGCGTTGCCACTCAGGGTCTCACACCCGAGACTCTCTAGGTACATCAGCTCCCGGTATCCCGGTCACTGCCCGAGGTATATGAACATGCCTTCCTGAGAGTAAGCAGCCCAACGGGGGTCAACTCCACTCAGTCAGAGCCCCGTGACTACTCCAGGGTCCACCCAGGCCAACGACCCTCCCTGGAGGAGACAATATACACAGGTAGGAAAGTACAGTACAATAACAGTATAGTTTACCCTATGTCCCCCGGACATCCCAAACAAAATCCACATATAATCCAGACGGGTCTCATGCCCAAAACATTGTAATAACATATATAAGCAGTTTATAAGACTCATCAGTGGAAATAGTAAAACAGTTTATGCATGCAAGCCTTTTATAAATCAAACAGCCCACTCACACTCGGTCCTTGCTGCTCAACGATCTCTATAAAACTGTATTATTATTCCTGAGGGTTACTTAAGGACCCTATAATATCAATACCAAGACCCTAGAACAGATCCGCCTCAAAAACGCATCCCGGGCACTATTCACGCATCTTCAAACCCCATTTTGGCTAACATAACGATCTCCGATCGACACGAAACCACCTCCATTGGATCCGTATCGTCGAAACCTTGAAAATGGTACCGGCCCCACCAAAATCACTGTTCACACGCGCCCCCACGCGCCTGGTCAACGCGTGGGTCAACGCTGCTACAGTACTGCTGACGTCAGCAGTGACGTCATGCTGACGTCAGCATGACGTCATCACTGACACTTGTCAGGTGACACGTGGCACGTTCTGATTGGTCCCTGGTCTGACAACATCTGACAGGATGACCTCATCATGACGTCAGAAGTGACGTCAGCATGATGACGTCATCAGTGCTACAGTACCGGGTCGACCCGTTTGACTGGAACCAGGTCGCCGTCGACCCACGATTTGACCCGATTCCACCGCACGATTCCGGCCACCATTTTCGACGGGGTTGATCCCTATGGGTTCGTCTAGGTCTGTCCTATGGTTCTGTGACCTCAAAATAAGAAGAAAGTGGGAAGAAACTCACCAGAATGTCTCTGAAACTCACGGTCACGGTCCGGTCGTCGTCCCCGGTGATCCACGGCGTCTCCGTCGTCCAACCCGGTCCCAAACGACTCGTCTCCCACCCTAGGACATGTCTATCACCTAACAATCAATTTCTAATCATTAAAAACGGTCGGGTCGAACAGGGAATGAAAACGGGCTTGTCGGGTTTTGGGTCTTACCGCCGCCGTCACGCCGCCGTAGCCCTCGCCGTCGTCCAGTTAAGCTCCTAGGATCCCCACGGTGCAGACTGGAGCTCCTCCCGCGTCGAGGTGAGGTGGTTATCGAGGTTTGCTTCTTGGACCCGTTTCCTTGAGGTTTTCGGGTCTGAGATTGCACGGCGGTTTCGGGGCTGGGAAGTGGGGTGGTGGCTGCCGGTGATGCTCGGTGATGGTTAGTGGATGTTGGTGATGCAGCTGGTGATCGGGTGGTGGTGTGAGAGGCGTGGGTTTGTGTGTTTGGATGGAGAGAAAATGGGAAGAGACGCACGGGTTAGGGGGGGATGGATGTGTGTTTGTGAGAAAAGCAGGGGTGATCGTGCATGAAGAAGAAAATCAGACAAAATGAAGGGCTGGGATTCACTTGGGCAGGGGATCTGACGGCTGGGGTTAAATGGAGGAAAATATATGATTATAAAATGAGAGAATAGTGAAATGTTGCTTTATTGGAATAGTGTGGCCTTGGATGGGTGACACTTGTCACTCATCCACTGGTTTGATTTAAATATTAATTTGGCACGGATTCCCATAATTAATTAATATTTTATTCCGTCGTTCTCGGTTCGTAAGTTCCGCTAAAACGCTTCCTTGACCATAACTTCTTCATACGAACTCCGATTTCGGCGTGCCGCCTGTCTACGGATTCGTGACGTCCCGATCTACGTCATAGTCATGGGTCAAAGTCCAAATTATTTCCCGAGAAAAAGTCAAAGTTTTTCCCCCAAGGGTAAAACAGTCTTTTTACATTAAAATATTATTATTTTGGTTCGGGTCGTTACACGTTGCGAGAAACAATCTTCATAGAGAAGTTGCACGATTCAATTATTTGAGTAATGGGGAGTGAGATGAGTTCATTTCGGGGATGGAGAGTCTGAACACTAAGAGAAAACCAGAGAACTGAAATTCTGGAAAATTGGGGGGAAAATTGATTTTAATTCCCGAGGCTTATTGGACGAAACCAAGGACTGGTTTAGGCTTATGGGATCAATAGGAACTCAACCACGTCGAGTTCGAAGGAAATCAAGCACGGATTGGGCTGGTACTGAAGACCCTGGTTCTGAGAATTCTCAGTGTTAAGGAAGACAACTTCCAGGTGAGTATTCGTTCAATTTTTTTTTTGTGTTTTGGTTCGTATTGGTCCTAGTAAGCTTCTGGTGAAGTTAATTTGATAATGGGTTAGAAACCCGGGAGTTATGGTGATCGACCCGTTTGGGTGATCATGGGTCGAAGGGTCACTTGAGGACTGGTTAAGGTTAATTAATGACTCAGACCTTAAATTAACATGTTAGGGAAGATGTTAGGATCAAAAACGAAGGAAATCGAATAGGAATTGAGGGTTAATTGGCCGGGTCAAGCCGCGAGTAGCAGATCCGTTTGACTGTTGAACGGGTGAAGGAGATGACACTGTAGCTACAGTGTCAGGCGCGTGGCTTTCACGCTCAGCCGCTTTGGGCGGCACGTAAGGGCGCGTGAAGCCTCATCTCCTATCACGGTCAACTAGAGTTTTCATCCTTTCTGTATTTTGAACATTTTGGGTTTAATAATCAAGTCAATCGGGCATCGTTATGTTAGTCATAATAGCGCCGGTTATCTCGGGAAGCGTGTTCGGGCGGTTTTCCCGAGCCGGTTTCAGTTAAGACTTCTTAGATAAATGTTAAGAACTTGTGGTGACCTTACATGTGGTTTTGGACTGACAGGAATTGTACGGTAGTTCCGGGACAAGGTTGTACGCGTGGTTTCGCAGCGGGACTGTACCGTGAGTGGTCCCGATTTCATTGAACCCTTGCATGCATAACTGTTTTCACTTTTATATATTTATATACATGCTGGAATCAAGTTATGGTTTTGATTATCTTGAAATTATAGTTATGGCACGATTTATGATGTTTGGGCTTGAGACCCGTTTGGTGAAATTTCAGTTTTTTTTTTCGATTTTTACATACATATATATATATATATGCTTGTGGATATCAATAACTATCTGCGGTACTGCACTGTATCGATCCACCCATGTGATACTGTCTCCTCCGGATGTGGTACCCCGGAGTGGTCACGGCGCATTGCATTCGAGGGGTCATTCTACGTAGGGACCAGACCGTAAGATGACTCAGGAGCAGGATTGCTACGATTGGAAGTCTGGGACGTCAAGCATCTGGGACACTAGGCATCTAGGATACCGTACCTGGGCTGGGTTCGGGGATTGGACTCGGGATTGAGACCCCGAGTGGCACGCGTAGCCTTGGGACTGTGATCTTATTGGACGTCAGGGAAGTCGGACATCTAGGATGTCAGGATTGGAGTCTATAGTGCAGTGACTATGGTTATATTTATGGTTTATTATATGACTTGTGATATCTTATATGATTTTATGATTTTAAATACTATGCATGCATGTTTGGAAAACGGAGGAGTAAAAGTATATGTTTTAATTATTAAACTGTTTAATAAACTTTGAGTTTCGGCCCACTCACCCTTAATGTTTTGGTGACCCCTCGAGGTCGTGCTACTGAGGTAGAAGAGGATCCTGAGGTTGAGGCATAGATCTGCACTGGGCACCTGAACCCCTGTCGGGTAGGTTACCCGCAGAATAGCTTAGAGTCGTGCTGGGAATTTGTAATTTTGACTGTATCCCTTTTCTGACATCTTTTGAATTCGGATTGTATGTGTGACTTTATTTTTGGATATTTATGCATTTGAGCTTATAAGGTTAAATTTGGAATGTTGGTTCGGGTGTCAGACGGGAGCAGGGCACGTCCCCTTGTGGTCCCCGAGGGATCGGGGCGGGTCCTGTCAGCTTGGTTTCAGAGCACTAGGTTGTGGTCAGCATGCTAGACTAGCGGTCAATATTAGATACTTTTCGACTTTAAGGATGATGTTATCTAATCTATGCCTCTTAACAGTTGGTTATGCCTCCAAGGACAATTCCTCAAGCACGGACTGACGAGGAACTAGAGAGAGAAATGGAATGCGCTAGTATTGAACGGGCTCAGCGTTTGGGAACCACTCCTTTCAGCGGGGGATCAAACCCTGAGGATGCCTATGAATGGATTGCTAAGTGGGAAAGGATTTTCACGGTGATGCACTGCCCTCCGGGCGAGCGGGTAACATTGGCGGCATTCTTACTGGAAGGCGGAGCTTATGAGTGGTGCCATGGTCTCGAGATGTCAGGATGGTCTGTCCACACCACTACCTGGGAGGTCTTCCGTGCCAGATTCCTGGATCAGTACCACCTGCGATCGTTTCGCGCGGCACGGGAGGTAGTGTTCCTGCTGCTGGAGTAGGGGGATATGTCCGTTGCGGAATATGAGCAGACTTTTTGGAAACTTTATCGGTTCACGGCACCATTGGTGAGTACAGAGGAAGACAAGTGTCAGAGGTTTGAACTTGGACTCCGAGTGGAGATTCGGGTAGGTGGGACAGCAGCCAGTCACGCTACTCTGAGACACATGGTCGACGCAGCGGTTCGTGTCGAGGCCAGTCTGGCGACACACCAAGCACGACAGTTTTCAGGCTAGGGGCGACATCGGGATCGTCCATACCTTGGAAAACCGGGCCAGAGGAACGCCAAGGGAGGAAGTTACAGAGGAGCACCTTCATCTTTACGAGGTCGTGGTTGGTCAGGTCGACATGGGGGCTCTCAGAGGACAGGATCGAGGTTCAGCACAGGGCAGCATTCATCTTGGAGTGGTGCATCCGGTGGGTCTTCGGACAGGCCGACGACAGTCAGCTGTTTTGCTTGTGGCGGAGTGGGCCACTATGCCCGAGATTGCCCACTGTTGTCTAGGAGCAACGATGCAGGGGGCTCCAGTGATGTGCAGAGTTCGGCTTCTAATACTGTCAGAGGTCGAGGACAGGGAGGTGACCATGGTGCTGAGCGTGGCGCGGGTGGGCGTGGACAGACTGCGGGGCCCAAGGCTCGCTTATTTGCAGTGACTCAGCAATAGGCTAGGACAGCTCCAGGTGTGGTTACAGGTATTCTTCATATCTCAAACCTTCTTGTACGTGTATTGATGGATGCGGGGGCTACTCACTCTTTTATTTTGAGGAGTTGTGCGGGTATGCTAGATTGTGAGGTAACAGCTTTAGATAGCGAGATGGGTGTTGGCACACCGATGGGAATCGTGTATTTGGTGAATTAGGTGATTCGGAGGTGCCCGGTGAGAGTAGAGGATGTGGACCTACCAGCAGACCTAATCATTATGGATATCCATGACTTCGATGTGATTTTGGGGATGGATTGGTTATCGGAGCATGGGTCGGTCATTGATTGCTGTAGTAGGCAAGTGTTTCTGCGAAGTCCGAGTTTGCCGGAGGTTATCTTTCGCGGGGAGCGTGACGGTTCGCTTCCTGAAGTGATTTCTTCGCTTGCCGCTACCAAACTTCTGCAGAAGGGATGCCAGGGTTATCTGGCGCATGTTGTGACAGAGCAGGTTGATACTCCGAGTATTGATGAGATACCAGTAGTGCGAGAGTTTCTGGATGTGTTCTCGGAAGACTTACCTGGATTACCACCACTGCGGGAGATCGAGTTTACAATTGAACCACTCCCCGGTACCCGACCTATATCCCAAGCACCACCGTGCTTGATGGTTCTAAGCAACCCATTAGTTTAAAGGATTAGTGGACTGAACAGGGGAATTGTTTATGGATTTTGAGGTAGTGCATAGATGAATTTTAAAACATGGTTTTGGGGTCGTGCTGACAGGACCCGTCCCAATCCCACTGGGACCACCCGGGGACGTGACCCGCTCCCGTCTGACAATGACTCTAAACATACCAAAAGTACCCTTAAATAAAAACCGAAGACTCACATAGATAGATAACGTACAAACACAGTGTTTAAAGTGATACTGTCAGACAAGGGAAAGTAAAATACAACATGTGAGCACACTAGTAAGAGTATATTTATTCGGTGCTCAACCTACCCACACGTGGGTGTACAGGTGCACAGCTAGGCAAACTAAACCTCTGCCTCCTCCTCCGGATCCTCCTCCTCTATTGCCGTGTCAGGGTCTGGAGGGGTCAGTAAAACAAGGGTGAGTGGGCCAAAAATAACAGTTTAGAAATCAATTTAATAATAAAATAATCATAAGGTTTTACCCCTCCGTTTTCCAAATCTTGCATGCAGTGAGAACATAATATTACAATGAAATCATAACAAATGAACCATAATAATAATCGTAAGGTGAAACTAACATATCAGTGCACTGTAAAACCCAACCCAAATGATGTCACGGTTCTAAGGCTACGCGTTGCCACTCAGGGTCTCACACCCGAGACTCTCTAGGTACATCAGCTCCCGGTATCCCGGTCACTGCCCGAGGTATATGAACATGCCTTCCTGAGAGTAAGCAGCCCAACGGGGGTCAACTCCACTCAGTCAGAGCCCCGTGACTACTCCAGGGTCCACCCAGGCCAACGACCCTCCCTGGAGGAGACAATATACACAGGTAGGAAAGTACAGTACAATAACAGTATAGTTTACCCTATGTCCCCCGGACATCCCAAACAAAATCCACATATAATCCAGACGGGTCTCATGCCCAAAACATTGTAATAACATATATAAGCAGTTTATAAGACTCATCAGTGGAAATAGTAAAACAGTTTATGCATGCAAGCCTTTTATAAATCAAACAGCCCACTCACACTCGGTCCTTGCTGCTCAACGATCTCTATAAAACTGTATTATTATTCCTGAGGGTTACTTAAGGACCCTATAATATCAATACCAAGACCCTAGAACAGATCCGCCTCAAAAACGCATCCCGGGCACTATTCACGCATCTTCAAACCCCATTTTGGCTAACATAACGATCTCCGATCGACACGAAACCACCTCCATTGGATCCGTATCGTCGAAACCTTGAAAATGGTACCGGCCCCACCAAAATCACTGTTCACACGCGCCCCCACGCGCCTGGTCAACGCGTGGGTCAACGCTGCTACAGTACTGCTGACGTCAGCAGTGACGTCATGCTGACGTCAGCATGACGTCATCACTGACACTTGTCAGGTGACACGTGGCACGTTCTGATTGGTCCCTGGTCTGACAACATCTGACAGGATGACCTCATCATGACGTCAGAAGTGACGTCAGCATGATGACGTCATCAGTGCTACAGTACCGGGTCGACCCGTTTGACTGGAACGAGGTCGCCGTCGACCCACGATTTGACCCGATTCCACCGCACGATTCCGGCCACCATTTTCGACGGGGTTGATCCCTATGGGTTCGTCTAGGTCTGTCCTATGGTTCTGTGACCTCAAAATAAGAAGAAAGTGGGAAGAAACTCACCAGAATGTCTCTGAAACTCACGGTCACGGTCCGGTCGTCGTCCCCGGTGATCCACGGCGTCTCCGTCGTCCAACCCGGTCCCAAACGACTCGTCTCCCACCCTAGGACATGTCTATCACCTAACAATCAATTTCTAATCATTAAAAACGGTCGGGTCGAACAGGGAATGAAAACGGGCTTGTCGGGTTTTGGGTCTTACCGCCGCCGTCACGCCGCCGTAGCCCTCGCCGTCGTCCAGTTAAGCTCCTAGGATCCCCACGGTGCAGACTGGAGCTCCTCCCGCGTCGAGGTGAGGTGGTTATCGAGGTTTGCTTCTTGGACCCGTTTCCTTGAGGTTTTCGGGTCTGAGATTGCACGGCGGTTTCGGGGCTGGGAAGTGGGGTGGTGGCTGCCGGTGATGCTCGGTGATGGTTAGTGGATGTTGGTGATGCAGCTGGTGATCGGGTGGTGGTGTGAGAGGCGTGGGTTTGTGTGTTTGGATGGAGAGAAAATGGGAAGAGACGCACGGGTTAGGGGGGGATGGATGTGTGTTTGTGAGAAAAGCAGGGGTGATCGTGCATGAAGAAGAAAATCAGACAAAATGAAGGGCTGGGATTCACTTGGGCAGGGGATCTGACGGCTGGGGTTAAATGGAGGAAAATATATGATTATAAAATGAGAGAATAGTGAAATGTTGCTTTATTGGAATAGTGTGGCCTTGGATGGGTGACACTTGTCACTCATCCACTGGTTTGATTTAAATATTAATTTGGCACGGATTCCCATAATTAATTAATATTTTATTCCGTCGTTCTCGGTTCGTAAGTTCCGCTAAAACGCTTCCTTGACCATAACTTCTTCATACGAACTCCGATTTCGGCGTGCCGCCTGTCTACGGATTCGTGACGTCCCGATCTACGTCATAGTCATGGGTCAAAGTCCAAATTATTTCCCGAGAAAAAGTCAAAGTTTTTCCCCCAAGGGTAAAACAGTCTTTTTACATTAAAATATTATTATTTTGGTTCGGGTCGTTACACGTTGCGAGAAACAATCTTCATAGAGAAGTTGCACGATTCAATTATTTGAGTAATGGGGAGTGAGATGAGTTCATTTCGGGGATGGAGAGTCTGAACACTAAGAGAAAACCAGAGAACTGAAATTCTGGAAAATTGGGGGGAAAATTGATTTTAATTCCTGAGGCTTATTGGACGAAACCAAGGACTGGTTTAGGCTTATGGGATCAATAGGAACTCAACCACGTCGAGTTCGAAGGAAATCAAGCACGGATTGGGCTGGTACTGAAGACCCTGGTTCTGAGAATTCTCAGTGTTAAGGAAGACAACTTCCAGGTGAGTATTCGTTCAATTTTTTTTTTGTGTTTTGGTTCGTATTGGTCCTAGTAAGCTTCTGGTGAAGTTAATTTGATAATGGGTTAGAAACCCGGGAGTTATGGTGATCGACCCGTTTGGGTGATCATGGGTCGAAGGGTCACTTGAGGACTGGTTAAGGTTAATTAATGACTCAGACCTTAAATTAACATGTTAGGGAAGATGTTAGGATCAAAAACGAAGGAAATCGAATAGGAATTGAGGGTTAATTGGCCGGGTCAAGCCGCGAGTAGCAGATCCGTTTGACTGTTGAACGGGTGAAGGAGATGACACTGTAGCTACAGTGTCAGGCGCGTGGCTTTCACGCTCAGCCGCTTTGGGCGGCACGTAAGGGCGCGTGAAGCCTCATCTCCTATCACGGTCAACTAGAGTTTTCATCCTTTCTGTATTTTGAACATTTTGGGTTTAATAATCAAGTCAATCGGGCATCGTTATGTTAGTCATAATAGCGCCGGTTATCTCGGGAAGCGTGTTCGGGCGGTTTTCCCGAGCCGGTTTCAGTTAAGACTTCTTAGATAAATGTTAAGAACTTGTGGTGACCTTACATGTGGTTTTGGACTGACAGGAATTGTACGGTAGTTCCGGGACAAGGTTGTACGCGTGGTTTCGCAGCGGGACTGTACCGTGAGTGGTCCCGATTTCATTGAACCCTTGCATGCATAACTGTTTTCACTTTTATATATTTATATACATGCTGGAATCAAGTTATGGTTTTGATTATCTTGAAATTATAGTTATGGCACGATTTATGATGTTTGGGCTTGAGACCCGTTTGGTGAAATTTCAGTTTTTTTTTTCGATTTTTACATACATATATATATATATATATATATGCTTGTGGATATCAATAACTATCTGCGGTACTGCACTGTATCGATCCACCCATGTGATACTGTCTCCTCCGGATGTGGTACCCCGGAGTGGTCACGGCGCATTGCATTCGAGGGGTCATTCTACGTAGGGACCAGACCGTAAGATGACTCAGGAGCAGGATTGCTACGATTGGAAGTCTGGGACGTCAAGCATCTGGGACACTAGGCATCTAGGATACCGTACCTGGGCTGGGTTCGGGGATTGGACTCGGGATTGAGACCCCGAGTGGCACGCGTAGCCTTGGGACTGTGATCTTATTGGACGTCAGGGAAGTCGGACATCTAGGATGTCAGGATTGGAGTCTATAGTGCAGTGACTATGGTTATATTTATGGTTTATTATATGACTTGTGATATCTTATATGATTTTATGATTTTAAATACTATGCATGCATGTTTGGAAAACGGAGGAGTAAAAGTATATGTTTTAATTATTAAACTGTTTAATAAACTTTGAGTTTCGGCCCACTCACCCTTAATGTTTTGGTGACCCCTCGAGGTCGTGCTACTGAGGTAGAAGAGGATCCTGAGGTTGAGGCATAGATCTGCACTGGGCACCTGAACCCCTGTCGGGTAGGTTACCCGCAGAATAGCTTAGAGTCGTGCTGGGAATTTGTAATTTTGACTGTATCCCTTTTCTGACATCTTTTGAATTCGGATTGTATGTGTGACTTTATTTTTGGATATTTATGCATTTGAGCTTATAAGGTTAAATTTGGAATGTTGGTTCGGGTGTCAGACGGGAGCAGGGCACGTCCCCTTGTGGTCCCCGAGGGATCGGGGCGGGTCCTGTCAGCTTGGTTTCAGAGCACTAGGTTGTGGTCAGCATGCTAGACTAGCGGTCAATATTAGATACTTTTCGACTTTAAGGATGATGTTATCTAATCTATGCCTCTTAACAGTTGGTTATGCCTCCAAGGACAATTCCTCAAGCACGGACTGACGAGGAACTAGAGAGAGAAATGGAATGCGCTAGTATTGAACGGGCTCAGCGTTTGGGAACCACTCCTTTCAGCGGGGGATCAAACCCTGAGGATGCCTATGAATGGATTGCTAAGTGGGAAAGGATTTTCACGGTGATGCACTGCCCTCCGGGCGAGCGGGTAACATTGGCGGCATTCTTACTGGAAGGCGGAGCTTATGAGTGGTGCCATGGTCTCGAGATGTCAGGATGGTCTGTCCACACCACTACCTGGGAGGTCTTCCGTGCCAGATTCCTGGATCAGTACCACCTGCGATCGTTTCGCGCGGCACGGGAGGTAGTGTTCCTGCTGCTGGAGTAGGGGGATATGTCCGTTGCGGAATATGAGCAGACTTTTTGGAAACTTTATCGGTTCACGGCACCATTGGTGAGTACAGAGGAAGACAAGTGTCAGAGGTTTGAACTTGGACTCCGAGTGGAGATTCGGGTAGGTGGGACAGCAGCCAGTCACGCTACTCTGAGACACATGGTCGACGCAGCGGTTCGTGTCGAGGCCAGTCTGGCGACACACCAAGCACGACAGTTTTCAGGCTAGGGGCGACATCGGGATCGTCCATACCTTGGAAAACCGGGCCAGAGGAACGCCAAGGGAGGAAGTTACAGAGGAGCACCTTCATCTTTACGAGGTCGTGGTTGGTCAGGTCGACATGGGGGCTCTCAGAGGACAGGATCGAGGTTCAGCACAGGGCAGCATTCATCTTGGAGTGGTGCATCCGGTGGGTCTTCGGACAGGCCGACGACAGTCAGCTGTTTTGCTTGTGGCGGAGTGGGCCACTATGCCCGAGATTGCCCACTGTTGTCTAGGAGCAACGATGCAGGGGGCTCCAGTGATGTGCAGAGTTCGGCTTCTAATACTGTCAGAGGTCGAGGACAGGGAGGTGACCATGGTGCTGAGCGTGGCGCGGGTGGGCGTGGACAGACTGCGGGGCCCAAGGCTCGCTTATTTGCAGTGACTCAGCAATAGGCTAGGACAGCTCCAGGTGTGGTTACAGGTATTCTTCATATCTCAAACCTTCTTGTACGTGTATTGATGGATGCGGGGGCTACTCACTCTTTTATTTTGAGGAGTTGTGCGGGTATGCTAGATTGTGAGGTAACAGCTTTAGATAGCGAGATGGGTGTTGGCACACCGATGGGAATCGTGTATTTGGTGAATTAGGTGATTCGGAGGTGCCCGGTGAGAGTAGAGGATGTGGACCTACCAGCAGACCTAATCATTATGGATATCCATGACTTCGATGTGATTTTGGGGATGGATTGGTTATCGGAGCATGGGTCGGTCATTGATTGCTGTAGTAGGCAAGTGTTTCTGCGAAGTCCGAGTTTGCCGGAGGTTATCTTTCGCGGGGAGCGTGACGGTTCGCTTCCTGAAGTGATTTCTTCGCTTGCCGCTACCAAACTTCTGCAGAAGGGATGCCAGGGTTATCTGGCGCATGTTGTGACAGAGCAGGTTGATACTCCGAGTATTGATGAGATACCAGTAGTGCGAGAGTTTCTGGATGTGTTCTCGGAAGACTTACCTGGATTACCACCACTGCGGGAGATCGAGTTTACAATTGAACCACTCCCCGGTACCCGACCTATATCCCAAGCACCATACCGGATGGCGCCGGCCGAGTTACAGGAACTCAAGACTCAGTTGCAAGAGTTGGTGGATTTGCGATTCATCCGACCGAGTACTTCACCGTGGGGAGCACCGATGTTGTTCATGAAGAAGAAGGAGGGGAGCCTCCGATTGTGTGTAGATTACCAGCAACTCAACAAAGTGACACTGAGGAACCAGTACCCTTTACCCAGGATCGATGATCTATTCGACCAGTTGCAAGGAGCCTAGTACTTCTCGAAAATTGATTTACGGTCTGGGTATCACCAGCTAAGAATTGCAGAGGAGGATGTTCCGAAAACGGCATTTCGCACCCGATACAGATATTATGAGTTCCTAGTGCTGCCTTTCGGGTTGACGAATGCTCTAGCAGCATTCATGGATCTGATGAACATGGTCTTCCGATCTTACTTGGATACATGTGTGATTGTAACACCCCGGAAATTCGAAGATTCTAATTTTGTAAATTATTGAATGAATTGACGTTTTTACCCCTATGAATTATATTGCCTAATTTGTTGACTTTTTGATTGGTGGGTCGAACGGACTTTGACCAATGACGGTGACGTAGTTCGATACGTCACGAGTCCATAGACAGGTGGCACGTCCAATTCGGACGATCAGGAAAAAGTTATGACTATCGGAAGTTCAGGGGCATTACCGTAATTTGGACGATTGGGGCGAAAATGTTGACTTTTCATTTGGAAACTAATTTTCACATGACTCAAGGACCGTTAGGTAGGTCTCGATGCCCTGAGTCCGTAGACAGGCGGCACGCCGAAATCGGACTCCGTACGAGGAAGTTATGGTCAGAAACGTGAAATCGGGAGGTCTGCGTCTCGGTAATCGTGTCGAATTTTTTATTCTGATATTGTGCTTGGAGGACACCTGGATGAGTGACAAGTGTCACTCATCCATTGGCTAGATTGGATCAAGCTCCACAAAGAAATTAAATAGAATTAAATCCACCTTTTAATCTCAGCCATTCATCAAAAGTTCCCAGATTTCCTCCCAACCCTTAATCTCATCCCTGAGATTGAATCTGGACCGTCCATTCCGTTTGATCAGTTTCCCTCCATGCTTTATATTTCCTACCCGAAGTGCACACACGATCCATTTCGAACAGCACCCTAGCTCATCACTCATTCTCTGTGTTCGTGTGTGGCTGGACTGGGCTGGTGAGGGCTGAGAGACGGTGGTGGTCACGGCGGCAGACGGCGGCGAGGTAGGCGGTCCTAAAACCCGAAACTGTTTTGAAAACACAGAATTTGGAAGCTTGACTTCCAACGTTCATTGTGAATTCCTGTTAATTCTATTCACCTCTATGGACTTTTAGGAACCTATAGGACGTGATTTCGTGATCTGAGGTGACCTGAACGAAGGTTAAACGGCGACGGGAACCCAGTTGCAGAGAAATTAGAACTCTTACTAGGATTGTGACGAACACTTATGAAGAAATTAGAACTGAAATGGTTGAGAATTGAAGGTTTGGTGACCGGGTCAGATCGCGGGTCTGATCGACCCAGTTGCAGAGAAACGGGTTGACCCGTCAAGAGGACAGTGGTGATGACGTGGCACCCTGTCAGACCTGTCAGGTGACGTGGACCACTCTTCAGCCGACACGTGTCACATGTCAGTGCACAGTCAGCATTGACATGTCAGTGGAGTGGCCCAACCAGGGACTTCCACGTGTCACTGAAATGTCAGTGACGTTGACCAGTGCCATGCTGACACGTGGCACATGTCAGATCTGACACGTGGCCTGACAGATCAGTGATGTGAACCAATCAGGTGTTGACACGTCAGACCTGACAGCTGTCAGATGACGTCAGCAGTGACGTCAGCGATGATGTCAGCAGGGACTGTTCCTGCTTTGACCAGAGCGTTGACCGGCGCGTATGGGCGCGTGTGAACAGTATTTTTGGTGGGACCACCACCATTCTTTAGGTTTCGACGATTCAGATCCAATGGCGGTGGTTTCGGGTCGATCGGAGATCATTAAGTTGGTCAAAATATGGTTTATTGCCTCGGGAAGCGCGTTCGGGCGACTTTTCCGGATCGGTTTCAGTCTAGGGTTTCATGGTTCAATGTTAGGGGCTTATATTGACCTTTACGTATACTTTAGACATGACAGGGATTGTATAATAGTACCAGGTCGAGGGTATACGTTCTGTTTTCAGCAGGATTGTACTGTGAGTGGGCCCGATTTCATTAAACCCTTGCATGCTTAAATGTTTTCTGATTTATTTATATATTCACATGCTGGAATCAAGAAACGGTTTTGATGATATTGAAATTATGGTTATGGCACGTTTCACAGTATTTGGGTTTGAGACCCGTCTGATGAAACTTAAAGATTGGTTTTGGATTTCATCTATATATATATATGTTTTGCATGTGGATATCGATAAAATGTATTTGGTACTACACTGTATAGATCCATTCTTGTGATACTGTCTCCTCCGGATGTGGTACCCCGGAGCGGTCAAGGCGCATTGCCTGCGAGGGGTCATTCTACGGAGGAACCGGACCGTAAAACGACTCAGGAGCAGGATTGCTATAATTTGACGTCAGGGACGTCGAGCATCTAGGACGCTAGGCATTTGAGATGCCGTACCCGAACAGGGTTCGGGGATTGGATTCGGGATTGAGACCCCGAGTGGCACGCGTAGCCTTGGGACTGTGACCTTATTGGACGTCAGGGATGTCAGACATCGGGGATGTCAGGATTGGAGTGTATAGTGCAGTGGTTAAAATTATGTTTATGGTTTTATTACATGCCTTATGATTCATATTATATAATTTATAGTTTTAAATTCTGATGCATGCATGTTTGGAAAACGGAGGGGTAAATTATATGTTTTACTTATTAAACGGTTTTATAAACTTGAGTTTCGGCCCACTCACCCTTAATGTTTTGGTAACCCCTCCAGGCTATGCTACTGAGGTAGAGGAGGATGCTGAGGCTGAGGCATAGATCTACTTCTGCGTATCTGAACCCCTGTCGGGTGGTTTGACCCGCAGGATTATTTTAGAGTCGTGCTCGCAATTTGTAATTTGGTTTTCATCCCTTGTCTGACATCTGTTAAATTTGGATTCGATGTATAACTTTATTTGGTTATTTATTAATTTGAACGTTCGAGGTTAAAATTGGTATGTTATTTTGGGTGTCAGACGGGAGCAGGGCTTGTCCCCATGTGGTCCCAGGGGGATCGGGGCGGGTCCTGTCAGTGATTGTGTTCATTGATGACATCCTGGTGTACTCAAGGAATGCCAGAGCGCATGAGAAACACCTACGGTTGGTGTTGGGGAAACTGGGACAGAAACAGTCGTTCGCCAAGCTGAGCAAGTTCTAGTTTTGGCTGAGCAATATTGGTTTTCTGGGACATGTGATATCGGCAGATGGGATTAGCGTGGATCCTCAGAAAATAGAGGCGGTGACTAATTAGGCTAGACCGACAACAGTGACAGAGGTGCGGAGTTTTGTTGGGTTAGTGGGTTACTATCGGAGATTCGTGGAGGGTTTCTCCAAAATTGCTGCACCGTTAACTCGATTGACTTGGAAAGGGGTAAAGTTCATTTGGAACGAGCAGTGTGAACAGAGTTTTCAGGAATTGAAGTATCGGTTAACCACTGCACCCATCCTTGCATTGCCAGATGACAGTGGAGAGTTCGTGGTCTTTAGTGATGCATCACTACAAGATTTGGGCTGCGTGTTAATGCAGAATGGTAAGGTTATCGCTTACGTATAACAGCAGCTAAAGACTCATGAATTGAACTACCCTACCCATGATTTGGAGTTGGCGGCGGTAGTTCATGCTCTAAAAATTTAGAGACATTACCTATTTGGAGCGACGTGCAGGATATACACCGACAACCAGAGCCTAAAGTATCTGTTCACCCAGAAGGAACTTAACATGAGGCAACGGAGATGGTTAGAGCTAATAAAGGATTATGACTGTACGATTGAGTACCATCCGGGTAAGGAAAATGTGGTGGCAGATGCACTCAGCAGGAAATCAGCGGGATCAGTTACACACTTGGGGATAGTGTATCTCCCTTTGTTGGTAGAACTCCGGAAGGCTGGAGTTATACTGGGGACGAACAAGCATGGGGCTTTGTTAGCCAGTTTCCATGTACGACCAGTGTTAATCGATCGGATCAACGAAGCACAACTTCAGGATTCGATACTCTGTATCTACAGGATTGAGGTCGAAGAAGGTGAGAGACATGATTTTACCATCCGAGGTGATGGAGCACTTGTGATGTCGGGGCGATTGTGTGTACCTGCAGTGGTAGAGTTGCGGGCCGAGATTCTGGAGGAAGCCCATAGTTCGGCTTATGCCATGGATCCGGGAGGTACAAAGATGTACCGTACCCTCTGGAGTCATTACTGGTGGCCAGGGATGAAAAAGGACATTGCAGAGTTCGTGAGCAGATGCTTGACTTGCAAGCAAGTTAAGGCGGAGCGGCAGAGACCTTACGGGGCTATACAGCCAATTCCGATTCTCGAGTGGAAGTGGGACCATATCACCATGGACTTCGTCTTTAAGTTACCAAGGACCCGGAGTGGATTCGACGGAGTGTGGGTGATTGTAGACCGGTTAACCAAGTCAGCCCATTTTCTGCCGGTTCAGGAGACTTATAAACCCAACCGACTGGCTCAACTGTTCGTGAAGGAAATCATTCGACTTCATGGTACATTGGAGTTGATCGTGTCTGATTACGATCCACGTTTCACTTCCAGGTTCTAGCGGAGTTTGCAAACCACCTTGGGAATAAACCTACATTTCAGTACTGCTTTCCATCCACAGACCGATGGACAGTCCGAGAGGACCATTCAGACCCTGGAGGACATGATGGGGTCTTGTGTACTACCGTTTCAGGATTCGTGGGATACTCATTCTCCATTAATGGAATTTGCTTACAACAACAGTTATCAGACAAGTATCGGGATGGCACCCTACGAGGCACTGTATGGTCAACAGTGTAGGACACCTATCTGTTGGATGAAGGTAGGAGAGCAAGCCGTGGTAGGGCCGGAGTTGATGGACATAACCCAGGAAGCAGTTCGTATTATCCAAGAAAGATTGAAGGCGGCACAGGATCGCCAAAAGAGTTATGCTGATCGACGTATTCGAGACTTGGAATTTGAGGTTGGAGATTTTGTTTTCCTGAGGCTATCTCCGTGGAAAGGGATTATCCGTTTTGGTCGACGGGGGAAACTGAGTCCACGTTTTATCGGACCATACGAGATCGTTGAGAGGATTGGCCGGGTTGCTACAGATTGGCACTACCTCCAAAACTTTCTAAAGTCCACGATGTATTCCACGTGTCGATGCTACGAAAGTATGTGCGTGATGCATCTCATGTACTAGAGGAGCAACCCATCGAACTCTGAGAAGATTTGAGCTTCGAAGAACAGCCGGTACAGATTTTGGATCGAAAAGATAAGGTACTACGTCAGAAGACCATTCCTGTGGTGAAGTTTCTCTGGACAAACCAGAATATGGAGGGAACCACATGGGAACCCAAGGTGCAGATGCGAGAGTAGCTTCCTTACTTGTTTACTTAAAATTTCAGGACGAAATTTCTTAAGTGGAGAGGTTGTAACACCCCGGAAATTCAAGAAAATGTAAAATTGTAAAATAACGAATGAAATGACGTTTTTACCCCTGTGAATAGTATGGTCAATTTTTTGACTCTTTGTTTGGTAGGTCAAACGGACGTTGACCCATGACCGTGACGTAGTTCGAGACGTCACGAGTCCATAGACAGGTGGCACGTCCAATTCCGACGATTGGAGAAAAAGTTATGACGTTCGGAAGTCCAAGGAAATTTTCGTAATTTGGACGAAAGAGGGGAAAATGTTGACTTATTATTTGACAACTGATTTCCACACGACCCGAGGACCGTTAGGTAGGTCTCGATGCCCCGAGTACAACGACAGGCGGTACGCGTCAAATGGACATCGAATGACCAAGTTACGGGTCACGGAAGAGGAGGGGCATTTTGGTAATTGTTGATCAGAAGGGCAAATTTGTAATTTTGCAGGGTTACTGTTCGGAAACCGTGAGAATCAGGCCTGCACCACCGTGCTTGGTGGTTCTGAGCAACCCATTAGTTTAAACGATTAGTGGACTGGACAGGGGAATTGTTTATGGATTTTGAGGCAGTGTAGTGTGGGATGAAACGAAGAACAGGCCACGGGTGAATTTTAAAACATGTTTTTGGGGCCGTTGCGGGAAAAAATCTTCACAAAGAAATCAGATGGATTCCCACGGGTGTCTGGATGCACGATTCAATTATCTGAGTAATGGGGAGTGAGAGGAGTTCATTTTGGGGATGGAGAGTCTGAAAACTGAGAGAAAACCAGAGAACTGAAATTCTGGAAAATTGGGGGGAAAATCGGTTTTAATTCCCGAGGCTTATTGGACGAAACCAAGGACTGGTTTAGGCTTCTGGAATCAATAGGAACTCAACCACGTCGAGTTCGAAGGAAATCAAGCACTGATTGGGCTGGTACTAAAGCCCCTGGTTCTGAGAATTCTCAGTGTTGAGGACGACAACTTCCAGGTGAGTATTCATTCAATTGTTTGTGATTTTTGGTTCGTATTGGTCCTAGTAAGCTTCTGGTGAAGTTAATTTGATAATGGGTTAGAAACCAGGGAGTTATGGTGATCAACCCGTTTGGGTGATCACGGGTCAAAGGGTCACTTGAGGACTGGTTAAGGTTAATTAATGACTCAGACCTTAAACTAACATGTTAGGGAAGATGTTAGGATCAAAAACGAAGGAAATCGAATAGGAATTGAGGGTTAATTGGCTGGGTCAAGCCGCGAGTAGCAGACCCGTTTGACTGTTGAACGAGTGAAGGAGATGACACTGTAGCTACAGTGTCAGGCGCGTGGCTTTCACGCGCAGCCACTTTGGGCGGCGCATGAGGGCGCTTGAAGTCTCATCTCCGATCACGGTCAACTAGAGTTTTCATCCTTTCTGTATTTTGAACATTTTGGGTTTAATAATCAAGTCAATCGGGCATCGTTATGTTAGTCAGAATAGGGCCGGTTGTCTCGGGAAGCGTGTTTGGGCGGTTTTCCCGAGCCGGTTTCAGTTAAGACTTCTTAGATAAATGTTAAGAACTTGTGGTGACCTTACATGTGGTTTTGGACTGACTGGAATCGTACGGTAGTTCCGGGACAAGGTTGTACGCGCAGTTTAGCAGTGGGACTGTACCGTGAGTGGGCCCGATTTCACTGAACCCTTGCATGCATAACTTTTTTCACTTTTATATATTTATATACATGCTGGAATCAAGTGATGGTTTTGATTATCTTGAAATTATAGTTATGGCACGATTTACGATGTTTGGGCTTGAGACCTATTTGGTGAAATTTCAGTTTTGTTTTGGATTTTTACGTACATATATATATGCATGTGGATATCAATAACTATTTGTGGTACTGCACTGTATAGATCCACCCGTGTGATACTGTCTCCTCCAGATGTGGTACCCCGGTGTGGTCAGGGCGCATTGCCTGCGAGGGGTCATTCTACGTTGGGACCGGACCGTATGATGACTCAGGAGCAGGATTTCCATGATTGGAAGTCTGGGACGTCGAGCATCTAGGACGCTAGGCATCTAGGATGTTGTACCCAGACTGGGTTCGGGGATTGGACTCGGGATTGAGACCCCGATTGGCACGTGTAGCCTTGGGACTGTGACCTTATTGGACGTCATGGACGTCGGACATCTGGGATGTCAGGACTGGAGTGTATAGTGCAGTGACTATGGTTATATTTATGGTTTATTATATGACTTGTGATATCTTATATGGTTTTATGGTTTTAAATACTATGCATGCATGTTTGGAAAACGGAGGAGTAAAAGTATATGTTTTAATTATTAAACTGTTTTATAAACTTTGAGTTTCGGCCCACTCACCCTTAATGTTTGGGTGACCCCTCCAGGTCGTGCTACTGAGGTAGAAGAGGATCCTGAGGCTGAGGCATAGATCTGCACTGCGCACCTGAACCCCTGTCGGGTAGGTTACCCGCAGGATAGCTTAGAGTCGTGCTCGGAATTTGTATTTTGGACTGTATCCCTTGTTTGACATCTTTTGAATTCGGATTGTATGTGTGACTTTATTTTCGGATATTTATGCATTTGAACTTTTAAGGTTAAATTTGGAATGTTGGTTCGGGTGTCAGACGGGAGCAGGGCACGTCCCCTTGTGGTCCCCGGGGGATCGGGGCGGGTCCTGTCATTTCAGACTTAATCTGATGATCATACCTCATCAATCAGAATGATCAACATTTAACAATCACTCTATCAAATGTGCACTACTCATAGGTGCACATATATCGCACAATCACATCGGCACTACTTATAGGTTTGCTCAAGGACTGCACTCACGCAACATATGAGCTATGTCCAGGGACTGCAGACGCACCATCCCGACAAGTAACAGTATCCACAGTCAAGTCACAACAATCTCAGATCTAATCCATCTATCAAACCACATCAATCGTGGATCCAATCTGATCATCATCTGGCTACCATGCCAATCGTGGCCTAACACTTGACCATGTTCGTCCGATCCCAGACCTGGACAAAATTGCATACTAACTCAAATCTTCTCGGAGTTCTCCTGGTCACCCGACCACACTTGAGACATGTCTAACACTTACTCTTCGAGAACTCCCAAGACAAACTGTCTAATTCACTAACCAAACCCATTTCTTGGTTAACTCCAAAGGTCAACCGACGTACGTATACCAAGACGTACCAATCCACCCATTCTGATAATTTGAAGGGTCGGATCTTGAAGCTGTGATGTAAACCTCTAATCCAGTAATATGGGTCTCATAGGAACACTACCCAACAACGCCCCACAATCATTTACTTCTAGCAATCCTCTCAACAGTAAGAATATGACCCATAACACCAACACGGGTCCACCAAACTGATACTCACTTTGCTTGGTATATCGCTGCACCTCCTAAAAGCAATCAAAACTAGGCTTCATTATCCCTCATGTGCCTTCACACTTCATCGGCACGCCAAGAATTAGCAAAAGAAAATTAAACTGTAAGTTATAGAACTTGTCACCACTAAATATACGAATTACGGATTTCTTCCGCTTAGCAGGTGATAATGTCCCGTATGAAGAAGGTTAGACATCAAAGTTCATCTGAAGCGAGTGTGAATACAAATCCAAACTACACGCCTCAATGTCACGTGACACCAAGCACCTTGCACTCCTCAACTCATTCAAATTTGGCCCACAGCCTGGGTGTCAAGTTCTTAAACAACCTTTGAAACCAAGAGAAATTGCAACCATGTTGCAAGCATACCTAGAAGTTCTTATCAAAGAAGTAGAAAATGAGAAGTCTCTTTCACCAACCAATCATATCTGTTGATAGCTACTGTAGTGATCCTCCCATGATCATATCATTCCTCAAATAAGCTCAACTTTTACAAGCTTCTACATCCATGAATTCCAGAGGTGATGAAGATAGTTCACTAAGAACTTCCATGATAAGGAGTACTAATTCCGCACGATTTCCTCTTTCAACTGTCTATGATCAATCCAACTCTTATGTACATGTGTCACAATGGAAAACTCCCACTAATGTCTGGAAGAGTCAAACTAGAGCAATAGTCAACCTTCTGCTCACTCAAACATCATCTCACACTAGGTTGAATCCCTTCCGAGTCAATCTCGTCAACAGGTTACAATCTCATAGGAAAACCTCCACCCGCAAGTCGATAACACTCATCGTAGATCGGATTACACAATCCGGATCATATCACACAATAGTAGGATCCACACTAATCTTGTAACAATAAAATCACGATCAGGAAACCAACACTGGTCCGCATTTCCCAAAATCCTCATATCAACCTGTATGAATCCTTGGTGTACCATAACAAAATCACCATTAATACTCCGTTTGCAGCTCACGATGGCCAACTGTCACCACAACATTAATCTTAAGCCATCTCGGCGAAGTTTACTTTTGAAATCAATTCAGGAATCACACATCCGAGCATACAATACATACATCCAAAGCATGTCTTTCAACCAAATTCTTGACTTCGAATCAAGTCAAAACCAATTCCAATAGGGTATCTATGCTACACCCGCAAGTCTATCGGTGGCTACAAAATTGGTTGACTACCTGAAAGAAACCCAATCGTAACTCAACCTCCCTCCGAGGTAGCAACATCGGTAAATCCTACTAGGAACACCACCAGAAATGTTGACACAACCGACATCATCCTTGAGCCTACCAAGCCATCTGAAGAGTTCACAACACGTGTCCCATATCGCGAACAGTCATTATAGTACTTTCCTGGCCTCTAAGCCGTAACTCCCTCAATGAGTATCCTCTGGCTGGTCATTGGCAAGACTCTTGTAAAGAGCTGGATACTCTTCCTTAGTGATCTTCTCTGGTCCCACTAAAAGATCAATCATGACAACTAAGGACTACCGAATACCACCGGTTCCTCAATGCTCAAGAGAGCAGTAACGGGTAGCGCACCAATCCATCCCTAGGTTCACGTCCAAATCATAAATATCTAGGGAACTCTAATCCGTCTCCTTATCAAAATCTTCTACTCGAACCGAGTAGGTGTTCCAATCACAGCACCAGTCGGAGTACTGATACCACTATCCCAACCCGGTGGGATCCACTCCTATACAAACTTCAGGAGATAAGGTGTGTGTCTCTGTATTCGACCAACACCCATGCATACTAGCCAAGGTAAGACCAAACACCCGTCTCTACCCTAGGTGTAGGACATGTCTCCAATAGTCCAACCGGACTCGAAAGATAATTGTAATCTCAACCGGCCCTCTTGAGATCCTCTTTGTCCCGCTCATCGATCACTGTAACTCGCACGAATCGGAGCTAAAATCATCATTTCACCTCAATCATTCCAGTAATCCTAGATTAATTCTCAATTAATCCTTAATTAAAACTTGTTAATTATGAAATTCGCGACGGGTCGTTACACGGTTCTCGAGTAGTTTACTTACTGATAGTACAGATATAACCTCAGGAGATATTGATATTTTCTAGATGGTGCCAAACTTGACTCAAACGATATTTGTAGTGATGTCCTACGCGTAGTGCCGTTGTGTTTTATGGTTGGTACTTGAGTTGTTAATTGGTTATGCTTGGTTATAAGACATATATGGTTTAGCTCATAAGCTATGTTTCGTACGGCCGATTCCTACTACAATTTTAAAGGTTGTTTATACCGATTAATTTTCAAGATTAGTATTTGAACATTAAGGATTGGTTTCTGAAGTTGATTGAATACGATTGGTATTTGAGTTGAAAGTTGGGAAACTATGGACGAAGTTTTAGCTAAAACTTGGAATTTGGCTTTGAGTTCAACGTACATTTTCTGTGTTAATTAGGTCATGGAACTTCTCCTAGGGTTGATTTGAATAGAATAGGTGGTTGGAAGAAAGAAAGCGGATGGGAAAAACTAGGTTTCGAGTCGGGTCAAGCCGCCTGGGTTGGGTATTGCACAAAGGCCAGTGTGCCGATCCGCCGCGAGGTCAGGAATGACTCTGTACTGGCATGTGAGGCCCACGTGCATAGAGTTTCTGGTGGCGTATGAGGGCGTATGCCTGTCGTGTCTCAATATACAGTCAACACGTTTTTTTATGTTTTCGATATTACAAACATTTTGGCGCAAATTTCGAGTCGATCAGATACCGTCTTGGGATAGTTTTGGGTGTTCGAAGTGTATGTTAGGTTTTGAAAATTTGTATTGAAATCCCGATATTTAGGGATTATATTTTCAGGGACTTTTGTGACCCGTGATTATGATTTTTGACAGGTGACATGAGTCGGCAAAGAACATCCAGTTCGAGATTAAACTGCGAATAAAGACTGTGAGTGGAATTTTATTTTAAATAAATTATTATGCGTGCATATTTAAATATTTTAATTTTTTTATTATATGATTTTTATGTTGTAATGGCTCGATTATATGATGTTTTTTTTCGGAAATTGCTCACTCAATTTGAATACACGTTTTACGACATTTTGCGTAAATTATGTTTTGGGTATATGCCCGAATTTTGAAATGTTTATTTGGTTTTAAGGAATTGATATGTACTATATGTGTGTTTTCTCATGATTTTTTTTGAACTTTTTTTTCACGGGCAACCATTCTCGGATATTTGGTTAGTCTCAGACGTCTGAAGCAAAGCTCTATTTTTTTGAGACTAGTGACTGGATTATGACTCAGACGTCTAGAGCTCAACTCTATTTTCCTGAGTCTTCACTCGGATGTCTAGAGCTCAACTCTGTTTTTTCAAGTGGTTTACCTACCGATAGTGTGGTTTGATCAAGATGATTGATATTCGAGCATCACAAATTGGTTGATTATGTGTGATTATTGTTTTTTGTGTCTTGATATACTTTTGTATTAATTTGATTTACTCATATTGATGATTTTCGAATATTTACTCGTATTTCGAGATTCACGGTTTACCATTTTTGTTTAATCGAGATTCGACAATTTTGCTTACGCATGCATAGTTTTTAGAAAACGGAGGGTAAAAGATTTATATTTTTCGAACTGTGTCTTTAAATGCTTATTTTTGTCCATTCCCACTTTTATTGGTTTTATTTACCCTCCAGGCCGTGATACGGAGACGGAGACTACCTTGTTGCCAGAGGCATAAATTGTTCACTGAACACTCGTTGACTTCTCAGGGTAGGTTTAGCACTTTGAGTTGCAATTTAATACTTATGCTATACGTGCCATAACGCGAACAGTTATGTAAATTATCCCTTATTTACATTTGGTTTATTTTGTGTTTATCAGTGATTCTTTTTAGGATAGTTTTGACTTTTTAGTATTAATTATCAGATGGAGGCAAGATCCTTTACGATTATTAAAGAATTTTCGGAAAGGGTCCTGTCATTCGGACCCAGCATAACACGTGTCTATGCCACATCAAAGTCCATTTATCCCACATAGAAATGTTTCACCTATAACAATCATTGCCATTATAAATAAAAGTGTACCCACCTCTAAAAGATACTGACTACTTTGCCTTTATACTACCAAAATTACCATGTAACCCTAATTATTTATTAACTTAGACATAGAAGGCTATTGGGCTGGAATCACACCGATGCTCCTTTATTCTTCCTTCTTCTTGCAGATCATCCATCGCTGAGGAGAACGAGGCGACCAAGGTGAAAGAAAATCTAAGTTGGTCTATTTATAATATCAATAAACCTTAAAATATGACATATATATATATTAACTATAGTTGAGGGGAAATCTAGGCCAAATTTCGCTCAATCAAATTAATAAACATTGAAAAACCAGATCCTCCATCATGGTATGTGTTATACTAGTGAAGATCCGTATGGAATCAAATTTTTGTAGGAATAGCAACACCTTCATTTGCTTCTCTTGATAAAAAAAACTTAAATGATTAATGCTCATAAAAGGCATTTTAAAGTTATGTTGAAAATTCTTAGAAGTGACTACTAGAGGTTAAAAATGCTTATATTAAAGGAAAAATGCAAAATCTTCTTGAAATATATAACTACGAAAAAAAAAATCACTGGTGAATCACTTAAAAAAATATAGTGAGTACTATATATTCCACTCCACTCATTGTGTGGTGGGAGATATTCTGTTCGACTTTCTTAAGGAACAAGATTTATATTTTACGTATGAAAAACAGTGCTATCTTTGCCAATCATATTTTTTATCATTGGTCAAAATGATATGCTGATTATATCATAATGAAGCAAGTACAATCATACCATCAATATCAACATGATAGCAAGACCAACAAAGCAACACAGTACTAATATGGATAAAATCTGTATAAATTATAAACATATTCCGTGAAATAACTCGAATTTCAAATCATTCACTTTAACCAAATCAAAGGTTTTGGCTAGTCACACGAACAATCCACATTCCCAAAATTATGCAAATTTACAAATTAAGCTACATAGCCCAAAACAATCAAAACCCCAACAACGCCTATAACCCGAATAAGTAATACTACGGGTACCACTTAAAATCCCACATTTTATATCCCATCGCATGTGATATCTCATGTGGCATTCCATGTCATCATCGTCAATTACCTATGTCATCGTATTTAATTACTTATCCCAAAATAAAATAAAAATTAAATTAAAAATTAAAAAAATTAAATTAAAATACAACATAATTAAATACAATTTTAACTTAAATTAAAAATTAAAATACAAAATTATAAATCCTAAGATTTTTCTCGCCCTTTTCCCAAGCATGCACCATCTTGACTGCTAACTTCCATCAGTCTCTATCACAACCAGATCTATGGTGTAGATCTCATCTTGCTGTCAAATTGATGAGTAAGTATCTATTTGGCTCTTTGATTAAGGTCATGATTTGGCCGGGATGATGCGTTGTGGAAAAGGGACGAGAAAAATCTTAGGGTTTATTATTTTATATTTTAATTTTATTTGTTTTAGTGTTTCATTTAAGTTGAAATTTTATTTATGTTTGTATTTTAGTTTAATTTTCTGTAATTTTTTATTTAATTTTAATTTTAATTTTAATTTTATTTTGATATAGGTAATTAAAAATGATGACCTAAAATGTCACGTCAAATGCAACATAAGATAAGATATAAAATGTGGGATTTTAAGTGGTACCGGTAACATTACTCAATCCTAAACGACTATCCTAAAATACTAACTCCACACAAAACAACAGTGACCACTATCACCCATCACATATAATATTGAAGAATTTGTAGAACAGGGGGCGTGAAAACACGATCCTATTGCTCATGAAAGAAAATAGAGGATTGAAGTCATAGTCTGATGACTGTGATAAAAACCATAGGAGATATTTTGCAAAACTCCTCCAATAGGTAGAATAAGATTTAAGGAAGAGAAAAAAATTAAAGAAGGATATTGGTTAAGGGGATGGGAAAGAAAGGAAAATGACAATAATGAGGAACTCCAATATGAGCATGGTTCAAACTAAACAATCACTATAAGGGAGTCCGACTACCAACTCAAAAGAAAAGAGAGAAATGGTAGAGAGAAGGGAAGAAGATGGTTTTCTTCCTCCTTCTCTTTAGTATTGTTGAATCAAAGATTGAAATCATCGCGAAAAGTCCTCACAATTCCTGCAAACAGAAAACAATTAGCTATCGTTGCTTCGATCGATTTACCCGGGGGGTTGTTCGACCAAGAACACTCCAATGCTTAAGTTAGCTTTGAGAGAGGAAAAGGATATACTTCGAAACGAAGAATCAACGTACCTTAGAAATGAAATGTGCATCGCTATTTATAGGAAAATCTTAGGAGCCTTGGAGCGTTCTGATTGGTTGGCTGAATATTTAATTAATAAAAAAATATATTATTAATTAAATATACTATTTAATGATTGTAATGATGGTTCATCATGATAGTAATGACAATTATTGTATTTTAATATCAATATTCATTATCCATTATTAAGAATAACGACAATTAATTCTCGGGGAGAATATTGATATTACGGAGATTTTAACTCGATCAAATAACGTATTTAACTGGTAAATAGATAATTTAATATGCGGGTGTTTTCAAATGATCAGCGTTATTGTCATGGGCAATTTGGTCATTTTTTGGAATTACGGGCCACGTGGCAGTTCCATAATTTTCGGATGATTTCGGGTTCCACAAATGCCCCCACATCGATTTGGAATTCGGGGAATCCGAAGGGATGTACATTGTTTAGAATCTTATATTATTGGGTTTTCCAGTCACTGTTGGGCTCCAGAATCGAGCCCGTGTCTTTTTGACGATTTTGCCCCTGGTTACAAGGGCTAAAAGTCGACTTTTTGATTAGAACTCTTTTTGGATTTTCCGAAGAGACCGTTGAGTAGGTCTCGAGGCGCTGAATTTGCAGACAGGCAGCATGTCCGAAACGGAGACCGGACGCGAAAGTTGTGGGTCAGCGAAGGCGAGGGGTATTTTGGTAATTTTGAAAAGTAAGGGCAAAATGTTGACTTTTGACTCGGACGGTCAAAAGAACCTTGGCCAATGTCTGTGACGTAGTTCAGGACGTCACGGGTCCGTACACAGGCAGTACGTCCAAAACGGAGCTCGGATGTGAAAGTTACGGCAATACGTAGTCCAGGGGTAAAACGGTAATTTTTTCGACCGAATGGCGAAACGGTCTTTCAACAAATGAATGGTCGGAGCTGAATCATGCTACCAGCCAATGATTCTAGTCACTTTCTCTCTCACTTTTGCACCTGATTTTAGGGATGAAATCATGGATTAGGGACATTAATCCCTTAATTAAGGAAAAAATATTCCTTTTGTCTGATTGTGATATTGTTAAATAGCATATTGAATCAGTTGTGAAAATGAGAGATTGAAAGGGTTGAATTAAGGAGAGAAAACACGAGGGACAGAGGGTTTACTGATTTTTCAAAATTCCAATTTTTTTTAAAATTGAGGTACAAATTCGAATTCAGAGTTGTGATCTCTGTGGATCAAAATTGAAGCTGAATTAAGCTTTCTGAGATCATTTCTAGCTAACAACATCAAAAACGGAGAGGATTGGAGCTGTTTTGATCAAGAATCGAAGCTCCAAAGCTTTCGAAAAATCGAGCTTAAGTTCGAAGGGTTAGAGGTAAGGATTGGTGCAATTGGTTTTGTATTAATGTTTATTATGATCATAGGCTACTTCCCGTGTGTTTAATTTAAGGAAATGACTTGAAATTGGGTGGAGCCCGGTTAAGAACCCATCGGGTATTCATTTCGAGTCGAGTGATTTGAAGACCAATTTCATGAAATTGAGCGTACAGGCCCCTAATTAGGATTGGATAGATGAAAGCTAGTGAAAGAAACGAAGAAATTAGGGTCAAAATGACTGAGAACGGATCGGGTTGTGTCGCGGGTTGTAGACCCGTATTACAGTGAATCGGGTGAGAACGATGACACTGTAGCAGTTACTCACAGCGGCGCGTGAGTGCGTGTGGTGAGTTTTCTGGGGAAGTGTTCAACAGGTGTTTTTCTATATTCAATGTAACGATCATTTTAGCACTGGTTTCGAGGAAATCGGACACCGTTTCGATGTTGTTTTGAGGGTCCGAAGGTTTAGTTTAAAATTTTAAATTAATATTTAATTCCCAAAAAATTGTGGGAATTTGATATGATACTCATAGAGTCATTATTAACCTTTCATGGTGTTTTTGGACAGGATTCGAGATTCCTGGAAAGCGTCGGAAATTACGGAAACGCGTGCAGCTTAGAAAGCGAGCGGTTTGGACGGTGTGTGCGAGCATTGGTAGGCTGGCTCACATTCAATGTGGTTCTTGCTAGTGCCACAAAATTCTTGCTACACGTCAAGAGTCCGTCAAAGGTGTTTAGAAGCTTTGTTGGAGCGGGTTAACAACCAGTACCACGTGGTGGACGGAGTTTGGCTGAACAGTCGACGGTGACTTGGCAGTGACTGAGTACACTTGCGGACATGACTAGTGAGCATCGGTAGGCTGGATCACATTCACTGTGACTCTTGCTAGTACCAAAAATATGCTCGCTATGCGTCAAGGTGCCGAGAGGCCCAGCAAACTTACTTTGTGGGAGCGTAGCAGTTTTCGTGGCCTAAGTCCATTCCGAGGGAAAGATATGGAGTTTGAGAAGCCTCAAGACTTCATGGAGTGGAAGGCTCGCAATCAAATTGCCTTTCCAAGCGACGTTCTTGTGGAGCTTGGCGACAGTCATGCCTCTCCAAACTTAAGGATGGCCTCGCACTTCCACATGTTTGATGAGTTGTACAACGGGTTTGGAGGTTAGCCTGATCTCAAAAAGATTGACATGGCCCTTAAAATTCCTCCAGAGTCCCGGGACATGAGCCGGCTACTTTCTCCATTTAGAGATATGAATGGCGGGAGGCCTTCAGACATCCTAATCAAGGAGTGGTTGAGCGCACCACTGCGCTTGAAAGAAACCGTTGTTCAGAAGAGGAACGATAAACAAGGACCTATTGGTTCTTTGGAGAAAAAAGCATGCCGAGCAACTTCTTTCCTAACCCGACCGTTCTGGTCCAGCGAATGTGCCATCTTGACGCGAATGGCTGCAGAAACGAAAAGTTATGTTGTCGATGTTCTTTGGAGAAAAAATCATGTCGAACAACTTCTTTTCTAACCCGACCGTTCTGGTCTCGCGAATGTGCTATCTTAATGCGAAGGGCTGTAGAAACGGAAAGTTATATTGTCGATGTGAGATTACGATAACTTAAGAAAACTTAAGGTCCTAATTTCACATCGAAAGCCAAAGTGGGCCAGTTGGAGATGAGCCGTGCAGAGAGGATGCTGATAGAAAATGAGTGAGATACCGCTCGAGATGAATTCTCCTTGCTGCGCAGGAATTTGCAAGACTCAGAAGGCTTAGATGCTTGGATGTCGAAGGCTTGAATGCTTCGCAGGGCGACGGCTCAGATGTTTCTCAAGGCGAAGGCTCTGATGCTTCGCAGGGCGAAGGCTTAGGTGCTTTGCATGGCGAAGGTTCTGATGCTTCGCAGGGCGAAGACTCTGATGCTTCGCAGGGCGAAGGCTTAGGTGCTTCGTATGGTGAAGGATTAGATGCTTCGCAGGGCGAAGGCTCAAATGCTTCGATGACGAAGGCTTAGGTGCTTCTCATGGCGAAGGCTTAGATGCTTCGCAGGGCGAAGGCTCAGATGCTTTGATGACAAAGGCTTGGACGCGTCGATGACGAAGGCTTGGATGCTTCGATGACGAAGGCTTAGATACTTCGCAGGGCGAAGGCTCGAATGCTTCGCAGGGCGAAGGCTCGAATGCTTCGCAGGGCGAAGGCTTGGATGCTTCGATGACGAAGGCTTTTTACACTAGAGAGAATAAGCTTTGAAAATTGTACATGGTGAACAAATCAATTTGTCAATCTCATTTCATTGATACTTGAATTTAGAAGACAACTTGAAAAGCAAAATTGGAAATCTCCATAGAATTTTATGTCTCTCTAATGTTGACTTGCGTCTAGTTGATGCGGATCACCTTTGACGCTGGCTCATTTGGCTCTTTCTTCTCCATGTGATTTACAGTCTTCTTCTTGATGTAGTCTGTACAATGTCCCTCCTTCAGGAGATTTCGGAGATATCTTTCGAAAGATATACATGTGCTGATATTGTGCCCATAACATTCATGATAGGCGCACCATTTGGTTTTATCAGCATTCTCTTGATTGCCCTTGACTGGCTCCGGTTTCTTAAGCCATGGCTTGTCTTTAATTTCATTGTGGATCTGATGGACTGGTAGAGATAGCTGCAAGTTAGGTTTCCCCATAACTGGTGTTTGGGAGTGTTGCCATGCCTTGCGCTTGTTGAGCTTTCCAGTCGCAAACTTTCCATGGGGCTCATCCTCATTGGAGGCCTTTTCACTAGCCCCGGTATGGTCCTGAGTATGAGCGACGTTCTTCTCGTCCTCCCAACTTGCATGTCGTTCTGCTAGCGAAAGTATTTTGGTGATACTTCGCGCATTTCTCATGACGATGTCCCCGTAAAGCTGGTTGTCTCGAGGGAGTCCTTGCTTAAATGTCATTGCCGCAACAAGGTCATTACAGCCGATAATGCGAGACTTCTCTTCACAAAATCTCTGTATGTATTGTCGCAGAGTGTCTTTTGCCCTCTTTCGGACAGAGAAAAGATGGTCATCTTTCACCTCGATTGTCCGAAGTTGTGCGTATTCCTTCACAAATGCCAGGGCCAACTCTTCGAAGGACTCAATCGACATCAGGGGGAGATGATTGAACCAAGTCATGGGTTAGCCTTGGAGAGAAGCTTGAAAAACTTTGCACATAAGCGCATCGTTAGACCTGTGGGGGATCATGACTCCTCGGTAATAATCTATGTGTTTTACCGGGTCGGAGGCTTCTTTGAATTGAGTGAAGTTTGGCGTTGCGAACCTCTGGGGGAACGGCTCCTCCTCAATATCCCTTATAAAGGGCGTAGAGAGCTGTATCTGGCGACGTAGATCGTCTTCTAGATCGCCACCTTGTTGAGCATGAAGGTGCATGTCCAGCATTTTTTGAACATCATTAGCCCGCAACGCTCCTCGCTGAGGTGATGGGTCCCTTTGTGCTAATTGTCGAGAACCTCTTTGAGCTTCTTCCCTTGATCTCTGGGATCGTGCAGGTGAGTAGGCTTCATCTTCCCATTTACTGTCGTGGGCAGATCGTTTTGGGTCTTTGTATAGAGCTCGAAGTTGCCCCTGCTCCCATGTGAGTGCTGTGAGCGCTCTGCCTGTGAAGTTGCCCCAATCTTATTTCCTAGCCGTTCACGCACTGATGGCTTTAGGCGTTGAGGGCTTTTTGCTCGGTGATCATGACTTTCTTCACTGGAATCGCTTAGCGAAGTGTCTCGTGACATTGTTCGGCAGTGGACTGGTTCTTTCCCTCGACTTCTTTGAGCATGCTTTTGTTTTCCACGTGACGTGGAATGTCTGTCCTGCTCTTGGACTGGTCTCTCTGCTAGGAGTTGCTGTAAGAGCTCTGACTGAAGTAGAACTTGTTTGCTTAACCCTTCAACTTGTTGCGCCAAGTTGTCCTGGGGAGGTTGGTGACGACTTCTCCCTGAGATGTCATGACACCCATCCAGAAAGTCCCTTAGGACCATGTTTTTTGTGGGAAGATCATGTCGTGATGCATTTCCCATCAACCGCTCGTTTGCTTGTTGTAAAGCCGAAGTTTCTTCCCCTAGCGTGGGTACTTGGTTAGCTGGAGAGGGGAACGCTCCAAAACTGAAGGTTGGCCTCCCTTCAAGTGTCTTCATGGGTGATTCTATGGACACACGCCTGGGTTGAGTTGGCCGCTACTCTGGAGTTTCAATGCGAGCCTCATTCCTTGTCTGAGCCGTTGAGGCAGAAACACCTTCTCCAGTCGATCGAACGGATCGACGAACCTTAGCCATGCCAAATCGAAGAATTTCGAATTTGGAAAGCTGTTGATGGATAATTTTAACAACGTTCAGAATCTTCGAACAATGTCGATGAACGACGAACGAAGGAAGATGAACGATGAACAACGTTCAAAATCTTCGAACAATGTCAAAGAACAACGAACGAAGAAAGATGAACGATGAACGAATTCTTGATGAGCGATGAACAACGTTCAAAATCTTCCAATAATGTCGATGAACGACGAACGAAGAAAGATGAACGATGAATGAATTCTTGATGAGCGATGAACAACGTTCAAAATCTTCGAACAATGTCGATGAACGACGAACGAGGAAAGATGAACGATGAACAAATGAGAGAGCTTCTTCTGAGTATTCCTTAATAACTCTCAATGAAAGCACCAATTGTTGAATCAAAGATTGAACTCGTCGCGAAAAGTTCTCACAATTCCTGCAAACAGCAAACAATTAGCTATCGTTGCTTCGATCGATTTACTCGGGGGGTTGTTCGACCAAGAACACTTCGATGCTTAAGTTAGCTTTGAGAGAGGAAAAGAATATACTTCGAAACGAAGAATCAACGTACCTTAGAAATGAAATGTGCCTCGCTATTTATAGGAAAATCTTAGGAGCCTTGGAGCGTTCTGATTGGTAGGTTGAATATTTAATTAATAAAAAAATATATTATTAATTAAATATACTATTTAATGATTGTAATGATGGTTCATCATGATAGTAATGACAATTATTGTATTTTAATATCAATATTAATTATCCATTATTAAGAATAACGACAATTAATTCTCGGGGAGAATATTGATATTACGGAAATTTTTAACCCGATCAAATAACTTATTTAACTGGTAAATAGAGTATTTAATATGCGGGTGTTTTCAAATGATCAGCATTATTATCAGGGGCAATTTGGTCATTTTTGGGAATTACGGGCCACGTGGCAGTTCCATAATTTTCGGAAGATTTCGAATTCCACAAGTATGTTTTTTTATTTGGGACTCAGAAGATGGTTTTCTTCCTCCTTCTCTTTAGTATGTTTTTTTATTTGGGACTCAGAAGATGGTTTTCTTTCACGCTATAAAAGCATGGTTCATGTACGTAATTGACATATAGATTTTAATGAGTTTTTGTTTATCTTATTAAATATGCTGATTGTGGCATGGATTTTGCTGCATTAATTTAATTGTAAGTCTGTATGCTCCTACTTTTGTTGTCACATGTTGATTGTAGGAGGTTCGAATTCGTCAATATATATATATATATATATATATATACACATTAAACTCATCAAGTACTGATGTACATGTGGTTGGGAAGTGTTGAGCACGCACAGCTGATGATGTGGCATATTTGTGGCGTCCTTTGTGGCACTAAAAGTCTAAAATGGCTCGCAAGGAGAGTGCTATTTAATTGAAATTATAATGAACCGACCCTTAAAGTATTATGTTTTAACCAACACATTAGCACCCACTTAGCTTCAGGTGGTTAGAACTTAGAAGAATGTGGCATGCCCACCACTATTCCTTCTATATATATATATAACCATCTTCTTAGTTACCACAAGATAATACCATTTTAATCATTTGTGGTTAAAATAATACAATAAACAGTCGGCCCTAAGTTGCAGCTTCAACTAGTGATGGCTTGCTCAATAAACAATGTTAGGACCACCACATATTCTGTTCCTATAAATACTCTCCCAATTTGGACCCTCTAACACCACCAAACCAATACAACTTACTCAAACTGCAGAATATAATTAAAATTATTAAGGTTGTTTTTTGTTTTCGAGCCATACATGTCTTCCATTGGCGCAAGTTATGCAGGGGTTTATGTGATGCAGAGAAAACAGAAGGAGAAAATGGAGAAGAAGAAGCAAGACGAAATTAGAGAGAGAGGAGAGAGCACTTCTGCAGAAGAGACTGAAGTGGCTGAAATTGGGAGGAAGACCAAGGTCCATCCCGTTCAGGCCCTAGATTCTACCGATTCAGTATAGCCTGGGGCCTGAACATGTGCATTAATGTGGATTAATGTACTTGTGCAATCTATATATATCATGCTTTCGATATGTCCAGTATTATAGCAAGTTCCCAGTTAATGTGATTTCATTTTTAGTTTGTAAAGGTTGGCAAGTGCCAAGTGCCAATTGCCAAGTAAGCATTGTGGTTGTGTAACTTGTGTGTATTTTGTACCTTTCTCTGTCTATCTACATCAGTACATCTTCAAAGGAACCATGCTGTGTGATTGAAGTAATGTTCAATCCAAGGGCATGTAGTTTAAGTCATTAAAGACGCTTATTTTTAAGTTTGAAATTCCAAGTTATATTATTATTTTTTATTATATACAATGATGTTAGGAGTGAGGATTGCAATATAAATATTGGGTAGCAATTTTGTCATGTACGAGAGTCGAACTCGAGACTTCCAATATAACACATGCAGAAAAAGATTACTAACCATAGCATTAACTGGTAAGTTTTTTCTTTTTATTGTGAAAGATTGAGAGTGACAGGAAGAGGCAAAGCGAAACTGAAATCGTCACTGTATTCTATTATGAATAATACATTATATTGAATAAACAGTTTACATAATCCCTTATATAATATAAGGAATTAAAAAATATACAAAATGACTATACTACCCCTAATACTTTTTACATAAATAGACACCAATGTTAGGTTATTTACAATAGTCCCCCTAGGATATTTCATGTAATGGTGCTGCTTGGATACGCGTTTAAGTGTTGCATCGTTAAAACCTTATCAGGTCACAAAAACCCTGTAGGACAAAAATAACTCTGGTCAAAGGAAAAAGACTGCAACGTGCAAGGATAAGGATCGCATCGAGTTCTCCTGAAGTAGTTGAAGTTGTCTCTTCTAGAATATGGGTAAATAGTTCGCATTTGAGATAGAATGCATTAGTGTTGCTATATCAAAACTTTGCCTAGTAAACTCAGTGAGAAAAACCTATGATTGAAGGGAAAAGATGAGTAAATGCATATAAGTCGAATCATGGCATCTTCGGAATGCATTGCCAATGGGATGACCATACAAAAAATGTAATGACCCGTCCCGAATATCGGGATTGAATATTAATTAATTATGAATTAGAATGACTAATCGGGGATTAGTTGAGTGAAATCGGACGAAACGTGCAAAATGACCGTTTTGCCCCTAGCGTGGGCAAAATGTTGACTTTTAGTTCGGGCGGTCAAATGGACTTTGGCTGGTGACTGTGACGTAGTTCGGGACGTCACGAGTTCATAGACAGGTGGCACGTTCGATTCCGACATTCGTAGTGAAAGTTATGGCGTGCGGAAGTTGAGGGGTATTTTGGTAATTTGGCATATTAGGGGCCAAATGTTGACTTTTTGATCGGGAGGTCTGATGGACGAGGGCCAAGGACCGTTACGTAGGTCTCGCCGATACGAATCCAACGACAGGCGGCATGCCAAAATTGGAGATTCGACGACGAAGTTATGGTCACGGAATCGGACTCGATTAACTGAACGAACCGGGAATAAAATAATATTTTAATATGAAAAGTACCCGGTGACTGAACACACTTGGATGAGTGACAAGTGTCACTCATCCCCTAAAATCAGGCATGAAACCAGGTCCCATGTTTTAGGGAAAACACAATTATGATGTTTAATTAATTAATTAATCCTAAATTATTCTTAATTCATCCCTTAACCCCCCTTTTGTTCTTCAAACCGTGCAAATTGGGGGAATCTAATTGAGAGAATTCAGCTCCCTTTCACAACCAGTTTTGAGGGGAAATTGTGAGTTTGAGAGAGGGGATTAAACTGGGGAAACACTGGGATCGATTAAAGGCTGAAAAACAGGGAATTCGGAAATTGGGTTTTTGGGAGGAAAAATCAAATTGGATGAATTGAGCCTTGTTGATCGAAATTGGGTTCAGTTTCAGTCTTCTGGGATTACTACGATCAATTTTGTAGAAGGAACTAAGTGGAATTGAGCTCGAATTGAGGTAGAACTGAGGAAGGAAACTTTCAGAATTTTCGAGATTGAGTCGAGGAATTGGAGGCTTTGATTGTTGAAATTGAGCTGGGGATTATGTTCCTGAGGATCCCACGATGCTTCTGGATCCATCAATTGAAGGAAAACGCTGGAGATTGACTGAACTCCATGGTTGCACAGTGACGAAGAATCGAGTTTGAGTCGTGGCGTTTGAGCCACGAATTGATGCAATTGAGTTGGGGAAAATACTTACCTGAGTCCATTGAAGCTTACTGGTGAATCAATTGAACGAAATCAAGAAGGTTTGATGGTTTTCGAAGGATGAACAGTGGCCGGATGTCCTTCGATTGATCATCCGTGATCGTGAGGATTGAGGTAATGTTTCATGGAATTATTGTTACAGAACTCTAATTGGACTTAAGTAGAAGCTAATTGATTGATCAATTGATGAATTCAGTGTCGAATTGTTAGGATTGGAACCGGGTCTGATCGCGGGTTAAACGACCCGTTTACCAGACAAACGGGTGAGGGAGACAGCACTGTAGCTGGCGCGTGGGTTTCACGCGCAGCCACTCACGGCGGCACGTGGGAGCGCGTCCGGCCTAGTCTCAAGGTGAGGTCAACATGACTTTTGATCCTCTCAGTGTAACGAACATTTTGACGTTGATTTCGGTGAAATCGGATATTGTTTCGATAATGTTCCGCGTATCCGAAGTTTTGTATTACCTTAAAAATACGTATTTAAATCCCGGAAAAATTGGGGAAAATTATATGATGTATTTTGAGATGTTAGTAACCCTCTATAATGATTTTGGACAGGAGTTGTGATTTCCAGATTTTACGGAAAAACGTGCAGCTCGGAAACGGACCGTTTGGACGGTGTGTGTGAGTGGACTTTGTTTTCTAACCGTGATGCATGCATATATGATTTCTAATGCCTTATTATATGATTTTATATGCTTGGGCATGATTTATGTTTCAATCCGGTAATTTCTCGGTTTTATGATTATTATATTATTAATTTTGGGCGATATTCGAGAAATTAGGAAATTTGGTAAAAATGATGTTTGGACTTGGTTTATGAGTCCGGGATTGAAATTGATTGAAAATAATGTTTGGACTCGGATTATTGAGTCATGGATTGAAAAATGATGTGATGACTCGGGAATGAGTCGAGGGTCAATTTCGTGGATTTACGTGAAAATGGCAACGGAGGTTACAACGCATGGATTTGCGTGATAATGTTATTTTGGGCAGGAGAACCCAAGTGAATAGTGATTTTGACTCGGAATTGGAGTCATTTGTGAAATTATGAAATTAATGATTTATTGGGATTTTATGATTATTTTAATCAGTTTTCGGGCACGTTTTACGAGGAATGTGCAGATGATGTTTTGGGCTAGGCCCGGAGTTTAAATGATTTCTAAAAGGATGTTTTGACTTGGTTGGTGAGTCAATGATGATTTCCGGATTATTCTATTGATTTAAATGTGATTTTAACAGTTTATGTGTAAAAGGTATTTTGGGCTTGAGACCCAGTTGAGAATGATCTTGACTTGGTATGAAGTCAAGATTTGATTGAAATGTTTTGGGATGTAATTCCCGGGATGGTTTTCATTGTGATTGTGATATTCCCAGACGGTCGGTGCTTGGGGGGATTACCCAGACGACCGGAGCTTGGGGGATGTGATTGTAGGATCGAGAGCTGATCCTATGGTAGTCAGCTTCTCGGATGAGACTGAGCCTGGATGTACCACTCGGAGGTGTCTGATCCTGGGGATGTGTTCGCCCAGAGGTGACTGAGCCCGAGGGGGTTGAGCCCAGAGGTGTTTATTCCCGAGAGAGTGACTGGATATTGGCCTACGCGTAGTGTAGCACTTGTGAGTAGTGCAGTTTGATTGATTTTGCACTTGTGAGTAGTGCAGATGTGATTTGTGATATTTTATGCACTTGTGAGTAGTGCGGATTGATTGAATTGATATATTTCTTGTGCACTGGTGATTAGTACTGATTGGTATTGATTGTGATGATATACTGGTATTGAGTACGGGTTTTTGGTCTTTGTGGCCAGTGATTATGTTTTCATATGGTTTGGCCTGAGAGCCGGGATCTGATGTTTTATAACATGAACTGATTTGGTGAACATGAGTTTTATGGGCCATGGGAAAATATGTCTTGATTTTATCGGTCACTCATGTTTTACGATATGCATGCAAGTTTGTGAAAACTGGAGGGTAAGAATGTATGTTGATAAATGTTTTTATAAGAGGTCATTTTTGTCCACTCACACCTTTTCTGTTTTGTGACCCTCCAGGCCGTGGTACGACGCTCGGGACTGATCGTGAGGCAGTGACAGCAGCAGAAATCCGCGCGAACATCCCTTGTCTGGCAAGCACTGAAGGGGAGTTTCGGACCTTTAGTTGACTTGTCAGACGGGAGCAGGACCGGGCACAATTTTTGACGTCCAGTTGGGACGGGTCCTGTCAAAAAACGTACCTCACTAAAACCTAACTAGGTAACAAAACTCAATGTGAAAAAATAACTCTAGCTATAGGAAAAAAGAGTACATGATGATCATGCAAGTATACTTCGGGATATTCAGTATACTTCGGGAAACTCAGTATACTCCCGGATACTTGCTATACTTAAGGATACTTCTCCTGATCTTGACTCCCCCTAAAAACTTCATATTAGGTAGATGATCTTGTCTATGTAAACCAATCCCTCACACATGATGTTGGAATGTGTCCTTTAGTAATGACTTGGTGAATAGGTCTGGACGGTTATCTTGAGACCAAATTGACTTGATCTCAATCTTTCGATGTTCTTGCTGTTGTTGGTTGAAGAAGAACTTCGGTGCAATATGCTTGCTGTTGTCTCCCATAATGAAACAGGTCTTCATCTACTTGCTGTAGGTAACATTATCTTCATAGATAATCATCAGTTCATTATGGGTGGAATGCAGTCCAAGTACTTTGTACATGCCCCATAATGGCCCTCAGTTTTATGCATTCACAAACCGTTTTGTGAAAAGCTAAAATCTCTTCATGATTTAAAGATGTAGCAACAAGGGTATGTTTTGTAGATCTTCAAGATATTGATGTGTTCTTAATGGTAAATATATAACCAGATTGGGAACGCACCTTGTGTGGTTCTGATAGGTAATCTGCATCAGTATACCCAACAAGACATGCATCATTCCAAGGACCAAGGGGTATGATTCATTGGTCGTTGCATAGGGATATAATAAGCCCATATCTGTTGTACCTCTAATCGAAAGATGTCTTTTATGCCATTCCAATGGCGGCACAGAGCTAAATCTAGCTCACAAGTTCACAACGAATGAAATGTCTGGTCTAGTGCATTGAGCTAAGTACAATAATGCACATATTGCACTTAGATATGGCACTTCTAGTGTCAATATATCTTCTTTATCATCTGTAAGACGAAACAGCGCTTTCTCAGGATTTAGACTACAGACGATCATGAGTGTGCTTGAAGGTTTCACTTTATCCTCATTAAAGCGTCACAACATTCTGGATATAATTTGATTGATGGACCAAAATCTCATCTCCACAATGCTCCAGCTCTAGGCCAGGACAGAACTGTGTTCACCCAAGATCCTTCATTTCAATTTCTAACTTTAGGCGCTTAGAGGTTTCTTTGATCTCTTCAGGAGTACCAACCAGATTCATGTCATCGATATAAACTACTACTATAACGAACCCGAAACTTATTTTCTTAATAAATATGCATGGGTATAATTCATTATTTACATATCCCACTTTGATAAAATAGTCACTTAGATGATTATACCACATTCCTCCAGATTGTTTCAATCCATAAAGTGAACGCCTCAAACGAATGGAGAGCGTGTTCTGTGGTCTGAAACTATTTGCATCAAGTATCTTGAGTCCTTCAGAAACTTTCATATATATATATATATATATATATATATATATATATATATCTAGATCCCCATAGAGATAAGCAGTGAGCACATCCAAAAGACGCATACTCAGTTTTTCGGAAACTACGAAATTGATAAGGTAGTGGAACATTATGATGTCCATTAAAAGAGACTATGTCTCCTTATAATCAATTCTAGGGTGTTGAAAAAATCCTTGCGCCACTAGACGAGTTATATATCTCACAATCTCATTTTTCTCATTACACTTCCTTACAAATACCCATTTAAAGCATATAGGTTTAACATGAGAATGTGTGGGAGTTACAGGTCCAAACACCTTTTTTTTGTCAAGAAATCAAGTTCAACCTAGATAGCTTTTTTTTATTTTGGTCAGTCTCCTCTACATTCGCATTCATCAATGGAGTGAAGTTCGATATCATCACTGGTTATTATTTCAGTAGCTATCGCGAATATAAATATATCATCGATGATAATGTCATTCTGATTATGTATCTCATTTAAGCATGTATAATTTACTGAGATCTCTCTATTCTCGGGAGTGGGTTCAAACGTTGGAGCGTCCCCCAATGTCGTCTTTTTTAAGACAGGCTTATAATCCAGAATTATCTCATGAGATAGATCAGCTGATATTGTGATATCCAAGGGATTCGATTGTGTCAAATTTGTCCTCTTTCGGGGATAAGAATCCTTCAAACCTATTGGTCTACCACATTTCTGGACAGGGAGATAAGACTGGCTAGTCGCCATGGTCGTACCTCGTCCATCCGAGATGACCCGCCCATTTGGGACGCCGTGTCCTGTAGGGATGTCTATCCTTGCATGCACATTTACAAAAGATATATGTGATCTTGTTAGTTTTCCTAGATCAGAGAAAGCATCTGGCATATTATTAGCTACACTCTGTGGATCTAGAATTTTCCTCACTTTGTACGGTTCGGGGATCAAGATGAGATATAGTGGAGACATTCCATGTCAATTCATGTCATTCTTCAAGAACGTTGGCATTCTTATCTCCCCCTAACAGCGAGAAGACTATCTCATCAAAATGACTATTTGCAAATCAAGTGGTAAAAAGATCGCATGTCAAAGGCTCTAAATAGCATATAATGGAGGGATTCATACCCAACATATATACCCCTCCACTGTTAAGATCCCATTTTTGTATGTTGTAACGGCGTAATTGGCACGTAAACTGCACACCCGAAATTGCATAGGTTCGAAATGTTAGGTTTGTACCCAGTTACCAGCTGTAACGCGGAATAACGTTGGGTGCAAATGGGCCTCAATCGAACCAACAGAGCTGCATGCAAAATTGCATAACCCCACGCAGAAATTGAGATCTTCGTGAGCATAACCAAGGTTTGTTCAATCATTCGTAATCGTTTAATGATACTTCTACGAGACCATTCTTGGCATGAAATTGTGCAACTAGATGTCTAACATTAATCCCAAGGGACATGTAATAATCATCGAAGGATTTCGATGTAAACTCGTTGGCGTTATCAAGTCTTATGGATTGTATAGTATAATTCTAGCGGTGAGCCCTCAATTTAATGATTTGGGCAATGATTCTAGAAAACGCAGCATTTCGTGTGGACAATAGTGTCACATGTGACCACCTTGTCGATGCATCAACCAAAACCATAAAAAAAATTATATTTTCCGCATGGTGGTTGGATGGATCCACAAATATCCGCTTGTATTTTGTACAAGAAATGGACAGATTATTTACTTATTTTTGCATATGATGGTCTAGTGTTGAATTTTCTCATTGAGCAAGCATGACATAGGGATTCACTAAACACAAGGTCATTATTTGTAAAGGGATGCTTGTGTGATGTATTGAGGATACGAAGTATCATACCTTAACCTAGGTGTCCCAATCAGCCATTCTATAATAATTAGTTGCTTGGGTTAGGTAGCTTCCGGCTAGCCGTGTGATTTGCCTCAATGGTTCTACTAGTGGTCGTGTAGAGGGCACTCTTGAGGTATTTCAATTTCTCCAATGTACACTTTCGGTTATAAAAATTGGAGGTTATGTAAAGATATACCACATTCTATTCTTTTATGAGTTTGACGTGTTAACTATTAGCTCGAATATCCTTAAACTCAACAATGTTCTTCTGGAACGTGGGGAAAATAAGGCGTCATCAATGGTAAATACAGTACCATTGGACAGCACAAAGTGGGTTCTGCTGGAGCCTTCAATAAAATTTAATTGGCCATATATAGTTGTCACAAGGGGTGTGGTTAGGTGTAAAGTTTGTAAAAAATATCTTGTCTCTGTGGATAGTGTGTGTGGTGGCATTGTCAGCTAGACAAGAAACTTCCCCACTTGACATGTCTAACTATAAATTTAACTTAAAAAAACTAAGGATCACATTTATGAAAACAAAAATGGATTGAAATAAATAATATTCGAGTAGAGAGCAAAAATAAGTTCAAAGTAAATAAAAAACACCAAACATTATCCATGATATAAAATAAAAAAAGGCACAAGCTGTGACGACCCAGAAATTCGAAAAAGGAAAATTTGGAAAATTTGAAGAAAATGACGATTTTACCCTTGGAATTGGGTGAAAAGTTGACTTTTGGTTTAAGCGGTCAAACGGACATTGACCGATGACTGTGACGTAGTTCGGGACTTCACGAGTTCATAGACAGGTGGCACGTCCGATTCCGACATTCGAGGAGAAAGTTATGATGTTCGGAAGTCCAAGGATAATTTGAATAAAAAGAGGCAATTTGTTAACTTTTCAAATGACCTGGACTTTTCACGTAATTCAAAGACCGTTGGGTAGGTCTCGAGACGCTGAGTCCGTAGACATGCGGTACGCGTCAATCGGAGTTCGAACGACCAAGTTATGGGTCTAGGAGTGTGAAGGGCATTTTGGTAATTTGTAAAGAGAAGGGCAAAATGGTAATTGGTCAATTGAATAAGAAATGGGACGGCGATTGGGGCTGATTCATCCATGGTTATGCCATTAAGTGACATCTGTCACTTTCTAAGAAAGAGTAGTGGCAAGTGCACGGTGTGTGTGTGTGTGTGGTGGAGCGGTGTGATGAATCTAGTTTAAACCATGTGTATGTATGTTTGAAAAACAGAGACAAAATACCACAACTGAGCTTGATCGAACTCCCCAACAATCTATTGAGAGAAAAGAAGAACTGGAGAAGAATTAAGAGAGGGAAAATAGAGGATTAAGAGACTGAGATAGAAAGAAAACACGAGGAACAGAGAGAAAACCCGAAGAGAAAACCCGAAACCTGTTCTTGGATAATTTATATTCAAATTTCGAGTTGTAGACCAGCCCAAGTCAAATTAAGGTTCGATTAAGACTTCTGGGACCTTAAGTAGTCGAACACAATCAAAAACGAAAGTAATCGAGGAGATATTGGCCAAGAACTGGACCCGCGACGGTTTGGAATTTCCATGAGAGTTCGATCATACAAAGGTATGTTTAAGTCAAATTGAACTTGAAATCATTGTTAAAACGAGTCTATGATGCTTCCTAATTGATCAATTTAAAGAAATCGATGACAATTGAAGGGATTGAACGATGAATAGTCTTCGAAAATTTGAGTTGGGTTGGATAGTTGGAAGTAATTAGAGTTGAAATTGATGTGACAGACCTCTAATTCATGTGTTTATGATGCTAATGGACATTTTAATTTCAGAAAAAAAGTTGGAATTGACAGGATTGAGTCGGGTCAACACACGGGTTGAACGACCCGTTTAACAGGCAATCGGGCAAAGACGATGAACAGTGCTTGCACTATAGCAGAGCGTGAGCTTCACGCGAAGCCACTAACGGCGGCACGTTGGGGGGGGGGGGGGGCGTGGGACCAAATCTCGAGGTGAGTTCAACATGAAACTTGCTCCTTTTAATGTAATGAACATTTTGGCACCAGTTTCGAGGAAATCAGATATCGTTTCGATAGTGTTCAGTGTATCCGAAGTTTTCGTATACGTTTAAAGTATGTATTTAAATCCCGGAAAAATTGGGGAAAATTATATGAGGTATATTGAAGTGTTAGTGACGCTCGATATTGATTTTGGACAGAAATTATGATTTCTGGAATTTACGGAAAAACGTGCAGCTCGGAAATGAGCCGTTTGGACGGTGTGTGAGTGGACTTTGCTTTCCAAATTTCAATGCATGTAAAATTATTTTCTATACTTTCTATTGATGATTTCTATGATTATGATTATGGTTTATGGTAATTACGATTTCCGTATTTACACATATTTTGATATGCAATTCGTAATTGCACGTATTTCGAGACTATGGTTTCTCCTATGCTTTGATGATGGTTTGGTGGATAACTTTATATGATTGGTGCGTATCATGTTTGATGATGTTTTGATTATGATTTGTGAGTATGATTTGCGAATTGAACGTGAAATTTGGACATGAGTTCCATTTCGATAAAGTGTGATCTCGGATTTGGTTTTGGAATTTGAATTACAATGGATTCTGGATTTGTTATGATTTACACATGGTTTTGGGTTTAAAGACCCGGTTGATTGATGTGACGGAGGAGGGCCCTTGATTGATATGTTTTGAGTTTAAAGACTCGTTGATATCCCAGGAAGGCCTGATATATGTGAGTTTAAAGACTCGGTGATTGAGATCCAGCAGATTTGATTTGTAATTTACTGTTGATTTCCGATGTTTTCGGATGTGTTGGGCAGTGGCCCGGTTTATATGGTTTATGGATTTTGGGCTATGTTCTTGTACTTGGATTTTGATTCATGATTTTGGGTTGAGGCCTCATGTTTATGGTTTCGGGCTAAGGCCCGCGGTTTGAGAAAATGAAATGATTTTGGTTTTCATACACATTTTTCTTATATTGGAAATGAAATAGATTATGAAATGATTTTCGAATGCATGCATTGGTTTTTCGTGGAGTGTAGAAATTTCATTTTTGTAACATGTTTTATAACTGATTTATTTTTGTCCACTCACACCTTTTATGTTTTTATTGACCCTCCAGGTCGTGGCGCGATGATCGAGGCTGATCGAGAGGTGGAGGCATGAGTGGGCACGTGTGCGGCTATCCCTTGTTTGGCAAGTGCTGAGGGTAAAATGGGAACTTCAGTTGACTTGTCAGACGGGAGCAGGACCGGGCACGGTCGTCAATGTTCCTCAGGGGACGGTCCTGTCACAAGCGCCGATCATATCCATATTTATTAAAAAGATCTTAATCCTCATCATGTCCAGCAGCAGATTGGGAGTTAGAAATAGAAAGAGTGGTATAGATGAGAACTGGTCTTGCAGCAAAGTTAGTCTCTCGAGTACCACGTCCGATGTGATACTCTGCAATAAGTTGAGCTGACGCACAACATGTGCAATGTAAGGATCCATCCCAATCCCCCTAGATTATTGTGCGATGTGCCTACTCCCGTTTGACACCGTGTGTCAGACCATGAATAAACTCATCACCCGCTCAGGTTAGCCAGAGTACGTCAGGATCGATGGTGGCATGTGATGTCTCGATCTCTGGTACAGCTCGCATCCGCCAGCAACTTGAAGGGTATTAAAAACCATAAAGGTTGTAAGTGGACAAAAACAACAGTTTATGAAAACAGTTTATCAAAAAGTCATTTATACCCTTCACATAAAAGTATGCATGCATCATAAAACAGCCCTTCAAATACTTTCTTGAAAGCAATATGTATTGCTTTCCAAATCAAATGAAGTGAAAAATACTTCTCAATCGAAACTATTACCTCAGTAGGGTCTCAGCCCAAAACAAAGAAAACAAGTACAGGGTCTCAGCCCAAATCAAAAACCATGTGGGATCTCTGCCCACTATCATCATCCTCAGTGTTAGTCACGATTTCAATCCTAGCACATGTGAAAATATCTCATGACCGCTCACAATCCTAGCATGTCGTCATGAACACATCACCCGCCGTGACCATCTTTAGATCATCGTGAACACATCACTGATTGATCTCAAATAACATCGGCACTCCTAAGTTGAGTCTCCCTCAGACATAACCTCCAGCGGCTGCTCGACAACAGATAGTGCATCGTGACCTCTTTAGAAGGAACACATCCGCAGTTTGAAGGCGAGCGTCATATCATCCAGGACTCGAACCCGAATGTCATCATCGACCGGGACTCTAACCCAATCGTCTAGGACTCTAGCCCGTAAATCATCAATAGGGCCACAAGCCTGAAATATCACCAAATGGGTCACTGCCCGAAAGTCCAATGTCCAACGACACTTCATATCCCAAGATTCCTCGAATCCTATCAAATCCACAACTGGGTCTCATGCCCGAAATATCTTTCATAAAACTCATAACTAGGTCACAGCCCGACTTATCTGACGTTTGACTATACTCAGTTAAGGTCATTCAATTGGATCTCGTGCCCGACTCCCGATTTCACGCATCTCCGTAAAATCCTTTAAAATTGTTTCTCAAATCCTCGGTTTCATGCTTCTCCACGAAACCCCAAAAATCATATAAAATCATGTAAACATATGCACGTAGAATACTTGGTCGAAGCCTGAATGTAACAACCCGTACCTTCGGGAAGGGTAAAAATGTAATTGTGTAAAATTTTTGCATAAAAGGACGATTTTGCCCTTGTGAATAGTGGGTTGAAAGTTGACTTTTTGGTAAATTTATAATTTTCACGTAGGCCGAGGACCGTTAGATAGGTCTCGACATCCTGAGCACAACGACAGGCGGTACGCTGTCATCGGACGTCGGACGGAATAGTTACGGGTCTAGAACGTTTGAGGGCGAAACGGTAATTATTTAAACAAGGGGCAAAATGGTCTTTTTCCCTCAGCCAATCAGATAAGGGCAAGTGGCAGCAGGTGGAGTGGGATATTTGTTTTGCACCAAGGGATTGTGGACATGTGGGGAGAAGCTAGAGGCTTCTGGAGGAGTCTAAGTGTGCACGGCCACACTTTGCACAAAATCAAACCGTGCAATTGGGTTTGAACGCAGAAAAACAGAGAGAAAGAAATTGGAGGACGGTGATCGATTCTGTGAGGGTGTGAGGTTTTGGTGAATTGAGAGAGTGACAGGGAGATAAGATTGATCTGGTGGTCGTGTATCAGTGGAGGAATCGTGCACGGGGACACGACGGAGGACGGTTGCAGTTTCTGGGAAAACAGAGAGAAGGCGGACTGTGGCGGTGGCTACGCCGTGTGGTGGCTCAAATCAAGGCAGTGGGAGGCTTAGGAGGTTGCAGGGGACCCAACAAACACCGTGGCACGCGGCGGTGCGCACGGCGGAGACGGAGTCGAAAGGTGAGTTCTATTCCCCTGTTTTTCCCGTGAGTTTCAAATTGAAAATCGTGGACCTGGAGCTAGAGTCGAGGGGATTGGTGAGTGAAGTGAGGTTTAGGGAGGTCCTAGGAGTAGTTTTTGACGGTTTTCGTGACGGGGGAGTTCACGGTGGGGGTGGTGCGACGGCGGGTACTCTGTTACCCTGTTTGGCCGTGAATTTCAAACGGGAAATCGTGGACTTAGAGAGTGAGTCGAGGGTTCCTGTGAGTTGTGTGTGATTTAGTGAAGTCGTGGGAGGAGTTTAGAATGACCACCGTGAAGGGGGAAGAACTGGGTGGCCGGGAAGGAAAACAGAGTTTTGTATGGATTTTCTTTCGAGCTTCAGTCGTGAAGTTGTGGGTCGAGTCGAACCAAGAGAGTGAGGGGGATGAGTTCTTTGAGATTGGACGAAGCTTTAGGTGAAGAAAGGAGGGGAAACGGTGGCCGGACGGCGGAGAATGGGTCTCGCCGGTCCGGGTTGCAGCCTGGTGCGAACCGAGTTCGATCGAGGAAGACGGTAGCACTGTAGCAGGCGCGTGAGGCCCACGCGCAGCCACTTTGGGTGGCGCGTAGAGGCGCGTGGGGAGGAATCCGGCCATGCTTCCAACAGGGTTTTAGTTTTGAATGTTCTAAGGAATCCAATGGTATACTTTTCGGGTTAATCGGACGAAGTTACGGGATGGTTCGAGAATCCGGACGGTTTAGGGTTCATGAATAAAATATTATTTAAATTCCTGAAAACTTGGAGAAATAGGGTGAGTACCCTTGATGTAATTGTGACCCTATTTGGTGTCTGTTGACAGGACGGGAGACGTCTGAAACGGTCGAGGAGCGCACGGAGCGCAATTGACTCGTTCCGAGCTGTGAGTGGACTCTTTCTTTTCTTTCGAGCATGCCTAACTGTTTCATTGATGTTGTATGTTATTAAATGTGTTTTTATGCTTCTTAATGATGCTTTTATATGGTTGACATGTTTGCACGTTTTACGGGATATTCCGGGATATTATACGTTTTACGAGAAAAGCTGACTTTCGAGTTTTGATGTCAGATTTGTGATTTTAACCTATAAATGTGTTCTGATGATGATAAATGGGTTATGAAAGATGATTTGTGATTTACTGTGGTTTTGGTATAATACTGGATTTCTGGATTTGGGTTCGAAACGTCGGTTCTGAACGCCGAAGGGCTTCGAACCGGGGATTTCGAATTCGAGTTTGGCGAGGGATTTCAAATTGGTTTTACATTGAATTGGGATTGGATTTGCTGGATCTGGTTATTGGGTTTAAAGACCCGGATACTGATTTGAAGGGGGGACGGGCCCGGATTGAGTTTAAAGACTCGGGAGTTTAAAGACTCGGATATATTGATTTTCCCCCATAGGCCTATTGAGTTTAAAGACTCGGGAGTTTAAAGACTCGGATTACATTTAAGGCCTGGTTGAGTTTAAAGACTCGGATAGATCCAGCAGGTTTGATCAGAAAATGGTGTTGTATAGTGTTTCTGTTTCTTATGATATTTTATAGTGTTTCTGTTTCTTATGATCTTTTATAATGTTTCTGTTTCTTATGATGTTTCTTGGTTTAGAATTATTTTAATCACTGAGTTAGGCATGTGATTTCAAAACGGAGGGAACAAAGTGTTCTAGTTTCTTAGCTTCGATTTGATAATAAACGGTTTTCAAACCTTCATTTTCTTTTAGTCCACTCACATCTTTTGGTTTTAAATTTTCCCTCCAGGTCGTGGTGATAGCGCTGGGGTGAACGTTGAGGCAGATATCGAGGCATAGAGCTTCTGACGTTCTTCCGTTACCACACTAACATAGTAGGATTTTGTGCCCATTTTGTCGAACTATGCTCTGACTGATAGTTGTATTATATTTACTCCTTCGTCTGATAGTTATGCTTAGAGTGGTATTGTAGTTGTTTTGGTACTTTATTTGTGATTGTCAGACGGGAGCAATTTTCGTCCCTGGTATCGAGGTGATATTTGGGACGGGTCCTGACAATTGGTATCAGAGCATAGGTTTGTCGGTTTGTGTCGTATCTAGGTTGTTTTACTAACTCTATGCCTCTTTCAGCGTACGATCGATCATGCCTCCGAGACGTGAGCCCCCTCCATGACCTGAAGACGAAGCGGCGAGAGGGACTGAGAGTGCTTCGATAGAGCGAGCCCAGCGACATGGGGCTACTACATTCAGCGGTGGGGCAGACCCCGAGGAAGCTCACCGATGGATCACCCGACTCGAGCGTATTTTTCGGGTGATGCACTGTCCTCCAGAGGACCGGGTCTTGTTGGCTACTTTTCTGCTAGATGGAGCCGCATATGAGTGGTGGTACACGCTGGAGTTGTCTGGCTGGGATGCACGTACGGTGACATGGGAGACTTTCCGGGAGCGGTTTCTCGATCAGTATTATCCCCGCTCTTTCCGGGATGCTAAAGAGGCGGAATTTCTTCAGTTGAAGCAAGGGAACATGACAGTCGCCGAGTATGAACAGAGATTCCAGATGCTATCCCGATTTGCTCCTGCATTTGTGGCAACCGAGGTTGAGAAGTGCAGCCGGTTTGAGTTGGGTCTTCGGGGAGAGATTATAGCTATTGTGACAGCCGGCTCATTTGCTACTTTCCGGGAGTTGTCTGATGCTGCTATCAGGGTGGAGGCCAGTTTGCCTGCTAGACCACAGTACTCAGGCAGTGTGCGGCGCCGAGAGCATTCTTTTCTGGGAGCATCGAGTCAGAGGACCCCGAAACGGGGTAATTTTGGTGGTTCGTCATCGGCTGGTGGAGCCCGGTATGGCAGACCAGGCAGTTTTCAGGGCTCTGGATTTCGAGGAGCTAGGGTACAGCCGACTCCTCAGGCCAGTGCGACATCAGTTGCTTCTACTGGGAGGCAGACCGGTGGACCCAGTAGGGATGCTTGCTACTACTGTGGAGAGCGAGGACACTTTCGGAGGGAGTGCCCATTGTTGGCTCAGGAGGGTGGAGCAGGTAGAGGTGCAGCAGAACCTGGACGGAGTACTGCTTCAGTGTCAGGGGCAGCAGTCCCTAGGGGTGGCGGTGGTGCTACGAGCAGTTCTAGAGGGCGCGGTAGGTCATCGGGACCTCAGGCGCGAGTTTTTACGATGACGCAGCAGGAGGCCAGATCCGCAACGGGAGTGGTGACAGGTACACTTACCATACATGGCCACACTGTTTTTGCTTTGATCGATCCCGGGGCTACGCATTCGTTTGTAGCCCGGAGTTGTAATCTGGTGACGGAGAGGGAGGTGTCTACCTTGGAGTGTGCCTTAGGGGTGAGTACACCTACTGGGGAGGTGTTAGTGGTGACTCAGGTGTTGAGCGAGTGTCCGGTGTTGGTAGGTGAGGTTGAGTTACCGGCGGATTTGTTACTTTTGGATCTACGGGATTTTGATGTTATCTTGGGTATGGATTGGTTGACGAGACATCATGCTTCTATCGAGTGTTTCGATAGGAGAGTGACTTTCCGGAGTCCCGGATTACCAGAGACTACGTTTCAGGGGGATCAGCGTGCAGTTCCTACTGGAGTTATATCGGCACTTGAGGCTAGCAAGTTGTTGCGTAAGGGGTGCCAAGGTTACATAGCTTATGCGGTGGATACTCGTGCTTCGTCAGTGAGGGCGGAGGATATACCAGTGGTACGGGAGTTTCCTAATGTTTTTCCCGAAGAGTTGCCAGGACTACCTCCACACCGAGATATCGAGTTTACGATTGATCTTCTTCCAGGTACACAGCCTATCTCACAGACTCCTTATCGTATGGCACCTGCAGAATTGAGGGAACTTAAGGCCCAGTTGCAAGAGTTGGTCGATATAGGATTCATTCGACCGAGTATGTCACCTTGGGGAGCACCTGTATTGTTTGTGAAGAAGAAGGACGGAGGATTGAGATTGTGTGTGGATTACAGACAGTTGAATAAGGTAACCATTCGGAATAAGTATCCTTTACCCCGGATTGACGATTTGTTTGACCAGTTAAAGGGAGCACAGTATTTTTCGAAGATTGATCTTCGCTCCGGTTATCATCAGTTGAGGGTTAAAGAGGAGGATGTACCCAAGACAGCCTTCCGGACCAGGTACGGTCATTATGAGTTTGTTGTGATGCCTTTTGGTTTAACTAATGCCCCAGCAGCTTTTATGGACCTTATGAACCGAGTGTTCCGGTCATATTTGGATCGTTTTGTGATCGTCTTCATTGATGACATTTTGGTGTATTCGAAGAGTGCGAAGGCGCATGAGAAACATGTGAGAATCGTGCTTAAGACTCTGAGGGAACATCAGTTGTACGCGAAGCTGAGTAAGTGTCAGTTCTAGTTGACCAGTGTTGGATTTCTTGGCCATGTGATTTCAGCCGAGGACATCAGAGTGGATCCTCAGAAGGTTGAGGCGGTAGCAAATTGGGAACAGCCCAAGACGGTGACAGAGATTAGGAGTTTTCTGGGTTTGGCAGGTTATTATCGGCGTTTTATTGAGGGCTTTTCTATTCTTACAGCACCGTTGACGAGGTTGACTCGGAAGGGAGTTCGATTTGAGTGGGATGAGGAATGTGAACAGAGTTTCCAGGAGCTTAAAAGGCGGTTGACATCTGCGCCTGTGTTAGCCCTTCCAGACGATAGTGGGGAGTTCGAGGTGTACAGTGACGCTTCTTTACAAGGTTTGGGTTGTGTCTTGATGCAGCACGGGAAAGTGATTGCTTATGCTTCCCGGCAGTTGAAACCCCATGAGATGAACTACCCTACTCATGACTTGGAACTTGCTGCGGTGGTTCATGCACTGAAGATTTGGCGACATTATTTGTACGGTGAGAGGTGCAGGATTTTCACGGATCACAAAAGTTTATAGTATTTGTTCACTCAGAAGGAATTGAATCTGAGACAGCACCGATGGTTGGAGTTGCTTAAGGACTATGACTGCACTATCGAGTATCATCCAGGGAAGGCTAATGTTGTAGCCGATGCTTTGAGCAGGAAGTCAGCTAGTTCTTTGTCGTACCTGAGGACGGTACGATTACCTTTGTTGGTTGAGCTCCGCAGGTTGGGAGTAGAGTTGACTGTAGATTCTCAGGGAGCACTTTTAGCAAGTTTCCACGTGCGACCTGTTTTGATTGATCGGGTTATTGATGCTCAGTTTGAGGACCCTATTTTGGGCATCATACGTATTGAGGTCAAGGCTGGAGAGAGGCAGGACTTTGAGATTCGCGAGGATGGAGCTTTGGTTAAGGATGGACGATTGTGTGTACCCGAAGATGAGATGTTGAAAAATGTGATACTGGATGAGGCTCATTGTTCGGCCTATGCGATGCATCCTGGTGGGACCAAGATGTATCGTACACTTCGAGAGCATTACTGGTGGTCGGGGATGAAACGTGAGATTGCAGAATATGTCAGTAGATGCTTCATTTGTCAACAGGTGAAAGCCGAGCGACAAAGACCTTATGGAGCAATGCAACCTTTTCCGATTCCCGAGTGGAAATGGGATCACCTGACGATGGATTTTGTATTCAAGCTGCCTAGAACACCGAAGGGACACGATGGCGTGTGGGTGATTGTAGATAGACTTACGAAGTCTGCTCATTTCTTGCCAGTACGGGAGAACTTCAAGTTGGCACAGTTTGCCCAGTTGTTTATTGATGAGATTATTCGGCTGCATGGGACTCCAGAGTCGATAGTATCTGACAGAGATCCGAGGTTTACTTCCCGATTTCGGCAGAGCTTACAGGAAGCTTTTGGGACAAAGTTACATTTCAGTACTGCATTTCATCCTCAGACCGATGGACAGTTTAAGCAGACCATCCAGATTCTCGAGGATATGATGCGAGCTTGTGTATTGCAGTTCCAGGGTACGTGGGAGTCTCATTTACCTTTGATGGAGTTCGCCTATAATAACAGTTATCAGGAGAGCATTGGAATGGCACCTTACGAGGCTCTATACGGGCGACAGTGTCGGACCCCATTGTGTTGGACTGAGGTTGGTGAGAGGAGACTCACTACTTCCGAGTTGGTGGACCTTACTTAAGAAAAAGTGGCACTGATCAGGGATCGATTGAAGGCAGCTCAGGACCGACAGAAGAGTTACGCCGACCGTAGGATCAGAGATTTGGAGTTTGCCGTAGGCGATTGGGTTTTCTTGAAATTATCTCCTTGGAAAGGAATTGTACGGTTTGGCAGACGAGGGAAGTTGAGTCCTCGTTACATTGGACCTTATGAGATCTTGGAGCGGATTGGTCCTGTTGCATATCGATTGGCTTTACCAGCAGACCTGGCGAAGGTACATAATGTTTTCCATGTATCTATGCTTCGGAAGTATATTCGAGATGATTCACATGTTCTGGAAGCACAACCAGTTGAACTGAGGGAAGATTTGAGTTTTGAAGAACAGCCAGTAGCGATTTTGGATCGGAAGGATAAAGTCTTACGACGGAAGACGGTTCCCTTAGTTAAGGTATTGTGGCGGAATCATCAAATGGAAGAAGCTACGTGGGAACCTGAGGCATTGATGCGCGAGCAGTACCCTTATTTGTTTCACTGAATTTCGGGGACGAAATTCTTTTTAGGGGGGTAGATTGTAACAACTCGTACCTTCGGGAAGGGTAAAAATGTAATTGTGTAAAAATTTTGCATAAAAGGACGATTTTGCCCTTGTGAATAGTGGGTTGAAAGTTGACTTTTTGGTAAATTTATAATTTTCACATAGACCGAGGACCGTTAGATAGGTCTCGACGTGCTGAGCACAACGACAGGCGGCACGCTGTCATCGGACGTCGGACGGAATAGTTACGGGTCTAGAACGTTTGAGGGAGAAACGGTAATTATTTAAACGAGGGGCAAAATGGTCTTTTTCCCTCAGCCAATCAGATAAGGGCAAGTGGCAGTAGGTGGAGTGGGATATTTGTTTTGCACCAAGGGATTGTGGACACGTGGGGAGAAGCCAGAGGCTTCTGGAGGAGTCTAAGTGTGCACGGCCACACTTTGCACAAAATCAAACCGTGCAATTGGGTTTGAACGCAGAAAAACAGAGAGAAAGAAATTGGAGGACGGTGATCGATTCTGTGAGGGTGTGAGGTTTTGGTGAATTGAGAGAGTGACAGGGAGATAAGATTGATCTGGTGGTCGTGTATCAGTGGAGGAATCGTGCACGGGGACACGGCGGAGGACGGTTGCAGTTTCTGGGAAAACAGAGAGAAGGCGGACTGTGGCGGTGGCTACGCCGTGTGGTGGCTCAAATCAAGGCAGTGGGAGGCTTAGGAGGTTGCAGGGGACCCAACAAACACCGTGGCACGCGGCGGTGCGCACAGCGGAGACGGAGTCGAAAGGTGAGTTCTATTCCCCTGTTTTTCCCGTGAGTTTCAAATTGAAAATCGTGGACCTGGAGCTAGAGTCGAGGGGATTGGTGAGTGAAGTGAGGTTTAGGGAGGTCCTAGGAGTAGTTTTTGACGGTTGCCGTGACAGGGGAGTTCACGGTGGGGGTGGTGCGACGGCGGGTACTCTGTTACCCTGTTTGGCCGTGAATTTCAAACGGGAAATCGTGGACTTAGAGAGTGAGTCGAGGGTTCCTGTGAGTTGTGTGTGATTTAGTGAAGTCGTGGGAGGAGTTTAGAATGACCACCGTGAAGGGGGAAGAACTGGGTGGCCGGGAAGGAAAACAGAGTTTTGTATGGATTTTCTTTCGAGCTTCAGTCGTGAAGTTGTGGGTCGAGTCGAACCAAGAGAGTGAGGGGGATGAGTTCTTTGAGATTGGACGAAGCTTTAGGTGAAGAAATGAGGGGAAACGGTGGCCGGACGGCGAAGAATGGGGCTCGCCGGACGGCGAAGAATGGGTCTCGCCGGTCCGGGTTACAGCCTGGTGCGAACCGGGTTCGATCGAGGAAGACGGTAGCACTGTAGCAGGCGCGTGAGGCCCACGCGCAGCCACTTTGGGCGGCGCGTGGAGGCGCGTGGGGAGGAATCCGGCCAAGCTTCCAACAGGGTTTTAGTTCTAAATGTTCTAAGGAATCCAATGGTATACTTTTCGGGTTAATCGGACGAAGTTACGGGATGGTTCGGGAATCCGGACGGTTTAGGGTTCATGAATAAAATATTATTTAAATTCCTGAAAACTTGGAGAAATAGGGTGAGTACCCTTGATGTAATTGTGACCCTATTTGGTGTTTGTTGACAGGACGGGAGACGCCTGAAACGGTCGAGGAGCGCACGGAGCGCAATTGACTCGTTCCGAGCTGTGAGTGGACTCTTTCTTTTCTTTCGAGCATGCCTAACTGTTTCATTGATGTTGTATGTTATTAAATGTGTTTTTATGCTTCTTAATGATGCTTTTATATGGTTGACATGTTTGCACGTTTTACGGGATATTCTGGGATATTATACGTTTTACGAGAAAAGATGACTTTCGGGTTTTGATGACAGATTTGTGATTTTAACCTATAAATGTGTTCTGATGATGATAAATGGGTTATGAAATATGATTTATGATTTTCTGTGGTTTTGGTATAATACTGGATTTCTGGATTTGGGTTCGAAACGTCGGTTCTGAACGCCGAAGGGCTTCGAACCGGGGATTTCGAATTCGAGTTTGGCGAGGGATTTCAAATTGGTTTTACATTGAATTGGGATTGGATTTGCTGGATCTGGTTATTGGGTTTAAAGACCCGGATACTGATTTGAAGGGGGGACGGGCCCGGATTGAGTTTAAAGACTCGGGAGTTTAAAGACTCGGATATATTGATTTTCCCCTATAGGCCTATTGAGTTTAAAGACTCGGGAGTTTAAAGACTCGGATTACATTTAAGGCCTGGTTGAGTTTAAAGACTCGGATAGATCCAGCAGGTTTGATCAGAAAATGGTGTTGTATAGTGTTTCTGTTTCTTATGATATTTTATAGTGTTTCTGTTTCTTATGATCTTTTATAATGTTTCTGTTTCTTATGATGTTTCTTGGTTTAGAATTATTTTAATCACTGAGTTAGGCATGTGATTTCAAAACGGAGGGAACAAAGTGTTCTAGTTTCTTAGCTTTGATTTGATAATAAACGGTTTTCAAGCCTTCATTTTCTTTTAGTCCACTCACATCTTTTGGTTTTAAATTTTCCCTCCAGGTCGTGGTGATAGCGCTGGGGTGAACGTTGAGGCAGATATCGAGGCATAGAGCTTCTGACGTTCTTCCGTTGCCACACTAACATAGTAGGATTTTGTGCCCACTTTGTCGAACTATGCTCTGACTGACAGTTGTATTATATTTACTCCTTCGTCTGATAGTTATGCTTAGAGTGGTATTGTAGTTGTTTTGGTACTTTATTTGTGATTGTCAGACGGGAGGAGGGTTCGTCCCGGGTATCGAGGTGATATTTGGGACGGGTCTTAACACTGAATATCAAATAAAACATAAATCTCGAACTACGTGCAATTACGAATTTTCCTACGAAAATGTCAAATAGTTCATACCCAAATCACATGCACTCATGGCATCTAAAATCATGTTCATAAACACATATAATACATATATGCATGCATCATATTCATAAAACAAAGTCCACTTACAGACCGTCGAAGATACGCCTCCATACGCGTGCCATAAGCTTTTTCGGGCTAATCCAACCTCTTCAGGTCATCCAGACCTGTCCAAAATACACTCAAAGGTTACTACCAACCTAGACAAGTCCTAATTAAGAACCCCCCAACATTCTCGGAAAAGTCAAAGTGTCCTGGACACGCTTCCCTAGGCTTTAAACCTCAATTTGACCAACCTAACGATCTCTAATCGACTCGAAACCACCATCATTGGATTCGTATCGTCAAAACCTTTAAAATGGTCCTAATCCCACCTCAAAATTCGTTTCCACGCATGGGTCAAAGGTATGATCAACGCTGACGTCAGCAAAGTCAACAACTGATGTCATCGCTGATGTCAGCATGACGTCATCTAACATATGACATGTGTTAGCTGACAGTGTCAAGTGTCAGCAGCTTACGGGTCTACATGTCTGACATGTTAGTGACATGTGGCACCATCTGATTGGTCCACGTCACTAACATGTCAGGCTGACTAGGCGCTGACAACTGCCATGTGTTAGCCTCCCATTGGCAAAGTGGCCTGACATCTGACAGATGATGACGTCACCCTGCCATGTCATCATCGTCCTCGCTGAGCCGGGTCGAGCAGACCCACGACCCTGACCCGGTTCCAAAACCTCCATTTCTGGTTTATTTTCAATGCTGTTAGTCCCTACGTGATCGTCTAGACCTAAAAACTCGATCTATGGACTCAAAACACACAAAAAAGTCCTGGAAATTACCTATTCGATTTGATCCTCACGGCCCAGTTTCAGGCCTCTATCTAGGGCGTTTCCACCGTCCTTCTCCATCCAAAGATTATCCCTACCAGCTCGTCCATGTCCCAAGAACGCAACCCAATCAATAAAACTGTTGCCCAAATGTCCAAACACAATTTTGAATAATTAAAAAATCATGGGTTTCGGGTTTTACCTATTTTCCGGTCACCTTCACGACGGTTCCACCGTCCCAGTCACCCCACTCCATCTCTCAGTCACTCCCTCACTCTCAGTCCTTCTCTGTGGTCTCAGTTGATGGAAAATGAAAGGGAAGGGGGAGGGTTTCGGTTTTGGATCGAATGAAATGGGAGGGGTGCAGATGCATGTATATGAGAGAAGGGAGCAATGGATGAGTGACACTTGTCACTCATCCATTGGGCCTACCCAAAATATCTAGGGCCCACACTAAAAGACAAATAACTACTTTGTCTCATAAAATGTGCCACTATAAATAGTACCCAGAACCTTTCGTGACCCATAACTTTCCCGTATGATGTTCGATTTTGACGTGCTGCCTGTCTACTGACTCGTATCGACTCGATCTTCGTAATGGTTTTCGGTCCACGTGCATTGGATCTCCCAGGTCAAAAGTCAACTTTTTACCCTCGTCTAGGGGTAAAATCATAATTTCACCTCGAAAGTTCGATAATCCTCGACTAAGTCCCGATTAATCTCGTTAATCCTCACTTAATTCTTAATTAATCCCGTAAATTTGGGACGGGTCGTTACATGCAGGGCTAGTGAGCGCGTCCTCTATATTTATAGCAAAGATTTTATTAGTTTTTATTCTAGTTGCGATGGGTTGGATCAGGGTTCCTCTCATATCAAGCTCGTGGGGCTAAATAGGCGCGGTTCCTACCACATGGACCTCAACCACGATTACGTCGACCACACGGACCATAGTAGTCTTGATTTTGGTCATAGGGGTGTCCACCACGTCTAGGACATTATACCTTGCGCCTCTACCATGACCTCGATTTCTCTACTCGCGATTTGGATCGTGATGTGCAACAGCGTTTGCTTCAAGCAAAGGTGTTGCACTAGTACCTACATGTCGGGATTGATCATTATTCATTAACATACTATTGTTCTTTTCAACAAACAACAAGGTAATGATCAACTCCGCGAACTTGGTGAATTTCCTCTATTTGTATTATTGTTGCAGGATAATACATAAACAGAAAATGTGAAGAAAGTCTTCTCAAGAAGGTTAGTTTCAGTGAGCTCCTCCCATCGGTATTCGAGAAGAGACCGGATATGGCATACCTCATAATTATATTCATTTACGGATTTGAAATCCTGAAAACAATGTTTATACCACATGTCTTGCTTCAGACAAGAATATATCTTTCTAGTGATTGAAACGATCTACGAGTAAAACCCACAATGCTCTCGGGTCCTCTTAATCAAGTTATTCATGTTGCAATGCACGATCCATAAGCCTCCGGATGAGGATCATAGCATCCGTATTTTGATGCTCATAAGTCACGTCTTCTTAGATGGTTGAGAAGATTCTCTTTGAGTGAGATGAAGTTTTACGTCTTTTGTAACGACCCATCCCAGAAGTCCGGATTAGGGAAGTGTTTAGTAATGGATTCGTTAAGTTAAACGGCGGTTAGTGGGTTACTGTTGGACCGTTAGCGCAAAATGGCGATTTTGCCCCTAGAATGGGCAAAATGTTGACTTTTAGTTCGGACGGTCAATTGGGCATTGACCGATGACCGTGACGTAGTTCAGGACGTCACGAGTCCGTAGACAGGTGGCACACCCGATTCCGACATCCGAGGTGGTTATGATGTTCGGAAGGTTGAGGGCACTTTCGTAATTTGGTTAAAAGAGAGGAAATGTTGACTTTTGGTTGGACCTTTAGTTTTCCCGTAGACCAAGGACCGTTAGGTAGATCTCGACGTCCTGAGTACTATGACAGGCGGCATGCCTTCATCGGACGTCAGACGAGTGAGAAATAGGTCTAGAACAGCGAAGGGTAAAATCGTAATTTGGACACACAAGGGCATTTTGGTCTTTTTGAACATTGGGAATTGGGCCAATCTGATGAGGACAAGTGTACAGAGCTGGTTGGATTTTTTTTTGAGTTTGGGACCACAGGAATTGAACACGTGGGTTGTGTCTAATGGGTTCTAGTTTGTTGCACGGTGCAATTAAATGGGTTGAGTCGTGTTTGTGAGAAGGAAAAACAGAGACTGAGATTGAGAGGAAAATCGATCGGTGGCAGGGTGTGTGTGAGGCCTTGTGACCTGGTGAGAGTGAGCAGAGAGCAGTGGGAAGCTGGTGAGTGAGTCTTGAGTGAGAATTGTGTGAGGAAAGACTGAGAGGAGGGTGTGATTTTCTCAGGAAAACAGAGAGGGAGGTTGGTGGTGGTACTGCCGTGCTTTGATCAATCGTGGCTGCTGGTGGTGTTCAGAGGACGAAGGAGGACCTGAGGAGTCGAGTGGACCAAAGGGAACGCGGCGGCGTGCACGGCGGAGGCCAGAACGACGGTGAGTTACTGTTTCCCCTATTTTTCCGTTTAGTTTCAAAGTTAGAGTCGTGAGTTTTGAGGCTGAGTCGAGCAGTCTTGTGAGTCCTAATAGGTGAAGTAGGTCCCTAGGAACCTTAAGGTTGTGAAGCTGTGTTGGGAGGAAGCACGGGTGGCCGGGAACTGAAACAGAGTTTTTGGTTGGTTTCGGGTTCGAGTTAGGGAGGTGTGTTTCAGGCCGTGATGTCGAGTTTTTAAGATTGGAATGAGTTTCTTAGAGTAGGACGAAGCTTCTGGCTTTGAAAGGAACAAAAATGGGCGGAAGAAGGCGGAGAACCGGTCACGCCAGTTCAGACCGGTCGAGTGATCGAAAAAGAAGATGAACAGTGCCCCCTGTGCAGGCGCGTGAAGCCCACGCGCAGCCCCTTTGGGTGACTCGTGCGACGGTTTCTGGGGAAGTTTCCAACCTAGTTTTTGGTCTAATAGTTGTAACGAATCTTTTGGGACAAATTTCGGGACGATCGGACATCGTCTCGGGTTAGTTTTAAGTGTTCGCAGGCTTTAGGGCCCGGTTAAAAATAGTTAAAAATACGAGGAAATTATGGGGCTTTAGTATGAGTTTTGTGAAGTAGTTAGTGACCTTGGTATGAGATTTGGACAGGTTCGGGAAAGCCGATGATAGCAGAATGGTCGGGGACGGCGTAGGTGCGCGCGTATCGAGGTGACGTCGGAATGGTCTGTGAGTGGACTTTGCTTTCAAACTTATGATGCATGCATATATGTTTTAATATGTTTTCATACGTGATTCTATGATTTTCTTTCTGATTTTGATGGTTTACGGTTGTGCACGATTTTCGAGGTATTTATGGATTTTTTCGTTTTACGAGATTTTGAATTATCTTGTGATTTGATTAGGGTTTTAATGGTTTGATTTCGGATTTGAAATGTGATTTGTTTTTAAAGATTTGAAATGGCTTTCGGAAAAGTGATTTCGGGCTTGGATCCCTGTTCATAAGCTTTTGGTTTGAAACTGGATTTTGGATTTGGTTTTGATAGTTGGAAAGGAGGTCTGGATTTGGGTTCGGGACGATGGTTCCGAATGCCGGCTTACGGAATCATCGTTGCGAATTCGACTGGGAATTTTCTGTGGTTTTCACTGAATGAATGAAAAATGGTTTTGGGTTTAAAGACCCGAAAAAGAAAAGAGAAAAACCCACTGGATCTAGTTTTTAGTTTAAAGACTCGGATTGATTGAAGAGGGGAGGGCCCTGGATTGATGTTTTGAGTTTAAAGACTCGGTATGGTTTTGAGTTTAAAGACTCGGATATGATACCTCCCGAGGCCTGTGATTGTGTTTTGAGTTTAAAGACTTGGATATCCCGGGAAGGCCTAGCTATTTGCGCATTGTGTTTTGAGTTTAAAGACTCAGGCGCACTTGAGATCCAGTAACTTGTATGACTGATATTTTCACTGGTTTTTCACTGGTTTTCTGATGTTTTGGGCAGTGGCCCCGATGAAATGGTTTTCGATGGTTTTGGGACTGAGTTCCCGGAATTGAAATTGATTTGAGGCTAAGGCCTGGATTTGAATAATGGGTTTGATACGGGTTTTGATAATGGTTTTCGTTGTGGTTTTTGATATGAATGGTTTTTATGACTTGAATGGATATGCATGCATTGGTTTTTACGTGGAGGGTAAAAATGTAATTGTTTTATTGAACTGTTTTCTAAATTATACTTTATTTTGTCCACTCACAGTCTTTTCGTGTTTTCGATACTCTCCAGGTTGTTGCGGCACGGGCTGTTGATCGAGAGAGACGGAGACATCACACCCGCGATCCACAGTAGTTCGGTATACTCTGGGAAGACCGGTACCTTTTCGGATGGTTGGATCGAGAATCCCTTGTCCGACTTACGTGTCGCATGAAGGTTGAACGTTGGTTTAGCCTTCGTGTCATGCGTAAGTTAGACGGGATCGGGATTTAGCCATTAATCCCTGGGGATTAGGGGTGGGTCTTGACATCTTTAGTCCACTGATAGTTTCTTCCGGAAACTTTTCGTGCATCGAAATCAAGTTTATTGAGATATGTCATTCTCTACAAGGAGTAAATAACAATATTAGTGCTTTGGGAAAACACATCCATAAGGAACTAATAAGAATTCAGGTTCTACAACATGGTATGATTAATTCGGAATAAGCACGTAATGTTAAATCTATGAAGAAAACTTCAAATTCCTTTTATTTACTATTAGTCTATATCATTTCCTAAATAATATTTGAACAATGAAATAAACATATAAACATATAAACAATCAATAGTGGGCTAAAATTATGTCAAACATAATAGCTCCAGTATGGTTCGAACTGGTAGCCAAACATATCAAATACGTCATGTATTGCATTGAGTTTAAATTCTGATGCTGACACCGATTATATCTACCCAGTCGGCCAATACGGCAATATTGATCTGTGTTAACGTATGCCTCCAAACTTAATTAATTTTAATGTGGAATAATGCAAAATTGATAATTTATTTTAAACAATAATGCAAAATTGATAATTTATTTTAAACGTCATTTTAGCCGTACGTTGAATGTTTTATAACTAAAATAAAAAATAAAAAACAAGAAGAGGAAATGAACAATAATGCTATGGAGAAAGGAGTCTCTTTTATTGTATGTGATGTACATCATCATTCATCACTGCCAATTACCGCAAACACGTGGAATATGTTGTCTTCAATTTTTTAGCACAAAAAGATGTTGAGTTAATGCCTCCTTAGTGGATTATTAATGCATTGCAATTTGATTATGTATTGGGAATAAATACATGGTGTTGTTCATTCAACCTTGTAGGAAAAGATTGATGTGGAAGCTTCATGAAGAAGAACATTAATTGAGGAAGGTGCATGAATGGACTTCAATGAAGGATGTTGAAATGTGAGGAAAATGTCCCACATTGGAAAAGCACAAATACAACTTGTGTCTTAAGCACTATATAAGGTGGAGAGCTGGGTCACATTTCAACATCAAGGAGAACACCTCACAAGTGAGTGAGTGCTTCAAGAGTGTGTATAGCTCTTGGGCTAGAGTGATCTTCTTGAGCACTTCAAGAGTGTGTATAGCTCTTGGAGTAGAGTGATCTTCTCGGTTAAGAGAAGGTGAAAGAGTGTATAGCTCTTGGGGTAGAGTGATTTTCTCGGGTTGAGAGAGGGTGTACAAAGGGTATCCTATTGGGTACAAGGGCTCAAATTGGGTATAAACTTGAGTAGTGTAATCTTGTATTTTGTATTCTTTCATAGTGAAGGAGAAAATTCTCCGAGGACGTAGGCAAGTTAATTGGCCGAACCTCGTTAAATCTTTTGTGTTCTTGGTTTCTTTATTTTCTTTTTTCATCTTTATTGTTAGCAATTGCGTGGCGGAGGATTAATTTCCTAACAAAAAAAAACATCTGAAAAGTTGAAATCAAAATTGAAATGTGATGGAAAATAACGTAGCTTGGGATATTCATCATCCCAGATTTCCCTGTAATCCCCTTCTCTTTTCTGTTTGCTGCAATTCAATATATATATTATTTCTTCTACCATTCTCTTAATTTCATAAAAGGAAAAAAATAAAAAATAAACACAACTTGAGAAGTTTGAATCGAAATCGATATGGATTTGTATTGATTTTGAATCTGTAATCAATTTCTTTAGGTATTTATGAAATGAATGCCAATGGGTGTGAATGGATCGATGTACAATTGTACTAGTCGGTGTGATGGCTTGTGGTCGGGTAGTGTTAACTGCAGTTTTTAACTAATCTTGTTATATTTTGATTTTTTAAGCGTAATTAATATTTTAATATGAGGATATATAAGTCTATTTAAGTGCGTTTTTTGCTATTTTTGAAAATTTTATAAAATATTGACATTTATGAATTTCGTAGTTAAATTTTGATTATTTTTTATAAATTCTCCTAAAAACTCTCCTGTAGGATCAATCTATTTAGAACCCATCAAGTTCCACCTTAAGATGTCGACCTCCACCAAGGTAACGCCATCGAATTCTCCATCGAGACAACGTTGTCAACTCCACCACCAAGAACAACATTGTCAACTCCACCACCAAGAACAACATCCTCTAGTTCGTTGTAACATTTTTTTGTTCATCTTGCTTCGCAGTTATTTGTTCATATTTCTTTTTTTCTGTGGAAAATTAGTATGCCTTTGTTGGAACTTTTAGTCTTACCCTATGATTCTAATTTGATTACCGTGTAAAACTATATTTTCTGGGCATGAATCTTGTTTTTTTTTTCTTCGATGACATTCGGAGTGTATCTCTTGTGTGTTTCTTTTGATGATGCACTAACCCAATAGTTGCAGTTTTAATTTGATTATCATTTGATGGCTTCAAACTTGGCCATGGAAGATATAATATATTTAGAAGAAAATTCTAGTGAACGGAATGAAAGAGAAGATGCAACATAATGAAAATTCCAGTAAATCTTGTGCTCAATATTGTATCCAAATCTATTGCATCTTCTCTTACATTCTATTCGCTAGAATTTTCATCTAAACATGTTGTATCTTCCATTTTATTTATATTTTATTCCATGTGATGTTGGAATACTCAAATTAAAACCACAACAAATATATAGAAAAATATATCTACACATCAACAAATGTAGTAACCACAATACGAAGAAAGAAGCATGAAAACTGTAACTTTGCATCTGTAATAAGACATATATATATATACAAATACATATATATATATATATATAAACTAAAAATATAATATATTGTAATCAGATCAAACCAAAGATCCATGTATAAGCATATATCAATTCAGATATTTAAAGTGTAACCATCCAGTAATTAGAGATAGCCCAAATACATGCATAACAAAGTCTAATCAAATAATTATTTTCATTATTTATATCTTTATACACGGTGTCATTTATGAGCATAGATATCACTAATCAAACGACAATTTATGTTAAATGAGATATGACAGTTTAAACTAAAATTGTTGTCTATAATTTTATAAAAAATATTGTCCGATGTAATTTGTCAATAATTTGAGAATTAAAACAAAATATATTTTCATAAGTGTTGTCTATTTAGAATAGAGGGGAGGAAAAGTTTCACAAAATTGAAAGCGTCAAAGGGAAATTTTTTTTGAGAATGCGTTGTTGGTTACTATACACTTAAACAATAACCTAATTTTGCGTTATTTATAGAAAAAGAAAAACACAACGCAATCTCCCTTCCCCGTCTCTGTTTGGTCTCCTACCTAAATTTTTCGTTCCACTCTCCTTTTTCTCTCAGGCTTGTGACAGAGCTTGTGCGATTGCAAGCTTTCGATGGAGCTTGTTTGATTGCAGGCTTGCGAGTGACGATGCCGATTGCAGCGGCACCAATCAGTCGAATTCAGTTTGAGTTATGAGAATTGGGGGTTGGGTGTGTCGATTCTGAACTCTTAATTGAATTTGATTTCTGATTTTTTTTTTTTAGTGTTTTGATTTCTTATTTGGCCATTTGGGTGAAATTTAGGATTTCTAGCGACCGAACCGAGAAACCCAGTGTACCATCGGCATCCTTGTTCATGTTTCAGAGTAATCTCCCTTCATTTTAGTGTGGAAGAGGTAATTTTTTTGCCTGCAGGTTAGGGGTTCTGCGAATTAGGGTTTGGGTGAGTCGAGTTTGTTCTGTTGGTCAATATTGAGTTAGATTGTTTCGCTTTGCTTTGGTTTTTAGATTTTTTTGTCGTTTGATTCTATTAAAGGCCTTTCAAATATCTGTAAGTTTCATGGGAATTGTAACGAGACCTTGCTTGTACTGTAGTTTATATATATTTCCCTTTATATTGATTTTCATGGAAGAGAATATTGCTCTGCTTTAGGGTTGTATGCATATGTATATATGGTAGGTTTATCTAGTTAATTTGTCAATGTATTTGCAACGTAAACTTCATGTTTTTTTTTTTTTTTTTTTTTTTGCGTCGATTGTTTTCATTAAAGTTTGAGTCTCTCGATGATGCTGATGGATTCCAGAATACCCATCAAAGGAAACATTTGAATATGCAAATTTTAGTATAGAGCAGATAGCCTTGCTGAGTACTTTAACGAGGCACTTTTATTTCATATTTTTTTGTGTTGTTATACTTGTTAAGCCCATGCCCACACTTGCACATACTTTATAGCTTGGTGGGGCAAATGATACTTTATAGCTTGGTGGGGCAAATGGGGAGGGAATATCCAAATTTCTCTGGACTATTGTCCACATGAATCACATGTAAGATTGTAAAATTATCAAATTACTCTTGGTTATAAAAATTACCAAAATGCCCTCATACATTCTTTGATTCATATTGAACCTAATCGATCTCTAATTTTGGTATGCCGCCTGTCTATACACTCAAGAAGTCGAGACCTTTGTAACGGTCTTTTCGAGTTACTAAATGATGTCCTAGTAAAAAAATCAACACTTTGTCGGGGTAAAATCGTCTTTTCTCTTTCCATTTTTCAATATTTACCTTTTCTCGAGTTTTGGGTCGTTACACGCTACATAACCCGATTGGTATTTCATGGCCTCTCGATCATTTCTCGTATTTCAACCACTAAAATTCATCTAATGATCTCCATGGGAGTGTCTACGATTTCAAAACAAATAAACCTTACCTCGAAAGCACAACCAAACTTCTTGGGTTTCGACCAAAGTTCCAAGGATCAGACCTGCAGCTTTTCCAAAATCCATCATTTTCGTCTAAAAACAGTCCTAAGAACTCTAGAAGAACAAAAGAGTACTTGTTTTCAAGGTTCCTATCCCCGAAACCAAAAACTCATAATTCGGAACTCACGGGTCCTTCATAACCCTCACTGTTCTTCTCCATTTTCTTCACCAAATCTCATCAATTTCTCTCGTTTTTCTTCTTTTCTTCTTTTTCTTATTCATTTCCTCGCTTCCTCCCTCACCTCCTCAGTTCTTTCACGTTCTTCTTTTTCTTTCTCATGTTGGTGCTACACTGCCAATTACCATCACACAAACAACACCTATATATATAGAGAGATATATATAGGGCAGGTCAGTGGGAGTTTGGGAGGGAAACTTGGAGAAGCCTCTAGACAAACTCACATGACTCACATGTCCAAAATGTAAAATTACCAAATTACCCCTATGTTCAAAATGACCAAAATGCCCTTAGGCATTCTTGAAACACAACGATCCTATTTGTCTTCTGTTTCTGCCATACCGCCATTCTATGAATTTAGAATCCATAGACCTTCATAACGGTCTTCTCAGATTGGCCAAAAAGTATTCGGATAAAAAAAGTTAACATTTTGACCTTATAGGGGAAAATCATTTTTATTTTCTTGAATATCCGGGTCATTACAACCTACCCCTTTAAAAAAAAATCGTCCTCTGAATTTTAAAACAAATCCAATCTTACGTTCATACTCAAGTTGGTCGATTAAGTTTCTTAAAAGTAATTGACTTTCCAATTTATTTTCTTTATTACTCTCGACTTTATTTATATGTAATTCCAAGATCCCATATAATCTTGATTCTCTTAAAAAATTTCACACCAAGCACTTTCCAAGTTACCAACATAATTCTATTCTTTTAATCCATAATCACGCTAAGCTCAACCAATTACTATCTAAAGTACCAACCATTTCACACAGCGGCACTACGTGTAGACCATTACCACAAACATCATCTGAATCAATTCTGAAAACAGTATTGATACACTAAAACTAAGTATTAAAGTAAACGCAAAGTCACACTCAACACTTAATAAAACATATGCAATTAAAACCTTTTTTTTTTTTTTTTGTAGATTGTAGCATTGATAAGTAGGGATCGTTCTTAACCGGGGATTGAGGGTACTTAACTATGATTATCGTTTGATTAATTAATTAGGGGGTAGTTGATTATTTTTATTATCCTACGTGATTAACTAATCTAAACTAACCTAATCTATTATTTACATAGTCAACTCATCTTTAACCTAATTCATTCATAAATTATGCCAATTGTAAAATCTACGAAATTCCATAACTTCAATTCTACAAAATACAAGCATATTATCTCAAGGTGCGGATGGGGCCTGGCAGAGTGAGGCGCGCGTTGCATTCGGTCGGTGGGCCTCTCTGAGACGCGTGGCTGGTCTTCTCCTCGCAGGCGAGATGGGTTGGGCCGCATGGTGGGATAAACAGGCCACATGCAGATGTTTGGTAGCTGCTGGCGTTTGGGCTGAGCGCCATTAGGCTTGCTTGAATTAGGGCTGAACTTGTGCGAGAATTCTTGGCTGCAATTTGGGCCTTCACTTAACAACTATCTATTAATTAATTAATTTAAGTATTAATTATGTAATTAGTTATTAATTAATTAAATCTAGTAATTAATAAAAAATAATAATAATATGACGTAAAATGAATATAATTGAGTTTTTAACAAAGTAAAATATAAAGAAAATTGATATAAAAAGATTATTAATTAAGTGCTTTATCAAATTCCCCCACACTTAGACTTTGCTAGTCCCTAGCATATAATAAACCAAACTAAGAATTTAAACAACTAAACTCTCTCAAGTTGTATCAACATGAGTATGGCATCAAAGATTCACATGGAAGAACTATATAGCATATGAAATTCAAAAGTTAATACATCATAACAAAATGCCTTGGCAAGTACGACAATGAGTAAACTTGGTGAAATGTATCTCAACATGAATTAAACAAGTATGAATCAACTCACACGAGATATGCACTCTTAATTTCACTTAATGTGTATAGGGTTGGTGTATGCACTCAAGGTATGTGAGAAAGATGCTCACATAATAGTAAGTAAGTTACTTCATAAAAATTTCAAACATAAACCATAAGATAATGAGCATACTTGCACAAATGAACCAAAACCATAAGCTTACCCAAGTGATAGACTCAACTAATCAAATTTTACTCGTTTCAAGGATCATAAGGTCTTAATTTGAAGGTTGTAATGGGGCTAGGTATAGAGGCATGGATTTTTAGGATAATGGTGCTAAATTATGTTCCAGGACTCAACCAAAGATTCCATCACATAGGCATAAGTGTTTTTCCATCATCATATGCCAAGTATCAACTTGTTGGTCCTTGATCTTCATTATCAACATCTTTTGAACTTGGAATTAGGACAAGGGGCCGAAATTCTTCATGTAGGCCTCCAAACCTCTTTGTTTCAAATCACAAGCATAGGGGACTTAGATCAAAACTCAACTTAAGTACCTTATAGAACTTTCGTTCTTGTTTGTATATATTTCTTTTTTTTATCATTTTTTTTCTTTTTTTTTTCTTTTTTTTTTTTGAGAAGTAATGCAATAAATAACAACATAGTTTGAGCAAGTCATTCCCTACACTTACATATAAGTCTTCATTCATCAGATCACTTTCTTGTATCTCACACAATCTTTATGTTTTTCGACCAAGTCCAAGGAATAAGGGTAAAGGATATCTTATGTAACGACCCGTCCCAAGTTATCAGGATTAATTAAGAATTAATGACGGATTAACGAGACTAATCGGGGATTAGACGAGGATTAACGGACGAGCAGGGCAAAATGACGATTTTGGCCCTAGAATGGGCGAAACATTGACTCTTCGTTCTGGCGGTCAAATGGACTTTCGCCGATGACTGTAACGTAGTTCGGGACGTCACGAGTTAATAGACAGGTGGCACGCCTGATTCCGACGTTCGAGGAAGAAGTTATGACATTCGGAAGTTCGGAGGCATTTTGGTAATTTGGTTGAAAATGGGCAAACAGTTGACTTTTGACCTGGGAGGTCCGATGGTCAAAGGCTGAAGATTGTTATGTAGATCAGGACGATACGAATTCATAGACAGACCGCACATCGAATTCGGACGTTCGACGGAGAAGTTACGGTTCACGGAAGTTTCGGGTCACTATTGTGCGTTTTACGAGACGGATGCCTTTTGGCATCAAGTGGGCCCAGATATTTTGGGGCAGGCCCAATGGATGAATGACACTTGTCATCCATCCATTGCCCACCCAAATTGAATCATGCATCCCCCATTTCTTTGTTCTTGCATACCAAACCCAAACCAAACCCGAGCAAACCCAATCCAACCCAATCCCAAACCATTCCCCATCTGATTTTTTGAGAAGCCCAGAGAGTGAGATGAGGGTTGTGATGAAGGTGGCTGGTCAGGACGGCGCCGCCGTGGACAGTGGAGGTAAAACCCGTGCAAGGTATCGATTTTGCACATTTTCCTTTTATTTCGATTTTGCACGTTGGGGACGGTTTTGATTAATTAGAATAGGATTACTAGGCTTCTAGGAAGGTTTTAAGGAGGTTTTTGACGGGGTTTGACGGCTGAGGAACCGTGGGAGGAAAATGGAAAACTGGGTCGTGAAGGAGATCTTGTATGGGTCGGTTTTAGGGTGTTTTTGTTAGTTCTTTTTATAGGAAAAGATAGGAATTAATGAACTAGGAAGAATAGAATTAAAATGGAAGCAAACGGACCGGATTTGAGAGAGTTAGGATGGTGAATCGGTCACGCCGGTTGGACCGGACCGCATTGCAGAAATAAACCGGACTGGCCGGTTCGCTGTAGGTTGAAGATGCACAGTGCAGAGCGCGTGAGCCCCACCAGTAGCCCCTTTGGGCGGCGTGTGAGCCCCACGCGTAGCCCCTTTGAGAGGCGCGTGGAGGCGCGTGAGACATAATTTGGGGAAACTTCCAATATGTAATATCATATATTCGACGTAACGAACATTTTGGGTCTGGTTTCGTATCGATCAGACATCGTTTCGATATAGTTCGGGATGTCGGAAAGTTTAGGTTCGCGTTTAAAAATAGTTAGAAATTCCGAAAAATTATGGGGCTTTAGTGAGGGGTTATTTAAGTAGTTAGTAACCCTATAAATTAATTTGGATAGGTTTTGGAATCCCGGAGGTGACGATTGGCCTGGGAGAGGCTTATGGCACGCGTATCGAGATGCGGCTTCAGACGGTCTGTGAGTGGACCTTTCTTTTGAACTTGATGCATACATAAATGTTTTATAAGTGTTTTAATATATTTTTGTGATGCCATGAGTGCATTTGTTTGTGGTAGCCTAGGATTTACGTATTTGCACGTATTTCGTGATTTTCGGTTTTATACGATGCTTGTACGTGCTAGGTTCTCAATGAGGGTTTAAGGAATGGATTTTTGATTTAGAAATGTGAAATCGGGCACATGAACCATTTGATTTACAAACTCTCAAACTTGGAGTCCATTTGATTTGACGAGGAATCAGACCGAGGGTCCATTTGAGTTATAATATCGGGCCGAGGACCCCGTTGGTTTACGAATCCGAGCTTGAGGCCCAGGTTGCTGTAATCTCGGACTTGAGGCCCCGTTGATTGTAGTAATGGGCTTGAGGCCCTATTGGTTGTTAAATCGGGCTTGAGGCCCCGTTGAGTTATGGTTTCGGGCTTAGGGCCCAGTTAGTCGTGATATCAGGCTAGAGGCCTAGTTGATTGTGAAATCGGGCTTGAGTCCCAGTTCGGTGTATAAAAGGAGAATTCGGGCATGTGACACTGTTGAACTGAGGATATAGACCGAGACCTGTGAAAGTGAATTCGAATCGGATTCGAGGAATCCTATTGAGATGAATCGGGTATGAGATCCAGTTGAAATATGCTTCGAGAAAGAAAGAGTTTTGAAAATGTATTATACCCTCCATATGACTTATTTGGTCTCTTCTAGACGTCGACATATAGAGTCACGATCCACATACCAGAATGGGTATCCCCATAGGATCCCGTTCCAAGAGTGGAAGTTATGATGTAGTCTTGGACTAGATTCCGGAGAGATTTTCGGACTAGATCCCGAGATAGAGCTCGGACTAGATCCAGAGATAGAGCCTCCCAGACGGAGAATTCCTGGGGGTAGACTCGGAGTGAGACCTCGAGTAGTGTGCACACTAGTATATATAGACGAATCGTGACATATATCAGGGGTTTGTGTCCCGAGTTGGCATCTTCTCGGAAGTGTCGTGGATGGGTTATACATATGCGTACGTATGAGATTTACGGAAAGTGATTTGGGGCCGGAGACACCGTGTTCCATGTTTTAGAAAGTGATTTGGGGCGGAGACCCCCGTATTTGATATTTTGGAAATGGTTTGGGGTGGAGACCCCGTATTCGATGTTTTAATACTTCATTGAGAATGGTTTTGGGCTGAGACCCACGTATGTTGAATTGGGCTGAGTTCCCACATGTATTGATTTACGGTTTCTTTGTGATTTCGGGTAAGGGACCCATAAATGGATTTTATGGCTCATGACGGTTTATGGGGACCGGTATGAACCCTTGAAAGGTTTTCATGGTTCATGACAGTTTGTGGGGACCGGGCATGAACCCTTGAAAGGTTTTGAGAATGTTTTCAAATGGTTTTAGGAACGTTTTGATAAATGTTTTTCGAATGCATGCCTATGCTTTTAATGAAGGGCATAAATGTCTTTTGTGAAACTTTTTATTAAAATATCGTTTTGTCCACTCACGACTTTTGATGTTTTAATGTCCTTTAGGTTGATCACGGATGCGGGATGCGGGCTATAGCAGAGATCAAGACATCACACTCCTCCTCCTACGATCCTGGCGTACTCTGGAAGCCCGGTGAGGGCTAGAGACGGACTTCTCCCTGGTCTGACACTTCGTGTCGGACGGGATCAGGCTCATCCAACATTAATCCTGGGTGATTTAGGACGGGTCCTGACAAAGTGGTATCAGAGCAGGTTGGCTCATTTGATACTCATGGTACTTTGATACCAGTGGTATCAAAGTGTGTTTTTCTCTTAGAACGTGCGCAGGTCGAGGATGTGATGTCTCTACAGTCGTATCAAATCTCATACCAAATCAATCATGTCATCACTGACATACCTAGTCCCCGAGCAATTACCAATTCTCAACCATATCTTATATGACCAATAAGGCCTAAGAGGTACCCCATCACATTTTAGACTCTTTAAACACACATTCCACTTAAGGAATTCACTGTGAATAATCCCGTCATGAGTGCAACTTGCGCGATTATGCAACCTTTCTAGCCACTAGGCTCATTCGTCTCTGCGACCCACACAATTCTACGTCTAACAAACAGTAGTTCACAGTGTACTCTACATGGCATCTGACCCGCAATCCAGGGTCAATCTCATCCGAGATCTATCACGAGGTCTCATACACCCTCGTCTACCCGTCTCACTACCAGGTCGCGCACGAGGCGTACGCTTTGGAGGTATGATGTGGCAACAAAATCAGCAACATAGTGCTCTGATACCAAATTGACAGGACCGCCCCCGAAGGGACATTGATAACCGTGCCCGGTCCTGCTCCCATCTGGCAAGTCGACTGAAATTCCCCAAATTACCCTCAGTACTTGCCAAACCAGGGTTAGCCACACACGTACTCACTCATGCCTCCACCTCTCGATCAACCTCGATCAACGCGCCACGACCTGGAGGGCCAATAAAACACAAAAAGTGTGAGTGGACAAAAATAAATCAGTTTATAAAACAGTTACAGAAAGACATTTCTACCCTCCACGTAAAACCAATGCATGCATTCAAAAATCATTTCGCAATCCGTTACATTTTGATCATAAGAAAACCGTGTGCGAAAATCAAAATCCTTTTCCTTTTCTTAACCTTCGGGTCTTAGCCCACAATCACAAACACAGGGCCTCAGCCCAAAATCATGAATCAAATCTTAGTACACAATGTAATCCAAAATCCATCCAACCACATAAACCGGGCCACTGCCCAACACATCCGAACATCAAAAATCAACAGGTTTTCACAAGTCAAACAATCTGATGGATCTCAAGTGCGCCCGAGTCTTTAAAATCAAAACCATGCACATAATCAGGCCTTCCCGAGATATCAACGAGTCTTTAAACTCAGAACATAATCAATAGGCCTCGGGGGTATCATACCGAGTCTTTAAACTCAAAACAGTAACCGAGTCTTTAAACTCATCAAGGGCCCTCCCCCGTCATCAATTAATCGAGTCTTTAAACTCAAAGCATTATCCAGCGATAGCACCGAGTCTTTAAACCCAAAATCATTTGTAAATCACAACAATCCAGGATCCATCGTGATCCAAATTCCACATCCAATCCGAAATCTCATTTTGTCATAACAGGACTCATGTACGCATTTCCACATTCAAATCCCCAAAATCTTACTTCACAAAGCATAATCAAATCATCATTAAAAACGAGACATGTATAATCATATCAAATCACTTTATCAAACCATCATCCATCCTCGAATTCGAATTCGCAATAATGATTCCGTAAGCCAGCATCCGGAACCGTCATTCCGAACCCAAACCAGAAATCCATTTTCAAACTTCCGAAAACCGAAATCTTGTTCATCAAATTTACTTTTAATGCCCTGGGCATCAAGCTCGAAATCATCTTTTTCAAAATCCGTTTTAAATCCTTGAAATCACATCACATTTCAAATCCCAAGGTCAAAACATCAAAACCATAATCAAATCACCAAAATCACGGTCCAACCGTATCATACTCGAAATCTCATAAAACGTGGAAATCCGTGTTATTCTCGAAATACGTGTCAAAACCGTAAATCATTCTCACAATCTTAATCGAAACCTCATTAAAACATGATACGCACAAATCATATAAAATCATTCATTAACCCATCCTCTAAGCATAAGAGAAACCATATTCTCAAAATACGTGCAATTTCGTATGCATATCAAAAATACGTATAAATACGGAATCAAAATTATCACAAGTCATAATCATAATCATAGAAATCATAGAAATATTTATGCATGCATTAAATTTTGAAAGCAAAGTTCACTCACACACCGTCCATAACGCTCGTTCTCGCGCTGCACGCGTTTCCGTAATTTCCGGCATTTCCCAGAAATCTGGAATCCTGTCCGAAATCATTCTTTAGTGTCACTAGGGACTCAAATAATAGCATACTAATTTCCCATAATTTTCCGGGAATTAAAAGTTAATTAAAAACGTAACATAAACCTTCAGACCCTCAAAACAATATTGAAACGGTGTCCGATTAACTCGAAACTAACACTAAAATGTTTGTTACAATGCATAGGACAAAAGTCATGTTGAACTCACCTCGAGATTCAAGCCTACGCTCCCTCATGCGCCGCCGTGAGTGGCTGCGCGTGAAACTCATGCGCCTGCTATAGTGATGCTACAGTGTCACCTTCTTCACCCGACTCTCTGCTAAACGGGTCCCAAACCCGCGACACAACCCGGTCCAATCTCCTGCAATTACAGCTTAATTCCTTCAATTTTTCCATCGAAAACCTTCCATTGTAACTTAATTTATGTTCTCCATTATTAATTACACACAACAATCACTAAATCTAACTTTCTCTCAGGATCAAACAGACGGGTCAAACTTTCGAACCTCACTCAAATCAACTCAGTTTCCAAATTAACTTAAACAGAAGCTTCACAATACCTAAAGGAACACTAAACCAAAGCCAATTCCATGAAAACTTACCGGTAGGTGATCTTCGTCAAGCTCGAAATCTTTCCAGAACTGGAACTTGTGTTCTTGGCCAAACCGTGATCGATTCCCTTCGATTTTGGTATGGTTGAGGTCGTAATGAACCCAGAAGACTACTTCAAACCTCTGTTTTGTTCCTCTCGCCTCACAAATTAAATTTCGATTTTCCCTCCAATTTCTCAGTTTTTCTTCCAGTCTGTGTTTCTCTCGAACTCTCAGTCTCTCTGCTCCAAAATGGCTCTCCCGACTCACTCTCACTCCCTATAATCAAAACAGACCTCACGGAAACCCAAGGGAATCTCATTCCCACTGTGTAAATGGTTTCCCACAAATAGAACCCAAAGCCATTACAAAATTGCACCCGTGCTCTGATCTCACCCAGCACACACAGCCCACTCACTTGTTTAAGCTTCCCACTAACTCAAGGTTGTCCCAAGGCCACTAACAATTAACAATTCGTTGATCAGACCACCCAAGCACGGTGGTTCAGTCCCTGTTTCCCACGGTTTCAATAGTGCCCATGTGAATTTACTGTTTTTCCCTTCTGCACAAAATTACCAAAATGCCCCTCCTCGTTCTAGACCCGTAACTTGTCCGTCTGACGTCCGTTTTCAGTGTGCCGCATGTCGTTGTACTCAAGGCATCGAGACCTACCTAACGGCCCTCGAGTTGTGTGAAAATCAGTGGTCAATCAAAAAGTCAACATTTTCCCCCCTTTTCGTCCAAATTACGAAAATGCCCTTGAACTTCCGAACGTCATAACTTCCTCCTCGAATGTCGGAATCGGGAGTGCCACCTGTGTATGAACTCGTGACATCCCGAACTACATCACAGTCATCAGTCAATATCTGTTTGACCGCCTGAGCAAAAAGTCAACCATTCGCCCATTACCTAGGGGCAAAATCGTCTTTTTCTTCGAATTTTCCAAATTTCCCCTTTTCGAACGTCCGGGTCGTTACAGGTTGTGTCATGTCGGATTGAAAAGTGTTTTGCAAAAAGCAGCTGAGGCCAAGGTTGACCTGAGTGAGATTGTTGGGAATAGGAACGTTTGACCTTATTTGGCATGTGTTGCCATGTTTCAGTGTGTCGAATCCCTGGGGATATCAACTGGGAGTGGATGCCCGGAGTAGTTGTGGTGTGACGCGATAGGATACGATTACGACGTGTAGCCGTTGTGCATTGTTAGGCACGGAGTATGTTCGAATTCTTGTGGAGGCCAGTGGCTGAGAGCCGTAGAGTTACGAGAGGATGAGATCCTCACAGTGTCATTACTGGTTGTTCAGACACCAGTATCGGAGTATGACGACTCTTTGGAGTCGAGAAGGAGTTATCGGTCAGGATGGTTGGGCTGCAGCGGGCAGCCGGGTTTGTGATAACCCTAGTAGGGAATTGATTAGGCAAGTTACCAATAATGTGGTACTTGTCGACAAGATCCTGAGGTGGACCGATCGGTGGATGTTGCGTGTGGAGTGGTTAGTACTTGCGGTGAGTCGACCACATGGATTTGGATTCTCGATAACATTGTGTTTCTGAGATTGGTGTGTACGAGGTTGTGGCAGACGCTGCTATCGATAGACGTAGTCGAGTCTTATCGAGTTTGATAGGCTCAGGTTTCCATAATGATTGTGACGATGGGATCCATCAGTCGTGACGATGATACGAGGTGCGTGAGTGACGCACAGTACGAGCATAGATTCTGGATTCGACTTGATTACGGCTGAGTACAATCGCAGAATGAGACATTGACATTGGGGTGTTGGCACACTTGCCACGCTACCTCTGTGAGGTGACTGTGACGAGTAGGATATACCTGGATGAGTGACAGGTGCCCTAGATATCCTTGGATGGATTACACGAGTGTGAGTGCATGAGTTGATCCCATAGAGTTGGGACGTGCGAACCAGTATGCCGATGGGATAGTAGATGTTTCCAGTGTGGCGAACATGTGAGTTCAGTGGGCACTGAGCGGGACAGAGAGGATCCCGAGTGGCTTAGTGCGAGGCACTAGGAGTACTTGGTTTGGTGACCAATTCCCTAATGATACGAGACTTGGGGTGCGAGTGTGCCCAGGAGTAGTAACGTTAAAGATTGAAATGCCTAAGTGGCATTCGGATGGAAAGATATAAATGAATGACATGAGTATGGGTCGGTTGGTCAGATATGGTAATACGCGGATATTTGGGTTCAGACCACGACAGACATTGCGATCTGTTTAGCCTACTGACCGATATCAGTGGATTCCGATCAATTCTGTGAGTAAGAGTTGGATCAGGATAATTAAAGGTACAAGATGCGAGTGTTGGAGGTCGTTTATGCACATCCGTAAATGGTATACAAGGTTTAACCTTGAGTCGCAGGAATTCCACTCGAAATGAGTGTACCTACATAAACGGTATTCAAGGACGCATGGATGGTGTCCGGTTGAGCTGAGGACTTGAGAGTCCCATGGAAGTTGACTTGAGCTTCGTATAAGCTGGGTTGAGGAGAACCCGGATTGTGAGAAAAAAGAATGGGTCATTATAGTCGTTATCGACTGTTGTCTTTAGTCGGAAGAGATAGGTATGTTTCCAACGTGATTGGAACTTCGGAATCAAGAGAAGTTGTGATTGAGACGATGAGATGAGTGCTTGATTCCGCATGAGTGATGGATGTTCCGAGGTCACTGAGTGTGACTTTTTAGCAGATAGTGTTGGGTGCCGGAGGATGACATAGGATGAACTTTGATGTGATCATCTTGGATTCTCCTTGATTCTTCCTTAGGTGGGACAATGAGGAGTGATATGAAAGCTAAGTGTTCAAAGAGGGTGTAAGAACCGAACACCTAGGTTGTGAGTCAAATTTGATTGACTGACGGAGTAGATGGTATTTAGTGTCACTGGATGTGACGAGTGAGTGTCTGAGGTGATGGATTGATGTTTGCCGGGTGATGAACGGTTGGGGTCCTAACCATGGTTAGAGTGCGGACGGTAGTACGCGGTTGGACGTTTCCTGAGTGTAATCCAGGAGCAGGGCGAGTACGGTCTTGATGATTGTTGTGATGGAGGTGCACTGGTGTGTTATGCGCATTGGACGATGGGATTGACCACGGTCAATCGGTAGGTCGGGTTGAGAGTGCCCGAGAGTATGAGTATGTTGTAAATTGGATAGAGTCCTAGATGGACATGAGTGGCGGTTGAATTAGATCCGATAGTGACAGTTGGGAACTCGAGTGAGTCAAGATTTCAGCATCGGTTGCTGAGTGACACGAGATACGATATGGGGACTCGAGAACGAGTCAAGATCAAAGTAGAGCAGCAAAATGCAGTAGAGCAGCGAAACGCAGTGGAGCCGGGAGTTGTCGGCTGGTCACGAAGTCGTGGCATATCGTGGTACAAAATGATCGGTATCCAACGAGTTCAGATAGGTATGGATTGATGGGACTCTAAGGAGATTCAATATGGACATAGGTTTGAGTATGGTCTGCAAGGTGGGATTCATGCCAGTGTGATGGCAGGATCTATAGACTGTTCTCTGATCGGATGCTGAGTAGGATGTCAGCTTAGATGTGATAGCCTTAGTGGGAGTACGTAATTCAGCCTAATGACGGTCGGATGGAACGTGTTAGAGTGTTAGACTGAAAAGCCGTTTGGATGTCAGTTTGGTATTGATGACCTGTCAAAGTGAGTGACAGGCGAGATTGACGAGTGTCGACATTTTGTCTCGAGTGAGATGTGCGAGCTAACGTGTAGTTCTCGAGAGCGAGTCGGAGCTTGGGAAGCTCTACCGACGGTATGTACCGACGAGTACGGGATGTGTGTTGGACGTGTACTGTTACATGGGTATTCTCGTGTGGGTGCAAAATCCGAGTAGAGGGGACATGGTTGGATTCCACAATTTGGTTGTGGAATCGGGTCGATTTGAATTTCGAGGACGAAATTCTTTAAGGGGGGAAGATTGTAACGACCCATCTCGAATTATCAAGATTAATTAAGAATTAATGACAGATTAGTGAGACTAAGGGATTAGACGAGGATTAACAGACGAGCAGGGAGAAATGAAGATTTTGCCCCTAAAATGGGCGAAACATTGACTCTACATTCTGGTTGTCCAATGGACTTTGGTCGAGGACTGTAACGTAGTTCGGGATGTCATGAGTTCACGGACAGGTGGCACGCCCGATTCCGACGTTCGAGGAAGAAGTTATGCCATTTGGAAGTTCGGGGGCATTTTGGTAGTTTGGTTGAAAATGGGCAAACAGTTGACTTTTGGCATGGGAGGTCCGATGGTCAAAGGCCAAAGACCGTTACGTAGATCGGGACGATACGAATCCATAGACAGACGACACATCGAATTCGGACGTTCGATGGAGAAGTTATGATTCACAAAAGTTTCGGGTTACTATTGCACGTTTTACGAGACGGATGCCTTTTGGCATCAAGTGGGCCCAGATATTTTGGGGCAGGCCCAATGGATGAATGACACTTGTCATCCATCCATTACCCACCCAAATTGATTCATGCATCCACCATTTCTTTGTTTGTGCATACCAAACCCAAACCAAACCCGAGCAAACCCAATCCAACCCAATCCCAAACCATTTCCCATCTGATCTTTTGAGAAGCCCAGAGAGTGAGAAGAGGGTTGTGATGATGGTGACGGGGGAGGCAAAACTCGTGCAAGGGATCAGTTTTGCACATTTTCCTTTTATTTCGATTTTGCACTTTAGGGACGGTTTTGATTTATTAGAATAGGCTTACTAAGCTTCTAGGAAGGTTTTAAGGAGGTTTTTGATGGGTTTTGACGGTTGAGGAACCGTGGGAGGAAAATGGAAAACTGGGACATGATGGAGATCTTGTATGGGTTGGTTTTGGGGTGTTTTTGTTAGTTCTTTTTATAGGAATAGATAGGAATTAATGAACTAGGAAGAATAGAATTAAAATGTAAGAAAACGAACCGGATTTGAGAGAGTTAGGATGGTGAACCGATCACGCCGGTCAGACCGAACCGAATTGCAGAAATAAACCGGACTAGCTGGTTCGCTGTAGGTTGAAGATGCACAGTGCAGGGCGTGTGAGCCCCACGCGCAGCCCCTTTGGGCGTCCCGTGGAGGCGCGTGAGACATAACTTGGGGAAACTTCCAACATGTAATTTCATCTATTTGATGTAACGAACATTTTGGGACTGGTTTCATGTCGATCGAATATTGTTTCAATATAGTTCGGGTTGTCTGAAGGTTTAGGTTCGCGTTTAAAAATAGTTAGAAATTTCTGAAAATTACGGGGCTTTAGTGAGGGGTTATTTAAGTAGTTAGTAACCCTCTAAATTAATTTGAACTGGTTCGGGAATCCCGGATCGAGGCGACGATTGGCCCGGGAGAAACTTATGGCACGTGTATCTAAGTGCGACTTCGGACGGGTCTGTGAGTGGACCTTTCTTTCGAACTTGATGCATGCATAAATTTATAAGTGTTTTAATATATGTTTTTTGATGCCATGAGTGAATTTGTTTGTGGTAGCCTAGGATTTACGTATTTGCACATATTTCGAGATTTCGAATTTTATACGATGTTTCTACGTGCTAGGTTCTCGACGAGGGTTTAATGAATGGATTTTGGATTTTGAAATGTGAAATCGGGCACATGACCCATTTGATTTACAAACTCTCGAACTTGGAGTCCATTTGATTTGACGAGGAATTGGACCAAGGGTTCATTTGAGTTATTCGATCGGGCCGAAGGCCCCGTTGGTTTACGAATTCGGGCTTGAGGCCCTGTTGGTTGTAATATCGGGCTTGAGGCCCAGTTGACTGTAGTATCGGGCTTGAGGCCTTATTGGTTGTGAAATCGGGCTTGAGGCCCCGTTGAATTATGGTTTCTGGCTTAGGGCCCAGTTAGTCGTGATATCGGGCTAGAGGCCCAATTAATTGTGAAATCGGGCTTGAGTCCCAGTTCGGTTTATGAAAGGAGAATTTGGGCATGAGACCCTGTTGAATTGAGGATTTAGGCCGAGGCCTGTGATAGTGAATTTGAATCGGATTCGAGGAATCCTATTGAGATGAATCGGGTATGAGACCTAGTTGAATTATGCTTTGAGAAAGAAAGAGTTTTAAAAATATATTATACCCTCCATATGACTTATTTGGTCACCTCCAAACGTTGACCTAGAGAGTCACGATCCACAGACCAGAATGGGTATCCCCATAGGGATTCCATTCTAGGAGTGGAAGTTATGATGTGGTCTTGGACCAGATTCCGGAGAGATGTTCGGACTAGATCTAGAGATAGAGCTCGAACTAGATCCAGAGATAGAGCTCGGACTAGATCCAGAGATAGAGCTCCCAGACGGAGAATTCCTGGGGGTAGACTCAGAGTGAAACCCCGATTAGTGTGCACACTAGTATATATAGATGAATCATTACATATATCGGGGATGTGTTCCCTAGGGGCTGTGTGCCACGAGTTGGCATCTTCTCAGTAGTGTCGCGGATGGGTTATACGTATGCGTACGTATGAGATTTACGGAAAGTGATTTAGAGGAGGAAACCCCGTGTTCCATGTTTTAGAAAGTGATTTGGGGCGGAGACCCCGTATTTGATATTTTGGAAATGGTTTGGAGCGGAGACCCCATATTCGATGTTTTAATACTTCACTGAGAATGTTTTTGGGCTGAGACCCACGTATGTTGAATTGGGCTGAGTTCCCACATGTATTGATTTACGGTTTCTTTGTGATTTCGGGTCGGGGACCCATAAATGGATTTTATGGTTCATGACGGTTTATGGGGACTGGAATGAACCCTTGAAAGGTTTTGAGAATGCTTTCAAATGGTTTTATGAACGTTTTGATAAATGGTTTTTGAATGCATGCATATGTGTTTAGTGAAGGGCATAAATGTCTTTTGTGAAACGTTTTATTAAAATATCATTTTGTCCACTCACGACTTTTGATATTTTAATGCCCTTCAGGTTGATCGCAGATGCTGGCTGTAGCAGAGATCGAGACATCACACTCCTCCTCCTACGATCCTGGAGTACTCTGGAAGCCTGGTGTGGGCTAGAGACGGACTTTTCCCTGGTCTAACACTTCGTGTCAGACGGGATCAGGCGAGTCCCACATTAATCCCGGGTCATTTGGGACGGGTCCTGACATCTTATACTAGGCTTATGTGAATAGATATTTAGGGTGATGAAAGAAAGGTTTAATGTAGGCTCAAAGTGAGTTAAATTAAGGGGATCACACTTGTGTGATCAAGTAGGGACTTGGATATTTAGATAAGTGGTGTTCACCCTATTTCCTTAATCATGTCCAAAATCAGAGAGTTTATTAACTTAAAAGCTTTGAAAATCACATAGAATAAGTTCTAGTACAAGTCATAAACATTCAATCATAAAGCATTAACAAATGAATTCAAGTTGTAGTGATAATCTTTTAGCCATGTTGTTTTCATTTATGCGTCATTCATATCATCGACAGGTTAAAGGGCATCCTAAGGCTCCTTTAAAAACACGTTAAAAAAAAAAAAACTCAAGACTGAAGACGAAAACACAAAAAATAGTTTTTTGGATTTTTTTTTTGAATTTTTTCTTTGATTTTTGAAATAAGACTCAATAAAGTTGTAAACCCCTCCCCCACACTTAAATCTGACATTGTCCTCAATGTATGAAAGTTAAAGCATATAATCTAAGTAAGGAGAATAGATTTACGAAAATAAAGCAATAAAGACAAAAAAGTAATTAAAGTAAATAGAGTGAAGGGTTTAAGAAAGCAAATCTCTGTTTGATGGCTCCTCCACTACTCCGTTATTGGGTTACCTCCCAAGAAGCGCTTGATGTTTAATGTCCATTCAGCTTAGGCTGGGTGCTTCATTTACTCGTTCGGATCAGCCAGATCTTGAAGGCGCATCTCTTCCTCATTGTACTCCTTGAAACCCTCGAAGTAAGGCTTCAGATGATGGCCATTGACTTTGAATTCTCTTCTGGTGTCGATGGATTGAATCTGTATAGCGCCATGAGGAAAAACATTAGTGACAACATAAGGGCCAACCCATCTAGAACGAAGTTTACTTGGAAAAAGTTTGAGTTTTGAACAGAAAAGCAACACTTTTTAACCAACTTGGATTGACTTTCCACGGATCATCCTATCATGTAAGGCTGTGGTTCTATCCTTGTAGATCCAAGCATTATTAAATGCATCATTCCTAATCTCTTCCAGTTCACAAATCTGTAGCTTTCGATGAATTCCCGCATCATCATGATCCATGTTGAACTTTTTGACTGCCCACCAAGCTTTGTGCTCTAATTCTACTGTAAGATGACATGCTTTTCCATAGACTAAAAGAAATGGGGACATACCTATGGGAATTTTGTATGATGTTCTATAGGCCCACAGAGCATCATCTAACTTGGTGCTCCAATCTTTCCGTGAAAGCCCAACAGTTCTATCAAGTATCTTATTGATTTACCGGTTGATAACTTCCCCTAAACCATTGGTTTGAGGGTGATATGAAGTTGATACCTTGTGAGTGATTCCATACTTCTTCAGTAATGCTCCAACCTTCTTGTTGTAAAAATGGCTTCCCCCATCACTGATCAATGGTCGGGGCATGCCAAATCTAGAAAAGATGTTAGTGCGAAGGAAAGCTGCAACAACTTTAGAGTCATTAGTACGGGTGGCTTTAGCTTCCACCCATTTCGATACATAATCCACAGCAAGAAGTATATACTCAAAACCAAAAGACGAAGGAAATTGACCCATGAAGTCTATACCCCATAAGTTAAAGATTTCGACATCAAGAATATAAGTTTGTCGCATTTGATCTCTAAGTCCTAAATTACCAGATTTTTGACATCTATCACAAGTAGCACAAAACGTATGAGCATCGCGAAATAAAGAAGGCCAAAAGAAACCTGAGTCTAACACCTTAAGGGCAGTTTTCTTGGAACCAAAATGTCCCCCGCATGCTTCAGTATGACAAAATGCAAGTATAGAATTATGTTCATTATCTGGGACACATCTCCTAATTACTAAATCAAAACATTGTTTCCACAAGTAAGGTCCATCCCATAAGTAAGTTCTAGCATTATGTTTAATCTTATCACGTTGATATCGAGGCATGGTATTCGGGAAAGAATTAGTGACCAAGTAGTTTACAATATCAGCATACCAAGGGGTGGCAGAAGTACTTACCTGCATTCCGAATAGTTGTTCGTCTGGAAAGGTCTCAAGTATGATGCCATCTTCTCGATTTTTCACGATCCTAGATAGGTGGTCGGCAACAACATTCTCTACTCCATTCTTATCCCTTACCTCAATGTTGAATTCTTAGAGCAAGAGGATCCATCGAATAAGTCTTGGTTTGGCATCCTTCTTGGCCATCAAGTACTTCAAAGCAGAATGATCTGTATACACAATAACTTTGGATTGAAGTAAGTAAGAACGAAACTTATCAAGAGCAAAGATTACCGCAAGTAGTTCCTTTTTAGTGGTGGTGTAGTTTTGTTGAGTTTCATCCAATGTCCTAGAGGCATAGTAAATGACGTAAGGCTTCTTGTCCTTTCTTTGTCCTAAGACAGCTCATATTGCATAGTCGGAAGCATCGCACATGAGCTCGAATGGTAATGACCAATCTGAGGCACATAATATAGGGGCACTAGTGAGCAACTCCTTTAGCTTGTCAAAGGCCTCTTGCCACTCGACACTGAACACAAAGGCAATTTCCTTTTGGAGTAAACAACATAGGGGTCTAGAAATTGATGAGAAGTCTTTGATGAATCGCCGATTGAAACTTGCATGTCCAAGGAACGAACGGATCTCTCTCACCGAAGTGGGAGAGGGTAAGTACCGTAGAAGATCTATTTTAGCTCTATCAACCTCTATGCCTTTAGCCGACACGATATGTCCTAAAACTATCCCTTGAGTTACTATGAAGTGACATTTCTCCCAATTAAGTACTAGCCTAGAATCGACACATCTTTGCAATATAAGTTCAAGGTTTTCTAAGAATGCATCAAAACTATCTCCGAATACACTAAAGTCATCCATGAATACTTCGATAATCTTTTCTACATAATCAGAGAATATGGAAAGAATACAACGTTGAAAAGTTCCTGGTGCATTGTACAAACCGAATGGCATCCTCCTATAAGAAAATGTACCAAAAGGGCATCTAAAAGTGGTATTCTCTTGATCTTCCTGAGCAATGCTTATTTGGTTGTATCCTAAGTATCTATCAAGGAAGCAATAATGGGAGTGTCATGCAAGTCTCTCAAGCATTTGGTCAATGAAGGGCAAAGGAAAATGGTCTTTCCTTGTGGTGGCATTGAGTTTTCGGTAATCGATGCAAACTCTATGTCCGGTGATGGTTCTTTGAGGTACTAATTCATTCTCGACATTTTTTACTACAGTGATTCCAGATTTCTTTGGAATAACCTGCACAGGAGATACCCAACGACTATCTGAAATAGGGTAAATAACACCACAATCATAAAGTTTGATTACCTCATTTTTAACTACTTCCATCATAGGTGGATGGAGTTTTCTTTGTGCTTCAGAAGTGGGTTTGGTAGTATCTTCAAGAAGGATACGATGTTGCAGGGTTGATTCCTTTGATGTCTGCAAGTGTCCATCCAATCGTGGTCTTGTACTTCTTGAGTACAGTCAGAAGTTTTGTCTCTTGATCAGGTTTCAGAGTTGAAGAAATAATTACGGGTAACGTATCCTCTAAGGAATGTGTACTTCATATGTTCCGGAAGTACCTTAAGTTCTAGTTCAAGGGCTTGGACAACAGAGGGAAGCATTTTATTAGTACCAAAAGTGATTGGAATGGGAGGAGTAGGACTTACATATCTCGGCATTTCATTTAGGGCCATGACTGATTCAAGGATCCTGGGTTCAAGGACCTCAATTAATGCATTGAAGACGACTTTAGTCCCGAATTAGGTTAGTCCTGCTCCTTCTTGAATGGTTATTTTGAGTTCATCGTCCAATACATGGTTCAAGTGTTCCTACGACATAGATTCAACAATGTCAGTAACAAAGCAAGCATTAACACTAGTAGTAGGATACCTCATAGTTTCGAAGATGTTGAACTCGATCATCTCCCCATCAAATTCCATGGATAGAAGACCATTGTGGACATCTATCTTTGTTCTTGCAGTCCTCATGAATGGACGTCCCAAAAGTAATGGTGTGTTGTCCAAAGGACTCTCATTCATATTAAGTATATAAAAGTTAGTCGGAAAGATAAGTTGATTGACCTGCACAAGAACATCTTCTACATATCCCCTTGGATATGCGTGAGAACGATCTGCTAATTGAATAATTACATTGTCTTTCTTTAATTCACCTAGATTCATTGATGCATATATATGGTATGGCATAACATTGATTGATGCACCTAAATCTAGCATGACATTATCAAAGGACTTGTTACCTATTACGCAGGGAACTGAAAAGCTCCTGGGATCTTTCAATTTTGGTGGAATTTTTCGTTGGATAAATGCAGAAATAGTTTTGTTTACCTTAACCACCTCTTTCTCCCTTGTTTTCCGTCTTTGGGTGCATAACTCCTTGAGGAACTTGGCATAAGCCGGTACTTGTTTGATGCATTCAATCAATGGCAAGTTCACTTGTACCTTCCGGAATATGTCAAGGATCTCTTCATACTTCTCATCCTTCTTAGTTTTTGCAAATCTGCTAGGAAAGGGTGCACGAGACAACAAGGTGTTAGTAGGAATAGAATTTGAAGAGATAGGATTGTTACCTTTTTCATGGCTAGATGGTGTTGGCATTGGTGTCACTTCCTTGTTCGGAATGGTGATCTTATCATACTCATCCTGAAAAAATTCGTCACTTTCCTTCCTAGCCTCTATAGAACTTGATTTCGGGCCTTCCTTGGGCATAGGGTTGTGGAGAACCTTCCCACTTTGAGTTGTAACATAACTAGCATGCTCAAAACTATTATTCTTTGGGTTGGGAACGATTTGTGAAGGCAACTTCCCTGTATCTTTTACTTGTCCCATGAAATCGACAATTTGACCAATTTGCTTCTTCATTTCAGAAATGTCATGGCCATGAGTGTTCAATGTCTCTTTTGTTTGCTTTTGGCTGCCCAGAAGGACTTGAGTTGAAGTGAATAATTGTGCAAACATCTTATCATAATCCGGGTTAGAGAATTGTTGAACCGGAGGAGCTTGTTGCATACAAATAGGTTAATGAGGCATTGGTGGTCTTGGCATGAATTGTGGCCGTGAGTATCCTTGTTGGTATTGAGTTAGAGGGTTTAAACATCCTTCATTGTTGCTCCACTTGAATCTCGGATGATCACAGTTGCCTTGTCCATAGTTGTTAAACTTATTGAACCGTTGTCCCCCTTGATATCCTCCTAAGGCGTTGGCTTGTTCCATCCCATCATAAGGGTTTGTAACTTGAGGGCATTGATCACTTAGGTGTCCATCCAATTGGCACACGCCACATATAGGTCCCTTAGGTTGCATAGCCCTTTTGGCTTCTAATTCCAAAACTCGTTCAAGCATAGATTGGATCTTCTCAATCTTTTCATCCGAGGTTCCCTTAGAATTAAGTGCACTTACCCCTTTCTTGTGAGACATGCCATAATGGGCATCATTGGTGGCCTTACTCTCGAGTAACTATCTTGTTTCGGGCTCATCTAGGTCCATAATGCTCCATGTGAAGCTGCATCAAGAAGGTCTTGGTCCATAGGTTTAAGACTATCATAGAAGTAATTCATTAGGTTAGTCTCTGAAAGGACCTTGAAACGATCATAGTATGAACCAAAGGTTTCGTCTAATGCATAGGTAATGGATGTGATCTCTCACCTTTTTGAAGTGATCATAGAAGTGGGAAAGTACTTGGCTAAAAACAAGTACGCAAGTTGTTTCCAAGTAGCGATATGATTGGTTGGCAAGTCCATGAGCCAAGATTGGGCCCTATCTGCCAAAGAGAAGGGAAAGGCCTTAAGTTGCAGAAGTTCATCATCAGCATCACTTGGTTTCATGCTATTGCTATCAGGACCCGTCCTAAATCCCCCGAGATTAACGTGGGACGCGCCTGATCCCGTCTGACACGAAGTGTCAGACCAGGGAAAATTCCATCTCTAGCCCTCACTGGAGCTTCCAGAGTACGCCAGGATCGTAGGAGGAGAAGTGTGATGTCTCGATCTCTGCTACAGCCCGCATCCGCGATCAACCTGAAGGGAATTAAAACCACGAAAACTGTGAGTGGACAAAACAAACATTTCAATAAAAATATTTTCACATAAAGACATTTATGCTCTTCACTAAAAGCATATGCATGCATTCAAAAACCGTTTACCAAAACGTTCATAAAACCATTTGTCAAACATATTCTCAAAACCTTTCAAGGGTTCATGCCCGGTCCCCATAAACCATCATGAACCATAAATCCATTTATGGGTCACCGACTCGAAATCACAAAAACCCGTAAATCCACACATGTGGGAACTCAGCCCAAATCAACATACGTGGGTCTCAGCCCAAAAACATTCTCATTGAAATACCAAAACATCGAATACGGGGTCTCCGCCCCAAACCATTTCCAAAATATCAAATACGGGGTCTCCGCCCCAAATCACTTTCCATAAACCTCATACGTACGCATACGTATAACCCATCCGCGACACTTCCGAGAAGATGCCAACTCCGGGCACACAACCCTTTGGGAACACATCTCCGATATATGTCACGATTTATCATATCTATACTAGTGTGCACACTACTCGGGGTCTCACTCCGAGTCTTTCCCTAGGAATTCTCCATCTGGGAGGCTCTATCTCTGGATCTAGTCCAAGCTCTATCTCCTGATCTAGTCCGAACATCTCTCCGGAATCTGGTCCGGGACCACATCATAACTTCCACTCCTGGAACGGGATCCCTATGGGGATACCCATTCTGGTATGTGGATCGTGACTCTCCAGGTCGACATCTGGAGGAGACCAAATCAAATCATATGGAGGGTTTATTCATTTTCCAAATACTTTCTTCCTCAAAACATTTCTCAACTGGGTCTTATACCCGATTCATCTCAATAGGATTCCTCGAATCCGATTTAAATCCATTTTCATAGGCCTCGGTCTAAATTCAAAGTTCAACATAGTCTCATTCTCGAATTCTCATTTCATAAACCGGACTGGGACTCAAGCCCGATTTCACAATCAACTGGGCCTCTAGTCCGATATCACGAATAACTGGGCCTCAAGCGCGAAACCATAAAGTAACGGGGCCTCAAGCCCGATTTCACAACCAACGGGGCCTTAAGCCTGATACTACAGTCAACTGGGCCTCCGGCTCGATATTACAACCAAATGGGCCTCAAGCCCGGATTCGTAAACCAACGGGGCCTTCAACCCAATCGTATAACTCAAATGGACCCTCGATACAATTTCTTGTCAAATCAAATGGACTCCAAGTCTGAGAGTTTGTAAATCAAATGGGTCTTATGCCCGATTTCATATTTCTAAATCCAAAATCCATTTATTAAACCCTCGTTGAAAACCTATCACGTACAAGCATCGTATAAAATCAGAAATCTCGAAATACGTGCAAAGACGTTAATCCTAGGCTACCACAAACAAATGCACTCATGGCATCACATAACATGTATTAAAACAATTATAAATCATTTATGCATGCATAGAATTCATAAAACAAGTCCACTCACAGACCGTCTGAAGTCGCGCCTCGATACGAGTGCCATAAGCCTCTCTCGGGCCAATCGTCACCTCCGGGATTCCCGAACCTGTCCAAATTAATTTAGAGGGTTACTAACGACTTAAATAACCCCTCACTAAAGCCCCGTAATTTTCTGAAATTTCTAACTATTTTTAAACTCGAACCTAAACCTTCGGACAGCCCGAACTATATCGAAACGATGTCTGATTGACACGAAACCAGTCCCAAAATGTTCGTTACATCGAATAGATGAAATTACATGTTGGAGCCACCCTCAAAAACCTCACCACAAGCCCATATGCACTCTGAGACTGCCCTGCGCGTGGGCCTCACGCGCTAGCACTGTGGATCATCTTCAAGCTCCAGCGGCCGGTCCGAACTGGCCGATACTGTGCAGTCGGTCCAACCGAACCAGCATGGCCGGTTCAGCCCTCTAAACCCCTTATTTTCAGTCCGTTTTCTTCCATTTTAATTCTATTCTTCCTAGTTCCTCAATTCCTATCTATTCCTATAAAAATAACTAACAAAAAGGCCATAAAACCTAATGGTTCAAAACTCCCCCATGGTTCATCTTTTTCTAGAATTCCCTCAGGGCGTCACAACCGTCTACCACCCCCAAAAACCTTCCTAGTACCTTAATGAACTCATCCTAATCGATTAAAACAGCCCATAACGTATGAAATCGAAAATAGGAAAGTTTGGGCATAACAGAGTACCTTTCACGGTTTTCCCTCCGCCGTCCACGGCGACGCTGCCCTGGCCAGCCACCACCCTTCTTCCTACTCTCTCTTCCTCCCCTTGTTCTCAATCATGGTCATAAGGGGGATTGGGTTTGGATGGGGATGTAGGTTTGATCGGGTTTGTTTGGAAATGGGAAAATGGTCGAACACAGTTTAAGGGTGGATATGCATGAGTATGTTTGAGTGTGCAATGGATGAGTGACACTTGTCACTCATCCATTGGGCCAGTGACAAATATCTGGGCCCCACTTAGGACAAAAGTCAATTTGTCTCGTAAAAAGCGCAATAGTTTCCTTGAACTTCCGTGAACCGTAACTTCTTAGTCGAACGTCCGAATTCGATGTGCCACCTGTCTGCGGATTCGTATCGTCCTGATCTACGTAACAGTCCTCGGCCCTCGGCCATTGGACCTCCCAGGTCAAAAGTCAACTATTTACTCATATTCAACCAAATTACCAAAATGCCCCTGAACTTCCGAAAATCATAACTTCTTCCTCGAACGTCGGAATGGAACGTGCCACCTGTCTATAAACTCGTGACGTCCCGAAATACGTCACACTCATCGGCCAAATTCCATTTGACCGCCTGAACGAAAAGTCAACGATTCGCCCATTCTAGGGGTAAAATCGTCATTTCGCCCTGCTCGTCCGTTAATCCTCGTCTAATCCGTGATTAGCAAGGCTAATCCATCATTAGGTCTTAATTAATCCTACTAATTCGGGACGGGTCGTTACAATTGCACACAAATTGGAAAGTCCTAAGGTGTTTATTTGGATCCTCATTGGGTAACCCATAATAGGTTGGGAGTCTATGAAGGAAACCACTCTTAAGCTCAATGTCCATTTTTTTTTCCTTGGGTAAAGGAAAAACAATGGAGGAGGGTCCTATGCTCCACTCAATTGAGCAAGTACATTGACGAAGAGACTTACGTTCGTTGTTGGCCATCTCAGTTACAGGTTCACTTTCAAGTTGGTGTTTACGGGAAGAATATGACTCAAATTTGTGGCCCTCCTCAAAAGTAGGTACCAAGATGGGTTCTAAGGTCGAATTCTCAAATTTTATGTCTTTTAACTCATCCCCCCCACTATAGCTTGTGTATCAGAACTAGCAAAGCATGGAGATCTGCGAGTTGGAATCACTAGCTTTGGCTTGGTCATGCATAGGAACCTGAGATGCAACAAACATACAATATGAGAGTCATATCCTAATCGCGACAATAGATAAGAGATTTGGGTAAACGAGATAAATAAACATGAAATGTAGAGAACATAAACTACGCAAACAACATTGTATGTATAAAGAACAGGTTATAGGAAAGTAAGTAAAGAAGTTAAGGAATATAACCAAGAGCATGCAATGTGGATCACAACAATAAGATGCACAAACACAAGTTCAAAAACGTCCAAATCAATACAACACATAAAAGTCTACATGAAGAATGGTGTGAATGCATAAGAGGGAAATTGTTAGAACCTGCATAAGACATAAGAGTTAGACATTGCATGAAAAGAATGGTCTGCACCTTTGATCTAACTTCCCTAGATTCACTTAGTCATAAGGGGCCTGGTGATGAAATCCGAGCAACATGAAATTGCAGGGAGGGTATGCAATCGACCAATGCAATAGATAGAGTCTTAGAGTGACATGAATAACTTTCCCACTTCGCTTCTCATAGTACTATCATGGGCGTACGGCCTGCGCGTACTGATAAACATTTTTCAATCCCCTCCACCATTCAATGTTAATTATGGCCAGTTGGGATAGATGTAACGCGAAAAGCATGACCTAATTTCGAGAACTCCCTGAGGCTAACCTAGCCAGGGTATGTACTCCATTGGAGTCCTCTTTCTTAGTGTCCCACTTGTCACCAGTCATAACCCTCCTAGACACCATAACCAACCGATGAAAGTTTTCAAAATAGAGGTTTACCAAACCCCAAGTGTTTATAACCTCCGACCCACCTAATGTCCATAGATTCGACTCTATAGTGTGTGGTGATGAAATCCACACATCATGAAGGGTTAAGGAGAAAGTAAACAAAAGGGGTGTTACCTGTTCCCGAAAGTTAGATTTTGAAGAGAAATGTTTTTAGATTCATGCAACTCTAAAACATTTAATAGGAAACAATTTATCTTTGTGAAGTCAAAGTTATATAAGGGTCACATAGCTTCAAAGTTTAGATGGAGACTTCTGCGTCCGTGCGACCCAAGTCATTATCTTGGATTTCGAACCATTATCCCCGTCGGGGCAAGTCCAAACTGACCAGGTAGAAAGAATACATGCGAGGGGAGGATGATTTTGAAACTCTGAAGTCCTACTTCTCAGTGCGAACACGATTTTGGAACTCTGGAATCCTACTTCTCAGAGCTGGCCTATGGTATGCATTATCTCATTTCCTAGACATCACCTTGAAAATTTTGTATTTGGACATGTATTCGTTCCAAGATGACTCAAGTGTTAACAAACTCCGTCCCAACCTCATGACTTTTAAGGGTCATGAAGGGTTTAGGAGTAAGTTAAAAAATGAAACTTCACCTATTTCATTAAAGATCAAGATATAAACTCCGAGCACAAGTGATCCACATATAATCAAGACTAGTTTGAAAAACGAATTATTCCTTATATGATTTGATTTTTTTAAAAATTTTAATTTTGGATTTATTATTATTGTTTTAATTTTTTTTAATTGTTTTAATTTTTTTTAAATCAAATATTTACAAAAAAAAAATGTTTCTAACAAAAATTATTACAATTTATATACAAATATGAAAATATGTACAGATATAATATTTACATTATGAACATATATACATAAACGAAATCATACAAGAGATTATTTCAATCCCCAGCAACGGCGCCAAAAATTGATACACTAGAACTAAGCATTAAAGTAAACACAAAGTCACACTCAACACTTAATAAAACACTAGCCTCCCCACAGGCGGCTCTGCACCTGCGTGAGGCTCTTCGGCGTGCTCTGCGCGCCCTCGTGCGCAACTCAAGATTATATTATTTATGATTTACAATTATCAAATATAAAAATCATCAAATCATATATCATATAACTGACTGACGACTTGACTCCGCTCCTACATAGTGCATTTTGGCAAGCTTCGTGCACCATTTTGTATTATACGAATTTTTGGGGTTAGAGAGATTTTGAATTTTCCTTTACATAAAAAAATACATACATCAAAAAGAAAAATTCAAAATCTCCCTAGCCCAAAAAATTTGGATAACGCAAAGTGGCGCAAGGAGCTTTCCAAAAAGCACTACGTAGGCACGGAGTCAAGTCATCAGTCAGTTATATGATATATGATTTAATGATTTTTATATTCGATAATTGTAAATAATAAATAATATAATCTCGAGTTGCACATGAGGGCGTGCGGAGCGTGCCGAAGAATCTCAAGCAGACGCGAAGAAGCTCCCATTATAATAATAATAAGAAGAAGAAAATCAAATGTACGTTGATAAACTGGAAAATTGATTACTTGACTATGAAGGGGTTGAGTAGAACTCGTAGAAGCTCCCATTGTGTAAATGGAATTCTGTATCAAATGAATGGGGCATGTGATAAATATTGCTTAATAAAGTTGGTAAAACTATATGTGTCAGATTATGTTAGAAGAAATATATATTCATATGATTCCAAATAAATTGTAGTTTACAGAATTCATAGGGTTTGAACAGAAGAGTTAGAGGAACTTGGTAAGCATCTCATAACTAAGTTAGTAATGTCAATATGCAACGGAATTGAAGTCTGACTAAACTGGCCTAACCCCGACTTTGTTTTCAAAGCCTAACCCCTTTAAATGGATTTGGATTGCCCAAATTAAATGAAGGACTTCATAGCCTCAAAAATCCAAAACAAAAGCAATCCATTAATATAAATATCAAAATGATATTGCTGGAAGTAGTAAAAAAAAAAAAGTTTTATCAATTCAAAACGAAAAGCTCTTAAAAATCCTTAAATGTCTCTTAGCAATAATAATTATAGGGGTACATTGATAAATTGAAAAAATTAAACACATGATTATGAAAATGTCGAGTAGAACTCATAGAGGCTTCCATTGTCTAATGAAGACCATAATATAATCTCGAGTTGCGTTAGCACTAAGCACTAAACCCAAAATAGTACGTCTCCAAGGTTCCTGGGAAACATTGTTGCCTTTGCAATCTAAAGTCCCTAACATCAAGAGCAGATAGGACATGCCAGAACTGCTTGAAAATGACTGTGTAAGCATGATTATGACGTCTATAATCACACATTTTATTTTCACATCTAACCAATTAGACTCATTCTTCTGTATATAAACTCAATAGATGCTAGTTGTTATAACCTTATATCAGCAATGTTAAATTTTCAGTGCATAAACAAATATGGCCTACATAACAACCAATAGTAATACTAAAAAAAATGATAGCGGTTTTTTTATTTTCCCACCCAATAAGTAGATAATAATGTACCTTGGTCAGATATCCTTTGTGTTCTTCTCTCTCTCCCTCTCGTAAAGCCCAATTGGATGGCTTGAGGCTTGGCATTGCCAAACCGATTATGCTATGACATTGCTTGCAGATACAACTCCAGACCTACACAGATTAGGTGCCAATTTCTTGTTAGCTAATAAAGTTTCAATCTTTGATCCCCGAAAGTTGGAAGATGAGAACACTTTATTTTGGGATCACCATTAGAAGTAAAATATAAAAATCGTTTCTATAATTACAATACACGGAAATCCATTGAAGTTCTAGTTTAAGAGAAGGAACGCAAAAGTGAAATTTCAATAAAAAAAAAATCAAATATCACTCCTTAGTTTTTCTGTCAATCATTTTATTGAACACTTCTTGGGCTTAAGAGCGTGTTAACAAAATAAAAAATTTGTCCAGGCCACTACTGACTGTCAACATTTATTTTCCCTTATTTTCCTGACTAAATTTAAGTTTCTTTTAATTGCTAATGTGCTTAAACTCTTGCATCCCACACTACTCTATAAAAGAACCACCAAACCAAATCAAAAAAACATGATCATAATCATTAGAATTGAACGAAGAATTAAACAAAAAAAAATCTAACTAACCCATATGTAATATGCAATATGCGACAGCAAGATTAATCACAGATGAATCGCGTTTGCTCGACTCCAGTCGCTAGGATATAGAAGAAATGACCGATTGATTTTAGGTATGAGATAGAGGAGAGCACAAAATTTCTTTCCTTTTCGTATGCTAATAGCAGGTATTTGCAATTGATTTCCCACATATATGCTCGCTCTTGCATGGAAATCTATGGGCGATGTTCGTGGAGTAAAGAGCGGTTGCTGTTCATGGGAGTAGAGTTCTTGTACGTGGGTTATGTAGGCAGTTTCTCACGTTTAAATTAATTTTTTTAAGTTAATTTTTCTAATATTTATCAACTAATGTAAAATGACAGTTAAACCCTCGTGATATTTAATTGTTGTTGCTTTAGATTTTTTGTTAAGTAAGCATATTTTGGTTAGAAAAGTTGGTGAAGCCTTTTGAGTGTCCTGGCTTTATAATAATAGAGATATCCAAATTAAAACCCTTTTTTTGTAGATTGTAGCATTGATAAGTAGGGATCGTTCTTAACTGGGGATTGAGGGTACCTAAGCATGATTATCGTTTGATTAATTAATTAGGGGGGTAGTTGATTGTTTTTATTATCCTACGTGATTAACTAATCTAAACTAACCTAATCTATTATTTACATGGTCAACTCATCTTTAACCTAGCTCATTCATAAATTATGCCAATTCCAAAATCTACGAAATTCCATAACCTCAGTTCTACGAAATACAAGCATATTATCTCAAGTACGTGCTCGGGAATTGCCCTATACACTTTCAATGATTTAGACTCGGGAACTGCCCTATATCTAATCAAGCATTAAGCACAACATGCAAATATAACAAAAACCATGATATTGAAACACATAGAAGATTATTAAAATTCATATAAGATATAAAACCATAATTAGATTAAAGATCAATCCAACAAAACGATCATTCAATAACAAAAGACAATCACAGGGTAAAGAGGTTGTGTTACACTTTTTCTCTTCGGGAACTGCCCTATAGATGCTAAGTGGTCAACACTCCTTAGTTAGACACTCGAGAACTGTCATATATGTCACGGATGAAAGTGTTTATGATGGAAGATGGTGTGATTGGATTTTGTTAAAAAAATCTCGAATTATTGATTAGGGAAATTTGGTTAAGCAGAGTTTTGGTACAAAAATAGGCGATCCCTTACAAAAAACCTAAGCATCCATATTTATAGGATAAAATTAATTTTCAAATAAATAGGAGTAAATTAATTCTCAATTAAATAGGAGTTCACAATTTAATTCTTAAAGAAAAATGATTAAACTAATTAATATTGAAGTCCTTAAGGAAAAAAGAAAAGGTAATAAAATCCTAACTAAAAAGGAAATTTAAATCCTAATTAAAAAAGGTAGATCCTTCTCACGTTGCTGGGAAATTAGCTTGCTGGAATTCTCAAAAGGATAGCTACTGAAATTAGGTTGTGCGTCGCTTGCAATTGGGCTGGTCATTATTGGAATATGCGGGCTAGTCGAAGTGGGCGCGCACGCTGGGCCTTCGGCGTGATGGTTGCAAGCTAGGCCTCACGCAAGAAATTGGAGTGCTGGCGTGCAGTCATTTGCAAAAACGGGCTGCTTGAAGAAATGGATTGGGTCGAGCTAGAGACGCGCAAGGTGCGGATGGGGCCTGGCAGAGTGAGGCGTGCATTGCATTCGGTCGGTGGGCCTCGCTGAGATGCGTGGCTGGTCTTCTCCTCGCAGGCGAGATGGGCTGGGCCGCATGGTGGGATAAACGGGCTACGTTCAGATGTTTGGTGGCTGCTGGCGTTTGGGCTGAGCGCCATTAGGCTTGCTTGAATCAGGGCTGAACCTGTGCGAGAATTCTTGGCTGCAATTTGGGCCTGCACTTAAACAACTATTTATTAATTAATAATCCTATAATTAGTTACTAATTAATTAGTTATTTAATTTAAGTATTAATTATGTAATTAGTTATTAATTAATTAAATCTAGTAATTAATAAAAGAAAATAATAAAATGAGGTAGAATGAATATAATTGAGTTTTTAACAAAGTAAAATATAAAGAAAATTGATATAAAAAGATTATTAATTAAGTGCTTATCAAGTACCAAAACATCATTTAGACAAACATTTCCTTTAGGGGTATTTCTGCCAGCCACTCGGGAACCAAAGCTCAGCTCGACATGCGAGTAGCCTCACTCAAGAATGGTTCCCCGCTCGACGTCTGAGTGAGAACTGATTGTCCCACTATCAGCCTCGGGAATCGGAGTCTAGCTCGACATCCGAGACTAACCGACCATTGCCTACTCAGGAACCAAAGCCTACCTCAACGTTGAGTGGTCATATCACATCACACCAGTCTCAAGAAAGGGCCTAACCTAACGTCTGAGACTCTCCACTATCGACTCAATAAAGGGGCCTAGCCTGACGTCTGAGTTATTACCACCATACCAATCTCAGAAAAGGTGTCTTGGCTCGACATCTGAAATTGTCTACCACAACCCACTCAAGCATACAACATATGAGCGTTAGCCAACCATCTAAAGTAGCCTGTCCATAAAACAATCATGCATACATATCAAAAAATATACATCGATAACAAAGACGTGCATAACCACATTCAATCATGCTTTCAATCACAACATCACATTATCGCCATTCACATATTCATCATCGTCTCATGTGACATCATGTAGTCATCAACATGTCGTGATTATCATATCTCAACATATGTACCACCATGTCATATCATCACATTAACTCCATCATAACATAACATCACTTAGGACATCAGGACATTATCATAACACTATATTAGCATAACGATATTTCTATAATTACATGATCATCATCATATATCATGTGAATATCATAGCTTCCAAAAACCATCAAGTGACCAGTTAAAATCTTATCTAATCAATTTTAATCACACCTTCATTTGTAATAACCAAAAGATCATTTTAAAATTCGAATTTAAATCCAACACAATTTTTGTTAAACCTCGTATAACAAATATAATCAACAATCAACTGAAGCCCAAATTCAAATTGTTGTTACTTAATTATTTGATAACTTCAACTCATATGCCAAACCAAATTCCACACTGGATCTTTAACTAGATCTCTTATTATGAAGAATCTCACAAATCATGTATTGCAAAAGATCCGTAAAAAAAGTATTTTAAAATTTTAGAACCAATTCTCAATTTCGTATCGACATAAATTTAATGCCTATTAGGCTAAAGTTACTAGGAACATGCCAGTCTATCTCAAAATACATCATGGACTTCTATTTGCATCAATGTGCACCAGGAACGGTTACACCGTTAGAACCCTTGCATTATTTGTCAGTCAAAATTAATAACACCGTTAAATTTGATGGCATCGCAGTAATATTACAAAATTAGTAAGGGTAATTAAGATATTTAATTTATTTTATTATATGTTCTATTAAAATTTTTTTTAAAATTAAAACAAATAAATACCCCATCTCCCCAACCTAACTCACCTGATCATCTCTCTCCCTCGACCTCCGATCACCACTTACTACCCACCTAGCCTTCCTGATACCACTCGCCCAAAGTTTGGCATGTTGGGTTTTCATGGTTCTCTGTTGGGATCGCTTATAACTTAGTTACCATTAAATATTCTCGTCTGCTTTTCGTCCTTGAGTATCTTGTAGAATGCATTGTGACTTTGGAATTTATCATGGGTAGACAAGTCTCATCCCTAATCCCCTAGGATTAACATGGGATGACCTGCTCCCGTCTGACACCACATGTCAGACCAGAGATACTACTGTGACCCACTCAGGGGTTTTCAAAGTACGCAACTTCATATGATACCTCAGTTTCTATCACAGCCCGCATCCGCGATCAACCTGAAGGGTGTCAAAACCAAGAAAAAGTGTGAGTGGACAAAAATAAACAGTTTGGAAAACCAATTTCCGAAATCATCATTTAACCCTTCGTTTTATAAAGCATGCATGCATAAACAATTAAAATATTTCTTCCAAGTAAAACAATACATATGAAAATAAAGGTTTTCATCGTAAAACCAACCCATGTAAAAATATCTGGACACAAAGCAATAAATCAAAATCTTGATCGATCGTCATATCCCACATCTGTCTCATACCATCATATCAGCATCAGTCACGATACCCAAGCAACGCGTGCAAATAAGTTCCAGGACAGCTCACGTCCAAGGATGTCGCCGTGAACACATCTACGGCCCACGTTCAATATACATCATAAGCACTCCTGAGTCAATCCTCTCACAGCTGCTCGACAAAGGCAGTGCATCGTGACTTCTCCAAGAGGACATAGCGCATCCCGGTGGCGAGCAATATATCAAAGGGTCCTCTCCAAGGAAACATATTCACGACCGGATGCCCTCTCCGGGAAAACACATTCCTACCGGAGTCATATCAATCATCACGGAGAATGGTCATAGTAAACACAGTGGAAACATATTTTCATAAATTTTTGTATCTCAAATCAAATCAGTTGTTTTGCAAAGGGTCTCCGCCCAAAAAAAAATTTCCACAAACATCGTAAAAATATTGTCCAAGCCTCATTTCACAATACTCAAAATCATTCCATTATTCAAATCATTGCTCAAATTCACATTTTACTATAATCTAAGTCAAAATCGTTATCCAACTACGTCTCAAGCCCAAAATGCCATTTTCACTCAAATCCGTAAAATCTTTCATTTTCAAACCATGATCAAACCAATATATAATTTTTTATGCAATTCATCATTCAAAGCAATATGAAAACCTTGTATTTCAAACCATGCTCATAAAATCATTAAAACAATCCACGTTTATAAATCAAAGTCCACTCACAAACAGTCTACGTTGCACGCTCAAAATCTACGTCGTAAGCTAAACAGAAGTCTTGAAACATCCGGGCCTATCCAAATCACACCCAATGGTCACTAACAATCCATATAAGTCCATACAATAAACCCTCAAAAACTTCGGAACAGTAAACGTGTCTCGAACACGCTTCTTGAGGAGAAAAGCCTCCAAAATACTAACTAAACAATCTCTGATCGACCTAAAACCACCACCATTGAATTCAGATCGTCGAAACCTTTCGAACAAGACCAATTTGACCTCAAAATTCATGCACACGCGCTGGTCAAAGTTCTCATGCATCGGGTCAACGATGATGTCAGCCATAGCTGACATCATTGCTGACGTCACCTACTGACGTCACTGCTGACGTCACCTACTGATGTCAGCCTGGCAACTGACAGCTCTGACAGCCTACCATGTGGCACTCCCTGACTGCCGCCACGTGTCACCCTCTTACATGTGCCTCATGTCACATGACGATATCATGCTGACATCACTGATGATGTCATCACTGCCACATGTACTGCAATGTCACCTGACATATTAGCCTGACAATTTGACAACTCTCTGACACGTTGCAATGTGGCACCACCTCACTAGTCCACGTGGTCTGACAGTGCTGACATGGACTTGCCACATCAATGCTTACAAGTCCTGACCTCTTGCCACGTGTCACCACTTGGTTGTCCATGTGGCCTAACAAGATGGTAGTCAACCTCTCGACGGGTCGATCCGACTCACTATAACGGGTTGTTTGACCTATGACCCTGAACAGGCCATATCTCCCTCAAATCTTGAACATTTTCCTCTATTTTTCTTCCTAGACACTCGTCTCACTCCCAGGAATAGATCTACTACCTCAAAACTGTAAAAACGTACCTCACAAACGTGAACCAAGGTCGACTCCTCACAGCCAAGCTTCGAACTTCCTTCCAGGGCTTTCCAGTGGTCCAAAATCTTCCATTTTGGTCCTTATGAACTCGTCCAAACTCAGAGAACACGAGCAAGGCTTCAGAACAGCTTCTAAATGTCCAAAAATCAAAGTTTGAATTTCAAACATAAACTGGTTCACGATTTACTTTTTTCTCAGGGTTTTCCAACCAACCACCGCAACTCTGCCGTCCTCGGCCGCCTCTCATGGCCTCTCTACCTCACTTTCACTCTCTGTCTCTCTCAGCCAGTGCCAGAAGAAAAAGATAAAATGGGGAAGGGTTACGGGTAGAAGGAAATGAAAAGGGGGAGAAAGAGATGCATGAATGTGGGGTGATGGGCCAATGGGATGAGTGACACTTGTCCTTCATCCATTGGTCCAAATGGGATATTTTGGGTCCCATTAAAATCAAACTAAAATTCAACTTCCTCGAATAACTTGTAACTGTAAAATCCGATCGAACCGTTCTAGACACATAACTTCCCCGTACAACGTCCAAATCTGATGTTCCGCCTATCTACGAACTCTTAATCCCTTGATCTACGTACTGGACCTCGGTCCATGAGCAATTGACCTCTTGGGTCAAAAGTCAACATTTTTCCCTTCTAGGGGCAAAGAGGGGCAAAATCGTCATTTTGTCTCGACTAATCCCGATTAGTCCTGATAATTCTCGATTAATCATCAATTAATCTCGATAATCATGAAATTTCGAGACGGGTCGTTACATTGGGATCATTTGGCCTCTTGTCAGGGTGCTACTCCAAGGCCTTTACTTTGTATGCCTTTGAAATATCTTCTTTAGTCAGCTTGGAGCTTTCCTCCCTAGACGGTAAACCAAGTACTGTATCATGATCGATAAATCCATCCATGTCTAAAATTACAAATTACAAGATTCTATCGATGAAAAATAAAAACAAGAAAAAAAGACTACAATCACAAAATTAGTCTAACAATTCATAGAAATTCAAGACAAGAAAAAATTACACAAGCGTAGTCGATATACCCAATAATAAAGAAGAAATCTAGAAAGGCAAATCTACAGAATCATTGGATTGAGAAGAAAGTGGGCATTACAAGCAGAACCAATCACCCTCGGGGATACATTTTGTGAGGGGATTGCCATAGCAGCTGGTGTGAACCATCAGATCACACCCATCGCATAACACATTTGGATTTGATGGGTCTCCATCTATGCTTTTACAAATATTACAAACAATCCCATCATCTTCTTCTTCTTCTTCATTTTCTTCCTCATTCCTTGGATTTTTATGGCTTTTCACTTCTTCGTAATTTCCAATAGCTTGGTTGAAATCATTTTCAGGAATGAACTTCTTCTCTGTTTCTAACTATGACCCAAACCTTTTTCTTGGCAATAATAAATAGGTAGAGATAGCCATGAGGGCGGTGGCTATTGGGTCCAGTGGAATAGGCTGAAGCCGTGCCTCCTTTATTTTCTTTTCTGGAAGGCACGATGAGGCTGAAGAGGGATCTTCATGGAGGTGCTGTTGATGTTTCTGTTGCATGAGCCTGAATCTCTTGAGAGGAGGCATGCGGATTCAAGCTCGTCGCTAGGTAATTTATGTAACGACCCGTCCTGGAAATCGGGATTAGATAAGTGGTTAATGACGGATTAGTGAAGGTAATCAGTGACTAGTGGGACAAATTCAAACGGACGGTGCAAAATGACGATTTTGCACCTAGAATGGGCAGAAATGTTGACTTTTTGTTCGGGCAGTCAAATGGACCTTGACCGGTGACGGTGACGTAGTTTGGGACGTCACGAGTTCATAGACAAGTGGCACGTCCGATTCTGACAACCGAGAGAAAAGTTATGACGTTCAGAAGTCTGAGGGTACTTTGGTAATTTTGATGGAATAGGGGTAAATGGTTGACCTTATGGACGACAAGTCACTTGCACGCATTTTTAGGACCATTAGGAACTTCTCGATTCTCTGAGTACAATAACAGGCGGCACGCTATCTTTGGACGTTGGTAGATTCGGATTTTGGTCTGAAACCACGAAGGGCAAAATGGTAATTTCAAGGATAAGGGGCAATTTGGTCTATTTGCAGTGCCCTATTAAAATTGGACATGTGGCTATTTTGGGGGATTGTGCCCACAGGATTGGGGACACCTGGCGGGTCCTGGATGGTGCTAGAACCAACCCAACGCCCTTCAAACCGTTTTTAAAACAATGTGTGTGTGTGTGTACACGGTGAAGGAAGAAAAACAGAGAATACAGGGGAAATAACCGTGTAGTTGAGCTTCCAAACACCTTCAATTTCCCTTGGATTGAGAAGCAAATTGAGAAAGGAAGAGGAGTGGAACTTAGTGGTGATCACGATTGCTCACGACGGCGTGTGACGGTGAAGAAAACGGGAAAAACCCGCGAATCCCCTGGTTACTTTTTAAAAATCAAGAAATTTGATTTAGGGGTTGAGGTTCGAATTGTTTGATTAAGGAAGGTTCCTGAGGTGGTTAGGTAGCAAGGAAACGTGGAAGTGAGGGTCGCCATGGCCGGTGGCCGGTAAACCCAAACTGGTAAGTTTTCAATTCAAAAATGGCAAGGTACGAATTAGTGGCTGTTGATTGATTTGAGTAATTGGATGTTGATCTGAAGGGTTAACTGAGTTCAGAGGAGGTGAAACCAGGGCCAACGTTGGCCGGAAGAGCAGACACAGCGAGGGGGCGGGGGGGATGGTCGTGAGGTTGACCCATGTTTTGGAAGGTAATTTTTGGACCTAAGTTCACGGTTTTAATTGATAAATTGATAAGAAAGACTCAGACGAAACTGTAGGATTTATTAGAATTGGTTTTGAATCGAAATTAAGGAAATTGTATGGTTGAACCACCCACTGCGGTCGGACTGGACCGGTTCAACTTAATCGGGTTTGCCAAGCTAGAAGACAGTGAACAGTGCTTAGGCGCGTGAGGCCCACGCGCAGCTTCTTTGGGCAGCGCGTGTGGGCACGTGGCACAGTATTTGAGGGAGGTTTCAACATGACTTTTTAAGTATTCGATGTAAAGAACATTTTGGCGCTAGTTTCGAGTCAATCAGACATCATAGCGATATGTTTCCGAATGTTCGAATGTTTTAGGCCTCGGTTAAAAATACAAGAAAATTATGGGGCTTTAGTATGACCATTGTGAATTAGTTAGTGACCTTAGTATGGGATTTGGGCAGGTTCAGGAAAGCCGAAGATAGCGGAATGGCCAGGAACGGCGTAAGTGCGCGCTTATCGGGGCGATGTCGGAATGGTCTATGAGTGGACTTTGCTTTCTAATTCTTGATGCATGCATATATGTTTTAATATGTTTTCATACGTGATTCTATGATTTGACTTATGATCTTGATGCTTTACGGTTTTGCACGTTTTTCGATATATTTACGTATTTGCACGTTTTACGAGGTTTCAACTTCTTTGTGACTTGAGCATGATTTTAATGGTTTGATTTTGGGATTTTAAATATGATTCGATTTCAATGATTTAAAAAGGATTTCAAAAAAGTGGTTTCGGGTTTGGAGCCCTGTTCATGTGAAATGAGATTTCGGATTTAGTTTTCGAGGTTTGCAAAGGAAGTCTAGATTTGGGTTCGGGACGATGGTTCTGGATGCCGGCTTACGGAATCATCGTTGCGAATTCGACCATGGATTTTCTGTGGTTTTCACTGATTGAATGAAAAATGGTTTTGGGTTTAAAGACGCGGAAAAAGAAAAAGAAAAACCCACTGGATATGGTTTTGAGTTTAAAGACTCGGATTGATTGACGGGATGAGGGCCCTGGATTGATATGTTTTGAGTTTAAAGACTCGGTTATGATACCCCCCCTCCCCCCCGAGGCATGTGATTGTGTTTTGAGTTTAAAGACTCGTTGATATCCAGGGAAGGTCTTGTTATTTTCCCATGGTTTTGAGTTTAAAGACTCGGGCGCACTTGAGATCCAGTAAACTTGTATGAATGATATTTTCACTGGTTTTCGAAATGTTTTGGGCAGTGGCCCGGATGAATTGGATTTGATGAGTTTTGGGACTGAGTTCCCGTACTTTGAGATCGATTTGTGATTTGAGGCTGAGACATGGATTTGAATTTCGATAATGGTTTTCGTTGATGGTTTCTGATGAGATATGGTTTCATAAAATGAACTGATATGCATGCATTGGTTTTAGCCTTCGTGTCATTCGTAAGTTAGACGGGAGCAGGATTTAGCCCTTAATCCCGGGGGATTAGGGGTGGGTCCTAACAATTGGTATCAGAGCGAGGTTTCGCGTGTTCTACGCGAGGTTTGGTTCCCAGAGTCGTTGTTTCGTCGACTTGGGTGGTATGATGCTATTGTGGATGTGATGTCTCGACGCGGAACAGCCCGTCAGCAACCTAGATGCGATAGTGATAGTGCGGTTAGTTAGCAGTGATTGTTAGTGTCAAGATGAGAGTCGCTCGGTATGCGGTACGAGGTATGATGTACGTCGGCTTAGGACCGGAATAGTTAACGTGTTTCGCACTAGAGGTGCTCGGTGGTTTAACCATAGGGTCGGATGTTTGCTAGGAGGATTAGCCTGGATGGTAGCTGGTGAGCTACGGATGAGTAGGTTGGTTGGCATGTGGGGCCCGAGAGTAGCCCGTTGAGCTAGTGAGATACGTGGGCGAAGGAGGCTGATTGATGGTGGCCGGTTAGGCCGGATGACGTTTGGATGATGACAGTATGGATTGGTGACCCTTTTGGTCAGAATGTTCCAGCTTGTATTTGTACAACTACGAGTAGCCGGATGCTTAGGGTGTAGGAACTACTTGAGCTTAGAGGGATGCCCCCTTGCGATGCATACTGGTTAATGTTGGTGAGTAGAGTTACGATAAGGAATGGTCTTAGTCGGGCGTGGCGACCCGAGTGGTAAGGTGGTGGTGAACCAGTGGCAGTTGCGGGTTTGGATAACCCGGACGACGGGGAAGATTTAAGAAACCCCGTGGAAGGACTAGGGCTGGATTGTGAGTTCCTTGGAGAGGAACCCTGAGGAAGTGCATAGTGTCGGACACCTGAATTATTGGTTGTGGCTTGGGTCGACTTACGGCCCGATTGGGATGGTGTTACTAGGCGCAGCCAAGGTAGGGAATGGTTGATGGACGACTCTAGACGAGTCCAGTGTTGGGTACTCAGAGTATTGGACTCTAAGGGAGGTTCGTTTCCCCGACCCGAGCGAGGGATAAGGGTTTAACTATATAGGATCAGAGGATCGGAACTGATGGACTGGGACCGTTAACTCGAGCTGGGAGATTTGATGACCATTGGTAGGTCATGTATCAAGACAAAGGATCAGGATGTTGTTGGTTGATCAGAGTAGCGCAGCGGAAGCGTGGTGGACCTAGGCTTTGTGTTGGATCGGGCTAGGATTGAATGGTCGGGGTTGACCGCTCGAGAGATTGGTACTAGTAGACTTTTTCCCTGGCACGTTAGTATATGTCGGCCGGTGCCGAGGATGATACTGAGTGAGTGGCGACTTCGAGAGTGGTAACTGGGGCATTCGAGGTCAGTGATTGAGGATGCCGAGAGTTGGTGACTCGTATCCTAGCAGGTGCTTGGAGTGGAACCTCGGGAAAGATGTGATGCGATCATCAGAAGGAGTGATGATTGATACCATTTTTGGATATACGTACACGGTGTTAACCGACATGTGAGTTGGTTGGCGAGTTGGTTTGGGTACGGACATGTGGTCGTGATCCGTAAAAGTTGAGGATTGTCTAAGGATAGTGGAGTGGACGTTTGGACGGTTTGTCTAATGGTGGTATGCATGTTGCTGAGTGAATTCCATGGTTGGAAAAGGTTGACATACTTCCAACATGGTTGGACTCTTGGAATCAGAAGATGATAAGATACTGTGGTTGATTCCGAGTTGGAAATTAGGTTGTGTAGTGGATACGCTAGAGTTGAGTTAGGAAACTCGTGGTTGAAATGCCAGGATTTGTAAACCCCCTTTAAGTGTGGACACTTGTGTTGTTTTCAGGAGTAGAAAAGTACTTGGACGCCGAGATGGATTATAGTCGTTGTGATGACATGATTGAGGACCATTGTGAATTTCGTTGAAGGATGACGAAGGGAAATGGGAAATAAGTGACTATAACTGATCGATATGCGGTTATTGAAGAGAACCCACAATCTAGACGTGCGGTATAGACGATCGATTGGATTTGATGCAGTGGTCCGGAAGTTTGGCAGTAGGATCCACATAGGAGTGAGTGGATCGAGACTGGAGTAATTTTTACTCAGGATTGAATATGGTGGATCGGGAGGATAGAATGACAAAATAGTTGTTGGATGTTGGACATACAGTTGAAGAGAGTGCTCTGTCTTGTGGTGTCGAGAATATCGCGGGAACGAGATGGATTTGTGATGACCCCAGTGCGATTGGGACAATCTTTCGATGAACTAAAAGTTGGTTGAGTTGATTCACTGGGTAAGATGTGGTGACAGTTTGGGTACTGTCAGGATACCGTGGATTGGCAGGTGCTAAACACCGGGTAGGAGACTCAGGCGTGAGATCAGTTGGATTTCCCCAGGTATGTACGGAAGTACGAGATTCGAAAATTTCGGGGACGAAATTCTTTAAGGGAGGAAGATTGTAACGATTCGTCCCGGAAATCGGGATTAGATTAGTGGTTAATGACGGATTAATGAACGTAATCAGTGACTAGTGGGATAAATTCGGACGGACGGTGCAAAATGACGATTTTGCCCCTAGAATGGTTGACTTTTTGGATGACAAGTCACTTGCACGCATTTCGAGGACCATTAGGAAGGTCTTGATTTCCTGAGTACAACGACAGGGGCACGCTATCTTTGGGCGTTTGTAGATTCGGATTTTGGTCTGAAACCACGAAGGGCAAAATGGTAACTTCAAGGATAAGCGGCAATTTGGTATTTTTGCAGTGCCCTATTAGAATTGGACATGTGGCTATTTTGGGGGATTGTGCCCACATGATTGGGGACACCTGGCGGGTCCTGGATGGTGCTAGAACCAAATCACCGCCCTTTAAACCGTTTTTAAAACAATGTGTGTGTGTGTGTGTGTGTGTGTGCACGGTGAAGGAAGAAAAACAAAGATTACAGGGGAAATGACCGTGTAGTTGAGCTTCCAAACACCTTCAATTGCCCTTGGATTGAGAAGAAAATTGAGAAAGGAAGAGGAGTGGAACTTAGTGGTGATCACGGCTGCTCACGATGGCGTGTGACGGTGAAGAAAACGGGAAAAACCCGTGAATCCCCTGGTTACTTTTTAAAAATCAAGAAATTTGATTTAGGGGTTGAGGTTCGAATTGTTTGATTAAGGAAGGTTCCTGAGGTGGTTAGGTAGCAAGGAAGCGTGGAAGTGAGGGCCGCCATGGCCGGTGGCCGGTAAACCCAAACTGGTAAGTTTTCAATTCAAAAATGGCAAGGTACGAATTAGTGGTTGTTGATTGATTTGAGTAATTGGATGTTGATATGAAGGGTTAACTGAGTTCAGAGGAGGTGAAACCAGAGCCAACTTTGGCCGGAAGAGCAGACACAGCGAGGGGGCGGGGAGGATGGTCGTGAGCTTGACCCCTGTTTTGTAAGGTAATTTTTGGACCTAAGTTCACGGTTTTAATTGATAAATTGATAAGAAAGACTGAGACGAAACTGTAGGATTGATTAGAATTGGTTTTAAATCAAAATTAAGGGAATTGTATGGTTGAACCGCCCAGGCCGGTCGGACTGGACCGGTTCAACTTAATCGGGTTTGACCAAGCTAGAAGACAGTGAACAGTGCTTAGGCGCGTGAGGCCCACGCGCAGCCTCTTTGGGTGTCACGTGTGGACGCATGGCACAGTATTTGAGGGAGGTTTCAACACGACTTTTTAAGTATTCGATGTAACGAACATTTTGGCGCTGGTTTCGAGTCAATCGGACATCGTATCGATATGTTTCCGGATGTCCGAATGTTTTAGGCCTCGGTTAAAAATCCAGGAAAATTATGGGGCTTTAGTATGACCATTGTGAAGTAGTTAGTGACCTTAGTATGGGATTTGGGCAGGTTCAGGAAAGCCGAAGATAGCGGAATGGCCAGGAACGGCGTAAGTGCGCGCGTATCGAGGCGACGTCGGAATGGTCTGTGAGTGGACTTTGCTTTCTAACTCTTGATGCATGCATATATGTTTTAATATGTTTTCATGAGTGATTCTATGATTTGACTTATGATCTTGATGCTTTACGGTTTTGTACATTTTTCGAGATATTTATGTGTTTGCACGTTTTACGAGGTTTCAACTTCTTTGTGACTGGAGCATGATTTTAATGGTTTGATTTCGGGATTTTAAATATGATTTGATTTCAATGAGTTAAAAAGGATTTTGGAAAAGTGGTTTCGGGCTTGGAGCCCTGTTCATGTGAAATGAGATTTCGGATTTGGTTTTCGAGGTTTGGAAAGGAAGTCTGTATTTGGGTTCGGGACGATGGTTCTAGATGCCGGCTTACGGAATCATCGTTTCGAATTCGATGTGGATTTTCTGTGGTTTTCACTGATTGAATGAAAAATGGTTTTTGGTTTAAAGACTCGGAAAAAGAAAAAGAAAAACCCACTGGGTCTGGTTTTGAGTTTAAAGACTCGAATTGATTGACGGGGGGAGGGCCCTGGATTGATATGTTTTGAGTTTAAAGAATCTGTTATGATACCCCCCCCCCCCCCTCCCCCCCGAGGCCTTTGATTGTATTTTGAGTTTAAAGACTCGTTGATATCCCGGGAAGGCCTGGTTATTTTCCCATGGTTTTGAGTTTAAAGACTCGGGCGCACTTGAGATCGAGTAAACTTGTATGATTGATATTTTCACTAGTTTTTCACTGATTTTCGGAATGTTTTGGGCAGTGGCCCGGATGAATTGGATTTGATGAGTTTTGGGACTGAGTTCCCGTACTTTGAGATCGATTTGTGATTTGAGGCTGAAACATGGATTTAAATTTCGATAATGGTTTTCGTTGATGGTTTCTGATGAGATATGGTTTCATAAAATGAACTGATATGCATGCATTGGTTTTTACGTGGAGGGTGAAATGTAATTTTGTTTTCTGATAACGGTTTTTAAATTCATACTTTATTTTCTGTCCACTCACAGTCTTTTCATGTTTTTGATACCCTCCAGGATGTTGCGGTGCGGGCTGTTGGTCGAGAGAGACAGAGACATCACACACGCGATCCACAGTAGTTCGGTGCACTCTGGGAGGTCCGGATTCTTTAAGGACGGTTGGATCAAGAATCCCTTGTCCGACTTACATATCACTTGGAGGTTGGACGTCAGTTTAGCCTTCGTGTCATGCGTAAGTTAGACGGGAGTAGGATTTAGCCTTTAATCCTGGGGGATTAGGGGTGGGTCCTGACAATTTATTGATCTTCTAGTTGGTAGATTCAACTCGTCATGCGTTGTAGCACTACGTGGAGCATGCCAAGCTTTGGGTGGGTGGTATCAGGAAGGTTGGGTGGGCAGTGAGCGGTGGCTAGAGGTCTAGGGAGAGAGATGATCGGGTGAGTTAGGTTGGGGAGATGGGGTATTTATTTGTTTTAATTTTTTAAAAATAATTTTAATAGAAAATATAATAAATAAAGCAAATTTCTTAATTACCCTTACTAATTTTGTAATATTACTGCCATGTCATCAAATGTAATAGTGTTACTAACTTTAACTGACGGATGATGCAACGGTTCTGATGGTGTAACCGTTCCTGGTGAACATTGAGGCAAATTGTAGTTTTTGGTGCATTTTAAGACTGACTAGCGTATTCCTGGTGTATTTAGTCTAATAAGCATAAATTTAAAGACTCGCGAAAATCAACCAAAAAGTATGAATTCATAATCGTGAGACATACAGCCTATTTATGAATTCAGAATCGCGAGACCTTCGTAATGGTATTCTCAGATCGTCCAAAAAGCATTTGCGTCAAAAAGTCAACATTTTTACCTTATAGGGACAAAATCGTCATTTTCATTTTCTTGAATATCTTGGTCGTTACAACCTATTCCCCTTAAAAAAAAATTATCTTTGAAATTTTAAAACAAATCCAATCTTACGTTCATGCTCAAATTGGTCGATTAAGTTTCTTAAAAGTAATTGACTTTCCAATTTCTTTTCCTTATTACTCTTAACTTTATTTATACGTAATTCTGGGATCTCGTATACTCTTGATTCTCTTAAGCAATTTCACACTAAGAACTTTCCAAGTTACAAACGTAACTCGTATTCTTTCAATCCATAATCACGCTCATCCAATTGCTATCTCAAGTACTAACCATTTCACACAGTGGCACTACGCGTAGGCCATTACCACAACATCATCTGAATCAATTCTGGAAAACAGTACCAAAACATCATCCAGAAAAACTGATAGGTCTACAAATAAGCATGATTTTATATCATTTTATACCCTTTATACTTGATTTTTAATATTAAAATAATAAACAATTAGAGAAAATAATATATTTTGTGGGATTTTTGTAGAATTAAATAAAGTTTGGAATTTGGAGTGTTTTAGCGAAAAAATCGTCCCGGTCGAAATTCGAACGAAGAAATTATAGACGAAATTCAGAGGGAAACTATTAAATCCATATTTAATTTGCAGCCTAAGAAAAAAAAATCCAACCCAAATAAATCAGCCCAGGTCCAATTTCTCCAAGCCAAAAAAAGAAATTCAGTCCAAAAAAATCAGCACAGTTCCTGCCAAATCGACCCAAGATCTAGCCACAGCCCAGCGCAGCCCTTTAGCCGGCATGGACCGAATCCATGTTTTCTAGTGTGGCATGCGTGGGCCGAATGGTCCTGTCCTTGTCAGCGCAAGACGCGCGAAGCCACGCTCCCTGTTTCGCGCCTGACACGCCGACCTACCTGCCATCTATCAGCACTCACCTACCAAATTCTGAATCTTCTTTTCAACTGCTCTCAGCTGAACCACTCCCTGCTTCCACCTGCTCCCCTTTGCTTCAGTTTTGGTAGATTTCCAGCCCATTTTCAGCTCCAACCATCCCTTATTTCATCATTATTCATCATTTTTCATCATTTTAATTGTATTTATTTCCTTATTTAATTTTTGTATTTTATTATTTGAATTATGGCACTTCCTCTATAAATAGGAAGATCATTCTCATTGTTGAATGGGTCCCAATTTTAGCCCTTATTTTGTTCCTTTTTTAGTAGTTTTTAGTTCTAGTTTTTCTCTCTTATTTTAGTTCATCTTTTTCTATTTTGTTCTTTATTTTGGGACCTTTTGTAACTTTTTTTAATTAGTTATTTTAGTTTCATTTTTTTTTCTTAGTTTCATTTTCTTTATTTTGTTCTTGAAATTTCTTAAACTTCTCTTTAATTACAGTTTTATGCTTTCCTTAAAAAAAACCTAAAGCTATGTAATTTTAAGGCAATTCAAGAGTTTTTATGACAGGACATGTCCCAAAATCCCCCCGGGATTAATGCGGGACGCGCCTGCTCCCGTCTGACACGAAGTGTCTGACAAGGAATAATTCCAGCCTTAGCCCGCTCGGGGCTTATAGAGTGCACCAGGATCAGAGGAGGAGTGTGGTGTCTCAGTCTTTGCTACACCTCGAATCCGCGATCAACCTGAAGGGCATTGAAACCATTAAAAACTGTGAGTGGACAAAACCAATAGCTTATAAATTCATTTCATAAAAAGACCTTTATGCCCTTCACTAAAAGGCTTGCATGCATTCGAAACCATTTATGAAACCATTTGCCAATAATTAAACCATTAGGGCCTTAGCAGAAAACCGTAAACCAAAGTATATGGGACTCAGCCCAAAACCAATCATGTGGGAACTCAGCCCAAAACCAAATCTGCAGGGACTCTGCCTAATTCAAATCACGTGGGTCTCAGCCCAAATCCAACACAAGTGGGTTTCAGACCAAATCAAATACCAGTGGGTCTCAGCCCAAAACCAATCCTCAGCATCCCTGATACCTGACATCCTTGATGTCACAATCCACACCACTCTCACGGTTACAAGCTACGCGTGCTACCCAGGGTCTCAAATCCCAAGTTTTCCCAGGGTCCACCCAGGTCAATGACTCGCAGGTCAATGACCCTCCCTGAGGGAGATTTTAACCTCTGGCAATCCTGCTCCTAAGTCACTATACGGACCGGTCGCTCCGTGCAATGACCCCTCGCAGGCAATGCCCCGTGACTACTCCAGGATACTACGAGACGTCTGGAGGAGACAACCCGCCACTCCAGGATACTACGGGACATCTGGAGCGCATCCATTCATTAGGATGGTATACGAAAAACCATTTCAAATCATTTAAAGGGCTACGCCCGGGTTTTCCATAAACCATCGTAAATCCAAATCCATTTGGGGTCCCTGACCCAAAATCATGTTTATAAATCATAACTGGACCTCATGCCCGAGATCATAACCAACTGGGCCTCAAGCCCAAATTCGTAAACCAACGGGGCCCCCAGCCCCATATCATAACCAATTGGGCCTCCAGTCCGATTTCTCATTAAATCAACTGGACTCCAAGTTCGATGGTTTCCAATCAAATAGGTCATAAGCCCGAAAGATATTTCCAAAACCCCTTTCAAATTGTCTTTCAATTGGGACTCGTGCCCGAATCTCGATTTCACGCATCCCCGTGAAATTCTCAAAACTGTAAACCAGTTCCTCGGTTTCACGCCTCTCCGTGAAACCTTCGGAATCACATATAAACCGTGTAAAACATATGCAGGTAGTACACTTGGTCGAAGCCCAAACATTATATAAAATATAAACCTCGAACTACGTGCACTAACGCATTTTCCTCCGAAAATTCCCTATAAATTATATTGAAATCATATGCACTCATGGCATCTCAAAACATGTTCATTAAAGCATATAAAATAGTTATGCATGCATCAATTTAGAAATTAAGGTCCACTCACAGACCGTCCAAGCTACTGCCTCGATACGCGTGTCATAAGCCTTTACCTTCCAATCACCATCCCCGAGGTTCCCAAACCTGTCCAAATCATACTAGAGAGTTACTAACTACTTTAATAACCTCTCATTGAAGCCCCGTAATTTTTCCAAATTTTTAACTTTTTTTATAAACTCGATTCTAATCCTTCGGACACCCTAAACTATATCGAAACGATGTCCGATCGACTCAAAACCTGTCCGAAAATGTACGTTACATCGAATAGATGAAATTACATGTTGGAAACTTCCCCAAAGGATGGTCCACGTGCCCTCACGCGCAGCCCAAAGGGGCTGTGCGTGGGCTTCACGCGCCTGGCACTATCATCCCTAACCTCCAGCAAACCTGGTCCACCTGGTTTTTTGGTTCGGCCGGTCCAACTGAACCGGCGTGACAGGCTCGGTCCTCTAACTCCCTCATTTTTCATCCTTTTTCATCCATTCCAATTTCTATCTCTATGTCTCATCATTTGCAACCTATTTATATGAATAAAACTAAGAAAGCCCGTCTAGAACCCATTGGTTTAATTTGTCCTTCACGAGCCCTATTTTTCCAGTCTAATCCCTAGGCTGCTCAGCCATTCCCCACCATCCAAAACCCTCTCTAGGCCTTCATACTAACCCATTGAACCTCCCCCAATCAACAACAACCTCCCCAACGTTCAAAACCAAAAATTTAAATTTAAAAATAAGGATTGGGTTGTCGGGTTACCTCTATCATGGTTCCACCATTGTCCACAGTGGTCCAGCCGTTCTTGGCCACCCCTCAGTCTCACCCTCACTTTGTCTCTCACCCCAGTCCAGAAGCAAAGGATTGAAATGGTTTTAGGATTGTTTTTGGGTGAGATCAGGTTAAACCGTATGAAATGAGGAATGGGATATGCATGTATCAATTATGGTGGGCAATGGATGCATGACACATGTCATTCATCCATTGGGCCTGCCTAAAATATCTGGGCTCACTTAATGACAAATGTCATCCGTCTCGAAATTCGTACAATAGTTCCTTGGTCCGTCCGTGACCCATAACTTTCCTGTCGAACCTCCGATTTCGACATGTCGCTTGTCTACAGACTCGTAACGACCCGATCTATGTAACGGTCCTCAGCCCTCGGGTATCCGACCTTCCCGGTCAAAAATCAACTTTTTACCCTCGTTTAGGGGCAAAATCGTAATTTTGCCCTGAACGTTCGATAATCCTCGGCTAATTCACAATTAGCCTCACTAATCCATAATTAGTCTTAATTAATCCTTAAAATTAAGGACAAGTCGTTAAATTTTAAGACCGCATTTCTCGTATTTCTTCTTCCATCTTCACAAGTTTCATGTTGCTGTTTGGTGATTCTTGTGAAAAACCATCTTTTAATTCTTGTTATTGTTTTAGTTTTACTTAAAATTCCATATATGTGTGGGTATTTTCTTTCTAACATTTGTAAATATGAATACAATCTTCATGTGTTTTACTTTCTGAATTTCTTTTACTTCATATGGTTTAGTGTTTAACTTCAATTCGAAACTAAATGATGATCTGTTGTTCGAGGCATTTAGAATAGGGTTGAAGAGATGTAATGTTTGACCGCTGTTCGGTACATTAAATCACAAACTTAAGGTAGATCATGAAGATAATGAAAAATGTATGCATGTAATGGAGATGATGAAGGTAGGATTTCGTGATTTGTTCAATATAAGCATGATGTTAATGTGTTGGTAAAAATTGCGTTTAAAAAAAGTTTATTTTATTAGTTTTTAATAATGTAATTGCTAATTTGAATTTAATTCTTAGTTTGGTTAAGATGTAGTTTAGATTACAATCTTTCAAAACCCCCCCTTTCATTCTTTTATTCTTTTATTTTTTATTCTTTTATTCTTTTATTCATTATTCATTAATTCTTGTATTCATTAATTCATTAATTCTTTCATTCGTTAATTCATTTATTAATTTATTCTTTAATTCATTATTATTTAATTCATTATTCTTTTCCATTAACATATTATTAATGTTCCCTAATTTCCTCAGTTAAGAACGATCCCTACTTACCAATACTATATTTACATAAAAAGGGTTTAAATTGTATAATACTCAAATTACGTGTTCAATTTAATGCGTAGTTTGAGCGTTATTAATTTTTGGCGCCGTTGCTGGGAAAATTGAAAACCATTTTTAATTTGTTAGTGTATGTATATAAATTGTGCATATTATACTTGTTTATAATTTTTATTTTTGTTTATTTTATATTTGTTCATAATTTTCTTACTATACTTGTTTATATTCTTTATACTTGTTTATTTTATATTTGTTCTTATTATATTTGTTTTTATTTTTAAACATGTACATATTATACTTGTTCATAAAGTTTATACATGTTCATATTATACTTGTATATTATTTTTATTTATTTTTATATGTAACGACCCATCCCGAATATCGGGATTTAATAGTATTTAATTATGATTTACTAATCTGGGATTAGTTGAGTAATTTCGGACGAGTTGTGCAAAATGACCATTTTGTCCCTGGGCGTGGGCAAAACGTTGACTTTTAATTCGAACGGTCAAATGGACTTTGACCAATGACCGTGACGTATTTTGGGACGTCACGAGTTCATAGACAGGTGGAACGTTCGATTCCGACGTTCGTAGTGAAAGTTATGATGTTCGGGAGCCCATGGGCATTTTCGTAATTTGGACGAAATTAGGGGAAATGTTGACTTTTTGATCGGGTGGTCCGATGGCCGAAGGCCAAGGACTGTTAGGAAGGTCTCGATTCCCTGAGTCTGTAGACAGGCGACACGTGTCGATCGGAGTCCGAATGACCGAGTTACGGGTCTGGATGCGTGAGGGGCATTTTGGTAATTTTCTGCACAAGGGCAGAATAGTAATTTCACCGTGCACCGTGGATCAAACAGCCGTGAAAATGGGATGTTTGTGCGATCTGTTCCATGGATTGTTTATCATTAATGGACTGGTTATGGGGCAGCCTTGAGGTGTTGTTGCACATGGGAGGAGCTGGCCACTGATTGCACACACATGGGCATTGATTTTCTAATGGTTTCGGGGCAATGCAGGAGGCTTTATGTAACAACCCGTACCTTCGGGAAGGGTAAAAAGGTAATTTTGTAAAATTTTGTGTAAATAGACGTTTTTGCCCTTGTGAATAGTAGACGAAAAGTTGACTTTTTGAATTACCGATTGGATGAGTGATAACCCTTGACTGTGACGTAGTTTAGGACGTCACGAGTCCGTAGACAGGTGGCAGGTTCGATTCGGACAACCGGAGGAAAAGTTATGACGTTCGGAAGATTGGGGGCGTTACCGTAATTTTGAGTAAACGAGGAAAATGTTGACTTTTGGAGGATTTGGGATTTTCACGTAGACCGAGGACCGTTAGATAGGTCTCGACGTCCTGAGTTCAACGACAGGCGGCACGCTGTCATCGGACGTCGGACGGAAAAGATACGGATCTAGAACGCTCGAGGGCAAAACGGTAATTAATTGTACAAGGGGTATTTTGGTCATTTTCCCTCAGCCCAATCAGATAAGGGCAAGTGGCAGGGATATTTTGGGCTAACCTATGGCTGATGGACACGTGCAAGGGACTGGATGGTTCCAGGGGCTACTAACGTGTGCACGGCCACACGTTGTTCCATTTTGAACCGTGCTTGTTCGAAGAACACAGAGAACAGAGGGGAGAAACGGGAGAGATTTGGATCGATTTGGTTATAAGGGTGAGTGAAGGGTGATTGGTGAGAGTGACAGAGAGACGAGGGTGAGGTGTTGATCGTGTTTTGGGACTGGAATCGTGCACGGCGGCGCGGTGGTGGTGCGGCGAAGATTTGAGGAAACAGGGAGGCCGTGAGTTCGTGGTGGTGGCTACGCCGTGTGGTGGCTCAAATCACAACCGTGGGACGTTCAGGAGGCTGTAGAGAGTCCAACGAACACCGTGGTACGCGGCGGCGCTTGCGGTGGAGACGGAATCGAAGAGTAAGCTTCTTTACTCTGTTTTCTCGTGCTTTTTCAATTCAAAAGTCGTGAAGGTAGGATGAGAATCGAAGGGAGTGGTGAGTGCAGTTGTGTTCAGGGAGGTTCTAGGAGTGGTGTGGGATGGTCGCCGTGACGGGGACATGCACGGCGGAGCCATTCGACGGAGAGTACTCTGTACTCTGTTTTGGCCGTGGGTTCAAACGTCGAGTCGTGACGTTTGGGCACAAGTCGACGGTCAAGGTGAATCGGGTTAGATGTAGAAGGGCCTTAGGAACCGTCTGGTGTTGCCACCGTGATGGGGGATGACCGGAGTGGCTGGATCGTGAAACAGGGGAGTTTGGCCGAGCTTGAGTCGACGGGATTGGGACGGTGTCGAGGGCTAAGGAGCTAGGGAATGGATAGGTTGGAACTGGATGGAGCTAGGGAATGGATAGGTTGGAACTGGATGAAGCTTTAGGTGAAGAAAGGGAGAGGAATCGTGCAGGTACGGCGGAGAACCGCTGACGCCGGTTCAGTTTGCAGATTACTGTGCTGAACCGGGTCTGCTCAAGGTTGAAGGGCACTGTAGCAGGTGTGTGAGGCCCACACGCAGCCACTTTGGGCGGCGCGTGGGGGCGCGTGGAGAGGAATCCGGCCAAGCTTCCAACATGAGTTTGGTTCTATTTGTCCTAAGGAGTTTATTGGTATAGTTTTCGAGTGAAACAGACGGTGTTACAAAGTTGTTCGGGAATCTAGCCGGTTGAGGGTTTAGGATTAAGATATTATTTAATTCCCAAAAAATTGGGGAAATTAGGATTAGGATCCTTGATGTATTTGTGACCCTATTTGGTGCATTTTGACAGGACGGGAGGTACCCGAGACAGGCGAGGAGCGCACGGAGCGCGAGTGACACGTTCTGGATTTGTGAGTGGACTCTTTCTTTCCTTCGAGCATGCCTAACTGTTTTATTGATGTTTTATGATCTTACATATGTTTTTATGCTTTTGAATGATGATTATATGTGATTGATGAGTTTGCACGTTTTTTGAGACATTTTCGAGATTTTGCACGTTTTTCGAGAAAAAGCCGATTTTCGGATTTTGATGCCATAATTACAATTTCAACCTATAAATGTTTTCTGATAAGGATAAATGGGTTATGAAATATGGTTTGTGCTTATGTGTGATTTCTGGGTATAAGAATGGATTTCCGGATTTGGGTTCAGAATGTCGGTTCGAACCGCCGGAAGGGCTTTGAACCGGGGATTTCGAATTCGAGTTTGGCGATCGATTTCGAATTGGTTTACACTGGATATGGATTGGATTTGCTGGATTTGGATAATGGGTTTAAAGACCCGGATTGATATTGACGGGGGACGGGCCCGGATTGAATTAAAAACTCGGGAGTTTAAAGACTCGGATATGTTGATATTACCCCTATAGGCCTATTGAGTTTAAAGACTCGGGAGTTTAAAGACTCGGATTTCATTTAAGGCCTGATTGAGTTTAAAGACTCGGATAGGTCCAGCAGGTTTAATCGGAAATGATGATTTGATGCTGAACGTTGAGGCAGATATCGAGGCATAGAGCTTCCGACGTCCTTCCGTTGCGAGACTAGCATTGTAGGACTTTTGTGCTCATTTTGTAGAACTATGCTCTGACTAACTGTTGTGTATATTTTACTCCTTCGTCTGATAGTTATGATTATAGTTGTGCGAAGGCTGTTTGTTTGTTTTTGAAACTGTAAGTGTAATTGACAGACGGGAGCAGGGTTCGTCCCGGGTATCGAGGCCATATTTGGGATGGGTCCTGACACTTTACACAGAGGACTGTGTGGTGCTGTGGGGCACTTTTAATCACTGAATTGGATTAAAGGGAATGTGAGTGAGTTGTGAGGATCACTCTGAGCTTATATGGCTGTCGAATTGGAGAGAAAACCGTGAGAAACCATTTTGGGTTTCTTGGAGGGAAAATCCAGAATTTGATTTCTGAGCATTGTTGGACCAAACCAAGGACGGGTTTAGCTTTTTGGGAGTGTCTGGAGCTCAGCCATATCATTTTCGAAGGGAACCAGCCACAGCTGAGCTGGGACGGTGGCCACTATTTTCAGGGAAACGCAGTGTTGAGGACGACGACTTCCAGGTGAGATTTTGTTCAATTGGTTATGCTTTTAGGTTCGTTTGGATCCTAGTATACTTCCTATGAAGTTAATTTGATAATGGTTTGGAAAACTCAGAGTTTGGGTGATCGACCCGTTTGGGTGATCACGGGTTGTGGGCCTGATTTTGGGACTATTTTAGTGAATCAGGGACATGGAAATTTGATTAGATAGTTGAGGAATGTGATGGAATCAAAAACGAAAGGAATCGAGGTCGAATTAATGGTTATCTAATCGGGTTGGAATCGCGGGTATCAGACCCGTTTACCAGAGAAACGAGCGAGGACGATGACTGTAGCCGTCACTGTAGCAGGCGCGTGGCATTCACGCGCAGCCACTCACGGCGGCGTGTGACGGTGCGTGGGCATGAATCTCGAGGTGAGGTCAACATGACTTTTGTCCTATACAATGTAACAAACATTTTAGGATTGGTTTCGTGTCGATCGGATCCCGTTTCGATATTGTTCGGGATGTCCGAAGGTTTTAAATCCAGTTTTAAAATACTTAAAAATTCGGGAAAATTACGGGACTTTAATAGGATGTTAATGAAGGGATTAGTAACCCTCTATTGTGATTTGGACAGGATTGGGAGTCCCTGTGATAGTGGTGTGGCCCGGGAAGGCCTATGGCACGCGTATCGAGGCGCTCGGTTAAACATTCTGTGAGTGGACATTGGTTTTATAAATTCGATGCATGCATAACTGTTTCATGATTGTTATAATTGTGATTTTATGGTTTATTTTGGATATCGGTGAATTTATAGGATTTCACGCATTTTGAGGCGATTTACCTGTTTGCACGTAAATCGAAGTTTTTTGGATTTGCACTGATTTCCATAATTGTGGTTCGGATATGATTTCATGAAACGGTTACGGATTTGATAAAGTGGATTCGGGCCAGGGGCCCAATTGATTTAAGAAATCGGGCCAGGGGCCCAGTTTATTTGAGAAATCAGGCCAGGGGCCCAGTTGACTTATGAAATCGGGTCAGGGGCCCAGTTGATTTATATATGTGATTTCGGGTCGGGGACCCTAAAATGGAATTGAATAAATGATTTCAGATTTGATAATCAACTATTTGGACTTATGACGGTTTTATGGAAATTCGGGGCAGGGCCCTTGTGATATTTTGGAAATGAATAATAAAATGTGTTCCATAAAACCATCTCGATACGAGGATATATATTGGTCTCCTCCAAGTGTCGGGGACACTGAAGAAGCCACGGTGCATTGTCTGCGAGGGGTCATTATACGGAGCAGCCGGACCGTATAGTGATCCAGGAGCAGGATTGCTATCATTAGACGTCAAGAACGTCAGACATCGGGGATGTCAGAGATATGGACCCGGTGAGACCCAGGGCAGCACGCGTTGCTTAATACCGTGAGATATGACGTCGGGGACGTCAAGCGTCAGGGACGCTAGGCATCGGAGATGCCGGAGATGGAAAAATAATAAATGTATCTTACTGGATTTATGAAATAACTCTTGGATTGACTTTTGGGATTTGAAACTATGCTTGGGTTCCCGGGCTAAGGCCCTAATGGTTGTTTCTAAATAAATATGTGGTTATTGGTTTTTGGTGCATGCATATGTTTTTACTGAGGGGCATAAATGTCTTATAAGTGTTTTAAACAGACTTGTTTATTTTCGTCCACTCACAGCTTTTGTTTTTAATGCCCTTCAGGTTGATTCCGGAAGCGACTGCAGCAGAGACTGGGACATCGCACACCTCCTCCATCGATCCTTGTGTACTCTGGAAGCCCGTTTGGGCAGTGACAATAGGTTATCCCTTGTCTGACACCTCTGGTCAGACGGGAGCATGACACATTCCACGGTAATCCCTGGGGGATTGGGATGGGTCGTGTCAAGTGGTATCAGAGCAGGTTTTGCTCTTTTGTGCGCGAAGGTCGGGGGTGTGATGTCTCTTTGGGCTGCAGTTCCGTTGTCAACCTGATAGACAGTTTTGGGTTTGAGTAGTGGATAAAGTGTGTTTGGCCCGATACGCCGTGCGTTAACGTGATTCGACCCAAGTGGGGTTGTTTGTGATTAACTGGTAATGTGGGACCGTCAGTTCGGTCATGTGATGATGGATTGTTGTGCTATTGGGTACAGCTTGGTTCAGGGAACCCAATTTGAATAATGAGATGGAAATGCAAAACTCGGTTGAGTAATGGTCTAAAATGTGGACCCTGGTGGTGATGGCTAGGGTAAGAGATGTTGGTGCATCGGAGTTAGCCGATGACCTTCGTGGTGGTACCCACGTTGAGTTGATGATTGGATTGGATTTGACGTCTATACAATTTCAGGACAGCGGAGTCGGTCAGGTTGAGGATTTTACTACGGAAGGCAGTTGGGTTCGGTGGAACCCTAGGGTGTGATCTTGGAACCCTAAATTATAATTGATGGACAGGAAAGTGAACTTTAAATGGGAACTTGTGCTGCGACGAGCAGCGAAGGTCATGGATGACCATGTGGATGACTCTTATGAGTCTAGTCATGATTATGGGATTCGATCCATGGGTACGGTTATGAGATAAGATGTGGAATTCCGCGTTGGATCGAATAATAGTGTGAGGTGTGGATACGGATCTTGACAAGCGATGGATGTTGGTCGACAGTTGTGTCGAGATGACTGGCTATCGAGGGTATTTAAGTGTGGTTTTAACACTTGGGGATCAGGGGACGTTCAGGGAACGTTCATTATCCTGATGTGCGGATGGTCAAATTGGAGGTACCCATAGTCGTGGAGTACGAGTGGTGATACGAGATCGTCGTTCGGTATGAACGGAGATCCAGGGTATCAACTTTGCACACATTGTGCTAGCGTGGATGTTCGTGTGCTAGCGTGGATGTTCGTGTGCTAGTGTGGATGTATGGATTCCTGCGTATTGAGGCAAGTGCCGGTGATACTAGCGTTGGTGCTGGTGTCAGTGATTGTGTTGACGATGAGCCACGAGTTGGGGTGTGACTCCGTCATGCTGGACATATGATTGGTATCTGCGACTCAATGGTGGTTGAGTCATGGACTGGATAGGATCCAGTGGAGGTTGTGACGTGTTGGGATGAGTCCCAACAGTTATGAGATAACAAGTGACGAATGGATAACAAGGTATGATTGAGACTTGAGGAATCTAGGGACGATGTTCCCTACGTCATGAGAATCAGTGGATTTGGGGAGTTGTTGTCAACTCCGAGATTGGTAAGATTGTTTACCTCTAATATCCCCAGAAAGTACAAGGAAATTACTGGGAATGGAGAATACGGGGAAAACCATTTGTGGTATTGATGTGGGATTTTGTGATGGTAAATCACGTGGAAACTGAGGATTGAACTTGTAAAGGTTGAGATGTGAGACGAAGGCAGTAAGGTATGCACATCCAGAAAGAGTTGAGAAATTCCCGTTCGGAATCGGGGTGTGTGCATAAATGATTATTAACGGACATGAGGTCCGAGTAATGGATTGATTTTGGACACGTGGTTGTCCAAGTAAGGTGAGGATGTGGGCAGTCCAGTGGTTGGACTTGACATCTCATTGGGAGCATGTCTGTTTCCAACATGGTTGGAACTCCCGATTCGGGGAGAGTAGTGATTGGGAGACGAGAAGAGTGCTCGTTTCCTTATTGGTGATAGGTATCCTGAAGTCATTGGGGTTGACTTCTTATTTTCTGTCCTAGCGGACGTTGATTATTGGTACCAGTACGTTGAGCGTGTATTGGTGGGTGGACCCATGTTTGGCTTGGGGTCATTGGACACAAGAAGTTGTGTATGATTTTGGATTTGGTGGTGAAATGTGAGGTCATCATTCCCACCAAGGGAAATCTGATGAAGGATTCAATGAGGGTGCAAGACCCTACGATCAGTTTTCTGATGGATTGTTAGCCACGTGAGCATGTGTGGATCCTAGGTGGATCTGAATTGTGATGTCGTGGACTTTGGGCATGGTGACGATCTAGGATCGTGATGTTACTTGTCGGGTGACGTAGTGATGGATCTGGATTGTGGTCTTGATGATCCAGATAGGTGGAGAGTTTATCACTCTTACCTTGGTATGTGATTTGTAAATGACGGGACTGAACTTCTTCTCGAATGAGTCCCATATGGTTTGTTACTCAAGTGAGTAGGTTTCCGAAGTGGTCGGATTTTGTCAACCTTAGAAGTGTGGATATTGGGATTGGCTTCCCTATGAAGTCAATCGAGTGTTTTGAGCAGGTAACCGATAGGTTCGGTTTTGGTACGTCTCGGTAGACGTGAACGAGATTTTGGGTTTTGGAACCGAATTTCTGGGTGACGATTCAGGATTCTATTTCGAAGCTCGAAAGTGGATTACCGGATTTGGGTGCGGAATGATTATTCCCATACTAGCTTACGGAATAATGATTTCGGATTCGGATTAGGAAATGGTATTGGGTCGGAGTATTGATCTGTCTGGTATAGTATCTGACAGATGGACTCTAGAGTAATCAAAACGTGTTTGGCCACAACCTAGGTGGTTGTAGGCGGATTGATGGATAGATGCCTGTACAGGGTACGTTGTACGAGGATTGATACTGGATAGGCTGAGTGGTGCCTAGTGACGGTACATGGGATGTACCAGTGGTGTGTGATTAAACGTGTTGGTAATCGGCTTGTTTCCGACACCATTGGATTTGGTGGTGGGTGTGTACTGGACATTGAGTACTATGCACTGGGCAGAGTTATTCTTGTTGGGTTCAGCGATTTTATGAGCAGGCGCTCTTAGCCACGGATGGCTAGTGGAACCCTAGTATTGAGATGCGTGATCACTGCTGGGCTAGTATTCATTGTGTTCCAGTTACACCACTTGATTGAGTAAGTTGACGGTATACGTACACTCAAGATGAGTGAATTAGTGGTCTGAGTAACCACGAGTAGCCTTACGGGATGTTATCACGCCGAGATATTGCCGGCGTCATGGTTCGCTGATGGAGTCGACGGTTATGGACATTGAGATTGATATGTGTCGCAGGATTGGGCTTGCCCTGCGAATTGAGATCATGTGGTTGATCTTACGCTACATTGAGGGTGATGTAGTACGAGGTGTTGTCACTGATTAATCGATGGTTGGAGCCTTACCAGGGTGGTAAAGCTTGGTGGTGACAGTTTGACTGGTGGTGTCAGCATGGACTGACAAATGAGATTTGGTGACTCCCAATGGGAACAAATGTAAGGATATATTAGCAATGGAAAGGAAACTTCTAGCTGGAGGAGTCGGCTTAACGGAGAAATGGTTAAGCAAATTTTTTTTTTCGAGGATCAGGTGATCAAATCCACTCGAGGTGGTCGAGTGTTGTTGTTATGACGTAAGACAGTGATGGGATGTCTGGGTACTGACAAGTATGGTGGGTGTACAAGTGTACACGTGTTGTGAAACCAAATTGTTTTTCCACGAGGTGGATATGGAATAAGGATATTGGTAATTTCGAGGACGAAATTCTTTAAGGAGGGAAGGTTGTAACGACCCGTCCCGAATATCGGGATTTAATAATATTTAATTATGATTTACTAATCTGGGATTAGTTGAGTAATTTCGGATGAGTTGTGCAAAATGACTGTTTTGTCCCTGGGCGTGGGCAAAACATTGACTTTTAATTCGAACGGTCAAATGGACTTTGACCAATGACTGTGATTTAGTTTGGGACGTCACGAGTTCATAGACAGGTGGCACATTCGATTCCGACGTTCGTAGTGAAAGTTATGATGTTCGGGAGCCCATGGACATTTTCGTAATTTGGACGAAATTAGGGGAAATGTTGACTTTTTGATCGGGTGGTCCAATGGCCGAGGGCCAAGGACCGTTAGGAAGGTTTCGATGCCCTGAGTCCGTAGACAGGCGACACGCGTCGATCGGAGTCCGAATGACCTAGTTACGGGTCTTAATGCGTGAGGGGCATTTTGGTAATTTTCTGCACAAGGGCAGAATAGTAATTTCACCGTGCACTGTGGATCAAACAGCCGTGAAAATGGGATGTTTGTGCGATCTGTTCCATGGATTGTTTATCATTAATGGACTGGTTATGGGGCAGCCTTGAGGTGTTGTTGCACATGGGAGGAGCTGGCCACTGATTGCACACACATGGGCATTGATTTTCTAATGGTTTCGGGGCAGTGCAGGAGGCTTTACATAGAGGACTGTGTGGTGCTGTGGGGCACTTTTAATCACTGAATTGGATTAAAGGTAATGTGAGTGACTTGTGAGGATCACTCTGAGCTTGTATGGTTGTCGAATTGGAGAGAAAACCGTGAGAAACCATTTCGGGTTTCTTGGAGGGAAAATCCAAAATTTGATTTCTGAGCATTGTTGGACCAAACCAAGGACGAGTTTAGCTTTCTGGGAGTGTCTGGAGCTCAGCCATATCATTTTCGAAGGGAACCAGCCACGGCTGAGCTGGGACGGTGGCCACTGTTTTCAGGGAAACGCAGTGTTGAGGACGACGACTTCCAGGAGAGCTTTTGTTCAATTGGTTGTGCTTTTGGGTTCGTTTGGATCCTAGTATACTTCCTGTGAAGTTAATTTAATAATGGTTTGGAAAACTCAGAGTTTGGGTGATCGACCCGTTTGGGTGATCACGGATCGTGGGCCTGATTTTGGGACTGTTTTAGTGAATCAGGGACATGGAACTTTGATTAGATAGTTGAGGAATGTGATGGAATAAAAAACGGAAGGAATTGAGGTCGAATTAATGGTTATCTAATCGGGTTGGAATCGCGGGTATCAGACCCGTTACCAGAGAAACGGGCGAGGACGATGACTGTAGCCGTCACTGTAGCAGGCGCGTGGCATTCACGCGCAGCCACTCACGGCGGCGTGTGACGGCGCGTGGGCATGAATCTCGAGGTGAGGTCAACATGACACCCTCGACCTTCGCGCACAAAAGAGCAAAACCTGCTCTGATACCACTTGACACGACCCATCCCAATCCCCCTGGGATTACCATGGAATGTGCCATGCTCCCGTCTGACAAGAGGTGTTAGACAAGGTATAAACATAAACATAATTTTAGCCACTGCACTATACACTTCAATCCGACATCCCTGATGTCTGACGTCCCTGACGTCAATAAGGTCACAATCACAAGGCTACGCGTGCCACTCGGGTCTCAATTTCCGAGTTCAATCCCCAAACCCCGTTCGGGTACAGCATCCCCGATGCTTAGGGTCATAGACGCTGGACGTACTAGACGTCCGTGACCTCTCCGGGGTACCTCATCCAGAGGAGACAATATAATATGGAAGGATCTATACAGTGCAGTACCAAATAAATTTTATTGATATCCAAATGCAAAGCATATATATATACATAGATAAAATCCAAACCAATCTTTAAGTTTCATCATACGGGTCTCAAGCCCAAATACTGTGAAACGTGCCATAACCATAATTTCAATATCATCAAAACCATTATAATTCCAAATAGTTTATTTAAATCCAAAATCATTTATTCGATTCCATTTTAGGGTCCCCGACCCGCAATCACATGTAGAAATCAACTGGGCCCCTGGCCCGATTTCACAAGTTAACTGGGCCCCTGGCCCGCTCCACAAGTTAACTGGGCCCCTAGCCCGATTCATAAGTTAACTGGGCCCCTGGCCCGATTTCATAGCTCAACTGGGCCCCTGGCCCGATTTTACTTTATTCAAGTTCGTAACCGTTTCATGAAATCATATCCAATCACATTTATGGAAATCGGTGCAAATCCAGAAAACCTCGGTTTATGTGCAAATACGTAATTCACCTCGAAATACGTGAAATCATTTTAAATTCACCGATATCCAAAATAAATCATTTAATCACAGTTATAAAAATCATGAAACAGTTATGCATGCATCGAATTTATAAAACCAATGTCCACTCACAGACCGTTTAACCGAGCGCCTCGATACGCGTGCCATAGGCCTTCCCGGGCCACACCACTATCACCGGGACTCCCAATCCTGTCCAAATCACATAGAGGATTACTAACCTCATCATTAACCTCCTATTCAAGTCCCGTAATTTTCTCGGTTTTTTAAGTATTTTTAAACTCGATTTAAAACCTTCAGACGTCCCGAACAATATCGAGACGGGATCCGATCGACACGAAACCAACGCCAAAATGTTCGTTACATTGTATAGGATAAAAGTCATGTTGATCATACCTCGGGATTCGCACTCACGCGCCACCGCAAGCGGCTGCGCGTGGAAGCCACGCGCCAGCTACAGTACCCGCACAGTCATCCCTCTCACCCGTTTGTCTGTAAAACGGGTTGAAAACCCCGAGAACAGACCCGGTTCAAATCCTAGCAATTCGACACCGATTCCAACAATTCAAATGTCCATTAGCATCGAACTAGTTTCAATTAGGGATCTGTGTACTAAATTACAAACAATCTTACCTCAAACCTTAAGATCAAGGATGATCACTCGAAGAACAATCCGATCACTTTTCATCATCCAAAATCCTCCCATGTCAATCGATTCCTTCAATTGATGCATCCATTAGCATCGTGAGGTCATAATGAACTCAATCCCCAGTCCAATTGCATCAATCCAAGCCTCAAATCCCACGACTCAAGCTCGAAATTTCTGCAGCTACAGTAGTTCTGTTCTTCCTCAAACGGGCCTCAATTCTCTTCGTTCTTTCGATGTAAATGATCGTGGCAATCCCAGAAGACTCAAACTAAACTCCATTTTGATCGTCACGGCCCAATTCTTCCAATTCGAATTTCCCCCCGAATTTTCTGAATTTCGAAATTCCAGCCCTCAGCTCTCAATTAATCCCTCGTGTTTTCCCAATTCAATTTAGTCTCAATTCTCACCAATTTTCGTTCACAAATTCAGTGGATAGGGAGGAGGTTAAGGGTAGAAGAAAATTGAAGTTTGGTTGTACACGGTTGAAGAAGTCTGAAGAGATTAATGGAGGAATTAAACAATAATTAAGTTAATTAATTAATAAAACATAATCATAATGTTCCCCCAAAACATGGATCTGTGTTTAGGTCAGAATTTAAGGGATGAGTGACACTTCTCACTCATCCAAGTGTGTCCTGTCACCGGGTACTGTTCATATTAAAATATTATTTTAATCCCGGTTCGTTCGGTTAATCGAGTCCGTTCCCGTGACCATAACTTCGTCGTCGAATCTCCGATTTCAGCATGCCGCCTGTCATTGGATTCGTATCGACGATACCTACGTAACGGTCCTTGGCCCTCGGCCATCGTACATCCCGGTCAAAAGTTAACATTTCCCCTTATTTCGTCCAAATTACGAAAATGCCCATGAACTTCCGTACATCATAACTTTCTCCACGAACAACGGAATCGAACGTGCCACCTGTCAATAAACTCGTGACGTCCCAAACTACGTCACGGTCATCGGTCAAAGTCCATTTGACCATCCGAATTAAAAGTCAACGTTTTGCCCACGCCCAGGGGCAAAACGGTCATTTTGCACAATTCGTCCGAAATCACTCAACCAATCCCAGATTAGTAAATCATAATTAAATATTATTAAATCCCGATATTCGGGACGGGTCGTTACAACCTTCCCTCTTTAAAGAATTTCGTCCTCGAAATTACCAATAACCTTATTCCACAACCACCTTGTGGAAAACATTTCGACCCCATACCATGTGTACACCTGTACACCCACTTACTGGGACAACACCAGCCTCGTCTGTACCCAGACATCTCATCACAGTCACACGTCACAACAAAAACACTCGACCACCTCAAGTGGACATAATCACCTGATCCGCGATAAAATCGCTTAACCATTAAGCTGACTCCTTCAGCTAGAGGGTTCCTTTCCATTGCCAATACACATGACGTCTACTCCCCCTGGGAGTCACCAAATCCCACTCGTCAGTCCATGCTGACATCATCAGTCAAACTGTCACCACTAAGCTTTACCACCCTAGTAAAGCCCCAACCATCTGCCAGTCAGTGACAACACCACGTACTACATCACTCTCGATGTAGCGTAAGATCAACCACATGATCTCAATTCGCAGGGCAAGCCCAATCCTGCGACATATCTTAATCACAATGTCCATAATTGCCGACTCCGTCAGCGAACCAAGACGCTGGAAACATCACGATGTGAAAACATCACACAAGGCTACTCGTAGTTACTCTGACCACCAATTCACTCATCCTGAGTGTACGTATACCGTCAATTTATTCAATCAAGTGGTGTAACTGGAACACAATGAATACCAGCCCAGCAGTGATCACACATCTCGATACTAGGGTTCAACTAGCCAACCATGGCTAAGAGCACCTGCTCATACAATCACTGAACCCGAAAAAATCACTCTGCACAGCGCACAGTATCCAATGTCAATCCACAATCACAACCAAACAAATGATATCGGAACCAAGCCGATTACCAACACGTTTAGTTACACACCACTGGTACATACCATGTACCGCCATTAGGCACCACTCAGCCTAACCAGTATCAATCCTCGTACAACGTACCCTGTACGCACCTCAATCCATCAATCTGCCTATAACCACCCAGGTCATAGCCAAACACGTTCCAATAATGAAGTACCTTTGCCCAAACCAACATGAGACAAAGCGAACTCCACCCATCATCCAGTTCTAGTTCCGAATCCGAATTCGCAATTTCGTAAGAAATTCCGAATCCAAACCCCAACATCATATTTTTATTCCATGTCCAAATCCGAATCCGAAATCATTATTCCGTAAGCTAGCATTGGAATGATCATTCCGCACCCAAATCCAGTAATCCATTTTCGAGCTTGGCAATCGAATCCTGAATCGTCACCCAGAAATTCGATTCCAAAACCCAAAATCTCGTTTACGTCCACCAAGACGTAACAAAACCGAACCTATCGGTTGCCTGTCCAAAACACTCGATTGACTTCATAGGGAAGCCAATCCCAATATTCACACGTCAAAGGTTGACAAAATCCGACCACATCGGCAACCTACTCAACCGAGTAACAAGCCATATGGACTCCACTCCGAAAAGAAGTTTAGTCCCGTCATTTACGACTCATATACCAAGGTAAGAGTGATAAACTCTCCACCCATCTGGATCATCACGATCACGATCCAGATCCATCACTATGTCACCCGACAAGTAATATCACGATCCTAGATCGTCCAAAGTCGACAACATCACCAATCAGATCCGCCTAGGATCCACATATGCCCACATAGGTAACAATCCATCTGAAAGCTGATCGTAGGGTCTTACACCCTCATTGAATCATTCGCCAAATTTCCCTTGGTGGAAAGATGACCTCGCATTTCACCACCAAATCCAAAATCATACACAACTGCTTGTGTCCAATAACCCCTAAGCCAAACATGGGTCCACCAACCAATACACGCTCCACGTACTGGTAGCAACAATCATCATCAGCCACGACAGGAAAAAAAAAAAGAAGTCAACACCAATGACTTCGGAACACCAACCACCAATGCGGAAATGAGCACTCCTCTCGTCTCCCAATCACCACTCTCCCCGAATCGGGAGTTCCAACCATGTTGGAAACAGACATGCTCCCAATGAAATGTCAAGTCCAACCACTGGATTGCCCACATCCATACCTCACTTGGACCACCACGTGTCCAAAATCAATTCATTACTCGGACCTCACGTCTGCCAATACTCATGTATGCACACACCCCGATTTTGAACAGAATATCCACAACTGTGCATACCCAACTGCCTTCGTTTCACAACTCAACCTTTACAAGTTCAATCCTCAGGTTCCAAGTGATTCACAATCACAAAATCCCGCAACAATACCACGAATGGTCTCCCCGACTTTTCCAATTTCAATAATTTTCTTGTACTTTCAGGGGATATAAGCAGTACACAATCTTACCAACCTCGGAGTTGACAACAACTCCCCAAATCCACCAACTCTCATGACATAGGGAACATCATCCCTAGATTCCCCAAATTTCAATCATACCTTTTGATCCATTCATCACTTGTCATCATAAATCTGTTGGGACTTATCCCAACACATCACAACCTCCACTGGAACCCATCCAGTCCAAGACTCAACCACCACTGAGTCGCAGATACCAATCACATGTCCATCATGACAGAGTCACACCCCAACTGATGGCTCCTCGTCAACACAATCACTGACATTAGCACCAGCACTAGTACCAGCACCAACGCACCATCATCAACACTAGCATCAGCACACAGGCATCCATACTAGTATTGGCATAAAGGTACCACCATACCAACATCCATACATAGCACACGAACATCCACACTAGAACACGAACATCCATGCTAGCACACTATGTGCAAAGTTGTTACCCTGGATCTCCGTTCATACCGAACGACGATCCCGTAACACCACTCGTACCCCACGACTATGGGTACCTCCAGTTTTTGCCATCAGCACATCAGGATAATGGACGTTCCCTGAACATCCCCTGATCCCCAAGCAATAAAACCACACTAACTACCCTCGATAGCCAGTTATCTCGACACAACTGTCGACCAACAGTCATCGTTGTCAAGATCCGTATTCACACATCACACTAATATTCGATCCAACACGAGATTCCATATTTTATCTCATAACCGTATCCATAGATCGAAACCCATAAGACTCACTAGAGTCGTCCACAAGGTCATCCACGACCTCAGCCGCTCGTCGCAGCACAAGTTCTCAATTAAAGTTCACTTTTCCAGCCCATTGATTATAAATTAGGGTTCCAAGATCACACCCTAGGGTTCCACTGACCCCAACTGCCTTCTGCAGTAAAATCCACAACCTGACCGACACCGCGGTCTTGACATCGCATAGACGTCAAATCCAATCCCATCGTCAACTCAACGTGGGTTCCATCGTGGGTTCCACCACGAAGGTCATCGGCTAACTCCGATGCACCAACACTCCGTACACTAGCCCACACTACCTGGGTCCATAACTTAGACCAATACTCAACTGAGTTTCGCATTTCCCTAACATTGTTCAAATGGGGTTCCTTGAACCTGGCTGTGCCCAGTAGCACAACCGTCCATAATCACATGACCGAACTGACGGTCCACATTACCAGTTAATCGTATACAACCCCACTTGGGTTGAATCGCATCAAAGCACAGCGTATCAGGTCAAACACACCCAATCCACCATACAAACTCAAAACTATCTATCAGGTTGACAACGGAACAGCAGCCCAAAGAGACATCACACCCTCGACCTTCGCGCACAAAAGAGCAAAACCTGCTCTGATACCACTTGACACGACCCATCCCAATCCCCCTGGGATTACCATGGAATGTGCCATGCTCCCGTCTGACAAGAGGTGTCAGACAAGGGATAACCTATTGCCACTGCCCAAACCGGGCATCTAGAGTGCGTAAGGATCGATGGAGGAGGTGTGCAATGCTCAAGTCTCTGCTGCAGTCGCATCCGGAATCAACCTGAAGGGCATTAAAAACAAAAGCTGTGAGTGGACGAAAATAAACAAGTCTGTTTAAAACATTTATAAGACATTTATGCCCCTCAGTAAAATCATATGCATGCACCATCATTTAAAATCATATATCATATAATATGAACCATAAACATAATTTTAGCCACTGCACTATACACTCCAATCCGACATCCCTTATGTCTGACGTCCCTGACGTCAATAAGGTCACAATCACAAGGCTACGCTTGCCACTCGGGTCTCAATTTCCGAGTTCAATCCCCGAACCCCGTTCGGGTACAGCATCCCCGATGCTTAGGGTCATAGACGCTGGACGTACTAGACGTCCGTGACCTCTCCGGGGTACCTCATCCAGATGAGACAATATAATATGGAAGGATCTATACAGTGCAGTACCAAATACATTTTATTGATATCCAAATGCAAAGCATATATATATATATACATAGATAAAATCCAAACCAATCTTTAAGTTTCATCAGACGGGTCTCAAGCCCAAATACTGTGAAACGTGCCATAACCATAATTTCAATATCATCAAAACCATTATAAGTCCAAATAGTTGATTTAAATCCAAAATCATTTATTCGATTCCATTTTAGGGTCCCCGGCCCGCAATCACATGTAGAAATCAACTGGGCCCCTGGCCCGATTTCACAAGTTAACTGGGCCCCTGGCCCGTTCCACAAGTTAACTGGGCCCCTAGCCCGATTCATAAGTTAACTGGGCCCCTGGCCCGATTTCATAGTTCAACTGGGCCCCTGGCCCGATTTTACTTTATTCAAGTTCGTAACCGTTTCATGAAATCATATCCAATCACATTTATGGAAATCGGTGCAAATCTAGAAAACCTCGGTTTACGTGCAAATACGTAATTCACCTCGAAATACGTGAAATCATTTTAAATTCACCGATATCCAAAATAAATCATTTAATCACAGTTATAACAATCATGAAATAGTTATGCATGCATCGAATTTATAAAACCAATGTCCACTCACAGACCGTTTAACCGAGCACCTCGATAGGCGTGCCATAGGCCTTCCCGGGCCACACCACTATCACCGGGACTCCCAATCCTGTCCAAATCACATTAGAGGATTACTAACCTCATCATTAACCTCCTATTAAAGTCCCGTAATTTTCCCAAATTTTTAAGTATTTTTAAACTCGATTTAAAACGTTCGGACGTCCCGAACAATATCGAGACGGGATCCGATCGACACGAAACCAACGCCAAAATGTTCGTTACATTGTATAGGATAAAAGTCATGTTGATCATACCTCGGGATTCGCACTCACGCGCCCCCACGCGCCATCGTAAGCGGCTGCACGTGGAAGCCACGCGCCAGCTACAGTACCCGCACAGTCATCCCTCTCACCCGTTTGTCTGTAAAACGGGTTGAAAACCCCGCGAACAGACCCGGTTCAAATCCTAGCAATTCGACACCGATTCCAACAATTCAAATGTCCATTAGCATCGAACTAGTTTCAATTAGGGATCTGTGGACTAAATTACAAACAATCTTACCTCAAACCTTAAGATCAAGGATGATCACTCGAAGAACAATCCGATCACTTTTCATCATCCAAAATCCTCCCATGTCAATCGATTCCTTCAATTGATGCATCCATTAGCATCGTGAGGTCATAATGAACTCAATCCCCAGTCCAATTGCATCAATCCAAGCCTCAAATCCCACGACTCAAGCTCGAAATTTCTGCAGCTACAGTAGTTCTGTTCTTCCTCAAACGGGCCTCAATTCTCTTCGTTCTTTCGATGTAAATGATCGTGGCAATCCCAGAAGACTCAAACTAAACTCCATTTTGATCGTTACATCCCAATTCCTCCAATTCGAATTTCCCCCCGAATTTTCTGAATTTCGAAATTCCAGCCCTCAGCTCTCAATTAATCCCTCGTGTTTTCCCAATTCAATTCAGTCTCAATTCTCACCAATTTTCGTTCACAAATTCAGTGGATAGGGAGGAGGTTAAGGGTAGAAGAAAATTGAAGTTTGGTTGTACACGGTTGAATAAGTCTGAAGAGATTAATGGAGGAATTAAACAATAATTAAGTTAATTAATTAATAAAACATAATCATAATGTTCCCCCAAAACATGGATCTGTGTTTAGGTCAGAATTTAAGGGATGAGTGACACTTGTCACTCATCCAAGTGTGTCCTGTCACCGGGTACTGTTCATATTAAAATATTATTTTAATCCTGGTTCGTTCGGTTAATCGAGTCTGTTCCCGTGACCATAACTTCGTCGTCGAATCTCCGATTTCAGCATGCCGCCTGTCATTGGATTCGTATCGACGATACCTACGTAACCGTCCTTGGCCCTCGGCCATCGGACATCCCGATCAAAAAGTCAACATTTCCCCTTATTTCGTCCAAATTACGAAAATGCCCATGAACTTCCGTACATCATAACTTTCTCCACGAACATCGGAATCGAACGTGCCACCTGTCCATGAACTCGTGACGTCCCAAACTACGTCACGGTCATCGGTCAAAGTCCATTTGACCATCCGAATTAAAAGTCAACGTTTTGCCCACGCCCAGGGGCAAAATGGTCATTTTGCACAATTCGTCCGAAATCACTCAACTAATCCCAGATTAGTAAATCATAATTAAATATTATTAAATCCTGATATTCAGGACGGGTCGTTACACGGTGCATTGTCTGCGAGGGGTCATTATACGGAGCAGCCGGACCGTATAGTGATCCAGGAGCAGGATTGCTATCATTAGACGTCAAGAACGTCAGACATCGGGGATGTCAGAGATATGGACCCGGTGAGACCCCGGGAAGCACGCGTTGCTTAATACCGTGAGATATGACGTCGGGGATGTTAACCGTCAGGGACGCTAGGCATCGGGGATGCCGGAGATGGAAAAATAATAAATGTATCTTACTGGATTTATGAAATAACTCTTGGATTGACTTTTGGGATTTGAAACTATGCTTGGGTTCCCGGGCTAAGGCCCTAATGGTTAGTTCTAAATAAATATATGGTTATTGGTTTTTGGTGCATGCATATGTTTTTACTGAGGGGCATAAATGTCTTATAAGTGTTTTAAACATACTTGTTTATTTTCGTCCACTCACAGCTTTTGTTTTTAATGCCCTTCAGGTTGATTCCGGAAGCGACTGCAGCAGAGACTGGGATATCGTACACCTCCTCCATCGATCCTTGCGTACTCTAGAAGCCCGTTTGTGTAGTGGCAATAGGTTATCCCTTGTCTGACACCTCTGGTCAGACGGGAGCATGACACATTCCACGGTAATCCCCGGGAGATTGGGATGGGTCGTGTCATTATACTTGTTCATTTATTTCTATACTTGTTCATAACTTTTATTTTTATACTTGTTCATTTATTTCCAGTGCGGCGTCCTGCCCTTGTCAGCGCAAGACGCGCGAAGCCACGCTCCTTGTTTAGCGCCTGACACGCCGGCCTACCTGCTCTCTTTCAGCTCTCACCTACCAAATTCTGAATCTTCTTTTCAACTGCTCTCTGTCGAACCACTCTCTGCTTCCACTTGCTCTATTTTGCTTTAGTTTTTGCAGATTTCCAGCTCATTTTCAGCTCCAACCATCCCTAATTTCATCATTATTCATCATTTTAATTGTATTTATTTCTTTAATTAATTTTTGTATTTTATTATTTGAATTATGGCACTTCCTCTATGAATAGGAAGACCTTTTTCATTGTTGAATGGGTCCCAACTTTAGTCCTCATTTTGTTCCTTTTGTAGTAGTTTTTAGTTCTAATTTTTCTCTCTTCTTTTAGTTCATCTTCTTTCTATTTTGTTCTTTATTTTGGGGCCATTTGTAACTTCTTTTAATTAGTTATTTTAGTTTCATTTTCTTTATTTTATTCTTAGAATTTCTTAAACTTCTCTTTAATTACAGTTTTATGCTTTCCTTAAGAAAAACCCAAGGCTAGGTAATTCTAAAGCAATTCAAGAGTTTTTAAGACCGCATTTCTCGTATTTTTCTTCTATCTTCACAAGTTTCATGAGGGTGTTCGGTGATTTTTGTGAAAAATCATATTTTTCTACTTAAATTCTTGTTATTGTTTTAGTTTTACTTATAATTCCATATATGTGTGGGTATTTTCTTTCTAATATTTGTAAATATGAATACAATCTCCATATGTTTTACTTTCTGAATTTCTTTTACTTCATATGTTTTAGTACTTAAATTTTAATTCGAAACTAAATGTTGATCCGCTGTTCGGGGCATTTAGAATAAGGTTGAAGAGATTTAATGTTTGACCGTTGTTCGGAGCATTAAATCACAAATTTAAGGTAGATCATATTGTAGGTAATAATTCGATGTTCGGTGCATTTATAATATAAAAATGTATGCATGTAATGGAGATGATGAAGGTATGATTTCGTGATTGGTTCAATATAAGCATGATATTAGAGTGTTGGTAAAAATTGCGTTTAAAATATGTTTATTTTAGGAGTAGTTTTAAATAATGTAATTGTTAATTTGAATTTAATTCTTAGTTTGGTTAAGATGTATTTTAGATTACAATCTTTCAAAATCCCCCATTTCATTCTTTTATTCTTTTATTCTTTATTCTTTATTCTTTATTCTTTATTCTTTTATTCTTTTATTCTTTATTCATTAATTCTTATATTCATTAATTCATTAATTCTTTCATTCGTTAATTCATTTATTAATTTATTTTTTAATTCATTATTGTTTTATTCGTTATTCTTTCTTACTAACACATTATTAATGTTCCCTAATTTCCCCGATTAAGAACGATCCGTATTTACCAATACTACATCTATACTAAAAGGGTTTAAATTGCATAATACTCAAATTACGTGTTCAATTTAATTCATAGTTTGAGCATTATCACAAACATTTTCCCGGAGGGTATTTCTTCCAGCCACTCCAGAAGCGGAGCCCAGCTCTACGTCCGAATGTAGCCTCACTTAGGAACCGGAGTCTCGATCGACTTCTGAATGAGAACTGACTATCCCATTATCAGCCTTGGGACTGGAGCCTAACTCAATGTCCGAGACTAACCAACCACTGCTCACTCAGGAACCAGAGCTTAGCTCAACATCTAAGAGGTCATTTCATATCACACCAGTCTCAAGAAATGGATCTAGCCCGATGTTTGAGATTATCCACTACCAACTTAGAAAAGGGGCCTAGTTTGACATCTTAGTCGTTGCCACCATACCAATCTCAGGAAAGGAGCCTTGGCTCGACATCTAAAATTGTCTACCATAACCCGTTCAGGAATACAACATCTGAGCGTTAGTCAACCATCTAAAGTAGCATGTCCATAAAACAATCATGCACACAACCACAGTTAATCATCATTTCTATGACAACATCACGTTATCGTCATTAACATAATTATCATCGTCTCATGTGACATCATGTATTCATCAACATGTCACGATTATCATATATCAACATATTTACCACCATATCATATCATCACATTAACTCCATCCTAACATAACTCCATTCTATAATTGCATGATCATCATCATGTATCATGTGAATATCATAGCTTCCAAAAACCATCATGCGATCATTTAAAATCTTATCTAGTCAATTTCCATCATGCCTTCATTCGTAATAACCAAACCTTCATTTTAATATTCGGATCTAAATCCAACACCATTTTTGTTAAACTTTGTATAACAAATATAATCAACAATCAATTGAAGCCTAAATTCAAATCATTGTTACTTAATCATTTGATAACTTCAACACATATGTCAAACAAAATTCCACACTAGATCTTTAACTAGATTTCTTATTATGAAGAATCTCACAAATCATCTATTGCAAACGACTCCATAAAAATTATTTTTAAATTTTAGAACCAATTCTCAATCTCGTATTAACATAAATTTAAAGAATCCCGAAAATCATCAATTGTCAGTTAACATCAAGTTGAAGCCTTTATAAATCAAAACCAAAATCCAAATCATAGTTCAGCCAAGTCTTCAATTATGAAACATCTCGTAAAACACATGTTTCAGTAATTTCCATAAAAGTGCATCAAATCATTAATAAAGAAATTACATAAACATGATTAAAAGACAAAGCTCGTATTTCGTAATAAAATTTCTAATACCACTTTGATAGGACCCTTCCCTAATTTTCGTAATAACTGGATCGATCCTCCTTCCCTCATCATCACGCATTATAGATTTATCAAAATACTATCAATATTGTCAAATCCCTTTGTAAATTTCCTCACAACTTCATCTATCCATCATAATTAATCTCTAGTCAATCATATAATTTTTTTTTATTATTACAGGGGATGAGGGAATTTTTGGAAAATATATATACAACATGTCATTAGGATTCGAACTTGAAACTAATTGTCTATAAGTCAACACTAAATCCAATTTAACTAGACCCACTTGACAATCAATCATATAATTACATCTATTCAAATTGAATTATAAACACAATATTCATCACTTCACATAAGCAACAAATATCCTATACTAAATTCCATTATCTCTTTGTGATCACCAAACTATTATCATCATAATATATCTTCTAAATTCATTTTCCATAGGTAATCCCACAATAAAGTATGCACATAATCCAACATTTATATACAATCCTTAATACCTATATATATATAGATATATATATATATATATATATATATTCTTCATTCATCAAACATTTTAATTAATGATTACTCCTAATTAATCTCAGATTTTAACCTTATTTATAGTTTTATTAAATATTACTATAGAAACTTAGTAATATTCCAAAAGGATTACCATTCCTTAATATTCTTAAAAATTTACCAAGAACATAATAGTGAAATCCTTAACATCATTTTCTTATAGTTAATAACATACTCATATTTCTTCATCCTTTCCTCAAGTTGAAACTCACCATATTTCAACCACATCAATTCATTTAGATCCAAAAATATTCATAATTTAAGCCCTTAGTTATCCCCAAATTCCAAGATTTATTAAGGAAATGCAAATAAAACATAAAAACTTTAAACGCGCATAACTTTTTCAAACGATGTCCAATTAACTCAAACCTTATTCCATTGGATTCAGAGCGAAGAGAGGGACATTTTTCACGTTGAACACTTCCCCAAACTCGGATGGACACGCCCTCACACGCTGCTTATGTCATCTGCGCGTGGTGGCCACACACCATCGCTGTTCATCTTCAACCTCGAGTTCGACCCAGTTTCCTACAACCGGGTCGTCCGTGACCCACAACATGATCCGACTAGAATTTCATTGTTTCTCGATCATTTCTCGTATTTCAACCACTAAAATTCGTCTAGTGATCTCCATGAGAGGGTCTATGAGTTCAAAACAAAGAAAACTTACCTCAAAAGCACGACCTAACTTCTTGGGTTTTGGCCAAAGTTCCAAGGATCAGACCTGCAGCTTCTCCACGTCCAAACTCCGTCATTTTAATCTTAAAATGGTCCTAAGAACTCCATAAGAACAAAAGAGTATTTTTTTTCAAGGTTCCTATCCCCAAAACCAAAAACTTATAATTGGGAACTCACGGGTCCTTCATAACCCTCACTGTTCTTCTCCCTTTTCTTCACCAATTCTCATAAGTTTCTCCCTCTCTTTTTTTCTCTTCTTCTTTTTCTTCTTCATTTCCTCGCTTCCTCCCCCACCTCTCCAATTCTTTCATGTTCTTCTTTTCTTTCTCATTTTTCTTCCTTTCTTTCTCATTTTTCTTCCTTTCGGTGCTACACCACCAATTACCATCATACAAACAACACCCATATATATAAGGCATGCCGGTGAGAGTTTGGGAGGGAAACTTGGAGAAGCCTCTAAACAAACTCACATGACTCACATGTCCAAAATGTAAAATTACCAAACTACCCCTATGTTCAAAATGACCAAAATGCCCCTAGGTATTCTTGACCCACAAGGATTATATTCGTCTTCCGTTTCCGGCATACCGCATGTTCAAAAAGTATTCTAAGAGTTAGCCTTTTTAACCTTAGATGGGGAAAATCGTCATTTTCATTTTCTCAAATATCCGGGTCGTTACAGAAACACACAAGAGATGCACTCTAAATGCCATCGAATAAAAAAACAAGGGCAATTAAATTATAAGTTTTTACTAACATATAAATTTATTTAAAAACTTGTATATAGAAAAATTAAACTCATAGGTTCTTTGACTAGTCAAAGGACTATACAATTTAAAATAAAACATAGTTTTTATATAAATTACAACTAATGTCATCCAATTGTAAACTAGTCCAACAACAATCTAAAAAACGCTTACCAAAATTTATCATGATTTCAATATTACTTTTTTTATTATTATTATAAGATTATATTGAGATTTATGAAAACATTACTCCTATTTATAATTTTTTTTCACTTGCTCATTTTAAAAATAATATGAGTATCTAATATAACTTAAAGTAAGATAATTAAAAACAATAATTTTTCAAAAAAAATTTAAATTTAAAATTTAAATTTTGTTTTACCTTTAACTATGGTATAATAGATCTGACAGAACTTTTAACTATGGTATAATAGATCTGACAGAACGGGAATGATGTTATTTCGTATTGGATAAGCAAATTGGAACTCGAAAATCTAGATAAGAGTATTTTGAATAACAAGCCAAATCCAGTCTGGGTGCAGTCCCATTTATGCATAAAACGCCCAACTTCGGTGTAATTTCGCCTTCAATCTGGGTCACTCCATTATTGTGAAGTAGCTTGAAAAGCCTTTCAATTTCAGAAAAATCCCAGAAAACCCAGAATACAGATGGCGTTGCACGGCCAGCCAGTAGTTCTGATCACTGGGTGCTCCGAAAGAGGCATCGGGCATGCGCTGGCGCGAGCGTTTGCCGCAGACGGGTGTATGGTGGTGGCTACGAGCAGGTCAGTGAGGTCGATGGGTGATCTTGAGGAGGACCCAAGATTCTTTTTGCAGGAACTGGATGTGGTCTCAGATGAGAGTGTGGCCCATGTTGTGGCTAATGTTCTGGAAAAGTTTGGTCGAATTGATGTCCTTGTCAATAATGCTGGGGTTCCATGTATTGGTCCACTTGCTGAGATCCCTCTCTCTTCTCTCCACGATACTTTTAATACCAATGTTTATGGTACAAATTAAAAATCAGTCACACTTTTTGGTATTCTTTTACATGATAATTTAATCGATTTCATTTGTGTTCCTTGGCTTTTACATGATCGGTTCCTTCCGAGATGATTGATTGCATATATATTTATTTTTTGACCATCATGTTATGCTGTTGATTGTTAGGTTCCATGAGGTTGATACAGGCTGTTATCCCTCACATGGCATCAAGGAGAAAAGGAAAGATTGTAAATGTTGGAAGTGTTACTGTTTCGGCACCAACACCATGGGCTGGTGCTTACACAGCGTCCAAAGCCGCTCTTCAAGCACTTTCTGATTCATTAAGGTTTGCGCATCCCCTTGAATCATACTTGTTGTTGATATTACCTACTTCTCTTATGCTCTGGTTTATATTTACTCGTGCTCCCCCTTCCATCTAAAAATGAAAGTAAAACTTTTGGTGCTTGAAATTTGTTTCTAAGATTATGAGTCATCTGAATATTATGAAATACATAACATGTTAACAGTTTCCTTATGAAAGTAAAAACATGATTTTGTCAAAGTTTGCGGAAAGGGCAGAGAGGTGGGCATAGGAGAATGCTTATTCAAAATGTTTCGCAATGTACATGTCGGAAGGTAGTCTTCTAAGGTCTGGGCGATTTGTTTAAATGAAAACCAATAAAGAACATGATTTCGTACATAAATTTTCTATCCCTAATAGTAATATTGGTTCGACAAACCAAAACAACGTACTTTTTCTTGGTGTCCATTGGACAGAAGTCCAGTCACAAAATTATAGTTTTGTGTTTTCGAACTGCAGAGCAGATGAGGATTGAGGAATGCCTTAGTTTCTAATTACTGAAACCTTTTTTTATGCGAAGGATGACATCTTCCCCGCCTTTCAGATAAGCATGTACACGTAGTCTAATACCGAATTTTGACATCTAGGTTTTAACTTCTGATATCATCTGGTTGTGGGGAATAATGTTAGCGTTGATTCTTGTTTTCTTCTAGCCCTGTCGTCAAGGCCTTGCCACTTGGATTTGTCAAAGTTTGTATGTAGTTTATCGGTTCGTTCTTATGATTCTAATTATCCTCAAAATATCAATGTTTATTAGATTGGAACTGAGGCCGTTTGGGATCAACGTGATCACTGTCGTTCCTGGAGCAATTAGGTCAAACCTAGGGCGTGCTTCTCTATCCAGCTACACCCAGATGCCTGAATGGAAATTATACAAACCTTTTGACAAAGCAATCCGTGATAGAGCCACTCTGTCTCAAGGTCCCAACTCAACCCCGTCAGAAGAGTTTGCAAAGAAGACTGTGGCTGCCATTCTCAAGAAGAATCCGCCAGCTTGGTTCTCCTATGGTCACCTCTCTGCCCTTTTCGCTATCTTGTATCATCTCCCACTCTTCGTTAAAGATTTTGCTATGAGGAAAGCATTGAAATGTTGAGTGTTGCATAAATTGGCTTTGCTTCGTGGTTTTTGAGTTAAGAATGATAGGAATCCAGAGGTGAGTACAATTTGGAATCTTGCATCATGCAAATGGGTTTGTAAAAATATATAGAATTTTGTATGCTAATAGGCTACAGAGAGCAATGTTCCTCCATTTACGAATATATTATACAATCTTCAGAGTCAAGGTACAAATGAAATGACACTATATTTGTGTGGTAGTCCCAATATCTTGGCCGGAGACTGGTGCCCGAACCCCCACCCAAACCCTAATTCGCCGACTGCCATTCAAGCGTGTCGGTCATGCCACTTTTGAACTTGTTCGTCTTGTCTATTATAAGGTTGGAGCGTCACCATTTATGATGATATTTGGTTGGGTTACAAACAAAGATAAAAATATCGATATCGCTAGTCAAATTTATGGATATCTCGTCCTAAATATAAAAAATGACGGAAATTCGGTCTAAAAATTAGAAATTTGAAATGAAATTTTAGGAAAAACTTAAGTACATAATGATAGTTATATAGGACTAATAAAAATTATAAAATGACTTTGATATAATAAATATATAATTAATAATATGATACAATAGGATTCTGAGGATAACTAATAATATAAAATTTAAATATAAATATAAGTTGAAGTGAATTACTATAATTGAATGTTAATATAATTAAAAATATAACAATAAGCATAAAAAATATTTCAATGGAAGTAAAATTATAAAATGAGTAAATATATTTAAAATTGGAAAAAAAAAATAATGAAAAAATAGTCAATCTTTGTTCAAAAATTGGAAAGAATTGATATATTTAAAATTGGAAAAAAATGACAAACAAAGTTGAAAATTTGAAAAAAAAAAAAAAAAAACAGCAAATGTGCCTAGGTGGGTTGAATCCAGAACTTCAGGTTCTGAGGGGCAAAACCCAAATCAACTCAACTGACCCAGTTTAATTGAAAACATAAGCACCGTAATATATAAAGGATACAAACTTATACTCTTAACAATCATCATCTTCCTCCCGCAGGTCTGCGATTCGGGTTTTTGCTATCCGACAACATGATCTAACTAAAATTCACTTGTTTTACGTCTGATTTTCATTAAATTTAGTCCTATCTCAATCGTTTTAATCAAATAATGAGATATAAGGGCTTAAAACAAAACAAAATATCGAAATTTTGCTCAATTTCCTCCCCCCTATGTGTCGCTGGCCAATTTTAACGAACGAAATATTGACGAAATTTCACCGATATCGGCCGATTTTTTCATCCATGGTGACAACCGACAATAATTATACAAGAATTTCCTTCTAAAATGAGAGGGATATACATCCAGCCAGTAAATTTTATGTTGGACCTTAAAAGCAACAACCGGTGAACCCAAAATAACAGCAAAAAATGCTGACCCCCCAAAAGGAAATAAAAATGAGCCCAAATGAATTTTGTGATATCGGCACACAGCTTTTTCATCGGAATATCACATTGGTTACTATCTAAATTATTCAAACTTCACATTGGTTAAACTGTCTACCTAAATGATTCAATTTCAGTGAGAATGATGAGGATGACCATAATATACCATTCCAGGTCGCTGAAGTGGCCGGAAACTAGGAGCCGGTGACGGCTGTTGAGTTATGGATATTGGTTGCTGCTGGGTAATTTGTACCGGCTGCTGATTCATTTGCTGTGGCTGCTGACATAAAGGCAACATTGGACTCGCCATATGAGGTGGGGGAGGTGGTGGTCCTAGGGGCAAAGGTGGGATGCTCCCGTAACCATATGGGCTCATGACCCCTCCTCCGGATGGCTGTAAATATTGTTGGGAGGGGTTGTGAAGTATGTGAAATTGAGCTTGAGAGGTCGGGGCTTGATTCTGGGGTTGGGCAACCAACGCTGACTGGAACAAATGGTTAGCTGCCACAGTTGGCGGCTGTGCTGACATATAAACATTGGCATCTGAAACTGGTGGGTTGGACATTGAATCAGTGACTGAACTGTTGGGCATGGATGTTGATGAATTTGAAGACGTGGATGGATTTGTCAGACCAGCATTCTTCGCTTCTTCAGCAGCAAAAGTAGAAAGAACAGAAGTCATAATCAGTTGAGACGAACTAGATGCGGTAAGCTTGTCTGCAACCAAAGCTGCAATGGATGCAGCTGATTTCCAAGGTGTTTTTCCGCCTGTAGAATTTGAAGGAGTCGGTGGACTTGTCGCACTTGAAGGTTTAAATACATAATCTTCATCAGCTAGCTGCTTCCGCATGTTTGTGGCTTCCTCTGTCTGTGCCTGTGCCACCTACGCTCCAAAAAATAAATATAAGCATAGCAGTCATGATCCATTGCTCTATTTTTATGGAAATCAAGCTAAATAATGCTCTTCCAGATATTTGTACCAACTCTAAACAAATTGTTTCACTAATGACATCGAGAGCACAATTCAACAAATCACATTTTAAATTATCAAATATCAACATCAAATAAATAGGGGGACAAAAGATAAATGCCTAGTGGTCATTACTACAACAATATATCAGCATGTCAGACGCTTTTATGCATGAGATAATTTGATTTCCAATATTTCATAATCGCAGAAACTAGCTTGAGATCAATGCAAAGCTTGCAGGTATCTAATGAGCACAACGATCAAAGAAAATTGAGACCATAAAATCTAACCTAGTGGTGGAATCGGGTGGGTAACCAACCGCATTGACTGATTCCAACCTGGCAGCTTATTTACATAGTTCTCCCACAAACTCGGGTTATAACATATTAGGGCCACACAATAACAAAGTTCATTCTCAAAACATTAACAAGAGTAACAGGATAACTGCGATCATTACACACAAAAAAGCCCCAATGTCAAAATTCTTCGCCATAGTTGAACTACTGGGAGCATTTAACATGTAAAGAGGCCTTCTATTGAATGTAAGACACTTTAATACTCCTAACGAAAAAGTATGGATAGCCACTTAGAACCAAATCTCAAGGTTTGATAGATAACAAATCCACCCTTACTTTTTTAGTGCAAACTTACTGAAAACTAAGCCCAATGTACAACATCTGCCCTCATTTTTGAATATCGACATCTGCCCATATATATAACCATTTAATTGGACTTAAATGAGCCACCACCCATTCAGGTCCATGACCTTAACTGGGTCTTGGAAAGTTTTACCACCCCTTCTTCTAACAGTATCTGGTGACCAGTTGGATGTTACCTCACGAAAGAAGATAAACACACCACAGAACCACCAAACAATCCCAAGAAATACAATAGCCGGGTGATGAAGGTAAAAGTTTATAGCATGTGATGTGAACATTCCCATCTCGTGATAAATCTTTTGCTTTTATTTTCTTTTTGTCAGACATCTCTTGAAAGGTTAACAGGTGAAACCAAACAAAATAAATCAAAAAAGCATCATTAGAGGCATACCTGCATATGCGTTCGAACATTTTCCAGTTCCGATTCCTGAAAAAGATTCCAAGAAGTCAGCAACAGCATACACCCCTGTTGAGCTTATTGCAAGCTTTAGAATTAGAAACTTAATGAGCAATTAAAGAAAAATGATAGCAGGATCCAATACCTGTTCATTCAAGGCTGCTTTTAATTGAGAAACAAGTGATACTCTACTTGCTTCAACTAATTTAAGTTTTTCAATACATTGCTTCAAAAGATTTTCTTCTTCCTCTAGTTCTTTCGCTAAAGTTTTCCGCTTTGGATCCTTTGCTGAAGATAAAAGTAAATAAGCTTCAGAGACCACAATTTTAGAAATCAGAGCAAGACGTTCTCTGATGTAAAAGGATGTAATTCTGAAACAGCTAAATATATATCCACTAAACTACTCTAGCCAATACCATAGATGTGAACTATATAGAATCGTCAGTTTACCAGTACAACAGGCAATGTCAACATCTTTCTCCAACTTCCTTACACGGTGAACTGCAGACTTGCATTTACTCATTTCAGCATCTTCAGTGGGATGTTCATTGATCACCAAGTGAAATGCTGATACAATCTTCTCAGCTGAACCTCCAATAGAAAGTTTCTGGTTTCCAAATAACATTAAATTAGTGATCTTTCAAATAAGAAGGACAAAAGATTTATTTCTAAACAGTTGGTGGTCTAAGAAAAGAATCAAAGCTTGCCCTCACCGTTCTGATAGAGCGTGAATCTCTTTTTACAATTCTAACTGCACGTGAGCGCTTTTTGCCACTCAATTCCAATGGTAGAGGCACTTCTTCCCCAAGCATTAGTTCTTTGAGGCTCCGTGCACGAGAACCAAATACTCGCCTCTCTTCCCATATGCCAACCTACCAATTTTGTAAGGAGTAGTAAACACAGTTAAGCATTCTGCTTTACAACTCGGTAAAAATTCTTAGATTGCTTCACATGATCAAAATGTATAATCAGCAACCATTCACTGGTCCAGGTAAAAGGAGGGAAGACGAAATTCGTCATATATAAAAGTAGACATCAAATGACCAAATCCTATTTCTTGTCCACGCACTTATGCTTGAAAATAGTAAATATGCAAACTCTTAATTACAAGGCATAAGTATAACACTTTTTGTTTTTAATCATGGTTATAGTCATTTTATCAGGAGACTAGATTGGTTATCAGAAACAAAACAAATCGAGAGTCTTACTAATCTAGACACAACATTCTTTCCATGATCATCGCCTTCCTCGATAACAGCTTTAAGTGCTCCTGGAAGAGCCTTCCAAAACTCCGACACAAATTCATTTCCTTTACGCTTACTGTTCTGTAGGATGTCATTTGCAAGGTACAATAAAGGAACTTTCTGAACCAGCTGTGCATTATGAAATTGTTTCTCCCATGTTGCCACAACCAGTTCTGCTTTGCTCCGGTGAAATATACACCAATGCGACAAAGCTTAATAGAACGTCAAGGAAACAGGGTTTTTAACAGAGAAATACATCCTTTCTTCAGAATGCATACAAACTAACAAGATATAGACTCTTAGGGATTGTTCTAACTCAACATACAAAAATTACAAACAAAAAGAAAATACATCAGTGGAATCTGCATTAACCAATCAAGAAAATACACATGCAATGGCTGTTTAAAAAAAAAAAATGAGCATTAGCCAAAACGCTATTCAAATTGGGCTCCAATCATTAGTATGCAAACTTCATTCTTCTAGTCCATATTATGTTATGTAACCAACAGGTGATATTTGAACTAAGGGGTGTAGAGTGTAGATACACTTTCTTGCTACTTAAGTCATCAACACACCCAGCTTGGGAGGCCTATCATTGATACTGATAGATTTACTTGATTGGTGTTGTGTGCCTACTTTATCCAAGGATCAAACCCTCACTTCCATCCCAGTAGGGTCCATCAACCATTCAATAAACTTCTTCTGTAATTGTACAATATATGAAACTTAAAATTAAAGGAAGAAAAATAAAAAAGTTGTTACTTTTCCCTTGTTCCACAATAATATTAAGCATGACGTTCTAGATACCATATTAGCTAACAAAGTTATTTTCCGTTAAATCAGAAGGATACACTACGCAACATTGAAAATCTTGAAATTTGACAGAAAAAAAGAAACCCAAAACGGTAAAGACAGTCAAAGCAAAGTAGCAAACCCTCTCAATGAACCAATCAAAAGCACAGTAGCAGTAAATTTGGGAACTTGCGTTTATCAACTACAGCAGCAACTCAGAATTTATAATGAGCTCTTCTTCACATTCCAATTTTAGAAAACCAAGTCAAAAGAGACCAAATCCTATCCCCATCAAGCAAGCATAAGCTAAACAAAACTCAGACCATGGAAATCCAAGCTCCCACTTCCAGAACATAATTAGAGAACCAATTCTAGATCCACACATACAAGAATCTATCAAAATATTAAAGGGTACTAATAACTTTCTAAATTATGAAAATGTAAAAGAAAAAGGATACTTTCAATGCACTGCTGGGTGCTGTTGAGCTTGGAGAGCTTGTCTGCAAGTATCTGCTCACTGAATACGCTATTCATATCCTATTTCAACAATGCCTGCTCACCACCCACCCCTACAGAATGATATAGAAAACAAAACACCCCAAAGCACTCTTATTTGCCAGGGGTAAACCCAAAACAAGATTTCAAATTCCAAAACCCTTTTCCGGAATTCAAATAAACCCCAGAAACTTTTGAACTTGAACCCTAAAATCAAGAAGGAAGCAGCTCCAATTAGCGGAAGGCGACAGGAAGAATGGAACAGATGCAAAGGAATAAGATTAGACTTAAGAAAGTACTTGCACCAAGGAAAACGACGCCGTCGAGCAAATTAAAGAATATGGTGATTACTTTGAGAGAGATAGAAAGAGAGACAGAGAGAGAGCTTGGGAGATTGAAGATAGGAACTCCCCAATTTGCAAAACCCTAGAAGCGGTTTTTTCTATTCTCCGTTGCAGCCTTGCAGGGTAGTGGCTAAGACAAAAGTGTCCGAGGGAGAGAGTTGCAGACGAGGAAAACAAATAAAACAAGGTTTTTTGGGGCGGCATTTGGGCGCAAACTGTTAATTTTAAGTTAATTTGATACCGTACATTCCTGAATATCTAATATAACATGTATTATATTTAAATTAGTATTTGATATAAAAAAAAATTGAGAATATAAATATAAGGTTAATTTGAATATTAATGAATTTTTGAAGTAAATTATATTGAATGGAATGATTCGTAGAGTAAAGATGGTTAATTTGAAGCAAATTATGTTGAATTCAATTCAAGCAAATTATGTTGAATTGAAAAAACTTATTTGAATGGTTAATTTGAATATTAATGGATTTTAGAAAAATATGAGACGAGATTAATAAGAATTCGTTTTACGTCCAATTTTCACTAATTAATATCCAATTTTCTAAACTCTTATGCAAATACACTGTGATTTTCTAAATTATTATGTAAATGTAAATCCATTATTATACTTATTTTTATGTTTTTAACTATATTAACATTTAATTATAGTAATTCACTTCAATTTATTTTTATGTTTAAGATTTTATATTATTAGTCATCGACAGAATCTTATTGTATCATATTATTCATCATATATTTATTATATCAAAGTCATTTTATAATTTCTATTAGTCCTATAGGGTACTTAAGTTTTTCCTAAAATTTCATTCCAAATTTCCAATTTTTAGACAGAATTTCCGTCATTTTTGTTGACCTTAAACGATATCGATATTTAAGGCGGGATATCCGTAAATTTCACTAGCGATATATCCGTCGATATCGATATTTCAATTCTTAGGTGTACCTTATGTATCGCACAACACTTCAATATTATACCATCTTATGTATCTTTTTATCTTACCTGTCGTACATATTATTGTATTTATACACACTAACAATACAAGTCGGTATTATAGGTACCATGTCAATAACAAGGCGCTACGGTGGCTATTATGTGAATAACGAGTTAATATGTTAAATGCAGGTTAATTGGGAACTGCCAAAAAGCCTACATACAAGGATGTCTCAATATAGTTTCATCATTCCAATAACAAATCTCTATAAGTACCTGCCACTTCAATAACGAGTCACTATTATACATACTACGTCAATAACTAGTCACTTTTATAAATCAATGATAAATAGCAAGACAATTGAACTTATAATGACTTTCCAACTTTCAAAATGAATCAAACAAACGTCATTTTTGTTCTCTTCGAAGCCTTGACTAGGTCCCTTATTGCGCCGACTTCATCGCTGACCGAATTTGAGACATGGCAAAACTTGGTTCCCTACTTCCTTTACATGTAGATGACATATTAAAGCCATTAACATTCCCTTCTCAAACCTCTGATGATCACTTTGTCTGGGACCGACCCCTCGTCTAATGGGAAATTTCAATCAAGTCCGCGTCTGGACTCCACTCCAGTAGGCTTCCCTTCCAGCCCCCACCCAAATGGAGACATCCCCGTGAAAGTGGAAGCTATCCAAGATGACCGCGGTTTCATTAGAGGGGTAGGCTTAGATCGAATGAGAAATAGAAAGAAAAAAAATAAAAATAAAAAACACAGAAAACAGAAAACAGTAGTAAAAACATATCCAATTTAATGAGTTATTAATCTAATCCAATTTTCCCTCATCAAACGAATCCTAAGCTTACATTAGGGCATATAAGCATGTCACTGCTTCCTGGGTACAACAGGAGAATTAAGAGTAGCTCACTTCACTACAGGTCCCATAGGCTGGGGCTCAGCACTTGTTCCAAAATTCAAATAAAGATTTATGCAATAGAATTTAGACTTCCATCAGTTTAGTTCTAAAGTGAAGTTGGAACTCTACTTAAACAGGAAACAGAAGATACAAATGGAACCATAAGCCTGTAAAGGTTCAGTTCAGAATAGTTCTAATACTAGCTCTCAACATACAAGTAGACACAAGATTGAATACTGGCACTGCCCTACATCTAACATAATGACCGAAAAGAAAACCTGAACAGCATCAATGAATGGGATTGTGGCAACGGCCCTACTGCTTGATGCTTCTTCCCTGTGCTGCAAGTTTTTCAGTCACCTGTTCTTCTGACAAAGGTAAGTAATAAATTCGAGGAGTTGACTTGGTTTTTCGAAAGAGATCATCCAAAGTGAGAATTGGAGTCTCCAGTTTCTCCGATAGAGGAGGTTGGGGAGGCAGAGGAAGCTGCTCTCTTGCTAAGGGAGTGGTAGACAACGGTGGTGGAGGGGGGAGAGAAGGAGGTGGTGGAAGCTGCTGCTGTGGCTGTTGTCTAGGTTGATGGGGAGAAGGCGAAGGCTGCGGCTGTGAGGTGGGTGGAGCAACCAGAGCAGCAGGACCACTGTTGATAGGTGCAGCAGGACCACTGCTGACAGGTGCAGCAGGACCAGTGCTGACAGGTGCAGCAGGACCACTGCTGACAGGTGCAGCAGGAGTCTGAGAAACCTGAAGCCGGTTTTTCACTTCCTGCGGGTCAACAAACTCGGCCACCAAAAGGCGCCCACCATTGGGAGGCCACTGTAGGTTATACACAGCATTCCGGGTCTCCAAGGCTTCTTCCACTGAGGGATACTGCACCAATACAGTAATTTACCAAGTGATGAGTTTCATTTTATTTCAAATTCAGCAGAAATGAACAGTAAAACAAAAGCTCAAACAAGCAATATCAAAATTGCACAGTGAGAATGGGCTTGAATGACATGGTTGGGGAATCCAGTTGGCCCTGACCCTAACCATAACTTAGTGGGCATGTGTGCAAGTACAAGCATGGAGGGGACGAATATATATATATATAAATATATATATATATATATATATTTAGAGAGAGAGAGAGAGAGAGAGAGAGAGAGAGAGAGAGAGAGAGAGAGTCTGTAATCACTACTATAGAATGTGTGTCCATACTGGCAGGTCTCTATTCACTACTTAGAGTACGGTGTGTGCTTGTGGTGAGGAGCATATTGGGGGAGAAATTCTTACAGAAACATAGCAATGAGTCTTGATGTGGTCCATCCAGAAATCAGTAACCTTTCCAGTTTTTCCCAGAAATTCTTGCACAGCTTTCAGGGTGAAAGGCCTCAGAAAACGATCAATTCTAAGGGAATTAGTTGGAGGCACATTTGATGGTGGAACTACAACAAATAGATGTACAAAGAATCAGAACATATGTTGCTGGCATTTTCAAATACTAAAAAGGAACTATCACTCACCAACACGCTCCTTGGGAGTACCATCACTCATTGTAGAGTCTGATCTCGAAAAGCTGCGGTTCAAACTGGGGCTCTGGAATGTATCCTTGGGTGTGACTGTCGGTGTTTGTGTAGGGCTTTGCAGCTTGGGAACTTTAAGACTTTCGGAGTTCCACCTGCGCCGCTTTACAGGCTCATTGCTTAAAACTGCTGCTTGAACTGAAAGAATTTATTCAATAAGACGGGCCATAGAGATACCAGGTTCTTTAACTGGGAAAAATGTAATTCATAAACTAAATTATGATATCATTTGAAACTAGTACAGGAAAATCAAGCTTAACATCAGCAATACTGTTTACTTAACTTAGTTTTTTATATGAGGGCCAGTTTGGGATTGTTTTTTTATTGAAAAACTGTTCTGCTGCGCTATTTTGGAAAGTAGTTTCTGTTTTTTTTTTCATAAGTACTGCACTAAACCAGCTTTTAAAAGCAACCTGCAGACTGCTTATCAAAATTATTATCAAAAGTCCATTTTTTAGAAAAAAACAAGATTTTTTATTTTTAACAAACACTTTTCTCCTGCTTCAATTTCAAATAAAGCAGCTTTTTAAGGGGGAAAAAAACAATAACAATCTGCAATTTTTTTATTTTAGCGAGTAGCTACTTATTATGAAAATAAAACAGAAACAACTAAAAGGCACAACTGAAGCAGTTTTTCAAAAAAGCACTGCAAACCCAAACTGGCCTAAATATTGCAACAGGGAAAAAGCCACAAACATCAATACATGACAAGAATATGCAACAAAAGGGAAAATTGGGTAGATCAAAATACTCTGGGACTATAAAATTCTTGTGGATTGAGGTATACAGAAAGTAAAAGACTGGGCACTGAAGCTTAGATTTGTAAACTAAATCAAAGTTTAGAAACTGATGGTAGTCAACATGAGGGATGGCGACCTACAAATGCGCACCTTTTACATACACCACTGACTCCAACTTATTCCTAAACACACTTTCAAAACTCCAAGAACGCATTAAATAACAGTATCTAGTTCCTATAGAAAATCAATGTCTGCTTCCAAACAGGACTATTTGACTATTCAAGGACTACATTTATCACCTAACGAAACTAAACGCATAAATTATTTGACTATTCATTACACGACATTAATGGTTGCATCAATTCCTCCACTTGAAGACAACTTTTCTTGAAGTCTTAAGTTAATTATAAACAAGACCTTATTAAATGCATCCATCATAGACATCTTAAATATTCTCAGAAATAAGTCCGCACACCAATCAGTAGAATAAAAGATAGAAAAGAGATACTCAAAAGGTGGTCAAAAGGTGGTGGCAATGTCGTCTACATGATATATGTTTCACAAGCCAAATGCAGATATGGAATCCAACTAACACAGATATGGAATCCAACTAATGCAGATATGGCGCCCAACTAAATCAAATGATCTCACAGTTTGTAACTTACTAATGTAAAGATTGGTTGAAAAATATAAATAGTCAAAAAGCTCCAGATGCAAAGCTCACCATTAAGTTTTCTTTTCTCAGAAGGAAGTGCTGTATGGTTCTTGTTCTCAACATTTACAACCTTCTTCTCCGTGGATATATCATCTACCACAATATCAACATGACTTTCCTCCTTCACAACAGAAACTTCATTTTTCTCACCCATATCTATCACATCATCAGAACTATACTTTGAGTCAATTTGTTTACTGTCCAGCACATCTTCTTCCATAGAATCATCTCCAGAACTTCTCTCCAAATTTAATTTTTCTGAGTCCCCCATATCCACACTTTCATTTTTCTTGCTAATGTCTGCATTTGTATCATTGTTGCCATCTTTCTCTCCAATAGATGCCTTGTTCTTAAGTGGCTCTTCAACATCCATTGGATGTGAATCACCACCGACTGGGACAATAGTGCTGGATGATGGGTCCAACATCTCCGTCTTAATAACATCTAATTCTAATTTGACATGATCAGCAATTATATCATCCTTTAGTTCAATCTTTTCATTAATTGACACAGAATCAGTAGAAATAGAATCATATTTTACTTCATACCCTAAAGAGCTGACCTCAGATACCTGGTAGTTCGGAGCAGAAGAGTCGAGCTTGACATCCTTGGCTGTAGCCTCTAAACCCTCACCCTCGAGCTGGGGGTTAGGATCCTCATTCTCCAACTGGGGCTTAGGACCATCATTATCCAGCGGGGGTTCTGGATCCTCATTCTCCAGCTGGGGCTTTGACTCCTCATTCTCCAGCTGGGGATTTGAATCCTCATTCTCCAGCAGGGGCTCAGGATCCTTATTCCCCAGCAGAGGATTTGGAACCTCATTCTCAAGATGGGGAATTGGAACCTCATTTTCAAGCTGGGGACTTGGAACCTCGTTCTCCATTTTGGGCATTGGATCCTCATTCTCCACTGCAGGTTTTAGATACTCATTCTCTACTGCCGGTTTTGGATCCTCATTCTCCACTGCAGGTTTTGGATCCTCATTCTCCACTGAACGTTTTGGATCCTCATTCTCCACTGAACGTTTTGGATCCTCATTCTCCACTGCAGGTTTTGGATCCTCACCTTTATTAGCTTCGATGTTCGGTGAATCTTGCCCAACTAATGCTACCTCAGTTACCACACTCTCAGTGACAGAAACACTTGTTTCCACAATAGTTGATTGAATAACCACCTCCTCTTCAGGTATAGCACCAGCATCTCTATCCACCAAAACATATCCTTCTTCAATATTACCTTCACTCAAGGCATCTGCACTGTCATTAATGTCCACCTGAACCGGGATAACAACTTTTTCAGCTCTTTTACGGCCACCAGAACCAGTGCTTCTAGGTGTTCTAAGAAGAACTGCACGTGGCTCTACAACTTTCGCCTCATCTGCAGGTTGAGGATCGCCAATAAGATCATTATCTTCATTTGCAGCATTTTCGCTTTCAATTCCTAAGGCTTCAGCCAAACGTCTTATTAAGTCATCCTTCAAACCCTTGGTTGTCAGTTTCCGCCTCTTAAGCTCCTCTTTTAACTCTGTAACCTTCCACTGATCAATCGGCCTATTGTTAAGAACAGGATATGATGGTGACATCTTATTCCAACTAAAAGTCACCTTCAATCCTGATTTAAAATATATATAAATCAATAGTGCTACAAAACTCTGCAACGGATGAAAACCATAACACCACAAATAAAAGAACCTTCAAAGCATAGACATAAGAAAATGAGCCACACAGTACCAAACAAGAAGCTAACATACATTCAAGGTGCATACAGGGTGGCAGAACAATTTGACACCCAAATTCATTGTGGCTCAATTACCCCAAAAGAAAACAAATTAATTTCAAGATCTGATACATACAATATGTAAAAATATGAATATAATACTTGAACACATCCTCAATTAGCTCAGAAAGAAATTCTGGAAGGTCTCAAGAAGTTATGGAGGCCATATGATTCCTGCTAGATAAACTGTGACAAATTTTTTGTCCATCAAGCATTCAGGCCATTACAGAAAAAAAGCTCAAATTTTCCATTGCAAAAACAATCCTCTGTTAACAAAATGAGGAAAAGAAGTTATGAGGTACTTAGAACTAAACAAAGCAAGAATCTGTTTACTATACTAAAAATCAGTGTAGTTTAAGTCAGTTATTCTTGATAAAGGGGAAAACGAGTGCATAATCTGACATCATGTTTCACAAAAAATGCATGAATCTACTAACGCTAGCTGATGAGGATTGATTTTAGCAGATACAAAACCCTAAATTCAAAATTTTCGAAACCCCACATCCTACAAAACGGATAAATTAAACACGCTGAAGAAAAGCCAATTTCTTATTTTAATTTTTTTCCAAAGAACAACGCATTACAAAAATGCATTACACATTCAGATGCCCTAAAAGCGAGAAGATTAAGTACGATAACTCACAGGAATGAATGCTTGCTTGGAAACCGAGCGGAGAGAACCTAAAGACACACAAAAGACGGTGTGGACAAATTGGAAACCCTAATTTGACAACACAAAACCCACCATTAGAGAAGCAAGCATAAAAAACATCACCACCTACGAAGAAAACCCAGACAATATATGACAAGGTTAATCGTAATAGAGCTCTTCCAACGAAAAACGATCCAGCACTGGACTCGGTGTAAATGTTCTGATTTCCTGAAAACAATGAAAACAAAAACAAAAGAGAGAAAAATTATGTGAAAAGCAGGTATGATAGAGGGAAATGGAAACAACAAAATTCGCTTTCGTTCTTCTTTTCTCTTTGTTTTGAGAAACTGACTCTTCTCTCTGATTTTGGGCTTTCTAGGGTTCCTATTGTGCTTTCTTTAGTTTTTCTCTGTTATCGAACGGAGGTTTCAGACGACGAGACGAAATGGGGCTTTTATCATTGAGCTTCCGGAGATGCCCTTTGCCTTGAGTATCGTACGTGGCAGTTATAGAATATCTGATTGGATGGGGGATGAGGCTCAAGTGGCAGAACTGAGCCCAGAACTATGAGTCTTGTGGGCCTTCAGATGGACTTGTTCTTAGGGCCCAAGCCCATTAAAATAATAATCTTATCACCTTGCTCCTCCCATTAAGCCTCGCCAGTAAAAGAATTCGCTTCTGCAGACTCGTCTCTCACCTTCGTTGTCGGCCGAAGCCAATCGCTGGGAAGGAACAGACGAAACTAGTTATTTGTTGCCGCCACTCATTCTACTTCCTGTGAGTGTTGATTTTTAATGCTTCATGATATTTGAATCGATAAAATTGGTTGGGATGTTGGATCTCTCTATATTCTTCTTTCCATTGTTGGGCAAATTATCTAGATTTTGATATGCGTTGTATGGTTTTGATTGATTTTATGGTGTTTTTTTGATGGATCGCGTGTTTGGGGATTCAGAATGATGTGAAACCTCAAGTACATGGTCATAGGTACATTTCTAGGGTTTCATATGTGAAACCCTAATTTCATAGGTTCAACAGGTGACCAAAATTATATAAGAAATAAATACGTTGAGCTTAACAAATTTGAATTTTGAATTGCATAAAATTTTTGGAATTACTGTAAAGTAGGAAGTTGATCAGAATCCTTGTTATATATATTTAGTCCAACATGAAGTAAAACTAACTAGCTCCCTTTTGTGTGAATTGGAAAGTTTGGAAGCAGAGCCTCCTTCCATCCTACTCGTACCGACTACACCTATCACACGAGAGAGAAGTAGAAAGATGAGTAAGTATGGGTTAAACCTAAGACCGCAAAAGAAGAAGCAGCCGCCAAGGCCTCCTCTGCCCAAGCCTCTTGGTTTTGGCGACGATGATGACAATGATGTTGAGAAGGAAATTTCTCGCCATGCTTCCAAGAACAAGTCTCTCAAGGATATTGAGGAGCAGCAGAAGAAGGCGCTGGAGGAGGACCCATTGGTGTTTGACTATGACGGAGTTTATGACCAAATGAAACGGAAAGCCATCCAGCCTCGGATGCAAGATCAAGAAGAGAGAAAGCCAAGGTATATTCAGTCTTTAATGAAATTAGCAGAACAACGAAACCGAGAGCAGGAGATAGTATATGAGAGGAAACTTGCTAAAGAGAGGAGCCAAGAGGATCACCTCTATGCGGACAAGGATAAATTTGTCACAAGTGCTTACAAGAAGAAACTTGCAGAGCAAGCAAAATGGATGGAGGAGGAACGGCTGCGTCAGCTTCGGGAGGAAAACGACGATGTTACCAAGAAGAAAGACTTGACTGATTTTTACTTCAACCTCGGAAAAAATGTTGCTTTTGGTGCCGAAGATGTCAAGGCAAGGAAGCTAGAGGAGCGGGTTGGATTAAGCAAGGCAGAGAAACATGTAGACAGACCAATTGATGTAGCATCGGAGCCATTGGAAGAGTCTTCCAGGGTGAGAGAAGCAGAGTCCGAATCAAGCAAGCCAGAGAAACATCAAGAGATAGCAATATCTGCTGCAGCAGCATCCGATTTATTGGAGTCTCGCTGTGGTGAGCTCTCTGATGCAAAGCAAGCTTCAAACACATCTGCACAGGAAAAGCCGTCAATTGAACCGCCGTCCGAAATCCAGCCAGCCATTAACCATCATAAACGAACTGAAGATGCTCTTGCTGCGGCGAAAGAACGGTATCTGGCAAGGAAGAGAGCAAAACTGCAATGAACGAATGTTTGATTGTCCTCAAAGTTTTGTGAAAATTAATACAAGTTGATGTTGCAATTCGGATCTGTTACTGTATTACTCATTTAAGTTTGTTTATTGTCTCAAGCTTTCTTTTACGTATAAGCTGTGCCCTCTGTAATTTTACCTTTCATGTCTTGCTTGGATGGCTGCTTCAGGACTGCCCGAATAGTCCCGGGACATAGCAAGAACATGAGTTTCATTGTAAGAGCTACAAATTTGAGGATTAAAGTGACCAGTAAATGAATGATTTCTTAAGTTGAACACAAGAAGACGAGAAAACCTCCAAGCTCAAAAGTCAAAACGATCATCTTTGATTGAGTTGCTTGAAATGCTCGGTAGTTTAACTGAATTCAGCCACGTACGCACCTAAAACTGGCACTAACAAACAGCAAGTTGTTGCTCAAGTCAAGAACTTCCAGCTAGAGAGGCAGGCAATCCAACTTCTAAGGCCCGTTTGGTGTTGTAATTCCTTTTTCAGCGTTTGGAACTATTTAGGAATTTATAAGAGAAAATAAACATTTGTATTAAGTCCAAAATCTTACAATAGAAAATGAATTTGAATGAAAACAATAAGAGTGTGTTTGGATAAAGGAAAATAACAAGGGATTTGATAAAAAGTTAGAATTTTATAATTCCTACTCACCAATTTTTTTGTTTGGATAATAAAAATTGGAATTTACAAATTCCAAAAAAATATAAATAAGGAATTTGGATGTCCCAAATGATGAGTTGAAATGATGTCTCAAGTGACAAAATTTTTCAAATGATGAGTTGAAACAAGTGAAATTTTAATTTCCATGATTTTTAACATTGATATCCAAACGTTAGAATTTGCAAATCATGTAAATTGTAAATATGGAATTGCAAATTATAAAATTTTATAATTCTCATTAAACTATAAATCCTTCATCCAAACACACTCTAAAGGGCAAATTACGCTTTACTACCATGTGATTTGTACCTTATAACACTCATACATAATTTTTAAAATTTGACAAATACTCTTATGTACTTTGTAAAACCTAACAACCTGACCCACCGTAATTTCCGCTAAATTTTCTATAAAATGCTAAGGTACATGTAGGTCCTATTTTCTAATTGTTACCTATTGATGCAGAAATCGTCCGGACTTGTAGAATTCATTCTTGATCCCTACACACAATAACAATAAATAATCGGAGTTAAGTTTGAAACTCGGGGAGGTGGTTCAACCAAGAACACTCTTATGCCCAAATCAGTTTAATCGAGAGAAATAAACCGGCAGAGTTTCGATATGAGTTTTGAATTATTTTTAGAGGTGACTGAGGCCCTATATTTATAGTGAAATCTTAAGAGCCACCGGAGTGTCTGATTGGTTGAAGGATATATAATTAAATATGTGATTCTACCGGGAGAAATCACTTATAATTAACTATATAAATAATAATAAATGACTTGCGGGGTGATCGTTTATTATTGGCATTGATCTGACTAATTAATATATTTAATTGATAAATATATTAAATTAATACGGAGACCGTGTGATGCCGTCATCGACTATAGCAAGGCTAGTATCAACATTATGATAATCATGGGTCACGTGACAGCTTCATAATTTTTTGGTGATTTATGGTCCCACAAATGCTCTCACATCGCTTAGGAATTCAGAGAATTCTAAGAGATGTAATTTTTATTGTGATCCCGATAAACCCTTTTTTTATGGGGGTAGGACTCCGTTTAATCTTGAATGTTCCTTCGAGCCATTGGAATCCTACTCGTCGGTAGATGTCACTTGGAGAAAAAATCTGGTGCCTTTCTTCTTGTAGCGCGGCTAGGCAAAGCGCATATTTTTTCTCTCATTTGTGATTTTTTTCTCTTGTTTGCAGGTGACAAAGGAATCAAAAAGTCGTTGGAGCCAATTTTCAATTGCATGTTGGCCTGTTGGAGGAGAGAGGCTGAGCGGATGAGAGCAAGTCGGCAGGCTTGTCAGGGTTGATTGGCAAAAATTCGGACCCTTTCTTCTTGTCGGCGAGGCAGAGATATGAAGGGTTGTTGGCAGGAAGGAGGCTTGCTGCAGGGAAAGACATGAGGGCCCCCCATTGTTGTCTGCTGAGTTTCTGTTGAGATGGGGCAAGCGGGCTTCACAGAAGACCACCTGCTGCAATTTTTTTTTCTTCGCATGTAGCAAAGTAGACTTTGCTTTACTTTTGTACCTTTTTCTTTCTTTCCGCCGCAAGTTCCATTTAGCTATGTACCTTTTTTTTAAGCTGCCATTAGCAGCTTTTTCCATCCTTTTTTTTTCGCTGGAGGCATGTCATTGTACGTACAATATATGTATTATTTTAATATATATTTTATACATTAGTTTTTTTTTTTTTGTTAAGTTTCGATCTTTTGCAGATTCTGATAGCTGTGAATGTCTGATTGCAATGATTCAAGTAGTGGTATGCTCTACTCTCCGAGACGGTCATTTCAAGATACATGAAGACATAGTTTTACGGGGTCTCGAAGAACTCATTTTGTGGAGCAATAGTTGTAAGACCATCTGGTAGAAGAGCATCTGCAACTCATTTTGTTGCAGCTTCCGACTTCAATAGATGATGGATTTGACATCAAGACGCTCCTCCAGTTGACATGCTTATGGTGTTTTGTTGATAGAAGAGCTTGGCGACAGATGCGTCATCTTCAAGTGCGGGTGGAGCCAACATCAAGGCATTCAACAGGGGAGGCGTGAAGTTCCATAACTTGAAGTAAGGTGACATGACCCATCTCAATCCCCTCGGGATTAACACAGGATGTGACATGCTCCCGTCTGACACGAAGTGCCAGACAAAGGATAAATTAAAACCTTTAGCCTGACCGGCTTCCAGAGCACGCCAGGATCCGGTGGAGGAGTGTGATGTCTCGGTCTCTACGACAGTCCGCATCCGTGATCAACCTGAAGGGCATTGAAAAACAGAAAAGACTGTGAGTGGACGAAAAGCAATAGTTTAATAAAATACATTTAATAAAAGACCTTTACACCCTTCACTAAAAAGTATGCATGCATAGTAAAACCATTTATCAAACCACATATGTTTCAATAACCAAAAATAGGGTCTCAGCCCCAAATTCCGTAAATTCAGTTCATACGAGCCCCTGCCCAAATCCATTTACACAAATCCATAACATAGTGAACATATGTGGGATCTCAGCCCAAATCCATTTATCATTCATAAAACACAATTTCGTAAATCCAAGAAATCATGTTTATCATATATCATATAACAAATCATGTCACGGTATCTAAAACTACGCGCGTGCTACCCAGGGTCTCAAATCCCAAGTCTCCCAGGGTCCACCTAGGTCAATTTCCGCATATCAATGACCCTCCCTAAAGGTTATAATCCATAATAGCCTTCCTGGCAGTAAGGTACCCAACGGGGGCGACTCCACTCAGTTAGTGCTTCGTGACTACTCAGGGGTCCACCTAGGCCAACGACCCTTCCCTAGAGGAGACAATCCAATATATATAAGGATGGTATATGAAAAACCATTTGAAATCATTCCCAAAACCTTTCAAGGGTTCATGCCCGGTCCCCATAAACCGTCATGAACCAGAAATCCATTTATGGGTCCTCGACCCGAAATCACTATCGTAAACCATAATTGGGCCCTTAGCCCGAATTCATATACCAACTAGGTCTCCGGCCTGATTCATAAACCAACTGGGCCTCGTGCCCGATTTAGTAAACCAAATGGGCCTCGTGCCCGATATCGTAAACCAAATGGGCCTCGTGCCCAATACGCAAACCAACTGGGCCTCGAGACCGATACGTAAACCAACTGGGCCTTCGACCCGATGCCTTGTTAAATCAAATGGACTTCCAAGTCCGAGAGTTCGTAAATCAAATGGGTCTCGTGCCTGATTCCATATTTCCAAATCCAAAATCAATTCACGAATCAATTGGACCCTTGGCCCGATAACGTGACTAAAAGGAACTTCGAGTCCGAGGGTTTCCAAAACAAATGGGTCTTATGCCCGAGTTTACCTTTTCAAATCCAAAACCATTTCATTAAACCATTTCCAAACCCATAATCACATATAATAAGTGTAAAATCGTAAAACTCGATTTACGTGCAAATACGTAACTCACCTCGAAATACGTGAAATCATGTAAATCACTAATATACAAACCATCATCATAGAATCACATCCATAAAACATATAAAACATTTATGGATGCATCACAGTTTAGAAATCAAGATCCACTCACAGACCGTCCTAAGCTGCCGCCTCGATTTGTGTGTCGTAAGCCTCCCTGGGCTAATCACTGCCACCGGGACTTCCAAACCTGTCCAAATCAATTTATAGGGTTACTAACTACCTTATTAACCTCTCATTGAAGTCCCGTAAATTTTTCGAATTTTTAACTGTTTTTAAGCTCGATCCTAAACCTTCGGACGTCCCGAACTATATCGAGACGGTGTCTGATCGATACAAAACTAGTCCCAAAATGTTCGTTACATCAAATAGATTAAAAGTCATATTGAAGTCATCCCCAAAAGACCCATCACGCGCCCCCCACGTGCCGCCCAAAGGGGCTGCACGTGAGCCCACGCGCCTGATACTATTCACTGTCTTCAACCTCTGGCCGACCAGTTCAAATTGGTTCGGTCCAATCGAACTGGCAGTCACGGTTCAGTCCTATTTCTTACTCATTTTTTATCCTTTTCATTCCATTTTGATCCTAAACTCTTAGTCTCACTCCTAGGAATCTATTCTCGTGATTAAAACCATCAAAAACACGCAAAACCATACCTTCTCGATCGAGCAAAGTCCCTCCATTTTCCACCGCTGTGTTCTCCCGTCTCTGGCCACCCCCAGCCTTGGCTCAGGTCCCAACTCGACTCATTTGACCCTCAGAAACCATTTCCAATCATTAGGCTTGATCAAAAACCAAACTTTGAATTTCAAAACAAAAGCATACCATCTCGGGTTCTCCGGCCACCGTCCATGGTGGTCCACGCCGTCAGTGCCACTCTCGACGTCTCATTTCACTCTTCATCTTTCATTCACACCCTAGACACTAATGAGGGGGTTTGGAGGGTGTTCATGGAGGAGAGGTGTTCGGGTTCGAAGAAAGAAGAAATGAAAATGGTGATCGCGGGAAAGAGAGGGATGAGAGATGACAGGACCCATCCCAATCCCCCTGGGATTACCGTGGAATGTGCCCTGCTCCCGTCCAACAAGGGGTGTCAGACAAGGGATAACCAAGAGCCACTGCCCAAACGGGGCATCCAGAGTGCGCAAGGACCGATGGAGGAGGTGTGATATGTCCCAGTCTTTGCTGCAATCGCATCCGTAATCAACCTGAAGGGCATTAAAACCAAAAGCTGTGAGTGGACAAAAACCAATAAGTTTATTTAACACATTTATAAGACATTTATGCCCTCCAATAAAAACGTATGCATGCCACGAAAACCAGTAACCAAAACGTTTGCTCAACCGAGCCATTAGGGCCTTAGCCCAAAAACCGTTAACCAAAAACCAAGTGTGGGAACTCAGCCCAAAACTGTGGAATACCACCACCAGACATATTAAAACCATGTGGGCCACCGCCCCAAGCCATAAATATAAATCCATAAATCCAAAACCATTTAGGGTCCCCGACCCGACATACCATTTCATAACCAATAATCCATTTTTACCATATAACACATATCCAACCAATAAGCCATTTTATTTATTAATCCATATTTACCATTACCATCACCAGCATCCCAGATGCTCAGCGTCCCAGATGCTTGACGTCCCTGACGTCATATCTCACGGTTTCATAAGCTACGCGTACTGCCCGGGGTCTCTCCGGGTCCATATATCTGACATCCCTTATGCCTGACGTCCCTGACGTCAATCATAGCAATCCTGCTCCTGAGTCATCATACGGTCCGGCTGCTCCGTATAATGACCCCTCGCAGGCAATGCACCGTGACTTCCCCAGTGTCCCAGACATCTGGAGGAGACCATCATATATCCTTGTATCCAGATGGTATATGGAAAACATTTTTATTAAATCCTTTTATCACATCATTACAATTCGGCCCTGCCCGAAATTTCCATAAAACCATGTAATTCCATTTAGGGTCCCTGACCCAAAATCACAATTATTAAACATAGGGTCCCTGACCCGAAATCACATTTATAATCCAACTGGGCCTCATGCCCGATTTTATGAACCACTGGGCCCACGACCCGATTTGTAAACCAATTGGGCCCGCAGCCCGACTTTATAAACCCACTGGGCCCACGACCCGAATTCATAAATCAACTGGGCCCCTGGCCCGATAACATAACTCAAATGGGTCTCAGCCCGATTTCATATCAACTGGGCCCCTGGCCCGATTTCATTAACCAACTGGACCCCCGGCCCGATTACGTACTCAAATGGACTCCAAATCCGAAATTTCCAAAACAAGTGGGCCTCAAGCCCGAGTTTATATTTCCAATTTCAAAACCATTTCATCATATTATATCCCAGACCATAAACATGGAAAATCCGTGCAAAACCGAAAAACCTCGATTTACGTGCAAGCACGTAAATCGCCTCGAAATACGTGAAACCGTATAATTTACCAACAATCAAATCAACATCATACAACCACAATCACAATCCATATAAAACAGTTAGGCATGCATAGAATTTATAAAACCAAAGTCCACTCACATACCGTTTTAACGGTATGCCTCGATACGCGTGCCACCGGCCCTCCCGGGCCTCACCACTAACACCGGGACTCCCAATCCTTTTCAAATCACATTAGAGGGTCACTAACCTCATCATTAACATCCTATCAAAGTCCCGTAATTTTCCCGAATTTTTACTTATTTTTAAACTTAATTTAAAACATTCGGACATCCCGAACACTATCGAGACGGTGTCCGATCGACACGAAACCAATTCCAAAATGTTCATTACATTAAATGAGACAGAAGTCATGTTGACCTCATCTCGAGATTCGTGTCCATGCGCCGTCACGCGCCGCCGTGAGTGGCTGCGTGTGAAACTCACGCGCCTGCTACAGTGCATCGTCCTAACCCGTATGTCTGGTAAACGGGTCCAATTTACCCGCGATACAACCCGGTTCAATGTCCATCAATTCAGCCTTAATTTCTTCAATTGAGCATTCAGTTAGTTTCGTTTTAAGTCTAATTTAAGTTCTGTAAACTCAATTACACGAACACTTACCCAGATTCCATCGATTCCACGATGAACACGAAGAACACTCCGGTCACTGTTCAATCATGGGATTCCTTCAATGGCTGCATTTTTCTTCCAATTGATGCATCCAGAAGCATCAATGGATCATGAGGAACAATTCCCCCACATCAATTTCGTCGTTTGATCACTAAATGATCACGACTCAAGCTCGAACACCGTCCACTGTGCAACCATGGAGCTTCATCGATCTCAACCGGTTTCCTTCAATTGATGAACCCAGAAGCATCGTGGGATCATGAGAAGTAGTTTCCCCACCTCAATTCTGTCGTCTAAACACTCCACGATCACGACTCAACCTCGAAATTTCAGAGACCTCCTTCCTTCTGTTCTTCCTCAATTCGACCCCAATTACCTTCGTTCTTGTTGCAGATCGGTTCGTATTGATCCCAGAAAGCTGAATGGGAGCTCAATTTCGATCCTCACGGCCTATAGTTTAAAATCCGATCTTCCTCCCCAAAATCCAAATTTTCGAATTCTCAGCTCCCAGCCTTCAATCGTTCCCAGTGTTTCCCCAGTTCGATTCACTCTCACAAATCTCACACAACTCACTCAAAACCGGCAGTGGAAGAGAGCCCAATTCTCTCAATTCAGTTTCCCCCAATTTGTGCACGGTTTAGAAAAACAAAGGGGATTAATTTAGGGAAATGGTGGATTAATGATGATGATGTAGTAATGATGATGTTTGGAGGGAAACAAGAAGCTGGAAACAAGGGATGGGTGACACTTGTCACTCATCCGGATGTGCACAGTCAACGGTCACTATTCATTATTATATTATTATTTTAATTCGAGCCTCGGTTCGTTAGTTCGTTTCCTTGACCATAACGTCGTCGTCGAATCTCCGATTTCGGCATGCCGCCTGTCGTTGGATTTGTATCGACGATACCTACGTAACGGTCTTTGGCCCTCGTCCATCGGACCTCCCGGTCAAAAAGTCAACATTTGACCCCAATTGACCAAAATTACCAAAATACCCCTCAACTTCCGAACATCACAACTTTCTCTACGAATGTCGGAATCGAACGTGTCACCTGTCTATGAACTCGTGACGTCCCGAACTACGTCACGGTCATCGGTCAAAGTCCATTTGACCGCCCGATCAAAAAGTCAACATTTTACCCACGATCAGGGGCAAAACGGTCATTTTGCACATTCTGTTCGATTCCGCCCTACTAACCACCGATCAACCTCACTAATCAAGATTAGTCACTAATCTAATCCTGGAATTCGGGGCGGGTCGTTACACATTTGACCCTCAGAAACCATTTCCAATCATTAGGCTTGATCAAAAACCAAACTTTGAATTTCAAAACAAAAGCATACCATCTCGGGTTCTCCGGCCACCGTCCATGGTGGTCCACGCCGTCAGTGCCACTCTCGACGTCTCATTTCACTCTTCATCTTTCATTCAAACCCTAGACACTAATGAGGGGGTTTGGAGGGTGTTCATGGAGAAGAGGTGTTCGGGTTCTAAGAAAGAAGAAATGAAAATGGTGATCGCGGGAAAGAGAGGGATGAGAGATATGAGTTTGTTGATGATGATGGGGATCAGATGAAGGAGGATGGACGGTGAGGATGAGAGGGGGAGGTAGAGATGAATGGCTAGGATGAGAGGTGGGTGAAATTAATCATAAAATAATTTAGGATAATATTATTTAATTAGTTAGATCCATTTTTTAGGGATAATGACAAATGGGATGAGTGACACTTGTCACTCATCCATGGGTCCCACTTAAATATCTGCCCAATCAGATATTTCCACCTAATCCCTGCCTCGTAAAACGTGCATAGTTGAATCGAACTTCCGTGAACCATAAATTTCCCGTTCGACGTCCAATTTCGGCGTGTCGCTTGTCTACGGATTCGTATCGACCAGTTCTACATAATGGTCTTCGGACCTCGCCCATCGGACCTTCCCGGTCAAAAGTCAACATTTTGCCCACGACCAAGGGTAAAACGGTCATTTTGCGTCGTCCGTCCGATTTCACCCAACTTATCACCGATTAACCTCACTAATCCTTGATTAGTCACTAATATAATCCCAAAATTTGGGACGGGTGGTTACATGAGGTGAGTCACAAGGCGATGCACACTCCAACTTCGGGACGAGGTGCGCTACACTACAGTGAGGGTCATGCTATGGTGCAAAGCGAGGCGCAGCTAGGCAAGACATGGTTGGAGCGTGAAGTGATGCATCAAATGGCGTGAGGCATTCTTTCCAATGACCATGCAAATGGCACCTAGTGGATAGAAAAGCTCAGTGCATGAGAATCCAAGCGCACCATGATCTGTCGAGGCTTTTATCATTAAGAGGTGAGGCAACCCATGACCTGAAGTGAGGTGTGTCTTAACCCAATGCGGGGTGTGCTCTAGCTGCGAGGCAAGGCAAGGCGTAGTCGATGCAAGGCAGGGCGCTTTACAACTGCGAGGTGAGGCATAGTGTAACTACAAGACCAGGCATACTGCAAGTGTGAGGCGAGGTATTCTACATTCAAGGCTTGGCGTGCCACAACTCAAGGCAAGGCAAGGTTAGAGCTGGAGGTGATGTGTCAGATGACACGAGGCTCTCTTTCCAGTGACCATGCTTTTGGTGCTTGGTGGATAGAAGAGCTCAGCGCATTAGAAGCCAAGCACACCATGACCAGTCGAGGCTTTTATCAGCAAGAGGTGAGGCAACCTATGACCTGAAGTGAGGCGTGTATCAACCCAAAGGGGGTGTGCTCTAGCTGCGAGGCAAGATGTGTTGTAGCTACAAGGTGAGATGTACTTCATTCTCAAAACGAGGTTTCCCATGACACGAGGAGAAGTACAGGTGGTGCCATTAAGTAACTGAAGAAGAGTGACATGAAGACACGTACTGCAAAGGTTGTTAAGGCATGGATGATGCTACCACCACTACTTTCGTGAAGTTAAGCGATGGTGAAATGGGTTGTTGGAGCTACAATTGCTATTTCGGATATGGCTGGAGTTATCCTTCTAAAACTTCACTCAGTAAAAATGACCATTGATCTCGAGGCAAGTGGCGTGAAGGCACAAAGCGCACCATGGCTTCATTCCATTTAAAGTTCAAGTTGCTTCCGCATAGTCAACCAGTGGCTGAGTTGTTTGCACGGAGTCAAGCTACACTGATCTTTCTTTTGCAAAGCCAACTGTGTCAAGTACGTGATGCCGAGGAGGTTGGCCCATTGCAGGAAGAAGGCCACGGACGATGCGTCACTAGAAGTCCATGATGGAATGATCGAAGGCCTCCAAGGCTTTCTCACAGGTTGACGAAGAGACTCTGAGGTTTTGTCGACACTGATAATGAGCTTCATGGTTCTTCTTAGCTCGTAGCTTGATCTTGATGTTGAATATATGTTTGAGCATTCAACTTGTAAATTTTCAACTTCTTTAATTTTCATTAATATAAACCTTCCATTTTTTTGAGTGTTTTGTGATTTTCGGCATTTGACCTTTGTGTAGTAAATTTGGTGTTCTAACTTCGTTTTTGCTCCAAATTGAGTGTCGTTGGTGGCGTTGAAAATATGACTTCCATACATTTTTGGCACCATCAAGCTCTCTTCAAGGAAGTAAAATTTGTTCTTGATACGTTCGAATGAATCTCGAAGTTGTGTGCTGGACTTTGTAGTGGCGCGCAATAAGATATTTGCCCAAGATTTGTCATGACATGACTGGTTGTTGCTCCCCTTGGTGGGGTTGGGAAGCGATATTTAGTAGCTTTTCTGATTCCAGCAAGTCCGTTTGTTGGGTATGAGTGACAGATCCTTGGGAATATCTTTAAGTAGTATGTACCTCATTATTAGTCAATGTCATTGAACTTAGTCGTCAAGTTGCTTGAGGTGGTGACTTAGCTCTTTGAGGTGAAGGTTGTACTTTTTCATTTGGAGAGGTGCTTCGAGTTTTTCAGAGGTGAAGTCTTTGACTGTTCTGCTAGTGGAAGCCTTCGGTGCTACACAGCGCGCAAGTGTTGATAGGTTACGGGTTGAAGGCATTATAACTTTGACGAACAAGGATGTTGATGTGTCATGGGGTGATTGCCTTGATGCGTCGCAAGGTGATTTCCTTGATGTGTCACGGGGTGATTTCCTTATTACGTCCTGGGGCAATAGCCTTGCTGCTTCGCGAGCGATGCGTTGCTTCATGTGTGATGGCTTGGAATGCTTCGCATGGAGAAGGCTTGGAGTGCTTCGCGGGGAGGATGCTTGGAGTGCTTCGAGGGGCGAAGGCTTGGAGTGCTTCGCGGGGCGAAGGTTTGAAGTGCTTCGCGGGGCGAAGGCTTGGAGTGCTTCGCGGGGCGAAGGCTTGGAGTGCTTCGCGTGGCGAAGGTTTGGAGTGCCTCGCAGGGCGAAGGCTTGTAGTGCTTCACGTGGTGAAGACTTGGAGTGCTTCGCGTGGCAAAGGCTTGGAGTGGTTCGTGTGGTGAAGGCTTAGAGTGCTTGGTAAGAAGAAGGCTTGGAGTGCTTCGCATGGCGGCGAAGGCTTTTGTGCTTTGTAGAGCAAAGGCATGGGTTCTTCGCATGGTGAAGGCTGAAAGTGCTTCGTGTGGCGAAAGGTTCGGGCACTTCGTGTAAGACCCGTGTCCTAGAGGGAACGGTGAACGATCTCATATTTCTGCGAGGGGAATGGTCTGGGAGAGGAGTGGTGGTGTGCCTTAAAGGTGTAGGCACACACTTATCTAGCGCGTGGCCTTCTGGGAGCTCACTAGCTTTGGATTCCTGGGGAACTCCAAAGTAAATAAATGGAGGCTGGTGCAATCCCATGATGGGTGACTCACTAGGAAGTTGCACCGTGAGCTCCCAGGAACGAAACCCTTCGGGCTGGGCTGGTTCAGCCAGTGAGTCTAGAGGGGACAATATCGAGTTAGATAGAGTGGGCCGCTGCGCAACTCTGATCTAAACGAGGCCTTTTGGGATCTCAGTGGTTTTGGGTTCGGTTGGAACTCTAAATTTAAGCGAGTTGAGGTTGGTGCAATTCTATGATGGGATACCCCCTGGGAAGTTTCACCGTGAGCTCCCGAAAACAAAACTGTGAGGGCGAGAAGGCCCAAAGTAGACAATATTGTGCTAGAGTCGGGTCCCAACCGAGGAGGGTCGGGTCCTAACAGAAAAATCACACGTTTGGCCGAGTATGCTACCAATAAATTCTTACCTCTTATTCTAGTGTGTGCTTCCAAGTGGGCTATGCAAAATTGTGCTCAATTTCATATGCGGCAATTCCGCCAAATTGAGCACAATTTTGAATAGCCCACTTGTTTCTCAAGAAGAGATGACTTGTTAGGACCCGTCCAAAATCCCCCGGGATTTCTTGGTACGTGCCTGCTCTCGTCTGACACGAAGTGTCAGACTAGGGATAATTCCAATCTCAGCCCCACCGGGGCTCCTAGAGTGCGCTAGGATCCGGAGGAGGAGTGTGATTTTTCGGTCTCTGTTACAGCCCGCATCCGCGATCAACCTGAAGGGCATTAAAAACATCAAAGCCGTGAGTGAACAAAACAAAGAATTTTATAAAAACATTTTCATAAAAAGACATTTATGCCCTTCACTAAAAAGCATGCATGCATTCGAAACCATTTTCTCAAAACATTCATTGGGGTCGTGCCCCAAAATCCAAATCAAAGTATATGGGAATTCAGCCCAAACCAAATCAAGTGGGAACTCAGCCCAAATCTAACACACGTGGGTCTCAGCCCAAATCTAGTACATATGGGTCTTAGCCCAAAACCATCTATGTAAAACCTCGTACAAACATACATATATATATATATATATATATATATATTCAACTCATCCTCGACATCTCATATACCCAATCAATAACCCGTCACAATATATCTAAGTATGCATACTACTAGGGGTCTTACTCCGAGTCTACCCCCAGGATCTACGACGTCTGGAAGGGTATGTCCAAAATTCAGGATCTACGACGTCCAGAGGACTATCCCCCGACCCAGTCCGTGACTATAACATATCTCACACTCCTGGGCATGTGCTCCCCCTTGGAGTCACTCATCCTAGGCAGTGGATCGTGACACTCCAGGATCTACAACGTCTGGAGGAGACCAACCACACGGGATGGTATATACATTTCAGTGAAAACATTCAACTGAGTCTCATACCCGAGTATCTCAACAGGATTCCTCGAATCCGATTCAAATCCAGTTTCACAGGCCTCAACCTAAATCCACAGCTCAATAGGGTCTCGAACCCGAATTGCCATTTCATAAACCAAACTGGGACTTAAGTCCGATTACACGATCCAACTAGGTCTCAAGCCCGATTTCACAACCAATTAGGCCTCAAGCCCGAGTTTGTAAACCAACGGGGCCCCTGGCCCGATCGTATAACTCAAATGGGCCTCCAACCCGATTTCTCATTAAACCAAATGGACTCCAAGTTTGAGAGTTCGTAAATCAAATGGGTTATACGCCCGAAAGATATTTCCAAAACCCCTTTCAAATCTTCTTTCAATTGGGACTCATGTCCGAATCTCGATTTCACGCACTTCTGTGAAATCCTCCAAAATCGTAAATTAGTTCCTCAGTTTTACACCTCTCCGTGAAACCTTCGGAATCACATATAAACCGTGTAAAACATATGCACGTAGTACACTTGGCCGAAGCCCAAACATCATATAAAACATAAATCACGAACTACGTGCATTAACGCATTTTCCTCCGAAAATGCCCAACAAATCATATTTAAATCATATGCACTCAAGGTATTCTAAAACATGTATTAAAACACTTATAAAACCTTCATGCATGCATCAATTTAGAAAGTAAGGTCTACTCACAGACCATCCGAGTTGCCGCCTGGATATTCGCACCATACGCCTCTTCCTGGCCAATCACCATCACCGAGACTCCCAAACTTATCCAAATTATTTTAGAGGGTTACAAACTACTTAAATAACCCTTCATTGAAGTCCCGCAATTTTCTCGAATTTTTAACTATTTTAAACCCGATCCTAGATCTTCGGACATCCCGAACTATATCGAAACGATGTCCGATCAACTCGAAACCAGTCCCAAAATATCCAGTACATTGAATAGATGAAATTACGCGTTGAAAACTTCCCCAAATTGTGCCCCACGCGCACTCACGTGCCACCCAAAGGGGTTGCGCGTGGGAGCCACGCGCACTGCACAGTGCCTTCGTCTTCTTCGCTACAGCCGGTTAGAACCTGCCCGCTTGCAACGCCGGTTTGGGTCCATTCCTCTCTCATTTTTGGTCTGATTTCATCCTTCCAATCCCAATATTTTTCTCTTTTCATTTCCTATCCTCCTACATGATCAAATCCATGAAAACAATCCTGAAACCCATTGGTTCCAAAAACTATTTTGGACCCAAAACTCCATTCTATGTTCTGGGCACTTCTAAGGGCCAAAGCTTCAACTTAAGGGTTTCATTTAGTTCCTAAGGTCACTAAAAACGTGTTGGGAGGTTCGATTTGGGTTAACATGGTCGGACAAGGATTTCGGTGGGCAGCCACCACAAATCTCTTGGCCACCGTTCTGGGATGCTCAGCCACTTCCCATCGTCCAAAACTACTTCTAAATGTCCATACTAACCCACTACACCTTCCCCAATCATCAAAAACCGCCCCTAACGTTCAAATCACAAAATTGGATTTTTAACGTAAAAAGCTTACCTTTGCGGTTTCACAGCCACCGTGCACGACGACCCCCGATCCTGCCACCGTCTAGCACGTCTTGGTCTCCTCTCCCTTTTTCATTCATGGGCCATGCTCATCAGGTGAGGTTGAGGGGTGTTTGTGAGGGGTGGGTTGCACGGTTTATGGGTTTTGGGTTGGTTTGGATGAATGGAACAAATGAGGATGGTGGTGCATGAATGTAAGGGAATGGGCAATGGATGAGTGACACTTGTCACTCATCCATTGGGCCTATTCAAAAGATCGGGGCCCCATTCAGGACAAAAATCCACTTTTTCCTCGTAAAATGTGCTGTTGTAAATAGTATCTCAGAAATTCCGTGAATCGTAATTTTTCCGTCGAATGTCCGATTTTGACGTGCCTCCTGTCTACGGACTCGTGACGTCCCAATCTACGTCATAGTCATCGGTCTTCGTGCATCGAACTCCCGGGTCAAAAGTCAACTTGTTACCCTCGTTTAGGGGCAAAATCGTAATTTTGCCCTGAACGTCCGTTAATCCTCGGCTAATCCATGTAACGACCCGAAAATTCGAAAAAGGAAAAATTGGAAAAATTGAAGGAAATGATGATTTTGCCCCTAGTTATAAGAGCCGAAAGTTAACTTTTTGATCGGGACATTTTTTGGACTTTCCGTAAGTACCGTTGAATAGGTCCTGAGACGCTGAATCTGTAGACAGGCGGCATGCGTCAATCGGAGGTCGGATGTGAAAGTTATGGGTCTACGAAGGCTAGGGGCATTTCGTTAATTATGTAATGAAGGGCAAATTGGTCTTTTGACCTGTTGGCTGACTCATAAGGGGCATTAGCCGTGCTTCGACATCTGTCCCTCCCTAATTTGGATGAGAATGGGCCACCTGGTGACATCTGTCACCACAATTCAAGGATTGGTGGCATGACTTGATGCCTAATAATCGTTCAAAACACTAAATGGTTTTATTGAGCGGGGAAAAAACAGAGACAAAGACTAAGAACAATCCTACAGCCAGCCCTTCCTGGTCGATCAAGTTGAGAGGGATAGAGAGAAAGTGAGATTGGGAAGAAGGAAAAGAAGAGAACCAGAGAAGAAAGGTATTGAAATCGTGAGAGAATACCCAAACCCGAAACCTGTGCTTGATCAATTAAAAATTCAATTGTTGAGGTTGAGACCAACCCAAGTCGAATTAATGTAAGAGAGAGTTTTCTGGAACCATTTTACATCGAACTGCCTCCAAATTGGGGAGAATTGATGGAGGGAAGGTCAAGAACTGAAGCTTCAAATCTGTGAAAAATTCAAGATTGAGTTCGAGTTAAGGGAAGCGTTGAATGTTGAAATTGAAGTTGTAAGACTGTTAAGCATGATGCTACGATGCTTCTTGATGAATCAATTGCAAGAAAACAATAAGAATTGATTGAGATTGAAGGGTGAACAGTAACTGCGACGGTGTGGAAATAGGGAGGTTGAGTTCGATGGTATAAAGGTAAGTTGTTGTGTAATTAAGATTACAGGAACTCAATTAGAGTTATAACGATGCTATAGGATGAATTAATTGTGGAAATTGAACACGAATTGGGCAGGATTGAACCGGGTTGCACCGCAGGACCCGTTTGCAGGGAATCGGGCGGGAGAGACGACACTGTAGCACTTTACTATGCAGGCGTGTGGCTCCCACGCGCAGAGGCTTGCGGCTTGCGGCGGCGCGTGAGGACGCGTGGGCATGATTCCCGAGGTGAGTTCAACACGACTTTTATTCTATGCAATGTAACGAATATTTTGGCGTTGGTTTCGAGTTAATCAGACACCGTTTCAATATTGTTTTGAGGATCCGATGGTTTATGTTATGTTTTAAATTATTATTTAATTCCTGGAAAATTATGGGAAATTAATATGATATTCATTGAGTCATTAGTGACCTTTAATGTTGAATTTGAACAGGATTCGAGATTCCTAAAAAGTACCGGAAATTACGGAAACGCGTGCAGCTCGGAAAGCGAGCGGTTTGGACGGTGTGTGAGTGGATGTTTGTTTTATAAACCATTATGCATGCATAGTTAAATGTTTTACATGATTGATTACATGATTTGAATTGCAGTGATGTCATGATGATTTGGCATGATTATTTGTGATTTAATTATTATTTTAATCGGTCTTTCAGGCACGTTTTACGAGAAATGTGCAAATAATATTTTGGGCTAGGCCTGGAGTCAAAAAGGTTTCTAAAAGGATATTGTGGCTTATTTGATGAGTTAATGATGATTTCTTGATTATTTTATTATTTTAAATTGAGATTTTACGGATTTACGAGTAAATGGTATTTGGGATTGAGACCCTATCGGGAATGCTTTTGACTTGGTTTGAAGTCATGGATATGATTGATATGTGTTTATGGAATGAATTGTGTTTGTGATTGTGGATACTGGATCATGTTCTGGATGGTGCAAGTGCAGTTCCTAGACGTGACTCAGATGTTGCGTGAGTGCAGTTCCCGAGTATGTGGTACGTCTAGATGGTGAGTGTGCAGTCCCCAGACATGATTGATATGACTTGGATGGTGCCTGAGTGGAGTTCCCGAGGCTGGCCTACGCGTAGTGCGAATGTGACTGTGTAATTGTTTGTGCATTTGTGAATAGTGTGGATTGATTGATTAATTGATTGTGCACTTGTGAGTAGTGCTGTTTGATGTTGATTGTGATTGCGTACTAGTATTGAGTACGGGTTCTGGTCTGTGTGGCCATGTGATTATGTTTTCACATGTTTTGGCTTGAGAGCCGGATCTGATACTTGTTATGTGATTTGGCTGGAAAGCCGATGATTGTTATACATATGTTTTACCCTATGCATGCATGGTTTGATAAACTTGAGGGTAAATGATGTATTTTGAAATGTGTTTCAAATGATCTTATTTTTGTCCACTCACACCTTACCAGTTTTTATGACCCTCCAAGCTGTGGCACGACGTTCAGGCTTGATCGAGAGGCAGAGGCATGAGCGGAAATCAGTGCATTTATCCCTTGTCTGACAGGTGTTGAAGGGTAGTTTCGGGACTTCAGTTGAGTTGTCAGACGAGAGCAGGACCGAGCACGATTATCAAAGTCCAATTAGGATGGGTCCTGTCAATGCATCATTAATTCTTAATTAATCCCGATAATTCAGGACGGGTCGTCACAATCTTCCCCCTTAAAGATTTTCGTCCTCGAAATTCCAACTGATCCAATTTCACAACCAAACTGTGGAAATCCAATCATGTCCCCCTACTCGGGTACTCTCGTGTAATTATACATGTCTGATACAGCCACACTTCGGCTCGTAAGTCTCACTCTAGACATCGACACTCGTCGATCTCACCTGTCACTCACTCTTGGCAGGTCAGCAATACCAAGATGACATCAAGTCGACTTTTTCAGCCTGGTAGTTCTTCTCATCCGACAACCGGAGCTGATATCCTATTCAACATCCGATCCGACAATTATCTTTATTACTCCCACTAAGAGATATCTCATCCGTGTCACTGAACGGTTCGCAACTGTAACCCACTGTTCATAGGAACACTATTCCTCCTCTAGTATCCTCTAAGTCCACGACCACGATCGTGACTAGCTGGTAACTCTCAGCTTCACTGCGCTTTCGCTACGCCACTCTGATCTCAGCTCGCTCTCGAGTCCTCACGCCAGCACATCACATACTCCGTTAAAACACATTCGACATTGCACCTATCCTGGGTGCATCTGGACCCCATCAATACTTACCTCGACAGGAATCACGTCTGCACTGTAGGGTTCCCTTTGTCATCCACGACTTGAGTCCTCGCTCACATCAATCATTGAACCCTGCCTAACTCACTCATGTCAACCAATGTGTGTCTATCCGAACCACGTCCACCAAGACGCACCAGTCCGAATCTCGCTACCAACGTATCCAACACGTGCTCCTTTTCGTGACCAAGACAGATTGTATGCACTCTTCACATTTCCAACTTCTATCTTGTCATCTCCCCAACCTCAAACGTACTAATGATCCATGGTCAAACTCATCATCCATCGTGCACTACTCACCGGCGCACTTATATCACGTCGTTCATCAAGGTATTACCTGCCTACCCAAGGACTGCACTTTGGCAACGTCCAACCACTTACTAATCCCCACTATACTATTGGCGCCATCATGGTCACCTGACCAACATCCATCATCTCGATCCTCGTGATCGTCACCACACTACTCAATCTAACTCACCTCAATCCGTACTTACCTCGATCCAAATTCATCTTGATCCATCGCGGATCCACTGTGGGTCCAACTACTTTGGACATTCACTCGTAACATCCAATGAATCTAAATACTATCTACATAGCATGCACTCTTCTCCTCGTCTCCACCAGAAAATTTATAGATGACGGACCCGAAGTCAATCATGGGTCCGCCAATCAATACGTGATTACCGTACTAGTGATGCCCAACCTCATCTGACACAGAGTCGAAAACGACCATTTTCTTTATCGACTTTGGAATCAAGAGTAGTTGGAAGCATACCTAACTTGTAAGGACCCGTCCTGAAAATTAGGATTAATACGGTGATTAGTGACAGATTAATGAGCTTAATCGGTGGTTAGTTGGTTACGTACGGGACGTTAGCATAGAAATGATGATTTTGCCCCTAGAACGGGTAAAAAGTTGACTTTGAGTTCGAGCGGTCAATTGGACATTGACCGATGACTGTGATGTAGTTTGGGACGTCATGAGTCCGTAGACAGGTGGCACGCCCGATTCCGACATCCGAGGAGGAAGTTATGGTGTTCGGAAGGTTGAGGGCATTACCGTAATTTTGGGTAAAATAGGGGAAAAGTTGACTTTTGCTAGACTTGTCATTTTCACATAGACCGAGGACCGTTAGGTAGATCTCGTCGTCCTGAGTTCAACGACAGGCGGCACGTGTTCATCGGACCTAGGATGCGTAAGATACGGGTCTAGAACTTCGATGGCATAATCGTAATTTTGACTCAAAAGATGGGCATTTTGGTCTTTTGCACATTGGGAATTGTGCAAACGGATTGGGACAAGTGTACATGTGAGATTGGAATATTTTGTGAGAGGGCTGAGAGGATTGTGACATGTGGCAAGGGCCTAGTGGATTCTAGGCGTGTGCACGGTTCCAATTATTTGGGCTGTGTAACCGTGCATTCGAGAGGAAACAGAGACAGAGTGAGGTTGAGAGGGAATTGACCAGGTGAAGGGCGGTGTGTGGTGTTGTGAACTGGTGAGTGAGAAGAGAGATTAAAGGAGAGTTGAGGAGTGAATTGGAGTGGTTTTGGGTGATCGTGAGTGTGTGAGGAGGAAGTGTGAGCTCACGGGAAAACCAAAAAACAGAGAGGAACTTGGGTGGTGGTGCTGCCGTGTATGGGATCAATCGAGGTTGGTGGTAGTGTCCAGAGGACGGAGGAGGACGAGAGGAGTTACATACGCACGGTTGAGCTCACGGCGGAGGCCTGAGTACAGGTAATTTCTTCTCCCCGTAGTTTTGCTCTGTTTTGCTGTTTAGGTTCAAACCACTAGTCGTGGGTTTTGAGTACGAGTCGAGGTGTTTGGTGGGTGTTGGTCGACTAAATAGGACCCTAGGAAGTTGCTGGTTATGTAGCCGTGTTGGGGGAGTGACTGGGTGGCCGGATTGTGAAACAGGGGTTTGAACAGGTTACGGTTTCGAGCTAGGGACGATGGGTTAGAGGCTGTGTCGTTGTGATTGGTTGAGGGGAATAGGTTGCTTAGGACTGGACGAAGAGACTGGTGAAGAGAGGAGTAGAAACGGTGAAGGAACTGCGGAGAACCGCTCTCGCCGGTTCAGACCGGTCGAGTAGCTGAGGAAGAAGATGAATAGTAGTCTGGGTGCAGGCGCGTGAGGCCCAAGCGCAACCACTTTGGGCGGTGCGTGGAGGCGCGTGCAGCGGTTTCTAGAAAAACTGTCAACTAAGTTTTTGGTCTAGAGGTTGTAACGAGTCTAATGGAATAGGTTTCGGGTTAATTGGACGTCGATTCGAGTTAGTTCGACGAGGTTGAAGGTTTAGCGTCTCGGTTCGTTACGTTTAGGACCTAGGGATTTTTGGGGAAAATTAGGAGGATCTTGGTAGACGTGTTAGTGACGTTCTTTGGTGACTGTTGACAGGATCGGGAGTCCCCGAAGCGGACGAGGAACGTACGGGACGTGAGTGACGTGCCTGGTATCTGTGAGTGGACCCCTTCTCTATACTTGAGCATGCATAACTTTTTTTAATTTCTTATTTTATTGTTTTAAATGTTATTTCATGCTTATTGAATGTGCTATATCGGTCTTACATAATTGCACGTTTTCGAGAAAGTACATATTTTGGCACGTTTTACGAGAAAGGTTGAATTTCTGATTTCGATGCCATGATTTTGGGCTTTCAAACGATAAGTGATTTCAATGGTTATAAAGGGATTTTGAGACATTATTGATAATCGAGGTTTTTGTTTTAGAATCGGATTTCAGAAAACGGAATTTGGTTTTAAAGTTGAAAAGTGGATTTCCGGATTTGGGTTCGGAATGACGGTTCTAGACGCAGGAAGGGCTTCAGACCAGTGATTTCGAATTCGGGTTTGGATGTGGATTGAGAAATGGTTTTCACATGGTTTTGGATTGGATTTGCTGGATCTGGTTATTGGGTTTAAAGACCCGGATATTGCGATTTGACGGGGGACGGGCCCAGATTGATTTTAAAGATTCGGGAGTTTAAAGACTCGGATATACTGATATTTCCCCCGTAGGCCTGTTGAGTTTAAAGACTCGGGAGTTTAAAGACTCGGATATTATTAAGGCCTGGATTGAGTTTAAAGACTCGGGAGTTTAAAGACTCAGATAGGTCCAGCAGGTTTGATCGGATAATGATTGTTTGATACTTATGTTTTATGATACAGTTTTATGGTGTTTATGACGTGATTTCTGTAATTGCTTTCAATTATGTTTTTATGACGATCTTTATGTGATTTATAACTGGTTTCAGTAAATGGGTTATGCATGTATGATTTCAAAACGGAGGGCCAAATCCCTGGTTTTCTTATAAAATGGTTTTGGAAACTGTTCTTTTATTTATGGTCCACTCACACTTTCTGTTTTTAAATTGCCCTCCAGGTCGTGGAGCTAGCGCGGGGTTTTGACGTCGAGGCAGCGTCGGAGGCATAGCGCACTCGAGAGTGACCCCGGAGTGTTTTACATTTTTCCGTTGTGCGTGTACCTTGGTTATCAGTTTTCTTTCCTTTGTATTTGGTACTATGCTCTATAAAACTTTTACTTCGGGATGTTTAAAAATTTCTCCTGTGTCTGGCATGTAATTTGGTGGTTTTTCATGAGTTTACTTTGGTTTTTTGTCGGGGTGTCAGACGGGAGCAGGATTTACCTCGATTTTTGGGGTGGAACCGGGGTGGGTCCTGACATAACTTTTCCAATTACCGAGCCTTCTTCCTTACACGAGCATCCTCGTAACGCCAGTCTATCTGACCAAGCTAGTGGAAAAAGCGAAGTCCTCCTCCAACTAAGAGTATTCTCTTCGGCTTCTTCCATCACTACTCACGTCAGCATACTGGTTCGCACGTCCCAACCCTTATGGGATCAATTTCCAGCACCGAACACTCGTGTCATCCGTCCACAAGAACTAGGGTAACTATCACCAATCCAGGTACAGGGTATACCTCGCACCGTGCCACTCAGGATCCTCTCTGTCCTGCTCAGTGCCCATCAAACTCATAAGTTTACCACTCTAGGGCATGTCTACCAACTCGATCACAAACTAAGTCCAAGTCCTCAACTCACTCGGACATCATCCACGTGTCCGTAAGCAATCCCACTCGTCTAACCATTTAAGACCGTTTATGTACATCCAAAGGAATGTCAATTCATCCTAACCCGATGTATCGCTCGACCGAAGAGTCACAACAGGCTCATGCTATGATTTGCAGTCAGATATCTGTCTAACACCAAACCTAACTAACCGGTCACTAATCCCCATGACAGTACTCGCGTCGTCCACTTATACCCTCTTCTGTAATAACTGTCATCTTGACACAATTCCCAAGAATCTACACTAGCAAACGAATCCTCCTCGTCGCGTAGTGGTAGAAACCAACCATGAGCACATCACGACTGAGATACTCTCGGTTCGTGGCTCGTCGTCTCTCCTCATTATAGACATCGCATCACCTCCACGTGGAGTGTGAATCAAACCAATCCTAAACCTTGCTCATACCGAGCAATCGCCACTTATCTCTGCTCGAGTTAGAGAGGTTCTGCCTCTTTCATACCCCACGACTCTAGGTATGTCTACTCCGATAATCCATACGAGAAAATGAACGGTCCCCGAACGTCCCCCGATTCTCAACAACCATCAAAAAATCTAGCCTCGATGGTGGTACCTACCATGAGCTCGTGCAGACACAACCCGCACACATCACCACCGAGACTTCGAACCTATGCGGTCAACATACCGCCGACACCAACCGCTCAACACACAACATCCACTAATCGATCCACCTTAGGATCCGGTCGACAAGTACCACTCTCCTGGTCACTCGTCCGATCAATCACCGACTAGGGTTATTGCGAACCCAACTGCTCCCTGGAGCACATCCATCTCCAGTCTGAAGAGTCGAAATACCCAGATACTGGTGTTCAATCAGCTCGTAACCACACTCTGAGGATCTCGTCCTCTTGTAGCGCTATGGCTCCTAGTCGCTGGCTTTCACAATAACTTGGCCATACTCCATGCCTAACATTGCACAACCGCTATGTGTCACAATCGCATCCTACCATGCCACACAATAACTATTCCAGGGCATTCCCTGCCAGTCGACATCCCTCAAAGATTTGACACCTAGAACATGGCTCCTCAAGCCAAATAGGATCAACATTCCTATTCCCAATAGTCTCGACTAGGATCATCGTGTTCTAACTGCTCCCAGCAGCACAATCTCCGATCTTTGAATTTTTGTCATAGACGACCCTAACGTCTGACCTCTACTGGTTCCACTTTGCTTCATTCCACGCCCGTCATGACTACTCGACAGTTCCGACTCTCAGGTCGTCATACGTTGTCTACTGGTTCACTGGATCCTATCTCCAGTAACACTACAGCTCTAAGTCGTTAGACTCACATACTCATTGATCCCACTCGGGATCCAACCTCTTGAAAAATGCGGAATCCTAAGCCAATCGAACTCTCAACCCTTACACCTCGTGCCAAACACAATCTAACTAGGATTCGATTCTACTGAACCCTCGCACTCTTACCCTAACTATAAGGTTGATGATGGGCTGTTACCACTGTAGATACATCACATCCTTGACATGCGCGTCACTCTGAGAGAAAAATCTCGCTCTAATACCACTTGTCAGGACCTGTCCCAAATCCCATGGGATATGACAAGACCCGCCTCGATCCCACAGGGACCACAAGGGGACGTGCCCTGCTCCCGTCTGACACCCAATAATTCATACCAATTTTAACCTCAAAACATCAAATGCATAAATAACCAAATTAAAGTCATACATCAAATCCGAATTAAACGAATGTCAGACAAGGGATGAAATCCAAAATTACAAGTTGCGAGCACGACTCTATAGTAAACCTGCGGGTACACCACCCAACAGGGGTTCAGGTACGCAGAAGTAGATCTATGCCTCAGCCTCAGGTTCCTCCTCTACCTCAATATCACGACCTGGAGGGGTTACCAAAAACATTAAGGGTGAGTGGACCGAAACTCAAGTTTATAAACATCGTTTGATTAGTAAAACATATAATTTACCCCTTCCGTTTTCCAAACATGCATGCATCATCATTTAAAATCATAAATCATATAACATGAATCATAAGGCATGTAATAAAACCATATGTATAATTTTAGTTGCTGCACTATACACTCCAATCCCGACATCCCTGATGTCTGACGTCCCTGACGTCAATAAGGTCACAATCACAAGGCTACGCGTGCCACTCGGGTCTCAATTCCGAGTTCAATCCCCGAACCCCGTTCGGGTACAGCATCCCTGATGCTTAGCGTCATAGACGCTGGACGTTCTAGACGTCCGTGACCACTTCGGGGTACCTCATCCGGAGGAGACAGTATCATATGGAAGGATCTATACAATGCAGTACCAAATACATTTTATTGATATCCACATGCAAAACATATATGTATACATAGGTAAAATCCGAACCGATCGTTACGTTTCATCAGACGGGCCTCAAGCCCAAATACCGTAAAACGTGCCATAACCATATTTTCCATATCATCAAAGCCATTATTGTTTTTAGCATGTGAATAGGTATAATAAAACAGAAAACATTTATGCACGCAAGGGTTTAAGAAAATGGCCCACTCACAGTACAATCCTGCTATAAACCGAACGTATACCCTCGTCCTGGTACAAACGTACAATCCCTGTCAAGTCCAAAGTATTCGTAAAGGTCAATTTAAACCCCCAACATTCAACCATGAAACCCTAGACCGAAACCGGCCCGGGAAAGCCGCCCGAACGCTCTTCCCAATGCAATAAACCTCATTTTGACCAACTTAATGATCTCCGATCGACCCGAAACCACCGCCATTGGATCCGGATCGTCGAAACCTAAAGAATGGTGGTGGTCCCACCAAAAGTACTGTTCACACGCGCCCACACGCGCCAGTCAACGCGTCGGTCAACGCAGGAACAGTCCCTGCTGACGTCATCGCTGACGTCACTACTGACGTCAGCATGACGTCATGCTGACGTCATCTGACAGCTGTCAGGTCTGACATGTCAGACTCTGACAGTGCCACGTGTCAACACCCGATTGGTCCACCTCACTGATCTGTCAGGCCACGTGTCAGATCTGACATGTGCCACGTGTCAACACGGCACTGGTCCACGTTACTGACATGTCAGCGACACGTGGCAGTCCCTGATTGGGCCACGTCACTGACATGTCAGTGCTGACTATGCACTGACATGTGACACGTGTCGGCTCACGGTTGGTCCACGTCACCTGACAGTCTGACAAGGTGCCACGTCATCACCTCTGTCCTCAGATGGGTTGACCCGTATCTCTGCAACTCGGGTCGATCAGACCCGCGATCATGACCCGGTCACCATTCCACCATTTCTCTATCATTTTTGTTCAGGTTTATTCCTAACTACTCGTCTTAATCCCAGGAAGGGTTCTATGGAATCAAAATCGAGAAAAAAAGACAGGATCGAGGGCTTACCTCGAAGAACAGAACCGGTTTCCTGTCGCCGTTTAGTCACCGTCCTGATCACCTCCGGTCACGGTATCAAGCTCAAAAGGTTCCTGGCAGTCCCTAGAGTCGATTAGGATTCATAGAGAACAAAACTAAACGTGGGAATTCGAGTTACCAAAATCTGGGTTTAAAACCGTTTCGGGTTTTGAAACCGGCTCACCTCGCCGCCGTCTGCCGCCGTCTGCCGCCGTCCACCGCCGTGCCTCCCTCCTTCCCCGTGAGTCCAGCAACACACAGACACAGAGAATGGGTGATGAGCTGGGGTGTTTGTTCAAAATGGACAGAATGTGCATTTCGGGTAGGAAATATAAAGAATGGAGGGAAAGAAAACGGACGGTCCAGATTTGATCTCAAGGATGAGATCAATGGTTCAGATCAGATCTGGAGGTTTTCAGATCTAAGGGCTGAATTTAAAAGTTGATTTTAATGATATTTAATCCCATAGTGGATCTGATCCAATCTAGCCAATGGGTGAGTGACAGGTGTCCTCCAATCAGAATTTTTAGAATAAAAAATATTCGACACGAAAACAGAGACACGAACCTCCCGATTTCACGTTTCTGACCATAACTTCCTCGTACGAAGTCCGATTTCGGCGTGCCGCCTGTCTACGGACTCAGGACGTCGAGGCCTACCTGACAGTCCTTGAGTCAACTGATAATTAGTTGCCAAAAGAAAAGTCAACATTTCCCCCCCGGAAGTCCAAATTACGATCATGCCCCTGAACTTCCGATAGTCATAACTTTTTCCCTGATCGTCCGAATTGGACGTGCCACCTGTCTATGAACTCGTGACGTCCCAAACTACGTCACGGTCATAGGTCAAAGTCCGTTTAATTCATCAATCAAAAAGTCAACAATTGGCCATACCCATCACAAGGGTAAAAGCGTCAAATCACACATTAAATTACAATATTGAAATCCTCGAATTTCCGGGGTGTTACAGGATATCGTGGGACGTGTCTCCTCCCGTCTAACACAAAGTGTCAGACCAAGGATAATTCCAATCTCAGCCTCACCAGGGCTCCTAGAGTGTGCCAGGATTCGGAGGAGGAGTGTGATGTCTCGGTCTCTGCTACAGCCTGCATCCGCGATCAACCTGAAGGGCATTAAAAACATCAAAACCGTGAGTGGACAAAACAAAGAATTTATTAAAACATTTTCATAAAAAGAAATTTATACCCTTCAATAAAAAGCATGAATGCATTCGAAACTATTTTCTCAAAACAATCATTGGGGTCGTGGCCCAAAATCCAAATAAAAGTATATGGGAAGTCAGCCCAAACCAAATCAAGTGGGAACTCAGCCCAAATCCGACACACCTCAGCCCAAATCTAGTACATGTGGGTCTCAGCCCAAAACCATCTCTGTAAAACCTCGTACAAACTTACATATATATATATATATATACAAATCATCCTCGACATCGCATATGCCCAATCAATAACCCGTCACGATATATCTAAGCATGCATACTACTCGGGGTCTCACTCCGAGTCTACCCCCAGGATCTACAACGTCTGGGAGGGTATATCCAAAATCTAGGATCTACAACGTCTGGAGGACTGTCCCTGGACCCAGTCTGTGACTATAACATATCTCACACTCCTGGGCATGTGCTCCCTCTTGGAGTCACTCATCCCAGGCAGTGGATCATGACACTCCAAGATCTACGAAATCTGGAGGAGACCAACCACGCAGGAGGGTATATACATTTCAGTGAAAACATTCAACTGAGTTTCACACCCGAGTATCTCAACAGGATTCCTCAAATCTAATTCAAATCTAGTTTCACAGGTCTCAGCCTAAATCCACAGTTCAATAGGGTCTCAAACCCGAATTCTCATTTCATAAACCAAACTGGGACTTAAGCCCGATTTCATGATCCAACGGGGCCTCAAGCCCGATTTAACAACCAACTGGGCCTCAAGCCCAATTTCGTAAACCAACGGGGCCCCCCAGCCCGATCGTATAACTCAAATGGGCCTCCAGCCCGATTTCCCATTAAATCAAATGGAATCCAAGTCCAAGAGTTCGTAAATCAAATAGGTCATACGCCCGAAAGATATTTCCAAAACCCCTTTCAAATCGTCTTTCAATTGGAATTCATACCCGAATCTCAATTTCACGCACTTCTGTGAAATCCTAAAAACCTGTAAATCAGTTCCTCGGTTTCACGCCTCTCCGTGAAACCACCGAAATCCCGTATAAACCGTGTAAAACATATGCACGTAGTACACTTGGTCGAAGCCCAAACATTATATAAAACATAAATCACGAACTACGTGCATTAACGCATTTTCCTCCCAAAATGCCTAACAAATCATATTTAAATCATATGCACTCAAGGTATTCTAAAACATATATTAAAACACTTATAAAACCTTTATGAATGCATCAATTTAGAAAGTAAGGACCACTCACAGATCGTCCGAGCTGCCGCCTCGATATGCACGTCATACGCCTCTTCTACGCCAATCACAGTCACCAAGACTCCCAAACCTGTCCAAATTATTTTAGAGGGTTACTAACTACTTCAATAACCCCTCATTGAAGTTCCGTAATTTTCCCGAATTTTTAACTATTTTTAAACCCGATCCTAGACCTTCGGACATCCCGAACTATATCGAAACGATGTCCGATCGACTTGAAACCAGTCCCAAAATGTTCGTTACATCAAATAGATGAAATTACATGTTGGAAACTTCCCCAAATTTTACCCCACACGCCGCCCAAAGGGGTTCCGCGTAGTAGCCACGCGCCTTGCACAATGCCTTCGTCTTCGTCGCCATAGCCAGTCTAAACCAGCCTGCCTGCAACGCTGGTCCGACCGAACCGGAGGAACCGATTCGGGTCCATTATTTTCTCATTTTTGGTCCGATTTCATCCCTTCCAATCCTAATCTTTTTCTCTTTTCATTTCCTATCCTCCTACATGATCAAAACCATGAAAACAATCCTAAAACCCATTGGTTCCAAAAACCATTTTGGACCTAAAACTCCATTCTATGTTCTGGGCACTTCTAGGTGCCAAAGCTTCAACCTAAGGGTTCCATTTAGTTCCGAAGGTCCTAAAAATGTGTTGGGAGGTTCGATTTGGGTTAACTTGGTCGGAAAAGGATTTCAATGGGCAGCCACCGAAAATCTCTCGGTCGCCGTTCCGGGATGCTCAGTCACTTCCCACTGTCCAAAACTACTTCTAAACGTCCATACTAACCCAGTACACCTTCCCCAATCATCAAAAATTGCCCCTAACGTTCAAATCACAAAATTGAATTTTGAACGTAAAAAGCTTACCTTTGCGGTTTCACTGCCACTGTGTACGACGACCCCCGAATCCTGCTACCATCCAACACGTCTTGGTCTCCTCTCCCCTTTTCATTCATGGTTCATGCTCATCAGGTGAGGTTGAGGGGTGGGTTGCACGGTTTATGGGTTTCGGGTTGGTTTGGATGAATGGAACAGATAAAGATGGTGGTGCATGAATGTAAGGGAATGGGCAAGGGATAAGTGACATTGGGCCTATTCAAAATATCTGGGCCCAACTTAGGACAAAAATCCACTTTTACCTCGTAAAACGTGTCGCCATAAATAGTGCCTCGGAACTTCCGTGAATCGTAACTTTTCTATCGAATGTCCAATTTTGACGTGTTGCCTGTCTACGGACTCGTGACGCTCTGATCTACGTCACGGTCATCGATCTTCGTGCATCGGACCTCCCGGGTCAAAAGTCAACTTTGTACCCTCGTTCAGGGGTAAAATCGTAATTTCACCCTGAACGTCCGTTAATCCTTGGTTAATCCCCGATTAGCCTTGCTAATTCGTCATTAATTCTTAATTAATCCTGATAATTTGGGACGGGTCGTCACACTTCGCGTGGTGAAAGCTTCAGGCGCAAAGGCTTCGAATGCTTCGCGTGGCGAAGGCTTTGAGTTCTTCTCATGGCAAAGGCTTTGAGTTTTTCGCGTGGCGAAGGCTTCGATTGCTTCGTGTGGCAAAGGATTTGAGTACTTTGCGGGGCAAAGACTTTGTGTGCTTTGCAGAGCCAAGGCTTGGGTGCTTCATCTAGCAAAGGCTTCGTGTCTAAATTGCACTTGTACTCCAGGTGTATAGCTTTCTTTTTTGGAGTCGCTTGAAGGTGTGTCATTGGACATGGTCCAACACTTGAAATTTATGATGCATGGTTGAATCTGGTGCTGAAGCCCGTCTCCCAGACCGTCGTCACATTGGATTCCTTGGAGGCGTTGATCCAGAATCTTTTTGACGTCTCCAACATGTAGTATGCCTCGATGAGAGGGAGAGTAGCTTCAAGTCAGGTAGTGTCGACTTCTCAGGGTCTCCATTGTCAAAGTGTATGAGTATTTTGGTGAGTATGTCCCATCATCCTCACTGCAGCAGCAAGGACATCTTGAGCCTTCGTTGACTTACCCACCTGACTTGAGCATGCGTGCGCAATCTAGGAGGTTGCATGATGTCGTTGGCTCTGATGTGGTACTCAACGAGTGACAGTGCTCCGAAGTGCATCCCAAGTCATTCATGAGCTGATGGCCTTCGGAGGTGCTAGCTTCTTATTCTGTGAGTGCAAATTTTTCTCCATAATCACTCAGTGACGTGTCTCGAGAAATTGTCTAGCAACGAACGCGTTCTTGGCTGGTGCTTCTTGGGACATTCCATTATCCTTCGTGAAGTGGATTACTTCTCCTAGTAAAATCATATGTTCCAAGGTCTCTCAGAAGTCATCATAGGAGCTCTGATTGGACTTGGTCCTAGTTGCTTAGCTGTCCAACTTCCCTTGCTCCGGTGGCAAGGTTTCATGTCACGTTCTTCATGGGCTTGATCGCATCCTTGTGCATGTCATGCAGAGCGTTGGGAGTCATGAGCTTTGGTGGCATGGTGTCACACCTCTTTCTTCACAGGCTTGAGTGAATCCTCATGCAGTGCATGTCATGCGAAGCATTAGGACTTACGTCTCAAGCTTTAGTGGCAAGGTGTCTCTCTGTGTCCTTCATGGGTTTGAGTGTGTCCTCATGCATGAGGTAGATTGTTCATAAGCCTTCGAAGTTGCGTCAGTATGGAACCAATTTGGGGCTTGTTATGACGCCTTTCTAGCTAATCGCCCATCCACAAGTGAGAAAGTTGTCGTCACGCGGAATGCGGGAAGTGGATTGATGTCGGGGAGTACGCTGGTACCGAGTGGCTTTGACATGGCTTGAACGTCGTATCCACGGGTTGGCAACCTTTCTTGCATCATGGAAAATTCCAGTTGCAGAACAGGTGACAGTTCCCTTTCAGAGTGTTTTAGTTGAACCTCTAGAATCATGTTGAACATGTCGCTCTTATCGTGGGTCGTCATGATAAAGGCGGTAAGATTGTCAGATCGTTTTGCCCTTTTTATTCTTGCCATGGATGAAAAACGATGAACGATGATGAAGTTTTTTTGGAAAACTAGAGAGCATGCATTGAGTATTCCTCAATTCGACTCTGAATGAAAGCACCAGTTGTTGATGCAAAAACCATCCGGACTTGTAGAATTTCTTCTTGATCCTTGATCCATACACACAATAACAAGAAATAATCGGGGTTAAAGTTGAAGCCCGGTGGGGTGGTTCAACCAAGAACACTCTGATGCCTAAGTCAGTTTATTGAGAGAAATAAACCGGCAGAATTTTGGTATGAGTTTTTAATTACCTTTAGAGGTGACTAAGGCCCTGTATTTATAGTGAAACCTTGAGAGCCATCAGAGTGTCTGATTGGTTGAAGGAGATATAATTAAATATGTGATTTCTCCCGGTAGAATCACATATATTTAATTGATAAATATATTAAATTAATGTGGAAACCGTGTGATGTCGTCATCGACTATACCAAGGGCAGTATCGACATTATGATAATCATGGGTCACCTGGCAACTGTATAATTTTTTGGTAATTTATGGTCCCACATTACCAACCTAACTAAAAGGCTATCTATGTCAATTTACCCAATTTGGTTTTTTTTTTCCTCCATTTTATTTCCCTTCTCTTGATTTTTGGGGTCAAAAATATACATTTTAAATTAGGTTGGTAATAGTTGGAAAATAGAACACACAAACGTCACGTTAGCATTTAGTATAAACTTTAACAAGGAGGCCATGTTGTTATATTTTAGGAAGAGCAGGGTAGGTGGTGGGTGCGGGGTATTTGTCAAATTTATATCTATACTAAAGCCCAAGCCGATTTTCACTGTTCATGTACAGTGGTTTCGCTGCTTTCACTGTGTACACAGTGTATTGCTTGTTTTGCCCCCATATTTTTCCCATCCGCTGCATGCTCTACAGTGGGATGCCCACCGTGCCCCTGTGAGTTGGTCTTCCTCTTGCTTTTTGCGTCCGAGAGTCATCTTCCATTTTTGCCTATTGTTCATTTGCATCGAATCACCAATTCACGCCGCACTCTCATCCAATTGGAATCACCAATTCACGCCGCACTCTCCTTCAACGTTGTTGCATCTCCTGTTCGACACCTCCTCCTCACCGTTACCGAACCCAATGGCTTATGTACATGCATCGGGGCTTCACTCAGCCGCAATTCCTTCATCGTACCTCGCGACAACTGAAACCAATCAACTTGCGTCTGCAGTCATCGCCACCTCCCACTCATGCGACATGTTTTGCTGTATCAATCTTCACCATAAAACCAATCCTCTTCAATCTCTGCTTTGTTTTTCTTTCGTATCCAGGTAAGTTTTCACCTTTGTTCTCCCAACGATTTGAGTTTTGTTATTTTACTTCCCTTATTTCCAAATACAATTTCAAGCTTTATTCGCTTGGAATAAGCTAATCTTCGCTACCATGAAGCTCTGTGGATTAAGTTCAGCCATGTGATTTTTTTTAGTAATTTCTGGATATGAGAAATGGGTTGATGACAGGACCCGTCCCAACTGGACGTCAAAAACCGTACCCGGTCCTGCTCCCGTCTGACAAGTCAACTGAAAGTCCGAAACTACCCATCAGTACCTGCCAGACAAGGGAATTTTTTTTTTTTGCGCATATGCCCGCACATACCTCCACCTCTGGAATAGCCTCGATCAACGCGCCACGACCTGAAGGGTTAACAAAACAGAAAAGGTGTGAGTGGACAAAAATGACCTCTTATAAAAACATTTACCAAAATACATTCTTACCCTCCAGTTTTCACAAACTTGCATGCATATCGTAAAACATGAGTAATAGTATGAAATCATTCAAGTATGAACAGTGGACCGATAAAATCAAAACATATTTTCTCATGGTCCACCAAAAACTCATGTTCACCAAATCAGTTTAACATCTCAAAAAGTTCACAGTTTCTTTAAATCATTTTAACCGCTAAACCACGGTTTCCTCAAAATCATTTTCCATAATCCACGGGACTTATTTTCCATATCCTGTTGCTTAGAGTCACGTTTATCCCTGCAACGCGTGCATATCAATAGGCTCAAGGACCGCTCAAAATCCGAGCATCCGCTGCTGTGAACACATCACCAGTCAGCAATCCGTCGCTGGGAAAAACCTCACCAGCCGACGATCCGGATCTCGTGAACACATCACTTACCGATCCATATAATCCAGCACATCTGATCTGAGTCAAGCCTCCCCTGGGCTGCAAGACAAAGATCGTGCTACGTGACCTCTTCGGGGTAAACACTTCCATCCCGAAGGCAAGCGTTATCTCTAGGGTGCACTCCGGGGAAAAACATATTTTCTCCCGAAAGCCCTAAATATCCGCAACATATCACCATCACAAAAACCAGTGAAAAACAGTTGCATTAAAAACCAAATCATATATCAACGCAGGGTCTCAGCCCCAAGTCCCGATTTACTTTATAAATCCGAAATCATCAATATCATCGTATAATCACATGGAAATACAAATCCAATCAGAAACACAATTTCATTGGATCCCAACCCCAAAATATCAATTTCACGTAAATCCGTGCAACCGTAAACCCGAGTTGCCACGATCACGTAAATCCATGAAATCAATCACCGACTCATAATCCGAGTCCAAATATCATTTTCAACTTCCTGACTCATAACCCGAGTCAAAACATCATTTTCAATCCGGGCTTAGCCCAAAATATCATTTGCACGTTCCTCGTAAAACGTGCCCGAAAGACTGATTAAAATAATCATAAAATCACGAGGATACCAAAAATTATCAAATTCATCAAATTCACATGTAACTCCAATTCCGAGTCAAAATCATTATTTACTTGGGTTCTCACGCCCACAATATCATTTTTAACCAATTTCATGATTTCTCGAAAATCGTGCCCGAATATAATAATATAGTAATCACAAAATCGAGAAATCACCGAATTGAAATACCAATCATGCCAAAGCATATCAAATCATATAATAAAGCATTTTAAATCATATATGCATGCATCACGGTTAAAAAACAAAGTCCACTCACACACACCGTTCAAAACGGTTCGTTTTCGAGCTGCACGTTTTTCCGTAAAATCTGGAAATCACAACTCTTGCCCAAAATCATTATAGAGGGTTACTAACATCTCAAAATACTTCATATAATTTCCCCCGGTTTTTCCGGAATTTAAATACGTATTTAACTCGTAAAACAAAACTTCGGATACGCGGAACATTATCGAAACAATATCCGATTTCACCGAAATCAACGTCAAAATGTTCGTTACACTGAGAGGATCAAAAGTCATGTTGACCTCACCTTGAGACTAGGCCGGACGCGCCCTCACGCGCCGCCGTGAGTGGCTGCGCGTGAAACCCACGCGCTAGCTACAGTGTCATCGTTCATGCCCGTTTGTCTGGTAAACGGGTCGTTTAACCCGCGATCAGACCCGGCTGGTTTTCAGTCAATTCCACACTGTTTTCATCAATTGAGCATTCAGTTAGTTTCGTTATACGTTCAATTAGGGTTCTGTAACATCAATTACTTGAAATATTACCTCAATCCTCACGATCAAGGATGAACAATCGAAGGACATCCGGCCACTGTTCATCATTCGAACTCCCTCAATTCCACACGATTTCCCTAAATTGATTCATCAAGAAGCTTCATTGAACTCAGGTAAACCTTTCCCCCAACTCAATTGGATCAATTCATTGCTCAATCTTCACGACTCAAACTCGAACATCCGTGCACTGTGCAACCATGGAGCTTCATCAATCTCCAGTGTTTTCCTTCAATTGATCCTTCCAGAAGCATCGTGGGATCCTCAGGAAGATAATCCCCAGCTCAATTTCAACAATCCACTGCCCAATCTCCGCGACTCAAGCTCGAAGTTCCTCACTGTTACCAAACCCGTTCAGAGCCAATTGGGCATGAATTCCTCTCGTTTTTGATTTGAAACAACTCGTCTCAACCTCAGGAAGCTAATTGAAGCTTCAATTCCCCTCCTCACGGCTCAATTCTTCCAATTCGATTTTTCCTCCCAAAAACCCAATTTTCGAATTCCAGTTCCCAGCTCACTCTCAATCTCCCGTGTTTACCCAGTTGAGTTAGCCTCAACAAGCACTCGATTTTGCCCTCAAAACCAGTTGGAGATGGCAGCTAACACTCTCCAATTTTCTTCCCAAATTTTACACGGTTTGAAGAACAAAGGAGATTAATGGTGGAATTAATAATAATTAGGATTAATTAATTAATTAAACATCATAATTGTGTCTTCCCTAAAACATGGGATCTGGTTTCATGCCTGATTTTAGGGGATGAGTGACACTTGTCACTCATTCAAGTGTGTTCAGTCACCGGGTACTGTTCATTATTATATTATTATTTTAATCCCGGTTCGTTCGGTTAATCGAGCCCGATTCCGTGACCATAACTTCGTCGTCGAATCTCCGATTTCGGCATGCCGCCTGTCATTGAATTCGTATCGACGAGACCTACGTAACGGTCCTTGGCCCTCGTCCATCGGACCTCCCGATCAAAAAGTCAACATTTGGCCCCTAATATGCCAAATTACCAAAATACCCCCCAACTTCCGAACATCATAACTTTCTCTACGAATGTCGGAATTGAACGTACCACCTGTCTATGAACTCGTGACGTCCCGAACTACGTCACAGTCATCGGTCAAAGTCCATTTGACCGCCCGAACTAAAAGTCAACATTTTGCCCACGCTAGGGGCAAAACGGTCATTTTGCACGTTTCGTCCGATTTCACTCAACTAATCCCCGATTAGTCATTCTAATTCATAATTAATTAATATTCAATCCCGATATTCGGGACGGGTCATTACAGTTGATCACTATTTTTATTTCTAGGTTTACTAATTCCTCGATTTAAGATATCGATTTATTTCTAGGTTTACTAATTTTCCGATTTGAGATATGGGTTTCAGAACTGAGATATGGGTTCGTTGTCAAATTGAAATATGGGTTAGTCTTCGCTGTTCGTTGCTGCTATTTTTAGGTTAGTAGGTTTGTTCCTCTTTCAATGTTATCTCATTCATTTTGATTTTCTGCTTTCTTCATTGTTATTGCAATTTGTGTGATTTGAGATATGGGTCTGTTTGTTCACTTTTTATTGTTCAATTTTATTGTCCTAGCAATTTGTTTCCAGTTGCTGAATTCTTTTAATTTTATGCTTCATTGCAGATTACTCCAGCACCCAAGTAAAATGTTTAGATTTGGTTTTTCAACTATTTTAATTCCACTACTTTGTAATACAATCTTCAGCTTTGTTTCATTTCGGTTAACCTCTCTGTATTACGATGAACTGTGTGGTTGTCTTAGGATTTTGTTGGTTACCTTATTGTATGTGGATTTCACATTCTGCACTTTAAGTATAGGTTATCCTTTCATGGTTAGTTCGTGGTGGATTTCACATTGCCCACTTGAGGTATAGGTTATCCCAAGGGTGAACATCATATTTTCTACACAACAAATGTTGGTTCTCTGCCAAATGCGCAGGTGGACATCATATTCCATACATCTGCAAACCTCTCTTAAGAATTCTGTAGGTTGGGAGCTGTCGCTACCAATCATATTTTATATTCGTTAGTCTTTCTTACTCATATGGATTTCCCAGGCTATTGATTTATGCTAATTACGTCATTAGTTAGATTGATCGGATTGATTTGATGGGCGGCTTCTTTTAAATGTGACAACTTGGGTTTTAATTTATGCTATTTTCTTCGCTTCCTCATTTGATTCATTCTTGTAGTTGGTTATTTGTCGATTGTGTATGTAATCGAGCATTTCTTTTAATTTTTGTTTGATCCTGCAGGAGATTTGAAGAATTCTTAATTTGAATAGGTAACATTAGCATATGATCATTAAATTGTAATTTCTTCGATTTCAACTCTATTTTCAATTATGTTTTCTTTGATTTAACTTTGCTCCACTGTTGTATGATATGATGATGAAAGTGTTAAGGGCAGGTTGTCGTGAAGCCGTGATCAAATAGATATAATGGGTAGGCAATGGAATAGAGAAAAAATTGTTGGGTTTATTTGATTGAGTTTTGGGTTTCTAAAATTTCGTATAATCTTTGTGAATTGAGGTATGATTTTGGTGAATTGAATTTTGGCCTTATTTATCGATTCGATTTTGTAACGGGGCTAGAGAATTGTGGTTATTTTGAGAAGGTTGAGGAAGAAAATCTTGCGTTTTTTTATAAGTATTGAGGTAAAGTTTTTTTTTTTCCCAATTGGTTTTACATTTTTAGTTTATTGGATTTTTTTTCATCAAAATCTGAGGTAGACTTTTATCTTTGAATTCATTTAAGATTGGTTTAGGTTAAATAATAAACCGGTTATATTATGTTGTACAATCGGTTTGATGGCACTACTGAAACTTCTTTTTGGCTTTGTACTTCGCATATCTTAAGATTACAGGTGTGATATTGAAATTTCTTTTTGGCTTTGTACTGGAGTCTTTTTAGACGTCCATGGCATGTATTAGTTGGGGAATAATGGGGGAAAAGTAAGATCTGGATATGCTTTATACTTGCACAGCGAGTTATCATCATTTTTTATTGAGCTTTGCATTTCTTTTTTCTTTCCAATCCCCGTTTACTATAATATTTGTTTATGTCATTGCCTTGCATCATGTAGTATGTCTCTTCCCTCCAGATCGAATAATGTCTATGCTTTAATAACTAATTCACCTCTTTGCAAATGTCAGTTGCTTAAGCCTTTAGGTTTCTGGTTTAGTATTTTGACCATCATTGAGTAAGTATATACGTTAGGTTATGATGGAGTTGGCTCTCACACTTCTCAAAGCTAGCATTAGGAATTGGTGTATAAGGAAAGCAAATCAGTCATTCATGTTTGTGTTTTACCTTTATGTATCATTTTTATTTTCTGCATTGCTTTCTTAAACATAAATAATTAAATATTTTCCAGTCTCGCATAATGGCAGAAACCTGTTCCATAAATTTACTATATTCCATAGACTTTTCCATAAATTGATTCATATTCCAGTCTCGCATAGACAGTTATTTCCAACAGCAAGGTTTCTACCAGTCTGGGATAGGCTGGGTTTGTTTCAACTCATGTTTGAGTTCTACTTAGTTGAATTAGTTTTATTTGTTAGTTTATTTGATGATTGATGAGCCTAATTTCTTCGAATTTACCAATCTCTTTATGGTTTTAATTGTTGCTATATTGCACATGTAAGTTTCTTATTTTAAAAAAAAATATTTGTGTATAAGATAGAGTATAATTTGAAAATTCAGTTATGGAGTTCATAAGTTGAACTTAACATTTGAGTTTTGGTGTAAAAGTTACAATTGATTTAATATTAAGTTTCTATGAAATTGTTTCAGTGGATTAATTGATTGATTGATTTCAAGTATTTGCATGTTAGTTTTATGAGCAAATAGGGGGACAAGTGATTGATATTTTTAGTTAGCATTACAACTGCGAATTTATCCGCTCATGTTCGAACATCTTTCAAGAGGAATTTGAGACTGACGAATTGATGTTCTTGCTTGACATTGCCAGGTTCATTGCCTTTGACATGTTAAACTAATAAATAGTTTTCTTGGTTTAGTAGCATTGCTAATGCTTTTATATTTGCTTCAATATTGTAATTTTTTGTAATCGGTTGGTTTTGTGCAATCTATCGTATATGGATACACTTTTTTAGGATTGTTATATTTTACACCCAAAAAATTAAAATGTAGGTTGTTTGTTAATATATTTGGTTCACTACTCACCAATAAAGTAAATTTCTACTGTAGTAATATTACTTAAGTTTTCCATTTTCCTAAATTCTAAAATTAGTGAATGAGTACTTCTAGATTGACTCATTAAGTCAAAAAATGAGTACTGCTTTATATTATGATGGTTATAAAATTGACTTGGTTGTGCATAATTGCTTACCTGCATATTATGGTATAAATTAAGGTTTAATTGCTTTACTTTGGTGGCTGCAAATTGGTGTTGCACCATCTGGGTTCTTGCTACTGTTTGGACCAAATATATAACACCGGCTTTCATTTAGTTTGTCTGCATATATGATAATTGACTTTTTAGCTTGGTTTGTAATGATGTGTATTTGGGCTTTCGTATTGAGTTGTCATGATCGTTATTCAAATTGATAGGTTGATTCCAATGATATTTGTAGGTGGATTATGAATTTGTCAACAAAATGACATTGAAGTTTTATAAGCAATGACTACTATTTATATGAGTTAATGTCCAATTTGAAAATTTGAATTAACATTTATGAATTTGAATGCAAGCTGAGATTCAAATCTACTGTGTGTAATAGTATGAATTGAAAATAGTATATTAATATTCATTCAGGTAGTTGTGATTCTAATATGAAAGTGTGAATTCAATACATTTGATACATTGTTCTAAAAAAATTGTGAAAAACTAAATGCATAAGCCGTTTTTGCATTTTGGTTATGTTGCTTTAGTTTTGATATTCTTCTGCTGGATGTACAAATAGTCAGTGCCTTCATTTTGTGATAGTTATGTTTGTTTGTAGCTGTATCTACAATTACTGTCAATAAAATTGTTGTCAATCCAAACATGTTCTTATCCATTTGATTTCTGAACTAAACATTGGTGTATTTAATATGCATATCTCCTTATTGTCCTCATTATATTAGGCAATCTCATACGATTCTGTGAACATTGAGATTAGCCGATATGAATTCGACAATCTCATACAATTTTGTGAACATTGAGATTAACCGATATGAATTCGACAATTCTATGAAAACGTATATTAGTTGAAAAATGCTGTATAACAATAGTTGTTGAACCACCAGTTTTTTTCTTTGTCCAATTGCCTACGAAGACAATTGGCATAGAGATCTATATGCCATATTTTTCTAAAAACCAATGGTTGATTTAGTGATCTATTTGTACAATTTGAAGTGTACAAATATTGAAATTGTTTTTTTTTTTGTGAAATTGTGCAATTATGGGTACTTTCAGCATATTCTTCGCTTTAATTTTGATCAATTGTTCATTTGGTTTACTTCGGTTATTCAAGTTTTGATTTTTTGACACTTTTTTAGCTAACTATGGTTGCCAATATGTCACAGAATATCCATCTTTTACATTTCACTTTGTTATTTTTCAAGGTGTGTTCTTCGCATCAAATTTCAATTTTGGGTATGAATTGGGTGATGTTTATGTTTACTGTTTATGTTCAATAGTGTATTCTTTTCAATTTCTGTATTTTCATTTTAATTGCAGAGCATTCTTATTCTTTGGATTTGGAGCTAATCAAGCACCTTACTGGTATCATTGAGGCTTCTCTCTCATTTTACTATTGCTATGCAGGTGCCGTTTTAAAAGACCCAAAGTTATGACTTTGACGAAACTTTTGAAGAAGTGACAAACTAATGAAAATGTGATGTCTTTGCTGGAAAACGTTTTCTTACAAATATTTTCTTTCAAAAACTGATCCGTACTTGCTCCTCTTTTATGTTTGAAAATAAGAAGAAGATTGGTGCTTGGTTCCCTTTTATCTTCTATTAACATTCACCTTCCACATTTTGTATATTTGTCTACTTCGCACAACATTCTATGTGTCATTGCAAATTTGAGACCCATTCTACAACCCCGCAGCAAAGCGCGGGGTTTAAAGCACTAGTATGGTCTAAACCACATAGTATAAAGTGTAACTTGCGGAGCAAAAAATCCTTGATTTTGTATTGTTAATGCTATATTAGATCTATCATTGCCATTTGAAGAAATTGAAAAATCTTTGATTTTGTGTTGTTAATAGTTGCCAAATATGTTTTTATTTTTAGAGTCAACGGTGTTTTATGTAATTGTATGGCCGTGTAAACCACATAATAGTAGTGTGTAATTTACCCAACAAAAATTCTTGATTTTGTATTGTTAATCCTTGATTAACTTTACAGTTGGTAAATATGATAATCAATGGGCGTTTTATGTAGTTTTACATTCTATATGAGGTAGGGATTGAAATATCACCCCTCAAGCCGTAATTCTACTCTCCTTTTTTAGATGGAATTGATTACGCTCAATACATCCCTCTGTAATGTCTAACCAAGTTATGGTTGGTGTTTTTGTTAATAGTGGAGGACTTAGCATGTTTTGGAATATTGTTGATCAAGTAATTCTAGTTAAATTTGCTGTTTTTTTTTTTTTTTAATTTAAGTAGTGGTTTGTTGTTCATGATGCCGTAAGGAACTGTGACTGGAGATTGTTTGTTGTTCATGTAAGTATTGAGGCGCGCAGGAGGGGGGCATAATAGGGGATTCTCAGAGAAAATGAGGGAAAGAATCTGCGAACAGCTGCGCGAGTCTTTAGATCTTTTAGAAATTTTGGCGGCTGATTGTAAGCTCTTTGACCTTGGGTTCGTAGGTCACCGATTTACTTGGAGGAACCGGAGAGATGGGGGGTCTCATACAAGAAGGGTTGGACAGGGGACTTGGTTTCCAACTCTTGGAATCAGATTTATCCCGCCACAAGGTGGCACACATTGTGGCAGAAGGAGAAGCTTCAGACCACTCTATGTTGGATTTGGTTACTAGTCCCTTCAAGAATAAGTGGAATAAGAAAAGAAAAATATATTTATGATCCCCGCTAGATGTCCTTTGTGGAATGTACTAATGTGGTGAAACAACAATATGGGCAGAGCAGATTAGTGGTTTTCTGAGTTTTCATATAGCTGAAAAGCTAAAATCTGCCTGACGAGGGCTGGACATAGAGAAAAAAGGCAGGGACCAGTGTCCAGCATCGGATCTACGAGCTTAAAGCACTACTTCAGGAAAGTTACATCTAGCCGATCTTTGAAGGGGAAAAGATATGATCTATGGAGGCTGATTTAGGGAAGGCTTTACATGAGGAAGAAATTTTCTGGAAGTTAAAATTGATAGTGCTGTGGCTTGAGGGAAACAAAAATACCAAGTTCTTTCGTTCGAAGACAGTCAAAAGGTGAAGACATAACAATATCACTAGTATGCAGGATGATCAGAGAGTATGGCACTATGGCAGCAGGAAGAAACGGTGTTCAAAGGTATAGCTGGAAATAGAATGGAGGTGACGCAATGTCTAGATAGTCGAGCGACTGAGCAAGAAAACTGGAGATCAAAGGTGTCCGCCCCTGACGGATTCACAGCTAGTTTCTTTCATTGATATTGAGGGGTCATTGGCGAGCATGTGGTTAAGGCAGTGCAAGAATTCTTTAAATCTAGGAAGTTGCTGCGAAGTTGGAACCATGCACAAGTTGGAACCATACACACGTCGTGTTAATTCCTAAAGTTGTAAGTCCTGTATGCATGTCACTGTTGAAGGATATCCTTACAAGAGTGATCAGAATGACTCAATAAGCATTCATTGTCTGCTGACAAATAACGAGGGGGAGTGGAGCTTCCTCATGGACATCATGAAACGGTTAGGTTTTCATGAAAAAGTGCGTGCATAGATCTACCAGTGCATTTCTAAGGGGCACTTATATAGCGTGGTGGTAAATGGTGACCAAATGAGCCATATCACACCGAAGCGGAGGCTTCGTCAAGGGAACCCACTCTCCCCGTTTCTTTGTAATATATGCTGGCAGTAGATCCAGGCGAGGCAAAAAACAAAGATGCAACTCGTAGAAACATACATTATATTGAAATGGAATATCCTCAAAACCATTCTAATCATCAATAATTAGTGCTTGGGCTGAATTCAAGTAATTCCACAATGTACAAGGCAAAAAAAGAACCAAAACAAGTAGACAGTAGCTGAATTCAAGTAATTCCATAATTTTGTATAATAATTAAAAAAACTGGTCAACAAGAAAATATTTCTAAGGCACGTACGACTAGGAAGTGAATACCACAAAGACATCAGAGGAAACATGGTGAATAAAACAGCAAAACAAAAAATTAAGAATTATGTCAACGAGATATATAGATATCATAAATTCTGCAAAGCAAGACTACGTAGAATTAAAATAAACATCTAGTACATTCGCACTGTCAAACAAAATTCTTTCCTTCTTGAATCAAAATATAGGAAACTAGTTAAACAATCGCTCAAGAGAGATCAGAGCTTGCTGGGCCTGGACCACCAAACCCACCCGATCCACGACCAAACCCACCCGATCCACGACCAAACCCACCCGATCCACCAGAACCACCCTGAAAATTCAGACAAAACAATTAACCAAGTTGATTCAAGAGGTTTCAATATGAGCTGTAATATTCACCAAGACATGCTGCGTGCCACTACTTATACAACATGACTAAACAATGACAAGGATAATGAACAACATGCACCCATCTAGAGTCATTATAGCTATATAGTGTAATTGTGTATACTTCATGCTAGCATACACATCCAAGGTAGCAAAGTGTGTAATCATGCACCACCTTTAAGTGTGCAGTTTGAATACAGGATTATAAGGAAACCAGTAAAAAGATCAAAATAGAAAAGGAATTTATCCACCCCACAAACAAGATGACACAAGAAACGGTGATTGAGACATAAAAACACAGCTCGTTGGCAACAGAAAATTACCCCGAAAGAAGGCCTATAATCAGCAGGAGCTCCTCCCTTTTCGCCAAAGTCACCCCCAGGTGCACGAGGTCCACCACGGTACCCATCTCTGTCACCACCAAATCTGCGTTCTCCATCAAAGCGAGGTGGTCCACTGTTCATATCATCAAGAAACCCAAGTTACACTCCAGACAACGATAGGGTTTTAAATTCAAAACATCTAGAAAAGGAATTACAATAGTAACAGGGATTTTAGTTTAATAATATGCCATTTGACAGGACAAAAAACAAAATTAAAGTGTTTAGTGAATTTGAAGAAGTTAATTCAACTACTTCCTTCATGCCCAATATTACAATTGCTAACAAACTTCATAGTAAAACCATACAACAAATACCAAAAACACAACTAACTTTCCTTCATAAATTAGCCAAAATCAAATTTCAATCAAACCCAGCAAAATACAATCCTAATTTCAAGCATGTTTCACGTTATGACCAACTAAACACATAATAATTACTTATGCAGTGCATCTAACATAATCAATCAAATACATACACATGAGAACTTCAAAAAAAAAAACCCCACAAAACATAAGACCATATAACCAATAGGAATGCAAATAATAAACAAACTCAATCAAACCAATTCGTAAAACAGTAAAATACAACTAAATTCAATTCGCAAGCCAAATGGTAAAGCAATTGAACTCAATTCGCAAAGCAATCAAACACAAAATCCAAGACAACAAAAAAGAACAGGATAGGAATCATATACCGTGGGCGGTCACCAGACGGACCCAAGGGACGACCACCAGGCTTGTTCTGCTTCTTCAAAGTTGCAGGGACAATCTCAGAAGGGAGATTCAGGTAGTTCCTCAAAAACTCGATACCATCATTGGTAAGGTACCAGTAGTAGTGCATCCACGCAAAGGTCTCGCGCACATACTCTTTTGACTTGAAGCTCTGCATCAGCTTAATCACCTGCAGGTTTGGCACATCGATTTCCGGGTGCTTGGCCAAGTTATAGTCCTTCTTCGCAAAGCAAACACCCTCTGTTCGAACCCAAAAATCAACAATATTTAATACAATCTGAAAAAAAAACAACTTGCATTCGAAAATAGATAAAAATCTGAGTTTTTGACTGACCTTGGAAGAGGTACTTGGAGATTTCTCTGCGGTTCTTCTCAGAAATGATCTAGAACAGAAAATAAAAATCCAAAAACAGATCAGATTACATTTAGTTTTCTCAGGAAACAAACAGAAAGAAATAGTAATAGATTTTGTTAAAGAAATACCATGGTTGCGAAGATCAACTGACGACTAGAGGAAGAGACGGCGGCTAGCAAAGAAGGTTGAGGTCTTTCTCCAACTATTATCCTCTGATGCCCTAGAGTTCATGTCCGCGTTATATATTAGTGTTTTATCATGTGCAAGGATTGTCTCGAATGCGGTAATACTTGCACCAAACGACGTGAACCGCTGGATCAAACGGATGGTCAGATGCAAGAATTTGAGTTGGAAATTGAAATTTACCTAAATACCCTTTTAAATTCTACTTCCCAATTTATCCAATCGATCAATGTCTGTGAATTTTCATTTATCAAAATTATATTAAAGCGAAACCAATATCATCGGTTTTGTAAATCAACGGGATTTGTTCGGTTTTGAGTTTTAAGCTCTTACAAGTTTTTGCTTCAATTTATATATTTAAATTCCTCTTGTAGCTCAATTTTTTTTTATGATTATGTAACCAATATATGTCAATTATCATCGTGAAAAATCACAAATTTAAATAAAACTAAACTGTCAATCTAACATTACCACAAACTCAAAATTTCAAAAAAATTGAAAATTTATCTCATAAGTTAAAAATCGTCCACAAATCTAGAGTTTTAATTTTATTTTTTGAATGAGGTACAAGACTCGAGTTTCAAAGACCAAATATGAGGGGAGTTTTTTGGTTTGTGGATTCGTAAAATTTTCTTTTAAGTTTTTACAATGAGATAGTGTCATTTAGTTGAAAATAATTATGAAAATTTATTTTATTCTTGAGAAAAAAATATTTGTTTATTCGGGTCGAATCAGATGTTTACCGATTATACTTTTTTCACATAGGTTTGATTCGATTTTTTAAATTGATTGGCACGAAAAAAATCAAATTGTATTTGCTTATTTTTAATTTGATTCAAATTCTCGAAATCTGTTGTTGTTCACACCTACGTGTAACAACCCAAGGCCACATCCGACATTGTTGGGGGGATTTGGAATTTGGGGTATCGTATGGATCTTAAGTTAATAAGTTTGAAATTTAATCTTTAGAAAATTAAAGAATATCCATTTATCTGTATAAAATTAAAGAATATCTTTTTTTTTTCAAATAGAGACTATATACTGATGCATAACTAATTATGATCATGTTGTGTAAAACGTTCCTTGTAGATCAAATGTTACGAACCATCGCGAAGATAAAATTCAAAATTTAGATTTACAAAAAAACACTAGTGAGTATTGAGTTGGACTTGAGTGTGGGATCCTGGGCTAAGTTGGCATTGGACTTGTAAGTGAAGCCCATAGTGAGGGAGGGTTGTATTTAAAGGGAAAATTAGAAAGTTAGTTGCAAAATGACTATTATACCCTTGAGTTTTTGAAGGTTTGGAGTCACTTTTTTATCAGAACACTTTTGAAAGTTTTTATAGTACGATTACGTAGATTTTGAACTCATGAGTATGAAGACATCGGAAAATGGACTTTGTACGAGAAAATTACGAGTCTGAAACAATCGGGGCATACCGATAATTTTGGAAAAGTTCAAAATTATAAATTAGATTTTTCTCTTTCCTCACCCCACTGACCCATCTATTTTCTCTTTTTTTCGAGTGACACTTTCTTTCTGTTTTCCCTTCCTGTGAAAAATCATGGAAAATCCTCAAACCCTCTCACATGGTCGTCGTTGTTCAACGGTGACCCAGACCCTCAAATCACCACCAACCTCTACATCTCACCCTCGTGAACCTAACTGTGCTAACGATTGGCTACAACAACCCTCATAAGAATGGAAAAATAGCGAGAAAGAAATGGGTTTCGTGGCTTTCGATGGATTTTGTAACAACCCGTACCTGCGGGAAGGGTATAAATGTAATTTTTGTAAATATGTGTATGAAAGGACGATTTTGCCCTTGTGAATAGTGCGTCAAAGGTTGACTTTTTGATTTACTAGTTGGATGAGTGTTGACCATTGACCGTGACGTATTTTAGGACGTCACGAGTCCGTAGACAGGAGGTAGGTTCGATTCGGACAATCGGAGAAAAAGCTATGACGTTCGGAAGATTGAGGGAGTTACCGTAATTTTGACTAATTGAGGAAAATGTTGACTTTTTAGTGGACTTGTGATTTTCTCGTAGACCGAGGACCGTTAGATAGGTCTCGACGTCCTGAGTACAACGACAGGCGGCACGCTGTCATCGGACGTCGGACAGAGTAGTTACGGGTCTGGAAAGTGTGAGGGCAAAATGGTAATTATCACAACGAGGGGTATTTTAGTCTTTTTCCCTCAGCCCAATCAGATAAGGGCAAGTGGCAATAGTGGATTAGGATATTTATTTTGAGCCATGGGGTGATGGACACGTGCAAGGGGCTGGATGGTTCTAGGATGATCGATGGTGTGCAAGGCCACACTTTGTACGATTTCAAACCGTGCATTTGGCTTTGAACACAGAAAACAGAGAGAAGAAATTGGAGAGACTGCGATCGATTCAGGGTGTGAGTGAGTGGAGTGTGAATTGAGAGAGTGACTGAGAGACAAGGCTGAGCTGGTGATCGTGTTTTGGGGGAGGAATCGTGCCCGGAGACACGGCGGTGGTGCGGCGGAGTTCTGAGAAAAACAGGGAAGCCGTGAGACAGGGGTGGTAGTTGTGCCGTGTGGTGGATCAATCCAAGCCAATAGGAGGCTCAGACGACTGCAGGGAACCCAACGAACACCATGGCACGCGGCGGTGCACACGGCGGAGACTGAATCGAAAGGTAAGCCCAATTCCTCTGTTTTTCCCGTGAATTTCAATTTGAAAGTCATGGACCTAGAGCTAGAGTCGAGGGAATTGGTGAGTGAAGTGAAACTCCTGGAGGTCCCAGGAGTCGTTTGGTTGTGGTGCCGTGCCAGGGGAGGACCTGGGCAGCCGGCGGCCAAAACAGGGGCCACGGGTTCAGTTTTTCGAGGGAGAAATCGTGTGGTTTTGGGCCGTGAATTTCAATTGTAAGGACATGGGAAGGTTGCTAGGGACTGGACGCTGCTATTGGGATTGAAAAGAGGAAGAACGGTGGAGGAACGGAGGAGAACCGGTCACGCTGGTTCAACTGTGCTGAACCGGGTGACTCGAGGTTGAAGGAGCACTGTAGCAGGCGCGTGAGGCCCACAAGCAGCCACTTTGGGCGGCGCGTGCGGTGGCGGTTGGGAAAATGGTCAACATGGTTTTGGTTCTAAATGTCCTAAGGAATCCATTGGTATGATTTTCGGGTTAATCGGACGATGTTATGAGATAGTTCGGGAATCCGGACGGTTTAGGGTTTAAGATTAAAATATTAATAAATTCCCGAAAAATTGGGGAAATTAGGGTTAGTATCCTTGATGTATTTGTGACCCTATTTGGTGCATATTGACAGGACGGGAGACGCCTGAGACGGTCGAGGAGCGCACGGAGCGCGATTGACTCGTTCTGATTCGTAAGTGGACTCTTTCTTTCTTTACGAGCATGCCTAACTGTTTTATTGATGTTTTATGATATTAACTATGTTTCCATGCTTCTTAATGATGATGATATGTGGTTGGTATGTTTGCACATTTTTCGAGACATTTTCGGGATTTTGCACGTTTTTCGGGAAAAGTTGGATTTCGGATTTTGATGCCATATTTAGGGATTTCAATATAATTGTTTTCTGATGATGATGAATGGATTATGAAACATAATTTGTGATTAAATGTGGGTTTTGGTTTAAAAGTGGATTTGGGTTCGGAATGACGGTTCTGAACGCCGGAAGGGCTTCGAACCGGGGATTTCGAATTCGAGTTTGATTATGGATTTAGAAATGGGTTTACATTGAATTTGGATTGGATTTGCTGGATCTGGATATTGGGTTAAAGACCCGGATTCTGATTAACGGGGGACGGGCCCGGATAGAGTTTAAAGACTCGGGAGTTTAAAGACTCGGACATTTACGATAGTACCCCCGTAGGCCTATTGAGTTTAAAGATTCGGGAGTTTAAAGACTCAGAATTACATATTGAGGCCTGGTTGAGTTTAAAGACTCGAATAGACCCAGCAGGTTTGATCGTAAAATGATACCTTGATATTCACGATTTATGATGCAGTTTTATAGTGTTTCTGTTTCTTATGATGTTTTATGTTATGATTTTCTAATACGTAGTTGGGCATGCATGTTTTCAAAACGGAGGGAACAAATATTATTATTGTTTTCTTAACTCTGATTTGATGAAAAACTGATTTTGAAACTTTTATTTTCTTTAGTCCACTCACACTTTTGGTTTTAAATTTTCCCTCCAGGTCTTGGTGATAGCGTCGGGGTGAACGTTGAGGTAGGAATTGAGGCATAGAGCTTACGACGTTCTTCCGTTGCGAGACTAACATAGTAGGATTTTGTGCCCATTTTGTAGAACTACGCTCTGACTTACTGTAACAACCCGTCCCGGGAGCCGGGATTAGTAGGCGGATTAAGGTGTGATTAGTGAAGTTAATCGGCGGTTAGGTGGTCCCGATAGGTCCTTGAGCGTAGAATGACGATTTTGCCCCTAGTTCGGGCAAAATAGTTGACTTTTAGTTCGGGTCGTCAAATGGGTGTTGACCTGTGACCAGGACGTAGTTTAGGACGTCACGAACCCGTAGGCAGGTGGCACGCCCGATTCCGACATCCGATGAGGAAGTTGTGATGTTCGGAAGGTTGAGGGCTTAACCGTGATTTGGGTAACTTAGGGGGAATAGTTGACTTTTTGTAGAATCGGGTTTTGGTACGTTGACCTGGGATGGTTAGGTAGATCTCGTCGTCCTGAGTTCGAGGACAGGCGGCACGTATTCATCGGACTTACGATGTGGGAATTATGGGTCTAGGAAGTTAGTGGAAAAATCGTAAATATGAGTTAAATTGGAGGGTAATTTGGTCTTTCTGCACATTGGGATTTGTGCAGAAAGAAGGAAATGGACGGCTGAGGTTGGGCCAGGTGTGAGAGAAAGGGAGTGGATTGTGACATGTGGCACAGGACTAGAGGCTTCTGGTGCAATCCTGTGCATACACGGCCCAAATAATTGGGGTGCAGCCGTGCCCGTGATCTTGTGTGTACATAGAGAGAAACAGAAACAGAGGGAGATTTTGAGGACAAATTGAAGGGTGGTCGTGGCTGTTGTCGAGTTCTGGTGAGTGAGTGAGGGATGGGAGATCGAAGGGAAGCTGGTGAGGTAGTTGAGAGGTGCAGCGGGGGTGTGTGTGTGAGTTGTGAACCACGGGAAGATCGGGGGAAAACAGGAAGGTAGGCAGAGAGTTTGTGAGCTGGTGGTGGTGCGGTGGCCGTGTACGGTGCAATTGAGACCGCGGTGGTGTCGTGAGGGCAGCGTGGAGTCAACCAACCCTGGAGGAGCTCACGGCGGTGACTGGAGGCAGGTAATCTCTCATCCCTGTACAATTACTCTGTTTTTCTCGTGAGTTTAGGTTCGATAGTTGTGGGGTTGGGCTTAGAGTCGAGAGGAATGGAGGTCAGGGTGAGGTTCAGGAGGGTCCTAGACGTCGACTAGGATGGTCGCCGTGACAGGGGTGTACACCGCGGAGCTCAGACGACGGCAGACACTCTGGTGCTCTGTTTTGCCGTGATGTTCGAACCCAAAGTCGTCGAGCTTGGGGCTGAGTCGAAGGTCTAGGAGGGTTGGTTTAGGTTCAGTGAGGTCCAGGGAAGAGTTTGGTGAAGCCACCGTGACGGGAGGTGATCGGAATGGCTGAATCGTGAAACAGGGGGAGTTTGGCCGTCTGGTTTCGAGTTCAGTCGACGGGCTAGGGACAGTGTCGAGGTGAACGGAGTTGGGGAATCAATAGGGTTGGTCTGGATGATACTGTTAGTGAAGAAAGGAGCCGTTTTGGTGGACGGAAGAAGAAGAACCGTGCACGCCGGTCTGAGTTGCAGACTACTGTGCCGAACCGGGTTCGTCTGAGGAAGACGGTGCACTGTAGCAGGCGCGTGAGGGCCACGCACAGCCACTTTGAACGACGCGTGGGGGCGCGTGCGGCGGCGATGGAGAAAACGGTCAACATGGTTTTTGGTCTAGGAGTTATGGTGAGTTCAATGGAGTTGGTTTCGAGTCAATCGTACGTCGTTTGAGTTTAGTTCGGCAAGGGTGAAGGTTTAGGGTCCCGGGTTCTTACGTTTAGGATTCGGGGAATTTTGAGGGAATTTAGGTGAACTTTCGTAGACGTATTAGTGACGTATTTTGACGGTGATTGACAGGATCGGGATTTCCCGAGGAAGCCGAGGAACGTGCAGGACGTTCGGGACGCGAGTAGGGCTCAGTACTGTGAGTGGACTTTTTCCTTAAACTCGAGCATGCATAACTGTTTTCTATAATTGTTTTATGATTTTGATTATGATTCTATGTTTATTGAATATGTTTGGTTGGTTTTACATTATTGCACGTTTTTCGAGACAAACGTATTTGACACGTTTTACGAGAAATGCTTGATTTCTGATTCTGATGTCATGGTTTTCGGATTTCAAACAATAAATGGTTTTCAATGATTACAAAGGGATTTTGGAACATGATTTCAATGATCAAGGTTTTCGGTTTTAGAATCGGATTTCAATAATCGGAATTTGGTTTTAAGATTGGAAAGTGGATTCCGGATTTGGGTTCGGAATGCCTGTTCTGGATGCCGGAAGGGCATCGGACCAGAGATTTCAGATTCGGGTTTGGATGTGGATTGGTAAAGGGTTTTCAAATGATTTGGGATTGGATTTGCTGGATCTGGATATTGGGTTTAAAGACCCGGATATATGTGACGGGGGACCGGCCGGATTGGGTTTAAAGACCCGGATTGAGTTTAAAGACTCGGGAGTTTAAAGACTCGGATATATTGATTTTCCCCCGTAGGCCTTGAGTTTAAAGACTCGGGAGTTTAAAGACTCGGATATGATTAAGGCCTGGATTGAGTTTAAAGACTCGGGAGTTTAAAGACTCGGATAGGTCCAGCAGGTTTGATCAGAAAATGATGATTTCATGTTCATGGTTTTTGATACGGTTTGAGAATTCACATGCTCTGGTTTTTCTAACTGTTTATAGTGTTTCTGTTTCTTATGATGTTTTGTGAGACTTGAGTTAGCACTGTGTTATTAACTGTTGGTTATGCATGTGGTTTTCAAAACGGAGGGTTAAAGTCGGTTTTCTAATAAATGGTTTTAGAACTTTTCTTTTATTATGGTCCACTCACAGTGTTTCTGTTTCTTATGATGTTTTGTGAGACTTGAGTTAGCACTGTGTTATTAACTGTTGGTTATGCATGTGGTTTTCAAAACGGAGGGTTAAAGTCGGTTTTCTAATAAATGGTTTTAGAACTTTTCTTTTATTATGGTCCACTCACACCTTTTTTTTTAAATTGCCCTCCAGGTTGTGGAGCTAGCGCGGTGTCTTGACGTCGAGGCAGTGTCCGAGGCATAGAAGTGACGTGAGGGATCCCGGAGTAGTTTAAAGTCTTCCGTGTGCGTGTAATTTATCGGTTTTATTTTCCTTGTACTCTCGTACTATGCTCTGTAACTGATCACTTTTTGTTTCCTTACTCCTGCGTCTGACTGGGTTTGAGTGAGTTTTACTTGGGTGTTGTGTCGGGAAGTCAGACGGGAGCGGGATTTACCTCGGGTTTCGGGGTGAAACCGGGGTGGGTCCTGACACTTACAGTTGTATTATATTTACTCTTGCGTCTGATAGTTATACTTACAGTACTATTACGGGTATTCTAGTACTTTATGTGTGATTGTCAGACGGGAGCAGGGTTCGTCCTTGATATCGAGGTGATATTTGGGACGGGTCCTGACAATTGGTATTAGAGCCTAGGTTTGTTGGTTTATGTCGGTATGAGGTTGTATTTAGGTTGTTTCACTAACTCTATGCCTCTTTCAGCGTACGTTCGACCATGCCTCCGAGACGTGAACCCCCTCCACGACCTGAAGATGAAGCGGCGAGAGGGACTGAGAGCGCTTCGATTGAGCGAGCCCAGCGCCTTGGGGCTACTACTTTCAGCGGTGGGGCAGACCCAGAGGAAGCTCACCGATGGATCACCATGCTTGAGCGTATTTTCGGGGTGATGCATTGTCCTCCAGAGGACCGGGTCTTGTTGGCTACGTTTCTGCTGGATGGAGCAGCGTATGAGTGGTGGTATACGCTGGAGTTGTCCGGCTGGGATGCACATACGGTGACGTGGGAGACTTTCCGGGAGCGGTTCTTAGACCAGTACTATCCCCGCTCTTTCCGGGATGCTAAAGAGGTGGAATTTCTTCAGTTGAAACAAGGGAACATGACAGTAGCCGAGTATGAGCAGAGATTCCAGATGCTATCCCGGTTCGCTCCTGCATTTGTGGCAACCGAGGCTGAGAAGTGTCGTCGGTTTGAGTTGGGTCTTCGAGGAGAAATTAGAGCCATTGTGACAGCCGGCTCCTTTGCTACATTCCGGGAGTTGTCTGATGCTGCTGTTAGAGTGGAGGCCAGTTTGCCTGCCAGGCCACAGTACTCGGGCAGTGTGCGACGCTGAGAGCATTCTTTTCCTAGAGCATCGAGTCAGAGGACCCCGAAGTGGGGCAATTATGGTGGTTCGTCATCAGCTAGTGGAGCCCGGTTTTGTAGACCAGGCAGTTTTCAAGGCTCTGGATTTCGGGGAGCTAGGGCACAGCCGACCTCTCAAGCGAGTGCTACTTCTGTTGCTTCTACTGGGAGGCAGACCGGTGGACCCAGTAGGGATGCTTGCTACTACTGCGGAGAGCGAGGACACTTTCGGAGGGAGTGCCCATTGTTAGCCCAGGAGGGTGGAGTAGGCCGAGGTACAGCAGAACCTGGGCGGAGTACTGCGTCAGTGTCAGGGGCAGCAGACCCTAGGGGTGGCGGTGGTGCCACGAGCAGTTCTAGAGGGCGCGGTAGGTCATCAGGACCTCAGGCGCGAGTTTTTGCTATGACCCAGCAGGAGGCCAAATCAGCACCGGGAGTGGTGACAGGTACACTCACCATACTTGGTCACACTGTTTTTGCTTGGATAGATCCCGGGGCGACCCATTCATTTATAGCTCGGAGTTGTAGTCTGGTGACGGAGAGGGAGGTGTCTGCTTTGGAGTGTGCGTTAGGGGTGAGTACACCTACTAGGGAGGTGTTAGTAGTGACTCAGGTGTTGAGAGAGTGTCCGGTGATGGTAGGTGAGGTTGAGTTAATGGCGGATTTGTTACTATTAGATCTACCGGACTTTGATGTTATTTTGGGTATGGACTGGCTGACGAGACATCATGCTTCTATCGAGTGCTTCGATAGGAAAGTGACTTTTCGGAGTCCAGGATTACCAGAGACTATATTTCAAGGTGATCAACGTGCACTTCCTACTGGAGTTATTTCGGCACTTGAGGCTAGCAAGCTGTTGCGTAAGGGGTGTCAGGGTTACATAGCTCATGTGGTGGATACACGTGTTTCGCCAGTAAGGGCGGAGGATATACCAGTGGTGCGGGAGTTTCCCGATGTTTTTCCCGAGGAGTTGCCAGGATTACCACCTCATCGAGAGATTGAGTTCACGATTGATCATTTACCAGGTACACAGCCTATTTCACAGACTCCTTATCGCATGGCACCTGCAGAATTGAGGGAACTTAAGGCCTAGTTGCAAGAGTTGGTCGATATAGGATTCATTCGACCGAGTATGTCACCGTGGGGAGCGCTGGTACTATTTGTGAAGAAAAAGGACGGAGGTTTGAGATTGTGTGTTGACTATAGACAGTTGAATAAGGTAACCATTCGGAATAAGTATCCTTTACCCCGGATTGATGATTTGTTTAACCAGTTGAAGGGAGCACAGTACTTTTCGAAGATTGATCTTCGCTCCGGCTACCATCAGTTACGGGTCAAAGACGAGGATGTACCGAAGATAGCCTTTCGGACCAGGTACGGTCATTACGAGTTTGTTGTGATGCCGTTCGGATTGACTAATGCCCCAGCAGCTTTTATGGATCTTATGAACCGAGTGTTCCGGTTGTATTTGGATCATTTTGTGATTGTCTTCATTGACGACATTTTGGTGTATTCGAAGAGTGCAAAGGCGCACGAGACACATCTGAGAATAGTGCTTAAGACCCTGAGAGAGCATCAGTTGTATGCGAAGTTGAGTAAGTGCCAGTTTTGGTTGACCAGTGTTGGATTTTTAGGTCATGTGATTTCAGCCGAGGGCATCAGAGTGGATCCTTAGAAGGTTGAGGCGGTATCAAATTGGGAACAGCCCAAGACGATGACAGAGATCAGGAGTTTTCTGGGTTTAGCAGGTTATTATCGGCGTTTTATTGAGGGTTTTTCTATTCTTGCTGCTCCGTTGACAAGGCTGACTCGGAAGGGAGTTCGGTTTGATTGGGATGAGAAATGTGAACAGAGTTTCCAGGAGCTTAAAAGGCGGTTGACATCTGCTCCTGTGTTGGCCCTTCCAGACGATAGTGGGGAGTTCGAGGTGTATAGTGACGCTTCTTTACAAGGTTTGGGCTGTGTATTGATGCAGCACGGGAAAGTGATTGCTTATGCTTCCCGACAGTTGAAACCCCATGAAATGAACTACCCTACACATGACTTGGAACTGGCGGTGGTGGTTCATGCACTGAAGATTTGGCGACATTATTTGTACGGCGAGAGGTGCAGGATTTTCACCGATCACAAGAGTTTGAAGTATTTGTTCACTCAGAAGGAACTGAATCTGAGACAGCGTCGATGGTTGGAGTTGCTTAAGGACTACGACTGTACTATTGAGTATCATCCAGGGAAGGCTAATGTGGTAGCCGATGCCCTGAGCAGGAAGTCAGCTAGTTCTTTGTCGCATTTGAGGACGGTACGATTACCTTTGTTGGTTGAGCTCCGTAGGCTGGAGTAGAGTTGACTGTGGATGATCAGGGAGCACTTTTAGCGAGTTTCCACGTGCGACCTGTTTTGATTGATCATGTTATTGATGCTCAGTTTGAGGACCCTATTTTGGGCATCATACGTATTGAGGTCGAGGCTGGAGAGAGACAGGGCTTTGAGATTCGCGAGGATGGAGCCTTGGTTAAGGATGGACGATTGTGTGTACCCGAGGATGAGACGTTGAAGAAGGTGATACTGGATGAGGCTCACTGTTCAGCCTATGCGATGCATCCTGGTGGGACCAAGATGTATCGTACCCTTCGAGAGCATTACTGGTGGTCAGGTATGAAACGTGAGATTGCAGAATATGTCAGTAGATGCTTGATCTGTCAACATGTAAAAGCTGAGCGGCAGAGACCCTATGGAGCAATGCAACCTTTACCGATCCCCGAGTGGAAATGGGATCATCTGACGATGGATTTTGTATTCAAGCTTCCTAGAACACCGAAGGGACACGATGGTGTGTGGGTGATTGTGGATAGACTTACGAAGTCTGCTCATTTCTTACCAGTAAGGGAGAACTTCAGGTTGACGCATTTTGCCCAGTTGTTTATTGATGAGATTATTCGGCTACATGGTATTCCAGAGTCGATAGTATCTGACAGAGATCCGAGATTTACTTCCCGGTTTTGGCAGAGCTTACAGGAAGCTTTGGGGACAAAGTTGCATTTCAGTACTGCTTTTCATCCTCAGACCGATGGGCAGTCTGAGCGAACTATTCAGATTCTCGAGGACATGATGCGAGCTTGTGTTTTACAGTTTCAGGGTACTTTAGAATCACATCTGCCTTTGATGGAGTTCGCCTACAATAACAGTTATCAGGAGAGTATTGGGATGGCTCCTTACGAGGCTTTGTATGGACGACAATGTCGGACTCCGTTGTGTTGGACCGAGGTTGGTGAGAGGAGATTGACTACTTCTGAGCTGGTAGATCTTACGCAGGAAAAAGTGGCACTGATTCGAGATCGATTGAAGGCAGCTCAGGACCGACAGAAGAGCTACGCCGACCATAGGATAAGGGATTTGGAGTTTGCAGTAGGAGACTGGGTTTTCTTGAAGTTATCTCCTTGGAAAGGGATAATACGGTTTGGCAGACGAGGGAAGCTGAGTCCTCGTTACATTGGACCTTATGAGATCTTAGAGCGGATTGGTCCTGTTGCTTATCGGTTGGCTTTACCAGCAGACCTGGAAAAGGTACATAATGTCTTCCATGTTTCTATGCTTCGGAAATATATACGGGATGATTCACATGTTCTGGAAGCCCAACCTGTTGAACTGAGGGAAGACTTGAGCTTTGAAGAGCAGCCAGTAGCAATTTTGGATCGGAAAGATAAGGTCTTACGGAGGAAAACGGTTCCCTTAGTTAAAGTATTATGGCGAAATCATCAGGTGGAAGAAGCTACCTGGGAACCCGAGGCCTTAATGCGCGAACAGTACCCTTATTTGTTTCACTGAAACGAAATTCTTTTTTATGGGGGTACATTGTAACAACCAGTACCTGCGGGAAGGGTATAAATGTAATTTTTGTAAATATTTGTATGAAAGGACGATTTTGCCCTTGTGAATAGTGCGTCAAAGGTTGACTTTTTGATTTACTAGTTGGATGAGTGTTGAACATTGACCGTGACGTATTTTAGGACGTCACGAGTCCGTAGACAGGTGGTAGGTTCGATTCAGACAATCGGAGAAAAAGCTATGACGTTCGGAAGATTGTGGGCGTTACCGTAATTTTGACTAATTGAGGAAAATGTTGACTTTTTAGTGGACTTGTGATTTTCTCGTAGACTGAGGACCGTTAGATAGTTCTCGACTTCCTGAGTACAACGACAGGCGGCACGCTGTCATCGGACGTCGGACGGAGTAGTTACGGGTCTGGAAAGTGTGAGGGCAAAACGATAATTATCACAACGAGGGGTATTTTAGTCTTTTTCCCTCAGCCCAATCAGATAAGGGCAAGTGGCAATAGTGGATTGGGATATTTATTTTGAGCCATGGGGTGATGGACACGTGCAAGGGGCTGGATAGTTCTAGGATGATCGATGGTGTGCACGGCCACACTTTGCACGATTTCAAACCGTGCATTTGGCTTTGAACACAGAAAACAGAGAGAAGAAATTGTAGAGACTGCGATCGATTCAGGGTGTGAGTGAGTGGAGTGTGAATTGAGAGAGTGACTGAGAGACAAGGCTGAGCTGGTGATCGTGTTTTGGGGGAGGAATCGTGCCCGGAGACACGGCGGTGGTGCGGCGGAGTTCTGAGAAAAACAGGGAAGCCGTGAGACAGGGGTGGTAGTTGTGCCGTGTGGTGGATCAATCCAAGCCAATAGGAGGCTCAGACGTCTGCAGGGAACCCAACGAACACGGTGGCACGCGGCGGTGCCCACGGCGGAGACTGAATCGAAAGGTAAGCCCAATTCCTCTGTTTTTCCCGTGAATTTCAATTTGAAAGTCGTGGACCTAGAGCTAGAGTCGAGGGAATTGGTGAGTGAAGTGAGACTCCTGGAGGTCCCAGGAGTCGTTTGGTTGTGGTGCCGTGCCGGGGGAGGACCTGGGCGGCCGGCGGCCAAAACAGAGGCCACGGGTTCAGTTTTTCGAGGAATAAATCATGTGGTTTTGGGCCGTGAATTTCAATTGTAAGGACATGGGAAGGTTGCTAGGGACTGGACGCTGCTATTGGGATTGAAAAGAGGAAGAACGGTGGAGGAACGGAGGAGAACCGGTCACGCTGGTTCAACTGTGCTGAACCGGGTGACTCGAGGTTGAAGGAGCACTGTAGCAGGCGCGTGAGGCCCACGCGCAGCCACTTTGGGCGGCGCGTGGGGGCGCGTGCGGTGGCGGTTGGGAAAATGGTCAACATGGTTTTGGTTCTAAATGTCCTAAGGAATCCATTGGTATGATTTTCGGGTTAATCGGACGATGTTATGAGATAGTTCGGGAATCCGGACGGTTTAGGGTTTAAGATTAAAATATTAATAAATTCCCGAAAAATTGGGGAAATTAGGGTTAGTATCCTTGATGTATTTGCGACCCTATTTGGTGCATATAGACAGGACGGGAGACGCCTGAGACGGTCGAGGAGCGCACGGAGCGCGATTGACTCGTTCTGATTCTTGAGTGGACTCTTTCTTTCTTTACGAGCATGCCTAACTGTTTTATTGATGTTTTATGATATTAACTATGTTTCCATGCTTCTTAATGATGATGATATGTGGTTGTTATGTTTGCACGTTTTTCGAGACATTTTCGGGATTTTGCACGTTTTTCGAGAAAAGTTGGATTTCGGATTTTGATGCCATATTTAGGGATTTCAATATAATTGTTTTCTGATGATGATGAATGGATTATGAAATATAATTTGTGATTAAATGTGGGTTTTGGTTTAAAAGTGGATTTGGGTTCGGAATGACGGTTCTGAACGCCGGAAGGGCTTCGAACCGGGGATTTCGAATTCGAGTTTGATTATGGATTTAGAAATGGGTTTACATTGAATTTGGATTGGATTTGCTGGATCTGGATATTGGGTTAAAGACCCGGATTCTGATTAACGGGGGACGGGCCCGGATAGAGTTTAAAGACTCGGGAGTTTAAAGATTCGGACATTTACGATAGTACTCCCGTAGGCCTATTGAGTTTAAAGACTCGGGAGTTTAAAGACTCGGAATTACATATTGAGGCCTGGTTGAGTTTAAAGACTCAGATAGACCCAGCAGGTTTGATCGTAAAATGATACCTTGATATTCACGATTTATGATGCAGTTTTATAGTGTTTCTGTTTCTTATGATGTTTTATGTTATGCTTTTCTAATACGTAGTTGGGCATGCATGTTTTCAAAACGGAGGGAACAAATATTTTTATTGTTTTCTTAACTCTGATTTGATGAAAAACTGATTTTGAAACTTTTATTTTCTTTAGTCCACTCACACTTTTGGTTTTAAATTTTCCCTCCAGGTCGTGGTGATAGCGTCGGGGTGAACGTTGAGGCAGGAATTGAGGCATAGAGCTTACGACGTTCTTCCATTGCGAGACTAGCATAGTAGGATTTTGTGCCCATTTTGTAGAACTACGCTCTGACTTACAGTTGTATTATATTTACTCCTGCGTCTGATAGTTATACTTACAGTACTATTACGGGTATTCTGGTACTTTATGTGTGATTGTCAGACGGGAGTAGGGTTCGTTGTAACAACCCGTCCCGAGAATTTGGATGAGTAGAGTGATTAAGGTGTGATTAGTAAGGGTAATCAAGGGTTAGGTGGTCCCGAGGGGTCCGGGAACTTAGAATTTACTTGAGTTTTGTGTCGAGGAGTCAGACGGGAGCGGGATTTACCTCGGGTTTCGGGGTGAAACCGGGGTGGGTCCTGACATTCGTCCCTGATATCGAGGTGATATTTGGGGCGGGTCCTGACAGATTTTCCAGCCTTCATATGTATAATCTCAACCCGTGGACCTCATTTTAGGATTCCTATTGTTGAGTAGATGAATTTAGACTATTAGTTTGTAGTTTTGTATTGAGTTTTGGAGAAGATTGAAAAACTCAGAATCCAGCCAACAATGACGTATTTCGGCAACACATGTAATGAATTCCAGCAATATAAGTGGTGGTCCGATAGTTGGTGCCCAAGTGGTAGAAAAGGGACGAGTGGAGCTATAATCGCATGCATGCATGCGCATGGACGTGCGTGCAAAAGCATGGCGCATGACGGTAAGTGGGGCCATTTCATGAGCCACGATTTTATCATTGTGTATGTCTTGAACTCTCGAGTTCGTAGACATGAGGTGCATGAGAATCGAAGACGAATTGTGAAAGTTACGAGTCTAGGAAGGCAATGGATATTTTAGTAGTTTTGAGTTTCAAATTTTGTTGGAAAATATCTATTTATTTCCTGCCTTTTTCTAGAAAATTCTACATTCTCTCCCACTCTTCTCCCCACATCTTTCTCTCCCTCTTCTCTGTGGACTCGTACCAAGGACTAAAACATCGCCCTATTTCGATCGTTTTGGACCAAACTAATGCCACCAAAACATTCCTCTTCTCCCCACGATCACAGCTTCTCGAGGACCACCTGTGGAGGGCGGGGCGAAGAGTGGAAAGTGAACCTTAGCTTCTTGGTAATTTTTTAGCCATCACATGTATGGGTTCTCATTTTTTACTTGAGATTTGGACTCCTAGGCTAGAGTATATGAGTTTAGACTATTAGAACATAAGATTTGGTTGAGAATTGAAGGAGCTACTAAGCTTTGAAAATCTACCAACAATAGAAATTTTCGACCAAACACCGCGAGATGGAGGTTGAAGAATACTGAACTGTGCAGTCACAAGCATGGATAAAAATGTCGCTGGAATCGGTGATATATTGTCCGATATATCATTTTTTCCTGCAACCGACACATAAATAAGGGGTGAAGGAAAATCCTCCCCCAAAATCGGCGATTTTGGTCCATATCGGTAAATATCGACGATTTCCGGCGACATTCGCTGATATGCAACGAAATCTCCGATTTTGGTGATGATATGACACGACCCGCCCGCAATCCCCCAGGATTAAGGGCTAAGTCATGCTCTCGTCTAACTTACGAGTGACACGTAAGCTAAATTGACGTCCAACCTCCATGTGACACGTAAGTCGGACAAGGGATTCTTGACTGAACCGCTCAAACTTCCGGACTTCCCAGACCGCGCAGACTCTACTGTGGATCGCATATGAGATGTCTCCGTCTCTCTCGACTAACAGCCCGCACCGCAACAACCCTGAGGGTATCGAAAACACAAAAAGACTGTGAGTGGACAAAAATAAAGAATAAGTTCAAAAACAAGTTATCAGAAAACACAATTACATTTATACCCTCCATTAAAAAAAACAATGCATGCATATCAATTCATGTTATGAAACCATCTCATATTCAAACCATTAATGAAAACCATAATTGAAAACCCGAATCAAATCCGTTATTCGAATCTAAGGCCTCAGCCCAAAACCACAAACCAATCTCAAAATACGCGAACTCAGTCCCAAAACTCATCAAATCGAAGTCATCCAGACCACTGCCCAAAACATCTGAAAACCAGTGAAAAACCAGTGAAAATATCAATCATGCGAGTTGCTGGATCTCAAGTGCGCCCTAATCTTTAAACTCAAAATCATGCGCAATAATCAGGCCTTCCCGGGATATCAACTAGTCTTTAAACTCAAAACACAATCACAGGCCTCGGGAGGTATCATAACCGAGTCTTTAAACTCAAAACATATACCGAGTCTTTAAACTCAAAACATATCAATCCAGGGCCCTCTCTCCGTCAATCAACCTAGTCTTTAAACTCAAAACTAGATCCAGCGGTTTTTCTTTTCTTTTTCCGGGTCTTTAAACCCAAAACCATTTTTCAATCAACAGTGAAAACCATATAAAATCCACATCCGAATTCGCAACAATGATTCTGTAAGCTAGCATCAGGAATCATCATCCCGAACCCAAATCCAGATTTCCCCTTTCAAGTTTCAAAACTGAATCCAAAACTGAAATCTCATTTCCGAAATCACATGAACAGGGCTCCAAGCCCGAAATAACTTTTCCGAAATTCATTTCAAATCATTAAAATCAAATCATATTTCAAATCCCGAAAGCCAATCATCAAAACCATGATCAAATCATAAGATCATTCGAAATCTCGTAAAATGTGCAATTACGTTATAATCTCAAAATCCGTGCAAAAATCGTAAACCATCAAGATCATAGAATCAAATCATAGAATCACGTATAGAAAACATATAAAAACATATATGCATGCATAATAAGTTAGAAAGTAAAGTCCACTCACAGACCCTTTGTCAGGACCACCTTCCTCTGTCAGGTCCCGACTCATCTAGCACGATATTGTCCTCTTTGGGCCACAACAATACTCAACGGCAAGCCTGCGCCCTCAAGATTTTGTTTTCGGGAGCTCATGGTGCAACTTCCCAGGGGGTCACCCATCATGAAATTGCACCAGCCTCAACTCGCTTAACTTTGGAGTTCCAATCCCCCCCAAAGCCACTGAGCTCCCAAAAGGCCTCATGCTAGATAGGTGTGTGCCTACACCTTTAAGGCACACCACCATTCCTTTCCCAGACAATTCCCCCCTCGCAGGAATGTGGGATTGTTCACCGTTCGTTCCAAGACACGGATCTTACAATCCACCCCCCTTAGGGCCCATCGTCCTCGCTGGCACACTTCCCCGTTGGGGTCTGGCTCTGATACCATTCTGTCAGGACCCGACCCTCCTCTGTCGGGTCCCGACTCATCTAGCACGATATTGTCCTCTTTGAACCACAGCAATACTCAACGGCAAGCCTGCGCCCTCAAGGTTTTGTTTTTGGGAGCTCATGGTGCAACTTCCCAGGGAGTCACCCATCATGAAATTGCACCAGTCTCAACTCGCTTAACTTTGGAGTTCCAATCCCCCCCAAAGCCACTGAGCTCCCAAAAGGCCTCATGCTAGATAGGTGTGTGCCTACACCTTTAAGGCACACCACCATTCCTTTCCCAGACCATTCCCCCATCGCAGGAATGTGGGATTGTTCACCGTTCGCTCCAAGACACAGATCTTACAATCCACCCCCCTTAGGGCCCAGCGTCCTCGCTGGCACACTTCCCCGTTGGGGTCTGGCTCTGATACCATTCTGCCAGGACCCGACCCTCCTCTGTCGGGTCCCGACTCATCTAGCATGATATTGTCCTCTTTGGGCCACAACAATACTCAACGGCAAGCCTGCGCCCTCAAGGTTTTGTTTTCGGGAGCTCATGGTGCAACTTCCCAGGGATCACCCATCATGAAATTGCACCAGCCTCAACTCGCTTAACTTTGGAGTTCCAATCTCCTCTAAAGCCACTAAGCTCCCAAAAGGCCTCATGCTAGATAGGTGTGTGCCTACACCTTTAAGGCACACCACCATTCCTTTCCCAGACCATTCCCCCCTCGCAGGAATGTGGGATTGTTCACAATTCGCTCCAGGACACGGATCTTACACCCTTTCCGCCGCTGCCTCGATACGGGTGCGCTTACGTTGTTCCCGGCTAACCCGCTATCACCGGCTTTCCCGAACCTGTCCAAATCCCATAATAAGGTCACTAACTACCTCACAATGATCATACTTAAGCCCCATAATTTTCCCGAATTTTTAACTATTTTTAACTGAAGCCTAAAACCTTCGGACATCCTGAAACATATCGAGATGATGTCCGATCAACTCGAAACCAGTGCCAAAATGTTTGTTATGTCGAATACTTTAAAAGTCGTGTTGAAAGATTCCCCAAACTACCCTTTAAGCGCCCCCACGAGCGTCTGGAACTTCATGCGCGTGAAACCCACGCGCATGAACAGTGTCACCATCAACCTCTGGTCGACTCGGTTCAGACCGGTCTCTGCAACTCGAACCGGCATGGTCAGTTTTCGTCCAATTTTCAACCATTTCCAACCCTTTCAATCCTATTACCTTCGTCCTATGCTAAGCAGTCGATCTACCTATGAAAATATGAGAATTAAGTAGAAACTCTTACCTCCCAGACGATGTGTAAAGTTCGATCTCTGCCTCCTCTCTGGTTCCACGTTTCCAGCTAGCTCAAGCCTCCTTTTCAAGCCCAATAGCTTCCTAACATCACCCATAACCTCATTGTATTAACTAATTGAAAGTTCAAGCATCATAACGTCAATTTCCAATTTCGAATTCGAACTTACCTTTTTTCGGGTTTCACGATTACCAGCCATTGTAGACCCCGAAACCAGTCTTTAGCCACTCCCAGCAACCTCTTGAACCTCATCCTAACTCCCAATTCGAGCATCAAGCCTTACACGATCAATTTCCATTTTGATTGGAAACAGGGCACTCACGGTTTCTCTCAGCTACCACCGCCATCCTCCGCTGTCGAGCCTCGTCGTGGCCACCAACCATCTCTGTACAACCTCCCCTTCAACTTTCCTTCACATTCCATCTTCATCTGATCAAGTTTGAGGGAGTTAAGGTTCAAAACTCCTCCCTGTCTCTGTTCTTCACGGTTCAGAGCCACCGTCCACGACGGTTGAACAGAGTGCACCACCCTGTTTCTCCTTTCAAGTTCCACTGTTTCCTCACATCTCTCACAACAGGATCAACCAAGGTTTACTCTGATTCTTTCCACTCAATCACATACTCCTGAGCTCTTTGTTTCCACTCTATTTAATCTTGATTGTGCATCCAAAATTTAAAAACAAGGAAGACGGTGATGAGGCTTCTACAGCCATCCAGACCCTACCATGCATCAAAGTCCCTGTGGGCAACCATTCCAACAACAGCCAAGTGTTCACTTCTCAGTGGGCACAGATCCTTATGCACAGAAATGACCAGAATGCCTCTAAAGAACAAATTACCATTTTGCCCTTCGTTTTCCCTGACCCGTAACTTTGTTGTCCGAACTCCGATGACAACGTGCCGCCTGTCGTTCTACTCCGAGAATCGAAACCTGTCCAACGGTCCTCAAAGTGTGTGAAAATTCCATGTTGTTTGAAAAGTCAACAAATTGCCCCTTTTAAAACAAATTACTGAATTGCTCCTGAACTTCTGAACATCATAACTTTTTCCTCAAATGTCGAAATCGGACGTGCCACCTGTCTATGAACTTGCGACGTCCCGAGATACGTCACGATCATCGATCAAAATCCATTTTCCATTTGACCGCCTGTACAAAAGTCAACATTTTTGCCCATTCTAGGGGCAAAATCGTCATTTCGCACCGTCCGTCTGAAAACATCCAACTAATCACTGATTATCTTCACTAATCCATCATTAATCACTAAGCTAATCCCAATTTTTGGAACGGGTCGTTACACGATACTCACGGATCTGCGGTCGTACTTGAGAGTGAGTTTGGTGACGGAATCGAAGCGAGAAAAGAGGAAAGGGATGAAGGGCAGAAGATCCGATTGGGCGTTGAGGGATAAATGATGACGCCTCTGTCCCTCGACCGTCAGCCACCGTTGACAAACTAGAGAGCATCGGTTCCGGTCGCCAAAATCGAGAGACTGGAATATGCAAGCCAAGCACTTGTCGAGGAGATCGGATTTGGCCCATCCACTCATGGCGGCTAGGTATTGCGGTCGTCGAAGCTAACTGGCCCATCCACGACCACAGGTGAATCAACAGTTGAGCTTTACCACCTCAAAATGGCTAATCGTAAAGAGCACCATAGAGGAGTGATTTTGAGCCACTCTCAACCTCTCTGAAAATATTTCAGGGGCGGACGATATTGACTCTGCAGATAGCTTTAATATTTTTCCAAGCTATCAATTATTATTTTTAAAAATATATAAAAATAAATCGTGAAAGGATTTTTTGTTTTTTTAATTGATTCACTTTTGTTTTATAATATGAGTATTTATGTAAAGAGTTTGGTGCATTTGAATCTTTAAAGTCGCCAACCACGCCAGAAAAGCAACCACATATATTCCACAATCTTTGAAAATTATTATCAATAACAAGTTGATATTTATTGTAGATTCTTGTGGGACCCATGTGGGTGATTTTAATTTTAAAGCTGTTTATTGGTCAAGTGGAAGTCTAGTAAATGGAAATGATCAAATTAAATACTCTACTTGTTTTTAATGAAGTTCAATGTGTAAAGTATTCTTAGTGCAATATTATCAATAAAATTATGTTTTACTTTAAGTTTATCTTTAAGATTTTATACTGTTAGTTATCGGCATACCTATATTCTATCATATTATTCATTATATATTTATTATATCAAAGTCATTTTATAGTTTTTATTAGTCCTATATAACCATTATTGGGTACTTAAGTTTTTCCCAAAGTTTCATTCCAAATTTCCAACTTTTGGACCGAATTTCCGTCATTTTTGTTGACCGTAAACGATATTGATATCGATATCGATATTTGGGGCGAGATATCCATAAATTCGACTAGCGATATATCCGTCGATATCGATACTTTCATCCTTGGTCACAAGTGGAAGATAGTGGGAGGTGCCTATAGACACTTGGGTCCTAATGACTATTATTTTGATATTTTCGATGTTTTGGGTCTTTTGGCGCATATTTCAAGTCCATCAGAGCTCGTTTAGGGGTTGTTATGTGTTGTTTAAGTCACTTCACATGCGTATTAAGGCGCATGGGTACTCTCAAGGTTAATGGGTCGAGTTTTGGGTTGATAATTGGTGTTTAGTAATGCCAAGTGTCATTTTAACAAGCATAGTAGCTCAGAAGGTCATATGGGAACAAATAGCTTAGAATCAGACTTGTTGGACCTTGAGGTGATTGGACTTGTTATCCCTAAATTGTATGTATATCGTGATGATTTGAATATTTTATTATCGTTTCGAATGTCGAGAACCAAAGAAAATATTTATTTTATTTTATTTTCGAGCATCTCGGGAATTAAGGAAAATCATTATAGGTGTTTATTTTTTATCTAAGGCTTAGAAACCTCCACTGATTATGGATTTCAATAGTAATTATGAATTGAGGAAGTCAAGTGTGATTAGCATTGCATATTGTATTATCTACTAAGAAACTTATTATGAATACGTAAGGATATGAATTTATCGTTGATCATAGATTTAAATAATGGGTGTGGAAAATGATTTTTGTAATGACTTGGACCTAACCCAAGGATGGTGATTTTATGGATTTAAGTTTCCTGAACTCTGGTTTACGGATTTTGAGGGCTCTGCCCACGATTATGGATTTGAGGCGTAACCTAGGATTGTGGTTTAGGGCTCCCACCATGATGTGAGGTATGTTATGAAGGATTGCAACATACGCTCGATAGATCGTGAATAATGACAGGACCCGTCCCAAATCCCCCGGGATTAACGTGGGACTTGCCTGCTCCTGTGACGACCCGGAAATTCGAAAAAGGAAAAATTGGAAAAGTTGGATGTGGAAATGACGATTTTGCCCTTGGTTATGTGGCTGAAAGTTGACTTTTTGTTCGGGAAGCCTTTTAGACTTTTGGCCATGATCGTTGGGTAGGTCCCGAGACACTGAGTTCGTAGACAGGCGGCATGCCAAAATCAGAGTTCGGATGGAAAAGTTAAGAACCTTGGAACATTGGGGGCATTTTGGTCATTTGTTAAGAAAGGGTAAAAAGGTAATTTGGTGGGCAATTGGCTGATTCAGCCGTCCACTGCCTCGGTTATGTGCTTTGGTGACATCTGTCACTGGGAAAGTTGAATTAGTGGCAAACCTTGCCGCTTGAAATCGTGAAACTCAAATACAAAGAATATAAAACAAATGGACGTACGTAACTTCAAATTTATTTGATCAGGAAGGAGACCAGAGACATAGTGAGATTAGGAGGGAATGTTTGAGTGAAAAACGGGAAGGAAATAGAGAGAGAACACCAAGGTAACCAATGAACCCACAGGGAAAACCCGAACTTGTTCTTGGGGAAATTGAGATTCAATTTCCAAGTTGTAGCCTAACCCAAGTCGAAGTAAGGCTAGAATCATTCTTCTGGGACCATTTCATGTCGAACCACCTCAAAAACGAAGGCAATTGACGAAGAAACCATCAAGAACAATTCCTGCGAAATCTCTGAAACAATCGAACTCAATTCGTGTAATTAAAGGTGGGGAATTCCCAAATTGATATTGTTTTTATGTGTATGGTAATCTGAAGATAGTTTCTGGTTAATTGGAAGGAACAATTAAGGTCAAATTGGATGAATTGAGAATTTGAATTCGACGATATGGACTTGGAGAATTGCGGGTTTTAGTATGAATTGTGTAAATTAAACTATGTAGAACTTCGATTTAGATGAATTAGAAGAGATCCAATGAAAGAAATAACTGAAATAGAGCTGAATTGAAGGGCTAATTAATCGGGTTATGTCGCGGGTCGAAGGACCCCTTTGCAGGAAAATCGGGTGAGGACGATGCACTGTAGCAGTTACTGTACAGGCGCGTGGGTTTCATGCGCAGCCACTCACGGCGGTGCGTGAGGGCGCGTGGGCACGATTTCCAAGGTGAGATCAACATGTCTTTTGTTCTATGCAATGTAACGAACATTTTAGCGTTGGTTTCGAGTCGATCGGACACCGTGTCAATATTGTTTCGTTGGTCCAAAGGTTTATGTCACGTTTTAAATTCGTAATTAATTCCCGAAAAATTATGGGAGATTCGTTTGATATTAATTGAGTTATTAGTAACCGGTAATAATGATTTTGGACAGGATTCGAGATTCTTGGAAAGTACCGGAAATTACAGAAACGCGTGCAGCTCAGAAAGCGAGCTGTTTGGACGGTGTGTGAATGGACGTTTGTTTTATAAACTCATATGCATGCATAGTTAAATGTTTTACATGAGTTATGGCATGATTTGATTTGCAATGATTGCTTGATGATTTGATACGATTATTTATTGGATTTAATGATTATTTTAATCACTGTTTTGGGCACGTTTTACGAGGAAAGTACAATTGATGATTTTGGGCTAGGCCTGGGATTTTTAAAGGATGTTTTAACTTGGATTGTGAGTTAAAGATGATTTTATGGAATTAAATGATTTTTGGAAATGATTTTACGGATTTACGTGCATTGAATTATTTAATGATTTTACGGATTTACGAGAAATTAGATTTGGGCTTGAGACCCCGTGACAAATGGTCTTGACGTGGTTTTAATGATGATTTTGAAATAAAGATTTTGATTTTGTATTTATGTTCAGTGCCCCCAGATGTGTAATTCATATGTAGACTTCGGATGTGTAGTTCCCGAAGTGACTCCGGATGTGTAATTCCCGGAGGGACTCCGGATGCGTAATTCCCGGAGGGACCGGATATGTAATTCCCGGTGAGGTTGGATGTGTAATTCCCAGCAGGATGACAACTCTGGATGTGTAATTCCCAGAGGACCCTCGGATGTGTAATTCCCGAGTTATGTGCTTTGCTCTATGATAAAATGGTTTTATGAAATGATTCATATGTTTGATTCTATGCATGCATGGTTTGATAAATTAGAGGGTAAATGATGTATTTTGAAATGTGTTTTTAAATGATATTATTTTTGTCCACTCACACCTCTCCTGTTTTTGATGACCCTTCAGGCCGTGGCACGAGATTCGGGGCAAGTCGAGAGGCGGAGGCATGAGCAGAAATCGATCCAGTCATCCCTTGTCTGATAGGTGCTGAGAGGTAGTTTCGGGACTTCGGTTGACTTGTCAGACAGAGTAGGACCGGGCACGGTTATCAAAGTCCAGTTGGGACGGGTCTTGTCAGCTCCCGTCTGACACGAAGTGGCAAACCAGGGATACTTATGTCCTTAGCCCAACCGGGACTACCAGAGAGTGCTAGGATCCGGAGGAGGAGTGTGATGTCTCGGTCTCTGCTACAGCCCATATCAGCGATCCACCTGAAGGGCATTCAAACCATTAAAATTCGTGAGTGGACAAAACAAACATTTAATAAAAACATTTTCATGAAAATAAGATTTATGCCCTTCACTGAAAAGTATCCATGCATTCGAAAACCATTTATCAAAACATTCAAAAAACCATTAGGGCCTTAGCCCAAAACCGTAAATCAATACATGGGAACTCAGCCCAAAGCCAATCACGTGGGACTCTGCCCAAAGAAATATTCGTGGGTCTCAGCCCAAAACCATTCTCAGTGAAATACCAACCATAGAACACGGGGTCTCAGCCCCAAACCATTTTTCGTACAACCTCATACGTATATCCATATACATATACATATATACAACCCATCCTCAACATCTCAGATGAGATGACAACTTGGGGCACACGCCCCCTAGGGAACTCATCCCCGATATCTGTCACGGTTCATCTATGCAAGTATGCATACTACTCGGGGTCTCACTCTGAGTCTACCCCCAAGAAGTCCACATCTGGGAGGCTCTGTCCAACATCCAGGATCCACGAAGTCTGGATGATTGTCTTCGGACCTAGTCCGAGACCATATCATAACTCCCACTCCTGGAATGGGCTCCCTATAGGGATTACTCATTCCGGGTAGTGAATCGTGACTCTCCAGGTCGACGGCTGGAGGAGACCAAACAAATCATGTCGGAGGGTATATACGTTTTCAAAATACTTTCTTTCAAATCTCAATTTAACTGGGTCTCATACCCGAATCTCAACGGGATTCCTCGAATCCGATCCAAATCCATTTTCACAGGCCTCAGCCTAAATTCACAGTTCAATATGGTCTCAAAATTTTAATTTTATACAAATTGAAATAAAACTAAACTATCAACCTAACATTACCACAAACTCAAAATTTCAAAAAAATTGAAAATTTATCTCATAAGTTAAAAATCGTCCACATATCTAGAGTTTTAATTTTATTTTTTGAATGAGGTACAAGACTCGAGTTTCAAAGACCAAATATGAGGGGAGTTTTTTGGTTTGTGGACTCGTAAAATTTTCTTTTAAGTTTTTACAATGAGATAGTGTCGTTTAGTTGAAAATAATTATGAAAATTTATTTTATTGATTGAGAAAACCATATTTGTTTATTCGGGTCAAATCAGATGTTTACCGATTATAATTTTTTCACATAGGTTTGATTTGATTTTTTAAATTGATTGGCAAGAAAAAAATCAAATTGTATTTGCTTATTTTTAATTTGATTCGAATTCTCGAAATCAGTTGTTCACACCTAAGTGTAACAACCCAAGGCCACATCCGACATTGTTGGGGGGATTTGGAATTTGGGGTATCATATGGATCTTAAGTTAATAAGTTCAAAATTTAATCTTTAGAAAATTAAAGAATATCCATTTATCTGTATAAAATTAAAGAATAACTTCTTTTTTTTTCAAATAGAGACTATATTATACTGATGCATAACTAATTATGATCATGTTGTGTAAAACGTTCCTTGTAGATCAAATGTTACGAACCATCCCGAAGACAAAATTCAAAATTTAGATTTACAAAAAACACTAGTGAGTATTGAGTTGGACTTGAGTGTGGGATCCCGGGCTAAGTTGGCATTGGACTTGTAAGTGAAGGCCCAAAGTGAGGGTTGTATTTAAAGGGAAAATTAGAAAGTTAGTTGCAAAATGACTATTATACCATTGAGTTTCCGAAGGTTAGGAGTCACTTTTTTATCAGAACACTTTTGAAAGTTTTTATAGTACAATTACGTAGATTTTGAACTCATGAGTATGAAGACATCGGAAATTGGACTTTGTACGAGAAAATTACGGGTCTGAAACAATCGGGACGTACCGATAATTTTGGAAAAGTTCAAAATTATAAATTAGATTTTTCTCTCTCCTCACCCCACTGACCCATCTATTTTCTCTTTTTTTCGAGTGACACTTTCTTTCTGTTTTCCCTTCCTACGAAAAATCGTGGAAAACCCTCAAACCCTCTCACATGGTCGTCAAACCACCACCAACCTCTACATCTCACCCTCGTGAACCTAACCGTGCCAACGATTGGCTACAACAACCCTCATAAGCATGGAAAAATAGCAAGAAAGAAATGGGTTTCGTGGCTTTCGATGGATTTTCCAGCCTTCATATGTATAATCTTAACCCGTGGACCTCATTTTAGGATTCCTATTGTTGAGTAGATGAACTTAGACTATTAGTTTGTAATTTTGCATTGAGTTTTGGAGATGATTGAAAAACTCAGAATCCAGCCAACAATGACGTATTTCGGCAACACATGTAATGAATTCCAGCGATATAAGTGGTGGTCCGATAGTTGGCGCTCAAGCGGTAGAAAGGGGACGAGTAGAGCTATAGTCGCATGCATGCATGCATATGGACGTGCGTGCAAAAGCATGGCACATGACCGTAAGTGGGGCCATTTCATGTGTAATAACCCGGCCCGGACTTTGGGATTAGATTAGTAATTAATGACGGATTAGTGGAATTAATCGGTGATTAGTTGAGTGATTTCGAGCGGATGATGTGAAATAACGATTTTACCCCTAGAATTGGCAAAATGTTGACTTTTAGTTTGGGTGGTCAAATGGACTTTGACCGATGACTGTGACGTAGTTTGGGACGTCATGAGTTCATAGACAGGTGGCACGTCCGATTCTGACGTTCGAGGAAAAAGTTATGGTGTTCGGAAGTTTGGGGGTATTTTGGTAATTTGGTTGAAAGGGGCAAATTGTTGACTTTTTATACGGACTGTATTTTTCACGTAGTTTGAGGACCGTTAGGTAGCTCTCGACTCCCTGAGTACAACGACAGGCGGCACACTGTCATTGGATTTCGGATGGCTCGAATTTTGGTCAAAATATGTTAGGGGCAAAATGGTAATTTGCAGGGGCAAAGGCAAATTGGTCTTTTTACTGTGCCCAGTTATAATTGGACATGTGGATGTTCTTGGGAATTGTGCCCACATAAAGTTGGACACCTGGCGCTCTCTGGAGGCTTGTGGAAATCTCCCAGCCGCCTCACACAATTTTAAAAAGGAATGGGCTATGGTTTTGCACGGGTTGGAGAGTGAAAAACAGAGGAGAATGAGTGATTTTGACCCAAACCTTCCTCGAATGTGATCTTTTTCCCATGGTGTCTGAATAGGGATGAGAGGTAAGGACGAGATAAGGTCAGTGGTGGTCACAGCGGAGACCACGACGACACAGGGAGGTAAGAAACCCGTGGATGCCCTGTTTCATTCAAACTGACAATTTGTGTTTTAAGGATGAGATGATCGAATTGGTTGATGGGAAATCATTTCTGGAGGCTGTACATGTCGAGTGAGATCGATTTCGTGGCCTGTGGTGGCCGGATTGAGAGGAGGTAAGGTTGAAGCCCGTGTGGTGGCCGGGATACGAAGAACAAGATGGAAGTTTTGGCCGGTTCATCGTTTGATTTGAGGAGGTAAAGTTTGGATGTTTAATTCTTATTTTTAGGTGCTAAATTGATTGTAACCACTTAGACAGAGCTGTAGGAGGAAGAAGGGTGGAAATCAGATTGGAAAAAGAATGGAAATGACCGTGAACCGTGAACGTCGGTTCGGGTCTGGACTGGGTCGGTCTAAACCGATTTACCAAGGTTGAAGATGATGAACAGTAACCACACGTAGAACCTAAGTGCAGCCCCTTTAGGAGGCGCGTGTGACCCCTTTTGAGGTAGTGTTCAACACAAATTTTTAAGTATTCGATATAACGAACATTTTGGGATTGATTTCGAGTCGATCAGATATCGTCTCGATAGGTTTCAGGATGTCCGAAGGTTTAAAGGCTAGGTTAAATATAGTTAAAAATTCGGGAAAATTACGAGGAATTAGTAGAAGCCTTATGATGTAGTTAGTGACCTTAGTATGTGATTTGGACAGGTTCGGGAAAGCCGGTGATAGTGGATTAGTCGGGAAAGCGTAATTACACGCGTATCGAGGCGACGGCGCGAATGGTCTATGAGTGGACTTTGCTTTCTAACTTATGATGCATGCATGAATGTTTTTATATGTTTTCTATACGTGATTTCTATGTTTATGTTTATGATTATGATATCTGTGGTTTACTGTTTTGCACGTATTTCGAAATATTTGCATACTTGCACGTTTTACGAGATATGGATTTATGCCGTGATTTGATAATGGTTTGGATACTATGATTTTGGGATTTAAATTATGATGTGATTTCAAGGACTTATGAATGGATTTCGGAAAGTGACTTCAGGCATGAGGCCCAATTTCTAATGATTTCGACTTTCGGTTTTCATGTGATTTCGAGATTTGAATCGAGATTTCCAATGATGATTTCGTATTCGGTTTTGGACTCGAGTTCCTATGATTTGTTATTGGTTTTTGGGTTTAAAGACCCGTTGTTATTGGTTTTGGGTGTAAAGACCCGTTGTTATTAGTTTTGGGTTTAAAGACCCGTTGTTATTAGTTTTGGGTTTAAAGACACGGTTGTTATTGCTGGATCTGGTTTTGGGTTTAAAGACCTGGTTGATTGATGACGGGGGAGGGCCATTGATTGATAATATCCCCCGAGGCCTGTTGATTGTGTTTTGAGTTTAAAGACTCGTTGATATCCCGAGAAGGCCTGATATGTTGTTTTGAGTTTAAAAACTCGTTGGAAGGCCTGATATGTGGTTTTGAGTTTAAAGACTCGTTGGAAGGCCTGATATGTGGTTTTGAGTTTAAAGACTCGTTGATATCCCGGGGAGGCCTGATGTACATGTGTTTTGAGTTTAAAGACTCGGTGCATGAGATCCAACAGAGTGATTGACTTGATTTTCTATTGATTTTTCCATGGTTTTCAGATGTTTTGGGTAGTGGCTCGAATGTGTTGGATATGTGGTTTTCAGATGTTTGGGCAGTAGCCCGGATGATTTGGATTTGTTGATTTTTGGGCTGAGTTCCCGTACTTTGATATTGATTATGATTTTGGGCTGAGGCCCTGGATTTGAGAAATGGATTTGAGTAAAGAAATGATTTCTAGTTTTCCTAAACGGTTTAGGACTTTGGACATGAAATGGTTTTTATTACCTTGGAAATACAATGGTTTTCTTAAGCTGAAAATAAACTAGTTTTCGAATGCATGCATTAGTTTTACATTTAGGGTATAAATGTCTTTTCGTATGAAATGTTTTATGAACTTATTATTTATTTTTGTCAACTCACAGTTTTTTGTGTTTTTCGATACCCTCCAGGTTGATGCGGTGCGAGCTGTTGTAAGAGAAAGACAGAGACATCACACACGCGATCCACGATGATACTGCGAACTCTGGTTAACTCAAGTTAGTTTTGGTACGTTGACCTGGGTATCCCTTGTCTGGCTTGCGTGTGCAACGGGGGTTGAACGAGTGTTTAGCCTTCGTGTCGCACGTGAGGTTAGACGGGAGCATGACTTATCCCTTAATCCCGGGGGATTGAGGGTGGGTTGTGTCATCATGAGCCACGATTTTATCATTGTGTATGTCTTGAACTCTCGAGTTCGTAGACATGAGGTGCATGAGAATCAAAGACGAATTGCGAAAGTTACGAGTCTAGGAAGGTAATGGATATTTTAGTAGTTTTGAGTTTCAAATTTTGTTGGAAAATGTCTATTTATTTCCTGCCTTTGTCTAGAAAATTATACATTCTCTCCCACTCTTCTCCCCACATCTTTCTCTCCCTCTTCTATGTGGACTCGTACCAAGGACTAAAACATCGCCCCATTTTGATCGTTTTGGACCAATCCAATGCCACCAAAACATTCCTCTCCTCCCCATGATCACAGCTTCTTGAGGACCACCCATGGAGGGCGGGGAGACGAGTGGAAAGTGAACCTTAGCTTCTTGGTAATTTTTTAGCCATCACATGTATGGGTTCTCATTTTTACTTGAGATTTGGACTCCTAGGCTATAGTATATGAGTTTAGACTATTAGAACATAAGATTTGGTTGAGAATTGAAGGAGCTACTAAGCTTTGAAAATCTACCAACAATGGAAATTTTCGACCAAACACTGGCGAGATGGAGGTTGAAGACTACTGAATTGTGCAGTCACAAGTGGAAGATAATGGGAGGTGCCTATAGACACTTAGGTCCTAATGAGTATTATTTTGATATTTTTTATGTTTTGGGTCTTTTGGCGCATGTTTCAAGTCCATCAGAGCTCGTTTAGGGATTGTTATGTGTTGTTTAAGTCACTTCAAATGCGTATTAAGGCGCGTGGGTACTCTCAAGGTTAATGGGTCGAGTTTTGGGTTGATAATTGATGTTTAGTAATGCCAAGTGTCATTTTAACAAGCATGGTAGCTCAGAAGGTCATATGGGAACAAATAGCTTAGAATCAGACTTGTTGGACCTTGAGGTGATTGGACTTGTTGTCCCTAAATTGTATGTATATCGTGATGATTTGAATATTTTATTATCATTTCGAATGTCGAGAACCAAAGAAAATATATATATTTTTTAATTTTCGAGCATCTCGGGAATTAAGGAAAATCATTAGTGGTGTTTATTTTTTATCTAAGGCTTAGAAACCTCCATTGATTATGGATTTCAATAGTAATTATGAATTAAGGAAGTCAAGTGTGATTAGCATTGCATATTGTATTATCTACTAAGAAACTTATTATGAATAGGTAAGGATATGAATTTATCGTTGATCATAGATTTAAATAATGGGTGTGGAAAATGATTTTTGTAATGACTTGGACCTAGCCCAAGGATGGTGATTTTATGGATTTAAGTTTCCTGAATTCTGGTTTACGGATTTTGAGGGTTCTGGCCCAGGATTATGAATTTGAGGTGTAACCTAGGATTGTGGTTTAGGGCTCCCACTATGATGTGAGGTATGTTATGAAGGATTGCAACATATGCTCGATAGATCGTAATGTATGTATGGTGGGATTCCATCATACACTCGGTAAATGGTGTGAGGTATGTTATGGAAGATTTCATCATACGCTAGCTAGTTTGTAAGAGGATTCTGATACGCTTAAAATACGCATTTAAATAAATTCGTAATTCAAGTATATACATATTTTAAACTCTTTTTGTGTCATTTTAGTATTGGTAAATAGGGATCATTCTTAACCGGAAAAATTAGGGAATATTAATAATGGTTAGTGAAAAAGAATAAAAGAATAAGATAGGGGAGTTTTGAGTAAAGTGTAATTATAAAAATACAAGTAAAAATAAGTATAAAACTAATTCTACTTCTACTTTAACTTATGTACAAGTGGACTTTTCTTAAACACAAAATTCACCAACACTATAGCACTTGCATATATTTGAATCAATCACGAAATCATACATTCACAAACTCATATTCCTTCAAACATTTTTTTCATATATAAATACACCGAACAACGGGTTTTTACTTATAATACAATTTACTTTAAGTTTGTAATTTAATGCGCCGAACAGCAGTCATACATTAAATCTCTTCAACTCTACTCTTAATGCCCCGAACAGCGAATCAACATTTAGTTTTGAAATGAAGATTAAGCTCTAAAATGTAAGAAATAAATAATTTTTAGAAAGTAAAACACATGAAGATTGTATTCAATTTTACAAAAGATAGGAAGGAAAAACTAACACATATATTGCATTATAAATAGAACCAATAAAAAAAAGAGTTTAAGAAGATGGAGAGCAAATGTTACACTTTCGGAATGGATAAGAACAATGGATTGTTTTTCACAAGGATCACCGAACAACAGCAGGAACCTTGTGAAGATGGGAAAGATCAAACAAAGGAAATTCGGACTTGAACTCTTAAATTTTGTATTGGAAATATTTTGCCATAGTTTCTCCTAAGGAAGGCTCAAAGTGTGCCTCAAAACAAAGTCCCTAAACAAGGAAAATGAACTCCTATTTATAGGGAGAAAAAGCTAAAAAAAACTCTAAAATAAATAAATAAATAAATATTACAATAAAAAAATTAAATGGAGAAATGATGACTTAGTGGCTGATTTGGATGAAATCATTGGGAAAACCTGCCCAAAAAGGAGCAGGTTTGATGCAGAAATATCAGGCCATGGATTAGTCCATCAATTGGAAGAAAGCAGCTAGAAAAAGCAGGGGAAGTCGGCGGTTGTAGGCTGGTTCTGGCAAGGTAGGTTCGGCAGTTGCAGCACTGATAGGGGCAGAGGGGTCAACGCACGCGTGTTGAGCTGGAAAAGATGGCTTCGGCAAATGCGCGTTGAAGAAGATGAAACCAGATCGATACGCGCGCACCGAACACGCCTGGGACCTGGGCTGCGCTGGATTTTGGCAGGCTAGGCTTCACAAATGGCTGGGTCGGACGGAGGAACTACAGCAGGCTAGATTTATGGGCTGGTTTCTTTGGGCTCTAGCAGCTTCCCACCGAAATTACAAGACAATTTCGGTGGCCACCCTTCTTTTAGTCATATTTTTTTTGTTAAAAGTCCGATTGCGATAATTATTTTGGCCAAAATACTCAGATTTTTATGTTTTATTTATTTATGAAAAAATCCCACAAATTATATTATTTCTCCAATTGCTTATTATTTTAATATTAAAAGTAAAATATAAAGGGTATAAAATAATATGAAATAATGCTTAATTGAAGACCTATCAAATACCCCCACACTTAAACTTTGCTAGTCCCTAGCAAATACTAAATTTAAACTAAGAATTCAAAACAAGTAAGCCCATAACCATTTGTCTCAAAATTTCATCATTATCATGGTATAAAAGATTTTCACTAGAAGACATTTAAGCATATGGAATTCAAGAGAATAATGGTAATAAAATGTTTTTACAAGTAAGATAATGAGTAAATATGGTGAATTAGATCTCAACATGAATAAAACAAGTATGAATCAACTCACAAGGATATGCACTAAAAATTCACTCAATTTGTAAGGGTTTGTGTTTGTACTCAAAGTATGTGAGAAAAGATGTTCACATAATAGAAATGTAGTACTTTTGAAAAATCTCAAACAAACACCTCAAGATAAAAACAAAACACACTTGCACAAATGAACCAAAACCATAAGCTTACTCACGTTATTGACTCAACTAATCAAAGTTTACCATCTTAAGGATTATAAGGTCTTTACAAAAGTTGCAATGAGGCTAAGTTTAGAAGCAAGGAAAATATAGGACAAGTGGTGCTCAAATTCGTTCCAAGACTCAATAGACTCCCAAAACGTATCATAACTTCCCAACCTTAGTACAATGATATCAAGAATTCATTCTTCGAGCATAGGCCAAGTTTCATCATGTTGGGCCTCGAATTCATTCTTTGTGTCAAATTTACTAATGTAAAGAACTTAATTCAAACATTACATAATCAAACCTCATTATCTTGATAGAGACTTAAAACTATTTTTTTTTTTACTTTTTTTTTGTATATCAAGATAATAACATGTGTCAATAATACAACCATGTAATACACATAAAAGTATTCAAAACATCATCGTTTTCTCTTCACACCCATTTCATGTCTTCAACCGAGTCATTGAAACAAGGGTAAAGGATGTCTATACTAAGATCAAGTGTTTAAATAATCATGGTGATGAAAGAAAGGCTTAATCTGGGCTCAAAAGGGTTTAAAACTAAGGGGGTCCCAACTTGTGCTCACAAATAGGGAACATGGATGTTGAATTTGTGGTGTTAACCCTAATGCCTTAACTATGTCCAAAATCAAAGAGTTTATTGACTTAAAAGCTTTGAAAATCACATATAATAAGTTCTAGTACTCTAAAGTTCATTAAAATCTATGACAAACAGTTATGAGCCATATGTATATCAATTTAAACAAAGAACTTATGAATCACTCATTAAAGATGTATATAAAGTTCTAAAGCTCACATAAGGTTCAAATTATTCATACTTATCTTATCATGCTTGTTTATGTACCAATTTACAAGCATCATCTACAAGTTATATCACTTAATCACAAAGTATTAACAAACGAATTCAGGTTGTAGTGATCATCTTTATATCCATAACATATTTATTTCCCTTCATTATTATCATTGACGGGTTAAGGGGCAACTTGAGACTCATAAAACACTAAATAGAAATGAAAAGACTCAAGAAAGCCAAAAAAAAATTATTATTATTTTTGAAACTTTATAAAACAATTTAATTGCACAATTAAAATTGTAAACAATTCCCCCACACTTAAATTCTTCATTGTCCTCAATGTAAGAAATTAGAAAGTAATTGAACATCGAATCAAAGTAAGGAAGATGATTTACGAAAATGAAGCAAGATAAACATGAAATAAGCAAAGTAAAAAAGAGTGAAGGGTTGAAAGAAAGCAAATCTGCGTTGATGACTCCTTCACAACTTGGGAACACATTGGGTTCTCTCCCAACAAGCGCTTGAAGTTTAACGTCCAATCAGCGTAGACCAAGTGCTTCAGTCTGTTCATCAAATGGGACGTCGCAGTACTCTATCTGAATCCACATCGTGTTCTTCAATTGCCACGATGTAAGGCTTCAATCTATGGTCATTGACCTTGAACTCTTTTCCAGTTCCAACGTGTTTGATTTGTATGGCTCCATGGGCAAACACATTAGTAACAACAAAAGGACCTACTCATCTAAAACATAACTTACCAGGAAAGAGTCTAAGCTGGGAATTGAACAACAACAAAACTTTCTGGCCAATGTCAAACGTTTTACTCTTAAACTGTTTGTCATGAAATGCCTTAGTCTTCTCCTTGTAGATTAGAGCGTTTTCGAATGCATCATTTCTGATCTCCTCAAGCTCACTTAACTGGAGCTTTCAATGCAACTCGGCATCATCCAGCTTGATGTTGAAAGTCTTGACAGCCCACCATGCTTTGTGCTCCAGTTCACCGGAAGGTAGCATGCTTTGCCATAGACCAACCTATAGGGTGACATTCCTATAGGGGTTTTGTAGGCCGTCCTGTATGCCCAAAGTGCATCATCCAACCGTTGGCTCCAATCCTTACGATTAGGGCCCACAGTTCTCTCTAAAATCTTCTTGATCTCTCTATTACTGACTTCAGCCATTCCACTTGTTTAAGGATGGTAAGGTGTAGAGACTCTGTGAGTGATACCGTACCATTTCATTAAAGTTTCAATGGTCTTGTTGCAGAAATGACTTCCACCATCACTTATTAGGACCCGTGGGATCCCAAACTTGGAAAGAATGTTAGTTCTGAGGAAATCTGCAAAGTTTTAGAGTTATTAGTCCTGGTGGCCTTAGCTTCCACCCATTTCGATACATATTCAACACCAAGTAAGATATAGAGATAGCCATTAGATTGAGGAAATGTGTAAGACCCATGTCCTAGAGGGAACGGTGAACGATCCCACATTCCTGTGAGGGGAATGGTCTGGGAAGGGAGTGGTGGTGTGCCTTAAAGGTGTAGACACACACCTATCTAGCACGTGGCCTTTTGGGAGCTCAGTGGCTTTGGGTTCGGTTGGAACTCTAAAGTTAAGCGAGTTGAGGTTGGTGTAATTTCATGATGGGTGACCCCTTGGAAAGTTGCACCGTGAGCTCCCGAAAACAAAACCGTGAGGGCGAGGAGGCCCAAAGCGAACAATATCATGCTAGAGTCGGGTCCTGACCAAGGAGGGTCAGGTCCTAACAGAATGGTATCAAAGCCAAAACCCAACCAAGAAGTGTGCCAGTGAGGACGTTGAGCCCTAAGGGAGGGTGGATTGTAAGACCCGTGTCTTAGTGGGAACGGTGAACGATCCCACAATCATGCAAGGGGAATGGTCTGGGAAGGGAGTAGTGGTGTGCCTTAAAGGTGTAGACACACACCTATCTAGCACAATGCCTTTTAGGAGCTCAATGGCTTTGGGTTCGGTTGGAACTCCAAAGTTAAGCGAGTTGAGGTTGGTGCAATTTCATGATGGGTGACCCCCTGGGAAGTTACACCGTGAGCTCCCGAAAACAAAGCCGTGAGGGTGAGGAGGCCCAAAGCGGACAATATTGTGCTAGAGTCGGGTCCTGACCAAGAAGAGTCGGGTCCTAACAAAATGGACCCATAAAATTGATACCCCAAACATCAAATATTTCAACAGTTAAAACATAATGTTGTGGCATTTCATCCCTTCGTCCTAAATTTCTTGATCTTTGGCATTTATCACAGGCTAAGCAGAATGAATGTGCATCTTTAAACAGTGTGGGCCAATATAATCCAGATTCTAAAATTTTAAGTGCAGTTTTTCTAGATCCAAAGTGACCTCCACAAGCATGGTTTTGGAAAAATTCTAGGACTAACTTATGTTCCATATCAGGGACATATCTCTTAATTAGTAAATCTGCACAGTGTTTCCATAAATAAGGTTCATCCCAAACATAGTACCTAGCATGCTTCTTGAGTTTATCTTTTTGTGCACGAGTGAGAGTGGTAGGCAATTGCTTGGTGACTAAGTAATTGACAAAATCAGCATACCAAGGGGTACTTACCTCGATTCCGAAGAGTTGTTCATCCGAAAACATCTCTTGAATCTCCATAGGATCTCGTTCATGTACCATGCGGCTCAAGTGGTCAGCTACCACATTTTCTACACCTTTCTTGTCCCTAATCTTGATGTCAAACTCTTGAAGAAGAAGAATCCATCAGATTAGCCTTGGTTTAGCTTCCTTCTTGGCCAGGAGATACTTCAGTACTGCATGATCAATGTAAATAGTTTCTTTAGTTCGAAGTAATTAAGAACGAAACTTATCTAAAGCAAACATAACAGTAAGCAACTCATTTTCAGTAGTAGTGTAGTTCATTTGGGCATCATTCAAAGTTCTGGATGCATAGTATATGGCATAGGGCTTCTTGTCTAGCCTTTGTCCGAGCACGGCACCAACTGCATAATCAGAGGCATCACACATTAGTTAAAAGGGTAGGGACCAATCCGGGGCACAAAGAATATGAGCAGTGGTTAAAAGATTTTTTAAGCTTCTTGAGAATCTGCATCAAAGACGAATGGTATCTCATTTTGAAGTATTCGGCACAAAGGCCTTGCAATGTGGGAAAAGTCCTTGATAAATCTTCTATAGAAATTTGTGTGACCAAGAAATGAACGAATCTCTCTCACAGAAGTGGGAGAGGGTAAGTGGCGCACAATATCAACTTTAGATTTATCAACTTCGATTCCTTTCTCATAGACAATATGGCCTAAGATTATCCATTGTCTAACCATGAAATGACATTTTTCCCAGTTAAGCACTAGATTAGTTTCAACACATCTTTGTAAGATAAGTTCTAGGTGTTCTAAACATGCGTCAAGACTATCCCCAAAGACACTGAAATCATCCATAAACACTTCAATTATTTTTTGACATATTCAGAGAAAATAGAAAGCATGCATCTTTAGAACGTACCTGGGGCGTTGCATAAAGCGAAGTGCATTCTACGATAGGCAAAAGTGCCAAAAGGATAAGTGAAAGTCGTTTTTTATCGATCATTTTGAGCAATACAGATTTGATTGTACCCAGAATAACCATCAAGAAAACAGTAATAAGAGTGATCGGCTAACCTTTCAAGCATTTGTTCGATGAAGGGCAAAGGGAAGTGGTCCTTCCTGGTTGCTTTGTTAAGGTGCCGATAATCTATGTAGACTCTGTATCCGGTCACTATTCTCTGAGGTACGAGCTCACCTTCGCTGTTCTCAACAACTGTGACTCCACTTTTCTTCGAAACTACTTGGACTGGTGAGACCCATTTACTGTCTGAAATCGGGTAGATGATACCACGGTCCAAGAGTTTGATTACCTCTTTCTTCACGACATCCATCATTGAAGGATAGAGACGACGTTGAGCATCACGAGAGGGTTTTGCATCATCTTCCAACAGGATTCGATGCACACAGGTTATAGGGTTGATTCCCTTGATGTCTGACAAAGTCCATCCAATGGTTGTCTTATACTTCATCAAGACACGTACCAATCTTTCTTCCTGTGATTCAATTAGTGCAAAAGACACTATGACGGACAAAGTGTCATTAGGGTCGAGATAGGCGCACCTCAGGTGGTCAAATAGAACCTTAAGCTTGACAATAGTGGCCTGAACCTTTGAAGGAAAAGTTTCATCAATACTAACTGAAAATGACAAAGGTATATGAGGATTTACCATTCTAGACACCTCATTGAAGGCCATGACTTCTTCCCAAATATGAGGCTCTAGTTCATAATCTGTGTCTTCAACCAAGGCGTCCCCTAGTTGAGTTAGGCCAACTCCTTCATGAATTACCATATTGAGTGTGTCTTCTCGAATTGACTCAAGATGTTTCTCATCACAACCTCATTCTCCCTCGTTTGGCGCCTTGGAGTGCATAACTCTTTCAGAAACTTTGCGTGTTTCGGCACTTGCTTGATGCACTCGATCAAGGGCATGTTGATTTGTTTGCTTTTGAAGATTTCCAAGATTTCCTCTTCAGATTCATCCTTCTTAGATTTGGAAAGCCTACTTGGAAATGGTGCATGCACAAACTGGGAATTATTAACAACCGAGCTTGAAGGGATATGGTCATTACCTTGTGTGTGGGTAGTTGAGTTGGCGGTTGTGCCGTGGTGGTCTTAGTTGCCACCTTGTGCTTTTTAACCTTAGAAACGACTGGATCTGTCTCTATGTCACTGAGCACTTTACCACTTCGAGTGATAATCGCATTGGCTTTAGGTCTTGCATTCAGGTTGGGCGTAGGTTGAGGTGGAAACACCCCGCAAGCTTGGATCTTACCCATGATGACACGACTCATCCCAATCCCCCCGGGATTACCGTGGGATGTGTCATGCTCCCGTCTAACACAAAGTGTCAGACAAGGGATAACCGAAAGCCACTGCCTAGACGGGCATCCAGAGTGCGCAAGGATCGATGGAGGAGGCATGCAAAGTCCCAGTCTCTGCTGCAGTCCCATCCGTGATCAACCTGAAGGGCATTAAAAACAATAAAGGCTGTGAGTGGACGAAAATAAATAAGTTCATAAAACACATTTCATAAGACATTTACGCCCTTCATTAAAACGTATGCATGCATCGAAAACCAATAAGTAACTATCTACCAAAAAATAACCGTTAGGGCCTTAGCCTAGAAACCGTACAACCAAATCATGTGGGTCTCTACCCAAAACCATGAATACCGAAAACCAAACATATATGATATAAATCCGACATACAAAAATACCAATTCCAATTCCAAGTGGGCCATCGCCCAAAACCATAACCATAAATACCATTTCTAGGAAAATATGTTTAAACCATCTTGGGCATCCCAGATGCCTAGCGTCCCAGACGCTCGATGTCCCGGACGTCATATCTCACGGTATAATAATAAGCAACACGTACTGCCCGGGGTCTCTCTGGGTCCATATCTCTGACATCCCAGATGTCTGACGTCCCAGACGTCTAATCATAGCAATCCCGCTCCTAAGTCACTATAAGGTCCGGTAGCTCCGTACAATGACCCCTCGCAGGCAATGCACCGTGACTTCCCCAGTGTCCCAGACACCTGGAGGAGACCATCACATATCCTCGTATCAAGATGGTTTATGGAAAATAGTTTATCAAATCATTTCAAACATCTCAAGGGCCCTGCCCGGAATTTCCATAAAACCATCACCAGTCCAAACATCTGATTTATCAAATCCAAAACCATTTATTTAAATCCAATTAGGGTCCCTGACTCGAAATCACATTTATAAACCAATTGGGCCTCATGCCCGATTTCGTAAACCAACTGGGCCCACGGCCTGATTTCATAAATCAACTGGGCCCCTGGCCCGATTATATAACTCAAATGGGTCTTAGCCCGATTTCGTAAATAACTGGGCCCTTGGCCCGATTACGTAACTCAATTGGACTCCAAGTCCGAAGTTTCCAAAACAATTGGGCCTCATGCCCGAGTTTATCATTCCAATTTCAAAACCATTTCATGAAATCATATCCAAAACCATAAGTATGGAAAATCAGTGTAAAATCGGAAAAACTTCGATTTACGTGCAAGCACGTAAATTGCCTCGAAATGCGTGAAACTATATAATTCACCAATATCCAAATCACACGTCATATAATCACAATCATAATCAATATAAAACAGTTATGCATGCATATAATTTATAAAACCAAAGTCCACTCACAGACCGTCCATAATTGCCCGTTTTCGCGCTGCACGCATTCCCGTAATTTCTGACATTTTCCAGAAATCTCGAATCCTGTCCAAAACCATTAATTAATGTCACTAACCATAATTTTCTGGGAATTAAACGATAGTTAAAAACGTAACCTAAACCTTCGGGCCCTCGAAACAACATTGAAACGGTGTCCGATTCATTCGAAATCAACGCTAAAATGTTCGTTACAATGTATAGGACAAAAGTCATGTTGATCTCACCTTGGGATTCGTGCCCACGCGCCGTCACGCGCCGCCGTGAGTGGCTGCGTGTGAAACCCACGTGTCTGCTACAGTACAGGTACTGTTCATCTTCCTCACCCGATTTCCCTAGTAAACGGGTCTGCGACCCGCATCTTGACCCGTTCCAATTCCTGCCAAAAACAACCTAATTTCTTCAATTGACCCATCAAGTAGACTCGCAATACACTCAATTAGAGGTCTGTATTAATCAATCAAATCGACATGGCCTAAAACCAACTCAATTGAACTCAAGTCGTAATCGAAGTTCATTGTCCCGGTTCATCACACAGTCACTGATTCTTTTAATTGATTAGTTATGAAGCATCGTAGACTCACTTTAAAGATGATTTTGCAATCAATTTCACAAGAACTTACCTCCATGACCACAACTCCAAGCTCGATTTTTCTGAAATTTTTCCGTCCTTGTCCATGGCTTCCAAGGCCTTCCAGCTTCGACTTATCGATCTGGATCGACTAAGTGAGGTCCCAGAAGACTGAATTGAGCCTTAAATTGTCTTGGGTTGGCCTACACTTCGAGTTCAGATTTTAAATTTGCTCAAACATGGTTTCGAGTTCCAGTGCACAATTTCCACTCAGTTCAACCGTTTCTCCTCTCTAACTCCTCTCTCTGGTTCTCACTACTTCTCTGTGCCTCTCAATGTCCCAGAAATGGACCAAACAGACCCAATTAATCCACCCCAACCGACCAGTGCTCTGTTCAAAATTCCCAAGGGAATAAACAACCCAGCCCGTGCACTGCACTTCACCAGTCTCAGCTGACCTAATGCCACTCACCAGCATAAACAAATCAGCCACTCAGCCTAACCAATTGATTCCATAAACAATTGCACATGTGCTCTGTTTTCTGAAAAGAACCCAGCACCATACACGGCTGCCCCAAAAACAACAGCTAATTTACCATTTTGCCCTCACTTGACAAATTACCAAAATGCCCTTCACGCATCAAGACCCGTAACTTGGTTATTCGAACTCTGATTGACGTGTGCCGCCTGTCTACGGACTCAGGACATCGAGACCTTCCTAACGGTCCTCGGTCCTCGGCCATCAGACCTCCCGGTCAAAAAGTCAACATTTTCCCCCGTTTCATCCAAATTACGAAAGTGCCCTTGGACTTCCGAACATCATAAATTTCACCTCGAACTTCGAAATCGAACGTGCCACCTATCTATGAACTCGTGACGTCCCAAACTACATCACATTCATTGGTCAAAGTTCATTTGACAGCCCGAATTAAAAGTCAACGTTTTACCCACGACTATGGGCAAAACGGTCATTTTTCATTATTCGTCCCATTTCGCCCAACTAATCACCGATTAACCCCGCTAATCAAGATTAGTTACAAATTAAATCCCAGAATTTGGGACGGGTCGTTACACATGAAGTCTACGACCTTGCCCATTTGGTCCTTGAGATTAGCGATTTCATTTTACTGATTTTACTGACCTGTGACAAGAGCCTGAGTCTAAGTCATTAGTGTTTGCTGCCCTTGGGAAAGAGCAGCCAACATTTTATCATAATCAGGATTAGAAGATGAAAAGATATGATTATTTGCAAGATTATGAGAAAAGTTAGAAAATGGAACTAGGGGCCTTGGTTGCCATGTGGGTCTTTGGAAATGGTTCGGGGCACGGTTTGGGCCTGTCGACATGTGCTAAGGGTTTAGGACATTGTTCGGGTCTCTCCACCTATAACCTTAGGTCCTTGGCCCTCCTTGAAAGCCTCCAATGTCGTGTGCCATCTCAGTTCAGGGGTCTTCCTCCCTTGCAATGTAGGGGCATTGGTCCTCAAGATGGCCTTGAGAGCATATGGAACAAACCGGGGCTACCTGTTTCTTTAGTTCCAACACATTCGAAAGCATAGAGGTGATCTTATCTAACTTAGATTCATTTATAACATGGGAAATCACCTCATGTATCTTCCTTGGAATAGGCTCGACACCTTCGTATTGTGCATCATTGAGTGCACGGCTTTCAAGTAGTGCACGATTGTCCACTAAACTCCAAGCTAAGAAACTTCCTTTAGCTGTAGCATCATGTAGTCCTCTATCCCAACCCCTGAGTCCTTCGTAGAAGTAGGTTAAGAGATAACCTTTCGTGATCCCGTGAGTCGGGCATGAAGCACAAAGTTCCTTAAACTTCTCGTAGTACTGGCTAAAATTCTCATCATGCTCTTTTTGCTTAATTCCAGTGATCTCTTTTCTTAAGACTGTAATCTTTAAGGCAGGGAAGTACTTGGTAAGAAATTCCTGAACCAACTTCTCCCAAGAGTCAATATGATTGGGTGGGAGACCCAAAAGCCACATCTGTGCTCTATTTTCTAAGGATAATGGGAAAGCTTTCAGCTTCATGATTTCCAAGTCCGCATCATCGGGACACATGCTACCAATAATGAATTGGAACTCCGTTAAGTGTTTGTGTGGATCTTTGTTTCTGACTTCATGGAACTTGGGTAGCTGATGAAGGACTCCATGCTTAAGCTCAATATCTTTCTTATTGGTTCTAGGCTCGGGATACTGGAGGCAGAAGTTTGTAGTTCCATTTGTGTTTGCACAGGTCTGCTCACGGATACTCAGATTTCTTGCCATGGCTAATGGTGTTCCAAAGTCTGTTTCTTTTCTGATTTACTCTTCTCACTTATGGACTCACCGATTATTGGGGATGGAGGTCCGGATGAGCCGGTTTGCTTAAGTGCGTCTCTGAATGTTGTGTTGCTTGGTGAGATGTCAAGTTGCTTTCTCAACCGATCAAGCTTAGATTGATGAGCGCGCATTCATAAGTACGTACCTATAGTGTTAAAAAACACTAAGTTAGAAGGCAAGTATACACAAGTAAGTAGCTAGTGAAAGTTAATTAAAACAAGATAAATGTTACAAAAGTTAGGGTTAAGAATATATAAGTTAAGGAAATCACAACTAGTAAGAAAATGTGAAGTATAACCAAGTATAACTGACATAAATTTAAGCCGGAATTAACATATAGACAAGTAAGAGATAATAAGAGTATGAGAAATTATAGATTGCACAAAGTATGACATAATTTGAAGTCAAAAAAAGAAACAATTAATCCTAAATAACATAAGGTATGACATAAATGGAAGTCGAAATTAACCAAAAGTCACAGTAATGGCAAGAAAGTGCACAAGTTCCAAATGCATCTAAAATAATGCAATACAAAAGTATCTACATGAATAATGGTGTGAATGCATAAGAAGGAAATTGTTAGAACCTGCACAAGACACAAGAGTTACGTGACAATTCATGAAAGAATGGTCTGCACTTTCGATCTCACTTCCCTAGATTCACTTAGTCTAGGGGGTCCGGTGATGAAATCTGAGCATCATGAAATCTCAAGGAGGGTATGCAATCTAATAATGCAATAAGTAGAGCTTTAGATTGTCATGACTAACTTTCCCCGTCCGCTTCTCATAGTACTTTCCTGGGTGTACGGCCTACGCGTACTGATAACCACCCTTTCACCATTCAGCGTTAATCATGGTCAGTTAGGATAGATGTAACGCGAGAAGTAAGGATAATTTTGAGAACACCCCGAGGCTAGCTTAGCCAGGGCATATACTCCATTGGTGTTCCCTTTCTTAATCCAAAACTTGTCACCAATCATAACCCTCTTAGACACCATGACCAACTGATGGAAGATTTAGTGAATTACCAAACCCAAGTGTTTACGAACTCCGCCCCAATCTCATGTCCATAGGTTCGAGTCTACGGTGTGTGGTGATGAAATCCACACATCATGAAGGGTTAAGGAGAAAGTAAACAAGAGGGGCACTACCTGTTCTCGAAAGTAAGATTTTGAACAAAAAAGGGTCTTGAGATTCATGCAACTCTAAAACATTTAATAGGAAACAATATTTACATGTTGGAAAAGTCAAAGATATATATAGTTCTTTTTTTTTTCTTTTTTTTAGTTTACAAAAACAAATAAATAATAAATAGAAAATAACAATAGAATAAAATAAAATGAACAAGCATAATATACAATTCATGAACTAATACAATATGGGCATTAAGTACAATTTATGAACTAGTATATTATGAACGTTGTGAACTAATATATATGACGAGCATAAAAATAAAAGTTATGAACAAAAATGTATATACAAATATGAACAATATGAATCAAGTATGCACAAGTAAAATATGAACAAATACAAAAATAAACAAGTATGATAAGGGTTTAACTTTACCTAAACAAGTGTCTCATGAACATGTATAAATATTTTTATGCTAACACATAAGAAAAGGTATAAACATAGTAAATATGAACATTTAATATATATACACATACACATTATAAAATCAAGTATGCACACTTATAAACAAAATAAATCAAGACTATTTTTTTTTTCTTTTCTGTTTTTTTCTATTCCGAATTTTTTTATTATTATCTTTTTAATTCCGATTTTTTTTAAAAAAATTTAAATCTAGAGTTTATCGAAATATAAACAACCAAATAAATAATAATAAAATGAAATAATTGTGAACAAGTAATATACATGTATAAAATGAAAGTGAACAAATAAAATATGAACAACTATAACTATAATATGAATAAGTAGAAAAATATAAACAAGTATAATAGAATCAAGTGTAAAAATAAAAGTTAAGAACATTTACAATATGTAAACTTTATTCACAAGTATGAATATTTTACATATAAATTTTTTTATAAATACTAACAATTTTATACATACTAACACATTACGAATGATTTTTAATTTCCCCGGCAACGGCGCCAAAAATTGATACGCTTAAAATACGCATTTAAATAAATTCGTAATTCAAGTATACATATTTTAAACTCTTTTTGTGTCATTTTAGTATTGGTAAATAGGGATCATTCTTAACCGGAGAAATTAGGGAATATTAATAATTGTTAGTGAAAAAGAATAAAAGAATAAGATGGGGGAGTTTTGAGTAAAATGTAATTATAAAAATACAAGTAAAACAAGTATAAAACTAATTATACTTCTACTTTAAACTATGTACAAGTGGACTTTCCTTAAACACAAAATTCACCAACATTCTAGCATTTGCATATATTTGAATCAATCACGAAATCATAACTTCACAAACTCCTATTCCTTCAAACATTTTTTTTCATATTATAAATGCACCGAACAACAGATTTTTACTTATAATACGATTTACCTTAAATTTGTGATTTAATACGCCGAACATCGGTCATACATTAAATCTCTTCAACTCTACTCTAAATGCCCCGAACAACGGATCAACATTTAGTTTCGAAATGAAGATTAAGCTCTAAAATCTAAGAAGTAAATTATTTTTAGAAAGTAAAACACATGGAGATTGTATTTAATTTTACAAAAGATAGGAATGAAAAACTAATACATATATTGCATTATAAATAAAACCAATAAAAAATAAAAGAGTTTAAGAAGATGGAGAGCAAATGTTACACTTTCGGAATGGATGAGAACAATGAATTGTTTTTTCACAAGGATCACCGAACAGCGGCAGGAACCTTGTGAAGATGAGAAAGATAAAACAAAGGAAATTCAGACTTGAACTCTTAAATTTTGTATTGGAAATATTTTTCCATAGTTTCTCCTAAGGAAGGCTCAAAGTGTGCCTCGAAACAAAGTCCCTAAACAAGGAAAATGAACTCCTATTTATAGGGAGAAAAAGCTAAAATAAACTCTAAAAAAATAAATAAATAAAAATTGGCCAAATTTATTGGGAGGAAAATGAACTGCTATTCCATGATATGCGTTGATAGGTCCCTTCCCAAATTTGCCGTCAAAATCCGTGAAAAGTCCTCCTCCCATATGATAACTGTTAATAACTCAATTTAATTCCAGAAATTCCCTTAGTACTTCATAATTTATTCTACGGGAATTCTATTAAAAATTTGGAAGAATATCCCTTGTTTTGGTCAAACTTTCTTTGTAACGACTAGTTTTTAAAATAAATTAAATTTGAAAAATTAAATTAGAAAATGTTGATTTTACTCCTAAGTTTATGATGGGTCCTATCAACCTGGTATCACACCCAGGTTACGTTCCTATAAACTGCAAATATAGTGTCCATGCTTGTCACTTTCGTGATGCCTCTTTGGCGTCGTCCTGGCCCACAACTTGATGTTCAGATGAAAATGGAGAAATGTACAAGAGACATTAGATCCAAGATTGATTTCTAGTTTTTTACCGGACTTCTGACGGTTGAGGGACGCAATGATAATAGTTCAAGCCTTGAGGAAACTACTTGTGGGGCTAGAGGTTTAGCTATAGCCTAGTATCCTAGCTATTTCTTTGGGATCATTCGAGTTCCGAGGATGAAATTTATTTACAGATGGTGACACATTCCGACCCAGAAAGTCTACTTAAGGCACAAAGGTCGAGACATGATGGTCGACATCTGGACCGAGATGTCCAGATGACGAAAGACAATTAAATAAAATGATACATTTTAGTGAATCGAGTGAAACATAACCAGTAAAAATAGATTACATTTCACCCCACAATATATGTATAGAGCGGGGACGCAAATGATTATCATAATTAAATTAACTTAACTACCTAAAATTCTCGGATGTCCGCCGCGTCACTCCAAACGTCGGAGCGGCTGTCAGAGCAACTGTCCAATTTTCCTCGAAATGTGTGTAACATTAGCGATACCCGAGGGGTTTAAAAACAAAGGGTGATTGGACCCAAGGCTTTTATGTCAGTGTATGACCATCAATAGTAAAAAAAGTTTTAACCCCTTGTTTTTTCCAAAAGTCAAAACAGTAAAATTTAGACATTGTACGTTCTACGAGAAAGAATAAAATAATCATCAATCACAATAATCTGGCACAGGCTGCCCTTAATGACTGGGATGTGCTCCAGCCCACTCAAAATTAATGGCCCAATGTAAAATTTTGTGTAATGTTAGTTTATATAATTCACTTATTAATTTATTTTACACTTAAATAAAAGTGATATTGATGTTTTTGAAAATTATATGATGTTTCATCCACGTAAAATAGGTGTTTGTTATAATTATAGGTGTTATTGTGTTTATTTGTATGATTATTTATTGTTTCTTTACATAAAATACATATTTTTTTCAGATGTATTTTTTAATCAATGAAATTCACTAAATATCATTGAAATTTGATAATAAAAAAATTTACCCTAGTTAAAATTTAGCCCACCTCATTTTTAATTCTGGGGTTCGTGCATGACAATAATCAGCCCAAAGTATGAAATAACATGCATGAACCACATTCTAATTGCTCATGAGTCACTCGAGGCATACACATATACCAGGCTGGGTATCTATAAACTCGTGTACCTCATCCACGTGAAAGCTAGGTGCTAAGCACTATCACCTCATGTCCTCCAGAGCTTGGGGACGAGGTGGCGTATATTTAACTAGTATTACGAGCTGCGCGGATGAACAATCATGTGGAAACTGGTCTGTGGCACTGACGGGTACAGAGATACTGGCGACTCCTAAGTAGTTCTAAGGTCATACGCAACAATGTCCCGGGACTCAATATGTACAGACACCAAGAATGCCAAACAACCATGCAAAGGCAGTAAATAACTCAACTAAACATAATCGGGTGAACATCATCACATCTGAACACATATTAGCACATCTCACATCATGGCACATATTGTTTTGGTTGGTAATACTAATACAATGGTTTGGTGCTAAGCGTCTTCAATATATTATGTGATGCTAAGTTCTAATCTCATAAATTTTGATACGCAAAGTGGAATTTCCCTAACAAAGTCGTATAAAAAAAATATTTTACTTGGTAAGTACTATTGTATTGAAGTGTGTAAGTCATACAAGGTGTGATTGTAAGATATATGGGAAATCATTATGTAACTTTCGTTACTAAAAACTACTAATTTACTTTACTTATTATATTTGGCCAAAAAAAATTACTTTTTATATGATACAATGCATGATTGTAACATAAATGGTGCCGAGTGTTTACTATAATTGCAGGACTTTTGAATTTTCATGTTTCTTGTTGATGATGTAAAATAGATCGAGGTACGAGGTAAGAACGTCCTATCTAAATCAAATATTGAACTTCAAGGTTTATAGGGATTCACCCTAAAAGAGGGCTACATCCACTGTAGCATTTGTGACAGGACCCGTTCCAAGTTTTCAAAAAAATCAGACCGGCCATACTCTCGTCTGACAATTCTTATCATACAAGGGATTTTTCTAATTTACTTATTATTAATTAATCAACATAAACCCACCCTTGTGAGATTTCCGCTCGCATCCAACTTACTAGACCCCACTAAGGATGATATTCGTACTCTTTTTAATTTACCTTGACCTTGACCTAACTAAGGTGTCACACTTATATGTTATCAGGTTACCCATTTCCAAATTAATCTGCTTTATTTTCAACTTTTATTCAGACATCCTTGTTATAAAAAATATCGACTTACTTATACCTTAATTAACTACAATATATATATATATGTATATTAACAGACCACATATAACATAATATAATGCCATAAGTTTATGCTTACCTATCATAACTCATGTAATCATTCCTTAATATTCAACTTGATCATAACTATAGAACGGGGAAATTACGTAATAATCATAGATTAATATTTTATATTTTGTTTAATCCAACACATTCGTCTCTCCATAAAGCCTTGTGTTACTTTAATTATAAACCAAAAAATTGCTATTTAAACCTTTGATTATACCCAAAGCTTAGAACTAAGTAAAAGGGTTTATAAAGCACATAAACTTTGATCGAGTATAACTTTCTTATTCAATGTCTAAATCCCCCCCAGCAACATACCATTGAACTCATGACATTATATACTACAACTTTCGTGTTGATGACACCTTGAGAAGAGGCTGGACGTGCCCTCACGCGCCGTGTAACAGCCCGTCCTGGAATTCGGGATTAGATTAGTGGTTAATGACATATTAGTAAAGTTTCGGACGGACGGTGCGAAATGACGATTTTGCCTCTAGAATTGGACAAAATGTTGACTTCTCAATCGGGCGGTCAAATGGACTTTGACCGATGACTGTGACGTAGTTCGGGATGTCACGAGTTCATAGACTGGTGGCAAGTTCGATTCCGACATTCGAGGGAAAAGTTATGACGTTCAGACGTTTGAGGGTACGTTGGTATTTTTGTTGCATAGGGGAAATTCATTGACTTTTCAAAATACATGGTCTTTTCACGCATTTCGAGGACCATTAGGAAGGTCTCGATCCCTTGAATACAAGGACAGGCGGCACGTTGTCATCGGAGTTCGGACGTTTTAGTTACGGGTCTAAACGTAAGAAGGGCAAAACGGTAATTTGTACAATAAAGGGCATTTTGGTCATTTCTGTGCCTAGGGATCTGTGCCCAGCTAGTGTGGGCCACTTGGCTGCTTGGGAGAGTGTGCCCATCAGATTGAGGACACTTGGCCTATACTGGAAGGCTGTGGAACCTTTGTCACCACCTCACAATTTGAACACGGGGGTTTAAAGTTTTATACAATTTTGAGGGGAAAAAACGAGACAGAGAGTACACCGATCAGTTCTAGTGTGTGTGTGAGTCGTATGAATTCATGGTGCTTGAGTGAATGCCTAGAAGTTTAATTATGATTGTGTGATCGTGTTAAAGGTAGAGTAAATGTTGAGTGTGTGTGAAAGGTGAGAAAAATACTTAGAAACGGAGAGGAACCGTGAACGGCCAGGAACCTCAAGCAATCAAACCAATCAAAAACCGGTATGTGGTGGTACTTAGAGGGTTGAGGATTGTTTCTTGGACCTTGAGAACTACGGTGGAAGTCACGGCGGAGAGATGGAAGCAGGTAAGGACGTCAGGTTCTCTGTTTTCCAAAATTGTTCAAATTGGAAATCGATGGTTTTGGGGAACTGTCGAGGCATTCTAATGATCCTTACCATTGTAGGACGTCACTTTTGAGCCAAGGATTCGAAGTCGTGCCTGAGAAGACTGGTGGTGGCGGGGAACAGAAACTGAAATTTTCTGAGTTTTGGTTTGAACTTGGAAGGTATTGTTTAGAGTTTTATTTCATGTTTTGATTAGCTAGATCGATCATAAATGTTGGGACAAAGCTAAGGGTAGAAAAAGGATTGAAAATGGACTGGAAATGGCTGGAAATCGTGATCACCGGTTCGGTTGGACCGAACCGGTTCGAACCAGGTGATTCGGGTTCATCAGAGGTTGACGATGACACTGTTCACGTGTGTGGGTTTCACACGCAGAAAGTTCTAGCCGCTCGTGGGAGCGCGTGAGAGGTAGTTTGGGGAATCTTCCAACATGACTTTTAAAGTATCCGATGTAACGAACATTTTGGCGCTGGTTTCGAGTCGATCAGATATCGTCTCGATATGTTTCGGGATATCCGCAGGTTTTAGACCTCGGTTAAAAATAGCTAAAAATTTGGAAAAATTACGGGGACATAGTATAAGCTTAATAAAGTAGTTAGTGACCTTTTTATGTGATTTGGACAGGTTCGGGAAAGCAGGTGATAGTGGATTGGTCAGGAACGGCATAGGTGCACGCGTATCGAGGCAGCGGCGAAATTGTCTGTAAGTGGACTTTGCTTTCTAACTCTTGATGCATACATATATGTTTTTTTATGTTTTCCATACGTGATTCTATGATTTGATTATGCTCTTGATGATTTATGGTTTTGCACATATTTCGAGATATACGTATTTGCACGTTTTACGAGATTTCGATTATGTTGCGATTTGATTATGATCTTGATGATTGGATTTTGGGATTTGAAATATGATTTTATTTTTATGATTTATAGCTGATTTTGAAAAGTGATATCGGGCTTGGAGCCCTGTTCATGTGATTTCGGAAACGAGATTTCAGTTTTGGAACTGGATTTCGGAAATGCTGTTTTGGATTCGGTTTTGAAACTTGAAAAGGAAATTCTGGATTTGGGTTTGAGATGATGGTTCCGGATGCTAGCTTACGGAATAATTATTGCGAATTCGGATGTGGATTTTCTGTGGTTTTCACTTGATTGAAAAATGGTTTTGGGTTTAAAGACCCGAAAAAAGAAAAATCGCTGGATCTGGTTTTGAGTTTAAAGACTAGGTTGATTGACGGGGGGAGGGCCCTGGATTGTTATGTTTTGAGTTTAAAGACTCGGTATATGTTTTGAGTTTAAAGACTCGGTTATGATACCCCCCGAGGCTTGTTGATTGTGTTTTCAGTTTAAAGACTCGTTGATATCCCGGGAAGATCTGATTATGCGCATGATTTTGAGTTTAAAGACTCGGGCGCACTTGAGATCCAACAAACTCGCATGATTGATGTTTTTCACTGGTTTTCAGATGTTTTGGGCGAAGGCCTGGATGGTTTGGATTTGATGAGTTTTGGGCTGAGATCCCGTGCTTTCATAAGGATTTGTGATTTTGGGCTGAGGCCCAGGATTTGAATGACAGGATATGATTCGGGTTTTTCAATAATGGTTTTCATTAATGGTTTTGGATATGAAATGGTTTTATGGAATGAGTTTTATATGCATGCATTGGTTTTAAGTGGAGGGTAAACTGTCTTTCTGTTAAACTGTTTTATGAAATTACTATTTATTTTTTTCCACTCACAGTCTTCTGTGTTTTCGATACCCTTCAGGTTGTTGCGGTGTGGGCTGTTGGTTGAACGAGACGGAGACATCACACACGCGATCCACAGTAGAGGTTTCAGCGCTTTGGGAAGTCCGGAAGTCTTGACTGGTTGGTGGGAAATCCCTTGTCCAACTTACGTGTCACATGGAGGTGAGACGTTGGTTTAGCCTTCGTGTCATGCGTAAGTTAGACGGGAGCAGGATTTAGCCCTTAATCCCGGGGGATTGGGGGTGGGTCCTGTCACACCGCCCCAAGCGGCTGCGCTTGAAGCCCACGAGCCCTGCTACAGTGTCGTCGTCCCTGGCTATTTTCTGGGTCGCCTGACCCAGCGACTCGACTCAACTCGATTTCTCTCAATTTTTGATCAATTCAAACAACCTGATCGTCTAATCTCATCTAAACTAACCCAGAAGAAGTTCTAAAACATGACAACAAGGAAAACGTACCTTGATCTCCTAGTTCAAATTTCCAAGCTTTCGTCTATGGAGTTCAGAGCCGTTCTTGTAGCTTCCTCACGTCTGAAATCACACCTCCTTATCCCAGAAAGGTTGCATGACCCCCAGGAGCACTCTCGCATGCTCATAGGACTGGTTTCTAGCCTTAAACGGAGAACCCATCTTAGAAACCTACGGGCTCTTTCGTTTTCTTTCATATTTTCCTACTCTTGTTCCCTCATTTGTTCATTTTCTTTCTCATGACTTCATCCCCTTTCTATTTCTTTCCTCTTCCTCCTTCTATCTGACCTCTCTCTCTATCTCTCTTTCCGTGGTGGCTGGTGTCCATTTCCTTCATTTTCAGCCACCACCTCCTAATTTTCCTTCTCCTATCAACACATAATCACACATATATATAACCATATAGGTTGGTAGGAAGAATTAGGAGGGAAATGACCAGACTTTTTGTCACGACCGACCTACTCCAACATGATATTGTCCGTTTTGGGCTAAACCCTCACGGTTTTGTTCTCGAGAGCTCACGTGCACTTCCTAGTGGGTCACCCATCCTGAGATTGCACCAACCCCTACTCGCTTAACTTTGGAGTTCCCTGGGAATTCAAACCTAGTGAGCTCCTAAAAGGCCTCATGCTAGATTGATACGTGCCCACACATATAAGACACTTCACCTTTCCTTCCCCGAGCGATGTGAGATTGTTCACCGTTCTTCTCAAGACACGGGTCTTATAATCCATCCACTTTGTAACGACCCATCCCGAATTCTGAGATTAGATTAGTGACTAATCAAGGATTAGTAAGGTTAATTGGTCATTAGTTGATCGAAATCGGACGAACGACGCAAAATGACCGTTTTTGTAACGACCCGTCCCGAATTCCGAGATTAGATTAGTGACTAATCATGATTAGTCACTAATCATGATTAATTGAGCGAAATCGGAATGAACGATACAAAATGACCATTTTACCCCTAGTAGTGGGCAAAATGTTGACTTTTTGACCGAGAGGTCCGATGGCCTAAGGTCGAGGACCCTTACGTAGACCGAGTCGATACGAATTCATAGACAGGCGGCACGTCGAAATCGGCCGTCGAACGAAGAAGTTCTGGTTCACAGAAGTTCCAAGGAACTATTGCACGTTTTACGAGACGAAAGCCTTTTGCCATTAAGTGGGGCCCAGATATTTTGGGAAGGCCCAATGGATGAGTGACAAGTGTCACTCATCCATTACTCATTATGATTGCACATATGCATCCCCCTCCCTTTGTTCGTGCATACCAAACCCAACCCAAAACCCGATCTCACCAAATGCCCATCGACCATGACCATGACCCAATCCCTTCCCCCTCACTTGGTTTAACCTAAGGATGAGGCTGAGAGTGGCTGAGGGCTCAGAGGTGGCTGCAGGGAGGACTGAACCGCCGTGGACGGCGGCGTGGAGGAGAAAACCCGACAAGGTATCAGTTTGCCCTTTTTCCTTCTATTTTTGATTTCATTCATTATGGACGGTTTTAGGTGATTGGAATAGGCCTAATAGGTTGTTAGGATGGTATTAGGAAGGTTTTGGTGGTGGTTCACGGCTGAGGAAGCCATGGGGAGTTTTTGGGATTTTTGAACCGTGAGGGACAAATCGGTCCATGGATTTTAGGACATTTTAGGTGTTTTAGTTTATATGTTTAGGTTCTTAGGATCAAAATAGGTAGAATGGGATTAATTAGGAAGAAAAAGGACGAAAAACAATGAAGGAATAGGGCTGGACCGGTCACGCCGGTCCAGGAAAACCAGTTGCAGGATTTGGATCGGACCGACCGGTTCAGACCAATCTAGCCGAAGAAGAAGATCCACAGTGCACCGGCGCGTCGCTCCCACGCACAGGGGCTTTGGCTGGCGCGTGTCCCACTTTTTGGGGATGCTTCCAACACATGAAATCATCCTTTCGATGACATTTTGGGACTGGTTTCGTGTCTATCGGACATCGTTTTGATAGGTTTCGAGGTGTCCGAAGGTTTAGGATCGAGATTAAAAATAGTTTAAAATTCCAGAAAATTACGGGGCTTTAGTGAGGGGTTATTTAAACAGTTAGTAACCCTCTATTTTGATTTGGGCAGGTTTGGAGGTCCCGGTGATGGTGATTGGCCCGGGAGAGCCATATTACACGCGTATCGAGTCGGCAACTCGAATAGTCTGTGAGTGGACCTTGTTTTCTAAATTGATGCATGCATAAAATGTTTTATATATGTTTTAATACTTGTTTTGTGATACCATGAGTGCATTTGTATGTGGTTACGTATTGGCACGTATTTCGAGGTTTTGGGCTTATACGGTGCCTATATGAGTTTGTATTTCTACTTTGGTTTAAATGAAATGGTTTTGGATTTAAAAAGGATAAACTCGGGCATGAGACCCATTTGGTTTTGTCTCAGGCATATGACCCTATTGATGACCTACGAGTCTGAGTCGTGGTCGCGGCGAGTGCTATGTGCACGGCGACGGACGATACGACGCTCGCCTCCGGACTGGGATGTGTTCCTTCCGGAGAGGTCACGATGCACGATTCGTTGTTGGGCTGTCGATGGAGGCTCGACTTCGGAGTGCTGATGGTTCAGGATAACGATCGGTGATGGGTGCACCATGATTTTGTGGTGGTCACGTCGGTTGATACGTTCACGGCGACATACCAGGATTGAGGGAGGTCCTGGATGGATGGTTGCAAGCATTACTACGATCGGATTCGTGACTGACCCTGAGATATCGAGCACGATGCCCAGTTGAGTCATGTGTTCGAGCACGAGACTCAGTTACTTTATGTTTGTGATTTCGGGTCGGGGACCCTAAATGGATTTCCGGATTCATAACGGTTTATGGGGACTGGGCATGAATCCCTTAAGGTGTTTTAAGGATGTTTTCTATATATATATATATATATATATATATTCATATACCTTCCTTATTTGGAATGTCTCCTCCAGGGAGGGTCGTTGGCCTAGGTGGACCCCGGAGTAGTCACGGAGCACTAATTGAGTGGAGTCGCCCCGTTGGGTACCTTATTCTCAGGAGGGCTTGGATTATAACCTCAGGGAGGGTCATTGATCTATGAACATTGACCTGGGTGGACCTTGAGAGACTTGGGCTTTGAGACCCCGAGTAGCACGCGCGTAGCTTTAGATACCGTGACAGGATGGTTATGTGATTTATGTATATATGTTATATGATATATGATGTACAGGTTTTGGGCTGAGTCCCACATGGATTTGGGCAGTGGCCCGTGTATTGGTTTCATTTACGTTTTTGGGCTAAGGCCCTGATGGTTTGGTAAATGGCTTTCGAATGCGTGCACGCTTTTTAGTGAAGGGTACAAATGTCTTTCGATAAAATGTTTTTATAAATTATTGTTTTGTCTACTCACAGCTTTTAAATGTTTTGACTGCCCTTCAGGTTGACAGTGGATGCAGTGTCAGGACCCATCCTAGTTCCACCCCGAAAACCAAGCTAAATCCTGCTTCCGTCTGACAACCCAGAATGAAAAACCGAAAATACCCTTACGAAAACCACAAATACACTGTCAGACGCAGGAGAAATTTAATACAACCCAGAGTCAAAACTATACAGAGCATAGTACTAAACAAAGGAACGCAAAACCGATACACAGAGTACACACACAACGGGAAAATGTAAACCACTCCGGGGTCACCCTCGAATACTCTATGCCTCCGACGCTGCCTCAACGTCTAACCCCCGCGCTAGCTCCACGACCTGGAGGGCAATTAAAAACAGAAAGTGTAAGTGGACCATAAAGAATAAAAGTTTCGAAAACCGTTTTTATAATCAAACCAGGGTTTTAGCCCTCCGTTTTGAAAACACACATGCATAACCCATTTGCTGGAAACAGTTATAAATCACATAAGGATCATCATAAATACAGAATTGAAAACAGTTATAGAAATCACGCCATAAGCATCATAAAACCATATCATAAAGCATAAATATCAAGAAATCATTATCCGATCAAACCTGCTGGACCTATCTGAGTCTTTAAACTCAATCCAGGCCCCAATAATATCTGAGTCTTTAAACTCCTGAGTCTTTAAACTCAACAGGCCTACGGGGGAAATATCAGTATATCCTAGTCTTTAAACTCTCGAGTCTTTAAACTCAATCCGGGTCTTTAAACCCAATCCGGGCCCGTCCCCCGTCAATCACAATATCCGGGTCTTTAAACCCAATACCAGATCTAGCAAATCCAATCCAAAACCATTTGAAAATCATTTCTAAATCCATACCCAAACCCGAATCCGAAACCACTGGTCCGAAACCCTTCCGGCATCCAGAACCGTCATTCCGAACCCAAATCCGGAAATCCACTTTTCAACTTTAAAACCAAATCTCGATTCTCGAAATCCGATTCTAAAACCGAAAATCTTGATTGTCAAATCATGTTTCAAATCCATTTATAATCATTAAATCACTTATCATTTGAAATCCCAAAATCATGGCATCGAAATCAGAATTCAAACATTCCTCGTAAAACGTGCCAAATATGTACTTTCTCGAAAAAACGTGCAATTATGTAAAACCAACATCACATATTCAACAATCATGAAATCACATGTAAAACTATAAAACAATTATAGAAAAACAGTTATGCATGCTCGAGTTTAGAGAAGAGGTCCGCTCACATATACCGAGCACGTCACTCGCGTCCCGTACGTCTCGTACTTTCCTCGTCCGCTTCGGGGACTCCCGATCCTGTCAACAGTCACCAAAGAACATCACAAACATGTCAACAAAGATCCTCCTAATTTTCCCCAAAAATCCCCGGGTCCTAAATGCAGCGAACTGAGACCCTAAACCTTCGATCCCGCGGAACTAACTCGAATCGACGTCCGATTAACCCGAAACCTAGTCCAATAGACTCGTTACAATATCTAGACCAAAAACCTAGTTGGAAGTATCCCCAAAACCGCCGCACGCACCCCCACGCGCCGCCCAAAGTGGCTGCGCATGGGCCTCACGCGCTTGCATAGGCACTGTTCATCTTCAACCTTCGAACCCGTGCACTGTTCCGGACCGGCGTGACCGCCGTCCGTCCACCATTTTCCTTCCTTCCAAGCCCAAAAGCTTCGTCCAGTCCTAAGCAACCTATTCCCCTCAACCAAACACAACGACACGGCCTCTAAACCATCGTCCCTAGCTCGAAACAAAACCCGTTCAATCCCCTGTTTGCACTCCCGGCCACCCGTGTCACCCCCCCATCACGGCTGCACAACCAGCAGCTTCCTAGGACCTCACTGAGTCGACTAGCACCCACCAAACCCTTCGACTCAACCCCAGACTTCACGACTCACCGTTTGAACTTTCACGGCAAAACAGAGCAACTATACGGGGAAGAGAAATTACCTGTGCTCAGGCCGCCGCCGTGAGCTCAGCCGTGAGTATACGACTCCTCTCGTCCTCCTCCGTCCTCTAGACACCACCACCAGCCTCGATTGGTCAACCACGGCAGCACCACCACCCAACACCCTTTCTGTTTCTCTGGTTTTTCCCGTGAACTCACACACTCCTCACACACTCAAACTCACACGAGCTGCCCTCACAACTCACTCACTACCTCCCTCTCGATCTCTCCTCACTTACTCAATCACCAAGCCACACCAACACACACGGCCAACACTCAATTTTCTCTCAATCTCACCATCTGTTTCTCTCTTGTTCGAACAAACACGAACACACACTGCACAAATTTAAAACACACACACCGTGCACTCCCTAGAACCCACTACACACACACCACGTGTCACCATCCCCTCAACCCTCTCACAAAATATCCCATCTCTCCTGTACACTTGGCCTTATCAGATTAGCCCAATTCCCAATGCATCAAAAGACCAAAATGTCCCTCTTGTGAGTCAAAATTACGATTATACCACTGTCATTCTAGACCCATATCTCGCTCGTCCGACGTCCAATGAACACGTGCCGCCTGTCGTTGAATTCAGGACGACGAGATCTACCTAACGGTCCTCGGTCTACGTGTCAAAACCTCGTCACACAAAAAGTCAACTTTTCCCCCTATTTTAACCAAATTACGGTAACGCCCTCAACCTTCCGAACATCATAACTTCCTCCTCGGATGTCAGAATCGAGCGTGCCACCTGTCTATGGACTCGTGACGTCCCGAACTATGTCACGATCATTGGTTAATACCCAATTGACCGCCTGAACTAAAAGTCAACATTTTGCCCAAACCAGCGGCAAAATCGACATTCTACGCTAACGGGCCAAAAGTAACCAACTAACTACCGATTAAGCTCACTAATCCGTCACTAATCACTTCCTTAATCCAAATTTTCGGGACGGGTCCTTACATGCAGGCTGTAGCAGAGACCGAGACATCACATACCTCCTCTAGATCCTGGCGTACTCTGAAGGCCCGAGCGGTCTAAAATCAGAATTTCCCTTGTCAGACACTCCGTGTCAGACGGGATCAGGGACGTCCCGCTTTAATCCCAAGGGGATTAGGATGGGTCCTGACAGTTTTACCCCTGGTCATGGGCAAAATGTTGCCTGTTGACCCGGGAGGTCCGATGGCCAAGGGCCGAGACCATTACGTAGATCAGGATGATACGAATACATAGATAGGTGGCACGCCGAAATCAAACTTCGATCGGGAAAGTTATGGGTCACGGATGTTGGATTGCACTATGCACGTATTACGAGGCAATGATGAGGTGGCAATATCTGATAGGGCAGATATTTAGGTGGGACCCATGGATGAGTGACAAGTGTCACTCATCCCATTGGTCTTTAACCCCAAAAAGTGGATCTCATTCTTGATTGGTGGGTTTGAGATTAAAATAATATTATTGTTATTATTTTATAATTTCCACTTCTCTCATCCCTTAATCCTAACCATTCATCTTATCTTCCCTTCACTTATCCACCGTTCATTTCTCCCTCCTTCATGAGACTTCATCATTTCCTTCTTCTTCAAACCCGAGCACCCCCATTCCTCTATTCTCCATTCATTTGAGAAAACAAACCCACACATGAACCACCTCACCACCATGACCATCAGTGCTCATGTGTGACCATGAGAGAGTGACCTGAGAGGCTGAAAGGCGATGGGAACGGCGGTCCACAGCGGAGGTAAGGTTGACCGTGAACCCGTGAGATTTCAAAATTTGGAAATCAAGCTTTGGTTATTGTTTTGAGCCCCTTTTGATTCTAATATGACCTAGGGACAAGGACGACTCGTCTGGGATTGTTTTCGAAGGAAATGGAAGGCTGAGGGACGGGAAAACTGAGCTTGAAGGTCAAGCCACGGTTTGAGCATGGAAGGTACAATTTCTTTTGGTTTTCCTGTGTTTTTAATAGCTAGATAGATTAGGTTTGATGTTAGGAAGAATTAGGAATCAAAAAGGGAAATATTGGATTTAAAATGAACGAGTTTGGGCACTGAACTGGCTGCGCCGGTCTGGTCTGGTTCGAACCAGGCGAACCGAGTTCGCTGGAGGTAGGGAATGACACTGTAGCAGGCGCGTGGGCTTCACGCGCAGCCCCTTTGGGCCGCGCGAGAAGCATCCTTTGGGGATGACTTCAACATGTGAAATACTCTATTCGATGTAACGAATATTTTGGGACTGGTTTTGTGTCGATCGAACACCTTCTCGATATTGTTCGGGACATCCGAAGGTTTATGATCGTGTTTTAAAATAGTGAAAATTTTGAGAAAATTAAGGGCTTCAATAAGGTAGTTAGTAACCCTCTAGATTGATTTGGACAGGTTTGGGAGTCCTGGTGACGGCGATTAGCCCGGTGAGGCTTACGACACGCAAATCGAGGCGACAACTTAGGACGGTGTGTGAGTGGATCTTGATTTCTAAACTGTGATGCAAGCTTAAATGTTTTATATGGTTTATAGATATGATTCTGTGATGATGATTTAGATGATTGTGATTTACCCTGATTTTCCGTACTTATAGTTTTGGAAATGATTTCATGAAATGGTTTTGGATTTGAAAAGGTAAACTCGGGTTCGAGACACATTTTTTTTGGAAACCTTCGGACTCGAAGTCCATTTAGTTATGTTTCCGGGCCAGAGGCCCGATTGGTTCTTAAATCGATTTCGAATTTGGAAATATGGACCGGGCATGAGACCCATTTAATTTGAAAAATCTCAGAACTGAAGTCCATTTGATTTAACCAGGCATCGGGCCGGAGGCCCATTTGGTTTACGTATCGAGCTCGAGGCCCAATTGGTTTGAGTATCGGGCTCGAGGCTCAGTTGACATACGTATCGGACATGAGGCCCATTTGGTTTACGAAATCGGGCACGAGGCCCATTTAGTTTATGAAATCGGGCACAAGGCCCAGTTGGTTTACGATTCGGGCCGGAGGCCCAGTTTGTATGTGGATTCGTGCTTAGGGCCCAGTTATGTTTTAAGATTGTGATTTTGGGTCGAGGACCTATAAATGGATTTATGGATCATGACGGTTTATGGGGACCAGCGTGAACCCTTGAAAAGTTTTTATGGTTCATGACGGTTTATGGGGACCGAGCATGAACTCTTGAAAGGTTTTGAGAATGATTTCAAAAGGTTTTTCGTATTCCATCCTTTTATATATGAATTGTCTCCTCCAGGGAGGGTTGTTAGCCTGAGTGGACCCCGGAGTAGTTACGGAGCACTGACTGAGTGGAGTCGCCCCCGTTGGGTTCCTTACTCTCAGAAAGGCTATGGATTATAACTCACAGGGAGGGTCATTGATCTATGAGAATTGACCTGGGTGGACCCTGGGGAGACTTGGGCTTTGAGACCCCGGGTAGCACGCGCGTAGCTCTAGATATCTTGACAGGATTGGTTATATGAATTGGATAAACATGATTTCTTGGATTTGCGAAATTGTGTTTTATGATTGATAAATAGATTTGGGCTGAGATTCCACATATGCTTATTATGTTTTAGATTTCGGTAAATGGTTTTGGGCAGGGGCCCGTATGATTTGGTTATTGAAACATATGTGGTTTGATAAATGGGTGTACTGTGCATGCATGATTTTTAGTGAAGGGCATATAGGTCTTTTATGAAATGTGGTTTACTAAAATTATTACTTTTCGTCCACTCACAGTCTTTCTGTTTTCAATGCCCTTCTGGTTGTTTTCAATGCCCTTCGGGTTGATTTCGGATGCGGACTGTAGTAGAGACCAAGACATCACATACCTCCTCCGGATCTTTGCATACTCTGGAAGCCAGTTAGGCTGTAGGTTCAAATTTTCCCTGGTCTGACACTTCGTGTCAAACGGGATCATGAGCGTCCTTCGTTAATCCCGGGGGGATTGGGACGGGTCCTGATACCCTTAGGGCCCATCGTCCTCGGTGGCACACTCAATTCCGAACAGGGCTGGGCTCTGATACCAAATTGTCACGACCGACCTACTCCAATAAGATATTGTCCGCTTTGGGCCAAGCCCTCACGATTTTGTTCTTGAGAGCTCACGTACAACTTCCCAGTGGGTCACCTATTCTGGGATTGCATAAGCCCCTACTCGCTTAACTTTGGAGTTCCCTAGGAATCCAAAGCTAGTGAGCTCTCAAAAGAACTCATGCTAGATAGATATGCGCCCACACATATAAGGCACTTCACCATTCCCTCCCCGAGCTATGTGGGGTTGTTCACCGTTTTTCCCAAGACAATGGTCTTACAATACATATTGGGAAATTACATGTGAGCTCCCAAAAACAAAACCGTGAGGGCTGTGTAACGACCCATCCTGGAACCGAGATTAGATTAGTTGTTCATGGAGGATTATTGAAGTTAATCGGTGATTAGTTGGATGCTTACGGATGGACGATGCGAAATGACGGTTTTGCCCCTAAAATGGGCAAAAATGTTGACTTTTCATTTGGGAGGTCAAATGGACTTTGACTGATGACCGTGACGTAGTTCGGGACATTACGAGTTCATAGACAGGTGACACGTCCGATTCCGACATTCAAGGAAAAATTTATGACGTTCAGAAGTTTAAGGGTAATTTGGTAATTTAGTTAAAATGGGCAATTTGTTGACTTTTGGACGACAAGTCACTTTCACGTAATACGTGGATCGTTAGGAAGTTCTCGATGCCCCGAGTACAACGACAGGCGGCACATCATTATCGGACTTCAGATGATTTAGTTATGGGTCTAGGAACGCGAGGGGCAAAATGGTAGTGTGTGCGGCAAGGGGCATTTTGGTCATTGTTGCATTGGGAGTTATGCCCAGTGATTAGTGGACATCTGGCTCTCTTTGGAAGTGTGCCCAATGAACTTGGGACACTTGTCCCCTCTCTAGACTTTTGTGGATGCCTCACAACTACCTTCACACAAGTTAAAATGAAGATGAGTTGTGCACGGGTGAGAAAATGTAAGAAAACAGAGGATGAGCATGGCAGTGTGTCTGAGTGAAATCCAATCCTCCAAACGTCTTCATTTGCTCGTGGTTTGTGAAGCAAAGTGAGAAGGGAAGATGAGCTGAACATGGTGGCAACCACGGTGGCCCATGACGCCGTGTGGAGGTAAGGGAATCGTGAAAAAACCCGTGAAGTCCTGTTTGACAATTGAAATTGACAATTATGTTCTGTTGGGTTTTGCTCGATGAAGTTGATGGGAAATGGTTTCTGGTGGTTCAGAGAGTTGAATGGGCTTGGTTTCGAGACCTACAAGAGACGGTAAGGTAAAAATCAGTAAGAGCTCAGTTTGAAATTCGATTATGGTAAGTTGTTCTTTATAGAATAATACTCGTGTTGGTTGATTGGAAGTTGTTTCTAGGAGTTCCAGGAAAGATTTAGGATCGAAGATAGAGATGATTGATGGCTGGAACCATGGAACCACGATGGAGGAAAGTTGGTAGTTACAGGTGGATCAAACATGTATCATCCAGGCCCTAATTTCATGATATAAGGTTATAGATCAATAGGAAATCACATAAGGAAGCTATAGGACTAAAAATGGGAGGAATTGGAGTTGAATTGATGAAAAATAACATCGAACCGGCCGGACCGCTGGACCGGTCTGAACCGGTCGACTGCGGGTTGAAGATGATGAATAGTGTCAGTGTGTGGCTCCCACGTGCAGCCCCTTTGGGAGGCGCGTGAGGGCGCGTGGGGCCCCTTTTGGGGAATTTTCTAACATGGCTTTTAAAGTATTCGATGTAACAAACATTTTGACACTGGTTTCAAGTCAATCGGACATCGTCTAGATATGTTTCGGGATGTCCGAAGGTTTTAAGGCTCGGTTAAAAATAGTTAAAAATTTGGGAAAATTACGAGGCTTTAGTAGAAGCGTAATGAAGTAGTTAGTGACCTATTTACCGGATTTGCACAGGTTCGGAAAATCCGGTGATAGTGAATTAGCCGGGAACGGCGTAATTGCACGCGTATCGAGGCATCAGCGAAATGGTCTGTGCGTAGACTTTGCTTTCAAACTTATGATGCATGCATATATGTTTTTATATGTTTTCTATACGTGATTCTATGATTTGATTTATGATGTTGATGGTTTACGGTTTTGCACGGATTTCAAGATTATAACGTAATTGTACGTTTTACGAGGTTTCGCTTTATATTTGGGATGGGTCGTGTCATTGTGATTTGATCCTGATTTTGAGGATTTGATTTTGGGATTTGAAACATGATTTGATTTCAATGATTTGAAACGGATTTCGAAAAAGTGATTTCGGGCCTGGAGCCTTGTTCATGTGATTTCGAAAATGAGATTTCGGTTTTGGAATTGGATTTTGGAAACGATGTTTTGGATTCAGTTTTGAAACTTGGAAAGGAAATTCTGGATTTGGGTTCGGGATGATGGTTCCGGATGCCATCTTACAGAATCATTGTTGCAAATTCGAATAAAGATTTTCGATGGTTTTCACTGTTGATTGAAAAATGGTTTTGGGTTTAAAGACCCGGAAAAAGAAAAGAAAAACCGTTGGATCTGATTTTGAGTTTAAAGACTCGGTTGATTGACGGGGGGAGGACCCTGGATTGATATGTTTTGAGTTTAAAGACTCGGTATATGTTTTAAGTTTAAAGACTCGGTTATGATACCCCCCGAGGCCTGTTGATTGTGTTTTGAGTTTAAAGACTCGTTGATATCCATGGAAGGCTTGATTATTGCGCATGGTTTTGAGTTTAAAGACTCGGGCGCACTTGAGATCCAGCAAACTCGCATGATTGATGCTTTTCACTGGTTTTTCACTGGTTTTCAGATGTTTTGGGCAGTGGCCCAGATGTATTGGATTTAATGAGTTTTGGGGCTGAGTTCCCGTACTTTGAGATGTATTTATGGTTTTGGGCTGAGGCCCTAGATATGACAGAAAGAAATGATGGTTTCCATTGATGGTTTTTGATATGAAATGATTTTATGACATGTACTTTATATGCATGCATTGGTTTTGCGTGGAGGGTAAAAATGTATTTGTGCTTTCTGATAACTGTTTTTGAACTTATACTTTATTTTTGTCCACTCACAATCTTTTCATGTTTTCGATACCCTGCAGGTTGTTGCGGTGCAGGCTGTTGAACGAGAGAGACGGAGACATCACACACGCGAACCACAGTGGAGTCTGCGCGCTATGGGAAGTCCAGAAGTTTGGAGCGGTGCAGTTGGAACATCCCTTGTCCTACTTACGTGTCACACGGAGGTTGGACGTCGGTTTAGCCTTCGTGTCATGCGTAAGTTAGATGGGAGCAGGACTTAGCCCTTAATATATGGGGATTGGGGGTGCGTCCTGTCAAATTGGTATCAGAGTAGGTTTTGTGCGCTCTGCGTGAGGTTTCACTCCCAGAGTCGTTGGTTCGTTGACTTGGGTGCGGTGATGCTATTGTGGATGTGATGTCTCGACACAGAATAACCCGTCATCAACCTGGATGCAATAGTGATAGTATGCTCAATTAGTGGTTAGTTCGTGGAGATTGGTTAGTGTCAGGATGATAATAGCTCGATACGCGGTGCAGGGTATGACTTATGTCAGCTTAGAGCCGAAATAGGTAGCGTGTTCGGCGCTGGAGGTGCTCGATGGTTGGACCATAGGGTCAGAGGTATGCCAGTGAGAGTACTCTGGATGGTTGTTGGTGAGCTACGATTGAGTAGGCTAGTCGGCTTGTGGGGCCCGATAGTAGCCTGCTGAGCGGGTGGTATACGTGGGCCGAGGAGGCCGGTTGACGATGGCTTGTTAGGTCGGGTTAGGCCGGATGATGATAGTATGGATTGGATGGTGTGAGTTTTGATTTGTGTGGCTATGAATAGCCGAAAGACTCGAGTGATGGGGTATAAGAAACTACCTTAGGGAATTGAGGGATTCCCTCTAGTATCGGTTACTAGTGGACGTTGGTATGTAAACTTTACGATCAAGGATGGTCTTAGTCGGGTGTGACGACCCGAATGGTAAGGATGTTGTGAACTCGTGGCTGTCATGGGTTTGGATAACCCGTATGACGATGATGAGTTGAGGAACCTCGTGGGATGACTAGTTTGGATTGTGAGTACCTGAGTGAGAAACCCCAGAGTAAGTGCTGAGTCTGGAAACCATGAGTTCGGGGTTGTGGTTCGGTAATTGTTGTGGTAAAGCCGATTTACGACCGGATTGGAGATGGTGCTGCTAGGTGCAGCCGAGGTAGCGATTGGTTGGTGGACGACTCTAGACGAGTCTAGTAAAAATTGCGGCGTTGGTTAAGCATTGAGTTGCTCAGTGGTGTGGATTACGAGGGATGTCAATTCCCCCAACTCGAGTGTAGATTGAGGGTTTTGGCTCGGTAAGAACGGAGGTTCGGGACTGGTGTGTTAGAAGCACGAGATAGGGGATGATGTGCCACGAGTTGGGACACGTGTGAAAGGTAAAATGGGCACATCGTGAGTTGGAATTGTGGCCGGTCGTGGGGTGCTGGTGTTTGGTAGGAATTACGAACCGAGCTGGGATATTTAATGACCATTGGTAGGTCATGTTTTGGGACGAACGGTCAGGATACCATTAGGAGGATCAAAGTAGTGGAGCGGAAGCGCAGTGGACCTATGCTTTTTGTTGGATCGGGCTAGGTTGGTATGGTTGTGTTGACCCTGAGTAAGTTGGTTTTCGTAGCTACCGCATGGTGCGATGAATGAGGTAGGGATGTTGGCTGCATTGGTACACGCTGGGAATAGCTTGAGTTTGAAGCCGAGGTCGGTAGTTGGTGACTCCTCGAGACTAGGGTAGCCACTGAGGAGCCCGAAACGAGTGATCATTGATTGTGATTCAGAGAGTGGGTTACCCGAATGATTGTGGTACTTGGAATGGAACCTCGGAAAGGCTGGGATGCGATCTTCAGAAAGAGTGATGATTGCCATCCTTTTGGATGTGCATAAACGGTGTTAACCGAAAGACGAGTTGGTCGGTGTGTTGGTTGGGTTACGGACACTTGGTTGTGATCCGTAGGAGTTATGGAATTCCTAAGTGAAGTGGAAGAGTTGACGTTTGAGTAGGTAGTCCAGCGATGGTATACTTGTTAAGGATGAAGTCCCATGGTTGGAAAAGATGGACATACTTCCAACATGGTTAGAATCTCAGAATCAGGAGATGTTGTGGTTTAGACGTTGAGCTGATGTGTTGATTCCGAGTTAGTCTTTATGTTTAGTGGTGGATACTTTGGAATTGATTTGGGGATTCAATGAAGGAACTTCAGGAATTGTGACACCCCTTGGTTGTGGACACGAGTGGATGTGTTCAGAAGTAGAAAGAGTACTTGGTAATGCAGGTGTGGCTTGTGTGGCGAGTGTCATAGGATTGTGTAAAGTTGGAGTCAGGGAGGATGAATTGGGTTGACATGATTGAGGACCATTGTGTGTTCCGTTGAAGGATGACGGATAGGAGCTGAGAAGGCGTGACTATATGTAACGACCAGTCTCGGAAGTCGGGATTAGATTAGTGGTTAATGAGGGATTAGGAAAGAGAATCGGTGATTAGTTGGATACTTTTGGACGGACGGTGCAGAATGACGATTTTGCCCTTGGAATGGACAAAATGTCAACTTTTAGTTCGGGCAGTCAAATGGAATTTGACCGATAACCGTGACGTAGTTTGGGACGTCATGATTCGGTAGACAGGTGGCACGTCCAATTCCGACAACCGAGGAAGAAGTTATGGTGTTCGAAAGGTAGAAGGCATTTTCGTAAATTAGTTAAAAAGGGGAAATTGTTGACTTTTTACATGGAAAACATTCTTCACGCAATTCGAGGACCGTTAGGTTGGTCTCGATGTCCTGAGTACAACGACAAGCAACACACCGTCATCGGACATTAGACGGATAAGATATGGGTCTAGAATGTGAAGGGTAAAATGGAAATTTGGACTTTTAGGGGCAATTTAGTCTTTTAACACCTTGGGATTTGTGCAACCGGATAAGGACACTTGGCTGAGATAATTGGATATTTTGTGAGGGCTGGACCACAGATTGGGGGACACCTGGCCTAATTTCAGTGGCTTCTAGCCAATCCCACACGGTTACACGTTTTAATTTAAGGCTTTATCGATCAACTAAGAAAACAGAGAGACAGAGTGAGCATTTGATCGTCCATCTGTGTGTGAGTCCTGTGAGTCTTTGTGTTCGAGTGTGAGTGATCAGTGATAAGCTGAGAGTTTGGTGAGTAAACTGTGGTGTTGGGTTAAGTGAGAGGACTGTGAGAAGGTGAGGAAAACTCAGAAAACAGAGACGACCACCGTGCATGGCTGAGAGTTCAATTGATCCAACCAGTCAAGTCTTGGCTTGTGGTGGTGATCAGAGAACGGAGGAGTGACTTGGGGACGTGCAGGGTTGGGGTGGAGGTCACGGCAGTGAGGAGAAACAGGTAAGGTCTCTGGGTCCCCTGTTTTTTCCAGAAATGTTCAAATCAAAAGTCGTGAGTTTTAGGGATTGGTTGAGTGATTTTGTTGACACTAACGGCTGAAGAAAGTCACTACCAAGCCCAGGGACTCCAAACCGTGACTGGAAGGGCGACTGGTGGTCGGAATCCGAAGGTCGAAGTTCTGAGTTTTTGGTTCGAATTTGGGAGGTAAGAAATAGAACTTCATTTCGTGTTTTTATTAAGTGAATCAATCCCAAATTCAAGGATGAAACTAAGGGTTTAGAAAGGACTGAAAATGGCCTGAAAATGGGTGAAAATTGGCCTCGCCGGCTCGGTTGGATCGGACCGATCTGAACCGGGTTGACTGGAGGTTGACGATGACACTGTAGCAGCTCGTGGCTCCCACGCACAGCCCCTTTAGGAGGCACGTGAGGGCGCGTGGAGCCTATTTTGGGGAAGTGATCAACACGGTTTTCACTCTAATCAATGTAACGAACATTTTAGGACAAGTTTCGAGTCGATCGGACACCGTATCGGGGTAGTTTTGAGTGTTCGAAGGTTTAGGGGTTAGTTTAATTACGTTTAAAAATCCCGAAAAATTGGGGAAATTATGGTAAGCTTAAATAAAGTGTTTGTGACCCAGAATGGTAACTTTTGATTGGTCGGGATATTCCTGAGGCAGCCGAGGAGCGTAAGGGACGCGATTGACGCGTTCGGACCTAGTGAGTGGACTTTTTGTTTTCTAACCGAGCATGCATAACTATTTTTACTTATTTATTTATGTTTCGATATATGATTTTATGCTTTCGATATATGATTTTATGCTTATGATTTCTATATTCTTGCTTTACTTGATTGCACATTTTCCAATATGAGTTATCAGATTTGCACGTACATCGAGAATATGATTTATGTTATGCTTTTGAGTATGGTTTCGGATGGATGATTTATGTTTATACACTTTTTGTTTTACTAATGATTTGTGGATATGATTGGAGATTTGGAAGTGAAATTCGGGCGGAAATCCCATTTCGGTTAAACGTGATTTCGATTTTTGAAGATTTCCGATTTGGCTTTATTTTTCGGATTTTGATGCATTTTCTTATGCTTGAAAAATGATTTTGGGTTTAAAGACCCGGAAAAAGAGAAAAACCCACTAGATATGATTTTGAGTTTAAAGACTCGGATTGATTGACGGGGGGAGGGCCCTGGATTGAGATGTTTTGAATTTAAAGACTCGATATATGTTTTGAGTTTAAAGACTCGGTGATTGTGATACCCCCTGAGGCCTGTGATTGTGTTCTGAGTTTAAAGACTCGTTGATATCCCGGGAAGGCCTGGTTATTGCGCATGGTTTTGAGTTTAAAGACTCAGGCGCACTTGAGATCCAGTAAACTTGTATGATCAATGTTTTTCACTAGTTTTCAAATGTTTTGGGTTGTGACCCGAATAACTTGGTTCTTATGGATTTAGGGCCGAGTGCCCGAACTTTGGTTTTGATTTCTGACGATTTACGCACTTATTTTCATATCGTACATATGGTTGTTTTAAGATACTTGGTTATGCATGCATGTTTTCAAACGGAGGGTGAACCCTGGTTTATTTCGCAAACGGTTTTATAACTCTTATTTTTAGTCCACTCATGCTTTTAATATTTTTAACACCCTTCAGGTCGTGGTGCTAGCGCCGGGGCTAACGTTGAGGTAGAGGTGGAGGCATAGAGTTTTCCCGTTGCGCGTGTAGTTAGCTCTTAGTAAGATTTTTGTCTTACCTTGTACTGTTACTATGCTCTGTGCTACTGTTGACTAGTTGTATTATAACTTCTCCCTGGTCTAGCAATGTATAAATCGTGGCTTTTGTGGTTGTTTTGGTCTTTTGAGTGTGATTGTCAGACGGGAGCAGGGTTCTTCCCGGTTATCGGGGTGATAATCGGGGTGGGTCCTGTCACTATAACTGATCGATATGAGGTTATTGAAGAGAACCCACACTCTTGACGTGCCTTTAGACGTATTGAGTACCTTATCGATTTGATCTGATGTAGTGATATGATCATTTGTGGGAACTGAAGGCGAAGTAGTGAGCCAGTAAGTGGGATCTACTTAGGAGTGAGTGGAACAGGATTGGATCGTTTTTGGCTCGAGTTTAAGGTATTGTGGATCAGGGAATTCGTGTGCAAGACAGAGGTGGGAGATGTTGGACATGCATATAAAGAGATTGCTCTGTCTTGTAGGAGTGAAGGTGGCCGGATGTCTTGAATATATTGGAATGGTGTAGGTGTAGTGTAGTCGATTGTTGCATACGTATGGGTAGTGGACTTGGATCTAGTGCTGGGTCTGCCCTGTGTACATAGTCGAGTTGGAATTTCATATTGGTCAGGAGACCTAGGAGATCGGGTGAACCGGAATAGATTTGAGTAAGACTTTCCTAGAAGCCTTGTCGTTCAGCTTAGTGGTAGGTTTAAACCGATGCACTAGAAAAGTGAAGCGTGTTTGGCCTATCGGCAGGTAGTAATCAGTATGGTTACAAGGAAGTTTGCGTGCCTGGAGATTTCACTATGAGGGTGAGAGGTACACTATGTTGTTGTTGGTTGGACTTTGGGTGTCGTAGAGCGTGCATGTTGCCATTGTGGTTGATTAGTGGACGTACCGTAGGATGACGTTGGATGTATGTGAGGATATACTTTACGAGCTGTGTTTGAGGTATTCTAAAATATCTTTGTTTTATTCAAGTTCATAGGGTTGTCTTCGCGTGTGTTTGGTAGTATGTACCGTGGTTTTGGTTGGTGGTAATTGGTGCATGTACTTGGAATGTATACGTACTGGTTCTGCAGTGGTCGGCACCATACCGATGTAGTTGGACGTGCAACGTGATGTTCCACTATAAAGTGTTGGTAATCGGCTTAGTGCCGAGGGATGTTATGGATAAAAGGATGATTGGTGTAGTTCCGATATGATGAATTTTGGGCGAGCATGTGGATTGGATCCGGGTGATCCAGAGTGTACTGACATGAGCTGGATGCTCAGAGCCATGAAAGGCTGGTGGGACCCTGATATTGAGATATGTAAGCACGGTTAACCAGATCTGTGATAGGGTCTGGTTGCAGACAGGTAGTGTGGAACGTGGTTAGTGGAACCACATGTGAGACGATCGGTTGAATTAGGGGTATAGACGGGTACATTGTGACTCTGGCGAGGTCGGCGCGGATCGCTGATGAAAGTAGTATGGACCGTTGTACGAATCTTGATGTATTGGCATGCCGATGCCAGTAGATGCCGTCTTGTGAATAAGTGTACTTGAGATTTGTGGTGGTTGACGGCAGACTCGTATGATGTATTGGGACGTTGGTACGAGGTACGCACTACTCGAGACCGAGTCGAGGTTGCTATGATTGGTGGCCGTGTGTTACGACCGAGTGATAGTTGAGCCATGAGTGTCGGCTGGTGTGTTGTGCGAGGTACCGCAGTACGAGTTGAACAGTGTTGACCCCGGAGAAAATCAATGGATTACGAGTTGAACTGGAAGTTGGTGGAGTTGACTTGCTTGGCAGTGATGTGTTGACAGTCTGGAAACTATCAGGATAAGCTAGAGTGGCAGGTATTAGACACCGGGTAGGAGACCCAGGTGAGAGATCAATTGGATTTCCCCCAGCTAGTTACGGAGATACGAGATGCGAAATTTCGGGGACGAAATTCTTTAAGGGGGGTAGATTTTAATGACCCGTGCCAGAAACCGAGATTAGATTAGTTTTTAATGGCGAATTAGTGAAGTTAATCGGTGATTAGTTGGATGCTTACGGATGGACGGTGCGAAATGACAGTTTTGCCCCTAAAATGGGCAAAAATGTTGATTTTTCATTCGGACAGTCAAATGGACTTTGACTGATGACCGTGACGTAGTTCGGGACGTCACGAGTTCATAGACAGGTGGCACGTTCGATTCCGACATTCGAGGAAAAAGTTATGACATTTGGAAGTTCAAGGGTAATTTGGTAATTTAGTTAAAAATGGGCAATTTGTTGACCTTTTGGACAACAAGTCACTTTCACGTAATACAAGGACTGTTAGGATGGTCTCGATGCCCTGAGTACAACGACAAGCGGACATCATCATCGGACTTTGGATGATTTAGTTATGGATCTAGGAACGCGAGGGGCAAAATGGTAGTGTGTGCGACAAGGGGCATTTTGGTCATTGTTGCATTGGGAGTTGTGCCCAGTGATTAGTGGACATGTGGCTCTCTTTGGAAGTGTGCCCAATGAACTTAGGACACTTGTCCCCTCTCTAGACTTTTGTGGATGCCTCACAACTGCCTTCACACAAGTTAAAATGAAGATGAGTTGTGCACGGCTAAGAAAATGTAAGAAAACAGAAGATGAGCGTGGCAGTGTGTCTGAGTGAAATCCAATCCTCCAAACGTCTTCATTTGCTCGTGGTTTGTGAAGCAAAGTGAGAAGGGAAGATGAGCTGAACATGGTGGCAACCACGGTGGCCCATGACGCCGTGTGGAGGTAAGGGAATCGTGAAAAAACCCGTGAAGTCCTGTTTGACAATTGAAATTGACAATTATGTTCTGTTGGGTTTTGCTAGATGAAGTTGATGGGAAATGGTTTCTGGTGGTTCAGAGAGTTGAATGGGCCTGGTTTCGAGACCTACAAGAGACGGTAAGGTAAAAATCAGTAAGAGCTCAGTTTGAAATTCGATTATGGTAAGTTGTTCTTTATAGAATAATACATGTGTTGGTTGATTGGAAGTTGTTTCTAGGAGTTCCAGGAAAGATTTAGGATCGAAGATAGAGATGATTGATGGCTGGAACCATGGAACCACGATGGAGGAAAGTTGGTAGTTACAGGTGGATCAGACATGTATCATCCAGGCCCTAATTTCATGATATAAGGTTATAGATCAATAGGAAATCACATAAGGAAGCTATAGGACTAAAAATGGGAGGAATTGGAGTTGAATTGATGAAAAATAACATCGAACCGGTCGGACCGCTGGACCGGTCTAAACCGGTCGACTGCGGGTTGAAGATGATGAATAGTGCCAGTGTGGCTCCCACGTGCAGCCCCTTTGGGCGGGTCGTGAGGGCGCGTGGGGCCCCTTTTGGGGAATTTTCTAACATGACTTTTAAAGTATTCGATGTAACAAACATTTTGGCACTGGTTTCAAGTCAATCGGACATCGTCTAGATATGTTTCGGGATGTACGAAGGTTTTAAGGCTAGGTTAAAAATAGTTAAAAATTTGGGAAAATTACGGGGCTTTATTAGAAGCGTAATGAAGTAGTTAGTGACCTATTTACCGGATTTTCACAGGTTCGGAAAATCCGGTGATAGTGAAGTAGCCGGGAACGGCATAATTGCACGCGTATCGAGGCATTGGCGAAATGGTCTGTGAGTAGACTTTGTTTTCAAACTTATGATGCATGCATATATGTTTTTATATGTTTTCTATACGTGATTCTATGATTTGATTTATGATGTTGATTGACAGGACCCACCCCGATTATCGGCTCGATAATCAGGAAGCATCCTGCTCCCGTCTGACAATCGAACCCACAAGACCGGAAAACCAAAATGATATTACAACACACCCCATTGTCAGACCAGGGAGATTAAACAAATACAACCGACTGGACCTCAAGTCCTTAGTTTCACAGAGCATAATATTACAAAACAAGTTAAAGAACAAATCTTACTCTGTGAGCTAACTACTCCGCAACGGAAAACTTTATGCTCATGCCTCTGCCTCGGCGCTAGCCCCCGAACTCGTACCACGACCTGGAGGGTAGTTAAAACAACAAAGTGTGAATGGACCGAAACAAAAGTTGCAGAAAACAGTTTAAGGAAATCGGGGTTCGCCCTCCAGTTTTATAACACGCATGCATAACCAGATATTCGAAAACCGCGTATTGAACATTCGAAATCCCTTTTCTTTCCGAAACACATGTAAAACATTTCAGAAAAACCGTCATAACTCATGTAAAATAATATAAGATTACCATAATCCATAAACCGTCAATTCGAAACATCAATTACGCAAATCAAATAAAAAGTGCATCAACAATCACAATTAAACCGTTGGATCCATCCGAGTCTTTAAACTCAATATCAGGCCTTCCCGGGATATCAATGAGTCTTTAAACTCAAAACATAATCAATAGGCCTCGGGGGAATGACAATAACCGAGTCTTTAAACTCACGAGTCTTTAAACTCAATCCGGGTCTTTAAACCCAATTTTTCGGGCCCGCCCCCGTCATCAATTAACTGGGTCTTTAAACCCAAAACCAGATCCAACAATCAACCAGGTCTTTAAACCCAAAACCATTTATAAACACAATTCATCATGATCCGTTTTCCAAAAAAAAAATCATTCCGAAATCATAACTTGTCAACATAGGACTTATGTCTGAATTCACATGCAAATTCCAAAACATGCAATTCCCGAAAACCACTTCACAAATATAATCAAAACATCATAAATACGTGACATGCATAATCATGTCCAATACTTCATCAAAACATCATTCATGCATAGGAGAAAACTGTAACCTCGAAATGCGTGAAATATGATAATTATCTCGAAAAGCGTGAAATCATATAGAACCGAATTATCATATTTATCAACATAAAATAGTAAGGGAAAACACAAGATAAATAAGTAAAATAGTCATGCATGCACAATTTGGAAATCAAAAGTCCGCTCACGGTTTTAGGACGCGTCAATCGCGCCCCGTGCGCTCCTCAGTAGCTTCGGAAATGTCCGGGCCTGTAAAAACGTACAAGGAGGGTTACAATCATCCCCAAATAAGTCGTATGATTTTCCCTAATTTTTCTGGATTTTTCCGCGATATTAAACTTAAGGACCTAAATTTCCGAACTCCCGAAATTATCCCGAACGACTCCCGATCGACTCGAACTCTAAAGATAAAATGTTAATTAGACTGAAAGGAATAAGTTTCATGTTGACTGTAATCCGAAATAACCTTACACACGCCGTCATGCGCCGCCCAAAGTGGCTGCGCTTGAAGGCCACGCGCCCAGCTACAGTGTCGTCTCTTCTACCCGACTAGCCTGCTAAACGGGTCTGTTACCCGCGGCTCAACCCGACCAGTTAACCCTCAATTCTCAATCAATTGCTCTCGTTTTTTATCCTAACTTCTTCTATAACCTTTTAATTTCAGTTCTATGTCGATTATTAACCTCGACTTGGACCCTATCGACCAATCCAAACTCGAACTTCAAATCGGGTCGAAGTCCACAACTCACCAGATCGAACTCATTCCCAAATTAATTCAGATAGTAGCTTAAGGGGACCTAGACGAACCAAAACATCCATTCAATTAACCCAAAACTCACCTGAAGTCGTCGTCCTCAACACTGTATTTTCTCTGAAACTGGAACTCAGGTTCCTAGGCAAACCGTGATAAAAGCTCTTCAATCTTGCACAGTCGTGTTAGCAAGGATCCTGGAAGACTATTCCACCCTCAGTTTGGTTCAACTCACCTCAAAACCCAACCTTCGAATTTTTCCCTCCAACTGGTTTTTCCTTCCCCGTCTCAGACCTCTCGCTCTCAACTCTCTCTCAGACTACCAAAGTGATCAAAATGAGTTTCCAGACTCAGTGACACTCAGCTAAACCCCCAGAATGGAAGACAACCAGTGGGAATCAACTGAATATCTCTGGAAAATGTTTCCCGCACACAGAGCCCATGGCCATTTTTAAAACTACCCGTGCACTGAAGCTCTGCTCAGCCACGATGAGATGCTTCCAATACCTCAAATTCCATAAACAAATCATCTGTTCATTCCACTATGGTTAACAATTGGATCGTTCAAAACCACCACACACGGCGGTGCAGCAACTGCCTCCCACGGCTGCTACAGTAACCTGTGGTGAAAAAGATCAAATTGCCCCTCAGTTGACAATTTACCAAATTGCCCTCCAAATTCCGTGACCCGTAACTCGGTCATCCGATGTCCGTTTCAAGCGTTCGCCTGTCATTGTACTCGGGCTTCGAGACGAACCTAACGGTCTTCGAGTCATGTGAAAATCAATTGTATTCGAAAAGTCAACTTTTTCACATATAACGTCCGAATTACGATAATGCCCCTGAACTTCCGAACGTCATAACTTTCACCCTGTTCGTCCGAATCGAACGTGCCACCTGTCTATGAACTCGTGACGTCCCGAACTACGTCACGGTCATTGGTCAATGTCTGTTCGACCCTCCAATCAAAAGTCAACAATTTGACCATACGAGACACAGGGGTAAAACGTCATTTTATTCAATATTTTACAATAGTACATTTTCTGAATTTCCGGGGCGTTACATTGATGGTTTACGGTTTTGCATGGATTTCAAGATTATAACGTAATTGTATGTTTTATGAGGTTTCGCTTTATATTTGGGATGGGTCGTGTCATTGTGAATTGATCCTGATTTTGAGGATTTGATTTTGGGATTTGAAACATGATTTGATTTCAATGATTTGAAACAGATTTCAAAAAAGTGATTTCGGGCCTGGGGCCCTGTTCATGTGATTTCGGAAATGAGATTTCGATTTTGGAATTGGATTTCGGAAACGATGTTTTGGATTCAGTTTTGAAACTTGGAAAGGAAATTCTGGATTTGGGTTCGGGATGATGGTTCCAGATGCCATCTTACGAAATCATTGTTAAAAATTCGGATAAGGATTTTCGATGGTTTTCACTGTTGATTGAAAAATGGTTTTGGGTTTAAAGACCCGGAAAAAGAAAAGAAAAACCGCTGGATCTGATTTTGAGTTTAAAGACTCGGTTGATTGACGAGGGGAGGACCCTGGATTGATATGTTTTGAGTTTAAAGACTCGGTTATGATACCCCCCGAGGCCTGTTGATTGTGTTTTGAGTTTAAAGACTCGTTGATATCCATGGAAGGCCTGATTATTGCACATGGTTTTGAGTTTAAAGACTCGGGCGCACTTGAGATCCAGCAAATTCGCATGATTGATGTTTTTCACTGGTTTTTCACTGGTTTTCAGATGTTTTGGGCAGTGGCCCGTATGTATTGGATTCAATGAGTTTTGGGGCTGAGTTCCCGTACTTTGAGATGTATTTGTGGTTTTGGGCTGAGGCTCTGGATATGACATAATGAAATGATGGTTTCCATTGATGGGTTTTGATAAGAAATGACAGGACCCATCCCAATCCCCCCGGGATTACCGTGGAATGTGCCCTGCTCCCGTCCAACAAGGGGTGTCAGACAAGGGATAACCAAGAGCCACTGCCCAAACGGGGAATCCAGAGTGCGCAAGGATCGATGGAGGAGGTGTGCAATGTCCCAGTCTCTGCTGCAATCGCATCCGTAATCAACCTGAAGGGCATCAAAACCAAAAGCTGTGAGTGGACAAAAACCAATAAGTTTATCAAATACATTTATAAGACATTTATGCCCTCCAATAAAAAACGTATGCATGCCACGAAAACCAGTAACCAAAACGTTTGCTCAACCGAGCCATTAAGGCCTTAGCCCAAAAACCGTTAACCAAAACCAAGTGTGGGAACTCAGCCCAAAACTGTGGAATACCACCACCAGACATATTAAAACCATGTGGGGCCACCGCCCAAAGCCATAAATATAAATCCATAAATCCAAAACCATTTAGGGTCCCCGACCCGACATACCATTTCATAACCAATAATCCATTTTTACCACATAACATATATCCAACCGAAAAGCATTTCATAGATTCATTAATCCATATTTTACCATTACCATCACCAGCATCCCAGATGCTTAGCGACCCAGACGCTAGACGTCCCCTGACGTCATACCTCACGGTTTAATAAGCTACGCGTGCTGCCCGGGGTCTCTCCGGGTCCATATATCTGACATTCCTGATGTCTGACGTCCCTGACGTCAATCATAGCAATCCTGCTCCTGAGTCATCATACGGTCCGGTTGCTCCGTACAATGACCCCTCGCAGGCAATGCACCGTGACTTCCCCAGTGTCCCAGACATCTGGAGGAGACCATCATATATCCTTGTATCCAGATGGTATATGGAAAACAGTTTTATTAAATCCTTTTATCACATCATTACAATGGGCCCTGCCCGAAATTTCCATAAAACCACGTAATTCCATTTAGGGTCCCTGACCCAAAATCACAATTATTAAACATAGGGCCCCTGACACGAAATCACCATTATAATCTAATTGGGCCTCATGCCCGATTTTATGAACCACTGGGCCCACGACCCGAATTGTAAACCAACTGGGCCCGCAACCCGATTTTATAAACCCACTGGGCCCCACGGCTCGAATTCGTAAATCAACTGGGCCCCTGGCCCGATAACATAACTCAAATGGGTCTCAGCCCGATTTCATATCAACTGGGCCCCTGGCCCGATTTCATTAACCAACTGGGCCCCCGGCCCAATTACGTACTCAAATGGACTCCAAGTCCGAAATTTCCAAAACAAGTGGGCCTCAAGCCCGAGTTTATATTTCCAATTTCAAAACCATTTCATCATATTATATCCAAGTCATAAATATGGAAAATCCATGTAAAACCAGAAACCTCGATTTACGTGCAAGCACGTAAATCGCCTCGAAATACGTGAAACCGTACAATTTACTAATAACCAAATCAACATCATACAATCACAATCATAATCCATATAAAACATTTAAGCATGCATAGAATTTATAAAACCAAAGTCCACTCACAGACCGTTTTAACGGTATGCCTCGATACGCGTGCCACAGGCCCTCCCGGGCCTCACCACTATCACCGGGACTCCCAATCCTGTCCAAATCACATTAGAGGGTTACTAACCTCCACATTAATATCCTATCAAAGTCCCGTAATTTTCCCGAATTTTTAACTATTTTTAAACTTGATTTAAAACCTTCGGACATCCCGAACAATATCGAAACGGTGTCCGATCGACACGAAACCAATCCCAAAATGTTCGTTACATTAAATAGGACAGAAGTCATGTTGACCTCACCTCGAGATTCGTGCCCACGCGCCGTCACGCGCCGCCGTGAGTGGCTGCGCGTGAAACCCACGCGCCTGCTACAGTGTCACCATCTAACCCGTATCTCTGGTAAACGGGTCCAATTTGCCCGCGATACGGCCCGGTTCCAATCCTATCAATTCAGCCTTAATTACATCAATTGATCATTCAATTAGCTTCGTTATAAGTTTAATTAAAGGTCTGCAATCACAATTACACGATTACATACTCCAAACCTCACGATTCGATGATGAACACCAAGAACACCCGGTTACTGTTCGTTCATGGAATTCCTTCAATTTCGATCGATTTCCTTAAATTGATGCAACCAGAAGCATCAGTGGACTCCGTTAAACACTTCCCCCAACTCAATTTCATCAATCCATTGCTCAATCTCCCCGACTCAAGCTCGATAGCCGTCACTGTGCAACCATGGAAGTCCTTCAATCTCCAGCGTTTTCCTTCAATTGATCCCTCCAGAAGCATCGTGGGATCCTCAGGAAGACAATCCCCACATCAACTCCGTCGTTTAAACACTCCACGATCACGACTCAACCTCGAGTTTCTTCCTCTGTCACCAAGCTCGTTCAGAGCCAAAACGGCACCAATTCTTCTCGTTTCTTCGACAATTATGATCGTGGCATTCCCAGAAAGCTGAAAGTAATCACCAATTCGATCCTCACGGCCTTAGGATTTAATTTCGAATTTTCCCTCTCAAACCCCAAATTTCGATCTTTGATTTCATCCTCCCTCTCTCTGCCCCGTGTGTTCTCTCAATTAATCCAGTATTCAAGTCTCTCAATTCCCTCAATTCTGCCATGAGAAGGCAGCCAATTCCCCCCAGCTCACACACTCCGTTGATGTTGCTCACGGTGTAAGGAAATATGAAGAAAATGAAAGAGGAAATGGAAGACATGATGAAAGAGCAATGATGATGTAGGAAATGATGGTGTTGGGAGGGAAACATGGATCAGATTTCAGGGGATGGGTGACACTTGTCACTCATCCGGATGTGCACAGTCATCGGTTACTATTCATTATTATATTATTATTTTAATCCGAGCCTCGGTTCGTAAATTCGTTTCCCTGACCATAACTTCGTCGTCGAATCTCCGATTTCGGCATGCCGCCTGTCATTGGATTCGCATCGACGAGACCTACGTAACGGTCCTTGGCCCTCGTCCATCGGACCTCCCGGTCAAAAAGTCAACATTTGACCCCAATTGACCAAAATTACCAAAATACCCCTCAACTTCCGAACATCAAAACTTTCTCCTCGAATGTCGGAATCAAACGTGCCACCTGTCTATGAACTCGTGACGTCCCGAACTACGTCACGGTCATCGGTCAAAGTCCATTTGGCCGCCCGATCAAGAAGTCAACATTTTGCCCACGACTAGGGGCAAAACGGTCATTTTGCACATTTTGTCCGATTCCGCCCTACTAACCACCGTTCAACCTCACTAATCAAGATTAGTGACTAATCTAATCCTGGAATTTGGGACGGGTCGTTACAATCATCCCTCAATAAATTTCGTCCTCGAAATTCCAACCGCTTCCCTCCTTAATAAGTTTCATTCTCGAAACTCGACTACCCTGATTCCACAAACACCCCGTGGGAAGTGGAATCGACCACGCAACACGTGTATACCCGTACACCAACTAATCAGACAAAACTTGTCTGCACCCAAACGTACCACTAGTACTCAAAACGCAATGACTACATTCGACCTCGTCGAATGACTGAAACTACTTGTTTCGAATTGACACCACTTGTCAAATCGACCATTTCGTTGACGCAACAACTCGATGGTTCCTTTCCCACTCACCAATCTATCCTGAAATTTACTCCCACTAGGAGTCAGCTGACCCCACTCAACCATCTATGTTGACACATCTTGACAATCTGTCACCACACAGTTGTTGTCAGTCGAAAACTGACACTAGACTCACTCGTGGCTACACAAGCCACCAACTTACTTGACTTAAATATACCCTTACCGACATTTTCACCCGACTCGTGTGTAATTAAACACATCGGAAATACCATGACCCATTGCATAGTAATGTCCGGCCCACGACTAATCCAGTGGTATCAGAACCAATCCGACTACCAACACGCTCACCGACACACCTCGGGTACAACCCATCGACTAGACTACAACCACCTAGGTCGTAGCCAAACACGTTCCAATAATGGAGTACATTTGCCTAATCCAGCATGAGACAAAACGAAACTCCACCCCTCATTTAGTTCCAATTCCAAATCCGAATCCGCAATTTCGTAAGAAATCCCGGATCCAAACCCAGACATCACATTTTAATTCATGTCCAAATCTGAATCCGAAATCATTATTCCGTAAGCTAGCATTTGGAATAATCATTCCGTACCCAAATCCAGAAATATACTTTCAAGTTCCAAAATCGAATCCTGAATCGTCACCCAGAAATTCGATTCCAAATTCCGAAATCTCGTTCACATTTACCAAGACACACAAAAACCGTACCTATCGGTTACCCGTTCAATACCTCCAATTGACTTCATAGGGAAGCTAAACCAACCTCCACACGTCTAAGGTTGACAAAGTCCGACCAGTCGGAAACCTACTCACTCGAGTAAGATACCATACGGGCTCCACTTCGAAAAGAAGTTCAACCCCGCCGTTTACGACTCACATACCCAAGTTCGTATAGATCCTTGTCATTCCACCTAGGAAAAACCAAGGATGATCCAAAATGATGACACCAATACTCATCCTACGTGGATGCAATAAAACTCACTGCACTCACCACGCCATGTAACCCAACATCGTCTGCCACCAAGTAGAAAATGAAAAATCTCGTTTACCTAATATTGAATACGCAACTCTCCCTGATGACCCCACAACACACATGGGCTCACCAACCAATACACGCTCAACGTACTGGTAACTACAGTCAATGTTTGCCAGGGCAGAAAGAAAGAAGTCAACCTCAATGACTTCGGAATACCAATCACCAAAAACGAGCACCACTCTCGTTCCCCAATCATAACTCTCCTCGAAGCTAAGGTTCCAACCATGTTGGAAGCAGACCTACTCCCAACGAGATGTCAAGTCCAACCACTGGACTCCCGACATCCCCAACTCACTTGGACAACCACGTGTCCACAATCAATCTGTTATTGTTCCGTTCGCACATCCCAACCTTTACAGGTTCAACACTCGGTTTTCCAAGTTCTCAATTACAAAATTCCACATCTATAATAAAAACATAAAATCGCACCAATTTTGGAGTTGCCAACAACTCCCCAAACCCACTAATTCATGACGTAGGGGACGTCACCCCAAAATTCCTCAAGTCTCAATTATACCATTTTATCCACTCCTAACTGGTTATCTCACCACTATTGGGACTTATCCCAACACATTACAATCTTAACTGGATCCCATCCAGTCCATCACTCAACCACTACCGAATCTCAAAGACCGAACATATGTTCATCATGACGGAGTCACACCTCAACTTGTGGCTCATCGTCAACACCATCACCGACACTAGCACCAGCGCTAGTACCAGCACCAACACACTATCAACAATACTAGTATCAGCACCCATGCATCCATACTAGTATCGGCACAAAAGTACCAATATACAACATCCATACTTGCACACCGTGTGCAAATATGACAACCCTAGATCTCCGTTCATACCGAACGATGATCCCGTACCTCACAACTATGGGTACCACTATTCTGACAATCCACATCAGGAAAATGAACGTTCCCTGAACGTCCCCTGATCCCCAAGTATTATAACCACACTAATTACCCTCGATAGCTAGTCATCTCCATATGACTTCCGACTAACTGTCATTGCTATCGAGATCCGCATCCATACCTCACACTAATACCCGATCCAACACGGGATTCCATAATTTATCTCAGAACCGTATCCGTAGATCGAATCCCATAGTTCTGACTAGACTCACCAGAGCCATCCACATGGTCATCCATGACCTTAGCCGCTCGTCGCAGCACAAGTTCTCACCCGCTAATCATTATTAAGGTTTACCTTTTGAATCCATCATATACTAGGGTTCCACAATCACACCCTATGGTTCAACCGAACCCAACCACTTTCCGTAATATAAAACTCACAACCTGACCGACCCCGCGGTCCTGACATCGTATAGACATCAAATTCAATCCTAAAATCAACTCAATGTGGGTTACACCACTAAGGTCATCGGCCAACTCCGATGTACCAACATCCCTCGCACTAGCCATCACCACTAAGGTTCACATTTTAGACCATTACTCAAATGAGGTTCCCCGAACCTAGCTGCACCTGATAGCACAAAAATTTAATATTACATGACCGAACCGTCGGTCCCACAATACCAGTTCATCACAATCAACCCCACTTGGGTCGAATCACATTAACGCACGGCGTATCGGGCCAATCATATTCTATCCACTATCCAAACCCAAAAACTATCTATCAGGTTGATAACGAACTGCAGCCCAAAGAGACATCTCACCCTCGACCTGCGCGCACAAATAGAGCAACTCTGTTCTGATACCAAGTTGACAGGACCCATCCCAATCCCCCGGGATTACCGTGGATTGTGCCCTGCTCCCGTCCAACAAGGGGTGTCAGACAAGGGATAACCAAGAGCCACTGCCCAAACGGAGCATCCAGAGTGCGCAAGGATCGATGGAGGAGGTGTGCAATGTCTCAGTCTCTGCTGCAATCGCATCCGTAATCAACCTGAAGGGCATCAAAACCAAAAGTTGTGAGTGGGCAAAAACCAATAAGTTTATCAAATACATTTATAAGACATTTATGCCCTCCAATAAAAATGTATGCATGCCACGAAAACCAGTAACCAAAACGTTTGCTCAACCGAGCCATTAGGGCCTTAGCCCAAAAACCGTTAACCAAAAACCAAGTGTGGGAACTCACCCCAAAACTGTGGAATACCACTACCAGACATATTAAAACCATGTGGGCCACCGCCCAAAGCCATAAATATAAATCCATAAATCCAAAACCATTTAGGGTCCCCGACCCGACATACCATTTCATAACCAATAATCCATTTTTACCACATAACACATATCCAACCGAAAAACCATTTCATAGATTCATTAATCCATATTTTACCATTACCATCACCAGCATCCCAGATGCTTAGCGTCCCCGACGCTAGACGTCCCTGACGTCATACCTCACGGTTTAATAAGCTACGCGTGCTGCCCGGGGTCTCTCCGGGTCCATATATCTGACATTCCTGATGTCTGACGTCCCTGAAGTCATATCTTAGAACCGTATCCGTAGATCGAATCCCATAGTTCTGACTAGACTCACCAGAGCCATCCACATGGTCATCCATGACCTCAGCCGCTCGTCGCAGCACAAGTTCTCACCTGCTAATCATTATTAAGGTTTACCTTTTGAATCCATCATATACTAGGGTTCCACAATCACACCCAATGGTTCAACCGAACCCAACCACTTTCCGTAATATAAAACTCACAACCTGACCGACCCCGCGGTCCTGACATCGTATAGACGTCAAATCCAATCCTACCATCAACTCAATGTGGGTTCCACCACTAAGGTCATCGGCCAACTCTGATGTACCAACATCCCTCGCACTAGCCATCACCACTAAGGTTCACATTTTAGACCATTACTCAAATGAGGTTCCTCGAACCTAGCTACACCTGGTAGCACAAAAATTTAATATTACATGACCGAACCGTCGGTCCCACAATACCAGTTCATCCCAATCAACCCCACTTGGGTCGAATCACATTAACGCACGGCGTATCGGGCCAATCATATTTTATCCACTATCCAAACCCAAAAACTATCTATCAGGTTGATAACGAACTGCAGCCCAAAAAGACATCACACCCTCTACGGATGGACGATGCGAAATGACGGTTTTGCCCCTAGAATGGGCAAAAATGTTGACTTTTCATTTGGGAAGTCAAATGGACTTTGACTGATGATCGTGACGTAGTTCGGGACATCACGAGTTCATAGACAGGTGACACGTCCGATTCCGACATTCAAGGAAAAAGTTAGGACGTTCAGAAGTTTAAGGGTAATTTGGTAATTTAGTTAAAATGGGCAATTTGTTGACTTTTGGACGACAAGTCACTTTCACGTAATACGAGGACCGTTAGGAAGGTCTCGATGCCATGAGTACAACGACAGGCGGCACATCATTATCGGACTTCAGATGATTTAGTTATGGGTCTAGGAACGCGAGCGGCAAAATGGTAGTGTGTGCGGCAAGGGGCATTTTGGTCATTATTGCATTGGGAGTTATGCCTAGTGATTAGTGGACATCTGGCTCTCTTTGGAAGTGTGCCCAATGAACTTGGGACACTTGTCCCCTCTCCAGACTTTTGTGGATTCCTCACAACTGCCTTCACACAAGTTAAAATGAAGATGAGTTGTGCACTGGTGAGAAAATGTAAGAAAACAGAGGATGAGCGTGGCAGTGTGTCTAAGTGAAATCCAATCCTCCAAACGTCTTCATTTGCTCGTGGTTTGTGAAGCAAAGTGAGAAGGGAAGATGAGCTGAACATGGTGGCAACCACGGTGGCCCATGACGCCGTGTGGAGGTAAGGGAATCGTGAAAAAACCCGTGAAGTCCTGTTTGACAATTGAAATTGACAATTATGTTCTGTTGGGTTTTGCTAGATGAAGTTGATGGGAAATGGTTTCTGGTGGTTCAGAGAGTTGAATGGGCCTGGTTTCGAGACCTACAAGAGACGGTAAGGTAAAAATCAGTAAGAGCTCAGTTTGAAATTCGATTATGGTAAGTTGTTCTTTATAGAATAATACATGTGTTGGTTGATTGGAAGTTGTTTCTAGGAGTTCCAGGAAAGATTTAGGATCGAAGATAGAGATGATTGATGGCTGGAACCATGGAACCACGATGGAGGAAAGTTGGTAGTTACAGGTGGATCAGACATGTATCATCCATGCCCTAATTTCATGATATAAGGTTATAGATCAATAGGAAATCACATAAGGAAGCTATAGGACTAAAAATGGGAGGAATTGGAGTTGAATTGATGAAAAATAACATCGAACCGGCCGGATCGCTGGACCGGTCTGAACCGGTCGACTGCGGGTTGAAGATGATGAATAGTGCCAGTGTGTGGCTCCCACGTGCAGCCCCTTTGGGCGGGTCGTGAGGGCGCGTGGGGCCCCTTTTGGGGAATTTTCCAACATGACTTTTAAAGTATTCGATGTAATGAACATTTTGACACTGGTTTCAAGTCAATCGGACATCGTCTAGATATGTTTCGGGATGACCGAAAGTTTTAAGGCTCGGTTAAAAATAGTTAAAAATTTGGGAAAATTATGGGGCTTTAGTAGAAGCGTAATGAAGTAGTTAGTGACCTATTTACCGGATTTGCATAGGTTCGGAAAATTCGGTGATAGTGAATTAGCTGAGAACGGCGTAATTGTACGCGTATCGAGGCATCGGCGAAATGGTCTGTGAGTAGACTTTGCTTTCAAACTTATGATGCATGCATATATGTTTTTATATGTTTTCTATACGTGATTCTATGATTTGATTTATGATGTTGATGGTTTACGGTTTTGCACGGATTTCAAGATTATAACGTAATTGTACGTTTTACGAGGTTTCGCTTTATATTTGGGATGGGTCGTGCCATTGTGATTTGATCCTGATTTTGAGGATTTGATTTTGGGATTTGAAACATGATTTGATTTCAATGATTTGAAACGGATTTCGAAAAAGTGATTTCGGGCCTGGATCCCTGTTCATGTGATTTCGAAAATGAGATTTCGGTTTTGGAATTGGATTTCGGAAACGATGTTTTGGATTCAGTTTTGAAACTTGGAAAGGAAATTCTGGATTTGGGTTCGGGATGATGGTTCCGGATGCCATCTTATAGAATCATTGTTGCAAATTCGAATAAGGATTTTCGATGGTTTTCACTGTTGATTGAAAAATGGTTTTGGGTTTAAAGACCCGGAAAAAGAAAAGAAAAACCGCTGGATCTGATTTTGAGTTTAAAGACTCGGTTGATTGACGGGGGGAGGACCCTGGATTGATATGTTTTGAGTTTAAAGACTCGGTATATGTTTTAAGTTTAAAGACTCGGTTATGATACCCCCTGAGGCCTGTTGATTGTGTTTTGAGTTTAAAGACTCGTTGATATCCATGGAAGGCCTGATTATTGCGCATGGTTTTGAGTTTAAAGACTCGGGCGCACTTGAGATCCAGCAAACTCGCATGATTGATGCTTTTCACTGGTTTTTCACTGGTTTTCAGATGTTTTGGGCAGTGGCCCGGATGTATTGGATTTAATGAGTTTTGGGGCTGAGTTCCCGTACTTTGAGATGTATTTGTGGTTTTGGGCTGAGGCCCTGGATATGACAGAAAGAAATGATGGTTTCCATTGATGGTTTTTTATATGAAATGATTTTATGACATGTACTTTATATGCATGCATTGGTTTTGCGTGGAGGGTAAAAATGTATTTGTGCTTTCTGATAACTGTTTTTGAACTTATACTTTATTTTTGTCCACTCACAATCTTTTCATGTTTTCAATACCTGCAGGTTGTTGCGGTGCGGGATGTTGATCGAGAGAGACGGAGACATCACACACGCGAACCACAGTGGAGTCTGCGCGCTCTGGGAAGTCCAGAAGTTTGGAGCGGTGCAGTTAGAACATCCCTTGTCCTGCTTATGTGTCACATGAAGGTTGGACGTCGGTTTAGCCTTCGTGTCATGCGTAAGTTAGACGGGAGCAGGACTTAGCCCTTAATCCAAGGGGATTGGGGGTGGGTCCTGTCAGGTTGGGCTCAAAACGGATAATATCGTGCTAGATGGGTCGGGTCCTGACAAAATGGTATCAGAGTTTCATAACGGTACCATTTAGCATGATTCACATGCTTAAAATGTGAAATTACCAAATTACCTTTTGTTACAGAATTACCAAAATACCATTGTCCTTTGTAAGCCCATAACTTACTTATCGATACTTCGTTTTCGACGTGCCACCTGATTATATATTCAGAGGGTCAAGACCTTCATAACGGTATTCTCAGAATTGGAGGACCAGGTGTTGTGCCATTCTATCTTATGAGGGGAGCCACCAGGGGCAACACTTGGCGCTTTAGGCTAACTCCTAGTGTCTTGGAACTCTAAATACCTCTATCCAATGCCACATGAGAAAGTGTGAGGAAAGTTCTATAGATGAGACTTTATGCACGAAAGGATGAGATAAAAGTATGCCTCATTTACACCTATGTATGGGGAGGTGTGGGGCACAATTTATTGTAACACCCCGGAAATTCGAGGATTCTCATTTTGTAATTTAATGTGTGATTTGACGATTTTACCCTTGTGAATGGTATGGTCAAATTATTGACTTTTTGATTTATGAACTAAATGGACTTTGACCTATGACCGTGACGTAGTTCGGGACGTCACGAGTTCATAGACAGGTGGCACGTCCGATTCGGACGATCAGGGTGAAAGTTATGGCTATCGGAAGTTCAGGGGCATTACCGTAATTTGGACTCTCGGGGGAAAATGTTGACTTTTCTTTTGACAACTAATTTTCAGTTGACTCAAGGACCGTTGGGTAGGCCTCAACGTCCTGAGTCCGTAGACAGGCGGCACGCTGAAATCGGACTTCGTACGAGGAAGTTATGGTCAGAAACGTGAATTCGGGAAGTTCGTGTCTCGGTTTTCGTGTCGAATATTATATTCAGAAATTCTGATTGAAGGACACCTGGGGAGTGACAAGTGTCACTCACCCATTGGCTAGATTGGATCAGATCCACTATTGGATTAATTAAACAATTGTACCAGCTTTAAATGTCAGCCTTTGGATTGAAAACCCCAGATCAGATCTCAGCCCTTGATCTAATCTGGAGATTCAATCTGAGCCATCCATTTCCTTCCCTCCAATTCTTTATATTTCCCACCCGCAGGGCACATTTCTGCCATTTCGATCCAACCTTTCCAGCAAACCACCCACTCATTGTGTCTGTGTGTTGCTGGACTCCCGGGGAAGGACGGAGGCACGGCGGTGGACGGCGGCAGACGGCGGCGCGGAAGGAAGCAGGGGAAACCCGTGGCGGTTTCAACCCAGATTTCTGGTAAATCTTTTCCCACGTTTAAACTGGTCAGTGATCAATCCTAATCAACTCTAGGAACATCCAGGAACCTTCTGGAATCGAACTCGTGGCCGGTGGAGCTCAGGGCGGTGGCAAAACTGCGACGGGAGGCCAGAGCTGTTCTTCAAGGTAGGCCCTCGATTCGATCCGTGTTTCTCAATTCTAATTACTTAGAACTAATCTAGGATTTAAGGCGAGTAAATACGAATTGAAAGGAACCAAAATGACCCAGAAATGAAGGAATGGCAACCGGGTCTCGATCGCGGGTCTGATCGACCCGAGTTGCAGGAAAACGGGTCAACCCGTCTGAGGACAGTGGTGCTGACGTGGCACCCTGTCAGCCTGTCAGATGACGTGGACCAACCGTGAGCCGACACGTGTCACATGTCAGTGCACAGTCAGCACTGACATGTCAGTGACGTGGACCAGTCAGGGACTGCCACGTGTCACTGACATGTCAGTGACGTGGACCAGTGCCGTGCTGACACGTGGCACATGTCAGATCTGACACGTGGTCTGACAGATCAGTGAGGTGGACCAATTGGATGTTGACACGTGGCACCTGTCAGAGTCTGACACGTCAGACCTGACAGCTGTCAGATGACGTCAGCATGACGTCATGCTGACGTCAGCAGTGACGTCAGCGATGACGTCAGCAGGAACTGTTCCTGCGTTGACCGCCACGTTGACCGGCGCGTGGGGGCGCGTGTGAACAGTGTTTCTGGTGGGACCACCACCATTCTTTAGGTTTCGACGATCCGGATCCAATGGCGGTGGTTTCGGGTCGATCGGAGATCATTAAGTTGGTCAAAATAAGGTTTATTGCCTTGGGAAGCGCGTTCGGGCGGCTTTCCCGGGTCGGTTTCGACCTAGGCTTTCATGGTTGAATGTTGGGGGTTTAATTTGACCTTTACGAATACTTGGATTTGACAGGGATTGTACATTTGTACCAGGACGAGGGTATACGTTCGGTTTCTAGCAGGATTGTACTGTGAGTGGGCCATTTTCTTAAACCCTTGTGTGCATAAATGTTTTCTGGTTTTATTATACTTATTCACATGCTAAAATAATGACGGTTTTGATGATATGGAAAATATGGTTATGGCACGTTTCACGGTATTTGGGCTTGAGACCCGTCCGATGAAACTGAATAATTGGTTCGGATTCTACCTATGTATATATATATGTTTGCATGTGGATATCAATAAAATGTATTTGTTACTGCACTGTATAGATCCTTCCATATTATATTGTCTCCTCCGGATGAGGTACCCCGGAGAGGTCACGGACGTCTAGTACGTCCAGCGTCTATGACGCTAAGCATCGGGGATGCTGTACCCGAACGGGGTTCGGGGATTGAACTCGGAATTGAGACCCGAGTGGCACGCGTAGCCTTGTGATTGTGACCTATTGGACGTCAGGGACGTCAGACATCAGGGATGTCGGGATTGGAGTGTATAGTGCAGCAACTAAAATTATGGTTATGGTTTTGCTATATGCCTTATGGTTCATATTATATGGTTTATGATTTTGGAATTATGGTGCACGCATATTTGGAAAACGGAGGGGTAAATTATATGTTTTACTTATCAAACGATTTCATAAACTTGTGTTTCGGTCCACTCACCCTTACTGTTTTGATAACCCCTCCAGGTCGGGAAACTGAGGTAGAGGAGGAACCAGAGGCTGAGGCATAGATCTACTTCTGCGTACCTGAACCCCTGCTGGGCGGTGTACCCGCAGGATTACTTTAGAGTCGTGCTCGCAAATTTGTAATTTTGGATTATATCCCTTGTCTGACATTCGTTTAATTCGGATTTTATGTATGACTTTAATTTGGTTATTTATGCTTTTAAATGTTTTGAGGTTAAAATTGGTATGAATTATTGGGTGTCAGACGGGAGCAGGGCACGTCCCCTTGTGGTCCCTGTGGGATCGGGGCGGGTCCTGTCAGCTTGGTATCAGAGCACTAGGTTGTGGTCAGTACTAGGGTATTGGTCTGCATGCTAGACTAGCGATTAGTACTAGTTACTTTTCGACTTTTAAGAATATTGTTTTCTGATCTATGCCTCTTGACAGTTGGTTATGCCTCCTAGGAGAATTCCGCATACTCGAACGGACGAGGATCTAGAAAGAGAGATGGAATGCGCGAGCATCGAAAGGGCTCAACGTTTGGGAGCCACTCCTTTCTGCGGGGGATCAAACCCCGAGGATGCTCACGACTGGATCACCAAGTGGGAGAGGATCTTCTCGGTGATGCACTGCCCTCCGGGCGAACGAGTGACTCTGGCGGCCTTCTTACTGGAGGGAGGAGCCTACCAGTGGTGGCATGGACTCGAAATGTCCGGGTGGTCTGTCCATACCACTACCTGGGAAGCTTTTCGTTCCAGGTTTCTGGACCAGTACTACCCGCGATCCTTTCGCGCGGCGCGGGAGGCGGAATTCCTGCGGCTGGAGCAGGGTGACATGTCTGTTTCAGACTACGAGCAAACTTTCGGGAGACTTTCCCGGTTCGCTGCCTCATTCGTAAGCACGGAGGAGGACAAATGCCAGCGGTTTGAGCTTGGACTCCGAGGGGAGATCCGGGCCAGTGTGACTGCTACCACTCATGCTTCTCTGAGGGATATGGTCGACGCAGCGGTGCGTGTCGAGGCCAGTCTGGCGGCACACCAATCACGACAACCTTCGGGGGAGGGGCGACGTCAGGATCGCCCACACCATGGGCCATCAGGCCGGAAGAACAACAGGGGAGGGAGCTACAGAGGAGCACCCTCATCCTTCAAGGGTCGTGGCTGGTCGGGTCGACGTGGAGGCTCTCAGGGCAGAGGATCTGGACACAATTCTGGGCAGCACTCATCTTGGAGTGGTGCAACTGGTGGGCATTCGGGCAGGCCAAGGCCAGTAACTTGTTTTGCTTGCGGAGAGGAAGGCCACTATGCCTGCGATTGTCCGCAGTTGTCCAAGAACAATGACGCTGGGGGCTCTAGTGTGGTGCAGAGCACGGCGTCCCACACTAACGGAGGTCGCGGTCAGGGAGGTGACCGTGGTGCTGGACGTGGCGCGCGCGGGCGCGGACGGAACGGAGGGCCGAGGGCCCAAGTGTTTGCAATGACCCAGCAGCAGGCGAGGACTGCTCCAGGCGTGGTCACAGGTACACTACATATCCTTAATTTTCTTGTACGTGTATTATTGGATGCGGGGGCTACACATTCTTTTATTTCGAGGAGTTGTGCTGGTTTGCTTGATTGTGTGGTATCAGCCTTAGATTGCGAAATGGGTGTTGGCACCCCGATGGGTACCGTGTACCTTGTGAATCAGGTGATTCGGAGGTGCCCGGTAAGAATTGAGGATGTGGATTTACCAGCAGACTTAATTATTCTGGATATCCACGACTTCGATATAATCCTAGGGATGGATTGGCTGTCGGAGCACTGATCGCTCATCGACTGCTGTAGCAAGCAAGTAATTTTGCGGAGCCCGGGTTTGCCGGAAGTTATCTTTCAGGGGGAACGTGATGGTTCGCCTCCTGAAGTGATTTCGTCACTTACTGCTACCAAACTTCTACGGAAGGGATGCCAGGGTTATCTGGCGCATGTCGTGTCGGAACGGGTCGATACTCCGGTTATCGACGAAATACCGGTGGTCTGTGAGTTTCCGGACGTATTCCCGGAAGACTTACCTGGATTGCCACCATCGCGGGAGATTGAGTTTACTATTGAACTACTCCCGGGTACCCGACCTATATCCCAGGCACCATACCGGATGGCGCCGGCCGAGTTACGGGAACTCAAGACTCAATTGCAGGAGTTGGTAGATTTGGGATATGTCCGACCGAGCACTTCACCGTGGGGAGCACCGGTGTTGTTCGTGAAGAAGAAGGAAGGAAGTCTCCGTTTATGTATTGATTATCGACAACTCAACAAGGTGACATTGAGGAACCAGTATCCTCTACCCAGGATTGATGACCTTTTCGACCAGTTGCGGGGAGCTCAGTGCTTCTCGAAAATTGATTTGCGATCTGGGTATCACCAACTGAGGATTTCGGAGGAGGATATTCCGAAAACTGCTTTTCGAACCCGTTACGGGCACTACGAGTTCCTTGTTATGCCATTTGGTTTGACGAATGCTCCAGCAGCATTCATGGATCTGATGAACCGGGTCTTCCGACCCTACCTGGATAAGTTCGTGATTGTGTTCATCGATGATATTTTGGTATACTCGAGGAGTGCCCGTGCACATGAAGAACATCTACGGTTGGTTTTGGAGAGACTGAGACAAGAACAATTGTATGCCAAGCTGAGCAAGTGTCAGTTTTGGCTGAGCAGTATTGGTTTTCTGGGACACGTGATATCAACGGATGGGATTTGCGTGGATCCCCAGAAAACAGAAGCGGTGACCAACTGGGCTAAACCGACAACAGTGACCGAGGTGCGGAGTTTCGTCGGATTAGCAGGCTACTACCGGAGATTCGTGGAGGGTTTCTCCAAAATTGCTGCACCATTGACTCGTCTGACTCGGAAAGGAGTAAAGTTTATCTGGGACGAGCAGTGCGATCGGAGCTTTCAAGAGTTGAAGGATCGATTGACCACTGCACCTGTCCTTGCATTGCCGGACGACAGTGGAGAGTTTGTAGTTTTCAGTGATGCTTCACTGCAAGGTTTGGGCTGCGTGTTGATGCAAACTGGCAAGGTTATCGCCTATGCATCCCGGCAGCTGAAGACTCATGAGTTGAACTACCCTACCCATGATTTGGAGTTGGCGGCGGTGGTTCATGCTCTCAAAATCTGGAGACATTATCTGTTCGGCGCAACGTGTCGAATATACACCGACCACCAGAGTCTTAAATATTTATTCACTCAGAAGGAGCTCAACATGAGACAACGGAGATGGTTGGAGCTACTGAAGGACTATGACTGTACGATCGAGTACCATCCGGGTAAGGCCAATGTGGTGGCGGATGCACTCAGCAGGAAATCAGCAGGAACTATTGCACACCTTGGGGTGGTGTATCTTCCCTTGCTGGTGGAACTCCGGAAGGCGGGAGTTATTTTGGGTACTGACGAGCATGGAGCTTTGTTGGCCAGCTTCCATGTGCGACCAGTACTGATTGATCGGATCATTGAAGCACAACTGCAGGATCCGATACTCTGTATTTACAGAATTGAGGTCGATGCGGATGGGAGACAGGATTTTACCATCCGGGACGATGGAGCACTGGTGAAATTGGGCCGTTTGTGCGTACCTGCAGTGGCAGAGTTACGGGCCGAGATACTTGAGGAGGCCCACAGTTCGGCCTATGCTATGCATCCGGGAGGTACAAAGATGTACCGTACCCTCCGGAACCATTATTGGTGGCCAGGAATGAAGAAGGATATTGCTGAGTTCGTGAGCAAATGCTTAACCTGTCAGCAGGTTAAGGCAGAACGGCAGAGACCGTATGGGGCTATGCAGCCACTTCCGATTCCTGAGTGGAAGTGGGATCACATCACCATGGACTTCGTCTTTAAGTTACCGAGGACTCAGAGTGGAGTGGACGGAGTATGGGTGATCGTGGATCGGTTAACCAAATCAGCCCATTTTCTGCCAGTTCAGGAAACCTATAAACCTAACCGACTGGCTCAGCTGTTTGTGAAGGAAATCATACGACTTCATGGTACGCCGGAATCAATCGTGTCCGATCGTGATCCGCGTTTCACTTCCAGGTTCTGGCGGAGTTTTCAAGCTACTTTGGGAACAAACCTACGTTTCAGTACTGCTTTCCATCCACAGACCGATGGACAGTCTGAGAGAACCATTCAAACCCTGGAGGACATGATGAGGTCATGTGTACTACAGTTTCAAGACTCTTGGGATACTCATTTGCCATTGATGGAATTCGCTTACAACAACAGCTATCAGGCAAGCATCGGGATGGCACCGTATGAGGCACTGTATGGCCGACAGTGCAGGACACCTATCTGCTGGACGGAGGTAGGGGAGCGAGCGGCTGTAGGGCCGGAGATAATGGACTTAACCATGGAAACTGTTCGCGTGATCAAGGAAAGATTGAAGGTGGCACAGGATCGCCAGAAGAGCTATGCCGACCGACGGATTCGAGACTTGGAGTTTGAAGTGGGAGATTTTGTCTTCCTGAAGTTGTCTCCGTGGAAAGGGATTATCCGTTTTGGCCGACGGGGGAAACTGAGTCCGCGTTTTATCGGACCTTATGAAATCGTGGAGAGAATTGGCAAGGTTGCATACAGATTGGCACTACCCCCAGAACTATCAAGAGTTCACGATGTTTTCCACGTATCGATGTTGCGGATGTACGTACGTGATGCTTCTCATGTACTTAGGGAACAACCTGTCGAACTACGGGAGGATTTGAGCTTTGAAGAACAACCAGTACAGATCTTGGATCGGAAGGACAAGGTACTACGTCGAAAGACGATCCCTCTCGTGAAAATTCTCTGGAGAAACCAGAACGTGGAGGAAGCCACATGGGAGCCTGAGGCTCAGATGCGAGAACAATTTCCTCATTTGTTTCTTTGAAATTTCGGGACGAAATTTCTTAAGGGGGGAAGGTTGTAACACCCCGGAAATTCGAGGATTCTCATTTTGTAATTTAATGTGTGATTTGACGATTTTACCCTTGTGAATGGTATGGTCAAATTATTGACTTTTTGATTTATGAACTAAATGGACTTTGACCTATGACCGTGACGTAGTTCGGGACGTCACGAGTTCATAGACAGGTGGCACGTCCGATTCGGACGATCAGGGTGAAAGTTATGGCTATCGGAAGTTCAGGGGCATTACCGTAATTTGGACTCTCGGGGGAAAATGTTGACTTTTCTTTTGACAACTAATTTTCAGTTGACTCAAGGACCGTTGGGTAGGCCTCAACGTCCTGAGTCCGTAGACAGGCGGCACGCTGAAATCGGACTTCGTACGAGGAAGTTATGGTCAGAAACGTGAATTCGGGAAGTTCGTGTCTCGGTTTTCGTGTCGAATATTATATTCAGAAATTCTGATTGAAGGACACCTGGGGAGTGACAAGTGTCACTCACCCATTGGCTAGATTGGATCAGATCCACTATTGGATTAATTAAACAATTGTACCAGCTTTAAATGTCAGCCTTTGGATTGAAAACCCCAGATCAGATCTCAGCCCTTGATCTAATCTGGAGATTCAATCTGAGCCATCCATTTCCTTCCCTCCAATTCTTTATATTTCCCACCCGCAGGGCACATTTCTGCCATTTCGATCCAACCTTTCCAGCAAACCACCCACTCATTGTGTCTGTGTGTTGCTGGACTCCCGGGGAAGGACGGAGGCACGGCGGTGGACGGCGGCAGACGGCGGCGCGGAAGGAAGCAGGGGAAACCCGTGGCGGTTTCAACCCAGATTTCTGGTAAATCTTTTCCCACGTTTAAACTGGTCAGTGATCAATCCTAATCAACTCTAGGAACATCCAGGAACCTTCTGGAATCGAACTCGTGGCCGGTGGAGCTCAGGGCGGTGGCAAAACTGCGACGGGAGGCCAGAGCTGTTCTTCAAGGTAGGCCCTCGATTCGATCCGTGTTTCTCAATTCTAATTACTTAGAACTAATCTAGGATTTAAGGCGAGTAAATACGAATTGAAAGGAACCAAAATGACCCAGAAATGAAGGAATGGCAACCGGGTCTCGATCGCGGGTCTGATCGACCCGAGTTGCAGGAAAACGGGTCAACCCGTCTGAGGACAGTGGTGCTGACGTGGCACCCTGTCAGCCTGTCAGATGACGTGGACCAACCGTGAGCCGACACGTGTCACATGTCAGTGCACAGTCAGCACTGACATGTCAGTGACGTGGACCAGTCAGGGACTGCCACGTGTCACTGACATGTCAGTGACGTGGACCAGTGCCGTGCTGACACGTGGCACATGTCAGATCTGACACGTGGTCTGACAGATCAGTGAGGTGGACCAATTGGATGTTGACACGTGGCACCTGTCAGAGTCTGACACGTCAGACCTGACAGCTGTCAGATGACGTCAGCATGACGTCATGCTGACGTCAGCAGTGACGTCAGCGATGACGTCAGCAGGAACTGTTCCTGCGTTGACCGCCACGTTGACCGGCGCGTGGGGGCGCGTGTGAACAGTGTTTCTGGTGGGACCACCACCATTCTTTAGGTTTCGACGATCCGGATCCAATGGCGGTGGTTTCGGGTCGATCGGAGATCATTAAGTTGGTCAAAATAAGGTTTATTGCCTTGGGAAGCGCGTTCGGGCGGCTTTCCCGGGTCGGTTTCGACCTAGGCTTTCATGGTTGAATGTTGGGGGTTTAATTTGACCTTTACGAATACTTGGATTTGACAGGGATTGTACATTTGTACCAGGACGAGGGTATACGTTCGGTTTCTAGCAGGATTGTACTGTGAGTGGGCCATTTTCTTAAACCCTTGTGTGCATAAATGTTTTCTGGTTTTATTATACTTATTCACATGCTAAAATAATGACGGTTTTGATGATATGGAAAATATGGTTATGGCACGTTTCACGGTATTTGGGCTTGAGACCCGTCCGATGAAACTGAATAATTGGTTCGGATTCTACCTATGTATATATATATGTTTGCATGTGGATATCAATAAAATGTATTTGTTACTGCACTGTATAGATCCTTCCATATTATATTGTCTCCTCCGGATGAGGTACCCCGGAGAGGTCACGGACGTCTAGTACGTCCAGCGTCTATGACGCTAAGCATCGGGGATGCTGTACCCGAACGGGGTTCGGGGATTGAACTCGGAATTGAGACCCGAGTGGCACGCGTAGCCTTGTGATTGTGACCTATTGGACGTCAGGGACGTCAGACATCAGGGATGTCGGGATTGGAGTGTATAGTGCAGCAACTAAAATTATGGTTATGGTTTTGCTATATGCCTTATGGTTCATATTATATGGTTTATGATTTTGGAATTATGGTGCACGCATATTTGGAAAACGGAGGGGTAAATTATATGTTTTACTTATCAAACGATTTCATAAACTTGTGTTTCGGTCCACTCACCCTTACTGTTTTGATAACCCCTCCAGGTCGGGAAACTGAGGTAGAGGAGGAACCAGAGGCTGAGGCATAGATCTACTTCTGCGTACCTGAACCCCTGCTGGGCGGTGTACCCGCAGGATTACTTTAGAGTCGTGCTCGCAAATTTGTAATTTTGGATTATATCCCTTGTCTGACATTCGTTTAATTCGGATTTTATGTATGACTTTAATTTGGTTATTTATGCTTTTAAATGTTTTGAGGTTAAAATTGGTATGAATTATTGGGTGTCAGACGGGAGCAGGGCACGTCCCCTTGTGGTCCCTGTGGGATCGGGGCGGGTCCTGTCATTTATGGAGGCGCATTCCTTGTTGGTTGGGCGCTCTTCAATCAGGCGCTACTCAGTAGGCAATTGAGTTGTACTTGGAATAAGCAATTGAGTGATACCCGAGTAGCCAAATGTTGCCTTGCTACTTGCGCCTGAGCATGGAGTAGGTATTATGAGCTTGAGTTGGTAGTGTGTCCACATGATATGCCCCTAAGGTTAAGTCATTGAGGATCTTAAAGGAATCTATCAATTAAATTCGGCTCAACATATTATAACTATCAACATTTGTCACAAATTTTGGCAGCTGTCATTGTGTCTCAATTGTTTCGCAGGTCCTACACCAAATGATAACAGACAAAACACAAGGGGATGCATTATTTGATAATGAAATCTAAAATAAAATAATGACTTAAAATCCATTTAAATTTTCTGCCTTTGGATTTACACAAACTGCTTCTGTCCACTTTCATTACATCATTACTCCGCAAAGGCTCAAACTTTGTTTACTCCAATCAATATGATCATTTTGGCCAAAAAAAAGGATCACTGTGACCAGACTAGTTTTAATCCTCCTTGCTCATCACAATTTGGCTACCGGAATCAAAAAAATAATCCAACTGTCAAAAAAAAAAATGTGAATGGGTATTTAGAAAGTTCCCATATTTTTTTAATACAAAATAAAATCATTAAAACAAAGAAGAACCCATATTACAACCAATCCAAAAAAATCAAACTTTCACGTTCCAAAGGCCTCCTTAAAAAGAAATGTAGTCCACTTTTGATCTATATTACAATTATACTCAAGTTCTGTAAGAGAAGACATTACAAATTTAGCTTCTTGTAGAATATAATAGCAAATTATTTTAAGGGGAAAAATGGGACAATTATAAGCCATGTGGTCATAAAGTTTATTTTTTAATTTTTAAAATTATAAATTTTATTTTAATGCTTATTAGGTGTATCTTACTTGACTAAGCCTCCAATTGCCTTTTTATTGATTTATAAAAAAGTTGCCATACATTATTTTTAGCCAACTAAGAAAAAGAAAAAGAGAGAGAGAGAGAGAGTTATACTCAAGTTCTGTAAGAGAAGACATTACAAATTTAGCTTCTTGTAGAATATAATAGCAAATTATTTTAAGGGGAAAAATGGGACAATTATAAGCCATGTGGTCATAAAGTTTATTTTTTTAATTTTTAAAATTATAAATTTTATTTTAATGCTTATTAGGTGTATCTTACTTGACTAAGCCACCAATTGCCTTTTTATTGATTTATAAAAAAGTTGCCATACATTATTTTTAGCCAACTAAGAAAAAGAAAGAGAGAGAGAAAAAGAGAGAGAGAGAGAGAGAGAGAGAGAGAGAGAGAGAGATAGAGAATGACCAAGAGCAAAGAGGGGAGCAATGGGATTCTGTCAGGGCCCACCCCTAATCCCCCAGGATTAGGGACTAAACCCTGCTCCCGTCTGACTTACGCATGACACGAAGGCTAAACGGACGTCCAACCTTCGTGTGACATGTAAGTCGGACAAGGGATTTCCGAACCGAACGTCTCAACATCTTCCAACTTCCTAGAGTGCTCAGAGTTTACTGTGGATCATGAGTGTGATGTCTCCGTCTCTCTCGACCAACAGCCTGCGCCGCAACAACCTGGAGGGTATCGAGAACACGAAAAGACTGTGAGTGGACAAAAATAAAGTTTAAGTTCAAAAACAGTTATAAGAAAACACATACATTTATACCCTACGCGTAAAAACCAATGCATGCATATCAATTTCATATCATAAAACCATGTACGAAAACAAAACACATTTTCTTTTTTCTCAAATCCCGGGCCTCAGCCCAAAACCATCAAAAACCATTATAACCAACGAAAACCATTTCATCTGGGCCACTGCCCAAAACATCGGAAAATCTTTATGAAAACCATGCCACATTTCATTCACCGAACCTGCTGGATCTATCCGAGTCTTTAAACTCCCGAGTCTTTAAACTCAATAACCAAGCCTCAATAATCCGAGTCTTTAAACTCTGAGTCTTTAAACTCAACAGGCCTACGGGGGAAATATCAATATATCCGAGTCTTTAAACTCCCGAGTCTTTAAACTCAATCCGGGTCTTTAAACCCATTCTGGGTGACAGGACCCATCCCAATCCCCCCGGGATTACCGTGGAATGTGCCCTGCTCCCGTCCAACAAGGGGTATCAGACAAGGGATAACCAAGAGCCACTGCCCAACGGGGCATCCAGAGTGCGCAAGGATTGATGGAGGAGGTGTGCAATGTCCCAGTCTCTGCTGCAATCGCACCCGTAATCAACCTGAAGGGCATTAAAACTAAAAGCTGTGAGTGGACAAAAACCAATAAGTTTATCAAATACATTTATAAGACATTTATGCCCTCCAATAAAAACGTATGCATGCCACGAAAACCAGTAACCAAAACGTTTGCTCAACCGAGCCATTAGGGCCTTAGCCCAAAAACCGTTAACCCAAAAACCAAGTGTGGGAACTCGGCCCAAAACTGTGGGATACCACCACCAGACATATTAAAACCATGTGGGCCACCGCCCAAAGCCATAAATATAAATCCATAAATCCAAAACCATTTAGGGTCCCCGACCTGACATACCATTTCATAACCAATAATCCATTTTTACCACATAACACATATCCAACCGAAAAGCCATTTCATAGATTTATTAATCCATATTTTACCATTACCATCACCAGAATCCCTGATGCTTAGCGTCCCAGACGCTTGACGTCCCTAACGTCATATCTCACGGTTTAATAAGCTACGCGTGCTGCCCGGGGTCTCTCCGGGTCCATATATCCGACATCCCTGATGTCTGACGTCCCTGACGTCAATCATAGCAATCTTGCTCCTGAGTCATCATACGGTCCGGCTGCTCCGTATAATGACCCCTCACAGGCAATGCACCGTGACTTCCCCAGTGTCCCAGACATCTGGAGGAGACCATCATATATCCTTGTATCCAGATGGTATATGGAAAACAGTTTTATTAAATCCTTTTATCACATCATTACAATGGGCCCTGCCCGAAATTTCCATAAAACCACATAATTCCATTTATAATCCAACTGGGCCTCATGCCCGATTTTATGAACCACTGGGCCCACGGCCCGATTTGTAAACCAACTGGACCCGCAGCCCGACTTATAAACCCACTGGGCCCACGACCCGAATTCGTAAATCAACTGGGCCCCTGGCCCGATAACATAACTCAAATGGGTCTCAGCCCGATTTCATATCAACTGGGCCCCTGACCCGATTTCATTAACCAACTGGGCCCCGGCCCGATTACGTACTCAAATGGACTCCAAGTCCGAAATTTCCAAAACAAGTGGGCCTTAAGCCCGAGTTTATATTTCCAATTTCAAAACCATTTCATCATATTATATCCAAGTCCTAAATATGGAAAATCCAAGTAAAACCGGAAACCTCGATTTACGTGCAAGCACGTAAATCGCCTCGAAATACGCGAAACCGTACAATTCACCAACAACCAAATCAACAACATACAATCACAATCACAATCCATATAAAATAGTTAGGCATGCATATAATTTATAAAACCAAAGTCCACTCACAGACCGTTTTAACGGTATGCCTCGATACGCGTGCCACCGGCCCTCCCGGGCCTCACCACTATCACCGGGACTCCCAATCCTGTTCAAATCACATTAGAGGGTTACTAACCTCCACATTAACATCCTATCAAAGTTCCGTAATTTTTCTGAATTTTTAACTATTTTTAAACTTAATTTAAAACCTTCGGACATCCCGAACAATATCGAGACGGTGTCCGATCGACGCGAAACCAATCCCAAAATGTTCGTTACATTAAATAGGACAGAAGTCATGTTGACCTCACCTCGAGATTCGTGCCCACGCGCCGCCGTGAGTGGCTGCGCATGAAACCCACGCGCCTGCTACAGTGGTACTAGCCCAACCCGTTTGTCTGGTAAACGGGTCCAATTAACCCGCGAGACGACCCGGTTCCAATCCTATCAATTCGACCTTAAATCTTCCAATTGATCATTCAGTTAGTTTCTTTATAAGTTAAATTAAGGTTCTGTAACGTTGATTACACAAAACATTGCCTACAATTCCACGATTCAACGATGATCCACGAAGAACACCCGGTTACTGTGCAATCATGGAACTTCCACAATGACCACCGATTTCATCCAATTGATGAACCCAGAAGCATCAATGGATCATGAGAAACTATTTCCCATCATCAATTACACCGTTTGATCGCTCCAAGATCACGACTCGACCTTCAAACTCCATTACTGTCACCCGGTTAGTTCAGAGCCAATTGGTGGCCAAATCTTCTCGTTCTTTCGACGAAACTGATCGTAGGGATCCCAGGAAGCTGAATGTAACCTCCAATTCGATCCTCACGGCCCTATGATTTGATTTCGAATTTGCCTCCCAAACTCAATTTTCGGTTTTTGCTTCAGCCCCCCCTCCACACTCTGTCTCCCGTGTTTCTCTTAGTTATCACAGTCTTCATACTCACTCAATTCTCACAATTTTGCTGTAAGAAATCAGCCAATTCCCCCATCCCTCACACTCAGTTGCTCACGGGTTCAAAGACACAGAGAAGGAAAATTAGGGGGATTAATTAGTTGAGATTAATGGTGATAATGAGGTTGTAATGATGATGTAGGGAGACATGGATCAGGTTTTAGGGCTTAGATTAGGGGATGGGTGACACTTGTCACTCATCCGGATGTGCACAGTCATCGGTTACTATTCATTATTATATTATTATTTTAATCCGAGCCTCGGTTCGTTAGTTCGTTTCCTTGACCATAACTTCGTCGTCGAATCTCCGATTTCGGCATGCCGCCTGTCGTTGGATTCCTATCGAAGATACCTACGTAACGGTCCTTGGCCCTCGTCCATCGGACCTCCCGGTCAAAAAGTCAACATTTGACCCCAATTAACCAAATTACCAAAATACCCCTCAACTTCCGAACATCATAACTTTCTCCTCGGATGTCGGAATCGAACGTGCCACCTGTCTATGAACTCGTGACATCCCGAACTACGTCACGGTCATCGGTCAAAGTCCATTTGACCGCCCGATCAAAAAGTCAACATTTTACCCACGACCAGGGGCAAAACGGTCATTTTGCACATTTTGTCCGATTCCGCCCTACTAACCACCGTTCAACCTCACTAATCAAGATTAATCACTAATCTAATCCTGGAATTCGGGACGTGTCGTTACAATGGGCCCGTCCCCCGTCAATCAAAATATCTGGGTCTTTAAACCCAATAACCAGATCCAGAAAATCCAATCCAAAACCATTTGAAAATAATTTCTAAATCCATACCCAAACCCGAATCCGAAATCACTGGTCTGAAGCCCTTCCGGCATCCAGCACCGTCATTCCGAATCCAAATCCAGAACTCATAACCATTTCCTTTCCAGATCCGAGTCCGCAACCATCATTCCGTAAGCCGGCATCTGGAATAACCATTCCGAACCCAAACTCGGAAATCCACTTTCAAGTCCCTAATCGAATCCCGAATCGTCACCCGGAATTCCGATTCCAAAACCCTAAATCCTCTTTCTCAAAACCACTTTTTGAACTGGGCTTCGAGCCCGAAAACACTTTCCAAAAGCCTTTTACTTTCTTTGAAATCAAATCGTTAAAACCAGGTTAAATCACAATAGCCATCAAAATCTCGTAAAACGTGAAATACCGTCATTTTCTCGAAAAACGTGCACAAACCGTAAACCATCACAATCATAATTCAAATCATAGAACCGAGTATAGAAAACATATAAAAGCATATATGCATGCATCAAGAGTTAGAAAGCAAAGTCCACTCACGGACCATTTCGACGTCGCCTCGATACGCGTGCACTTACGCCGTTCCCGGCTATTCCACCATCCTCGGCTTTCCCGAACCTGTCCAAATCCCAATATAAGGTCACTAACTACTTCACAAAGGTCATACTAAAGCCCCATAATTTTCCCGTATTTTTAACTATTTTTAACCGAGGTCTAAAACCTTCGGATACCCCGAAACATATCGAGACGATGTCCGATCATCTCGAAATCAGTGCCAAAATGTTCGTTACATCGAATACTTTAAAAGTCATGTTGGAAACTTCCTCAAACTAGGCCCCACGCGCCCCCACGAGCGTCTGGAAGGTACTGCGCGTGAGACCCACGCGCGTCTGGAAGGTACTGCGCGTGAGACCCACGCTCGTGAACAGTGTCATCGTTAACCCTAGGTGAACTCGGTCCACCTGGTTCGAACCGGTCCGGTCCAGGCTAAACCGGCGTTCACGGTTTTCCCTCATTTCTCCTTGATTTTTCATTCTAATTGTCCTATTAGGTTTGTCCCATTCTAAAAGATCAATTTCAATAAAGAAAACACGAAATTAGAGTCAAAATCTCACCTTCCAAAGTTCGAACAAAAGCCCAGAAAACCCAGTTACCGTTCCCGGCCACCCGTCGTCCTTCCAGCCACGGGTTCGAGTCCTTGAGCTCTGTCCTACCTCCCTAACACCGTTAAAATCCAAAGAACTAGTCAACAACAGCCCAAAAGTCACAACTTTCGATTTGAACCAATCGGGAAAAACAGGGGAAACAGGGGGAAGCTTACCTATTCGTGTACCGTCATGAGCTCCGCCGTGGCCCAGCCCGTCTTCCGTCACTCCTCCGTTCTCTAAACACTCCCACAACTCCAAGCTCGAAGGTCTTAACCGAAACACGGCAGCATCACCACCACGGCCCTTCTCTGTTTTTCTGAAAAAGCTCCCCTCCTCTCAACCTTTCTTCACAACTCTCACCCAAAACTCACTCCCCCACCTTCACCTAACCCCTGATCACACACACTCAACGTCTAGGACTCACACACCTTGGGACTGCTCGAGTTCTTCTCTCTATTTCAGTCTCTGTTCTTCCAAGCACGGCTCACTCTCAAAACACAGCCAATTTAATTGAATCGTGCAAGTGGCTAGAAGCCACCAGACACAGCCCACGTGTCCAATCATGTGATCCCAAACTCAAAATATCCAACCAGCTCTGTACACTTGTCCTTATCCGATTGGCACAAATCCCAAGGCACAAAAAAACCAAACTGCCCCTAAATGTCCAAATTACGATTCTACCCTTAACCGTTCTAGATCCATATCTCACTCGTCCTACGTCCGATAAAGGCATGCTGCCTATCGTTGTACTCAGGACGGCGAGATCTACCTAACGGTTCTTGGTTTGCGTGAAAAAGCTTTGTCATGCGAAAAGTCAACAATTTCCTCATTTTTAACCAAATTACAAAAATGCCCTCAACTTTCCGAACATCATAACTTCCTCCTCGGATGTCGGAATCGGGCGTGCCACCTATCTACGGACTCGTGACGTCCCAAACTACGTCACAGTCATCAGTCAATGCCCAATTGACCGTCCGAACTAAAAGTCAACATTTTGCCCAAACTAGAGGCAAAATCGTCATTTTACGCTAACGAACCTAATGTAACCAACTAAACACTGATTAAGCTCACTAATCCATTAGTAATGACTTTGCTAATCTTGACTCCCGGGACGGGTCGTTACAGATTCCATCTCTTCTTATTCGGTAAATCCATTTCTTTTGTCTCAGCTTCAACCTTGAGATTTTGAGCCGACCCACTAACCTTTTATTTCCTCTACGTGAGAAAGAAAAATAATAATAAAGTAACTGTCCAAATATGCATTAGTATTTTAAAAGTGAAATTCGGTAAGTATCTCATACTATAATAAAGTAACTATCCAAATATGCATTAGTATTTGAAATTTGAAATTTGAAATTGGGTAAGTATCTCATAGTTTTGTAGTTATAATTCGAGTTTCATAGGGTTCGATATCTATGCGATATATCATATGGTGTTAAGGGTGAACACAAATTCATTAAAACTGCTAATCGATCTGCTTTAAATTGATATTTATCCAATGATTTAAGTTTGACCGAATAAAAATCAAACGGTTTGAGAATTCACACCGTTCTGTTAGTAAGAGTTTGGATTTGAATTTTCAAATTAAATCCAAACTGGACCGTTAAAGAATATATTAATTTTTATTAATTTTTAAATATATTATTAATACAGAACTAACATAATAAAAATAAAATAATATCCAGATAAACTTATGTATACCCAGATGAAAGTATATTAAAATATTATTAAGTGGTAATTTGCCTAATAAATCTTAATGTAATGGTAATATTTGCAATCCAATTTTTTGCAAAATTAATATACAAAATTTTGAGTATTGATTATTCTACTGTTTTTTATATCCTTACTTTTTTTTTTTATGTGACAGGACCCGTCCCCGAATGACATAGATAACCGTGCCCGATCCTGCTCCCGTCTGACAAGTCAACTGAAGTCTCGAAACTACCCTTCAGCTCCTTTCAGACCAGGGATAACTGCACTGATTTCCGCTCATGCCTTCGCCTCTCGATCAGCCTCGAACGTCGTGCCACGACCTGGAGGGTCATCAAAACAAGAAAGGTGTGAGTGGACAAAAATAATATCATTTAAAACACATTTATCAAAATACATCATTTACCCTCCAGTTTATCATGCATAGAATCAAACATATGAAAAATATCACCGGTTTTCCAGCCAAATCACATGAAAACATCAAATCCCGGCTCTCAAGCCCAAATGCCATTTAAATAATTTCATAAAACCATTTTATCACATAACAAATCATATAACTCGGGAATTACACATCCGAGGATCCTCTGGGAATTACACATCCAGAGTAGTCATCCATGCTGGGAATTACACATCTATCCTCACCGGGAATTACACATCAGGTCCCTCCGGGAATTACGCATCCGGAGTCCCTCCAGGAATTACACATCTGGAGTCACTTCGGGAATTACACATCCGAAGTCTACACAGGAATTACATGTCTGGGGGCATCAAACATCAATACACAATCAAAATCATCATTAAAACCATGTTAAAACCATTTATCACAGGGCCATATGTCCAAATCTCATTTCTCATTTCTCGTAAATCCGTAAAATCATTAAATAATTCAATGCACGTAAATCTGTAAAATCATATTCGAAAATCATTCAATTCCATCATTTTATCATTAAAATCATTAACTCACACAACTGTTCAAAATATCCTTTTAACATCCCGAGCCTAGCCCAAAATCATCAATGTTACGCAAACCCGTGCAACCGCAACCGAAGTTGCCATTTTCACATAAATCCATAAAATACCTCAAAAAGTATTATAAATCCACCAAATCAATTTCCCGACTCAAAATCAATCTCAAATCCCGGGCTTTCGCCCAAAACAGTAATTTCATAGTTTCTCGAAAAATGTGTCCGAAACACCGATTAAAATAATCATTAAATCCCGAAATAATCATATCAAATCATTGCAATTCAAGTCATGCCATAAATCATGTAAAACATTTAACTATGCATGCATGTCAATTTATAAAACAAACGTCCACTCACACACCGTCCAAACCGCCCGCTTTCCGAGCTGCACGCATTTCCGTAATTTCTGTCATTTTTTAGGAATCTCGAATCATGTCCAACATCATTACTCAGGGTCACTAACGACTTAATTAACATCGTACTAATTCCTCATAATTTTCCGGGAATTAAATATTAATTAAACACGTAACATAAACCTTCGGACCCTCGAAACAATATCGAAACGGTGTCCGATTAACTCGAAATCAACGCCGAAATGTTCGTTACATTGCATAGGACAAAAGTCATGTTGAACTCACCTCGGGAATCGCGCCCTCACGAGCCGCCGCTTGTGGCGGCGTGTGAAACCCACGCGTCTGCTACAGTGCATCGTCCCAACCCGTTTATCTGTAAAACGGGTCCTGCGACCCGCGAGGTGACCCGGTTCAAAGTCCATCAATTCGACATCAATTTCTACAATTCAATCATCCGTCAGCATCGTTATAGACTCAATTTAGGTTCTGTAAACTAATTATATCAACACTTACCTTAATCCCATCGAATCAAGCTCGAATTCGCGAAGAACACAGAACACTGTGCAGTCTTCGAAGGTCACCAATCTCCATCGTTTTCCTTCAATTGATGCATCAAGAAGCATCGTGGGGTGCTAATAAACATCTTTGCAAGGTCAATTTCATCGTCCCAGGTCTCAAATCCCACGACTCAAGCTTGAAAATTCAAAGACTTTCTCCTCTCTGTTCTAACCCAAGACGAATCCAATTCTCATAAATTTTCATTGGGTTCGACTCGTCTCAATCCCAGGAAGCTAACTACAAGGTTAATTTCACTCAAAAATGTCCACAAATTCAAATTCGATCTTAAGGTCCATTTAAGGTTTTCGGGTTTTCAACTGGGTTCAACTGGGTTCATAACTCCCTTATTCTTCTCTATAATTTCTCACGAATTCACTCTCAATGACATCAAATTCTCAAGTCTTGGTTGCTGGGAAGAATCGATCAAGCAAAAACACAGACTCAGTTTTGGTTTTTGAAGCAAACACAACACACGGTTTTGGTCCATCCAAATAATATGTGGCATCAAGGCCACTAATCTTTCAAAGATGGTGACAAGTGTCACCAAGTGACCAGTCCTCATCCAATTTAGCTGAATCAGCCACCTTGATTGTCTGATTCACCATACTACCAAAAATTACCATTTTACCCTTTTATACACAAATGACCAAAATGCCATTATCATTCCTCAATCCATAACTTTTTCATCCGGACTCCGATTGACGCATGCCGCCTGTCTACGGATTCAGCATCCCGAGACCTATCCAACGGTCATTCCGGAAAGTCCAAACAAAGTCTCGAACAAAAAGTCAACTTTTGACCCTTATAACCAGGGGCAAAATCGTCATTTCCTTCCAATTTTCCAAATTTTCCTTTTTCAAATTTCCGGGTCGTCACATTATGCCTAAACGGTTTAAAACTGTTTTGATATAAACTGAACCGTTAGTAATAGTTTGGATCGAAACAGTTTCATTTCTAATTTTAAAAAATTTAAATCGTATAGAACCGTTAAGATTTTACTGGTTTAGATTTGGATATTACCAAAAAGAGTAACGAACAACATTGAGCCCACCCATATATGGTGTATTGATAACTTCATAGTTTTGTTGATTTTTACAGTACAATTATCATATGTTAACGATACAGATTGGATATATTTTACAGTACGATTAAAATAAACAAATATATCAATAAAAAATGAATATTTTTTTTAATTTAAAAAATATTTGAGTAAGAATGTAAACTCTTATAAGTAGATTTATTTTATGAGATAAACTTATTTAATTTGTTTTAACTTATGGCACGAACTTAGTGTTTTGTGCTTGCATTTAAAATATATATTTTTAATTTATCTTAAATATTTATGATTTTTCACATGGCAATATTACGTATCACCGTATTTGCATACATATCCATACAACATACAATAATTCACTATAACTAAATATATTGTAAAAAATATTAAAAAATAGAAAGAAACATTAAATACCTTTCTGATTATTGGTATGTATAGGCAAAATTCAATTTGGTCACTATCTTGTAAATTTAGCCAATTTGATTATGGTGTCTCCGCAAAATTACCATATAAGTAAAAAATTGATAAAACAACAGAGCTTCCATTTATACCTAATTTTAGACTCTTCTTATTCAGTAATGCTAAAAAAATGTGTCAGAAGAGTCTAAAATTAAGTATAATTAGAAGCTCCTTAAAACAATGATTAATTTATTTAAAACTAATAAGTGCTACAAACTGTTAAAACGTAAGAGAGCTGAAAATGAAGCCGAAGCCTAAGCCGAAGCCGAAGCCAAGCCATGAAAGGCTGTTTACGCTTGAAATTGTCGGTGCGTCTTATTAGGCTGTGACGGTGCGGCTGTCACCCAGTCTCCTCTCTCTACTCTACCTTGAGACTGGAGAGCGTATCTATGGAAGCGTAAAACTCGTCCAACAAACAAAAAAAGGAAACGAAAAATTTAAAAAAGTTTTTTTAAAAAAAGGAATAAAGAGAAAAAATATATCAATCTGTGTGTCGTCTGATTGAGGGTGAATCCTTTTTCATTTCATTTTAGCTCTTTTTTTGCTTCTGGTAGCTGTTGGTTGTTGTTGTAGTTGTGGTGTTGTTTGCAGCCATTGATGCTCTCTTCCCTTGTCTTTTACGAAACCCAATTTGGATTGGAATTGAATTGATGGACCAAACAGCTCCCACATCTCTCACTCTCGCAAGGTCAGCTCACCCATCTCTCTCCCTCTATTGGTTCGGCCATTGCCTTGCTTCTTCTTCCTACCCAGTTGATTCATTGTAAATTCTTCCAAATCTGAGGTCAACAGTTCCGCTATCTTCTTCAAAATCTGCACTGCAATTACGCGCACACATACAAAAACATACATTGGGGTGCATTTTTAAGTTTTGCATTTTGACTACCCACTGAAAGCTCCGGACTTGATTCGATCCTTGTCAAAATCCTGTGAATTTCTCTTTGATCTGTTATTTTGTTCTGTGCCTAATCAGATATCTTTGTAGAAATGCAAGTGAGGAACTAGTGCTATCTGAATTCAATTGAACTCCACTGTTATCTCACTTACGTCAATGCTTGAATTCAACGATTAATGGGTTTTAGATTGGTTGGTGTAATCTGATCTGTTATTGTGTTTGGCAGGAGGCTGTGAGATAGATCTGGAGAAGGGCAAGGTCTCTTCGTTGATTTTATTTGAATCTTAAAGAGTATGACAACCACAGCAGGTTGGAGGTTTGCTTCCAGCAATGGCAATGGCAATGGCAATGGCAGCACCCTTGCTACTAATGATCTGGTACCTTCCTTGTCATTTTTGTTTCATTTCTTATATGGGTTTGTTTCCTTGCTCTTTTTTTCTTCCCTTGTGTGTTTTCACTTGTACAATTGAGATTATAGATTATAAATCAAGCTGAAAGAGAAAATGAAGATTTTGAAAGTTTCATATACTTCTTATGAATACTGCGTGGGATGCCCTGCATCCCTTTTATCTTGTTCTTTTTTCAATTTCCAATTTACATGCCCCATTCTGCGGAGTTTTTTGGTGTTTTTTATTACTAGTGTGGACCGAAAATCTACATCGAAGTAAGGTCTTTTGAGAATGCCTTTCTGGGAGTTTGGGAAAATTTAAATGGTGGAGCTGAACTGGTAACAGATTCTGAAAAATTGTATGCAACTCACAAGGATCTAATTTATGCAGAAAGAATAATATTTTTGAGAAAAAGGAGGCGCGGGGCGAGGGGCGGGCGGGTGGGGTGGGGAGAGAGGGGGAGAGGATAAGTTTTCCGTATACAAGAATGCATAATGGATTGTGTATTGTATGTTTGCTAACTGCTTTCATCCTTGTGATTGCAGGAAAGAAATGGTGACGTAAAAGTTCAAGATTCAGAGCCTCCAACACCAAATTCTCTTATAAAAATGGGTTCAAGGTCAGTTCAATTTTGTTTCTTCAAATTAGTTGGTAGAACTACCTTTGTCTGCATCTTGGAACTTGTTTTCCTCTAGGTAATCGTTAAGGTTCTTGTAGTTTATGCCAGTGTGCATTTTGCTTACTATGAGCGAGTGTCTGCTTTTGGCAGGATAGAGAAATACTAGTCATGTTGTACTGGTCACCCTTTTGAGATGGCATTTCCATCAATGATAGTCTATTTCTATGTCTAATCCTAGGATTGGAGATCGTATAGTATCAAAATAATTCACATGAAGAAGCTGGAGATTTGGTTGCTTGTATGTTGACGCAGCTGTCTCTCCACTCTAGTAAACTGCATTTGTGTTGTTGTAAATTAATTAAGAACCATATCTTCTGTCTCAGATTTTTGATGGAATAAACACTATTCTAAAGACCACCTTTTCCATCTTTTAATCATGTTTTGAAGTTCTTAGTTCATTCATAGGAGAAAGTACATCTAAAATATTGGGGTCAATTGGCAGGAAGATGACAGTGTCATCTTGATTAGTCAATACTTGTTACTCTAAAGCACTGTGATGCATTTTGGTTTCCTATGGCTGGATGTGTCGATTTTTATGGGCTGCAGTTGTTTGATGGACTCAAGCTAGTGGTGTATGTCTTCTGCATCTGCATGCTGTAAATGAATGAAACCCATCAAACTTGTGGATGTAGTCTGAAACATCTTCAATTCGTCAGTCTAATTTTTTTTCTTTGGGAACTATGTTCTTATTCGGTGTTAATATCATAAGGTATGCATTGTCAATGGTCACCATAAACCACCTTCTGTTTCATCGAAATCAAGTTGAGTGAAGATTATCAGTTCGAAATATTGTGTCACTAACAATTATTTCCTCTGAGATTATTTGTCCGTTCATGCTTTTATATTCATATCAGAATGCCGTTGTCTTGGAATTCTGTTTTGTTGTTTTTACTTTCAGTTCTTTTTTTTTCCTTCCTGTTTTAGGGAACACCTTGTACCCTGTGCTGTATTTTTCTTATAGTAACAAAAGCTGTGTTTCTTTTTAAAGGAGAAAAAAAGAATGTGATAATTTTTTTCTTAATTATCTTCTCAAATTTCTTCTGACAGAGAGCGTAGTAGTATGGAGGATGCAGATGGGACATTGGCAAATGTTGCTCAATGCATTGAGCAGCTACGTCAAAGTTCCTCATCGACACATGAGAAGGAGTATTCGTTAAAGCAGTTGCTTGAGCTTATTGATACCCGTGAAAATGCTTTCAGTGCTGTTGGATCTCACTCTCAAGCAGTTCCAGTGCTTGTTTCTCTTCTCAGATCAGGTTCAGTTGGTGTTAAGATACACGCTGCTACTGTTTTAGGCTCTCTTTGTAAGGAGAACGAACTAAGAGTGAAAGTCTTGCTTGGGGGTTGCATCCCACCATTGCTTGGTTTACTCAGGTCCAGCTCAGCAGAAGGGCAAATTGCATCTGCAAAGACTATTTATGCTGTTTCTCAAGGTGGTGCTAGGGATCATGTTGGATCAAAAATCTTTTCAACTGAAGGCGTTGTGCCAGTGCTTTGGGCGCAGTTACAAAAAGGGATCAAGACTGGTAGTTTGGTTGATAGCCTGTTGACTGGAGCATTGAAGAACCTATCCAGCAGCACTGAGGGATTCTGGACTGCAACCTTGCTAGCTGGAGGAGTGGATATACTTGTGAAGTTGCTGACAACTGGACAGCCAAACACCCAAGCTAACGTCTGCTTTCTTCTTGCATGTGTGATGATGGAAGATGCATCTGTTTGTTCTAAGGTGCTGGCTGCAGAGGCTACAAAGCAACTTCTCAAGCTTTTGGGATCTGGCAATGAAGCTTCTGTTAGAGCAGAAGCTGCAGGTGCTCTTAAATCTCTTTCTTCTCAGAGCAAAGAAGCAAGGCGGGAGATAGCAAATTTTAATGGTATTCCTGTGTTAATAAATGCTACAATAGCCCCTTCAAAAGAATTCATGCAGGGTGAGTATGCCCAAGCATTGCAGGAGAATGCGATGTGTGCTTTAGCTAATATTTCTGGTGGTTTGTCATATGTGATCTCAAGCCTTGGTCAAAGCCTTGAGTCTTGCACTTCGCCTGCCCAGGTTGCTGATACTTTAGGGGCTTTAGCCTCAGCTCTTATGATATACGATAGTATGGCAGAGTCCAATAGAGCATCAGATCCTGCGGTTATTGAGCAGACTTTGGTTTCACAGTTTAAGCATGGCTTACCGTTTCTTGTTCAGGAACGCACGATTGAGGCCCTTGCAAGTTTGTATGGGAATGTTGTACTCTCAATTAAACTCGCTAATTCAGAAGCAAAACGTTTGCTTGTTGGTTTGATCACTATGGCAACAAATGAAGTTCAGGATGAGCTTACGGGAGCTCTTCTTACACTTTGCAATAGTGAAGATAGTCTATGGCGTGCACTCCAAGGTCGTGAAGGGGTTCAACTGTTAATATCACTTCTTGGGCTTTCATCAGAACAGCAGCAAGAATGTGCAGTTGCACTCCTTTGCCTTCTCTCAAACGAGAATGACGAAAGTAAATGGGCTATTACTGCTGCTGGTGGCATACCTCCACTTGTTCAAATTCTGGAGACAGGATCTGCAAAAGCCAAGGAAGATTCAGCATCAATCCTTAGGAACCTATGCAATCACAGTGAAGATATACGTGCATGTGTTGAAAGTGCGGATGCTGTTCCTGCACTACTGTGGCTTCTGAAGAATGGAAGCCCAAATGGAAAAGAAATTGCAGCAAAGACTTTAAATCATTTAATCCATAAATCTGATACAGCAACCATCAGCCAACTTACTGCCTTATTGACCAGTGATCTGCCTGAATCTAAAGTGTATGTTTTGGATGCTTTAAAAAATATGCTGTCTGTGGTCCCCCTCAATGATATATCACGTGAAGGTAGTGCTGCTAATGATGCAATTGAGACAATGATAAAAATATTGAGTTCAACTAAAGAAGAGACTCAAGCGAAGTCAGCATCAGCTTTAGCTGGAATATTTGAATCTAGAAAGGACTTGCGTGAAAGTAGCATTGCTGTTAAAACTCTTTGGTCAGCCATTAAGTTGATTAATGTTGAATCTGTAAATATCCTTGCAGAGGCCTCACGTTGCCTTGCGGCAATATTTCTTTCAATTAAAGAGAACCGGGAAGTTGCAGCTTTTGCTCGGGATGTATTATCTCCATTAATTGTGCTTGCTAACTCTACAGCACTCGATGTCGCAGAGCTAGCAACATGTGCTTTGGCTAATCTTATTTTGGATAGTGAAGTTTCAGAGAAAGCAATTCCTGAAGAGATTATTTTCCCAGCTTCTAGAGTTTTGCGTGAAGGGACAGTTTCTGGAAAGACCCATGCAGCAGCCGCAATTGCTCGCCTGCTCCATTCTCGTCAAATTGATTATGCCCTTACTGATTGTGTGAATCGCGCTGGAACCGTTCTTGCATTAGTTTCTTTTCTAGAATCTGTTAATCATGGGTCTGTTTCCACATCAGAGGCACTGGAGGCACTTGCAATTCTGTCCAGGTCAGAAGGAGCAACTGGAGAAACAAAGCCTGCATGGGCAGTTTTAGCTGAATACCCGAAAAGCATAATCCCAATAGTTATATCCATTCCTGATTCAACACCCTTGTTGCAGGATAAAGCTATTGAAATATTATCACGACTTTGCAGAGATCAGCCTGATGTACTGGGGGAAACAGTGGCTACTGCCTCTGGATGTATAGCATCAATTGCTAAAAGGGTAATCAGTTCAATGAAATCAAAGGTTAAGATTGGAGGGGCTGCACTCCTTATTTGTGCTGCAAAAGTTAGTCATCAGAGAGTTGCGGAGGATCTTAGTGAATCAAACCTATGCACCCATCTTGTTCATTCTCTTGTTTCCATGCTTAATTCTTCGGGAAACCTAGGAGGAGATGAAGAGAATGACTCAATTAGCATTTATAGGCATACTAAAGATGAAGCAATGAATGGTGAATCTTATTCAAGCACCGGAGTCATTAATGGTGTCAATTTAGCTATATGGTTACTCTCTGTTCTTGCCTGTCATGATGAAAAGTGCAGAGTTGTGATTATGGAGGCTGGGGCAGTGGAAGTCCTCACAGACAGGATCTCAAATTGCTTTTCCCACTATTCTCAGGTAATTCTCTCTGCCACTTTATGTTTTCACTCATTAAGGAAGATGAATACATGTTTGCTCATTTCTGAATTTTTGTAATCACAGATCTATTATGGAAAAGCATTTCTCTCTACCCATCTGCTTAGTGCTTACTTATCCTTTAGACTTAATACTTCTAATCTCATTTAATTAGGTTTGGTCCTTTGGATAATTTATGCAGGTTGAGTTTAAAGAAGATAGTAGCATATGGATTTATACCTTGCTGCTGGCAATCTTGTTTCAAAACAGAGATATCATAAGAGCACATGCAACCATGAAATCTATTCCAGTACTTGCAAACTGGTTGAGGTCGGAAGAATTGACGACCAGATACTTTGCTGCACAGGCAATGGCCAGCCTAGTCTGTAATGGTAGCAGGGGGACTCTTCTATCTGTTGCAAATTCTGGTGCGGCAGGCGGGCTCATTTCCTTACTTGGCTGTGCTGATGTTGATATAAGTGATCTTTTGCGGTTGTCAGAAGAGTTTGGTTTAGTGCGTTATCCTGAGCAAGTTGCTCTAGAGAGGCTGTTCAGAGTTGAAGATATAAGAGTTGGTGCTACTTCAAGGAAAGCAATACCTGCACTTGTTGATCTTCTCAAACCAATTCCAGATCGTCCTGGAGCACCATTTTTGGCGCTTGGTCTTCTGACTCAACTTTCTAAAGACTGTCCATCAAATAAGATTGTAATGGTAGAGTCAGGTGCTTTAGAAGCACTGACTAAGTATCTATCTCTTGGCCCTCAAGATGCAACTGAAGAAGCTGCTACGGATCTTTTGGGTATACTATTTGGCAGTGCTGAAATAAGGAGACATGACTCTTCATTTGGTGCTGTCAGCCAACTTGTGGCAGTTTTACGGTTAGGTGGAAGAGCTTCAAGATATAGTGCTGCTAAAGCATTGGAAAGCTTATTTTCTGCTGACCATATAAGGAATGCAGAAAGTGCTCGACAAGCAGTACAACCCTTGGTGGAGATTCTTAATACTGGTGCTGAGAGAGAGCAGCATGCAGTGATTGCTGCGTTAGTTAGGTTGCTGAGTGAAAATCCATCAAGAGCCTTGGCAGTTGCAGATGTTGAAATGAATGCAGTAGATGTTCTTTGCAAGATCCTTTCTTCTAATTGCTCAATGGAGCTGAAAGGGGATGCTGCTGAGTTGTGCTGGGTTCTCTTTGGGAATACAAGAATCAGGTCAACAATGGCTGCAGCTCGATGTGTGGAGCCTCTGGTGTCTCTTCTTGTTACTGAGTTTAGTCCGGCACAGCATTCAGTTGTCCGTGCATTGGATAAACTTGTTGATGATGAGCAACTGGCAGAACTTGTTGCTGCTCACGGTGCAGTTATTCCTCTCGTTGGGCTTCTCTATGGTAAGAATTACTTGCTCCATGAAGCTATTTCCAGGGCCCTTGTGAAATTAGGGAAAGACAGGCCTGCTTGTAAGTTGGAAATGGTGAAAGCTGGAGTAATTGAAAGCATACTCGACATCTTCCATGAAGCACCCGATTTTCTCTGTGCTGCGTTTGCAGAACTGCTCCGAATATTGACCAACAATGCAAGCATCGCTAAGGGACCTTCTGCTTCAAAAGTGGTTGAGCCCCTTTTTATGCTGCTAACAAGACCACAGTTTGGACCTGATGGGCAACATAGTGCACTACAGGTTCTTGTCAACATTCTTGAGCATCCACAGTGCCGTTCTGACTATAGGCTGACATCTCACCAAGCTGTTGAACCAATTATCCCCCTACTTGATTCTCCTGCTCCTGCAGTTCAACAGTTGGCTGCTGAGCTTCTATCACATTTACTGTTTGAAGAACAACTTCAAAAGGATTCTGTGACTCAGCAAGTGATCGGTCCTCTCATACGGGTTCTTGGCTCTGGCATACACATACTACAGCAGAGAGCTGTAAAGGCCCTTGTTAGTATTGCGCTAATATGGCCGAATGAAATTGCAAAAGAGGGTGGTGTCAGTGAACTGTCCAAGGTGATATTACAGGCAGATCCATCTCTTCCTCATGCCTTGTGGGAATCAGCTGCTTCTGTTTTATCAAGCATTCTGCAGTTTAGCTCTGAATTTTATTTGGAAGTGCCCGTTGCTGTGTTGGTAAGGCTCCTTCGTTCTGGCTCAGAAGGCACAGTAGTCGGCGCACTGAATGCTCTTCTGGTACTGGAAAGTGATGATGCAACCAGCGCAGAAGCAATGGCTGAAAGTGGTGCCTTAGAGGCTCTCTTGGATCTTCTTAGATCTCATCAGTGTGAAGAAACAGCTGCAAGGCTGTTGGAAGTATTGTTGAACAATGTGAAGATCAGAGAAACTAAGGCTACCAAGTCTGCCATATTACCATTGTCCCAGTACCTCTTGGATCCGCAAACCCAAGCTCAGCAAGCGAGGTTACTAGCAACTCTAGCTCTTGGTGATCTATTCCAGAATGAAGGCCTTGCTCGAAGTACTGATGCTGTTTCAGCTTGTCGCGCACTAGTAAACGTGCTTGAAGAACAACCTACAGAAGAAATGAAGGTTGTAGCAATATGTGCTTTGCAAAACCTTGTGATGTACAGTCGATCGAATAAAAGAGCAGTTGCTGAGGCTGGTGGTGTTCAGGTTGTGTTGGATCTGATTGGTTCAAGTGATCCAGATACATCCATTCAAGCTGCAATGTTTGTTAAACTTCTTTTTTCAAATCATACTATTCAAGAGTATGCTTCTAGTGAGACAGTAAGGGCCATTACTGGTAAGTTATTTTTGGCTTATGCAACATCTTCTTTGAGCTATCTAATGAGTTATGGTTCTTTTAGTTTCATTTTTTGTTAAAACGTGCAAATGATGATATACAATGTTCGCCATGGTAGAACTCCTAGGTTAACATCAATGAATAAGTATTCAGACAATTCAGATAGTTTTTTTCTTTTTGTTGAAGTGTTATATTAATCTTTTTGGGTTAATACATAGTTTGTTTTACAGCTATTCTAATAACGATTTTTGTGGTCTCATAGCTGCTATTGAAAAGGATTTATGGGCAACTGGAACTGTGAATGAGGAGTATCTGAAAGCTCTGAATTCTCTTTTTAGCAATTTCCCACGTCTTAGAGCCACAGAACCTGCAACACTAAGCATTCCTCACCTTGTTACATCCCTCAAGACAGGATCAGAGGCAACTCAAGAAGCTGCCTTGGATGCACTGTTTCTTCTTAGGCAAGCTTGGTCAGCATGCCCAGCTGAAATTTCTAGGGCTCAGTCAATTGCTGCTGCTGATGCAATCCCCTTGCTGCAATACTTAATTCAGTCTGGCCCACCTCGTTTTCAGGAGAAGACAGAGTTTTTGTTACAATGTTTGCCAGGGACATTGGTGGTCATAATCAAGCGTGGAAACAATATGAAGCAGTCAGTGGGAAACCCTAGTGTTTATTGCAAGATTACACTGGGGAATACTCCACCGAGGCAAACTAAGGTAAAATGCCAAAAATTGTGCTGCTATCCACTAACTTATATTGTTATTCTCTCCCTTTTCTACTTTTTTCTTCTCTATTATTTTCTCTTCAATATTTATACTCCATTCAGCATTACTTTCAGTGGTATGTCGAGTAGTATAATTATCCTCTGCTGAAAAGAGTTACTGCAATGCAAAACGTAGTGACTAAATGAAATTTATTTCTAGAGTATTATTGCAGATGCATTACCTAAACAAACATTGAGGAAGTATTTGGCATGCATTTGGCTCGTGCTGCCACAACTTGTTTGAGAATATAATTGTAGTTGGCTAATTTGGGACATCTTCCTGGTTGGTTGGAATGGCTACGGTACAACAAAAGGATTATGATCTGTCCTAAATTGTGGGTCAGTTACTGTGGATGTATGAAACGTACGTCCATAGTTATTGGAACAACAAAAGGATTATTGAAACTGGGTACATAATTCCATATATTATTGGAAAAATATCAATTGTGCTTTCAGGGATATAGATTTGCCCATCGTGATTTTCTCTGTCGCCAGTGATATCGGTGCCATTTTGACTTCTCACCATGACTTCTGTAATTTTCAGGTAGTTTCAACTGGCCCTAATCCAGAATGGGATGAAAGCTTTTCATGGTCCTTTGAGAGTCCCCCGAAAGGCCAGAAGCTGCATATATCTTGCAAGAACAAAAGTAAAATGGGAAAGGTAAGTGAACGAATAAATTGCCAACACAGAAACACTTCACTTTACTCTATCTAGTTTTCAATTTGACCAATTCTGTTTTCATATATTGACAGAGTTCATTTGGAAAAGTAACCATCCAGATTGATCGGGTGGTTATGCTGGGAGCAGTCGCCGGGGAGTACACTCTGTTGCCGGAAAGCAAAAGTGGGCCCTCGCGGAATTTAGAAATAGAGTTCCAGTGGTCTAACAAGTAACAACAACCCATATTGAGTTTTTGTTATTCTGCAGATGAATGATTAGGGGAAAACAAAACATGTTGAAAGAGGGATTTTATTTTATTTTATATTTTTTCTTTATCATGGTTTATTTATGATGTCGGTGTACATAATATCCCAAAGATTTTGGTTTTTGTCAACAATCCTCCAGTAAGTAGTGATTTGTGAATGTGTTCTTTTGTGGGAAAGATGTAACTTTCTTGTGTGCTTTGCCGATGTTCAGAGGAAATAATAAAGCTGTTTATGGGTTTTGGGTCGCTTCATACCTTTTTGATGTCATCCGAACTTAGCCAAAATCTGACCCTTCAATTATAAAATGTTGGCCTCACGTGTTGGCATGTGGCAGACCATAAAAAACACAGAGCAGTCAGCGAAGCCTTACACAAGTAGCAACAAGAGAGGAATTTCATCCAAATATTTTTCAGAGGGTTGAATTTGATGTCCTTCTGGTCAGCAATGGAAGCAATCGTCCCTCTGTTTATCTCCACTCCCCACAGTTGACGGCAGTCCAAGTCGTCTTCTTCCTTGCATTATAACTTAAAACCAAAACCCCCATTCCCCAGACTCTGCTGTCTTGTTCAATGGGGGAGAGAGAGAGCTGCAACTCCCGTCAATTCTCATGGCTCATGAAATCCTGCTTCCCCACCCCACATTCACATACCACTACTCCAATAATCACTGTGAATGCCAACAACAAATCCTCACCTTCAGATCCAGATCAACGCATCTCTTTCTCTTCTCTCCCAGACGACATCGTCTTGGAATGCCTCGCCCGAGTCCCAGCCTCCATCATTCCCATTCTCTCCCAAGTCTGCAGAAGGTGGGCTCACCTCCTCCACTCCCCTGCTTTCTCCCACCTCCGCCGCCTCCACGGCCTTCTCCATCATGCCCTCTTCGCCCTCTCCGCTTCCTCACAGTCAACCCTCTTCGCCGCAACTCTCCGCTTCCACTCCTCCCTCACTCTCTGGAAGGTCTCCGTCTTCCACTCAAACGACGCCGCCCTGCCGACCACCGCCTTCCACAGTTTACTCTCCCACGCCCGCCTTTGCGCCATCGGACCCACAATCTACATCATTGGTCGCACCGCAACCATACGCTACGACACATGGACCGGCGCCGTCACTGACAGGTCCCCGATGATCTTCCCCCGAAAGAAGTTCGCAGCGGCCGTGGTCTCCGGAAAGATCTACGTTGCCGGCGGAGGACCTAGAGCCACAGAGGTGGAGGAATACGATCCGGAATCTGACAGCTGGAGCGTCGTATCACACGTGCCGAGGAGGCGGTACGGATGCATCGGAGCCTCCTCCATGGGGGGAATACTCTGCGTGATCGGGGGCCTGAAAATAGGCGCGTCCGGAGGTGAGGCGGCGCACGTATACGCAGGGTCGATCGACTTGTACGAGGTGGAGGGGCGTCGCTGGTTGAGGAGCCGATGGGTGCCAGGGGGAGGTTGTATAGTGGCGGCGTGCGCGGCGGGGTCGGAGGGTGATGTCTACGTGCTAGCAAGCCACGCAGTGGAGCTATCTTTTTGGAGATTCAAGCTGGTGAAGCGTGGTGGTGGTAGGAAAGGTGAATTAAGTGGTGGTGGTGGTGGATATGGGGAGTGGTGCAGGATAAGGAGCCCACCAGTAGCGGCGCATTTTAGAGTGGAGAGCAGGGTGAGGGTGAGGTATAGTTGTGTTGGGGTGGGAAACACTGTTGTGCTGGTGCAGCTGCGGACGACTTGCAGTGGGAGAATCGGATTGGTTTTGGTCTACAATACGGTAGCTGGAGACTGGAGCCGAGCACCGGATTTGCCAGATGTTATTACACGCGCCGCCTGTGTTTCAGTTGAGAGCTGATACAGTAACACCAATAAACAAACTAATTGTAATTGTTTCTTTTTGATGACTCTAATTGTAAATCTATCAGTTGTCCTACCCTAATTATATGTATTTATGAATTATTTATTTTGATTGATTGGTTCAAATCCTGAAACATGAATTAGATAATTCATTCTTATATATTTGTTTTTGAATTATTCATAAAAAAAAATTTAGTGTTTATGAACTGACAATTATATGATCATATTTGAAAATGAATTATTAAAATATAATAATTGGATTGAGGTCTTTCATGAAATATGATAATGTGTTTGTGCCGATCATTTTATCGGGAATGGTTACAGTATAACACCGGTTTTAGTGCGGTGTCAAAAAACAAAATAAAAAATACTACTTGCAAAATGGGAATTTGAGAGAAAATATAGGTGCAACCGGTGGCAGGTATAATTAAAGAACATGCGAATAGCTCATGAGGCATGACAAGTCGAGAAGGTCGTGGGTAGCAACGAGGAGGACGGGTGAATTAGGGTAGCAGTCGAGAGGATCCTGCATGAAAGAACGAAGATATGCAGCAGCGAGGAGGGTATTGGGCAAAGTCGAGAGTGTTCCGTGGTTTCATCGACAAGTCGAGGCATGGTGAGTGACGCTGACACGACCCATCCCAATCCCCCCCGGGATTACCGTGGGATGTGTTATGCTCCCGTCTGACATGAAGTGTCAGACAAGGGATAACCTAAAGCCACTGCCCCAACGAGCTTCTAGAGTGCGCAAGGATCGATGGAGGAGGCATGCAATGTCCCAGTCTCTGCTGCAGTCGTATCCGTGATCAACCTGAAGGGCATTAAAAACAACAAAGGCTGTGCGTGGACAAAAATAAATAAGTTCATAAAACACATTTCACAAAGATATTTATGCCCTTCATTAAAACATATGCATGCATCGAAAACCAGTAAGTAAACTATTTACTAAAAACAACTGTTAGAGCCTTAGCCCAGAAAGCATGGCTCAAAACCAAATGTGGGAACTCAGCCCAAAATCGTAAAACCAAAGTTCAACACCAAGTGGGCTACCGTCCAAAACCATAACCATAAATACCATTCAAGAAAACATGTTTAAACCATCCTGGGCATCCTAGATGCCTAGTGTCCCAGACGTCATATCTCACGGTATAAGCAACGCGTGTTGCCTGGGGTCTCACCAGGTCCATATCTCTGACATCCCAGATGTCCAATCATAGCAATCCTGCTCCTGAGTCATCATACGGTCCAGTAGCTCCGTATAATGACCCCTCGCAGGCAATGCGCGGTGACTTCCCTAGTGTCCCAGACACCTGGAGGAGACCATCACCAAATCCTCGTATCAAGATGGTTTATGGAAAATAGTTTATCAAATCATTTCAAAACATCTCAAGGGCCCTGCCCGGAATTTCCATAAAACCATCACAAGTCCAAACATCTAATTCCTCCAATCCAAAACCACTTATTCAAATCCATTTAGGGTCCCCGACCCGAAATCACATTTATAAACCAACTGGGTCTCATGCCCGATTCCGTAAATCAACTGGGCCCACAACCCGATTTGGTAAATCAACTGGGCCCATGGCCCGATTTAGTAAATCAAATGGGCCCCTGGCCCGATTATATAACTCAAATGGGTCTCAGCCCGATTTCATAACCAACTGGTCCTCTGGCCCGATTTCATAAAGCAATTGGGCCCCCGACCCGATTACGTAACTCAAATGGACTTCAAGTCCGAGATTTCCAAAACAATTGGGCCTCATGCCCGAGTTAATCTGTAATGACCCGTCCCGAATATCGGGATTGAATATTAATTAATTATGAATTAGAATGACTAATCGGGGATTAGTTGAGTGAAATCGGACGAAACGTGCAAAATGACCGTTTTGCCACTAGCATGGGCAAAATGTTGACTTTTAGTTCGGGCTATCAAACAGACTTTGACCGATGACTGTGACGTAGTTCGGGACGTCACGAGTTCATAGACAGGTGGCACGTTCGATTCCGACATTCGAGGTGAAAGTTATGGCGTTCGGAAGTTGAGGGGTATTTTAGTAATTTGGCATATTAGGGGCCAAATGTTGACTTTTTGATCGGGAGGTCCGATGGACGAGGGCCAAGGACCGTTACGTAGGTATCGTCGATACGAATCCAACGACAGGCGGCACGTCGGAAACAGAGTTCGGGTGACCAAGTTACGGGTGACGGATGTCTAGGGGCAAAATGGTAATTTGTCGTACGAAGGGCAAAATGGTCTTTTGACCTTGATTCTTGCTACCAGATTGTGACATCTGTCACTTTGTCATCTCTTTTGCCCCAGCTATAACATAGAAACGGGAATCATGGAAAACACAATGATATACACTTTTGACATTTCTCCCTAAATCATGGCTTAACTCATCATTTTGTCCAATTGTCCAAATTAAACCGTTTCAGCCCACTGTCTCTCGTCATTGTGCAATTGGGAGACTGAGGAAGCCGAATTGAGAGAGGGATTCGAGTGACAGTGAGGTCTCTGGGAGAATTTTGGTTCGAAAATTCAGAAAATTTGGGGGACTTTCGAATTCGAGATTCTGAGCTGTGAGGATCGAAATTGAGGATTCAATTCGACTTCTGAGATCAAAACGAACCCTCCAGCATCAAAACCGAAGTGAAACCGTGTCGGATTGAGGAAGAACTGAGCTTCCATGGCAGCTCAAAATCGAGCTTGGGTTCAACGGGTTAGAGGTAAGAATTCTTCAAATTGATCTTGGAAAAACATTCAATACAGTCTCACGATGCTTACTCTATGAATTAATTTGGAAATCAGGGACGGAATTGGTGAACCCGAATTGGAAACCCGTCAAGGATCAATCGAGAGTCGTGAGGATTTAGACCATGATTCGAGTAATTGAACTTGCAGAACTTAATTAGAGTTGGATTAGAAGGGATCAGTGGAAAGAACGGATCGATTTGAGGTCGAATTGGGTGAGATTCAACCGGGTTCTATCGCGGGTTTTTCAACCCGTTTACCAGACAAACGGGTGAAGAAGGAGCACTGTAGCAGCACTCACGGCGGCGCGTGGATTACACGCGCAGCCACTCACGGCGGCGCGTGGGGGCGCGTCCGGCCTAGTCTCAAGGAGTTGTGATTTCCAGATTTTACGGAAAAACGTGCAGTTCGGAAACGGACCGTTTTGGACGGTGTGTGTGAGTGGACTTTGTTTTCTAACCGTGATGCATGCATATATGATTTTAATGCCTTATTATATGATTTTATATGCTTGGGTATGATTTATGTTTCAATCCGGTAATTTCTCGGTTTTATGATTATTATATGATTTTCGAGAAATTACGAAATTTGGTAAAAATGATGTTTGGACTTGGTTTATGAGTCCGGGATTGAAATTGATTGAAAATAATGTTTGGACTCGGATTATTGAGTCATGGATTGAAAAATGATGTGGTGACTCGGGAATGAGTCAAGGGTCAATTTCGTGGATTTACGTGAAAATGGCAACGGAGGTTGCAACGCATGGATTTGCGTGATAATGTTATTTTGGGCATGAGAACCCAAGTGAATAGTGATTTTGACTCGAATTTGGAGTCACTTGTGAAATTGTGAAATTAATGATTTATTGGGATTTTATGATTATTTTAATCAGTCTTTCGGGCACGTTTTACGAGGAACGTGCAAATGATGTTTTGGGCTAGGCACGGAGTTTAAATGATTTCTAAAATGATATTTTGACTTTGTTGGTGAGTCAATGATGATTTCCGGATTATTTTATTGATTTAAAAGGTGATTTTAAAGAAGTATGTGTAAATGGTATTTTGGGCTTGAGACCCAGTTGGGAACGATCTTGACTTTGTATGAAGATAAGATTTGATTGAAATGTTTTGGGATGTAATTCCCGGGATGGTTTTCATTGTGATTGTGATATTCCCAGACGGTCGGTGCTTGGGGGGAATTACCCAGACGACCGGAGCTTGGGGGATGTGATTGTAGGATCGGGAGTTGATCCTATGGTAGTCAGCTTCTCGGATGAGACTGAGCCTGGATGTACCACTCGGAGGTGTCTGAGCCTGGGGATGTGTTCGGCCAGAGGTGACTGAGCCCGAGGGGGTTGAGCCCAGAGGTGTCTGTTCCCGAGAGAGTGACTGGATATTGGCCTACGCGTAGTGCAGCACTTGTGAGTAGTGCAGTTTGATTGATTGTGCACTTGTGAGTAGTGCAGATGTGATTTGTGATATTTTATGCACTTGTGAGTAGTGCGGATTGATTGGATTGATATATTTCTTGTGCACTGGTGATTAGTGCTGATTGATGTTGTTGTGATGACGTACTGGTATTGAGTACGGGTTTTTGGTCTTTGTGGCCAGGTGATTATGTTTTCACATGTTTTGGCCTGAGAGCCGGGATTTGATGTTTTACTACATGAACTGATTTGGTGAACATGAGTTTTGTGGACCATGGGAAAATATGTTTTGGTTTTATCGGTCCACTGTTCATACTTGAATGATTTCATACTATTACTCATGTTTTACGATATGCATGCAAGTTTGTGAAAACTGGAGGGTAAGAATGTATTTTGATAAATGTTTTTATAAGAGATCATTTTTGTCCACTCACACCTTTTCTGTTTTGTGACCCTCCATGCCGTGGTACGACGTTCGGGACTGATCGTGAGGCAGTGACAGCAGCAGAAATCCGCGCAAACATCCCTTGTCTGGCAAGCACTGAAGGGTAGTTTCAGACCTTTAGTTGACTTGTCAGACGGGAGCAGGACCGGGCACGGTTTTTGACGTCCACGAGCCCCCAACAGACCTTACACGCGCCCCCACGAGCCGGTTGAACTCCCTGCGCGTGAAACCCACGCGCCGGTTGAACCTCCTGCGCGTGAAACCCATGCGCCGGGCACTGTTCATCTTCTCCAACGCATGAACCGGGTTTTTCCCTGCAACTGGACCAGCCGAACCGGTCTGGACCGGTTCAAGGCCATATCTGGTCCAATTTCGGCCTTTTCCTTCCTTTTTAATTCCTATACTCTTATCTAGTCCTTAGAACCCTTCTTGAATGAACAAAACTAAGAAAAACGTCCAGGACTTACCTCCCCGATCAAGCAAACTTACAGCCAAAATCCTCCCCACGGTCCAAATGTCTCAGGCCATTCCCAGCCATGTTTCTCCATCTCAAAATGTTCCTAAGACCATCAGGAACTCCATTTGAGTAATGAACTCGATCGATCCACATTAAAAACCCATAACTAAGCCCAAACCCGAAGCTTACGTTGCGGGTTCCTCCCGCCGTGTCCACCACCGTGAGCCGCCGTCATTTCCTTGCCACCTCCCGTCGTCTCTCACTATCTCAGTCACCCTCATGGTTGTGTACACACGACAAAGATGGTGAGGTGGGGTATTTGTGTTCGGATGTGTGTGTACATGGAAATGGAACAATGGAGGGTTTGGGTTTGTGAGGAAAATAGAAAAGATGAAGGCTGGTGATAATGTGTGAGAGAGGGAGTTTGGATGGCTAGGATGATGGGGATGGGTGAGATGAATGGTGGATATTTGAGATGAGAATTAGATAAAATTATAAAATAAGGAAATAATAATATTTTAATGTATAGATCCACATTTTAGGGTTATTGGTCAATGGGATGAGTGACACTTGTCACTCATCCATAGGTTCCATTTAAAATATCTGTCCAATCAGAATAAGCCACCTCATCACTGCCTCGAAGTACGTGCATAGTGAAATCGAACTTCCGTGACCCATAACATTCCTGTTCGAAGTCCGATTTCAGCGTGCTGCCTGTTTATGGATTCGTATCGTCTCGATCTGCGTAACGGTCCTCGGCCCTCGGCCCTCGGCCATCGGACATCCCGATCAAAAAGTCAACATTTCACCCATTTTAACCAAAATTACCAAAATGCTCCTAAACTTCCGAACGTCATAACTTTTTCCTCGAACGTCGGAATCGAACGTGCCACCTGTCTATGAACTCGTGGCGACCCAAGCTACATCACGATCATTGGTCAAAGTCCGTTTGAGCGTCCTAATGAAAAGTCAACGTTTTACCCACGACTAGGGGCAAAACGATCATTTTGCATCGTTCGTCCGATTTCGCCCAACTAATCACCGATTTAACCTCACTAAACATGATTAGTTACCAATTTAATCTCGAAATTCGGGACGGGTCGTTACAACCTTCCCTCCTTAATTAATTTCTTCCTCGAAATTCTAACCGATCTAATCTCAACCGTTCTTCCCTCCTTAATTAGTTTCGTTCTCGAAATTCCAACTATCTTGATTCCACCATTACCCCGTAGAAAGTACAATCGACCTCGCAACACGTGTACACTCGTACACCAACTAATCAGAACCAAAACTTATCTGCACCCAGACGTACCACTAGTACTCACGTCGCATCGACTACCCTCGACCACGTCGAATGGCAGTAATCACACGTTCCGAACTGACACCACTTATCAGTATCAGAGCAGCCTGAGTATCCTATGAGATAATCACTTGTCAGATCTACCATCTCGCTGACACCATCAACTCGAAGGTTCCTTGCTCAAACGCTAAACTATCCTGACGTCTGCTCCCACTGGGAGTCATCAGACCTCACTCAACAATCCACGTTGACACAACCCGACAATCTATCACCACTTGACAGTCGTCAGTCGAAAACTGACACTATACTCACCCTTGGTTACACTAACCACCAACTTACTCAACCTGAGTATACACTAACCAATATTTCACTCGATCTGTGTGTAACTAGACCCATCAGAAATACCATGACCCATTGCATTGTATCCAATGTCCAGTCCACGACCTCGACTAATCCAATGGTATCGGAATCAATCCGACTACCAACATGCTCACCGACATACCTCTGGTATAACCCGTATATCGTCACCAGGCACCACAAGTTTGCAAAGTATCGTACCTCGAACCATGTACTAGGTACATACATCCATCCACCAACCAGACTACAACAACAACCTAAGTCGTAGCCAATCACATTTCAATAATGGAGTCCATTTGTCCAATCCAGCATTAGACAAACCAAACTCCAACCCATCATCCATTTCCAAATTCGAATTCGAATCCACAATTTCGTAAGAAATCCCGAATCCAAACCCATAAATCATATCCATAACCATTTCCAAATTCGAATCCGATATCATTATTCCGTAAGCTAGCATTTGGAATAATCATACCACACCCAAATCCAAAAATCCACTTTCAAGTTCCAAAATCGAATCCTGAATCGTCACCCAGAAATTCGATTCCAAAACCCGAAATCTTGTTCATATCTACCAAGACACACCAAAACAAAACCTATCGGTTACCTGCTCAAAAAATTCGATTGACTTCATAGGGAAGCCAATCCCAACATCCACACGTCTAAGGTTGACAAAATCTGACCACGTCGGAAACCTACTCACCCGAGTAATAAGCCATATGGGATTTACCTCGAAAAGAGTTCAGTCCCAAAATCCTCAACTCAACATCCAAGTAAGAGTGATAAACCCTCCACCTATCTGGATCATCGAGATCACGATCCAGATCCATTAATACGTCACTTGATCGTATACGTCACGACATCTAATGTCCTCAACATCCCATCCTGATCCACCTAGGATCCGCACAGTTAACTACCAGATTCCAAACCATAGGGTCTTACACCCTCAATGAATCTGCATACTGTGAAATCACTCCCCAACTATATCCCATATCTAAACAGATCAGTCAACGACGAGAAACTTCGAGACTGTGGGTTCCCACTAATTACCTCGTATCGATCCTTTCCATTCCACCTAGGAAAACCAAGGATTGTCCAAAACGATGACCTCAACACTCGTCCCATGTGAATGCAAACAACACTCATTGCACTCAACACGTTATGTTACCTGACATTGTCTGCCACCAAGCAGAAAATGAGGACTCTCAGTCACCTAACTTCGATATACTCAACTCCACCTGATGACCCAAAAAAAAAAAACAAATCCTAGGTCCACCAACCAATACATGATCAATGCACTGGTGATACACCCATCATCTGCCCTAGCAGAACTTGAGAAGTCACCCAAAATGACTTCGATATACCCATTACCAATGCGGAAAACCCGCATTCCTCGTGTCACCTCAAACACCGTATCTCTCGATTTCGAAGTTCCAACTATATAAGAACCATGCTTAACGGTTTTTATTCCTGAGTTATAAATCCTTCCCCGGCCTTTCCGTCTAACAACGACTGTCAAAAACTACTATAATGACCCATTTCATTTCTCACAATCCGCTTTCTCCACAATAAGTCTATCCTAAACTCAGGAGATATGGTCAACCGCAGTCAACCGTAACCAATCCAGAATGGATTCTCAAGTCCTTAGCTCATCCGGACATCATCCACGTGTCAATAAATGATCAACTCATCTATCTGGTTACGACCGTATGTGTACATCCAAAAGCATGTCAGTTCATCCTAATCTGATGTACCGCTCGACTGGAGAGTCACAACAGACCCCTACTGTGATCTGTAGTCGAATCTCTGCATACTACCATAACTGACCAACTGGTCACTAATCCCTCATGACAGTACACGATCCTCACGTCTCAACTACCGTTGGATCCTATCCAGTCCATCATTATCCCTGATCCACTCCCGAACCACAAATACCGAACATATGCCCATTCTCGACGGAGTCACATCCCGACTCGTGACTAATACCAAACGATCACCGGCACTAGTACCAGTACCATCACTATCACCCGTCAGCATCAGCACAAAGTGTGCGAATCAAACAACTCTGGATCTCCGCTCATACCGAGCGACGATCCCGTACCTCTGCTCAAGTTGGAGAAACTCTGTCTCCTGCGTACCTAACCACTCTAGGTACCACCACTCTGCCAAACCACAGCAAGGTACTGAACATTCCCCAATCCTCAATTAACATAACTACATCAATCACCCTCGATAGCCAGCCATCTCTACACGATTGTCGACCAACAGTCATTGCATTTGAGATCCGCGTCCACCCATCACACTATTATTCAGTCGAACTCAGGATTCCGTATCTTATCTCATAACCGTACCCGTAGATCGAATCCCACCAATTCACTTCACATCTGACAACCAATCTCGATAGTTCTGGCTAGACTCACTAGAGTCATCCACATGGCCATCCACGACCTCAGCCGCTCGTCGCAGCACCAGTTCTCAACCACTAGTCACAACTAAGGTCCACCTTTCTAAACCATCAAAACTAGGGTTCCACAATTACACCTTAGGGTTCCTCTGAACCCCACTGTCCCCTGCAGTGTAGTCTACAACCTGACCGACCCCGCGGTCCTGACATCGTATAGACGTCAAATCCAATCCTACCATCAACTCAACGTGGGTTCCACCACTAAGGTCATCGGCTAACTCCAATGTACCAATATTCCTTACACTAGTAATCACCACTAGGGTTCACATTTAGACCATTACCCAACTGAGGTTCACATTTCCAGGTCACTACTCAAATGGGATTCCACGAACCCAGCTGCACCCAGCAGCACAACAATCTGTGAAGTCAGGTTTCATTTAAATTTTAGTGATTTGGGTTTTCGAGTTCCAGTTCTTGCTCACTAAGGCCCGAAGAAATGCCAAGTAAAAAATAGTTTTTTTATTATTATTTAGAAATGGCATACATAAGTAGGGAATTGGTAAGGTATGATGAAATGTGTAGTTAAGGTGAAAGAAGCTTTAGAGGTGGTGTGTGAAAATAGTTTTAATTAGAACTTTTTCATATGTGAGATGAAAATTTGGTTGAATAGTGTTTGGTCAACCTTGCAGGTCAATGAATGATGAATGAATTATTATTGTCTGTGGAGAGGGTTAGATGTAAGCTTTGTACCTTCAGATTTTGTTCTTCCCCTATAATGTTTGTAGGTGTTGTTTGGAATGCAAGGATTTGATGTGGCATTGTTGTTAGTTGTGTATATTGTGTTACTAGTTTCTATGTAGGAGTTTGTTTTACTTGAGGAGGTGTTTGTTCCTTGTTGTCGGTAATATTCGTATACTTATATAAAACTGATATGTGGATGCATTGGTAAGATTTAAGGTCTTTAGGATTTGGCTTGTTGCTTTATTTATATGTGATCCCTTAGGAATGACCATAATTGGAATGAAGTCACATCTAAAAATTATAGACACTTTGATGAGGGAATTGGGTTTAGATTTGGATTTGATTACAAGGCTATTTGGTAGAAAAAACTAGATTTGAAATATGTAGATGTCATAATAATGAAAGTGATTTGAAATGACTAGATGCACAAAGTTAATCGAAATCCATTTGCTTTCTTCACTTTTCTTCTGATTTAAATAATCAAATCCTACTACCATACATATGCATTGTATCTTTGGCCAACAATTTTAGTGTTATTATGAAATCTGAATCCAAGTCCTTTCGAAAACAAACGGAGTCTTATTGTTTTTAGATACTGGAAGGATGATTGAATGAAAGGTTTTACAAATCTATTAAATTTTTTCTTCATGTGCTCATTTTCTGTTGAAAGCATACTCATAAGATTCATTTTTGCATAACCGAAGGCATTTAAATTTGATGAACATGTTTGGATTCATTTGTGTAGCAGTTATTTGTTAGTTTTTGCATACAAAAGCCGCAACGAGTTTTCATTCATCTTACTTACAGTTAAAAAACTAGTTTCAAGACCGCAACCCTTTCTGTGTGTAGTTTTACCATTTACAAAGGAACTAGTCTAAAAATTAAGTGGACACAGTATCTCCGACTGCCCATCTTCATCCTTCTAAGTTCTGTTTCTTAATTAACTAGTAAATAGGAATTCTTCTGCGTTCTTTCAAAGGAGAATTGTGTATGCTTCTTTGGATGATTTTGGAAATTGAGCTAGGCTTGATCGGCATGAATTTTTGCTATTCTAAATATGTCTTGTGTTATGTTTCCATTCATTTCTTTATGTTTGTTCTTCAACAGGTTGGATCTCAGCCTATATCAGATAAGGCATTTCCAAATTCAGTGACCACAGGAAATAGGTAGTTAGATATACTTTTCTTGTTATTTGTCAAATGTTGGTAGTATTTGGAATGGAAGGTGATGTTCAGTGCATATGAGCTTGCATTGCAGGTTTCCAATGTTATAATTTAATAAAGATAATGACCTTGATGTTGAAAACAAAGATGCAAGTGAAGAAGAGGACGATGACAAGAATGAAGATGATGGTGATGATGATGAAGAGGACTCAGAAAAAGAGAATGATGATGATGATGATGATGATGATGATGATGATGTCGATGATGAAGACTCAGATGATGATGTTGAGGGCAATATAGGAAGCGATGATGATGTTGTGGGTTTAAATTTGTGTTATGGCCTGAATATGGGTTTGCTATGATCTGTTCATTTCAATTTGCAGGTTATGGATTCTCAAAACTCTCGTGGCAAAAAATCAGGTGTAAATTCAAAGGGCACACACTTAAGCGAGGTTTTTGATATATGATGTTGTAAAAAGTGATTATTAATGGTTAGTCATTTGAATATTGATCATTCCCCTACATTAGTAAGGATTTGGAAGGCTTGCTAGCTTGGTTTCCTTTATCCTAACTAATTAGTGTATAGCTTGATAGGAAAAAATCTTACAACTTGTCATAATATTGATAATTGCGTTTTCTGGTGTATATGAATTTGGTGGCATTTTGTCATGCAATTGGTATTGTAAGGGGAGGTAATTGGTATTTGATCTGGGTATGCATGTGTTATTTTTCTCAATTTGCTTTAAGGTTATGATGTGGGCTAGGTGAATTTTATAAAAAAGGTATAAAATAAGTAAGTAAAAAATTTTGGGAAGATTTTGGTGTTGGATCGAATAATTGGAAGCAATGTGCAAATGAAAAACTTAATGAATTAGATTATTTGATAATTGTAACGGGGATGAATTGGTAAATGGGGTTGTACATATTGGATATGATGAATGAATGTAAGAAGGAATTATTGAACAAGAATAGAGGTAATAAGAATCTAAGAGTTTGAAAATATCCCCCCAAAACAGAAACATTTGGTACTTCGATCTTATATAACAGAAACTTCCCTTATAGGTATTTGAGGTACGAAAAAGCCAAGTTGGAAAAACGATAAAACAATAAATATTTGGTGGCATTCTTCAATAATTCACTTGTATTCTACACAAAACAATAAACATACAAGTTAAGTAAGGAGGACTTCTCATTCCACACAGCGGTTGCACGAAGCGAACGAGTAGCTTCATTCTCTGCGGCGCAGCAATCACTCTCCGTCTCCAACCATCCCAGCGAGTCCTGCATCTGTGCTCTTCCCCTCGACCTGCGCATCAAGATCCCCAATCTCCATATGAAGATTGCGACCTGCAACCCCACTCACCCACTGCACCTACGTACACATATCCCCAGGCTCTCTGCAATTTCTAAAAAAAAATCAAGATTCTTGATCTTAATGGCTTATGTAAGTGAAATCCTAATCCTTCGTATACGTCCTTTTTTTTCGTTTTCCATGATTCATGATGCATGTCTTTTGTTCATGGGTTCTTATACTCTGCTTCTAACTAGTTACATTTAAAGTATTTGCTAGTTTTGTGTATGTAAGAGAATATGGAAAGGAACAAAATATACAAAAAATCAGAAGTAGAAGTAATTAGTATGTGGTAACATCCCATGTATGAAAAAGAAGGTTAAACATTTGTTGGTTTACAGGTTTCAAGGGGAGGCAGGGGACAAGATTGGCAAGAAGGGGGCATAATGTGTAGATTCTGTATGCCCAATTTTTTAAAAGACACAATGGCGGGTTTGACAGAGGCACAAGCTGCAACAGTCGATGATTTGGGTTTTCAAAGCTTACGACAACTATCATGGACGGGAATGCACGCGAGACTTTTCAAGTCCATCCTATAGAAAACAAACCCAGATGGTCTTTTAATGGAAGTTGAGGGGAGGGTGCATAAGATCCGGGAACGGGAGTTTGCTCATATAATGGGCATCCCCGGTGTGAACCACCCACGTCAAAGGGGAGGGTCCATTTCAATGGACACAATTGGTCTATTTCGCATAAAGTACTTGCGACATAACGAGACCCTAGTGTTGGAAGACGTAAGGGACATTATATTAAGAAAGCAAGAGCCGTATAGTGAATTTGAGATTAATGTTGTCTTGTATGTTATGGGTACAGTCCTCTTTCCGACATATTATATTATTGTAAGAGCCAGTTGATAGGTCATAATTAATGCAAGTTTTATCCATGATTTAATACCCTTTTACTTATGTTTTGTTAATATTTTGTTCTCTGCAATTGGAGAAAGTAATATATTTTGTGAGAAACGCGTAGATCAAATAAAGTTTGGAATTATGAGAATTTGGGCGAAAGAATCACCTAAATAGGAGTTGTAACGAAAAAGTTTGGAAGGAAAGAAGATTGCACAGAAAATTCGGTGGATGCCCACCGAATGAAGCATTGGGCTTTGCGGTCACTGTAGCGCTTGCCCCATTCGGTAAGCAGCGGCCGGACAACGGCTCTGCTTCTCGGCGCGCTCGCTGAAGTTCTTCTTCTCGATTTGGTAGGCTGCCACCGAAATCTCCAAACAGAAGCCCTGGCTCGTTTACCAGGCGTTGACCGCACCTTTAACCCTCCTATTTTGGTGGCTGACCACCGACAATTCTCCTGGAGCTTTAATTCCGAGTTTTAGACCTTTTTAGGATAATTCCAAGTTGTTTCCACACCTAATCTCCATAACATTTAAGGATTTTAGTCCTACTTCTTTTTATATTCTTATTTTCACTTCCTTTACTTGTATGAAAGGTTTTAATTAGATTTCTTAATTATTTAGGAAGCCTTTTCCTTGTAGAATTTAATTGTAAACTCCTACTTTTAAGACGATTAATTATTCTCTTATAAATAGAAGTACGAGGGAGGAGAGGGGGGTGGGGGGGGGGGGGGGGGGGGGGTGGGGGTGAATTTACCTCTTGAAGGTCCCCGAAACAAAGAGGTCCCCGAAACTCTGTCAAAATTTGTACTACAATTCATGTTCTTAGTTTAGAGTTTTGTAATCTTAATTCAAGCACTCTTTACAATTCAAGCATCTTCAAATTCAGCACGTCTACCTTGAGGGAGTTTTCGTTCAATTCATTGTCCTTTTATTATTTATTACTTTATTTATGTTTACGCATCTTTCTTTTATGTCTTTGCTTAATTCAATAATGTTTGAATAATTAGGGCTAGGGTTAATTGAAGCCCTAGCCATGTTAGTTCTTGTTTGATTTCTGGCTCTTGATTATGATTGTTATGTATGCTTGGATTTGTTGGATTACTGTGCTTCATGAACTCAATTTATGCCTATAAGTTTAGCTAACTTATTTGCGTATAATTGTTGATGTAATTGCTTGACAGATCACCTCTATGTTTGTGTTCACCCTGCAATTTGTAGCATCACGTTAAAGAGGGGGAATCTTATTCGTAATCTAAACTCATAACTCACTAGAATTGCACATCACTTTTCTAGGGATAGTGTAGTGTCATCAAATCTTCTTCATGTTTCATGCATTATCACGCACCATTGGTAATAGTTGTTTAGGGGAGGGCACATCACACTTAAACATGCAATCTAAGAGAAGATAATATGTGTGGGGTGAGGCTTAGTCGGACCCCTGCACGGGCACTTAATTCAGAAACATAAATAATACTCTAATCAATTAAATCTAACGGAACTATAATTGGTAAAGGTGGATAGAAACCCTAGCTTGACTTAGTTATTATTAGTTAATTTACTTCGTTCATAAAACGTAACAAACCCCCCATTGCATTTTAATTACTCCACTAAAGTTAATTGAACCAAATCAGATTGGATATTGTTGAGCAAGTATTTGTGGGATCGACCTTTGCTTGCATCTATACGATGTACACGTCTTGTGCGCTTGCAAAGTTATTACACGTAGAGGTTTTCCTAGTACATCTATTGTGCTTGGTAAAATCTCTATCACCAATTACTTGTTAGCTTTCCTGTTTGGCACAGAGTTCTGTCAACATAAATTGGCCCTCGTTGTGTTTAGATGATCTTATGGCCAACATTACAGAATTTTCAGTTTCGAAAGGGGAAGTTCTTGCAGGATGCACAATTTTTTTGGAGCTTTTTTATGTTGACAAAATTGGAGAAGGGTATTTGTTGGTGGATAGGGCATTACCACCAGTTATAGCGTGGGACAGGAAGAAGTGGAATACACTTTACAAACAAATACAGGCGCAACATCGACTTGCAAGGATTACAGTCGAGAATGAAACCCAACATTTTGCCAACATGACTGAGACGTTCAACATAATGGGGGTTGAGGGCAATGAAAGCTTGAATGTACCAACTGCTACACCCATCCACAAATTGAAGGTAATTGAACATTCACCCAATTTTTTTTTTTTTTACCATTAACGTATAACAAATTTGAAGTAGTTCAGGCATTATGTGGTAGTGGATATATTTTGGATACACTTCAAACCTTGCTGCAGGTTCCAGGATAATTAAATAGGACAAATATGATGTGTGTTGCGACAGAAAAGGAATATGGACAACCAATGGAAACCATTGTTAAAAGGGGGAAAAGAAAATCAGCGCGTGAAATTAATGAGGCATTGGGGGGCACAGTTTTGAATGCTAAGCAAGCCGTGCCACATCCTTCCACATCGAAAGGGACCAAAAAACTCTTGAAAATGAGTTTCCTAAGGTTGGCCAGTCCCTACTGGACTTATATTTGATGCATGACACGATCAAAGGTAAATGAGTACGTGCACATTACTGTTTGGCAGTGTACCCTGTATAGTGGTGAATCACACTCATATTGTTGAATTAATATAATTATATTTGGGGCAGCCAAGTTATTATCCAAACGGAATTGGATCCCTTAACAAGGATGGATCTTAGATGTATGCTGCCAGAGAACTTATTCTCCAATAAGGTACGCGCTCTGTGTTGCTAGGGTGTAGCTATTTCATTTTTCAAATGTGAATTTCCTTGCTTGACCTGTGTTATGTTTGTGTGGACTGGATGAAAGATAATGGACGTCGCGATGAATATTATGGGCAGGAATGGGAATGGGCATTGGTTTATTCCACCCAATTTCACGGTAATTTAGGCCTTATAGGTTGCATCATAATATTTGGAAAATGTCTAAAATAATCCTCACTTGACGTCTATTATAGACAAAAGCTGTCTCATGTATTGAAGAAGGCGTAATGGGCACCCACCAGATTCGGTCCTTAAGGAGGTACCAATGTATGAGGTAGTTAGGGGATGGTATCCACAACATTGATAATGTACATTAAATGGTAATAGGAATAAATTTCATTGTATTTGGTATTTTAAAACCTTACATTGCATTTCCAACTATATGCATAAATTTTTCCCCGTGCTGGATGTTGAGGCGGAACATTGGTTCCTCATCATAGTTCATGCTAGTGAACAAAGCGCAAGATATGGGATCCGCTCACTCAAGGGAGGGCACATCGCCGAAGAGTAAACATATGCAAGAAAATGGTAAGTTGTTACAATTAGAACTTTCCAATTTCACTTTGTTGAATTATTAACAATCTATCTCCCATTTCGGGAGGGAACCTTACAAGTGGATTTGTAGTTGTGGGCTATGGAAACAGTTTTACTTACAGAGCCTGAACTAGATATAGGCGGGATAGAGAGATTGAGGGGTGTGGATCATTTCAAGTGTCTCATGACCTTAACGCACCAAGGAAACAAAATGGATTTGACTGCGGGGTATTCGTATTGCATTTCATTGCCGATTACCCAAGTATCGAAGCATTGGAGGAACACGGGGTATTTCGTAGTTAAATGTTGGCATTAGTTGCTATTTCACTAGGCATGTATAACCAATTACATTTTATCCTTCTACAATGGTAGCAATATGACTCCAAGTATGAACGTGAGCGACTGACCACTATATTTGGTGAAGCATGAGAAAAATCAATGGCAGGACGAGATGTAGTCGGGTTTGCTGCAATGAGAGCCAATATGTAGATCGAGAAGGGATTGTTTGTTAGATGTTTGAGACAAATGTCCTAGCTAAGTTTAACAAAGAATCCCTATCCGTGTTCAACTCCCTTATGTGCTTAGCAGGCAAACCAACGTATTGTTGTTGTGTAAATTAAATTGTGTGCTGAATTGTAGCTTTACATATGTTTGTCACTTACCCTACCATGAAGAATTTTGTACTTCTTGTTGGACTTTATGTGCTATATGCATATTTGCTTTGCAAAATGCTTATATCAACGTTATGTTGTTTCACTTATATCTATTGAAGTTCTAATTGTCTTCATACTATAACGACATTTTTTTCATACGCAAATTGTGATACAAGATTTGGTGTCTTTAAAAAGATTCATAGTATATTTGGAACTTATCGATCTATTGGAAAGAGGACTATACCACATGTATCAATCTCGATTTCAATATGGGTTGTACCCATATTCCATTAATATTTATAATTTATTCAATTTGAGTTATTAGAAATCAAGTCGAACAAATTACCAAATTCAATTTGGTATGAAAGCCTCATCCCATTTAAATTTTTTAGTTATAAGAAATAAGTGAAAATAAAAAAAAATCTTATATTATTTCCACTAATTGAGTTGTGCGACACATGAATTGTGTCACATGCTTTGGTGATACACATATTATTGTAAAAGGACATGATGGAGGATGAGTTGGTGCATAACAGTTGTCTCCATCCATCCCTATAAATAAAAGGAGGGAGCACTCCCAAACAACCCAATTGTGAGGCCCCAATTTAGTTTCTCCCTATCTTGTATATTTTCAGTTGAGAGAAACAAGAGTAATTAGGTGGTTTCTGATGGTCCTTAAAACTGTGCCCCTCTGCAACTTTCGTGCATATTGAATCATGGGTAAAGTAAGGGTGGTTTTTAGGGGTAGAGTCCCTAGTATTTACAATAGTTGGAGCGAAGCTGAAAAACAAGTCATCAATGTTAGCCATGCCAAACGCAAATCTTATAAAACACTTGGTGAGGCAACTCATGCATACCATGAGTACTTCGCCACTATCCAAGCACCTGCTCTTACCATAGGGATAGAGAGTAGTGGATGAAGATCGACTGTAGAAGTAGAATGTCAACTTCACAATGAAAACGTCATTTCTGAACTAACAAAGCAACGTGATGAACTACTTCAAATTGTTGGGACTCTTACAACCCAACTACAATCTGTAACAATCAACAAGAGAAAATGAAGTTATTAAGTTTATGTAAGTTTTTTTTTTAATATCCAAACCTATGTAATACTACGCTTTCTTGGTATATGCAACATGTCCATCTTTCATTTTCCAAGTGTTTTAGTATTACATAACTTGTGTGATATGGAATCAATTGGAATTTGGGGAGCAGTGAGAACATAGAGAATATAATAAACGTAAAATCATCCAACCCACCCATATTTTATTCATGAATTTTTTATGAATCAATTCATACATACTAGACATACGGATGTACATAATGTTACGTAGAGTGGTTGAATTAAGATAATACTTCCCTTATTATGTGCCAAATACTCCTTGTTTGATAACAAAGTTACATCCTTCTAGAAGATGGTTAGGGGCAAAGTCAATAGCAAGACGTCGGTTGGTGTATGTAACGGGTGTACACTCTGAGTTGAATGTAGTTGAACAAGTTGCATCAGCCTTATCCTCTTTTGATAACAAAAATCTTGTGTTAATGCAATTGGTCCAAGATATCCCCAAAGCAGGAGTCACCAATCGCACAGAAGTTTGGAAAGGTGATAAGTTTCACGTTGTTGCTACATTGATCTGATTAGATTGTCCAAAGAAATCTGTAACCTCATTTGTAACTACCACGACCAGATTGTATCGGTGAGATAATGACTTCAATTTGAAAGAAATTTTTGAAAAACGTTTCGCACGCCGTTTGAGGGCCACAGGGGTATGTTCAAAATATGTCATAAAGGGCAGTAATTGAATCAACGATAATGAGACAGATCGGAAAACTCGATTCACCCTTAAGTATAAAAGCTTTTATTAAGGGCATCACGACTAGCATTTGATATGCATCTTCCACCAACTTCAGGAATACCAGGGCACACGGAGGAATACCAGGGCACACGGGTTGAATTCACTAAAGCTTGCATGAGAACCTCGCACATATTGTGCCATTTGGTTGAGATGTCGATACGGAAAGGCATATCCACTGTGGTGATAGAATGATGCTCCAGAAAGGCCACCATATGATAGTGGGAGTTGTGCAGTCAATGCCAATTACAGACAAATGTGAGTTTTTGGAGGTCTGCCACCAAGTTTTTCAGACACATATGAAATTGCTCTGAAGTGTGGGGCAAAGGGTGCCCTCTACTTCTACTTCTAACTAAAGGCGAACAGCAAGCATTGCAAGCAAATAAAGAGCCCCCACCCATTTGAGTCGTTGCGAGCCGGAAAGCATACCGGCAGTTTGATCCAGTTCCATTCTTTCCCACAAACTCCGTTATTATATTTGACACCACTCCCCCTATAGTGCAATTTAAAGAAGGACAACCCATACTCAATTTCATGATGGAGTGAAAATGTTAGAGTAGTGCCTTCTAATTTCCCTTTAATTTATAAGTGAGCCACTGTGCACCTTGTGATGGGGTGGGGTTCATAAGGAGGAAAAAAAAGTATGAGTGTGGGGTTGTGTGGAAGATTCCCGTGAGGTTTTTTTTTTTTTTGGGGTGGGGGGTGGAGGGGGGGGGGGGGGGGGGGGGGGTTGCCAAATGTCAGCAAAAATAAGGTTTTTTTCAGGTCGGTTGTGCTGACCATTTCTTCAATAGAGTTCGTGGGGGGTTTGTGAGGGTTGGGGTTGCCCACATGTCATAGACCCACATATCACAAGTGCAGTGTTGGGAGAGGGGGGGGGGGGGGGGGGGGAGGGCTTGCATTTCCTCTTATAGTCGGTGGTGCAAGTTGTGAGGTGCATGTTGGACGATAGTCATCACCATGTTTGCAGGTTGTGCAGCCTTAATTTGTTTTTGGACAAGTGTATCCTTTGTTGGACAAGTGCAGCCTTACTTGACATTCACATGCCTCCTTACATCTGTTTGTCACTTACCCTACTTTTTTTTTTTCAGTTTCCTCATTTAATTGCTAGCTACTCATTTAATTCCCAACCGATACAATAAAGGTTTATCTACACCACGACCTGAGTGAAAAACCTACTGAGAACTGATAGAAAATGCGAAATGATACTGCTGAAGAGGACTAGTTGGGTTGCCATTAAAAAAAACCGCAAACCTTACTTGCTCAAACAATATTGTTGAATAACTTCAAATTCATATATTAACTGAATTAACGTTACTGTTGTTGGACAGATTGACAACAATAGATGTATAATGAAGGGAATGAGATATGCTTCCATCAAATGGAGGGACAAGAAGTTTCGATGTACGTGCATAACAAGCATCAACGATAATGGCCCGCACATAACCAATAACCAAAGCTCTTATCGAATGCTTGACCTACCAATTACTAGAATTGAATCCAACATTTTCATTCATATGCACAAAACAAACAGTTATGCAATTGGGAATCAAAAGGAGTTTGTCTGTGAAAAACCAAGTTCCTCCCAATCTGCAACTTTCCAACTTAGATCATCCAGAACAGGAGATTGGTTGTTTAAAATCAATCCCATTGACACCATAATTAAAAAAAGACACACTAGCTACGAAAAATAGGTGTTTATTTTTTTGGGATCCTCTTGGCAGATGGATCCTTGACCTTCTTGGTGTAAGGTTGTTTTCTATGAACGACACCATCATCATCTTCCAAACAGTCAACTTTCAACTTTTGTCTCCTTACACTGTTTTTGTTGCCCCCTTGGTGAGATGAATGCAAGAAGGAAGTTCTAGTAGATATGTACTCGGTAGTTTTGTCGGGTGTCTTGACAGTGCTCGAAACTTGAACAAGTGCTGGAAACAACTTATTGTTTGTATGCTTAATTAGGTCTAGGGTAATGCACCTTCGTGCATCGTCTTAATTGAACTGTGTCATCAATATATTTACGACAACAATTAAAACAACAAAATATAATACGAAGGCGTCCCCTTAAAATCAAAGAGGATTGACACTTATGGTCAAAGGGTTAATCCATGTTCCGAATGACAAAAACTCTACAATCCCATGTGTTTGGTTGTTGGGATCCGGATTTTGTAAATTCAATTGGAAACATTGAAATGTTCAAATGTTCTCTAACCAATATTCATAGTTGTAGGCCTAAGAGTGTATCTAAGCAATTAAGCTACAAAATAAATTGTGGAAAAATAGAAGTTAGGAATAAAGTATCAAGTATGAAATATTTGTATGGTATGTGTATTATTTTTTGAATATGCCCAATGTAATCAAATAAGTAGGTGAAACTTACTAGGAGTTGAACTTGATCTTCTTTACTCTTGTGCTTGAATCCTGTGTTTAGACTATCCCATACGTGCACGATATGTGCTTTAATTGAAAGCATCATTAGGTACCAATGCTTGCCCTCTTCATCAAGAAGTGGTATGAATATCTACGTTTTAATTTTGTTAGCCCAAAGAACCATTGTCATTCATGTTGCCCAAAGTAATATAATTGGCTGACTAGAATCATGGCATACCTCAGTGCATTGGTGTAAAGGAAAATTTGAAAACCGGACTTCCATGTTGCAAATTCTTATTGTATCTGCAACTAGTCCTTTAAAACGCTTTGGGTCCACACAAAACAATCCTCTTTGCTACAACCAACGACACTTTTACATTAGTAATCATGCAATCTGCTTATCAATGCTTAGTTTAGTACATTTATACCTTACCGAAAAGTAAGTTGGAAAATACCAACTAATTCAAGTCTCCAGTTGAAGGAAATTAGTGACTACATTTATAACATACGTGTTAATTACAAAATCCACAGTCACATCTAGGTTGAGGTGCTTTATTATAGCCAATAAAATAACTCACAAAATATTGGTTTGGTGGTATACAGTACACCTACATTGCAGGTTAACCACTTTTCTGTAGAAAGGGAATAAAAACTCCCACTGTATATGGTCTAGAATGGAGTTTGAATGACTGGTATTTCTTATTCACTATAAGCCATATGACATGTACGAAATGAGCAACGATATGTATATAATTATTGAAATAGAATATAAATGTAGAATATTAGGGTAGTACTACCTTCCTTTTCCAAAGGTGTCTTTACGAGAGAAAATGTATTCAAGTAAGGTGACATCATTAGGAACAATATTTGGTGTATTGCTTACACTCATAACTGATGGCTTCTTCATTTCTCTGACAGTAGTTGATCCTTGACATGAAGCCCCACTTTTGGACATAAAATCTTTAATTTCTACAATAGAAATCTCCTTTACCTTCAATCCAATGGATTGGCTTGTAAATATAATTCCTTTATTATAGGAAACATGGAAGGTAGATTTCAATTTTACTCATTTCCAACAATAGAAAACATATAGGTAGTTTCAGATGCTTATGGTGTACATTCATTTCTTCCTGTGCTCTTGAATTCTACACTGCCAGTTTGTTTATTTTTTGAAACCAATCAAGCGAAGCTTTATGTAAAGAATAACTAGAACAAAGACCATGTATTGAGTGTGGGCTACTTACAAACAAGTTAGGTTAGGGGGCAATAACAAACTGCAACTAATGAAGCATAGACACATCACAACATAAGACTTAACATCAAATTATCCGCAAATTAATCCTATTTACCAAACCTAATAAAACATTCCAATGAAGAAAACGGGAATATACTTGCAAAAGTAAAAATTCTCCACTCTTATAGATCATTATGGAGCTCCAGTTCCATCATACCTCAGGTTGAGGTTTGGCTAGGTTCTCGTCTGCAATGGGGGTGCTTGTCGATGAGAGGACAATGCATTCAGGGAGAAGGGGGGGGGGGGGGGGGGGGGGGGGGGGGGGGGGAGGGATCAACTTGTTTAGAGGAATTTGTACCGTTGCTTCTTTCTTTTCCAGGCCGGCCTTCATTGCATATATGATGTCGTTCTTCATTTTTTCCATACACTGTTCAACTACAATAGGAAGTTGATTGTGCCAATCTTCTATTCGGCTTTTAACGCCATCAAGTCGCTGTGACATAGAGATTAACTCAGGATTTACAGTAGTTACGTTTTGTGTTAGGATGCCTAGATCCGCCTTTACACCTACAAAAATGCATCACATTTCCATAACATCTTGCTTAATCCGACCATCTACTCCACATAGGTTAGATGTCATGGGAGTTTCACTCCTAAGGCTATTGGACACACCTTGCAATTACGAACGTACCAGCATTCATACCATATAAAAAGTAACGTATATTCATTCAAGCTTTTGCATTTTTCACTTACTGCTAGAGGGCTTTGCTTTTTAGCCTTCTTGTCTGCTTCATCTGTGTCCCTTTTCCTACCACCAACATAATGGACATGAGCAATTATTATCCTAACTTTTTAATTTAAAAAAAAATATGACAATTACTACCGGTGGCAGGATTTACCCTGAGGTTGGTGCTATTGGAATGGAAGGCGCATTTGATGTGTCCCACTCACCACGGGTCTTTCTACGTTTGAAGGTTTGAATTTGACAACTGGGTTCTTGATGTTTGGGTAGGATATGTTCTTTGGGCTCAGCCTTCGTATCATCATCGTTTAGGGTATAGCAGGACGCCATCCGAATGTCGATGTTTGATTTTGGGAGTGAACATCTAGATTGGGTAGTAACATATTGGTGATTACAGTGTGTGTTCTGTGTTCGGGTGAAACTGGATTGAAGTTGGCAAATGAGTAAGCTTCGTTTTGGACACCACATTTTGTCAATTCTAAATGAGTAAATATTGGTTTGCTGGAAAATTGCAATACTGTTTGGCGGGAAAGTTATATTTTTTGCCCGCTTGAAATGATTTTCCTTCTCTTTCCACCAATTTCCCCCTCATTTTCCTCAGCTGGATAAGCATGTCAATGTTTAAATGATTTTCACTCTCTTACCTGCTATTAAAATCATATTCTATTTGGTTTTGTGACAAGACCCGTCCCAACTGGACTTTGATAACCGTGCCCGGTCCTGCTTTCGTCTGACAAGTCAACTGAAGTCCCGAAATTACCCCTCAGCACCTGTCAGACAAGGGATAACTGCACAAATTTTCGTGCATGCCTCCGCCTCTCCATCAGCCCCGAAAGTGGTGCCACAGCCTGGAGGGTCATCAAAAACATAAAAGGTGTGAGTGGACAAAAATAATATCATTTGAAAATAAATTTCAAATAAACCATGTTCCCCTCCAGTTTATCAAACCATGCATGCATAGGGAAAAACATATGAATAACCATCACCAGCTTTCCAGCCAAAGCACATGAAAAGTATCAAATCCCGGCTCTCAAGCCAAACATGTGAAAACACTAACCTGGCCACAAAGACCAAAACCCGTACTCAATACCAGTACGTAAAGAAATCACAATCAACATCAAACCGCACTATTCACAAGTGAACAAACAATCACACAATCACATCCACATTACGCGTAAGACATATCCCGTGCCTCAGTCATCTGGGAAGCCACCCCTAGCTCCGACTGTCCAGGCACGCATAACCCCGAGCATCAGTCATCTGGGAATCACCCCGAGCACCGACTGCCTGGGAACACATATCACCCCGAGCATCAGCCGTCTGGGAAACACCCCGAGCTTCAGCTGCTTGGGAACAATCACAATCATATCCCCCGAGCTCTGGTCATCTGGAAATACCCCTAGCTTCGACCGTCTGGGAACTCACAATTACAATGAAAATCATCATGACATTACATCCCAAAAAATTTCAATCAAATCATTGACTTCAAACGAAGTCGAAATCATTCCCTACAGGGTCTCAAGTCCAAATACCATTTAAACGTATATCTGTAAAATCTCATTTGAAAGCATTAAAATAATCCAGAAATCATCCTTGACTCACCAACCAAGTCAAAATATCATTTTTGAAACCTTTTTGACTCTGGGCCTAGCCCAAAACATCATTTGCACATTCCTCGTAAAACGTGCCCGAAAGACCGATTAAAATAATCATTAAATCACAAATACTCATTCCAAATCACTAGGACATCATTGCAAACCAAATCATGCAATCAATCATTTAAAATATTTAACTACGCATGCATAGCAGTTTATAAAACAAACGCCCACTCACACACCGTCCAAACCGCTCAATTTCCGAGTTGCACGCCTTTCCGTAATTTCTGACATTTTACAGGAATCATGAATCCTGTCAAAAATCATCATTAAGGATCACTAATGACTCAATTAATATCATATTAATTTCCCATAATTTTCCAGGAATTAATTACGAATTAAAACATAACATAAGACTTCGGACCCTCGAAACAATATCGAAACGGTGTCCGATTGACTCGAAACCAACGCTAAAATGTTTGTTACATTGCATAGAACAAAAGTCGTGTTGACCTCACCTTGGGAATCGTGCACACACGCCCTCACGCGCCACCACAAGCGGCTGCGCGTGGGAGCCACGCACCTACTACAATGAAATGCTACAGTGTCGTCTCTTCTACCCGTTTCCCCTGCAAACGGATCCTGCAACCCGCGAAGCAACCCGGTTCAATCCCTGTCCATTCTCAGATGATTTCCATAATTGATCAAGCTAAAAGCATCGTTTTAGGTCTAATTATAGTTCTGTAATCTCAATTACATAAACACTTACCTCGAACAATCGAATTTAAGTTCACGATTTCCTCTCTGTCGCCGGCACTGTTTGTCAGGACCCACCCCGGTTTCACCCCGAAAACCGAGGTAAATCCTGCTCCCGTCTGACAACCCGACACAACACAGTCAGACGCAGGAGAAAATATATCACATATCTCGAAGTCAACAGTTTACAGAGCATAGTACTCAAGACAAAAGAAAGAAAAACCGAAAAGCTAAGTTCACGCACAACGGAAAATTTAGCACAGTTCGGGATCACTCTCGTGACTTCTATGCCTCAGACGCTGCCTCGACGCCGGAACCCCGCTCTAGCTCCACAACCTGGAGGGAAATTTAAAACAGAAGATGTGAGTGGACCATAATAACAGAAAAGTTTCTAAAACCATTTTATGATAAAACCAGGTTTAGCCCTCCGTTTTGAAACCACATGCATAACCCAGTTATTAAAACAGTTATAAACCAATCACCATAAAAGCGTCATAAGAAACAGAAACACTATAAAAACAGTTATAGAAATCATATCATAAGCATCATAAAACCTTATCATAAACCGTGAATATCCAATCATCATTTTCCGATCAAACCTGCTGGACCTATCCGAGTCTTTAAACTCCCGAGTCTTTAAACTCAATTCAGGCCTCAATAATATCCGAATCTTTAAACTCCCGAGTCTTTAAACTCAATAGGCCTAGGGGGGAAATATCAATATATCCGAGTCTTTAAACTCAATAGGCCTATGGGGGAAATATCAATATATCCGAGTCTTTAAACTCCCGAGCCTTTAAACTCAATCCGGGTTTTTAAACCCAATCCGGGTTCGTCCCCCCGTCAGTCAATATCCGGGTCTTTAAACCCAATAACCAGATCCAGCAAATCCAATCCAAAACCATTTGAAAACCATTTCGAAATCCATATCCAAACCCGAATCCGAAATCACTGGTCTGATGCCCTTCTGGCATCCAGAACCGTCATTCCGAACCGAAATCCGGAAATCCACCTTTTCACTTTAAAACCAAATTCCGCTTTCCGAAACCCGATTTCAAAACCGAAAGCCTTGATCATCAAAATCATGTTCCAAAACTCCTTTCATAATCATTAAAAATCATTTAACGTTTGAAACCCCAAAACTATAGCCTCATATTCAGAAATCACACTTTCTCGTAAAACGTGCCAAATAGTCATTTCTCGAAAATTGTGAAATTATATAAAACCACCTCATAAATCCAACAATCATGAAATCACGTATATAAAACAAGTATAGAAAACAGTTATGCATGCTCGAGTTTAAGGAAAGGGTCCACCCACAGTACCGAGCCCTCAACCTCGTCCCGAACGTCTCGTACGTTCCTCAGCTTCCTCGGGAACTCCCGATCCTGTCAACAACCACCAAAGTACGTCACTAACACGTCTACTAAGGTCCACCTAATTTCCCTCAAAAATCCCCGGGTCCTAACTGTAACGAATCGAAACCCTAAACCTTCACCCTCGCGGAACTACTTCAATTCGACGTCCGATTAACCCGAAACCAATTCCAATGGACTCATCACAACTCCTAAACCAAAACCATGTTGACCATTTTCCTCAGAACCGCCGCACGCGCCTTCATGCGCCACCCAAAGTGGCTGCGTGTGGCCCTCACGCGCCTGCTACAGTGCTTCGTCTTCCTCGCGTCGACCCGGTTCAGCACAGTTCCTGCAACTTGAACCAGCGTCCACGGTTCTCCGTCGTACCTGCACCAAAACACCTCCTCTCTTCACCAACAGATTCGTCTAGTCCTAGGCTACTCATCCCCCTCACTCCCATACCTCGACACGGCCTAAAACCTGTCGACTCTAGTTCGAACAAAACCCGTACCAATCCCCTATTTCCTTCTCCGGCCACCCAGGTCTTCCCCCGTCACGGTGGCTACCCAAAACTCTTCCTAGGATTGTCCTAAACCTCACCCAACTCACCAAGACCATCGACTCTACCCCAAACTTTACGACTCTACGTATGAAACAAAACGGAGAAACAGAGTACACAGGGTACTCTCCGTCGTATTAACCTCCACCGTGCACTCCCCGTCACGGCGACACAACCAGCAGAAACTTAGAACCCTACTGAGTCCCCTAGACTTCACTAGACTCCTCGATTCAACCCCTAACGCCACGACTCTTGACTTGAAACTCGACGGCAAAACAGAGCACGAAGAGAAAAGTATGAAATTTACCTGCTTCCAGGCGCTGTCGTGAGTTCAGCCGTGAGGACACGGCTCCTCTCGTCCACCTCCAACCTCTGGACACCGCCTCTTGCCATGATTGGTCGAACACGGTACAACCACTACCACGATCTCTCTGTTTTTCTTCGAGTTTCCTCCCTGGTTCCCGTGGCTCACTACTCACACACACACGGCCACCGTACCTCCCTGTCTCCTCCCAAGCTCTCTTCCACTCTCCGGTCACTCCTCACCCTTCAATTCACACAACACACACACTCACCCCTCAATTCTTCTCAATTCCTCCCTCTGTTTCTGTCTGGGTCGAACCACACACACGACACGGTTGCACCCCAAATAATTGGACCGTGCACACAATCCTCGAACCAACCAGAACCCCTACACGTGTCACCAATCCCTCAACTCCCTCACATCTGTTTCAATTTCAGCCCTCCATCTGTCCCTATCTGTTGCACACATCCCAGAGCACAAAAGACCAAAATGCCCTTCCCTTTTCACCAAAATTACAACTTTTCCACTACCTTTCTAGACCCGTAACTCCCACATCGTAAGTCCGATGAATACGTGCCGCCTGTCATCGAACTCAGGACGACGAGATCTCTCTAACGGTCTTAGGTCAACATACCAAAACCCGTTCGTACAAATAGTCAACCTTTCCCCCTTAATTTAGTCAAATTACGGTTATGCCCTTAACCTTCCGAACATCACAACTTCCTCCTCGGATGTCGGAATCGGGCGTGCCACCTGCCTACCGATTCGTGACGTCCCAAACTACGTCCTGGTCACCAGTCAAAGTCCATTTGACCATCCGAACTAAAAGTCAACTATTTGCCCAACTAGGGGCAAAATTTTCATTCTCCCCTAACGACCCCAACAAGACCAACTAACCACTGATTAAGCTCACGAATCCCATCTTAATCAATATCTTAACTTTAATTTCTGGGACGGGTCGTTACAATCTACCCACCTAAAAAGAATTTCGTCCCGAAATTCCACAGTCAGTTCCCGACATCTAGGGTCTCCTACCCAGTGATTCACAACTAAGTTAATAAAGTCTCTTAAGTTTCCTGTCTAACATCTCCACCTTGGGTATTTCACACCATCCCCAACTACCAACTACCAGTGCACCACGTCGCAGTACCACAAAAACTATATGGTGTACGCAAGGGAAACCCTATGAACAGTAAACAAAGATATTTTAAAATACCTCATATGGAGTACCCAATAGAATTCACAGAGTACATCCTCACGTACTACCACCTCACCTTTCAAAAACCAACTCGGATCCTAACCCAGACAATCAAACACCTATCTCCCTCGGCTGCTACTTTGGCCACTATCGGAATAAATCTACAAAGTCCTAAAGGCAAACTCTAGATTGTGGGTTCTCTTCCTTCAATAACCTCATATCGATCAGTTATAGTCACTCCTTTCCTATTCCTTCCTTCCTTCAACGGAACTCACCATACCGCTCTAGGTCATCTAGGGAACATCCTAGACTCTACCCCGGGATCCAACAACAAAGTACGTACAACACAACCAAGGATAGTAAAAATACCTGTCCCCGCATCTGGTGCCAACTGAACCTCCTGCTGAGTCATCGAAAACACTCGGGCCTGAGATCCCGACGCCCTACCAGTCCCCTCGAACTGCTAGTGGCACCACCTCCCCTAGTGCCCGCTGTCCCTGACGCTGTACTCTGTCCAGGCTCTGCTGCTCCTCGACCTACACCACCTTCCTGTGGCAACAGTGGACACTCACGTCGGAAATGACCTCGCTCCCCACAGTAAAAACAAGTATCCCGACCGGTAGGACCACTCGATCTCCCCGTCGACGCAACAGACGTTGCACTAACTTGTGGAGTCGGCTGTGCTCGGTAACCACGAAATCCTGAACTCTGGAAACTACCAGGTCTACCGAAATGATCATCGCCCGACGACGACGCTCCACCGAAGTTACCTCTTTTCGGTGTCCTCTGACTCGAAGCTCCAAAAAAAGATGGCTCCCGGCGTCGCACCGGCAAACTCGGCTCAACCCTTACCGCTGCGTCCGACAACTCTCGGAGGGTAATGAATGATCCAGCCGTCACAATGGCATGAATCTCACCTCACAGGCCCAACTCAAACCTACGACACTTCTCGGCTTCAGTAGCCACGAACGCAAGAGCAAACCGAGACAACATCTGGAATTTCCGTTCGTACTCAGTCACACTCAGATTCCCTTGTTGAAGCTCCAAAAACTCAGCCTCTTTGGCATCTCGGAAAGAACGAGGATAATACTGCTCCAGGAACCGTTCCCTAAACGTCTCCCAAGTTACAGTGTGGGCATCCCAGCTAGACAACTCGAGGGTATGCCACCACTCGTACGCCGCACCGTCTAGCAAGAACGTAGCCAGTAACACGCGTTCCTCCGGTGGACAATGCATTACTGCAAAGAACCGCTCAAGTCGTGTAATCCACCTCTGAGCTTTCTCAGGATCAGCCCCGCCACTAAAAGTAGTAGCCCCGAGCCGCTGGGCTCGCTCAATTGTAGTACTCTCTGTTCCCCTCGCCGTTTCTTCTTCAGGTCGTGGAGAGGGTCCACATCTCGGAGGCATCGTCAACCGCACGATGAAAGAGGCATAGAAGTAGTCAAACAACCGAAACACAACCTCACAACTGACAAACCCCAACAAACTCGACAAACCTATGCTCTGATACCAATTGTCAGGACCCACCCTAGTTTCACCCCGAAAACCGAGCTAAATCCTGCTCCCGTCTGACAACCCGACACAACACAGTCAGACGCAGGAAAAAATATATCACATATCTCGAAGTCAACAGTTTACAGAGAATAGTACTCAAGACAAAAGAAAGAAAAATCGAAAAGCTAAGTTCACGCACAACGGAAAATTTAGCACAGTTCGGGATCGCTCTCGTGACTTCTATGCCTCAGACGCTGCCTCGACGCCGGAACCCCGCTCTAGCTCCACAACCTGGAGGGAAATTTAAAACAGAAGATGTGAGTGGACCATAATAACAGAAAAGTTTCTAAAACCATTTTATGATAAAACCAGGTTTAGCCCTCCGTTTTGAAACCACATGCATAACCCAGTTATTAAAACAGTTATAAACCAATCACCATAAAAGCGTCATAAGAAACAGAAACACTATAAAAACAGTTATAGAAATCATATCATAAGCATCATAAAACCTTATCATAAACCGTGAATATCCAATCATCATTTTCCGATCAAACCTGCTGGACCTATCCGAGTCTTTAAACTCAATTCAGGCCTCAATAATATCCGAGTCTTTAAACTCAATAGGCCTATGGGGGAAATATATATATATATCCGAGTCTTTAAACTCCCGAATCTTTAAACTCAATCCGGGTCTTTAAACCCAATCCGGGCCCGTCCCCCCGTCAGTCAATATCCGGGTCTTTAAACCCAATAACCAGATCCAGCAAATCCAATCCAAAACCATTTGAAAACCATTTCGAAATCCATATCCAAACCCGAATCCGAAATCACTGGTCTGATGCCCTTCCGACATCCAGAACCGTCATTCCGAACCGAAATCCGAAAATCAACTTTTTCACTTTAAAACCAAATTCCGCTTTCCGAAACCCGATTTCAAAACCGTAAGCCTTGATCATCAAAATCATGTTCCAAAACTCCTTTCATAATCATTAAAAATCATTTAACGTTTGAAACCCCAAAACTATAGCCTCATATTCAGAAATCACATTTTCTCGTAAAACGTGCCAAATAGTCATTTCTCGAAAACCGGGCAATTATATAAAACCACCTCATAAATCCAACAATCATGAAATCACGTATATAAAACAAGTATAGAAAACAGTTATGCATGTTCGAGTTTAAGGAAAGGGTCCACTCACAGTACCGAGCCCTCAACCGCGTCCCGAACGTCTCGTACGTTCCTCAGCTTCCTCGGGAACTCCCGATCCTGTCAACAACCACCAAAGTACGTCACTAACACGTCTACTAAGGTCCACCTAATTTCGTTCAAAAATCCCCGGGTCTTAACCGTAACGAATCGAAACCCTAAACCTTCACCCTCGCGGAACTACTTCGATTCGACGTCCTATTAACCCGAAACCAATTCCAATGGACTCATCACAACTCCTAGACCAAAAACCATGTTAACCATTTTCCTCAGAACTGCCGCACGCGCCTCCACGCGCCCCCCAAAGTGGCTGAGCGTGGCCCTCACGCGCCTGCTACAGTGCTTCGTCTTCCTCGCGTCGACCCGGTTCAGCACAGTTCTTGCAACTTGAACCGGCGTCCACGGTTCTCCGTCGTACCTGCACCAAAGCACCTCCTCTCTTCACCAACAGCTTCGTCTAGTCCTAGGCTACTCATCCCCCTCACTCCCATACCTCGACACGGCCTAAAACCTGTCGACTCTAGTTCGAACAAAACCCGTACCAATCCCCTGTTTCCTTCTCCGGCTACCCAGGTCTTCCCCCGTCACGGTGGCTACCCAAAACTCTTCCTAGGACTGTCCTAAACCTCACCCAACTCACCAAGACCGTCGACTCTACCCCAAACTTCAAGACTCTACGTCTGAAACAAAACGGAGAAACAGAGTACACAGGGTACTCTCCGTCGTATTAACCTCCACCGTGCACTCCCCGTCACGGCGACACAACCAGCAGAAACCTAGAACCCTACTGAGTCCCCTAGACTTCACTAGACTCCTCGATTCAACCCCTAACGCCACGACTCTCGACTTGAAACTCGACGGCAAAACAGAGCACGAAGAGAAAAGTATGAAATTTACCTGCTTCCAGGCGCCGTCGTGAGTTCAGCGGTGAGGACACGGCTCCTCTCGTCCACCTCCAACCTCTGGACACCGCCTCTGGCCTCGATTGGTCGAACACGGTACAACCACTACCATGATCTCTCTGTTTTTCTCTGAGTTTCCTCCCTGGTTCCCGTGGCTCACTACTCACACACACACGACCACCGTACCTCCCTGTCTCCTCCCAACCTCTCTTCCACTCTCCGGTCACTCTTCACCCTTCAATTCACACAACACACACACACACTCACCCCTTAATTCTTCTCAATTCCTCCCTCTGTTTCTGTCTGGGTCGAACCACACACACGGCACGGTTGCACCCCAAATAATTGGACCGTGCACACAATCCTGGAACCAACCAGAACCCCTACACGTGTCACCAATCCCTCAACTCCCTCACATCTGTTTCAATCTCAGCCCTCCATCTGTCCCTATCTGTTGCACACATCCCAGAGCACAAAAAACCAAAATGCCCTTCCTTTTTCACCAAAATTACAACTTTGCCACTACCTTTCTAGACCCGTAACTCACACATCGTAAGTCCGATGAATACGTGCCGCCTGTCATCAAACTCAGGACGACGAGATCTCTCTAACGGTCTTAGGTCAACATACCAAAACCCGTTCGTACAAAAATTCAACCTTTCCCCCTTAATTTAGTCAAATTACGGTTGTGCCCTTAACCTTCCGAACATCACAACTTCCTCCTCGGATGTCGGAATCGGGCGTGCCACCTGCCTACGGATTCGTGACGTCCCAAACTACGTCCTGGTCACTAGTCAAAGTCCATTTAACCATCCGAACTAAAAGTGAACTATTTGCCCAACTAGGGGCAAGATCGTCATTCTCCCCTAATAACCCCAACAAGACCAACTAACCACTAATTAAGCTCACGAATCCCATCTTAATCACTATCTTAACTTTAAATTCTGGGACGGGTCGTTACACTGTTCATTTCTCAATCTCAATCAATTCTTATTGTTTTCTTGCAATTGATTCATCAAGAAGTATCGTGGGATACTTATAAACGTTTTTGCAACGTCAATTTCATTGTTCAAGCCCTCCCACTGCTCGAACTTAATCTAGAGTTATTACGAGATTTGAGGCGTCTTTTCTTGACCAAAGCACCGTCAATTTTCTTCGATTTTGATTGGGTTCAACTTGGTTTGAGTTTATAACCTTAATCCAAGGTCAATTTCACTCATGGATGTCCACAAATTCAAATTCGAACTTAAGTTTCATTGAGGGTTTTCAGATTTTTGAGTTTGGGTCCAGTTGGGTTCGAAGTCCAGCACTCACCATTCAATCCCCCTTTTTTCCTCTCTGGATATCCCATTCACTCTCTCTGTCCCTGGTGTTGTTTCAATTCGATTTTCTCTGTTGTCTGATGATCAACTATGGATGTTTTTATCCTTATTTTGATTTCAAGCGGCAACAATTGCCACCAATCTCAATTATAAAGTGATAGATGTCACTAAATAGACTGAATGAGTCACTAATCAGGCTGAATCAGCCATTAACCCATCCAATTTACCATTCTGCCCTTCTTTGACAAATTACCAAATTGCCCTTCGTCGTCTCAGACCCGTATCTTTTACATCCGAACTCCGATTGATGCATGTCGTCTGTCTACGGATTTAGCGTCTCAAGACCTATCCAACAGTCCTTACGGAAAGTCCAAACCAGGTCCCGATCAAAAAGTCAACTTTTGGCCCTCAAAACCAAGGGCAAAATCGTCATTTCCTTCCAATTTTTTCTTTTTCGAATTTTCGGGTCGTCGCATTTTGAATGCGTCTACCGCTTACTTTAATGGTTAGAAAAGTATTAATCTAAATTACGATGTTGTAGTTGTACATATATTTTGTATATCTCGGTGCCATTCCAATCCCCACTTGTAATATCTCAGAGATCGAGGAAATGAAAGAAGCTGGAAAATATATATGTAAAAATACAATTTTTCCCCTAACCCAAAATCAGCGTGTTGAATTTTTTATCGGGATATATTTTCGGAATTCCAAGAAAACCATTATGAAGGTCTCATAATCCTGATTTAGTAGACAGGCGGCACGCCATAATTGGAGAACATATGAAATTGGTTCGAGTAAAAAGAACCTTCGGGGTAGTTTGGTAATTTTCACATGGACAGTAGTTAGGTCATTTCATATTTAGTGTATTTTGGTCATTTCACATTGAGATGAGTTGTGAACATGGCAGGTGTTCAGATAAACTCTAGTCTCTTCTCTCTCAACTATTCCACCGACATTCATGCTTGCAAGAGACCTTGGAATTAAAATGAGGAGTAGCCATGAAACCCGAAAAGGAATTTTGTGTTTTGAAAACCAAGTTAGTGTTTTCAATGGAGAAGCTTGGACGAGTGCTTCTAAGCTGGTCGATATGGGCTTAGCGCCTAGGCAGTTAGTTAAGCCAGACTAGATGGGGTAGTTTCTCACCTTCGAGCACATAGGTGCCGCCTAGGTGGACTAGGCAACCCCAATTTGAAGAATACTCCTAACCAACACTATCCCAAATTACGGATTTAGAATTAATTCGGTAGTGATCAATTATGGCAAGAATGCTCATTAGGATAGTAAATAACAACAATAATGAATTGAAACTAACAAATAATAAGATATTAACTTAATCAGAACTAGCCTACATCATGCCCTAGTGTCAACACATTAGTTCATAATTATAAACTGGATACTTATGGTTTTAATTGATAGAAATTAGTGAATACACCATATTCTTTGTTAGAAATCGTTGAACAAACACATGGTCCTTTATTATCCTCTTTAAAATGTAGTGAATGATTGAACCGAGATGCAACGTTGGCGATGATGGATGAAATTGTATGTATACTACACATAAGGGAATAAGATATGATTAGGGCACGTTGCTCCTAATCATATTATTTCCTCGTCCATAAATCTCAGTACCTTCTGAAAACAATTGATTAGGGCATTTATATTCGTGATTATCTTCTGAAAACAATTGATTTCATATAATGTCAATTAGGTTACTAATGATTGGGTTAACTATATCCTTGCTTGTACAAACGTATCTTACCATTACAATACTCGATAGTGAGGAAGCTTTACAGTGTCACTACAATACTTAGTAACCCTTAATTACAAATTAGTTTATAATCTATTTTTCTATTCTATAAATTCCATCGCTAGTTTCAAAAAGTAGGGGAAAATTCAAGGGGCAAAAATGAATTATAGTTAATAGATAAATAAGATTCTGTTTGGATGCTTGGAATGAAAGTGGGTAGAAATGAATTATATTTATTTCTTTTCATATTTCACGATGGAAAGGATTTAACAAGTATATGTGTGTCGGTGTAAAGTCCTTCGCAACAACCTAAAGCCTCAAAGCTCAAATAGCTAGTCATTTCGTAGTCATATTGGGATTTATGATTCAAAAGTTTCCCTTAGCAGCGTAGATTCCACATCACATTTTCCTCGCATTCTAGCCTTTTTAGTGATTTGTGAAGCACCAAGAACTTTGATGTTGTCTTATATCGGTGGTTTAAGGCGTGGGAGGATTTTGAATGTTTTATAAGGGAGTGCTAAAGACAATGTGTACCTCATTTATTACCGTTCAAGTAAATGGAGATAGTCGAATGGTATTATAAGGACAATTTTAATAGGTTTTATATAAATCAAGGTGTATTCAATCTATCTTTTAATAGATTGTTTTAAAACTCATTAAATCTAGGTGTATTCAATTAAGATTGTAAAATACAATTTACAAATATAGGTGTATTCAAAAGTTCTATGATTTCTTATGATTTTTTAAATTGTTGGATTTTGTTGGATTTGCTAAGGAAAAATACACATATTACATCGGGAATGTGGTTGTCATCACCGATTAGTGATGGGGAGAGGAGAAATGCGGAATGTGCGCATCTGGTCCTGTTGGACATTACTTTTATTTATAAATTCCATAGAAAAACTTCAAAATCTACATACATTTTATTAAAAAATCTAGTGAAATTTGAAATGATTTGAATGAAATCATAAATGAAATCATATAAAACCCATTATAATTCTAAATTATTTATAATCTATTAAAACCCATTAAAATCTCAATCGAATACACCCTCCTAAAACCCAAATACAAGGTACGTATCCAATCTAAGGCCCCAACAAAATTAAACATCCAACCGCAAGCCTTCAAAACCTCTCAAACCACATTTATCATCCAACCAAATTAAACCTCCAACCAATAAGCATTCAAAAAGTCTAAAACCAATTTTAACCGAGTGCATGACCTGTGACGACCCGAAAATTCGAAAAAGGAAAATTTGGAAAATTTGAAGAAAATGACGATTTTACCCCTGAAATTGGGCGAACGGTTGACTTTGGGTTCGAGTGGTCAAACGAACTTTGACCAATGACTGTGACATAGTTCGGGACGTCACGAGTTCATACACAAGTGGCACGTTCGATTCCAACATTCGAGAAGAAAATTATGATGTTTGGAAATTTAAGGGTAATTTGGTAAATTGGTTAACAAGGGACCATTTGTTAACTTTTTAAACGACATGGACTTTTCACGTAATTCAAAAACCGTTTGGTAGGTCTCGAGACGCTGAGACCTGTCACTTAAAAGATACGGGTCTGAGACGGTGAAGGGAAAGTTGGTCATTTTGCTAAGGAGGGGTAAAATGGTTAATTGGCAGGGCGACTGATTATTAGCTGATGCAGCCTCAGTTTTTTCCTGGAGTGACACCTGTCACTTACAAATGAGGATTAGTGGCAATTGTTGCCGCTTGATTTACAAACGGTGATAAACCATACCCATCGATGTGTGATCAATTGAATCCAGGGGAGTGATTCTGAGAGGAGAGAACTGATCGTGAGTGAAAAACAAAGAGAAACGAGGGGGAATGAGGGAAAAAAAAAAAGAGAAGTAGCTGTAAGAACCCGAAACCCAACCGTTTGAAATTCAAATCTCCCAAAAATTGAATTTGAGTTTGTAGGCCATGATGATGCAAATTAAGGTTTAATTGAGTCTTCTGGGATCAATTCAAGTCGAACCAGTGCAAAAACGAAAGAAATTGGCGTCCTGTTGGCTATGAACGGACATGGCGGGGGGTGAAGAGATTCAAAGGTTGGGTGTGTAATTGGAGGGAGTTACAGTTGCAATTGAGGTTGGAAACACATTTATAAGATTCCGAGGAAGCTTTCTGATAAATTAATTTTTAAGAAAACAGGTGAAATAGAGTGAAATTGGAGGATGAACAGTACGATTATGTTCTTCGAAAAATCGAACTCGATTTGAAGGCTTGAGGTAAGTATTGGTGTAATTTAAATCACAGACCTCTAATTTAGATTATGACGATGCAAATGGATGCTTTAATTAGTGGAATTGATGTTGAATTGAAGGAATTACAACCGGGTTGTGTCGCGGGCTAACGGGTTGAATTTGCAGGAAACGGGTAACAGGGATGAGTACTGTAGCTGGCGTGTGAGCTTCACGCGCAGCCACTCACGGCGGCGCGTGGGGGCTCGTGAGACCGAATCTCGAGGTGAGTTCAACATGAAACTTTCTCCTTTTAATGTAACAAACATTTTGGCCGTAGTTTCGAGGAAATTAGGTATCATTTCGATAGTATTCAGTGTATCTGAAGTTTTTGTATACGTTTAAAATACGTATTTAAATTTCAGAAAAATTAGGGAAAATTATATGAGATATATTGAAGTGTTAGTGACCCTAGATAATGATTTTGGACAGGAATTGTGATTTTCGAAATTTATGGAAAAATGTGCAGCTCGGAAGCTAGCCGTTTGGACGGTGTATGAGTGGACTTTGTTTTCCAAATTTCAATGCATGCATAATTGTTTTCTATGCTTTCTATCTATGATATATATGCTTATCATTATGGTACTTACGATTTCCGTATTTACACGTATTTCGATATGCAATACGTAATTGCACATATTTCGAGAATACAGTTTATGTTATACTTTGATGATGGTTTGATGAACGATTTTATATGGTTTATACATATCATGTTTTGTTAATGATTTGATGATGTGGCATTGTGTTTGCATGTGAATTCGGGCACGAGACCCATTTTGATTAAATATGATTTCGGATTTGGTTTTGGAATTTGGATTACGATGGATTCTGGATTTTGCTGTGAATGACACATGGTTTTGGGTTTAAAGACCCGGTTGATTGATGTGACGGGGGAAGGCCCTTGATTGATATGTTTTGAGTTTAAAGACTCAGTTATTGTGATATCCCCCGAGGCCTATTGATTGTGTTTTGAGTTTAAAGACTCGTTGATATCCCAGGAAGGCCTGATATGTGTGAGTTTAAAGACTCGATGATTGAGATTCAGCAGATTGATTGACTTGTGATTTACTGTTGATTTCCGATGTTTTCGGATGTGTTGGGAAATGACTCGGTTTATATGGCTTGATGGATTTTTGGGCTATGTTCTTGTACTTGGATTTTGATTCATGATTTTGGGCTGAGGCCCCGTATTTATGGTTCCAGGTTAAGGCCCGAGGTTTGAGAAAAGGAAATGATTTTGATTTTCATTCACGGTTTTCTTATATTGGAAATGAAATGGATTATGAAATGATTTTCGAATGCATGCATTGGTTTTACGTGGAGGGTAGAAATGTCTTTTCTGTAACATGTTTTATAAACTGATTTATTTTTTCCACTCACACCTTTTATGTTTTATTGACCTTCCAGGTCGTAGCGAGATGATCGAGGCCGATCGAGAGGTGGAGGCATGAGTAGGCACAGGTGCGGTTATCCCTTGTTTGACAAGTGCTGAGGGTAATTTGGGAACTTCAGTTGACTTGTCAGACGGGGGCAGGACCGAGCACGGTTACATGTTCTGGCCTTTTCCACGTCCAAATCTTTTCATTCTAGTCCAAAAATGATGGTAGAATCCCTAGGAGGACGCTAAACTACTTGTTTCTAGGCCTCTAAGTTTAGAACTAGAGAACCCAAAAGGGAACTCACGGTTCCGTATGGCTTCCTCATTGTTTATCCTTCCTATCTTCGCAGTTTTCTTCTTCTCTTCTCTCCCTCTCTTCCTTTCTTCTTCTTTTTCCTTTCCCTGGTTCTCCCCTTCCTTCTGGTTCACTCCCTCATGGGTTGACTTGGTTTTTCTTCTTCTCGATCACCACCTGCCAAACTCTCCACTAACTCACTCACACACACACACACACACACACACACACACACACACACACACACACACACACACACACACACACACACACACACACACACACACACACACACACACACACACACACACACACACACACACACACACACACACACACACACACACACACACACACACACACACACACACACACACACACACACACACACACACACACACACACACACACACACACACATATATATATATATGCACACACACTAGCACAAGGCTAAGTCGGTGGGGGAAAAAGATAAGTGAAGGAAAAATGAAGAAAATTATACAGTATTCTAGTTTTTATTTTTGTAAAATTACCAAAATATTCCTAATCATTTTTTACTTGTATCGAACCTATTCGATCTTTGATTTCGGCATATCTACAATCTATAGACTTGGAGTCCGAGACCTTCGTAACGATCCTCATAGAACGTCCAAAAAACATCCAAGTCAAAAAGTCAACTTTTAACCTTCTAAGGGCAAAACTGTCATTTTCATTTTATTTTTACAATTTTACTTTTTTTTTACTTTTCGAATCGTTACAAGCTACCCCCCTTAAAAAAAATTTCATCCTCGAAAGTTCAAACAAACCAATATGGAGATTATGCTTACCTTTCTGAGACAACATTCATCAATTCATATTACGTCAACTGAAAAACCAATAATCAACATATCATGCAACTAATCCTTGATACTTAGATACTAATCTTAAAAATCAATATGTACAAGTAACCTCGAAAACTACAGTAGATATCGTCGGAGTCACATTCATAAACTTATCACAATAGTATCAAACATAGATCATGAGCTAAATCACACCAGTCCCATAACCAAGTTTAACCAATCATCAACTCAAGTACTGTACATAATAAACAGTTGCACTACGCGTAGGCCATCACCTCATTATCTGACTCATGTCTAAAATCTCAACCATTTTTTTAGGACATGACCTCTGCTCGCTGACCTTTTCCATCCAAATATCCTATCTACATTAATAGCCTCATAACCGCTGAATTTGTGGAGCCGATCTCCGAACGCACAAGTTCCATCTTCCAGAATCAGCGACGTTTGGAACGCCACCCCAAATTCTGGATGTTTCTGTAACACCCTAAAAATTTAAGGAAATAAAAAAAAAATGACCATTTTGCTCCTAATGGGTTACACGTGTTACTTGGATCATTAATAGGTCGGGTTCAGATTAGACATATTTGGCATGATTATTAAACAAGTCGGATTCAGATTGGGCATATTTGGATAAAACAGAGTTCATGACATGATATGAACCCGATACGACACGACACGACCCATTGCTAGCCTTAAGCCTAAAGGGGCAAAAAATACAAAAACTTGAATGGACAAAAAGAACAATATTTAAAAACATACCTTCAAGAAAATCATATTAATCATTCATGATTTAAAGATTGTAAGACCCGATCATGGAAGTAAGAACGGCGAGCAAGACCCGTGAGCTTGAGAAGTAAGAACGGTGAGTAAGACCCATGAGCTTGGAAAGGCAAGATCGGTGAATAATCCCACATCGTTCGGGGAGGGAAAGGTGAAATGCCTTATATGTGTGGGCACACATCTATCTAACATAAGACCTTTTGGGAGCTCACTGACTTTGGATTCCTTGGGAACTCCAAAGTTAAGTGAGTTGAGGCTGGTACAATCCCAGGATGGGTGGCTTACTGAGAAGTTGTACGCGAGTTCACAAAAAAAAAAACTGTGAGGGCTGGGCCCAAAGCGGACAACATTGTGCTAGATGGGACGGGTCGTGACAGAATGGTATCAGAGTTAGACCCCGATCGGAAGTGTGCTAGTGAGGACGCTGGGTCCCAAAGGGGTGGATAGTAAGACCCGGTCTTGGAAGCAAAAACGGTGAGCAAGACCCGTGAGCTTGAGAAGAAAGAACAGTGAGCAAGACCCGTGAGCTTAGAAAGGTAAGATTGGTGAACAATCCCACATCGCTCGAAGAGGGAAAGGTGAAGTGCCTTATATGTGTGGGCATGCATCTATCTAAAACAAGGATTTTTGGGAGCTCACTTGCTTTGGATTCCTTGGGAACTCCAAAGTTAAGCGAGTTGAGGCTGGTGCAATCCCAAGATGGGTGTCCTACTGGGAAGTTGCACGTGAGTTTCCAAAAAGTCATCCACGTGCCCCCACGCGCGGCTTGAATGGGCTGTGCGTGAACCCACGCGCCGATGCACAGTGAAACACTGTATATATATATATATATATATATGTAACTTGCCAGAGAATATTTTCTTTTATTTTAAACTCAATAAAATGACCAGATATGTATGTATGAAAGTACACAAAGATATATGTCTGAAATCCCCAGACATATATATCCAAAAATACCTCAAAAACGTACAGTTAAAACCCAAGACACGCATGTCGAAAAATCTCTCAAAGACATGCGGCTGAAATCGCAGACACAAATGTCTAAAAATATCTCAAAGACATAAGACTAAAATCTCCAAACACACATGTCATCAAATGGTCCCAAACTAAATTAGAACGCTCAAATCGGCCCTAGAAAGGTTTCAAACAGACCTAAAACGTGTAAAAATAGTTCTGAACACCTCCAAAATTGCTCCACACCCTAACTAGTGGTCAGAAAGTTGTTTTACTTGCAAGTTTCATGCGTTGTCCTCGTCGTAATTGGGTTGCAACATGTGTGCCATGTCATCATTGACTAGTGGCCAATGCTTGGCCATATTTCTTAGTTTTTTTTTTTTTGTGTTTTCTTCATTTCCCAACATTTTTTCACAATCTATTAGCGTAAATTCTTCTATTCGTGTTGAAGAACCAAAAAAATGAGGTAAAAAGTTCAAATTATTACCTTGGTTGTTTGAAAAATGGTATATAAATTCCAATACTGATCTGCCACCTACGATGGTTATTAAGGTCTGTGAATGGTATCGTCAGTTCATGAGGTCAAGAGGAAGAGATTGCATGTGATGCTGTCGATTATTTTGGCCGAAATCGTAGTGTGTGGTAATGGTGAGTCACGGTGGTCGTGGAGGAATATAGAGAAAGATGAAGGGAGGTCTAGGTTACAACCAATTGCTAGTGAATAAAGAGTGTTCCAACTTAAAGCTCCTAACTTCTAAGATTACCAAAATGCCCTTAGTCATTCTAGATTTGTAAATTTTGCATATGAACTTCAATTTCGACGTGCTACTTGGTGAATTCGAGACCTGCATATTGGGCTAAGAAAAACTTCCAAAAGTATTTCAAACTAAAAGTGACTCTTCGAACCCCTTAAAAATTAAGGGTAAAAATGTAATTTTCTAGATTATTTTACAAGTTTAGTTTATTTTTTTGATACGGGTCACTACATATACCTCAATACGTTTGTATATATGCATGTGTATATATATATATATACATTACTAAGTAAAAGGCCACCACAACATTACTATAATTATCAACACCACCACTACCACTACTTCACCATCACCACAACCTCCACCACGATAACAGTCACCACCACAACCACTGGCACCAAAAATATCACCCCACCACATTCTCCAACATTACCACCAACCCTACAACCACCACCACCCCACCATCACCACTACCTCCACCCACATATAGAAATGCCATCATTACCATTGCTATCACCACAATAACCCCACCACCACTACAATATTGTCACCACCACCACTACACAACAATCGTATGTGTCACCATCACCACCAGCTCCTTCATAGTAGCCACCACCATTGTTACCGCCACAATCACCCCACCAACACCACCGTAGCTATCCCTACCACCACCATCGCTGTTGCTGCCACATAGTTCTTGACATTATTGCAGCAGCAACCATTACATCAATCATTGCTGGCACCTCCAATACCACCCCATCAACACCATTATCCCACAATGACCATTGTCATCGACTATGTAACGACCCATCCCGGAATTCGGGATTAGATCACTAACTAATCATGATTAGCGGGGTTAATCGGTGATTAGTTTGGTGAATTCGGACGAATGGTGCAAAATGACCGTTTTGCCCCTGGTTGTGGGCAAAACGTTGACTTTTTATTCGGGCGGTCAAATGGACCTTGCCCGATGATCGTGACTTAGTTTGGGACGTCACAAGTTCATAGACAGGTGGCACGTCCGATTCGGACGAACTGGGTGAAAGTTATGACGTTCGGAAACCCAAGGGCATTATCGTAATTTGGACGAAATAAGGGAAAATGTTGACTTTTGATCGGGGGGTCCGATGGCCGAGGGCCGAGGACGGTTAGGATGGTCTTGATGCCCCGAGTACAACGACAGGCGGCACGCGTCGATCGGAGTTCAATTGACCAAGTTACGGGTCACGGATGGTGAGGGGCATTTTGGTAATTTTCTGCACAAGGGCAGAATGGTAATTTCACAAGGGATGTTTGAACGGTTACTGTAGCACCTGTAATGGGAGACATGCCAGTGCACGGGTGGATGGTTTTTGGGGCAAATTGGATGGGCTAAATGGTTGTTTATGGGGTATTGCATTGTTTAATCATGTTAGTGGGAGACATGGCCGTGTGGACAATGAGATTGGGCAACTAAACCGTGGCTGATGCACTGGTGGGTTTAGCACGGGATGTTGGTTACAGGCGTGGAGCAGAGACATGGGGGGAGCACTTCGGTTCTAATCAGTGTGGTTGTGAGTCTTTTGAGTTGTTATTTGCTGCTTAGTGGTTTGATCAGTGCACGGGGGACTGGGGTTTGCCTGCGTGGGAAGCAGGCGTGTCTGGGAATGTGAAGAACAAAAACAGAGTAGGCAGGAGTTTGAGTTTTGCACGGGTGAGATTGGAACTGGAGCAATGTCGTGGTCTGGTTGTTTAGGCAGATAGTGAGGGAGCAGAGAGAGAAGTCAGTGCACGGTTATGTTGGCAGAGGTGATGTGCGGGGAACAATCGCACAGTGAGCTGTGCTGATACGTTTTGAAATAAAGAAAAACAGAGACTGTGGAGCCATTGTCCTTTCGACCTCCCCAATTACGGTTTGGGAGGAAATGAGAGCTGGGGAGGAACGAGAGAAGCTGAGGGACGTTTTGGAGAGGAAAACGGGGGGGAGGGGGGGGGGGGGGGTACTGAGTAAAGATTCAAGCACTGTAACAAGAAACTCGCTTCTGGGCAAGTTCGACTTCGAGTTCGAATGGCTGGCCAGCCCAAACCAAATTGAAGCTCCAATGAGTATTCTGAAACCTTATGTAGTCGATCCAGATCAGTAATTGCGAGCTTCGAAGCTTCTGAAGCCAGGAACGGACGTCGTGGGTGGCCGGAAAACCGAGCATAGTGTTCGTGCAATTGGAGGTTAGTCTTCGTGAAATTGAATCCTAAATTATCTTTACCATAATGCTGTGATGCTTGACGACCAACTAATCGAAGACTTCCTTGGCCGTTAATCAAACTCAAACGAGGAACTCGATTTTGGAGCTTGGGTTGAGTCGAGTTGGCTCGAGGTCATGACGACTGAAATGGACGGTACAGGTCCCTAATTCAAATAGTGGCGAAGCTATTAGTGTGTTCAATCGTTCAAAATGATGTCGAATTGATGGGAGGCTAATCGGGTCCTCACGCGGGTTGAACGACCCGTATTGCAGGCTGCCGGGTTGGGACGATGACCGTTGATGCTACTGTAGCAGCGCGTGAGTGTCATGCGCAGTCGCTTGCGGCGGCGCGTGACGGCGCGTGGGGCCGATTTTCAAGGTGAGTTCAACACGACTTTTATCCTATACAATGTAATGAACATTTTAACGTTGGTTTCGAAATTTTCGGACACTGTCTCGATGTTATTCCGAGGGTCCGAAGGTTTAGGTTACGTTTTTAATTAATGAATAATTTCCGGAAAATTTTGGGAAATTAGTATGTTGTTATCTAAGCCCTTGGTGACACTAAAGTATGTTTTCGGACAGGATTCGAAATTCTGGAAAATATCGGAAATTACGGGCATGCGTGCGGCGCGAAACCGAGTCCTATTGGACGGTGTGTGAGTGGACGTTGCTTTCAAAATTTAATGCATGCATAAATTATTTCTATAATTTTATGATTATGATTATAAGTTGTGATTGATTTTGATTTCCGTATTTATACGTATTTGGTCCCGTATTTATACGTATTTTTACTATACATGTGGAATTCCACGTATTTCGAGACTATGGTCCCTCGTATGCTTAATGATGGTTTAATGGAAGAAGTTATATGAAATGGGTGTAAAATGATTTAAGAAGGTTGTTTATGATTTGCGAGTGTGACTTACGATTTTGACACGTTTTTTGAGAAAGTTCTGGATTTGCACGTTTTAGGAGATTTTGAGTTATTGTGATTTGATCACTGTTGATGTTTGAATTGGGGAATTAAAATGAGACTTGTGATTTTGAGGATTTTAAATGTGGGTTTTGAGTATGTTTTGCTTGGATTGTGATTTTGGTAATTATAATTGTGGTCTTGATGTTTTGATAATGAGAATTGAGAAATGAAGTGATTTCAAGGAATTAAAATGGATTTGAAAAAGGTGATTTCGGGCTTGATGCTCTGGGCATAAAAGAAATTTTAACGAACGAGGTTTCGATTTTTGGAAATTTAAAGTGGATTCTTGGTTTGGGTTCGGGATGATGCTTCCGGATGCCGGCTTACGGGATCATCGTTGCGAATTCGAATTCGGGAATGAAAAAGGATTTAATAAAGTCATTTGGTCTGTTTTTTTGCATGCCCCGTGTTTCATGATGATTTGAACATGTTTGTAAAGTATGATTTGAGGAAAATGAACGTGGAAATTCAGACCATGGGTCCTGTTGTGGGAAATGTGATTTTGGGATGGATCCCACGTTGTCGTGATTGTCAATCTGTTTTGGGGTTTAAAGACCCGCTGAAAACTGCTTTGGGTTTGAAGACCCGTTGTTGTGTTTGAAAACTGTTTTGGGTTTAAAAACCCGGTGCTATTGCTGGAGCACGTTTTGAGTTTAAAGACTTGGTTAATTGATGACGGGGGAGGGCCCTTAATGAGTTTAAAGACTCGTGAGTTTAAAGACTCGGTTACTGTAATACCCCCGAGGCCTATTGATTATGTTCTGAGTTTAAAGACTCGTTGATATCCCGGGAAGGCCTGTTTATGCGCATGGTTTTGAGCTTAAAGACTCGGGCGCACTTGTTATCCTGCAAAATGATTGACTTGTGATTTATTGATGATTTCTGATGTTTCGGTTGAGTTGGGCGGTGGCCCGGTATATGGTTGTTGGTTTTGGATCATGTTGTGCATTTGGTTTTGACTCGTGGTTTTGGGCTGAGGCCCGGTGTTTATGATTGCGGGCTAAGACCCGATGGTTGAGAAAGGAAAATGATTTTGAGGTTCATACGAGTTCCTCCTTATGTTAAAATTTGATACACAGTTTTTATTATGTGGAAAATCTTAACCGATGGCGAAATGTTTTTGTATGCATGCATTGGTTTTTACGCGGAGGGTAAAAACGTTTGTTGTAACCGTTTTACTAAACTGATTTATTTTTGTGCACTCACACCTTTAGGTTTTATTGACCCTCCAGGTCGTGGCGCGTTGTTCGAGGCTGTACGAGGGGCGGAGGCATGAGTAAGCACATGTGGCTATCCCTGGTCTGGCACGTACTGAGGGTAAACTTGGGTATTTCAGTCGACTTGCCAGACGGGAGCAGGACCGGGCATGGTTTTCGATGCCTCTTTCGGGGGCGGTCCTGTCAATTTGGTATCAGAGTGCTAGGTTGCTGATTCTGTTGCCACATCATGCCTCCGGAGTGTAAGCCTCGTGCGCGACCTGGTAGTGAGACGAGTAGGCGAGGGTGTTTGGGACCTCGTGTCAAACCCCGGATGAGATTGACCCTAGTTTGAGGGTCCGATGTCGGGTAGAGTACGCTGTGAACTGTGATTTGCGCGACCTGTTGGGCATAGAATTGTGTGGGTCGCAGGGACATACGAGACCGGTGGCTGGAACGCCGCATATATAGGCTACCTGTACTACCTCTTAGGCCCTATTGGTCGGACAGAATGTGGTTGAGCATTGGGAATTGCTCGGGGACGGGATATGTCAGTGATGACATGGTTGGTTTGGCGTGAGGTTGGACTCACAAGGAGTCAAGATTTTGGGTTAGGAACGGGAGTTGAGTCATGGTAAGGTACCAAGACTTGAGACGAGCCAGAAAGGCTAATGGAACGATTGGCACTTAGGATGCCAAGGACCGGTCATTAGTCAGGTATTGAATGAGTTAGGAAATTCGGGCTGGATCTTATGGAAATTGCTGAGTGTCGTGGATACTTGGTGTAGTGGTAGTGGTTGAGAATTCCGGGGCGTTCAGGGAACGTCCATCTATCCTGATGTGGATTGTCGGGATGGTGGTACCCATGGTTGCGGGGTACGAGTAGTGATGCAGGATCGTCGCTCGGTATGAGCAGAGATCCAGGGCTACCCACTTTACACACGGCGTGCTAGTGTGGATGATTGTACGTTGGTGCTGGTACTAGTGCTGGTGCTAGTGTCAGCGAGTGAGATTGTGTTGAGCCACGAGTTGGGGTGTGACTCTGTCATGATGAGAGTGCGTTGGTATTTGAGATTCAGTAGTGGTCGACTCGTGGACTGGATAGGATCCAGCGGAGATTATGAGGTATTGGGGTAAGTCCCAACAGTGACGAGGTGACAAGAGTTGAGTAATTCCCTGTCGGAATCAGTGTATGTGCATAGTTAGTCATTAATTGACGTGAGGTCTGAGTATTGGGCTGATGGTGGATTGCCAGCTGTGAGCATGGGTGGATCCTAGGTGGATCTGGATTATGATGTTGTGGGCCTTGGGCGTGGTGACGATCCAGGATCGTGGTGTTACCAGTCGGGTGACGCGGTAACGGACTCGAATTGTGATCGCCTTGATCAGGCTAGGTGAAGAGCTTATCGCTCTGTCGTAAATGCTTAGATATGAGGATTGTTGGATTGAATTTCTTTTCGAAGTTAATCCGTGCTCGAGCGAGTGGGGACGGTTATGAGTTGAACTCGAGGCTTGACTTGTGGATGAGTGGATATCCAACAAAGTCTAATTGGCCAGTTATAGATATGTGCGATTGGGATTGGCTTCTTTTCGAAGGCAATCAGAGGTAGTATGGTAACCGTTTGAGCGGGTATCCGGTAGATTCTGAGTTGGTGTGCCTTGGTATTTGTGAATGAGATCATACGCCCATTCGGCATGACTGTACACGCCTTGGTGAGCGTGCTTGGGTTGGTACGTCTTGGATGACGTGTTTGGGGGTTGATGTTGTGTTACTGGTCGGGTGACCATGGGATCCAGAATGGATGATGAGCGGAATGATCGATTTGTCTAGTATGAGATTGGACAGGAGAACCCCAGTATCGAATCATGATTGACTGCGGGCCATGTAGTGGACTTATTGGGGAATGGATGTACGTACCCTGTACGGTGTACGAGGGTTGTTACCGGACAGGCCGAGTGGTATTTAGTGACGGTACGTGGGAGGTACCAGTGATTGGGTTATACGCGTTGACATTCGGCTTAATTCCGACCCACTTGGAATTGGCTGTGAACTGGACTTGAGTTTGATTTATGCCGCAGGGTTGGGTTTGCCCTGCGAGACGAGGGCGTATCATCGACGCTACTTTGAGTGACACCAATTGGCGGTTGATTGCCGCTTTACTTGGGTGGTAAAGCTTAGTGGTGACGGTTTGCCTGGCAGCGTCAGCAGGGACTAACGAGTCGGCATTGGTGACTCCCAGGGGGAGCAGACGTCCGGTAAGTTAGTGACTGTGAGGAACCTACTAGCTGAAGGAGTCAGCTAAGTGGTGAGATCTAACAAGCGATATTAACAAGGATCAGGTGATCAATTTCACTCGCGGTGGTCGAGTGGGGTCCGTACGGCGTGAGACCGTGATGGGACGTCTGAGTACAGACAAGTTTGGTGGGTGTACAAGTGTACACGGGCGTGAGATCGACATGTTTGTCCACGAGATGGATATAGAATAAGGATATTGGTAATTTCGAGGACGAAATTCTTTAAGGGGGGAAGATTGTAACGACCCATCCCGGAATTCGGGATTAGATCACTAACTAATCATGATTAGCGGGGTTAATCGGTGATTAGTTGGGTGAATTCGGACGAACGGTGCAAAATGACCGTTTTGCCCCTGGTTGTGGGCAAAACGTTGACTTTTTATTCGGGCGGTCAAATGGACCTTGCCTGATGATCGTGACTTAGTTTGGGACGTCACGAGTTCATAGACAGGTGGCACGTCCGATTCAGACGAACTGGGTGAAAGTTATGACGTTCGGAAACCCAAGGTCATTATCGTAATTTGGACGAAATAAGGGAAAATGTTGACTTTTGATCGGGGGGTCCGATGGCCGAGGGCCGAGGACGGTTAGGATGGTCTTGATGCCCCGAGTACAACGACAGGCGGCACGCGTCGATCGGAGTTCAATTGACCAAGTTACGGGTCACGGATGGTGAGGGGCATTTTGGTAATTTTCTGCACAAGGGCAGAATGGTAATTTCACAAGGGATGTTTAAACGGTTACTGTAGCACCTGTAATGGGAGACATGCCAGTGCACGGGTGGATGGTTATTGGGGAAAATTGGATGGGCTAAATGGTTGTTTATGGGGTATTGCATTGTTTAATCATGTTAGTGGGAGACATGGCCGTGTGGACAATGAGATTGGGCAACTAAACCGTGGCTGGTGCACTGGTGGGTTTAGCACGGGATGTTGGTTCCAGGCGTGGAGCAGAGACATAGGGGGAGCACTTCGGTTCTAATCAGTGTGGTTGTGAGTCTTTTGAGTTGTTATTTACTGCTTAGTGGTTTGATCAGTGCACGGGGGGACTGGGTTTTGCCTGTGTGGGAAGCAGGCGTGTCTGGGAATGTGAAGAACAAAAACAGAGTAGGCAGGAGTTTGAGTTTTGCACGGGTGAGATTGGAACTGGAGCAATGTCGTGGTCTGGTTTTTTAGGCAGATAGTGAGGGAGCAGAGAGAGAAGTCAGTGCACGGTTGTGTTGGCAGAGGTGATGTGCGGGGAACAATCGCACAGTGAGCTGTGCTGATACGTTTTGAAATAAAGAAGAACAGAGACTGTGGAGCCATTGTCCTTTCGGCCTCCCCAATTACGGTTTGGGAGGAAATGAGAGCTGGGGAGGAACGAGAGAAGCCGAGGGACGTTTTGGAGAGGAAAACAGGGGGGTACTGAGTAAAGATTCAAGCACTGAAACCAGAAACTCGCTTCTGGGCAAGTTCGACTTCGAGTTTGAATGGCTGGCCAGCCCAAACCAAATTGAAGCTCCAATGAGTATTCTGAAACCTTATGTAGTCGATCCAGATCGGTAATTGCGAGCTTCGAAGCTTCTGAAGCCAGGAACGGACGTCGTGGGTGGCCGGAAAACCGAGCATAGTGTTCGTGCAATTGGAGGTTAGTCTTCGTGAAATTGAATCCTAAATTATCTTTACCATAATGCTGTGATGCTTGACGACCAACTAATCGAAGACTTCCTTGGCCGTTAATCAAACTCAGACGAGGAACTCGATTTTGGAGCTTGGGTTGAGTCGAGTTGGCTCGAGGTCATGACGACTGAAATGGACGGTACAGATCCCTAATTCAAATAGTGGCGAAGCTATTAGTGTGTTCAATCGTTCAAAATGATGTCGAATTGATGGGAGGCTAATCGGGTCCTCACGCGGGTTGAACGGCCCGTATTGCAGGCTGCCGGGTTGGGACGATGACCGTTGATGCTACTGTAGCAGCGCGTGAGTGTCATGCGCAGTCGCTTGCGGCGGCGCGTGAGTGTCATGCGCAGTCGCTTGCGGCGGCGCGTGAGTGTCATGCGCAGTCGCTTGCGGCGGCGCGTGACGGCCTGTGGGGCCGATTTTCAAGGTGAGTTCAACACGACTTTTATCCTATACAATGTAACGAACATTTTAACGTTGGTTTCGAAATTTTCGGACACCGTCTCGATGTTATTCCGAGGGTCCGAGGGTCCGAAGGTTTAGGTTACGTTTTTAATTAACGAATAATTCCTGGAAAATTTTGGGAAATTAGTATGTTGTTATCTAAGCCCTTAGTGACACTAAAGTATGTTTTCGGACAGGATTCGAAATTCTGGAAAATATCGGAAATTACGGGCATGCGTGCGGCGCAAAACCGAGCCCTATTGGACGGTGTGTGAGTGGACGTTGCTTTCAAAATTTAATGCATGCATAAATTATTTCTATAATTTTATGATTATGATTATAAGTTGTGATTGATTTTGATTTCCGTATTTATATGTATTCGGTCCCGTATTTATATGTATTTTTACTATACATGTGGAATTCCACGTATTTCGAGACTATGGTCCCTCGTATGCTTAATGATGGTTTAATGGAAGAAGTTATATGAAATGGGTGTAAAATAATTTAAGAAGGTTGTTTATGATTTGCGAGTGTGACTTACGATTTTGACACGTTTTTCGAGAAAGTTCCGGATTTGCACGTTTTAGGAGATTTTGAGTTATTGTGATTTGATCACTGTTGATGTTTGAATTGGGGAATTAAAATGAGACTTGTGATTTTGAGGATTTTAAATGTGGGTTTTGAGTATGTTTTGCTTGGATTGTGATTTTGGTAATTATAATTGTGGTCTTGATGTTTTGATAATAAGAATTGAGAAATGAAGTGATTTCAAGGAATTAAAATGGATTTGAAAAAGGTGATTTCGGGCTTGATGCTCGGGGCATAAAAGAAATTTTAACGAACGAGGTTTCGGTTTTTGGAAATTTAAAGTGGATTCTTGGTTTGGGTTCGGGATGATGCTTCCTGATGCCGGCTTACGGGATCATCGTTGCGAATTCGAATTCGAGAATGAAAAAGGATTTAATAAAGTCATTTGGTCTTTTTTTTTTTTGCATGCCCCGTGTTTCATGATGATTTGAACATGTTTGTAAAGTATGATTTGAGGAAAATGAACGTGGAAATTCGGACCATGGGTCCTGTTGTGGGAAATGTGATTTTGGGATGGATCCCACGTTGTCGTGATTGTCAATTTGTTTTGGGGTTTAAAGACCCGCTGAAAACTGCTTTGAGTTTGAAGACCCGTTGTTGTGTTTGAAAACTGTTTTGGGTTTAAAAACCCGGTGCTATTGCTGGAGCACGTTTTGAGTTTAAAGACTCGGTTAATTGATGACGGGGGAGGGCCCTTAATGAGTTTAAAGACTCGTGAGTTTAAAGACTCGGTTACTGTAATACCCCCGAAGCCTATTGATTATGTTCTGAGTTTAAAGACTCGTTGATATCCCGGGAAGGCCTGTTTATGCTCATGGTTTTGAGTTTAAAGACTCGGGCGCACTTGTTATCCAGCAAAATGATTGACTTGTGATTTATTGATGATTTCTGATGTTTCGGTTGGGTTGGGCGGTGGCCCAGTATATGGTTGTTGGTTTTGGATCATGTTGTGCATTTGGTTTTGACTCGTGGTTTTGGGCTGAGGCCCGATGTTTATGATTGCGGGCTAAGACCCGATGGTTGAGAAAGGAAAATGATTTTGAGGTTCATACGAGTTCCTCCTTATGTTGAAATTTGATACACAGTTTTTATTATGTGGAAAATCTTAACCGATGGCGAAATGTTTTTGTATGCATGCATTGGTTTTTACGCGGAGGGTAAAAACGTTTGTTGTAACCGTTTTGCTAAACTGATTTATTTTTGTCCACTCACACCTTTTGGTTTTATTGACCCTCCAGGTCGTGGCGCGTTGTTCGAGGCTGTACGAGGGGCGGAGGCATGAGTAAGCACATGTGGCTATCCCTGGTCTGGCACGTACTGAGGGTAAACTTGGGTATTTCAGTCGACTTGCCAGACGGGAGCAGGACGGGGCACGGTTTTTTATGCCCCTTCCGGGGGCGGCCCTGTCAGGTTCATCTCAGGTTCTTTTATAATTAAAAACACACCCCATGTACATTGCTTTACGCTTTGCTGTAATTCGACTTGGCTATCTCCAGTCGAACTTGCCTTTCCGGCAAAATGTTCTTTCATTTATCTAAGTGTTAGTCTAGTCCTCAACTACAAGTAGCCTATCCACCATTGCCGCTCGGCACTCCCGGTGCCCCACACGGCACCTACTTGACCTACCGACGCAAGCTTACTTGGTCCATACAGTCAAGTTCAATTAGTTTTCGCTATTACACTCTTAGTTCGGTGGTTAGGTCCATTATGGTTTGGGTTTTACGATCATGACTATTCGGTCCTTATCTAATCTACAACTCCGTGGATCGGCATGCATACACATATGCGCAAAATTTGCCTAGTACTCGCCTATCGGCAGTTCTCAAAAAAAAAAAACGAAGTGCCATCGATGCAAAGTGATAGATAAAGTCCAACTTTCATTGCTTTCACTACCAAGCTACATGCTACACGGGGCATTCCCTGGACTATTAAAACAAAGGAAACAAAAAGCAATCTACACGGCCCTCGTCCTCAAACGACCACCACCTCCACCTCCTCCTCCCCCGCTCGGTCCTTCCCAGAGGACGACGCAACGACATCCTCCCCGCCAGCGCTCGGCACCTCTCCTTCGCCCGCCGTCGGACCAACTTCAGGGTCCTGCCCCTCCAGGGCGAACGTCTTAGTCAGCACCGGGGGCTCATCCAACCAAGGGAAATTGAGGGTGACGCCTGGGTTGAAGTACAGCACCCGCTGCACGCAATCATCTTCCACTTCAGCTAAGGCCAGGTCAAGATGATTGGCATACACCGGGTCGGCCATAAAATCCTCCAGGGTCTTCTGCCAGTCGGCAGCGAGCAGGCCCCTCAACCTCTCCACTTCTCCCTGCAGCTCCCCCAGGATCTTTTCTTGCTCATTTAACTGCAGGGAGAACGCGTGTGCCGTCTCCTCCTGTTCGGCGATGCCCCGCTCGGCCACCTCCGCTCGGGACCTCTCCCGTTGGAGCTCCGCCTCTAGCTCAGCCACACGGCGCCGAGCAGCATACCCCTCCTTTTCCCGTGCATGCAGCTTCTCCTCCCTCTGCCGCGCGGCTGCCTGCTCGGCCTCGAGCCTCTGCATGCGCCGAGAGGCCTTCTGCAGGGCCACATAGGTCTTCCCGAAGCACTGCCGAACCATGCACACTTGTCAGCAAACATATATCCACTAAAAACACAAACAAAAACAACAAGCCAATTCACACGAATACTCACATGGGCTTGCTCGGCGAGTAGGGCCGCGAACCGACCCGGGTGGGAGCCGGTGCCGATCTGCTCAATCTCTGCCGGCGTCACCTGGGAGCCGAGCACAAAGGCATTGACAACCGGCGCCAATGACCTGTGCATCTGCTGTGTGACCGGCACCCACGCCTCCCCGGGCCTTGCCGACCGAACAACCTCCCCCGTCTCCACGGGATCCATGAAGACGGCAGCAATGCCGGGTACGCTGTTCGGCACCCTTTCCTTGGCCGGCGGCGGCATCTCCACCCTGGCCTCCTTCGCCCTTTCCATCGGCGCCTCGGGAGCCTTGAGGGCCGCCTCCATCTTGTGTCGGTGGTCGGAGCCCTCTCCCTCCGTCACCCCTACCGCCGGGGGAGACTGCCTAAGCCGCGCCTCCTTCAGCTTCCTCTGGCGCTCCCGGGCTTGGTCCAGCCCACCGATCAGGGGCTGCTTCAGTCCCCGGACGGGACGCTTCGCCTGCTCGGCACCCTGCCGCGGATCAGGCCTCGTCGGTTTTGGCGGCCCATCTGGCCGGACGCCCAAACTGGACCCTGACGGGGGCTCCTCTCGGCCGGCACCCCTGGGCTTCACCGCCACGGTCTTTTTGCCTCCGTGGCTGTTGGGGGGTTACCTCCGGCTCCTTGCCCTTTCCCTCGGCAGCCGAGCCGTGCTTCGTCACCGCTTCGCTCATCTTCTTCTGAGCGGCTTATTCGACGAAGGGATGAACTGCAAAAAAAAAAAGCCCAGTTAAGATCTCGGCATACCTACCCGTCATTACTTCAAGCAAACAGCTGCTACTTACCAGGTGGAACGATGAGGCCCACGGCAAGCAGGTTGGCCGGTAGCTTCAGAACGCAGCGACTGCGCTCTAGGTCGGACAGCTTCCCCCGAACGAGATTGCACGCCTCCCAATCCTCTGTTGTCACCGTTGCCTTGGACGGACCTGCACATACAAAACGCACTATCAGACTCCGCCTCGGTACCCGAAATACCCCACTATGGCCAACGGCCGATCGGATGGCAGACAACCTCCAGACTGGAAATGGCGGGGAATCCTTGCTCGGACCCTACTGACGTCCCCCTCCCACGGCCCCGATACCCAGCAGAACCGATGCCTCCAGCTCTTCTGCGATGTCGGCACATCCGTGATGAACGCACCTCGTGCACTCTTGTGTAGGCACTCCATCTGGTACCACCCCGACCCGTAGGTCTGCCTCTTGAAGCGGTACAGGGCGCACAATTGCCCCCAGGTCGGCTCCGGCAGTCCCGCCAGTCGGAACGCCGTGTACAGGCTGATCAGGATGATCCAGCTGTTGGCGTTCAGCTGCCCCAGGGCTAGGTTCGCCCTCGCCATCATATCCTGAAGCCACGGGTGCAGAGGTAGCCTCACTCCGTGTTCAAAGCAATCGACATAAAATAGTGTCGACCCTTCCGGAGGACTGCTCGGCTTCTTGCTGTGCGGGGGTACCGTCATCTTAATCTCCGCCGGCACGTTGTACAACTCTCAGAACCGGTCCAGGTCGGACTGCCGAATGGTGTTCATCTCGTAGTCCACGACATACTCCACCTTCACCACGCCGTCGGCATCTAGTTCCATCGGCGAGCTCGTCTCCGTACAGCTACCTTCAGCCTCAGAATCGACGGTGGCGACGGGGGGAGTACGGGGAGACGTCCTCCTCTCACTTGGCCGATCGGCACCCGATGTCCTGCACCCGCCCTGCTGCCTCACCTCCTTCCGCGGCAACCTGAGAGCCTCATCCAGGCTGTCACCACTGCTGGACGACGAGGTGCTGCTAGTGGACCCACTAGTAGACGTTGACCCACTGCGCCCGCTCGGCACGTCGTCTGCCGAACTGGACGGTGTTTCCCCGCTAAAAGCTTGAGGGGACCTAACCCCAGATCCACTGTTTGACTCTGACTCTGACATCTACAAATTACCAAAAGAAAAGAAGCTACAACTAAGCACCTACGCTACGGAACACATGCTGAGCAGAGATGCCGAACGGCAGGAATTATACCTTTCAAGGTTTTGCTCGGTCGAATTGGTTCCACGCGCGTCTTCTTCTTGATCGGCAGTCTCCAATTCAGTCGGCACTTGCAATTATTCCATAGATGCTCTGAGTAAAAAGTGAAAAATTCAGAAAGCTTTCGCCCCTTTTATAGGCCCTGGCCCGCCTCGAGATGCGCGCTTCCGATCTGACGGTCGCCAGGCCGATACGGCCACCTTTCGGCTACGAATACCTTGTACTGTATACCCATCGATATCGTACATTCTCAACTACATATGTACATACATACATCGCTAACCGGTATGCATCCATACCGCCTGCCGACCGGAGCCTCTCGGCCTCTTTCCCGGCGGCACGCTTCCTCTCTTCGTCGGCAAGCACACTGCTATCGACGTCTCCCCGCCATTCCCCACGGCCGCCTCTCCACGATCTTTCTGTCTTTACGGTGGGCCGCTCCCGGAACTCGGCAACGGGGCCTCTTTGCAAATCGGACATACGGTGCACTTCCTCGCTCCATGACTTGGGGGGCTACTAGGGGTACAGGGCGCACCGCCCTGGTCGGTCAACCGGTACCGGCCGTCATATCAAGTCCTCGACCGAGGAACCCCACCTCAGTCAAAGACTTAGGGGACTTATGTTGATACCATATCGACCGACCACCCTAGCACAGGTCCCACCAGGACAGGAAGGCCGCCGACCGATCGCCTGATCGGCACCCTCACGGCCTACGGCCCGCCGATCGGCACCATACTGCAGACCCGCCATTCGGCACCTGACAGTGAACAGACAACAGCTGACTGCGACAGTCACCTAACCAACTCTGCCACACCAACTCCCTGACGGAGGCAAGTTGGGACTCCAGCTGGCGCCTCCTTCGGATGTCCAGGGCTTGTCAGACGGCCCCCAGCCACAAAGCACCACCTGCTCCCGTAACAGTAGCCCACCTACCACAGTTATGGCTACTATAAATACCCCGAAACCCTTCACAAAGGTAGGACACTCAGAACCCACCCAGAGCACTGTGTTTTCTTGCCTCTCGGCATTCAGATACTAACTTTGGCATCGGAGCCCCTTTGGCTGACACCACACCGGTGTCTAGTTTTGCAGGACCCCTGCCGAATCACAACGCCCCCGGCGGGCCCGAGACACCACACGGCTGGTCCTAAAACCCTCAGCGGGTCTCATCGAGTTGGTCATTTCAGGATCAAACAGAGTCCACTGCTAGAGAATGTTGTGAAATTTTGAAACAAGTTGATTCTTAAGTATACCAAAACAAAATAATACAACAATAATATATAAACATTTTCAAAAGCCGAAAGATGAAATTGAGTTAACATCTCAAGACCTTTAATAACTAGTAACTAATAGAAAATAAGGGTGTTAATCGGTTTTTCGGTTCGGTTTTTTTACCGAAACCGAAACCGAAACCGGTTGGAAAATCGGTTCGGTTCGGTTCGGTTTTTCCTCCAATGCGGTTCGGTTCGGTTTTTCCTCTTATTCGGTTCGGTTCGGTTCGGTTCCAGTTAAAACCGGTTTTTTTTCCTTCAAATTATGGTGAATCGGTTCGGTTAAATCGGTTCAATTTTCTCTAAAAACCAATGTTTTTTTGTACTTTTATACAATAATCAATATTTATTATCTAATTAATGTCCATTACAACCTAATTAATGTTTATTAAAACTAATCAAGATCCATTATAACTAATCAATGTTCATTACAAAGTAACCTAAAGCATTTCGGTTCGGGACGGTTCGGTTCGGTTCGGTATTATTATACCGAAAACCGAAACCGAACCAGTTCGATTCGGTTCGGTTTGGTTTTCTCCAACCGGTTTCGGTTTTCCTTCGGTTCGGTTTTTTTGGGTTCGATTCCGGTTCGGTTCGGTTTTTCGGTCGGTTTTTCCGAACCAATTAACAGGGCTAATAGAAAAGACTAACACTTAGAAAGGCAGAACACAAAAAATGAGTTAGCAACAAGAGTAATGATCAAGAATAGCAAGGCATTTAGAACCAATATTTAATAACAAGTAAATTTACACAATAGAGTTTTCATCAAAGGGTGTGTAGAGGTTCATTCTCAAATAGCAATAACACAGATGCAAGGATAAAACAGTTGAAATTTTCAAATATGTAGATCTGTCTCATTGGGGGAAGAAGAATTCTTCTCGTTCACGTTCCCTAGGAAGGTTTAAGAAACACTCACAGAGATCTATCTTATTTTACAATGTAATTCTTTCCTTATTTTGAAATTGGTTAGATTTATAACCACATGTATATGCCACCATAACTAACCCCAGCTTTTGACAGTCGACACCCATACCATGATAAAAAAGCTTGAATGCATTACTGATCAACATTATCTAACAAAACCTATCATGAATCCCTCAGGATTAATGTGTGATGTCCTGCTCCCGTTTGACACCACGTGTCAGACCAGTGATATTACCATGACCTATTCAGGGTTTCTAGAGTACGCATCTTTATGTGATGTCTCAGTCTCTACTGCAGTCCGCATCCGCGATCAATCTGGAGGGTGCCAAAAACAATAAAACATGTGAGTGGACAAAAATAAGAAGTTTCGAAAACCATTTTCCGAAAACAACATTTAACCCTCCTTTTTACAAAGCATGCATGCATATCAATTTATAACCTTTACTTTCTAATAACACAGTAAAACAGTAATATATGAAAACTGAACCCACATAGGTAAAACATCTGGAGAAAAAATCAATAAATCAAAATCCTCGAGACCCATTCTCATATTCGACATCTATCTCATACCATCACATCATCATCATAAGTCACGATATCCAAGAAATGCGTGCACATAGCCCCAGGGCTGTTAAAGTTCGAACACGTTGCCGTGAACACATCGTCGGCCAACGTTCAAAATATCGTTGTGAACATATCAACGATCAATCTCATATAACATAAGCACTCCTTAGTCGAGCCTCCCTCAACAGCTTGACAACAGGCAGTGCATTGTGACCTCTCCGGGGGGCCGGGGGGGGGGGGGGGGGGGGGGGACACAGTGAATCCCGGAGGTGAGCAACAATAATCAAAGGTTCCTCTCCAGGGAACAATCAGTGTCCAGTCCTCATTTCACAATCTCAACATCGTTTCACAATCAAATCACCATTCAACTTCACGTTTGACTACTGAGTCAAATCATTATCCAACTCGGTCTTAAGCCCGATAAGCCATTTTCACGAAAATCCATAAGATCTTTCAAAACCGATAATCAACACCATATAAAACATTTATGCATTTCATCAATCCAACCAAATGCAAACATCGCATTTCAAACCATATTCATAAAACATTAAAACATATATGCATGCATCATTTATAAACCAAAGTCCACTCACACACCATCCACGCTGCGCGCTCCAAAACCCGCGCTGTAAGTCAATCTGAAACCAATCCACAGTCTCCGAGACGTCCGGGCCTGTCCGAATCATGCCCAAATGTCATTATCAATGTATATGAGTCCATATAAAAAACTCCTAACTATCCCTAAACCGAGAACGCGTCTTGAGGCTAAAAACCTCCAAATGACCTATCAAATGATTTTCGATCGACCTGAAACCACCACTATTGGATTTAGACCGTCAAAACTTTTCGAACAAGAATAGTTTGACCTCAAAATTTGTGCCCACGCGCCCTCATACGTCGGTCAACGCTGACATCATGTGGACGTCATCTGCTAATGTCAACCTAACATCTGACAGTTCTGATAAATCTAACAACCTGCCATGTGACACACCCTGACTGGTGCCACGTGCCACCCTCTGATGCTGCCACGTCAAATGATGAAGTCGCCTGCTGATATCATCACTGCCAGGTGTCCTGCCATATGTCACTGAAAAGTCCGATACATCTTTGACACACTGCCACGTGGCACTGCCCCACTGGTCCACGTGGTCCGACATCGCTGACGTGGACATGCCTTCATCATGTGGACGTCATCTGCTGATGTCAACCTAACATCTGACAGTTCTGATAAATCTAACAACCTGCCATGTGACACACCCTGACTGGTGCCACGTCCCACCCTCTGATGCTGCCACGTCACATGATGAAGTCGCCTGCTGACGTCATCACTGCCAGGTGTCCTGCCATATGTCACTGAAAAGTCTGATACCTCTTTGACACACTGCCACGTGGCACTTGACAGGACCCATCCCAATCCCCCCGGGATTAGTGCGGGATGACCCTGCTCCCGTCTGACACGAAGTGTCAGACAAGGGATATTTCCGACCTTTGCCCTACCGGGCTATCAGAGTACGCCAGGATCCGGAGGAGGCATGTGATATCTCGATCTCTGCTACAGTCCACATCCGCTGTCAACCTGAAGGGTATTAAAAACAGAAAGACTGTGAGTGGACAAAAATAAAGAATTTATAAAAACATTTCCATCAAAGACATTTATACCCTCCACTAAAAAGCATGCATGCATAGTAAAACCATTTATCCAATAATATATGTTAAAAAATCCACAATTAGGGTCTCAGCCCCAAATTCTGTAAATACAAGTTCTACGGGCTCCTGCCCAAAACCATTTACAGAAAACCATAACATAGTAAACATATGTGGGATCTCAGCCCAAATCCATTTATCATCATAAAACACAATTTTCCCAAACCAATTGAAATCATGTTTATCCATTATATTTCATATCCAGAACCTGTCACGATATAATAGAGCTACACGTGTGCTAACCGGGGTCTCAAACCCAAGTCTCTCCAGGGTCCACCCAGGTCAATGTCTGTAGATCAATGACCCTCCCTGGAGGTAACGAACCATGCCCATCCTGAGAGTAAGGAACCCAACTGGAGGGCGACTCCACTCAATTAGTGCTCCGTGACTACTCCGGGGTCCACCCAGGCCAACGACCCTCCCCGGAGGAGACAATCATATATATAGGATGGAATATGAAAAACCTTTTGAAATCATTCTTTAAACTTTTCCAGGATTCATGTCCGGCCCCCATAAGCCGTCATAATCCATAAAATCCTTTCTGAGGGTTCATGCCGGTTTCCATAAACCGTCATGACTTGTAAAAACCATTTCAAGGGTTCATGCCGGTTCCCATAAACCGTTATGAACCATAAAAACCATTTGTAATACATAACTGGGCCCTAGGCCCGAATCCACATAGAAACTGGACCTCAAGTCCGAATCGTAAACCAACTGGGCCTCCGGCCCGATTCCGTAAATCAAATGGACCTGAAGTCCGAGAGTTACCTTTTCAAATCCAAAATCATTTCATGAAATCATATCCAAAACCATAAGTACGGAAAATCAGTATAAAATCGGAAAACCTCGATTTACGTGCAAGCACGTAAATCGCCTCGAAATATGTGAAACCATATAATTCACAAGCATCCAAATCAACATCATAAAATCATATTCATAATCCATTTGGAAATCCAAAACCATTTCATTTAGACCAATAAAGACATACAGCCCCGTATAGGGCCGAAACCTCGAAATACGTGCCTATACGTAACCGCACATCCAAATGCACTCATGGCATCACAAACAAGTATTTAAAACATATAATAAACATTTATGCATGCACCAATTTAGAAAACAAGGTCCACTCACAGACCGTCCGAAGCCGCGTCTCGATACGCGTGCCATACGGCTCCACGAGCTGATCACTGTCACCGGGACTTCCAAACCTGTCCAAATTAATTTAGAGGGTTACTAACTACTTATATAACCCCTCACTAAAGCCCCGTAATTTTCCCGTATTTTTAACTATTTTTAATCCCGAACCTAAACCTTCCGATGCCCCGAAACATATCGAGACGGTGTCCGATCGACTCGAAACCAGTCCCAAAATGTTCGTTACATCGAATAGGTAATTTCGTATGTTGAACACATCCCCAAAAACCCCACCACGCGCTGCCACGCGCCGCCCAAAGGCCCCTGCGCGTGGGCTCACGCGCCGGTGAACAGTGCGTCGTCCCCAGCGATCGAACCGGTCTGGGCCGGCCGGTCCGGTCCGACCTCTGCAACTGGACCGGCGTAACCGGTCCAGGCCTCCTTCTCCCTCATTTTCGGTCCGATTTCCTCCATTCCAATTCCTAAATTCCTATTTTCTCATTTCCAATCTATCCCAATCAACCAAACTAATCAAAACCTCCTAAATCCTAACCAAAATTAAAGGGTCTCACGACCCTGTTTTTCCCGACCACCCTCACGGCTTCCTCCGCCGTGAAGCACCCTCCAAACCGTCCTAAAATCATACTAGCAACCTAACTAACTCATCCTAATCGTCCAAAAGCAACCATAACATCAAAATCAAATTAAAAGGGAGAAAATGGGTAACCGGGTTACCTGTTCGGGTTTGGCCTCGGCCGTGCACGGTGGCGCCGTCCTGGGCCGGCCACCACGTCCTCACCATCCTCACTTCACTCTGTCCTCAGTCCTAGCCGAAATGGGGTTGGGTTGGCTGAGTTGGATTTGGAAATGGGATCGGGTAATGGTTGGAGGAAAAATGGAAGAAATGGATGCACGATGAATGGGTTTGGTGCATGAGTGGTTGAGGTTGGCCAGTGGATGGGTGACAAGTGTCACTCATCCATTGGGCCTCCATTAAATATCTGGGCCCAATAGAGACAAAAATGTACTTTTTGTCTCGTAAAACGTGCCGTCGTGAATAGTAACCGAGAACTTCCGTGAACCGTAACTTCGCCGTCGAACGTCCGAATTCGACGTGCCGCCTGTCTACGGATTCGTATTGTCCTTATCTACGTAACGGTCTTTGGCCCTCGGCCATCGGACCTCCCGGTCAAAAAGTCAACTTTTGACCTCCTATTCACCCAAATTACCAAAATGCCCTTGGGCTTCCGAACGTCATAACTTCTTCTACGAACGTCGGAATTGAACGTGCCACCTTCCTATGAACTCGTGACGTCACGAACTACGTCACGGTCATCGGTCAAAGTCCATTTGACCGCCCGAATGAAAAGTCAACGTTTTGCCACCACTAGGGGCAAAACGGTCATTTCGCATTGTTCGTTCGATTTCGCTCTACTAATCACCGATTAGCCTCACTAATCGTGATTAGTCACTAATCTAATCATGAAATTCGGGACGGGTCATTACAACCTTCCCTCCTTAATTAATTTCGTCCTCGAAATTCCAACTATTCTAATTCCACATCCACCTCGTGGAAATAATTCGATCTACCACACAACACGTGTACGCTAGTACACCCACTAACCAGAACAATCCTTACTCGTCTGCAGCCAGACGTACCGCTAACATCCATGTCGTATCGACTACACTCGACCACGTCAAATGACAGTAGTCATACGCTCCGAATTGACACCACTTGTCAACTCGATGGTTCCTTTCTCAAACACTAATCTATCCTAGCGTCTGCTCCCTCCGGGAGTCACCAGACCTCACTGATCGATCCACGCTGACACCTTCGACAAACTGTCACCACTTGACAGTCGTCAGTCGCAAACTGATATGACACATACTCGTGGTTACACTAACCACAAGCATTTCACTCGACCTGTGTGTAACTAGACCCATTAGAAATACCATGACCCAATGCACAGTATCCAATGCCTAGTTCACGACCTCGACTAATCCAGTGGTATCGGATCCAATCCGACTACCAACACGCTCACCAACGTACTACCGGTATAACCTATATACCGTCACTAGGCACCACAAGTATGCCCAGTATTGTACCTCGAACAACGTACAAGGTACGTACAACTACCCATCAATCCGCCTACAACCACCTAGGTTGTAGCCAATCACGTTTCTATAATGGAGTTCGCATGTCCAATCCAGTATTAGACAATCGATACCCCGACCCAACATCTATTTCCAAATCCGAATCCGAATCATCATTCCGTAAGCTAGCATTTGGAATAACCATTCCGAACCCAAATCCATAAAAGAAAATCCACAGTCGAGCTCTAGAATCAAATCCTGAATCGTCACCCAGAATCCGATTCCAAAACCCAAATCCAGAAATCCTCTTTCAAATTCCAAAATCAAATCCTGAATCGTCATCCAGAAATCTGATTCCAAAACCTGAAATATCGTTCACATCTACCGAGACGCACTATATCCGAACCTATCGGATACCTGCTCAGATGATTACACATTACATCTGATTGACTTCATAGGGAAGCCGATCCCAACATCCACACATCTCTAAGACTGACCATATCCGACCACGTCGGAAAAATACTCATCGGACAATTACTCAGGCGAGTAGTAAGCCATATGGGATTTACCTCGAAAAGAAGTTCAGTCCCATCATGCCCCACTCAAACATCCAAGTATGAGCGATAAACTCTCCACCTATCTGGATCATCCAAATCACGATCCAAATCCAACACTACGTCAACCGACCATAGACGTCACGATCCCCGATCGTCACGACGTCCAAAGTCCTCAACCATTTCCCACATCTAAATAGATTAGTCAACGACGAGACACGCCGAGACTGTGGGTTCTCACTGACTACCTCGTATCGACCCTTGGCATTCCACCTAGGAGAACCAAGGATGCTACAAAACTATGACACCGAAATTCATTCTACGTGAATGCAACCAAAACTTGCTGCACTCACCACGCCACATAATCCAACATCGTCTGCCACCAAGAAGAAAATGAGAAATCTCAGTCATCCAACTTCGATATACTCAATTCTCCGGATGGCCCAAGATAAATCACGGGTCCACCAACCAATACACGATCAGCGTACTGGTGACGCAACCATCCTCTACCGTCAGCTACCATCATCTACCACCATCAATCATGGTAGAATCTGAGAAGTCACCCAAACGACTGCGACATACCCAATACCAATGCGGAAAACCCGCATTCCATTCGTCACCGCAATCGCACCCTCTCGCGATTTCGAAGTTCCAACCAGATTGGAAACAACATACTCGGACATTAACCACGTGTCCCCGTTAGACTGGTTATGGACACATGCCCATTTACGACCGTATATGTACATCCAAAAAGGATGTCAATTCATCTTAATTTGATGTACTACTCGACTGAAAAGTCACAACAGCCCCCTGCTGTGATCTGCAGTCAAATCTCTGCAAACCACCATATCTGACCAATCCTGGCCAATTCTGACCAACTGGTCGCTAAACCCCGCGACAGATCGAGTCTGACCAACCGGTCACTAATCCGTCATGATAATACTCGATCCTCACTCCTCAACTACCACTGGATCCTATCCAGTCCGTCACTATCCGTGATTCACTCCCGAACCACAGATACCGAACATATACGTCTCTTGATGGGGTCACATCCCGACTCGTGACTCATCGTCGTCACCATCACCAACACTAGTGTCAGTATCAGCATCGGCACACAGACATCAGTATCAGTATTAGCACCCCGTGTGCAAACGGACAACCCTAGATCTCCGCTCATACCGAACGATGATCCCGTACCTTTGCTCGAATAGGAGAAACTATGCCTCCTTCGTACCCAACACCTTTGGGTACAGTTACCCTGACAACTCATCCGAGAAGAGGAAACATCCCCTGAACGTCCCCGTCTCATTCTGCGATTGCACTCAGCCGTAACCGAGTCGAATCCAAAATCACTACTCATACATATGCGTTACTTACGCACCCCGTATCATCGTCACGACTGACAATCCCATCGTCACAATCGTCACGGTAACCTGAGTCTACTCGACCTGATAAGACTCGACTACGTCCATCGATAGTAGCGTCTGCCCCAACCTCGTGCAGATCTAACTACCAGGAATCACGATATACAAACTCCGTATCCAACGGAATCAACCGCTCGTACCAACCACTCCGTATCCCCGCTCCGGGATTCCATCGACAAGTACCAACCTTGATACCTTGTCCAACCAAACTTTAACCATTCGTAACTTGACTAAACCAATGTCGTCTACCAGGTCATCCCTGACCTTAGTTGCACCAACTATCCATCGCAACTACGGTAGTACGACGACCAACTAGGTCTAATCGACTAGTACAACCAGACTGTGAAGTGCAGTCCCATCACTAAGCTGGCATGACTCGACCGACTAACGGCCTCAAATCTGAATAGTCGTCAAAGTCAAACCACTCGTCAACTCACATTTCTGAACCATACCTACCAAGGTAGGGTTCCACGATCACACCTAGAGTTCCCCTGAACCCAACTGCGAAAAGCAGTGAAATCCACGCTCTGACCGACCCCGCGGTCTTGACATCGTAAAGACGTCAATCCAATCCTACTGTCAATCCAACTCGGATTCCTCGAATCCGGTTTCTAACTGCCAACTGCAGTAAATCTATCTAACTCAACCAAATCCGATCATCCGATGATCACAATTCCCAACTAGTCGTCGGAACCAATCCTACGACATCGTGAAGACGATCCCAACTAACCGTCTCACGATCACACACCAGAATACGAACACGTTAATCCTTCCGTAGGGTCCCACACTGTCAACCTTGACAGAACTATGGCAACCCCGGCCTCAAATGCCGAACCAAGGCATGCCAATCCTACTAACTATCGTACCGGCACCCCAACAATCAGGTTGACCACGGACTGCAGCCCCTTGAGATATCACATCCTCGACCTGTGTACATACTCCAAGAGTTGCACGGTTGCTCAAATAGAGACAACACCGCTCTGATACCACGTTGACAGGACCCATCCCAATCCCCCCGGAATTAGTACGGGATGACCTTGCTCCCGTCTGACACGAAGTGTCAGACATGGGATATTTCCGACCTTTGCCCTCCCGGGCTATCAGAGTACGCCAGGATCCGGAGGAGGCATGTGATATCTCGATCTCTGCTACAGTCCACATCCGCTGTCAACCTGAAGGGTATTAAAAACAGAAAGACTATGAGTGGACAAAAATAAAGAATTTATAAAAACATTTCCATCAAAGACATTTATACCCTCCACTAAAAAGCATGCATGCATAGTAAAACCATTTATCCAATAATATATGTTAAAACATCCACAATTAGGGTCTCAGCCCCAAATTCTGTAAATACAAGTTCTACGGGCTCCTGCCCAAAACCATTTACAGAAAACCATAACATAGTAAACATATGTGGGATCTCAGCCCAAATCCATTTATCATCATAAAACACAGTTTTCCCAAACCAATTGAAATCATGTTTATCCATTATATTTCATATTCAGAACCTGTCACGGTATAATAGAGCTACACGTGTGCTAACCGGGGTCTCAAACCCAAGTCTCTCCAGGGTCCACCCAGGTCAATGTCCGTAGATCAATGACCCTCCCTGGAGGTAACGAACCATGCCCATCCTGAGAGTAAGGAACCCAACTGGGGGGCGACTCCACTCAGTTAGTGCTCCGTGACTACTCCGGGGTCCACCCAGGCCAACGACCCTCCCCGGAGGAGACAATCATATATATATATATATATATAGGATGGAATATGAAAAACCTTTTGAAATCATTCTTTAAACTTTTCCAGGATTCATGTCCGGCCCCCATAAGCCGTCATAATCCATAAAATCCTTTCCGAGGGTTCATGCCGGTTCCCATAAACCGTCATGACCTGTAAAAACCATTTCAAGGGTTCATGCCGGTTCCCATAAACCGTTATGAACCATAAAAACCATTTGTAATACATAACTGGGCCCTAGGCCCGAATCCACATAGAAACTGGACCTCAAGTCCGAATCGTAAACCAACTGGGCCTCCGGCCCGATTCCGTAAATCAAATGGACCTGAAGTCCGAGAGTTACCTTTTCAAATCCAAAATCATTTCATGAAATCATATCCAAAACCATAAGTACGGAAAATCAGTATAAAATCGGAAAACCTCGATTTACGTGCAAGCACGTAAATCGCCTCGAAATACGTGAAACCATATAATTCACAAGCATCCAAATCAACATCATAAAATCATATTCATAATCCATTTGGAAATCCAAAACCATTTCATTTAGACCAATAAAGACATACAGCCCCGTATAGGGCCGAAACCTCGAAATACGTGCCTATACGTAACCGCACATCCAAATGCACTCATGGCATCACAAACAAGTATTAAAAACATATAATAAACATTTATGCATGCACCAATTTAGAAAACAAGGTCCACTCACAGACCGTCCGAAGCCGCGTCTCGATACGCGTGCCATACGGCTCCCCGAGCCGATCACCGTCACCGGGACTTCCAAACCTGTCCAAATTAATTTAGAGGGTTACTAACTACTTATATAACCCCTCACTAAAGCCCCGTAATTTTCCCGTATTTTTAACTATTTTTAATCCCGAACCTAAACCTTCCGATGCCCCGAAACATATCGAGACGGTGTCCGATCGACTCGAAACCAGTCCCAAAATGTTCGTTACATCGAATAGGTAATTTCGTATGTTGAACACATCCCCAGAAACCCCACCACGCGCTGCCACGCGCCGCCCAAAGGGCCCTGCGCGTGGGCTCACGCGCCGGTGAACAGTGCGTCGTTCCCAGCGATCGAACCGGTCTGGGCTGGCCGGTCCGGTCCGACCTCTGCAACTGGACCGGCGTAACCGGTCCAGGCTTCCTTCTCCCTCATTTTCGGTCCGATTTCCTCCATTCCAATTCCTAAATTCCTATTTTCTCATTTCCAATCTATCCCAATCAACCAAACTAATCAAAACCTCCTAAATCCTAACCAAAATTAAAGGGTCTCACGGCCCTGTTTTTCCCGACCACCCTCACGGCTTCCTCCGCCGTGAAGCACCCTCCAAACCGTCCTAAAATCATACTAGCAACCTAACTAACTCATCTTAATCGTCCAAAAGCAACCATAACATCAAAATCAAATTAAAAGGGAGAAAATGGTGAACCGGGTTACCTGTTCGGGTTTGGCCTCGGCCGTGCTCGGTGGCGCCGTCCTGGGCTGGCCACCACGTCCTCACCATCCTCACTTCACTCTGTCCTCAGTCCTAGCCGAAATGGGGTTGGGTTGGCTGGGTTGGATTTGGAAATGGGATCGGGTAATGGTTGGAGGAAAAATGGATGAAATGGATGCACGGTGAATGGGTTTGGTGCATGAGTGGTTGAGGTTGGCCAGTGGATGGGTGACAAGTGTCACTCATCCATTGGGCCTCCATTAAATATTTGGGCCCACTAGAGACAAAACTGCACTTTTTGTCTCGTAAAACGTGCCGTCATGAATAGTAACCGGGAACTTCCGTGAACCGTAACTTCGCCGTCGAACGTCCGAATTCGACGTGCCGCCTGTCTACGGATTCGTATCGTCCTTATCTACGTAATGGTGTTCGGCCCTCGGCCATCGGACCTCCCGGTCAAAAAGTCAACCTTTGACCTCCTATTCACCCAAATTACCAAAATGCCCTTGGGCTTCCGAACGTCATAACTTCTTCTACGAACGTCGGAATTGAACGTGCCACCTGCCTATGAACTCGTGACGTCACGAACTACGTCACGGTCATCGGTCAAAGTCCATTTGACCGCCCGAATGAAAAGTCAACGTTTTGCCACCACCAGGGGCAAAACGGTCATTTCGCATTGTTCGTCCGATTTCGCTCTACTAATCACGGATTAGCCTCACTAATCGTGATTAGTCACTAACCTAATCATGAAATTCGGGACGGGTCGTTACAACAGCACTGCCCCACTGGTCCACGTGGTCTGAAATCGCTGACGTGGACATGCCACGTTAGCTGTCACGTCATCGGACAAGTCCTGACATACTGCCACATGGCACCATCTCAATGGTCCACGTGGTCTGACGTGGCCTTGGCACGTCATTTACTAACTAAACTGACACCTGGCCATGTGTCACGCTCTGGTTGGCCACGTGGCCTGACAAGATGCCACATCATCATTGTCTTCTTTCAGGCGAGTCAACCTGTTTGATTGTAATGGGTCATTTTTACCCACAACTCGACCTGGCCATATCTCCGTCAATTCTCAACTGTTTTCAGCCATTCTTTCACACACATGATCGTATTCCTCCCAGGAAGAGATCCAAAACCTCAAAACTCAGAAACTGTACTTGTAAACGGTCCAAACTTGAATCCTCACGGGTCACCTGCAACCGTCCTTCTAGGGTGGTCTAGATGTTCATTTCCTTTCGTTCTTGGCCCTATTAACTCGTCCTAACTCGAGGAACACAACTAGGGCTTCAGTTCCTATCTAAAATGTCCAAAAACCAAATTTGAATTTCAAACATAAATGGGTTTCGGGTTTACCTAGGTTTCATGGGTTTTAGGCCACCACCACGACGGCTCCGTCGTCCTTCCGTCTCTCGCGGCCTCTCTCAGCCACTCTCTGTGGTCGTCAACTGACACTAGATGCAGAGAATGAATTGGGAAAGGGGGTTTCAGTTTGGGTGAATGAAAATGGGAGAAGGGAGGTGAGATGCATGTACGAAGATGAGGATCAATGGATGAGTGACACGTGACACTCATCAATTGGTCCAAAACTGATATTTTGGGTCCACTCAAGACAAACCCAAAAGTTAACTCATCGTAAAACGTGTAACCATAAATAGTATGAAAAATAGTTCTAGACCAGTAACTTCCTCATACGATATTCGATCTCGACGTGCCGCTTGTCTACGGACATGTATCAACTTGATCTACGTAATGGAGCTCGATCCACGTGCATTTGACCACCCGAGTCAAAAGTTAACATTTTACCCTTCTAGGGCCAAAATCGTCATTTCACTTGAACTAATCCCGATTAGTCTCGATAATTCTCAATTTATTCTTGATAATCCCTTAAACTTGGGACGTGTCGTTACACTATCTACTCAAAAATTCAAATCATGACAGTTCATAGTTGCAGCTAATAGGGAATTGAGTTATTTGTATGCCACTGAAAATTCACAAAAAAGATTGAAGAAAGCCAATCCCTTATGAAACAGAACAACAATCTATGTCTGGGTAAAAAGCAAGTTCATGGCTCTATTCACCATCCAAACACATCAATGAAAATTTTGATACAAGTTGATTCTTAAGTATACAAAAACAAAATAATACATAAAGAATTCAAACAACTCCGTAACCAAATTGACCTCCAAGAAACTAAGTAAACCATATGCCATCATTCACCATCGTTAAATATACTGAACTAATACGACAAAAAGCAGATCATTGTCAAAGTTGTATCATATTTTCATAGGTGTGAACCTAATACGAATTATGTCCCAAACAAATATAACCAGATTATACCACATTCAAACACATGAAGACCAATTTGTGATTGTCAAACTGAAAAAGACTTCAGAAGCTAGCAAGTTTTAGCCATATACTTCACATTTCATCATTTGGGTATTCTCAGTTAACAGCATGCTGATAATCAAAATTACATAAAGACTAACAATTGGACAAAAATTGACTGAATGCACGTTTTAAAAACTAAAAGAAAACATGTCAAATAGAAATAAAATTTGTTGACACCATATCTGACCAGACCCACGGGATTGTATACCTAAAGCCCAAGCAGTGAACAAGGCCTAAGCCCGCAATACATACATAGCCCCAACATCGGGCCCAATGCAAGATGCCACTTGGAAGCCTATCCATGCTCGATCTTCTAACACGTGCCAACATACAAATCGAGGAGTATTTGTCTAACATCGAAACTATGAAAATCGAACATCCCACCTACTTATACATAAGAGGTATACATTTCCCAATAAAGGTGACTAATATCTACTATTCACTAATACTCTGCCGAACTTACCATTTATCGTTTCCTCTTACGAACAAAGTTACTAACTTGACCGTCGGAGAACCTTAGGCCGACACTACACCGGTGCCCGTACTAACGGAAGAACGACTACTCTCCTATTTGGCAGGTTACGAGGAAGGACACGCGTCATTTGGTGATTGGACGACGAGTAATCGACAATTGGAACATTTAACTCTTCAAACGTTTGGTGCCATTTGTAGGAAACTGACTAAGTTTACCTACTCTCAACCAGGTCGAGCAAGCACTCGTCCACATTATAAGCCGACAACCCACTCGCCCCCTAGGAAAAATGCAGGGCGATCAAGATCTCGGCGAGATCACACCTGGGCAAGGACCCAGAACACCGAGAGACCACTCTTCGAACTTTATACAAATCATTGAAAATCTCCAGAATGACATGGCGGAAGTTAAAACCAAAGGCATACAGGCCGAGTCGAGATGCCAGGCACTCGACGATCGATACACCGAGGTGGCCGAACAACTACGGGTTGCGCATGCTGAGTTGGTGGAGCACCGATCCTGTGTCGGTGAGGATGTGGCTAACCAGGTGCTGGCCGAGTGTGCTGAACGACCCGAAAGAAATCGCCAAGTGGCGGGGAAAGAAAAGATTCACATGGTAGCCGAGCTAAGCAAAAATCAACAAGCGGCCACCGAGCTGAGCAAGAAGCACACTCGGATGCTCATTATCCTTGGCAACCAACCCGGCGACACCAGGATCTACCGTGACGCCCGCGACACCCTGAGCGAGGGCTCATGAAGGCATCAGTCGGCCTTTGATTTCCATGCGTACTAACTACATCCTCGGCGAGAGGAAAAAAAGGGCCATGGCCACCGAGCCAACATCACCGCTCGGTGGCCCCGTTGGAACAACAGTCAAGGGACCTATTCTATGGAAGATCTCATCTCTATCCCTGTTATTGAGATAGAGGACGCTAGCTCCTCTCAATAGACTAGAGCACTGTCAAGTCGGCTCGGTAAACCCAACATATAACCAAACTGACGCGACGGGGCGAACAACCATCAAGATTTTCCCGCGGTGACACCGAGCGGTTAGCCTAGCTCGACCGTCAACAAGGGCACCTCTAGGGACACCCCCCGGATGCATACTGAGCAGTCAGCGCATCTCGGTGGATGGTGCGAGGGCTTCTAGGAACTTCCTCTTAAGAGGGACATCGAGCGGTCATTATAGCTCGGTCCAAGGCGCAGAGGCCCCTAGGAACTACCTCGTTGGAGAGACATCGAGCGGTACTGAGCGGTCATGGCAGGTCGACCGCAACCACAAACTCAAGGACACCGAGAGGTCCGACCATTTCGACCAAGTGGCACCCTAGCCATCCCAAACCGACTCACTCGTCCAACATGTTATGGACCGAGTTAGGTCACTCGAGGCCCGGACGAAGCTGGTAGCAAGACAAACTTGGTTAAAAACAAGTCAGGGGCCCTTCACGGAGAGAATCAACCAGTTTAGAATCGATCACGAGATCAAACCCCTGAAGATCCCACTCTACACTGGAAAAGACGACCCATGGAACCACCTGAATAACTTCTACTCCGTCGTTGCCCTAAAGACCCTCGCAAACGTGGAACAATGCCTTATCTTCAGTTCTACGCTGACAGAGGTAGCAATTAATTCATTCTACAAACTGGAAGCTAGGTTCATCGACTCTTTTGAATAGCTCACATCCACCTTCATGAACCAATTTATGATTCAGACTGACCGCGTATCCTCGATCAAAGTTCTTTTACAGCTAAAACAGGGTGAATACGAGCCACTGCAGAGGTACGCAGCCAGGTTTAGTTATGAATAGTCCCAATGTGCTGAAACGGACGACAGAGAAAACTTCACGGCCTTCAAGAGTGGCCTCCGGGATTCCCCCTTCAGGTATGCGGATCACACCCAAGGCTGGATTACATATAATGAAATTATGAAATAGGCGGCGGTACACGCCAATGCCGAAACGCTAAGCCAAAAGTCTAACACAACCAACACCTACCAACCTCCCCGGGCTGACTTGGTAAAAACTTACCTACCGAGCGGCCAGGACCAACAAAGCTCAGGAAAACGCCCTCAAGATCCGGGGCAATAGGGCTATGGGGGAAAATAGAAAGACTACCCTCACAGCAACATCATGTATAGCCCAGGAAATAAGGGTAAGAACCCAAATCATCAAGAAAGACAGCAGGGGGAGCGGCCAAACAAAGGGGAGAAGTGAGTTCCTCGGTCAAAGTACGAGACCTACACAATCCTCAACACCCCTTATGAAAATGTCCTTCTCAATGTAGAGCACATGATACCAAAATCTACCTGGACACCAGCCAAGGGCAAGCTTGGCAAAGACACAGGGACCTACTGCTAGTACCACAAGTACAACAGACACAATATCGATCAATGTGTGGCGTTTCGGGACCTAGTAGAGGCTCTGGCTCGGGACGGAAAGATCAACCAATTCCTTCCTCATGCACCACCTCCACCTCGCAATCCATAGATCAACACAATCTTGGGAGGGCTATCCATCTCTTGCCCGCTCACTTTCCGCCTAGCGAAAAAAAACTTCCTGAGAGCGACCAAACAAAATCACTAGCTCTTTAGCATCGAAGATGGCAGAGCCAAGAAAACTAGTTGGCTTGGATGGGTACCCATCACGTTCTAAGAGGAAGAAGAACGAGGGATCGTCTACCCTCACGATGACTCGATTGCCGTTATGACATAAATATCCCACTTCGATGTCTAGCTAGTGATGGTTGACACTGGAAGCTCTGTCAATGTCCTCTTCATGAAGGCATTCAAGCAATTGGGCATACCAGAATCCAGCCTGGATCGTTCCCCCACACCACTATACGGTTTCACTAAGGGCTCCATCGTCCCAAACGACACTGTTACGCTCCCACCCTCATTCGGATCACACTCACAGAGAGCAATAGTGCTCGCACCCTTCTTGATAGTAGACTGCCCCGCGACCTACAATGCCATTCTCAGACGAGGAATACTTAACCAAATGAAAGCCGTAGTTTCCACGCACCTACTTTTGGTTTAATTTCCCACCCCCATGGGTATTGGCTAGGTCCGCGGGGACCAAATGGCTACAAGGGCGTGCAACTCCGTCACCTTGATCCAATTGCCAAAAGAAACCATGGCAGTGATAGAGTTAGCATTTGAGGTCGACCCCATCGACCCTCAAGAGGCGCATAAAATACAGGATGGGCCGATTGAAGACCTTAGGGACCATTCGGCAACACCGCACCCACAACCACTTGAGGAGGTAGAAGAAATCACGATCTCCCATAATTTTGTCGACCGAAAGGTAAAGATTGGAACTACGCTCTAACAGGACCCATCCAATCCCCCCGGGATTTGTGCGGGATGACCCTGCTCCCGTCTTACACGAAGTGTCAGAAAAGGGATATTTCAGACCTTTGCCCTCCCGGGCTATCAGAGTATGCCAGGATCCGGATGAGGTATGTGATATCTCGGTCTCTGCTACAGTCCACATCCTATGTCAACCTGAAGGGCAGTCAAAACTTTAAAAGCTGTGAGTGGACAAAACAAAAGTTTATAAAAACATTTCATAAGAAGACATTTGTACTCTTCACTAAAAAGCATGCATGCATTCGAAAACCATTTAACCGAAAGAACCATATGTGGGACTAAGCCCAAAACGAAGGTTGAAAGAACCATAATGAAAATGACCATACGGGCAACTGCCCAAATCCATGAGGGACTTAGCCCAAATCATAAGAAACTAACCATACGGGCCACTGCCCAAAACCTGTGTAAACACACATCACATATCATATATCATATTTATATCACAAACACATATAATTCACACAACCAATCCTGTCATGGTTTCCAAAGCTACGCGCGTGCTACCCAGGTCTCAATCCGAGTCTTCTCAAAGTCAAGATCAATGTCCGCAGACCACTGACCCTACCCGAGGTAATAGTAATCATAGCCTTCCTGAGAGTAAGGAACCCAACTGGGGGTGACTCCACTCAGTCGGTGCTCCGTGACTACTCCGGGGTCCACCCAGGCCAACGACCCTCCCCGGAGGAGATAATAGAAGTAAAGGAAGGTATATGAATACATATATACATAACATAAGCATTCATGCCCGGTTCCCTTGAACCGCCATGATCCATAACATCCATTAACTAGGGTTCATGCCGATTCCCATAAACCGTCATGAACCAAAATGACCTGACAAAGGTTCATGACAGTTCCCATAAACCGTCATGAACCACAATGACCTTTCCAGAGTTCATGCCGGTTCCCGTAAACCGTCATGAACTTGGAAATCCATCTAGGGTCCCTGACCCAAAATCATCAGTGTAAAACAACTGGGTCTCGTACCCGAACATATGACTCAACTGGGCACCGTGCCCGATATCTAAGGGTCAGTCACGACTCTGATCATAGTGATGCGTGCAACCATCCATCCAGGACCGCCCTCAATCCTGGTATGTCGTCGTGAACGTATCAACCGACGCGACCACCACAAGATGATGGTACACTCATCACCGATCGATATCCTGAACCGTCAGCACTCCGAAGTCGAGCCTCCCCAGGCTGCCCGACCACGAATCGTGCATCGTGACCTCTCCGGAAGGAACACATCCCAATCTGGAGGCGAGCGTCGTATCATCGATCGTCGTGCACATAGCACCCGTCGCGAACACAATTTAGACCCGAAGGTCGTAAATAGAGTCATATGCCCGAGACAAAACCAAATGGGTCTCATACCCAAGTTTATCCTTTTAGAAATCCAAAACCTTACATTTAGACCAATAAAGAAATACAGACTCGTATAGGGCCGAAACCTCGAAATACGTGCCTATATGTAACCACACATCCAAATGCACTCATGGCATCACAAACAAGTATTTAAAACATATAATAAACATTTATGCATGCACCAATTTAGAAAACAAGGTCCACTCATAGACCGTCCGAGTTGGGGCCTCGATTTGCGTGCCATAGGCTCTCCCGAGCCGATCACCATCACCGGGACTCCCAAACCTATCCAAATTTTAATAGAAGGTTACTAACTACTTAATTAACCTCCTACCAAAGCCCCGTAATTTTCCCGAACTTTTAACTATTTTTAAACCGATCCTAAACCTTCCGATGTCCAATTGACACCAGACCAGTCCCAAAATCTTCGTTACATCGAATAGAAGATTTCCCGTGTTGAACACTTTCCCAAATTATGGCCCAGACGCCCCTAGAAGGTCGAAAACACTGTTCATCATCTCCTACCTCAACCTGAACCAGTTTTTCACTGTAGCAAAACACCGTTCATCCGTCGGTTTTTCTCCGGTTTTCGGACTGATTTTAGGTCCATTTCATCCCATTTTAATCCTAATATAATCCTAATCCTATTTCCTATCTTTCTAGCTAATTAAAATCGAATTAAACACCCCAAAACCGTGCTTCCATTCGCCATCAATGGTGGCCGGATTTTCTCCGGCCGTTCACGGCCATTTCCGGCCATCCTAAGCCCCAAAACTAATCCCATTAACCTCCTAGAGTCCCCAGAAATGTTTCCCAATCCTTAGAATTGAACAAAAACTAACAAAACCGAAATTTGAATTTTTGGACATTTCCTTACCTCACGGGTTCACCCGCCGTGAGCCGCCGCCGTGAGCCACCATGGCCGGCCCTCGTGTCCTCCTCCTTATCCCAGTCCTTCCTCACTTCCTCACACTCACTCACGGGCTCACAAGATGAATAATGGTGAGGTGTGGTGGTATGTGTGTGGTGTGGTGTTTGAAAATGGAGGATGAAGAAAATGGTGGGGGGGTGCAGGTTTGAAGAAGAAAAGAAGAAGAAGATATCTGATGGGAGAGGGAATTAATGGATGGTTGGGATTTAGAGATTAGATGAGAGATGGAGGGCTAGGATTGAATGATAATTGGATTAATTATAAAATAATCAAAATAATAATATTTAATTACTTAGATCCACAAATTAAGGGATTTAGCCAATGGGATGAGTGACACTTGTCACTCATCCATGGGACCCACTCAAAATATCTGGCCCAATCAGAAATGGCCACCTCATCACCGCCTCGAAGTACGTGCATAGTGAAATCGAACTTCCGTGACCTATAACTTCCCCGTTCGAAGTTCGATTTCAGCGTGCCGCCTGTCTATGGATTCGTATCATTCCGATCTATATAACGGTCCTCGGTCCTCGGCCATCGGACCTCTCGGTCAAAAAGTCAACTATTTGCTCCTTTTAACCAAAATTACCAAAATGTCCCTAAGCTTCCGAACGTCATAACTTCCTCCTCGGACGTCAGAATTAAACGTGCCACCTGTCTATGAACTCGTGACGTCACGAACTACGTCACGGTCATCGGTCAAAGCCCATTTGACCCCCTGAATGAAAAGTCAACGTTTTGCCACGACTAGGGGCAAAACGGTCATTTCGCATTGTTCGTCCGATTTCGCTCAAGTAATCACAGATTAACCTCACTAATCGTGAGTAGTCACTAATCTAATCTAGGAATTTGGGACGGGTCGTTACACGCTCTCCCTCGATCTCCACTTGCAATTAATCAACTTTTTACCGAACAACTCTAAAGTCTTCACGTGGTCTCACGCCGACCTGTCTGGCATATCCACCAATGTTATATGCCACCAGCTGAGTTCGACCCATCTTACAAGTTGGTCGAACAAAAGCGTCACCTCTACGACGCAGAGAGAATAGAGGCCATAAAGGCCGAGATCGTCAAACTCAACACCTCATTTCGTCTAGAAGGCCGTCTACGCTGTTTGGGTAGCCAACGTTGTCCTCGTCAAGAAACCCTCAAGGGCATGTAGAATGTGCATTGACTTTACCGACCTGAACAAGGCATGCCCTAAGGCTAGGTTCCCTCTGCCCAAGTTAGACCAACGAGTCGATGCCAAGGCTGGGCACGAACTCTTAAGCTTCATGGATGCATACTCTAGCTACAACCAAATCTCCATGCACCCGGCAGACCAGATACACACAACTTTCCCGACAGACCAGGGCTTATATTGCTATAATGTAATGCCATTCGGACTCAAGAATGCAAGGACTACCTACCAACGCCTAGTGAACTTTATGTTTGCAGAGCAGATAGAGAAGATAATGGAGGCCTATGTCGATGACATGCTTGTTAAGAGTAAGGCGGCTGACCTACACATCCCCAACCTCTCGCGAATGTTCGACGTCCTCAAACAGTATCGGATGAGGCTGAACCCGGCCAAGTGCGTCTTCGGAGTTGATTCTAGGATGTTTCTGGGTTGCATGATCAGTCAACGAGGTATCGAGGCCAACCTAGAAAAGATCAAGGCCCAAGTCGATATGGAACCTCGTGAACCTAAAAGGAAGTACAAAGCCTCATCGGCCGAGCGATAGCTCTTACGCGTTTCATCTCCAAAGCCACGGAAAAATGCGTGCTTTTGTTCAAAGCTCTCAAGAGCAAGTCCAAACACATTACCTAGACTGAAGAATGCACCAAGGCTTTCACCGAGCTCTAGGAGTACATGGGAAGAGCGCCACTGTTGGCAAGACCCGAGACCGGAGAACCCTTCTACATGTATCTCTCTGTCTCCACCTTTGCCACCAGTTCAGTGCTTGTTAGGCGGAAGGACGGCGCTGAGCACCCAGTATACTACGTAAGCAAGGCTTTGCAAGACGACGAGACAAGGTACATCAACTTGGAAAAACTCGCCTTCGATCTCATCATGTCTTCCAAGAAACTCAGACCCTACTTCCAGGCTCATTCCATCATCGTCATGACCGACAGACCACTTCGGCAGGTGTTCTAGAAGCCAGAAACATTGGTAAGGTTACTTAAATGGGCAATCAAACTCAGCTAATTTGACATCACTTTCGCTCCCGGTACAGCTGAGAAGGGGTAGGCCATCGCAGACTTTATTTTTGAATTCACTTATGTCCCCGCGGCACCCACAAGGGAGACCATTTCGCCCGCTCTTCCTTCATCCATAACACATACTTTAGAAAAGGAGAGCCCTCAGCCAGATCCCTTTCATCGGATTTGGCTCCTATACGTCGGTGGATCAGCCTGCCACAATGGCTCCGGGGCTAGACTCATCCTCACCACACCAGATAAGGTCAAACTGGAGTACTCCCTTTGCTTCCTGTTCAAGGCATCGAACAATGCCGCTGAGTATAAGGCTCTCCGCGAGGGACTCCGCCTCGCGAAAACCATGGATGCAAAACAAATCAGAATATATAGCGACTCCCAGCTCATTGTCAACTAGATCAACAACGAGTATGAAGCCAAAGACTCTTCCATGGCAGCGTACAGAGCAATGGCGAAATCTCTCCCGGGTGGTTTCCACAGTTATGTTGTGACACGAATCCCTCACTTCGAAAACAGTCATGCCGATGCTCTGGCTCGGCTTGCATCCTCCCTCGACGAGAGGACAAGTTACTATCCTCGGACATCTACAAGAAAAATGGAGAAACACAACTCAGAGATCGACTTGGACCTACAAAGATCTAACCACAAACTTCTTCCAGTTCATGACTAGTTCTTCACCAACTTCTGGATTAATCTACAAAATAGGGAACAAGGGACGCTTACCATTTTTTTTTCGCGGAGGAATTGTTCGTTGGAAATCGCACCACCATGAGTACCGTCGCCGAGAGCTGGTCAGAAATCACCTATTCACTTCAACAGAGTTTTCCCAATTTCTCAAAACATGCAAGTGAGGGAATCGGTGTTGGGCCTCCCTTATTTATAGAGCTTGATGCGGACTACGAAGCGTCACCACCTTCAGTGGCTGACACGTGTCGCGAGCCACACAGATCTAAATGACACGTGTCACGTATCCAGCAGAAGAAGACCAACCGCCCAACTGCTTATGTCCTCTCTTAGCCACTCTCTATGGTCGTCAACTGATACTAGATGGAGAGGATGAATTGGGGAATGAGGTTTCAGTTTGGGTGAATGAAAATGGAAGAAAGGAGGTGAGATGTATGCACGAAGATGAGGATCAATGGATGAGTGACAAGTGTCACTCATCTATTGGTCCAAAACTGATATTTTGGGACCACTCAAGATAAACCCAAAAGTTAAATACACGTAAAACGTGTAACCATGAATAGTATGAAAAATGGTTCTAGACCTATAATGACATGACCCATCCCAATCCCCCCGGGATTACCGTGGGATTTGTCATCCTCCCGTCTGACACGAAGTGTCAGACAAGGAATAACCTAAAGCCACTGCCCCAACGAACTTACAGAGTGCGCAAGGATCGATGGAGGAGGCATGCAATGTCCCAGTCTCTGCTGCAGTCGCATCCGTGATCAACCTGAAGGGCATTAAAAACAACAAAGACTGTGAGTGGACGAAAATAAATAAGTTCATAAAACACAATTTCATAAAGATATTTATGCCCTTCAATAAAACGTATGCATGCATCGAAAACCAGTAAGCAAACTATTTACTAAAAACAACCATTAGGCCTTAGCCCAGAAACCATAACTCAAAACCAAATGTGGGAACTCAGCCCAAAACCGTAAAACCAAATTCCAATTCCAAGTGGGCCACCGCCCAAAACCATAACCATACATAGCATTCAAGAAAACCTGTTTAAACCATCCTGGGCATCCTAGAGGCCTAGCATCCCAGACGCTCGACGTCCCAGATGTCATATCTCAAGTTATAAGCAACGCGTGCTACCTGGAGTCTCACCGGGTCAATATCTCTGACATCCCAGATGTCTAACGTCCCAGAAGTCCAATCATAGCATTCCTGCTCCGGAGTCATCATACGGTCCGGTATCTCCGTATAATGACCCCTCGCAGGCAATGCACTGTGACTTCCTCAGTGTCCCAGACACCTGCAGGAGACCATCACATATCCTGGTATCAAGATGGTATATGGAAAAAAATTTATCAATCATTTCAAAAAATCTGAAGGGCCCTGCCCGGAATTTCCATAAAACCATCACAAGTCCAAACATCTGATTTTCAAATCCAAAACCATTTATTCAAACCCATTTAGGATCCCCGGCCCAAAATCGCATTCATAACCAACTGGGCCTCATGCACGATTTCGTAAATAACTGGGCCCCTGGCCCGATTTCATAAAGCAATTGGGCCCCCGACCTGATTACGTAACTCAATTGGACTCCAAGTCCAAGGTTTCCAAAACAATTGGGCCTCATGCCTGAGTTTATCTTTCCAATTTTGAAACCATTTCATGAAATCATATCCAAAACCATAAGTATGGAAAATCAGTGTAAAACTGGAAAAACCTCGATTTACGTGCAAGCACGTAAATTGCCTAGAAATGCGTGAAATCATATAATTCACCAATATCCAAATCAACATTATATAATCACATTCATTAATCCATATAAAACAGTTATGCATGCATAATATTTATAAAATCAAAGTTTACCCACAAACCGCCCTACAATGCGCCTCGATACGCGTGTCAAAGGCTTTCCGGGGCCTCGCCACCATCACCGGGACTCCCAAAACTGTCCAAATCACACTAGAGGGTCACTAACCTCTTCATTAACCTCCTATTAATGTCCAGTAATTTTCCGGAGTTTTTAACTATTTTTAACCGAACCCTAAAACCTTCTGACATCCCGGAACTTATGGAGACGATGTCCGATCAACTCGAAACCAATCCCAAAATGTTCGTTACATCAAATACTTTAAAAGTCATGTTGGAATATTCCCCAAATACCCTTCATGCGCCCCACGCGCGTCTGGAACATTATGCGCGAGAACAGTGTTATCGTCTTCCTCAGGTCGACCGGTCTGCAAATACGGTTCGAATTTTGAACCAGCTTGGGTGGTTTTCTGCTTAATTCTAGTCCAATTTTGTTTGTTTCAAACCCAAAAACTTCGTCCCTTCATTCTTAATTGTTTTCGGACGTCAAAAGCTAAGAATCAAAGACCTAGCTTACCTCCCAAATTGTCAATTAAACCGGTCCTGGTCGGTCCTCGAGTTGTAGCAATCCTGGTCACCTCCTCACTCCATTCTGCTCCCAAAACATTCCTAGAAGAGACAGAAACAACTCCCAGTTATCACTTTCGATTAAAAACAATCGAACCCTAGTTTCCATTTCTGAAGACACTTACCCTGTCCTCGGGTTCCAGGGATGCCGCCTACGGTTAGCCTCGAGCTCAGCCTCATTTGCGTTCCCTGACCTCCCTGAGCAACCTCCTGTTCAACAATGCCCTTGTCTTAGCCCACAACGTCCAAGCTGTAACACCCCGGAAATTCGAGGATTTCCATATTGTAATTTAATGTGTGATTTGACGATTTTACCCCTGTGAATGGTATGGTCAAATTGTTGACTTTTTGATTGATGAACTAAATGGACCTTGACCTATGACCGTGACGTAGTTCGGGACGTCACGAGTTCATAGACAGGTGGCACGTCCAATTCGGACGATCAGGGTAAAAGTTATGACTATCGGAAGTTCAGGGGCATTACCGTAATTTGGACTCTCGGGGGAAAATGTTGACTTTTCTTTTGACAACTAATTTTCAGTTGACTCTAGGACCGTTGGGTAGGCCTCGACGTCCTGAGTCCGTAGACAGGCGGCACGCCGAAATCGGACTTCGTACGAGGAAGTTATGGTCAGAAACGTGAATTCGGGAAGTTCGTGTCTCGGTTTTCGTGTCGAATATTAAATTCAGGAAATCTGATTGGAGGACATCTGGTGAGTGACAAGTGTCACTCACCCATTGGCTAGATTGGATCAGATCCACTATTGGATTAATTATCATTTAAATCTGCTTTAAATTACAGCCCTTAGATCTGAAATCCTTTGATTTGATCTCAGCCTTTGATCTCATTCTGAGATTTAATCCTGGCCCTTGATTCATTTTCCTATTCAGTATTAAAAGTCCATGAGTTCATGCACCCATGTGTTCATTCCCTTAAACCGTGTGTGCGATTTCTCCCTGGAACCAGCCCATCAGCCACCACCACTCAACCCCACACCTCAGACAACCAGCAGCCACACCCCTGACGCCGGCCACCGCTCCACGGCCACCCTGCACGGCGGCATCCTTCCAAACCCGTGAAGGAAACCCGCGGAACCCAAGTCACCAAACCATCCCAACCTTTGATCTAGGCCTGGAACCAACGTGCGGTTGTGACCACCGTGACTACTGGACGGCAAGGAGCTGACCCTGACAGTGTACGGCGGCGACACGGCGGCGTTCGGACGTTAAACCCGTAGGTAACCATTTTCCTTCCCGGCTTCAAAACACCTGATTGTGACGTTGACATCATTGAGTTGTTGTTAGGACTCGTCTAGGTGACCTTGACGACCATTTTGGAACCAGGACCAGGGCTGAACAACCGTCGACTCACCGGGAAGGATTACCAGAACCGGCAACCAAGCTTCCCGTCGAGTCTCAGGTAACCTCCTAGACCTAAAACCTAATTCTAATTACATAGAACCAATCTAGGGACTAGGACGAGTATTTAGGAATTGAAAGGACTGAAAATGACCCAGAAATGAAGGAATGGCAACCGGGTCTCGATCGCGGGTCTGATCGACCCGAGTTGCAGGAAAACGGGTCAACCCGTCTGATGACAGTGGTGCTGACGTGGCACCCTGTCAGTCTGTCAGATGACGTGGACCAACCGTGAGCCGACACGTGTCACATGTCAGTGCACAGTCAGCACTGACATGTCAGTGACGTGGACCAGTCAGGGACTGCCACGTGTCATTGACATGTCAGTGACGTGGACCAGTGCCGTGCTGACACGTGGCACATGTCAGATCTGACACGTGGTCTGACAGATCAGTGAGGTGGACCAATCAGATGGTGACACGTGGCACCTATCAGAGTCTGACATGTCAGACCTGCCAGCTGTCAGATGACGTCAGCATGACGTCATGCTGACGTCAGCAGTGACGTCAGCGATGACGTTAGCAGGAACTGTTCCTGCGTTGACCGCCGCGTTGACCGGCGCGTGGGGGCGCGTGTGAACAGTGTTTCTGGTGGGACCACCACCATTCTTTAGGTTTCGACGATCCGGATCCAATGGCGGTGGTTTCGGGTCGATCGGAGATCATTAAGTTGGTCAAAATAAGGTTTATTGCCTTGGGAAGCGCGTTCGGGCGGCTTTCCCGGGTCGGTTTCGACCTAGGCTTTCATGGTTGAATGTTGGGGGTTTAATTTGACCTTTACGAATACTTGGATTTGACAGGGATTGTACATTTGTACCAGGACGAGGGTATACGTTCGGTTTCTAGCAGGATTGTACTGTGAGTGGGCCATTTTCTTAAACCCTTGTGTGCATAAATGTTTTCTGGTTTTATTATACTTATTCACATGCTAAAACAATGATGGTTTTGATGATATGGAAAGTGTGGTTATGGCACGTTTCACGGTATTTGGGCTTGAGACCCGTCCGGTGAAACTGAATGGTTGGTTCGGATTCTATCTATGTATATATATGTTTGCATGTGGATATCAATAAAATGTATTTGTGACTGCACTGTATAGATCCTTCCATATTGTATTGTCTCCTCCGGATGAGGTACCCCGGAGAGGTCACGGACGTCTAGTACGTCCAGCGTCTATGACGCTAAGCATCGGGGATGCTGTACCCGAACGGGGTTCGGGGATTGAACTCGGAAATTGAGACCCGAGTGGCACGCGTAGCCTTGTGATTGTGACCTATTGGACGTCAGGGACGTCAGACATCAGGGATGTCGGGATTGGAGTGTATAGTGCAGCAACTAAAATTATGGTTATGGTTTTGCTATATGCCTTATGGTTCATATTATATGGTTTATGATTTTGGAATTATGGTGCACGCATATTTGGAAAACGGAGGGGTAAATTATATGTTTTACTTATCAAACGATTTCATAAACTTGTGTTTCGGTCCACTCACCCTTACTGTTTTGATAACCCCTCCAGGTCGGGAAACTGAGGTAGAGGAGGAACCAGAGGCTGAGGCATAGATCTACTTCTGCGTACCTGAACCCCTGCTGGGCGGTGTACCCGCAGGATTACTTTAGAGTCGTGCTCGCAAATTTGTAATTTTGGATTATATCCCTTGTCTGACATTCGTTTAATTCGGATTTTATGTATGACTTTAATTTGGTTATTTATGCTTTTAAATGTTTTGAGGTTAAAATTGGTATGAATTATTGGGTGTCAGACGGGAGCAGGGCACGTCCCCTTGTGGTCCCTGTGGGATCGGGGCGGGTCCTGTCACAAGCACCATTTGAATGAAACTAGGTGCTCGTACCTCTCTGTTTTCCTCACCCCTCAGGCCACCGTCCACGACGGCGCATCGTGTCAGCACTGTCACGCTCTGTACAGTCCATGCCCCCTTTCTCATTCACACTCTACCACCAATTGATCGAGTTTGAGAGGATTGGGCTTTCACGATCCCCCTGTTCCTCAGTTTTTCTAACAACAGTCACAACCAAGATTCATCACCATTTGATCTCACACGACTCACACACTGAACAGAATTGATGTGTTCTCTCTTTGTCTCTGTTCTCTCACTCAGTCCTTCTCAGGAATCTGATGAAGCTACTTCCATTAATTAATCAAATGCAACTGGTGCTCTGTTCAAAACACTCAGAAGAATAAAACAATGCTGCTCGGTTCTTCACGATCCTAGGGCATGCCTGCTTCCCACTCAATGCACAAACAAGCCACCTGTGCCCTGTTTAACAATTCAAAATCACCCACTAGCTTCAAATTCCAATTCAACACACTCATACACACTGTGCACTTGCCACTCAATAGTTACACAATTCACACACAGACCACCACGGCTGAATTCAAACTACAGCCTCAAAATGACCATTTTACCTTTCCTTCACCAACTTACCAAAATGCCCCTCACGCTTCTAGACCCGTAACTTGGTCATTCGAACTCCGATTGACGCCTGCCACCTGTCTACGGATTCAAATTCTCGGGACCTACCCAAGGGTCCTCGACTTACGTGCAAATTTCATGTCGTTTGAAAAGTCAACAATTTCCCCCCTTTCGTCCTAATTACGAAATGCCCTTGAACTTCCGAACGTCAAAACTTTCTCCTTGAATGTCGGAATGGAACGTGCCACCTTTCTATGAACTCGTGAAGTCCCAAACTACGTCACTGTCATCGGTTAAAGTCCATTTGACCTCCGAATTAAAAGTCAACGTTTTACCCACGACTAGGGGCAAAACGGTCATTTTGCATCGTTCGTCCGATTTCGCCCAACTAATCACCGATTAACCCCACTAATCATGATTAGTTACTAATCTAATCACAGAATTCGGGACGGGTCGTTACAACCTTCCCTCCTTAATTAATTTCGTCCTCGAAATTCCAACTAATCTAATCTCAACTGTTCTTCCCTCCTTAATTAGTTTCGTTCTCGAAATTCCAACTATCCTGATTCCACAAACACCCCGTGGAAAGTACAATCGACCTCGCAACCCGTGTACACTCGTACACCAACTAATCAGAACAATACTTGTCTGCACCCAAACGTACCACTAGTATTCACGTCGTATTGACTACATTCGACCCCGTCGAATGACGGAAACCACACGTTTCGAATTGACACCACTTGTCAAATCTACCATTTCGTTGACACAACAACTCGACGGTTCCTTTCTCAATCACCAATCTATCCTGGCGTCTGCTCCCACTGGGAGTCATCAGACCTCACTCAACAATCCACGTTGACACATCCCGACAATCTGTCACCACTTGACAGTTGTCAGTCAAAAACTGACACTATACTCACTCGTGGTTACACTAACCACCAACTTACTCGACTCGAGAATACATCAATCAACACCTCACTCGACCTGTGTGTAACTGAACCCATCATAACCAATATGACCCACTGGATAGTATCCAATGTCCAGTCCACGACCTCAACTAATCCAATGGTATCAGAACCAATCCGACTACCATCACGCTCACCGACATACCTCAGGTATAACCCGTATATCGTCACCAGGCACCACAAGTCTGCAAAGTATCGTACCTCGAACCATGTACAAAGTACACACATCTATCCATCGACCAGACTACAACCACCTAGGTCATAGCCAAACATGTTCCAATAATGGAGTCCATTTTTCCACTCCAGCATTAGACAATTCGAAACTCCACCCATCATCTAGTTCCAAATCCAAATCCGAATCCGCAATTTCGTAAGAAATCCCGAATCCAAACCCAGACATCATATTCTTAACCCATTTCCAAATCCGAATCCGAAATCATTATTCCGTAAGCTAGCATTTGGAATAATCATTCAGTACCCAAATCCAGAAATCCACTTTCAAGTTTCCAAAATCGAATCCTGAATTGTCACCCAGAAATTCGATTCCAAAACCCGAAATCTCATTCACGTCTACCAAGACACACCAAAATCTAACCTATCGGTTACCTGCTCAATACATTCGATTGACTTCATAGGGGAGCCAATCCCAACATCCACACGTCTAAGGTTGACAAAATCCGTCAACGTCGGAAACCTACTCACCCGAGTAATATACCATACGGGATTCACTTCGAAAAGAAGTTCAGTCCCGTGATTTACGACTCACATACCAAGGTAAGGGTGATAAACTCTCCCCCCTATATGGATCATCAAGATCATTACCCAGATTCAATACTGCGTCCCGGACTACAAACGTCACAATCCAGCTTCACCTAGGATCCACACAGTTAACTACTAGATTCCAAACCATAGGGTCTTACACCCTCAACTAATCTGCATACTGTCACGTCGTTCGACAACCAACTCCCACATCTATACAGATCAGTTAACGATGAGACACGCCGAGACTGTGGGTTCTCACTGATTACTTCGTATCGATCCTTGTCATTCCACCTGGGAAAAACCAAGGATGATCCAAAACGATGACGCCAATACTCATCCTACGTGAATGCAAATAAAACTCGCTGCACTCACCACGCCATATAAACCAACATCGTCTGCCACCAAGCAGAAAATGAGAAATCTCGTTCACCTAAATTCGATATACTCAACTCCACCTGATGACCCAAACAAATCCTAGGTCCACCAACCAATACACGACCAATGTACTGGTGGTACACCCATCATCTGCCCTAGTAGAACCTGAGAAGTCACCCAAAATGACTTCGATATACCTATTACCAATGTGGAAAACCCGCACCCCTCGTGTCACCTCCATCACAGTATCTCTCGATTTCGAAGTTCCAACTACATAAGAACACGCTTAATAGTTTCTATTCCTGAGCTAGAAATCCTTCTCTGACCCTTCCGTCCAACAACGACTGTCGATAACTACTACAATGACCCATTTCATTTCTCACAATCCAATTTCACCACAGCAAGTCTATCCTAAACTCAGGAGATATGGTCAACCGCAGCCAACCGTAACCAATCCGGAATGGATTCTCAAGTCCTTAGCTCATCCGGACATCATCCATGTGTCAAAAAACAATTCAACTCATCCATCTGATTACGACCGTATATGTACATCCAAAAGGATGTCAATTCATCCTAATCTGATGTACCACTCGACTGGAGAGTCACAATAGACCCATGCTGTGATCTGCAGTCAAATCTCTGCATACCACCATAACTGACCAACTCTCACCAACACTGACCAACTGGTCACTAATCCCTCATGACAGTACTCGATCCTCACGTCTCAACTACCGTTGGATCCTATCCAGTCCATCACTATCCGTGATCCACTCCCGAACCACAGATACCGAACATATGGCCATCTCGACGGAGTCACATCCCGACTCGTGACTAATACCGAACCATCACCGGTGCTAGTACCAGTACCATCACTATCACCTGTCAGCGTCAGCACTAAGTGTGCGAATTAGACAACTCTGGATCTCCGCTCATATCGAGCGACAATCCCGTACCTCTGCTCAAGTTGGAGAAACTCTGTGTCCCGCGTACCCAACCACTCTAGGTACCACCACTCTGCCACACCACAGCTAGGTATTGAACGCTCCCTGAACGTTCCCCAATCCTCAATTAACACAACTACATCAATCACCCTCGATAGCCAGCCATCACTACACGATTGTCGACCAACAGTCATCGCTATCGAGATCCGCATCCACCCCTCACACTATTATTCAGTCCAACTCAGGATTCCGTATCTTATCTCATAACCGTACCCGTGGATCGAATCCCACCAATTCACTTCAAATCTCACAACTAATCTCTATAGTTCTGCCTAGACTCACTAGAGTCATCCACGTGGCCATCCACGACCTCAATCGCTCGTCGCAGCACAAGTTCCAATCCACTAGTCATAATCTGGGGTTCGCCTCGACAGACCACCCCGACTTCGGAGAATCATCCAATCCTCAACAACTACGGACACACAATACTAGTTCATCTATCACAACTAAGGTTCACCTTTCCAAACCATCATAAACTAGGGTTCCACATTTAGACCATTACCCAATTGAGGTTCACATTTCCAAGTCACTACTCAAATGGGATTCCCATGACTCAATTGGGGTTCTGGCGAAAACACGGCTGCTCCCAGCAGCATAACAATCTACTATCACATGACCGAACCGACGGTCTCACATCACTAGTTCATCACAAACAACCCCACTTTGGTCGAATCACACTAACGCACGACGTATCGGGCCAATCGTACTCTATCCACTATTCATGATTCATTCCCACCAACTATCCATCTGACCCCCTAACTATCAGGTTGATAACGAACTGCAGCCCAAAGAGACATCACACCCTCGACTTGTGCGCACACTAAGAGCAAACCTGCTCTGATACCACTTGACACGACCCATCCCAATCCCCCCGGGATTACCGTGGGATGTGTCATGCTCCCGTCTGACATGAAGTGTCAGACAAGGAATAACCTAAAGCCACTGCCCCAATGAACTTCCAGAGTGCGCAAGGATCGATGGAGGAGGCATGCAATGTCTCAGTCTCTGATGCAGTCGCATCCGTGATCAACCTGAAGGGCATTAAAAAATAACAAAGACTGTGAGTGGACGAAAATAAATAAGTTCATAAAACACAATTTCACAAAGATATTTATGCCCTTCATTAAAACGTATGCGTGCATCGAAAACCAGTAAGCAAACTATTTACTAAAAACAACCATTAGGGCTTTAGCCCAGAAACCGTAACTCAAAACCAAATGTGGGAACTCAGCCCAAAACCGTAAAACCAAATTCCAATTCCAAGTAGGCCACCGTCCAAAACCATAACCATACATAACATTCAAGAAACCTGTTTAAATCATCCTGGGCATCCCAGATGCCTAGCGTTCCAGACGCTCGACGTCCAAGATGTCATATCTCACGATATAAGCAACGCGTGCTACCCGGGGTCTCACCGGGTCAATATCTCTAAAATCCCAGATGTCTGACGTCCCAGACGTCCAATCATAGCAATCATGCTCCTGAGTCATCATACGATCCGGTATCTCCGTATAATGACCCCTCGCAGGCAATGCACCGTGACTTCCCCAGTGTTCCAGACACCTGTAGGAGACCATCACATATCCTGGTATCAAGATGGTTTATGGAAAATAGTTTATCAATCATTTCAAAAACATCTCAAGGGCCCTGTCCATAATTTCTGTAAAACCATCACAAGTCCAAACATCTGATTTTCAAATCCAAACCATTTATTCAAACCTATTTAGGGTCCCCGGACCTAAATCGCATTTATAACCAACTGGGCCTCATGCCCGATTTTGTAAATCAACTGGGCCCCTGGCCCGATTATATAACTCAAATGGGTCTCAGCTCGATTTCGTAAATAACTAGGCCCCTGACCCGATTTCATTAAGCAATTGGGCCCTTGCCCGATTACGTAACTCAATTGGACTCCAAGTCCGAGGTTTCCAAAAAAATTGGGCCTTATGCCCGAGTTTATCTTTCCAATTTCGAAACCATTTCATGAAATCATATCCAAAACCATAAGTATTGAAAATCAGTGTAAAATCGAAAAAATCTCGATTTACGTGCAAGCACGTAAGTCGCCTCTAAATGCGTGAAACCATATAATTCACCAATATCCAAATCAACATCATATAATCACAATCATAATCCATATAAAACAGTTATGCATGCATAAGATTTATAAAATCAAAGTCCGCTCACAGACCGTCCTACAATGCGCCTCGATACGCGTGCCATAGGCCTTCCCAGGCCTCGTCACCATCACCGGGACTCCCAAACCTGTCCAAATCACACTAGAGGGTCACTAACCACTTCATTAACCTCCTATTAAAGTCCCGTAATTTTCCCGAGTTTTTAACTATTTTTAACCAAACCCTAAAACCTTCGGACATCCCAGAACTTATCGAGACGATGTCCGATCGACTCGAAACCAATCCCAAAATGTTCGTTACATCAAATACTTTAAAAGTCATGTTAGAATATTCTCCAACTACCCTTCACGTGCCCTCACGCGCGTCTGGAACTTTTTGCGAGTGAAATCCACGCGCGTGAACAGTGTCATCTTCTTCCTTAGGTCGACTGGTCTGAACTGGTCTGCAAAATCCGGTCCGAATTTTGAACCGGCGTGGGCGGTTTTCTGCTTAATTCTAGTCCAATTTCGTTCCTTTCAAACCCAAAGGCTTCGTCCCATCATTCTTAATTGTTTTCGGACGTCAAAAGCTAAGAATCAGAGACCTAACTTACCTCCCAAATCGTCAATTAAACCGGTCCTGGTCGGTCCTCGAGTTGTAGCAATCCTGGTCACCTCCTCGCTCCATTCTGCTCACAAAACATTCCTAGAAGTGCCAGAAACAACTCCCAGTTATCACTTTCGATTAAAAACAGTCGAATCCTAATTACCATTTCTGAAGACACTTACCCTGTCCTCGGGTTCCAGGGCTGCCGCCCACGGCCAGCCTAGAGCTCAGCCTCATTTGCCTTCCCTGACCTCCCTGAGCAACCTCCTATTCACCACTGCCCTTGTCTTAGCCCACAACGTCCAAGCATCATTTGAATGAAACAGGGTGCTCGTACCTTTCTGTTTTCCTCACCCCTCAGGCCACCGTCCACGACGACGCATCGTGTCAGCACCGTCACGCTCTGTACAGTCCATGCTCCCTTTCTCATTCACACTCTACCACCAATTGATCAAGTTTGAGAGGATTGGGGTTTCACGATCCCCCTGTTCCTCAGTTTTTCTCACAACAGTCACAAGCAAGATTCATCACCATTTGATCTCACACGACTCACACACTAAACAGAATTGATGTGTTCTCTCTTTGTCTCTGTTCTCTCACTCAGTCCTTCCCTGGAATCTGATGAAGCTACTTCCCTTAATTAATCAAATGCAACTGGTGCTCTGCTCAAAACACTCAGAAGAATAAAACAATGCTGCTCGGTTCTTCACGGTCCTAGGGCACGCCTGCCTCCCACTCAATGCACAAACAAGCCACCCGTGCCCTATTTAACAATTCAAAATCACCCATTAGCTTCAAATTCCAATTCAACACACTCACACACACTGTTCCCTTGCCACTCAATAGTTAAACAATTCACACACAGACCACCACGACTGAATTCAAACTGCAGCCTCAAAATGACCATTTTACCCTTCCTTCACCAAATTACCAAAATGCCCCTCACGCTTCTAGACCCGTAACTTGGTCATCCGAACTCTAATTGACGCCTGCCACCTGTCTATGGATTCGGTGTCTCGGGACCTACCCATTGATCCTCGACTTATGTGCAAATTCCATGTCGTTTGAAAAGTCAACAATTTTGCCCCCTTTCGTCCTAATTACGAAAATGCCCTTGAACTTCCGAACGTCAAAACTTTCTCCTTGAATGTCGGAATCGAACGTGCCACCTGTCTATGAACTCGTGACGTCCCAAACTACGTCACGGTCATCGGTCAAAGTCCATTTGACCGCCCGAATTAAAAGTCAACGTTTTACCTACGACTAGGGGCAAAATAGTCATTTTGCATCGTTCGTCCGATTTCGCCCAACTAATCACCGATTAACCCCACTAATCATGATTAGTTACTAATCTAATCCCAGAATTCGGGACGGGTCATTACACGTAACTTCCTCGTACGATATCCGATCTCGACGTACCGTCTATCTACCGACTCATATGATATCGATCTACTTAATGGACCTCGGTCCACGTGCATTTGACCACCCGAGTCAAAAGTCAACATTTTACCCCTTTTGGGGCAAAATCATCATTTCACTTCAACTAATCCCAATTAATCTCTATAATTCTCAATTTATTCTTAATATCCCGTAAATTCGAGACGGACCGTTACACTATCTACTTAAAAATTCAAATCATGACAGTTCATAGTTGCAGCTAACAGGGAATTGAGTTATTTGTATGCCACTGAAAATTCACAAAAAAGATTGAAGAAAGCCAATCCCTTATGAAACAGAACAACAATCTATGTCTGGGTAAAAAAACAAGTTCATGGCTATATGTTCTTCACTCGAGGCTCCAATTTGAATAAAAGCAAAAAACCAAGCTCATATTGAACATATCCTAAATAGAACTATTATTCACCATCCAAACACATCAATGAAAATTTTGATACAAGTTGATTCTTAAGTATACCATAAAATAATACATAAAGAATTCAAACAACTCCGTAACCTAATTGACCTCCAAGAAACTACGCATACCATATGCCGTCATTCACCATTGTTAAATATGCTTAAAACATGCTGAAATACAAACATTTTGAAGTCGAATGCTTTCAAAGAAAATAGTTGTACAACAAAAAGCTCATCATTGTCAATGTTGTATAATCTTTTTCATAGGTGTGAACCTAATATGAATCATGTCCCAAACAAATATAACCAGATTATACCACAGCTAAACACATGAAGATCAATTTGTGTTTGTCAAACTGAGAAAGTTTTCAAAAGCGAACAAGTTTTAGCCAAATACTTCACATTTCATCATTTGGGTATTCTCAGTTCACAGCATGCTGATAACCAAAATTACATAAAGACTAAAAATTGGATAAAAATTGACAAAATGCACGTTTTAAAAACTAAAAGAAAACTTGTCAAATAGAATAAAATTTGTTGACACCATATCTGACCAGACCCACTGGACTGTATACCTAAAGCCCAAGCACTAAAAAAGGCCCAAGTTCACAATACTTACATAGGCCCAACACCAGGCCCAATGCGGGATGCCGCATGGAAGCCTATCTACCCTCGATTTACGTAACATGTGTCAGCATGCAAATCGAGGAATATTTGTCCCACATCGAAACTATGGGAATCGAACATCCCACCTACTCATACATAAAGGGTACACATTTCCCAATAAAGGTGCTAATATCTACTATTCACTATTACTCTGCTGAACTTACCATTTACCGTTTCCTCTTACAAACAAAGTTACTAACTTAGCCGTCAAAAAATCTTAGGCTGGCACCACACTAGTGCCCGTACTAACGGAAGACCGACTACTCTCCTAGTTGGTAGGTTACGAGGAAGGACACGCGTCATTTGGTGATTGAACGATGAGTAATCGACATTTGGAGAATTTAACACTTCAACAATTTGGTGCCATCTGTGGGAAATTGACTAAGTTTACCTACGCTCAACCAGGCCGAGCAAGCACTCGTCCACATTATAAGCCAATAACCTACTCGCCCCTAGGAAAAATGTAGGGCAATCAAGATCGCGACGAGATCACACCTGGGCAAGGGCCAAGAACACCGAGAGACCCCTTTCCGAACTTTATACAGATCATTGAAAAGCTTCAGAACGACATGGCGGAAGTTAAAACCAAAGGCATACAGGACAAGTCGAGATGCCAGGCAGTCGACGATCGATACACCGAGGTGGCCAAACAACTCCTGGTCGCTCAGGCTGAGCTGGCCGAGCACCGATCCCGTGTCGGTGAGGATGAGGTCGACCGGGTGATCGCCGAGTGTACTAAACGAGCTGAAAGAAATTGCCAAGCAGCGGGGAAAGAAAAGGTCCACACGGTCCCTTAGCCAAGTAAAAAGCAACAAGCGGCCGCCGAGCCTAACAATAAGCACACTCGGATGCTCATTATCCTGGGCAACCAACCCGATGACACCAGGATCTACCTTAACGCTCGAGACGCCCTAAGCGAGGGCTCAGGAAGGTATCAGTCAGCCCTTGACCACCGTGCGCACCGACTACATCCTCGGTGAGTGGAGAAAAGGGCCACCGCCACCGAGCCAACTTCACCGCTTGGTAGGCCCATTCCAATAACAGTCAAGGGGCCTATTCTATGGAAGATCTCATCCCCATCCCCATCACTGAGACGGAGGACGCTAACTCCTCTCAGGAGGCCGAGAGCACCGCCAAGTCAGCTCAGCAAGCCCAATGCATAACCAACCTCACGCGACGGGGAGAACAACCATCCAGATCTTCCCGCGATGACACCGAGCGGTCAACCTAGCTCGGCCGTTAACAAGGGCACCCCTAGGAACACCCCTCGGAGGGATACCGAGCGGTCAGCCCAGCTCGATCGGCGGAGCGAGGGCTTCAAGGAACTGCCTCTCGCGAGGGACACCGAGCGGTCATCCCAGCTTGGTCCAAGGCGCGGAGGCCCTCAGGAACTAACCCGCCAGAAAGACACTGAACGGTCAAGGCAGGTCGGCAGCAGGTGCAATGGCTCTCAGGACCTGCCCCCCAGGAGGGATACTGAGCGGTTAAGGCAGGTTGGCCGCGACCACACACCCAGGGACACCGAGAGATCCGACCGTTTCGGCCGAGGGGCACCACAGCCATCCAGAACCGACTCACTCGTCCAACATCTTATGGACTGAGCCAGGTCACTCGAGGCCGGGACGAAGCGGGTAGCAAGACCAAGTTGGTCAAAAACAAGTCACTGCCCTTCACGGAGAGAATCAACTAGTTCAAAATCGATCACGAGATCAAACCTCTGAAAATCCCACTCTACACTGGAAAAGACGACCTATGGAACCACCTGAACAGCTTCTACTCGGCCGTTTCCCTAAAGAACCTCGCAGACGAGGAACAATGCCTTATCTTTAGTTTCATACTAACTGTGGCATCAATTAATTGGTTCTACAAATTGGAAGCCAGGTCCATCGAATTTTTTGAACAGCTCACATCCACCTTCATGAACTAATTTATGATTTAGACTGACCACCGATCCTCGGCCAAAAATCTTTTCCAGTTAAAACAGGGTGAAATTTTGACAGAAAAAGAAGTAATGGTTGACCCAAATAAACACAGGCCCTTGGACAGAATTACAGAATTGTTTTTTTGGCACGGTATTCTATTTGGGCCCACGCGTGGGTGAAAAGTAATAACTGCGAGAAAAATACCAGACCCGCCGTACAGTTAAAACCCTAAACCTTACTAAACCCACAAGCTCTCAAACAGCGTAGAGGCAATTTATTGAATCAAGCAAAATAGGGTTGAAAGTGGCACCGTCTTCTTCCTCGTGCTAAACCCATTGGCGCCGTGCTACTGAAATACAGGTGAAACTCGATCGACAATTACGCTTATTTTCACTCTGATTTTCCCCAAATCGGCATTATCGTCCATTATTTTATCAATCATTCCTTTTATTTGGACTAGATAGGCTAGAGTGTACCTAGGTGTAGGCTTTTTTGTTTTCCGCCGAAATCTCGGTCGGGCATCGTCATAGGCCACCCAAGACTAGCCTTTACGAAGGGTCGGGTTTATGTATATGTCTGCATACTATTTATTTGTTAGAAAATGAACTACTTTTCAATTATTTTCAGCGAAATCATATTCTCTTCTTTCTTCTTTTTGCGTTCACCTCTGGAAATTGACCATCTGGATTTTGTGAATGAATGCATATTTTTTTCAAGTTGCTTGATTTGTGGTGCTGCATTTTCACTTACCTTGTGGATTCTGCTTTATGCCTTCCCAGCAAGAACAAGTATGAATTTCAAAAACGTGAAGGTGCCGAAAGTTCCAGGCGGTGGTGCAACTTCTGCGTTGCTGAAGGCGGGAATATTTGGTGGGTTTGGCTTGTATGGAGTTACCAACAGTCTGTACAATGTCGAGGGAGGGCATCGGGCTATCGTTTTCAACCGTGTTTCGGGTGTCAAAGACAAGGTTATAAATTCAAATTATTATGTACATCTCTTTTAGTTAAGTGCTTATGATTTTTGTGCATTAATGTAATTTATGTATCTGTACGTGGAACTTAGACACCACTTAATAAGCATATTTTGCGGATTATTTCTCTCATTTCTATCAACTTATCTACCTCTCCTGTTTCAAGATCACAAAGTACAATATATATTTATTCATTTTGCATTTTTTTGAGTGATTGATTAATCGTTTGAGATAGGCTAGCATTTGCAGTGATTAATTGATCGTTAAGTAATCATATGCACCTTTTTCTAATGGTGAATCCTTTTTTCTTTGTAACAATTTTCATTTTAGAAATAAAAATGTTAAATATGCATTCAAATTATGGAATTGAAGCTTACAATTACTTTCAGAATTCCTACATTTACGCTCTAATTTACTTATTTGCATCATGGTTTATACTTTTGTTGGTTCCAAAGTTGCATATGTAAATACATTTTTTGTTCTGTTTTAATTTGTATTTAAAAGGGCCTGTGAGAAAACTTTTGATCTGCAATTACCTATATTCTGTTATATGGTGTTTGTTGAGATGGCTCTAACATAAAGTGGCAATCTTATCACCTGGTAGCACCAAAGGTCCTGTAATAATGATAGTGACAAATACTTAAGATATCTTGTGTAAGAATCGTTTAACAGATAAGAGAAATTCCTAGATGATTGTGTCCTTTAGTAAGTTCCCTAAATGGATTTCCCCTCAATTATAAAATAAAGTGTTTTCCAAGTCATGTACTAAATTGTTTCAAGGAAAGGGTGAATCTTACATACTTGTAGGCTGCAGTGTGCTTGGAAAACATATTTTTTCGATCCAAAAATATGTTCATTTTCTGTTGATAAATCTTTACTACTTTATCGATGTCTGTAAAGCATTCTTACTTTTTCCTAATTTTGTATTCTCTGTAGTTTATTGGCATTGTAAATGTTGCATGTGCAGGTCTATCCAGAGGGGACTCACCTTATCATTCCATGGTTTGAGAGGCCAATCATTTACGATGTCCGTGCACGACCCCATCTGGTGGAGAGCACCTCTGGGAGCCGTGATCTCCAAATGGTTGATACTTTTTCTTCTTATTGTTGAACAGAATTGTCTCAAATTCTTGTTTGTATTATTTGCTCAACTAATTTGTTTGATGCTGTTGTTGGACTTACGTGATGGAATGTTGGAACAGAAATTCTCATTACTCAGTACATGTCAGTATCAGTGACAGGAACTCCAGAAACAGCCACTATGAATTATTTATCATATTAAACAATCTTATACTTTGTTTTGTACTCATCATAGTGCTATTGTTTCTCCTGTCTTAGGGATACTTGGAATTCATTTGAAGTTATAATTGTAGCATGAGAATTTAGAGTTCTGAAGATCCAATGCAATTTTATTTTGTATTCCCTTTGATTCTTACATTTCATTGTTGGTTCTGATGATTTTTTGAATTGAAACCATAAATTATGTTGCAGATAAGTTTTTCTTAAACTCATAAGTTTTAAAAGGAGCACATGGATATCCTAGGTGCATGAAGGCATCTATTTATACTGTGCTGTTCTGTTCTGTCATATACTGTAAAATGCTTTCTCTTGTTTCAAAGGAAATACTCTAGTGTGTTTTGTCCTCTTTATTTGGAGAATACAATTTTAAATTTTATCATAGGCCTTAAAATTTAAACCTGCATTCCTTGTTTCAAAGGAAATACGCTGCATGCATCCTTTTTTTGTGGGAACTCAATTTGAAGTTGTGTACATCTCTGTTGTCCTTTCACAAGAAGGTAGTTGCCAACAAATTTTAGTTAAAGAGTTAACTCGGTGGTTTCAATTAATAGTTGTTGTAATCCTTGTTCTCATTGTTCATTTTATATATTTTTTGTTCTGTTCAGGTGAAAATTGGACTCCGGGTTCTTACTCGTCCTGTACCAGACCAACTGCCTACAGTTTATCGAACTCTTGGTGAGAATTATAATGAAAGAGTCCTTCCTTCTATCGTTCATGAAACTTTGAAAGCTGTTGTTGCACAGTATAATGCCAGCCAACTCATTACTCAGAGAGAGGTAGGGAGCAAGGCTCTTTTTTGACAGTTTAAATCCAGTGTGTTTATTTTATTGTGGAATTTTAGATCAGTTCAACACAACAAAAATTACTAATTTTGTGGGTTAAGATGCAAACTATTATTTTCCTTAGCCCTTGCTTTCCGGTTATACATATGCTCTTCATTTTTCTTTCTAGTCACCTGGAAGTTTTGTACCTTTTTTTCTTTTTCCATAAAACATTTACTTTCATATGATTCTCTAGATAAAAGGTGAAGTTCAAGTGTTCTGTCATTGTATTGAGTTTTCTTTTTTACTCATAGACTGTTAGTCGGGAGATTCGAAAGATTTTGACTGAAAGGGCTGCCAATTTCAACATTGCTCTGGATGATGTGTCGATTACCACCCTCACTTTTGGGAAGGAGTTCACCGCTGCAATTGAGGCCAAGCAAGTGGCTGCTCAAGAAGCTGAGAGAGCAAAATTTGTTGTGGAGAAGGCTGAACAGGACAAGAGGAGTGCTATCATCAGAGCAGAGGTCAGTTATAACAGTCTCAATATATATAATTTCTAGCGATCTTTAATATTATTGCGAGTTTACCAGCCATTTAAACCAAAGTGATGGTTGCCAGTGGAAAGTTGGGGGGAAGCCGTGTGGCTGGAACCCTCTGCCTCAAAGCTCCAAATTCAAATTTTTTCTCTAGTGAGAATTCCATTGGATTTTATTTTTATGTTCCAATTGGTCAGATCATGGTTGCCCTTGAATCACTAGCAGAAATTTTTATTGCCTAGTCCACTAGTTATGTTCTTTAGAAATATAAAGCTTTGCTATCCGAGAATAAATTTATGCAGGCGAAATATATCCCAGTAATCTGTATACTGAATGAGAGATAGACATAAAATAGCAATGTTGGAGTAGAATGGTTTATTATTTTATGATTATTAGCATCACATTTAAACTTATGTTTTACTTATATCGCTTATATGTGATAATCAGGGTGAGGCAACAAGTGCGAAGCTGATTGGTCAAGCTATTGCAAACAATCCGGCATTTATCACACTGAGGAGGATTGAAGCTGCAAGAGAGATTGCACATACAATCTCAAATTCATCAAACAAAGTGTTCTTGAACTCGGATGATCTGTTGCTGAACCTTCAGGAGATGAATTTGGAGATCAAGAAATAGAGTCTAGGTTGGGATTGTTCTTATGATTTGGTATTGAGATTGTAAAATGTTGAAAATTTCCTTCAAAGTTTGCGCCAAGGACCTTAAAGTTAACTTTGTCTTTTTGAGGCCTAGTCCTAGTCGTTGGCATGTACTGCTGTCAGTGGAGATAAGTTCTAAGCAGGTAATCAACTTTTCAAGGTGCAACTACTTTGAGCTATTTCCCATGTTCCATATTTTAAGGGTTGTGGCTTAATTAATTTGATTTGCTTGTGAAATTTGAAATTGATAATTTAATAATGACAGGAGATTTCGCCTGGGAGTGGGAAAGAAATAGAGAAATGAAAACTTTGATCTGATCAACATTATTTTTTCTGAAATTTCAGTGGAGTTCGTTAATCAATCTTGTTTAACTTTGTATGAATTCTATTTACATCTGTTAATCTTGTTGCCTTTTTATTATTCTTTTGTTATGTTTGACAATGATTTGAAAGGTAATTAACATTGGGGTTCATAGGATGATAAAAATACGATATGTGCTGCCATGATTATGTAATTTGAATGGAATGTATAATGAGTGATTTTAGGTTAATAAGAAAACAGATTGGATAAAGTAAGAATTTCTCCCTCCATAATCATAGTTTCTAGGTTGAGCAAACATCTCTTTCTTCTCTAATCTTTTTCCATTCTTTTAATAGGCCATGATAATGGCACCTTTCAATTGCTTATCCCTTTTTATTTCCCAGCCTTATTATTTTTTAATTTGTCTATTCTTTCTCCCATTTTATGTTTTGGAGCTGTGAGCTACCAAATCCTAGGTCAGTTTAATGGTCGATATCCATCAGACCATCACTATATATGTAAAGTGGGCCAGTATAGATTGAATCCACGATAAATCTTTTTCTTCAATTGAATTTTAATATTTTTTTTTTCAGTGTCCGCAGCGCGACGCATAATACATTTGTTAGTCTCTTGATCATTAGACCTAGGGGTGGGCACGGTTTGGTATGGTACAAAATTGATCGATACCAGAACCATACCATTTAATTTTAATCGGTACGGTACGATTCGGTATTCAATATTTTGAAAGTGAAACCAGATCGTACCGTACCAATTAAGTTCGGTACGGTTTCGGTATGGTTTCGGTTTTGAGCCAAAATTTTGTTTGTGATTATAAAGCAAGGAAAAGACTAAAGAAAAAGGAAAACTACATTTATGAAGGACTTAGTTTTCAAATATCTATTGAAGAAGTTGTACTAAGTTGAAGATATAAACTCTTAGAAGCTAAATTAAGACATGTATGGTCATATCAACTCTTGAAGAATGCCTAATAAACCTTTAAGAAATAAATTTAATTATTTTAAAAAAATTCTAATTCGGTACGGTATCGGTACGGGACGGTTTTTTAAAATATCGATACCGAAACCGTACCGAATTATATCGGTACGGTTTCGGTACCGTACCAATCATACAACGGTTTTACTATTCGGTTTTTTTTTCGGTATGGTTTGATCTGAAACGGTACGGTTTCGGTATTTTGGTTCCATGTGCCCAGCCCTAATTAGACCTAGTCCAAATGTGCTTATGTGAACATAAATAAAATTAAGATAAACTATATAAAAGTACTCAAATTATATGGTTAATTTAAAAAAATACCTCAATCATATTACTATTTTATCATCCTTTCCCCTTTGCCCTTTTTCCTTTCTTCTTCCCTTTTTCCTTCTATCATCATCATAAAAATTAATTCAGCAATCTCTCTCTCCTCAAAAATTCTCACCCCAGCAAGCTCAAAACATAAACAACAACCTTTCATCTTTCATTTTCTGAAACATGTATATAGATATAGGATCCAGTTTCATAAAAGTCTACAATGCATTTTCATCACCAAAGATTCAATCAATTCATCGTCGAATTAACAAACCTATACAAATTTGATTTACAAAAGAAGAAAAAAATAAAATAAAAGGAACTCTAATCTTTGCCAATCATCTAATTGATCATTTCCATTTATGGCTAGATAGACCTTGCTAATTTCTAGCCTACATCTACTCAGCATTCGCTTCAAAGAACACCCCACCGTCAATGGTGATGATAGTGATGAAGAAGACGAAGACGTCGATTCTAAATTGGTAACTGATGCATGAGCATCTAATAAATTCTCTAAGTCTAGAATGCAATTCTCTAAGTCTAGAATACGTTAACTAAGAAGAATACGTGCTCGTTAGAATTTTTATAATAATTATTATTGTTTATTTCTTTCAAGTTTTGTAGTTCCTTATAGAACTTGGATTAATTAGGTAATTTGTAATCAGGATTCTTACTAAATAAGGACTATGATATCTGGGGTTTTCTATGTCATGATATAACTAGGTTATTACAGGATTTCTTTAGTCAGTCTTTTATCAATAATAAATCAGAACTATCAAAGTTTTTCTCGGGTTTACCCTAGAGCTCAAGATATTTGTTCCTACTTTATCCTACTTCTTTTCTTCTTTGTTTTTTTGGTTTCTGTATTGCTGGCTTGTACCAACTTGGTATCAGAGCTTATGGTTGGATGTGGCTGTGGGTGCAGTAGAGGAACCCAAGTCGAACCAAGGATGAATGAGTTACAGAATCTAGTTGAAGATTTGGCAACAGCAATACAGGCTCTCCAAGCACATGAGCACTCGAGAGCCCATATGGAGATTCTGGAAGACAATCGCAACCCCTTTGGCATACTAGACGGTAGCCTAAGGGATGAAGGTAGTGAGGATGAGGATGCACATGAAGTCCATAACCCTGCAGATCGTGAACGCGGAGGATTCGAAGAACGGTTGGTTCGTGCATTGGACTTGAGTGGTGGGGGCGTTAGAATTGAGGTCGCTGATTTTTTTGGAAAAATGCACGTTGAAGATTATTTATACTTGAAAGTAAGTTTGGAAAATTATTTTGAGTGGAAATCCATGGATGAAGATAGGAAGATGTTGTTTGTCAAGTTCAAGTTGAATAATGCTGCCCTTCAATGGTGGAAAAGAGTTGAAGAACAACGTACTCGACAAGGGAAGGCAAAAATCAACACATGAGCACATATGAAAGAAAAGTTGCGGAAACAATTTCTTCCAGCTGACTATACATTGGAGTTGTACGAAAAGTTTCATAATTTAAAGCAACGAGGGATGAGCATAGAAGAATACACCACTGAATTTATTAATCCATCTATCCGAGTTGGATTGAACGAGACTAATGAAAAAATTACGTCCCGTTATCTTTCCAGCTTGAATGACTCCATCAGGGAGGAGATGGGTGTAATCCGTTTGTTCAACCTAGAGGACGCTCGCTAATATGCATTAACAGTAGAAAACGGATCTTATGACGAAGTAGCCGAAGGGCTGTTTCAGGTCGTCCGAATAGTAATTGGCAGAGGAATACAGTTGCTTCCCAGAGCGCTCACAATTTCTAGCAATGTACCCTAAGTGCTGGTACTAGTGGGAGAAATTTAGGTGGGGAAAAAGGGAAGGAACTAATGAAGTTTGGTCCTCCCAATAGTGAAGGTACAACCAACCTAAGGCTGGTAGCACTTCCAAAATCTGATGTTTTACTTGTAGAGAGATGGGGCATACATTCTCCGCATAACCACAAAGAAGAGTGAACTTGGCAGAGTTTGAAGGTGAAGAAACAAAGTTGTTTCCCCAACCTATGACATATACGATGTAGATGAAGAAGTTATTAACATATTCTCAGTAGAAGAAGAGTCCCTAGTCTCCAGGCGGGTGTTGACAGCTCCTAGGGTCACAAAGGTTAAAGAGGACTAAAGCTGTAACGACCCGTCCCGAATATCGGGATTCAATAATATTTAATTATGATTCACTAATCTGGGATTACTTGGGCGATTTCGGACGAATTGTGCAAAATGACCGTTTTGCCCCTGGGCATGGGCAAAACGTTGACTTTTAATTCGGATGGTCAAATGGACTTTGACCGATGACCGTGACGTAGTTCGGGACGTCACGAGTTCATAGACAGGTGGCACGTTCGATTCCGACATTCGTAGAGAAAGTTATGAGGTTCGGAAGTTGAGGGGTATTTTGGTAATTTGGCTTATTAGGGGCCAAATGTTGACTTTTTGATCGGGATGTCCGATGGCCGAGGGCCAAGGACCGTTACGTAGGTTTCGTCGATGCGAATCCAACGACAGGCGGCATGCCGAAATCGGAGATTCGACGACGAAGTTATGGTCAAGGAAACGAATTTACGAACCGAGGCTCCGATTAAAATAATAATATAATAATGAACAGTACCCGGTGACTGAACACACTTGGATGAGTGACAAGTGTCACTCATCCCTTAATTTGGGGCTTAAGACCAGGATCCATGTTTTGGGGGAACATTATGATTATGTTTTATTAATTAATTATGTTTAATTATTGTTAATTCCTTCATTAACCCTCTCTGATTTCTTAGCCGTGTACAACCAAATGCCATTTTCTTCCTACCTTCATTTCTCTTCCAATTCTGAAACTGAGAGTGAGAAATTGGAGAGAATTCAGAGACTAACTCAACTGGAATTACACGGGGGATTGATCGGGTGAGGGAGGCAGAGAAATCGAAAATTGATTTTTGGGAGGGAAATTCGAAATGGATGTTTTGAGCCGTGAGGATCGAAATTGATGATTCAATTCAACTTCTGGGATCAAAACGAACATCTTTGCTTCAAGAACGAAGAGAAACCATGGCGGATTGAGGAAGAACTGAGCTTCCATGGCAGCTCAAAGTCGAGCTTGTGTTCAGTGGGTTTGAGGTAAGTAATTCTCAAATTGACCTTGTAGAAATGTCCCTTACACTCTCACGATGCTAACTGAATGAATTAATTTGGAAAACAGGGACGATATCGTGAAACCCGATTTGAAAACCCGTCGAGGATCGATCGAGAGTCGTGAGGATTCAGACCATGATTTGTGTAATTCGATTTATAGAACTTAAATGGTGATTGATTACAAGGGATCAGTTGAAAGAACGGATTGATTTGATGTTGAATTGGGTGAGATTGAACCGGGTCCTATCGCAGGTTTTTCAACCCGTTTACCAGAGAAACGGGCGAGGATGGTGACTGTAGCAGTCACTGTAGCAGGCGCGTGGCTTTCACGCGCAGCCACTCACGGCGGCGCGTGACGGCGCGTGGGCACGAATCTCGAGGTGAGGTCAACATGACTTTTGTCCTATTCAATGTAACGAACATTTTAGCGTTGGGTTCGTGTCGATCGGATCCCGTTTCGTTATTGTTCGGGATGTCCGAAGGTTATAAATCCAGTTTAAAAATACTTAAAAATTCGGGAAAATTACGGGACTTGATTAGGATGTTAATGATGAGGTTAGTGATCCTCTAATGTGATTTGAACAGGATTGGGAGTCCCAGTGATAGTGGTGTGGCCCGGGAAGGCCTATGGCACGCGTATCGAGGCGCTCGGTTAAACGGTCTGTGAGTGGACATTGGTTTCATAAATTCGATGCATGCATAACTGTTTTATGATTGTTATAATTATGATTAAATGATTTACTTTGGATATCGGTGAATTTAAAATGATTTCACGTATTTCGAGGTGAATTACGTATTTGCACGTAAACCGAGATTTTCTGGATTTTCACCGATTTCCATAAATGTGGTTGGATATGATTTCATGAAACGGTTACGAACTTGAATAATGTAAAATCGGGCCAGGGGCCAAGTTGAACTATGAAATCGGGCCAGGGGCCCAGTTAACATGTGGATCGGGCCAGGGGCCCAGTTAACTTGTGGAATCGGGCCAGGGGCCCAGTTGATTTCTACATGTGATTGCGGGTCGGGGACCCTAAAATGGAATTGAATAAATGTTTTCTGGTTTACATTTTATATATGTTCACATGCTGGAATCAATAAATGGTTTTGATGATATTTCGGTTATGGCACGTTTCACGGTATTTGGGCATGAGATCCGTTTGATGAAACGTAACGATCGGTTCGGATTTTACCTATGTATACCTATACGTTTTGCATGTGGATATCAATAAAATGTATTTAGTACTGCACTGTATAAATCCTTCCATATTATATTGTCTCCTCCGGATGAGGTACCCCGGAGAGGTCACAGACGTCTAGTACGTCCAGCGTCCATGACGCTAAGCATCGGGGATGCTGTACCCGAACGGGGTTCGGGGATTGAACTCGGAAATTGAGACCCGAGTGGCACGCGTAGCCTTGTGATTGTGACCTTATTGACGTCAGGGACGTCAGACATCAGGGATGTCGGATTGGAGTGTATAGTGCAGTGGCTAAAATTATGGTTATGGTTTATATTATATGCCTTATGGTTCATATTACTGGATTTATGAAATAACTCTTGGATTTACTTTTGGAAATTGAAACTATGCTTTGGTTTCCGGGCTAAGGCACTAATGGTTATTTCTAAATAAATATGGGATTATTGGTTTTGGTGCATGCATATGATTTTACTGAGGGGCATAAATGTCTTATAAATGTTTTAAACAGACTTGTTTATTTTCGTCCACTCACAGCTTTTGTTTTCAATGCCCTTCAGGTTGATTCCGGATACGACTGCAGCAGAGACTTGAGCATCGCACACCTCCTCCATCGATCCTTACGCACTCTGGAAGCCCGTTTGGGCAATGGCAATCGGTTATCCCTTGTCTGACGCCTCTTGTCAGACGGGAGCACGTCACATTCCATGGTAATCCCGGGGGGATTGGGATGGGTCGTGTCAAGTGGTATCAGAGCAGGTTTTGCTCTTTTGTGCGCGAAGGACGAGGGTGTGATGTCTCTTTGGGCTGCTGTTCCGTTGTCAACCTGAAAGACAGTTTTGGTAGATTGGGTGTGTTTGGCCCGATACGCCGTGCATTGTTGCGATTCAACCCAAGTGGGGTTGTATACGATTAACTGGTAATGTGGGACCGTCGGTTCGGTCATGTGATGATGGATTGTTGTGCCACTGGGCACAGCTAGGTTCATGGAACCCCATTTGATTGGAAATGTGAAACTCGGTTGAGTATTGGTCTAAGTTTTGGACCCTAGTAGTGTTGGCTAGTGTACGGGGGTTGGTGCATCGGAGTTAGCCGATGACCTTCGTGGTGGAACCCACGATGGAACCCACGTTGAGTTGACGATTGGATTGGATTGGACGTCTATATGATGTCAGGACCGCAGGGTCGGTCAGGTTGTGGATTTTACTGCAAAAGGCAGTTGGGTTCGGTGGAACCCTAGGGTGTGACTTTGGAACCCCAATTTATAATTGATGGGCTGGAAAAGTGAACGTTATTTGAGGATTTGTGCTGCGGCGAGCGGCTGAGATCTTGGATGACCATGTGGATGACTCTAGTGAGTCTTATGGGTTCGATCTATGTATACGGTTGTGAGATGAAATATGGAATCCCGTGTTGGATCGAATATTAGTGTGAGGTGTGGTTACGGATCTTGACAACGATGACTGTTGGTCGACAGTTGTGTCGAGATGACTGGCTATCGAGGGTATTTTGTGTGGCTTTCACACTTGGGGATCAGGGGATGTTTAGGGAACGTCCATTATCCTGATGTGCCAGTGGTCAAATTGGAGGTACCCATAGTCGTGGGGTACGAGTGGTGTTACGGGATCGTCGTTCGGAATGAACGGAGATCCAGGGTAACAACTTTGCACATTGTGTACTAGCATGGATGTTCGTGTGCTATGTATGGATGTTGGTATGTTGGTGCCTTTATGCCAATACTAGTATGGATGCCTGTGTGCTGATACTAGTGTTGATGATGGTGCGTTGGTGCTGGTACTAGCGCTGGTGCTGGTGTCAGTAATTGTGTCGACGATGAGCCACCATTTGGGGTGTGACTCTGTCATGATGGACATATGATCGGTATCTGCGACTCAGTGGTGGTTGAGTCTTGGACTGGATGGGATCCAGTGGAGGTTGTGATGTGTTGGGATAAGTCCCAACAGATTTATGATGACAAGTGATGAATGGATCAAAAGGTTTGATTGAAAATTTTGGGAAATTTGGGATGCTGTTCCCTATGTCATGTGTATTGGTGGATTTGGGGAGTTGTTGTCAACTCCGAGATTGGTATGATGGTATACTTCTTATATCCCCAGGAAGTACAAGGAAATTATTGAAATTGGAAAAGTCGGGGAAACCATTCGTGGTATTGATGTGGGATTTTGTGATTGCGAATCACTTGGAACCTGAGGATTTAACCTGTTTAGGTTGTGATGTGAGACGAAGGCAGTATGGTATGCACATCCAGGCAGAGTTGAGGAAATTTCCGTTCGGAATCGGGGTGTGTGCGTACGTGAGTATTGGCGGACGTGAGGTCCGAGTAATGAATTGATTTTGGACACGTGGTGGTCCAAGTGAGGTATGGACGTGGGCAGTCCAGTGGTTGGACTTGACATCTCATTGGGAGCATGTCTGTTTCCAACGTGGTTGGAACTCTCGATTTGGGGAGAGTTGTGATTGGGAGACGAGAGGAGTGCTCGTTTCCGCATCAGTGATTGGTATTCCGAAGTCATTAGGGTTGACTTCATATTTCCTGCCGTGGCAGATGATGATTTTTGCTACCAGTACGTTGAGCGTGTATTGGTAGGTGGACCCAGGTTTGGCCTTGGGTCATTGGACACAAGAAGTTGTGTATGATTTTGGATTTGGTGGGAAATGCGAGGTCATCTTTCCACCAAGGGAAATTTGGCGAAGGATTCAATTGAGGGTGTAAGACCCTACGATCAGCTTTCAGATGGATTGTTAACTACGTGGGCATGTGTGGATCCTAGGTGGATCTGATTTGCGATGTTGTCGACTTTGGTCGATGTGACGATCTAGGATCGTGATATTACTTGTCGGGTGACGTAGCGATGGATATGGATTGTGATCTTGATGATCTAGATGGGTGGAGAGTTTATCACTCTTACCTTGGTATGTGAGTCGTAGATGACGGGACTGAACTACTTTTCGGAGTGAAGTCCATATGGTTTGTGACTTGGTTGAGTAGGTTTCCGATGTGGTCGGATTTTGTCAACCTTTGACGTGTGGATATTGGGATTGGCTTCCCTATGAAGTCAATCGAGTGTTTTGGAGAGGCAACCGATAGATTCAGTTACGTTACGTCTTGATGGACGTAAACGAGGTTTTGGGTTTTGGAATCGAATTTCTGGGTGACGATTCAGGATTCGATTGCGAAGCTCGAAAGTGGATTACTGGATTTGGGTGCGGAATGATTATTCCAATGCTAGCTTACGGAATAATGATTTCGGATTCGGATTTGGAAATGGAATAAAATATGAAGTTTGGGTTCGGATTCGGGATTTCTTACGAAATTGCGGATTCGGATTCGGAATTGGAACTAGATGACGGGTGGAGTTCGTTTTGTCTCATGATGGTTTGGACAAAGGTACTTCATTATTGGAACGTGTCTGGCTATGACCTGGGTGGTTGTAGGCGGATTGTTGGATTGATGTACGTACAGGGTACGTTATACGAGGATTGTTACGGGTTAGGCTGAGTGTTTCCTAATGGCGGTACATGGGATGTACCAGTGGTGTGTAATTAAACGTGTTGGTAATCGGCTTGGTTCCGATATCATTTGTTTGGTTGTGATTGTGGACTGGACATTGGATACTGTGCGCTGTGCAGAGTGATTTTGTCGGGTTCAGTGATTGTATGAGCAGGTGCTCTTGGCCACGGTTGGCTAGTGGAACCCCGGTATTGATATGTGTGATCACTGCTGGGCTGGTATTCAATGTGTTCCAGTTACACCACTTGATTGGGTTAATTGACGGTATACGTACACTCAGGATGAGTGAATTGGTGGTATGAGTAACCACGAGTAGCCTTGTGTGACTTGATCACACCGTGATTTCCCAGCGTTTTGGTTCGCTGAGGGAGTCGGCGATTATGGACATTGAGATTTATTTATGTTGCACGAATGGGCTTGCCCTGCGAATTGAGATCATGTGGTTGATCTTACGCTACATCGAGAGTGATGTAGTGCGTGGCGTTGTCACTGACTGGCTGATGGTTGGGGCTTTATCAGGGTGGCAAAGTTTTGTGATGACAGTTTGACTGGTGGTGTCAGCGTGGACTGACAAATGAGATTTGGTGACTCCCAACGGGAGCAAATGTAAGGATTTATTGGCAATGGAAGGGAACCGTCTAGCTGAAGGAGTCAGCTAAATGGTTAAGCGATTTTATCGCGAATCAGGTGATTATGTCCACTCGAGGTGGTCGAGTGTTGTTGATTGTGACTTATGACAGTGATGGGATGTCTGGGTACAGACGAGACTGGTGTTGTCCCAGTAAGTGGGTGTACAGGTGTACACATGATATGAGGTCGAAATGTTTTCCACGAGGTGGTTGTGGAATAAGATTGTTGGTAATTTCGAGGACGAAATTCTTTAAGGAGGGAAGGTTGTAACGACCCGTCCCGAATATCGGGATTCAATAATATTTAATTATGATTCACTAATCTGGGATTAGTTGGGCGATTTCGGACGAATTGTGCAAAATGACCGTTTTGCCCCTGAGCGTGGGCAAAACGTTGACTTTTAATTCGGATGGTCAAATGGACTTTGACCGATGACCGTGACGTAGTTCGGGACGTCACGAGTTCATAGACAGGTGGCACGTTCGATTCCGACATTCGCAGAGAAAGTTATGAGGTTCGGAAGTTGAGGGGTATTTTGGTAATTTGGCTTATTAGGGGCCAAATGTTGACTTTTTGACCCGGCTGTCCGATGGCCGAGGGCCAAGGACCGTTACGTAGGTTTCGTCGATGCGAATCCAACGACAGGCGGCATGCCGAAATCGGAGATTCGACGACGAAGTTATGGTCAAGGAAACGAATTTACGAACCGAGGCTCCGATTAAAATAATAATATAATAATGAACAGTACCCGGTGACTGAACACACTTGGATGAGTGACAAGTGTCACTCATCCCTTAATTTGGGGCTTAAGACCAGGATCCATGTTTTGGGGGAACATTATGATTATGTTTTATTAATTAATTATGTTTAATTATTGTTAATTCCTCCATTAACCCTCTCTGATTTCTTAGCCGTGTACAACCAAATGTGACAGGACCCGTCTCAATCCCACTGGGACCACCCGGGGACGTGACCCGCTCCCGTCTGACAATGACTCTAAACATACCAAAACTACCCTTAAATAAAAACCGAAGACTCACATAGATAGATAATGTACAAACACAGTGTTTAAAGTGATACTGTCAGACAAGGGAAAGTAAAATACAACATGTGAGCACACTAGTCAGAGTACATTTATTCGGTGCTCAACCTACCCACAAGTGGGTGTACAGGTGCACAGCTAGGCAAACTAAACCTCTGCCTCCTCCTCCGGATCCTCCTCCTCCTCTATTGCCGTGTCAGGGTCTGGAGGGGTCAGTAAAACAAGGGTGAGTGGGCCAAAAATAACAGTTTAGAAATCAATTTAATAATAAAATAATCATAAGGTTTTACCCCTCCGTTTTCCAAATCTTGCATGCAGTGAAAACATAATATTATAATGAAATCATAAAAATGAACCACAATAATAATCGTAAGGTGAAACTAACATATCAGTGCACTGTAAAACCCAACCCAAATGATGTCACGGTTCTAAGGCTACGCGTTGCCACTCAGGGTCTCACACCCGAGACTCTCTAGGTACATCAGCTCCCGGTATCCCGGTCACTGCCCGAGGTATATGAACATGCCTTCCTGAGAGTAAGCAGCCCAACGGGGGTCAACTCCACTCAGTCAGAGCCCCGTGACTACTCCAGGGTCCACCCAGGCCAACGACCCTCCCTGGAGGAGACAATATACACAGGTAGGAAAGTACAGTACAATAACAGTATAGTTTACCCTATGTCCCCCGGACATCCCAAACAAAATCCACATATAATCCAGACGGGTCTCATGCCCAAAACATTGTAATCACATATATAAGCAGTTTATAAGACTCATCAGTGGAAATAGTAAAACAGTTTATGCATGCAAGCCTTTTATAAATCAAACAGCCCACTCACACTCGGTCCTTGCTGCTCAACGATCTCTATAAACCTGTATTATTACTCTTGAGGGTTACTTAAGGACCCTATAATATCAATACCAAGACCCTAGAACAGATCCGCCTCAAAAACGCATCCCGGGCACTATTCCCGGTGCTTCAAACCCCATTTTGACTGACATAACGATCTTCGATCGACACGAAACCACCTCCATTGGATCCGTATCGTCGAAACCTTGAAAATGGTACCGGCCCCACCAAAATTACTGTTCACACGCGCCCCCACGCGCCTGGTCAACGCGTGGGTCAACGCTGCTACAGTACCGCTGACGTCAGCAGTGACGTCATGCTGACGTCAGCATGACGTCATCACTGACACTTGTCAGGTGACACGTGGCACGTTCTGATTGGTCCCTGGTCTGACAACATCTGACAGGATGACGTCATCATGACGTCAGAAGTGACGTCAGCATGATGACGTCATCATGCTACAGTACCGGGTCGACCCGTTTGACTGGAACCGGGTCGCCGTCGACCCACGGTTTGACCCGATTCCACCACACGATTCCGGCCACCATTTTCGATGGGGTTGATCCCTATGGGATCGTCTAGGTCTGTCCTATGGTTCTACAACCTCAAAACAAGAAGAAAGTGGGAAGAAACTCACCAGAATGTCTCTGAAACTCACGGTCACGGTCCGGTCGTCGTCCTCGGTGATCCACGGCGTCTCCGTCGTCCAACCCGGCCCCAAACGACTCGTCTCTCACCCTAGGACATGTCTATCACCTAACAATCAATTTCTAAGCATTAAAAACGGTCGGGTCGAACAGGGAATGAAAACGGGCTTGTCGGGTTTTGGGTCTTACCGCCGCCGTCACGCCGCCGTAGCCCTCGCCGTCGTCCAGTTACGCTCCTAGGATCCCCACGGTGCAGACTGGAGCTCCTCCCGCGTCGAGGTGAGGTGGTTATCGAGTTTTGCTTCTTGGACCCGTTTCCTTGAGGTTTTCGGGTCTGAGTTTGCACGGTGGTTTCGGGGCTGGGAAGTGGGGTGGTGGCTGCCGGTGATGCTCGGTGATGGTTAGTGGATGTTGGTGATGCAGCTGGTGATCGGGTGGTGGTGTGAGAGTGGCTGGTTCGATCGCCTGGTTTGAGAGAAAATGGGAAGAGAAGCACGGGTGTGTGAGGGGGAATGGATGTGTTTGTGTGTGTGTAAGAAAAAGCAGAAACAGATCATGCATGAACAAGGAAAACAGGTGAAAATGGAGGGCCAAGATTCACTTGAGCAGCAGATCCAAAGGCTAGGGTTAATTGGAGGGAAAAATAATGAATATTAAAATGGATGAAATAGTGTTAATTGCTTTATGGGAATAGTGTGGCCTTGGATGGGTGACACTTGTCACCAATCCATCGGTTTGATTTAAATATTAGGTTGGCACGGATTCCCGTAATAAATTAATATTTTATTCCGTTGTTCTCGGTTCGTAAATTCCGCTAAAACGCTTCCTTGACCATAACTTCTTCATACAAACTCCGATTTCGGCGTGCCGCCTGTCTACGGATTCGTGACTTCCCGACCTACGTCATAGTTATGGGTCAAAGTCCAAATTATTTCCCGAGAAAAAGTCAAAGTTTTCCCCCCAAGGGTAAAACAGTCTTTTTACATTAAAATATTATTATTTTCGGTTCGGGTCGTTACAAAATGCCATTTTCTTCCTACCTTCATTTCTCTTCCAATTCTGAAACTGAGAGTGAGAAATTGGAGAGAATTCAGAGACTAACTCAACTGGAATTACACGGGGGATTGATCGGGTGAGGGAGGCAGAGAAATCGAAAATTGATTTTTGGGAGGGAAATTCGAAATGGATGTTTTGAGCCGTGAGGATCGAAATTGATGATTCAATTCAACTTCTGGGATCAAAACGAACATCTTTGCTTCAAGAACGAAGAGAAACCATGGCGGATTGAGGAAGAACTGAGCTTCCATGGCAGCTCAAAGTCGAGCTTGTGTTCAGTGGGTTTGAGGTAAGTAATTCTCAAATTGACCTTGTAGAAATGTCCCTTACACTCTCACGATGCTAACTGAATGAATTAATTTGGAAAACAGGGACGATATCGTGAAACCCGATTTGAAAACCCGTCGAGGATCGATCGAGAGTCGTGAGGATTCAGACCATGATTTGTGTAATTCGATTTATAGAACTTAAATGGTGATTGATTACAAGGGATCAGTTGAAAGAACGGATTGATTTGATGTTGAATTGGGTGAGATTGAACCGGGTCCTATCGCAGGTTTTTCAACCCGTTTACCAGAGAAACGGGCGAGGATGGTGACTGTAGCAGTCACTGTAGCAGGCGCGTGGCTTTCACGCGCAGCCACTCACGGCGGCGCGTGACGGCGCGTGGGCACGAATCTCGAGGTGAGGACAACATGACTTTTGTCCTATTCAATGTAACGAACATTTTAGCGTTGGGTTCGTGTCGATCGGATCCCGTTTCGTTATTGTTCGGGATGTCCGAAGGTTTTAAATCCAGTTTAAAAATACTTAAAAATTCGGGAAAATTACGGGACTTGATTAGGATGTTAATGATGAGGTTAGTGATCCTCTAATGTGATTTGAACAGGATTAGGAGTCTCGGTGATAGTGGTGTGGCCCGGGAAGGCCTATGGCACGCGTATCGAGGCGCTCGGTTAAACGGTCTGTGAGTGGACATTGGTTTCATAAATTCGATGCCTGCATAACTGTTTTATGATTGTTATAATTATGATTAAATGATTTACTTTGGATATCGGTGAATTTAAAATGATTTCACGTATTTCGAGGTGAATTACGTATTTGCACGTAAACCGAGATTTTCTGGATTTTCACCGATTTCCATAAATGTGGTTGGATATGATTTCATGAAACGGTTACGAACTTGAATAATGTAAAATCGGGCCAGGGGCCCAGTTGAACTATGAAATCGGGCCAGGGGCCCAGTTAACATGTGGATCGGGTCAGGGGCCCAGTTAACTTGTGGAATCGGGCCAGGGGCCCAGTTGATTTCTACATGTGATTGCGGGTCGGGGACCCTAAAATGGAATTGAATAAATGTTTTCTGGTTTACATTTTATATATGTTCACATGCTGGAATCAATAAATGGTTTTGATGATATTTCGGTTATGGCACGTTTCACGGTATTTGGGCATGAGACCCGTTTGATGAAACGTAACGATCGGTTCGGATTTTACCTATGTATACCTATATGTTTTGCATGTGGATATCAATAAAATGTATTTAGTACTGCACTGTATAAATCCTTCCATATTATATTGTCTCCTCCGGATGAGGTACCCCGGAGAGGTCACGGACGTCTAGTACGTCCAGCGTCTATGACGCTAAGCATCGGGGATGCTGTACCCGAACGGGGTTCGGGGATTGAACTCGGAAATTGAGACCCGAGTGGCACGCGTAGCCTTGTGATTGTGACCTTATTGACGTCAGGGACGTCAGACATCAGGGATGTCGGATTGGAGTGTATAGTGCAGTGGCTAAAATTATGGTTATGGTTTATATTATATGCCTTATGGTTCATATTACTGGATTTATGAAATAACTCTTGGATTTACTTTTGGAAATTGAAACTATGCTTTGGTTTCCGGGCTAAGGCCCTAATGGTTATTTCTAAATAAATATGGGATTATTGGTTTTGGTGCATGCATATGATTTTACTGAGGGGCATAAATGTCTTATAAATGTTTTAAACAGACTTGTTTATTTTCGTCCACTCACAGCTTTTGTTTTCAATGCCCTTCAGGTTGATTCCGGATACGACTGCAGCAGAGACTTGAGCATCGCACACCTCCTCCATCGATCCTTACGCACTCTGGAAGCCCGTTTGGACAATGGCAATCGGTTATCCCTTGTCTGACGCCTCTTGTCAGACGGGAGCACGTCACATTCCATAGTAATCCCGGGGGGATTGGGATGGGTCGTGTCAAAAGATACCAGAGTATTTTTGAAATTAGAGTTCTTTGTGATGGTAAGGTTTGCAACTTGAATCTTGATGGGGGAAGTACTAAAAATATTGTTTCAAATGAGGCAATGGAAAAATTGAAGTTTTCAATAGAGAAGCTTCCGGATCCCTATAAATTCCAATGGTTCCGAAAAGGTAATGAGGTTCCAGTCACCTCACAGTACTTAGTTAAATTTACCATGGGTAATTCAATCGACGACGAAGCATGTTGTGACATCCTTGAGATGGATGCATGTCACATTTTATTGGAAAGGCCATGGTTATTTGATAGAGATGTGATACACTCAACTAAAGCTAACACATATACGTTTAATAAATATGGAAGAAAATTAACCTTGCACCCACTCAAAGAAGAGCCACGCAACACTCCCATTGATGCCTAAATTAGTGGTCTCTTGAAAGGTCATAAGTTTGAGCTTGAGAGTAAAGAGCAGTGAGTTATGTATGCTCTTGTTACAAGAGAGGTATAGAAAAACCAGCCAGTCAAGTTAAGTGAGCATCCAAAAGAAGTATAGCAGGTGTTGGAAGAATTTAAGGAGCGAGTTGGCGAGGAATTACCTCAGGGTTTACCACCGATGAGGAGTATTCAACATGCTATTGACTTAGTGCATGGTGATGCCCTTCCAAACCTTCCTGCTTATCGTATGCAACCAACACACAGAACTGAGATTCAAAAGTAGGTAGAGGGTGTAATTTCTAAGGGTCTTGTACGTGAGAACAAAAGCTCTTGTGTTGTACCGGCCTTATTAACACCCAAGAAGGATGGAACATAGAGAATGTATGTCGACAGCCGTGCCATTAAAAAAATCACAATAAAATACAGGTTCCCTATCCTACGGTTAGAAGCCATGTTGGATATGTTGGTGGGATCCAAAGTATTCTCAAAGATAGATTTGAGAAGTGGGTATCATCAAATTCGTAAGAGAAGTGAAGATGAATGGAAAACAACTTTCAAAACGCCAAATGGACTCTATGAGTGGTTAGTGATGCCCTTTGGACTCTCCAATGCTCCTAGTACATTTATGCGAGTTATGATCGAGGATCTCAAACCTTTCCTAAATTCTTTTGTGGTTGTTTACTTTGATGACATCTTAATGTATAGTCGTGCACGGGAAGAAAAACTTGGCCCGTCTACGACAAGTCACGGAGGTTCTCTATCGCGAGAAGTTGTATGTCAATCTAAAGAAATGTTCATTCATATGCGATAAAGTCGCGTTTCTTGGGTTTATTGTTTCATTTGAGAGGTTGTAGGCTAACCTTGAGAAAATTCGAGCTATTAATGAGGGGCTAATCCCACAATTTGTGGAAGATGTGTGAAGCTTCCATGGACTGGTATCGTTTTACATGAGATTTATTTTCAATTTTAGTTCCCACATGAGCCCAATAATTGAATGTTTAAAATAGATTTGAGTGGTCAAAATCAGCTCATAAAGCATTCGAAGAGGTGAAAAGAAGAATGACTGAAGCTCAAATACTCACACTCCCAGATTTTGAGAAGCTATTTACTATTGAATGTGCTGCATCCCATGTGGGCATATGGGTTGTTTTGAGTCAAGAAGGCAGGCCAGTAGAATTTTTTAGTGAGAAATTGTTAAGCGCTAAGTGTCCCTACTCCACCTATGGTCTAGAATTTTATGCTGTAGTTCGTGCAATATGACACTGGAAACATTATCTTGCTTATCAGGCGTTTGTGGTTTATTCAGATCATAAAGCAACATAGGTGTCATGTTTGTCAACTTGGCAAGAACACTTCACAAAACTCAGGTTTATACACGCCATTACCAGTGGCAGAAACTCCTTGGGTGGACCATTTTTCCACAATGGCTCACTTCATACCATGTTTAAAAACTGTAGATGCTACATATATGGCTGGTTTATTCTTCAAGGAGGTGGTGCGATTACATGGGGTGCCAACTACAACTGTTTCTGACAGAGATGTCAAGTTTACAGGTCATTTTTGGAGAACCTTATGGAGGAAGTTGGGAACTGATTTAAAATACTCTAGCACTTGCCACCCTCAAACTGATGGTCAAACTGAAGTAGTCAATTAGAGCTTGGGAAACTTGTTGAGGTTCCTTGTCAAGGGTCATGTGCAATCATGGGATACTGTACTCCCCCAAGCTGAGTTTGCCTATGATAACTCTATAAACAGGTCCACAAAGAAGACACCCTTTGAAGCCGCTTATGGACTCAAACCACAACATGTACTTGATTTAGTCTCACTGCCACAAGGGGCACATGTGAGTGATGACGGTGAGAAATTTGCAGACCATGTCAAAGTGGTGCCCTAAGAAGTTAAGGCAGCGATAAAGGCCAGCAATGAATCCTATATAGCTTCAGTTAATCAAACATCGGAGAGTCCATGATTTTGAGGAGAGTGATATGGTTTATGTGTACTTAAGGAGGGAAAGATTTACAAGGAGAACGTATCACAAACTAAAGTCGAAGAAGTTCGGGCTGCGCAAGGTCTTAAAGAAAATGGGTTCAAATGCTTATCTGATAGAGCTGCCACAAGAACATCAAATTAACCCAATTTTCAATGTATTTGATCTGTATCCATTTTAGGGATTTGATAAAGAGCTAGTCTCAACAGAATCTCAGATTCAGAAGCTGCCAAAAACTCAACCAGACATTATTGAGGATGTGCTGGGTGTTAAAGATGTGAAATCTAGGAGAGGCCACCAGTATAGGCGGTTCTTGGTGAAATGGTTGGGAAATCATGCTAGTGAGAGCACTTGGATAGGTGAAGATGATTTACAAAGAGTTGACCCAGAGATATATGATGAAGTTGTCAAAACTTTCTTGCTGGAGCCGAGTTTTTCCCAACCCAATGGAGTTGATTCAGGAGCATCTGATAAATTCTCTAAGTCTAAAATGCGTTAACCAAGAAGAATAAGTGATCGTTAGAATTTTTATAATAATTTTTATTGTTTATTTCCTTCAAGTTTTGTAGTTCTTATAGGACTTAGATTAATTAGGTAATTCTTAATCAGTTTAGGATTCTTACTAAATAAGGACTAGGATATCTAGGGTTTTCTATGTCCTGGTATAACTAGGTTATTACATGGGTTTCTTTAGTCAATCTTTTATCAATGATAAATCCGAACTATCGGAGTTCCTCTCGGGTTTACCCTAGAGCTCAAGATATTCGTTCCTACTTTATCTTATTCCTTTTATTTTCTTTGTTTTTTTGGTTTCCGTATTACTGGCCTGTACCAATACCCATTACTCTTACATGAATAAGATCATGACTTGGGACATACCTAGAATCCAAAACATCAATTACCATTGATTCCTCTTCAACCACCGCCTGATCTGACAGCATCATAGTCCCAGTTCCTTTGGTGGTGGTTATTGGAGCTCTGAAAATTGGGCAATTCATGTGAGAATCCAACCACATATCGATGCACCATTTCCCTATCCTGCAAAAAAATTAGGTATAAGCCTATAAAGTCGGTTGAAAAGACCCAAATCCATAAACAAAACCTAGATCCATAAGCCCCTTCTCTTTTAAAACCCAGATTCATAAACACAGATCCATAAACCCAGATCCATTGAGGGCTTCAATTTGTACAGGACCCATTCAGGTTCGCTGTCACCCATCTTTAGACCAAAGACAATTGACAACCAATATGAACCCAAATAACAAACATAACAAAAACATGAACCCCAACAACGAAAAAGAGAGATGAGAAAAGAAAGAAAGAAAAAGAAGTAGAAGAAAGAAATTACTGAATCCTATTGAGCTTATATCCAATCCTATATAACTAAATCAATTCCAAATCCTATATAAAAAAATTATCAATTTCCAAATTTCTTTCCTAAATTCACAAACAAATGAACAAAATCCAATCAATTAACCATCAAATTCCAAACATGTATACAAATTCAATATAATTCATACATATAAATCCATATAATTCATCCAAACAGGGATAAAAATCCAATATTCCAAAATTTCATAGAGAGAAAGAGAGAGAAAGATAAGGACTTATTGCGAGATAGTAAGAGGTGGTCGATAACGAGAGAAACGGTTGACAGTGAGAGAGGACACATGTGTTTGTGTTATGGTGATGGTGAGAGAGGGATAAAAGGATGACAAATAGCAAGAGATGGAGAGAGAGCGATTTGGGCACTAGGATTTGGTGGAGAATCATCAAGAGTAGAGGGATTTGAGGCGGAGGAACCAAGAGTAGCACAGAACCAACAAATAGTGAGAGAGGGAGACAGGCCCAAAACTCACTGTTCATTGAATAGTGCCAAGGCTTTAGGAGCTTTTGTATATGTATAATACATTGAGATGTTAATTTTGTAGAGAGTGAAGTTGAGAAGAAATGAGGTTTTACGATTTGCTAAATTTAAGTTTGATGATGATGATAGAGGTGGAGATCAATTAGGATTTAGGGAAAAGGAAAAAAGGGAAGTAGAAGAAAAAGAAAGGAAAAAGGAAGAGGATGATAAAATAGTGATATGACTAAAGTGCCCTTCTAATTTTAGCCACCTTAAAAGCTAACTGGACTAAAACGTTTCCACATGTATTTTTAACTATTTAATGGATGGAAAATGTAACGGATGTACTCTTTTGTAATTGACAACATAGTTTGGGTACGAAAAATCTACTTTTTATCACTGGGATACCTTTTGAAATTGACCATATAATTTAGGTACTTTTATGTAGTTTATCCATAAAATTATGAACTTTAGTTGAGCTACACTTGATCATTAATTAGAAATTGTTCCAATAAACAAGCTAGACCTTTAATTGGCTCTAGTTTTCATCGCAGAAGAAAGATGGATACGGTGATTGTTTGTGCGGGATTTCACCCCGCACTTGGGTTGGGCCTAAGTCCAATACGAAACCCATAATATAAAGGAAACCCTAGCTATTGTCTATTTAGGAAGGGCATCCCCCTCATTTAAGAGATATTCTCATAACCCCACAATATGACGTGGAGACATCCTCTCCACATCTCCCTCAATGGCTCAAGGCCACAAATATGTAAACACTATAATTATCAATAATAATCTCTCGGAAAGTTTGTCCTATGGACGTAGCCCGATTCGGGTGAACCATGTATGTGTTTGTGTCTTGATATTTATGCGTAGTCTTCTCGGCCCTTGTTGGTGCCATTTTTGGCATCAAAAGTTTGGCGTCGTCTATGAGAATCGTGACAAAAATTCATGTCGGGCTCTCTTTTCTTCACATACCTACTGAAACACCAAAAACATTCATGAATACCAAGCAAAAATCTAGATATTCTCACTGCCAAAATGAATCGTGCCTTCTTTGTGATAAATATCACACTAATTAATGTAAAAGCAAGCCTACTTGATTTCCTCCTCTATGTTCTCTCTAAGGAAAAAAGTGTTCCTTCTTTGACTTTTCTACTTTGGCTCTAGTTCACCTAAGAATTGGGATTGGTGGAAAAAGTATGATATTCTTTATATTTCTTCATCCCTGTCCCTTGTATTCATTCATCCTTGGCTGTAGAGAACCCATGGGAGATGGAGAGAGGAAGAACTACAGGACCAAGTTTGACAGGATGCATCCCGATACAGCTAGATAATTACTAGGGATCCTGCTACCGTTTGACAGTCAAGTTATTAGCCCTAACCATACTCAAAGTAAAAAGGTAAAGATAAAAGTTTTCACTGTCATACAAGGGATATTTACAAAACTGTTTACAAATCATAAGTATTAATACTAATACCAGTCAAAAAGGGTCTAGTCCTACCCTAATACGATGTAGAGTACGCAGAGTCTAGTCTATGTTTGTGCCTTCGGTCACTGGGCAGATCCCCGTCCTCGAGTCACGACCTGGAGGGTAAATAAAACCATAAAAATGTGAGTGAAAAAATAACTTTGGAAAACACATTGTGGAAAACATTTGTTTCTACCCTTCGTTTTAGAAAACTATGCATGCAATAGAACCATTTAAATCCCAAGTAAAACAGAATACAATCCACGGCCTTGAAAAAACGTGTAAACTAACCATCAATAGTTATGGAAACTAGCATGTAAATCACCACAATATTCAACACAAAACCAATACAGCAACCATACACAACCGACTCACGTGTAACCCATCCACGACGCATAAAATTAGCCATCACATCCACTACATTATCGGTAGGCACACCACTCGGGATCTGAAGCCCATCTCGATGTCCTAGTGTGGACTTCACTCACTCACTCACTCACTCACTCACTCAGGATATGGAGCCCAGCTCGATGTCTTAGTGAGAAATGACCCAGGATCTAGAGCCCGGCTCAACGTTTGAGTCAACACCAAACCAATCTCAGGATCTGAAGCCCCCGACTTGACGTCTGAGACTACTAACCAACAAGCACCTCAAGGAGGGTTATCGAAAATCATCACAATCATCACAAAATTTCTTATACCAAGAATACTGAGAAACACATACTCATATCACATCTCAATATCAGTAATCAAATTCACAATCAAAACCTCATGTCTAAGCCCAAAACACAACTCAATCACAACTTTGTAAAGCGTGTCACTAAAATATTTCCGAAAACCATCCAAAAATCATATGAAAATCAAAAAATCCAATATCACAAAATCTTATGTCATAAATCATATTGAATTCAAATCCACAATCGAAACGGAATTCGAAAACGTAATTTACGAAAAAATCTGATAAAACGTGCAAAATAATATTTAAATATAAAAGCACCGAAAATGATGTAAAACTTTTGATCACACAAATATCACTAAAATGCATAGGAAAAAATTTTAAACACATAAATATGCATGCATAATATTTTAATAAAATAAAACGTCCACTCAATGTTTTATTTTGCAGTTTACTCTGGATTCGCACGTTCCTCCTTTGCCTTGGGAGTAATATTTCCTTTAAAAAAATATAAACCACTCCCCCCGCCCCCCCCCCCCCCCCCTAATATGACCCTATATTCCCGGGATTTAATTATGAATTTTTAAAATTAAATAAGCACTTTGGACACTCAAAACGACCCTGAAAACGGTGTACGATGGACTCGAAACCTGCGTTGTTGGATTTGTAGCATCCAAATCTGTAAAAAAGTATGTTGACTAGAAGATGAGATACAATGGCACGCGCCCCCACGTGCCACCAAAAGTGGTTGCACGCGAGCCTCACGCGTGCCACTGTTCACCGTCTTCCTCAGTAAATCAAACCCAGTTCTCTGCAAAACAGGTCGTCCGACCCAGTCCTAAATCGCCTAAAACCCAAAAAATTTCAGTTTTGTTTCGTCCGAAATCTTCTACACTAACCTAGGAAGAGATCTGTACATTCAAAACTAGGAACTCACCTTGAAATCTCGTACAACAGTCACCCACTTCTCGGCTGTCCGCCTCCCTCACTATCTAAGTGGTTCCAGTGCCCAAATTTCCCTTTTTCCAATCCCATAAAGCTCGAGAGGGAACATAATACCCAATACTAGATTAGTTTCAAGCTCAAATGGCCGAAACTCAATTGAGGTCTTCGAAGTGCAAGTTTTCCTTTTTGGGCCTTCTCCTTCTTTCACCGTCCTCACTCTTCCCTTTTATTTCTTATCAACTTTGTTGCAGCACTCTCAATCTAACTCCAACTCTCTCTTGTTCTTCTTTCTCTCCCTCTTCTCTAGCTCACAATTTTTCACTCCTTTTGTTTCCTTAATACCTCATCAGACACAAAGTTGCACATGAAAAAAAATATATAGAACAAGCTCCTCAAGTATGTCGATGCACAATGAAAGATCACGAATGATCGATACATGTGTCAACATCATGTTATCCTTAAGCAAAAATGACCAATTTGCCCTTATAGTCAAAATTACTAAAATACCTTTGAAGGTTTTTGACCCGAATCAACCTCATATGTTCTTTGATTTTGCTGTGGCACGTGTTTACAAACTCAGGATTATGAGACCTTTTTAACGGTCTTCTTGGAATTCCTGAGAGATGTCCCTATCAAAAAGTCAATTATTTGACTTTAGAAGGGTAAAATAGTCTTTTTACTTTTACATTTCCTCCGCCTCCTAGAACTGCCACTGTCGAACACCGCCGAGCACCACTGGCAGAACTAATGGCTGATGCCATTCTTCACATGAAAGGTCATCGCGCCTTCGCCGAGTGCCAGCTCGCTTCTGCCCCCAAATCGACGATGGTTGGTCAGCGATGCCACATGCACCGTTCAACTCGCGTTGGTTCAACCTACACGGGCACTTGGACTGTTCATCATCGTCGGAGGTGGCTGACGTCCTTTCCGTTGCGCGCTCAGTCCCTTCTCGAAGTCTCCTTTGGTCATGCGCAACTGAAACTCGCCGTCACCGTTCAATGTGTGCGATGAGTCTCAGAAGAGACATGAGAAATATAAGCCAATGCACCCTTCTCTCACTAATTTGGCATTTAATATTTCTTTTATTAAGAAAAATTATTTTTTTCATCTCATTGATTCATTATCAACAAAGGAGTTGAATGCACATGCATTTCATTATTATACCATATGTTGCCCTATTATTATAGGTAATAATCTTGTTTGACTAAGTGAGACCATGTTGCACACACCACATGCCTTTTCACTCCTCACATCACTCTCATTAATTTGTCATCCACTTTTACCATAATCTTTGGGAGGCATGTTAGGGCATCCCATGCCAATTTGATTTTGATGCATGAATTATCATACCTTTTAATTATTATATTATTCTAGTGACATTAGACCCGCTTTCTATTATTTAATAATTAAAGATCTTTGTCACATATATTTGTTGATCAATGAAACAATGCTCATAAATCAAATAATATTATTTGAGTTTATTATATTATTTCTGTTTACTAACCGATAAAATTATGTCTTGTTATCAGGAACGACCTTGTTATTCGAATGCCAATCGACACGAGCGATTAATCTATTTTTCCCACAAAAATTCTTGCACCGATGTGCCACTCGGTAATTCACACTGAATGCCCACTTCACGATGAGTTAATAGTCATGGTAAGCAGTGCCTCTAAGTGAGCTACTTTGCAATGGGTGATATCTCTAACCGAGCCTCCTCTATGAGTGATTACCTCTAGCCAAGCCACCTCGCACGGAGCGACCACCTTCTAGCCGAGCATACTCGCACAACACAACCTTCTCTAATCGAGCATCCCTCGATCGCATTGAGCAACCTAGCACAGAGCGATCGCCTCAAGCCGAGCAGCCTCTGATGAGTGTCTTCCCTTGCCGAGTAGCCTTGCAATGAGCACAGCCTCTAGCTGAGTATTACCTCATACTAAATGCTGCTTCATGTTGGGTTTTGAGCCAGATCAGCAACTACTTAGTTCAGCCCGTATTTAGTCTGCTGTTTCAAGTCCCCAGCCAAAACACTATCTTGACTGAAGACTTGGGGGGCTATTGTTTGTGCTAGATTTCACTCCGAACTTGGAACGGACCTAAGTCCAATATGAAGCCCATAATGTAAAAAAAACCCTGGTCTTTGTCTATTTAAGGAGAGCATCTCCCTTATTTGAGAGATATTCTCATAACCCCACAATATGATGTGGAGACATCCTCTCTACGTCTCCCTCAATGGCTCAAGGCCACAAATATGTAAACACTATTATTATCAATAATAATCTCTTGGAAAGTTTGTCCTGTGGACGAAGCTCAATTCGGATGAACCACGTACATGCTTATATCTTGATATTTATTCGTAGTCTTCTTGGTCTCGTTGGTGCCATTTTAGGCATCAACAGTGATGACCAATGGAGAATGATGAGTAGTTTTGGTTTTGTCTTAGTATGGTTGATGTGAGTTGTGACAAATGAGATTGGTTTCAATTTTTTTTTCCTTTTGAAATTTCGAGTTTGGAATGTTGAATTATGACTCCAGTGTTTGAATTTTTGATATTGAGAATTGAAGAAGGAAATTTTACTGATATCCTTTAAGTTTGGTTATACGATTGTAAGGTTAATGTGAGCTATCTAGTTAAGATTAGGTTTCGAAGTTCAATTTTTGTTTTCTTTCCAAAATATCAAGTTTGGATATAGAATTATGAAATTTACATAAACTCTAATGTTTGATAGTATGGATTCAGGACTAAACTTTGATTTTTTTTTTTCCATTTTAATTTGATTTTTTCTATAGTGAGGTTGATGCCTCGACAATATGAGATCATGGTTTTGGAAGTTGGATTTTTTTTCTTCAATATTTTGGGTTTGGATTTTAGAATCATAAAGTTTATATGAACTCTAGTGCTTCCTACATGAAACTTAGTATAGAATGTTGCATGAGAATGTTCAAAATTCTGAATTTTTCCTAAATCCAATGTTTTTTTTTTTCTATCATTCGAACACAACCAGTGCCTAACTATGAATCCTTAAAGTTGTAGAATAGTGGTGACCCTTGGATCGATACAGACATCACCAAAAACCACATTCATACCGTTATAATTTTAATGGATTGGTAGGTTTGGATTTTTTAAAATTAGAATTAAAACTGTTTTAATCCAAACTGTTATTATTATTCCAAAACATCAGCATTTCAAAGATTTCAATATTACGCCAACATTTCATTCGAACACTGCAAGATTTCATTCGAACACTGCAAGATTTCATTCATACACATCAACAAATAAAAAATTTTGACATTTGAAAGTTCAAATATAGCGTGTTATGATTAAATATAATTTAAATTCGAAAGTAGTGCAAACTGAATAAGGATTTAGTGAGGTAAGGTTCCATAGTAAATACTTGTTTCTTTCTATTCATATTTGTTTTTTTTTTTCCAGATGCGAGCCACGTGAATTTTTGGCGGTTATTATAAGAGATTTTACATATTAATGTTCTTTTATTCTTCTCACTCGGAGGATTACTTTCATTCATGACGGTCTTCTTTTGAGGATACTCAATCAACCCATATTGTATTAAACGTGTTGCATTTTTTATCCTTTGCCGTGAGTTTTTGTGAGAAATATTTTTTAACGAGGTAGTATGATGCACACTACTTCACAAGTTCTATTTGGTTGTTGAACTCTAGGTCGATACTTTCTTTGTATTTACATTATAGTTTGAAAGCAATTATATATAGTTTTATTTTTCTTTTACTCTTCCTTAATTTTCTTTTCAAAATTGTGCTATTAACCTTGATATTCACAGTTGAATTCTTAATTAATGGATCTAGTGTATATGCAAGGTATTTTGAAATAAACCATCTCTTCACAAAAATAATTAATTTTTTTTTTCATGAGTGCGCATTCTGGAAAGGTTTTGGAGTATGTGCAGAAGTAGCAAGGGAGGTGTTGAGATTGAAAGAAATAGGAATTGGAAAATTTTGAGTGGAAGTGGAAGCACCACCTTTTGAATCTGTGACCTTTCCCTCCACATTACAAAGTTTTTTCACTTTAACAAACAAAACAAAAAATGGAAAGCAACCCAAAAAAAGAAAAAATATAAATCAAACCCAAAAATAAAATAGCACAAAGAAATTAAACATGCATTAGATTCTGCATGCAAAGTTAAAGCGTGTGCACGTGCGTGCACTTTTTTCTATTTGCTTTGTCCATGCATGCATGGGGAGAAGAAATTTCCCCCTTTGTTAATGCATCATTATTCATTACCCCATTGTTCTTTTGTAGGAAAAGTACAGAGAGTGATATATAATTATCTAAATTTATAGGTATTGTCTAATTAATATATATGGTTATTTCTATTCGATTTTAAATTCAATTATCGTAAATAATAATCGATACCTTATAATGAACATTTAAAAACCACTATACATTTATCTTCTTCTTAATTTGATAGGATACTAGGGAGTGGAGATCATACAAGCACTTATGGATAGCTTTAAATTAAATGTTTACCCTCAATAAAGAATTACAAGTTCTAGAAAAATACACAAAAGTCCCATTAAAATGGAAATTTTACAATTCAACTGTTTATTTTGTGTGTCGTGTTATAAGCATTACACACCGGCAAAAATTCACTCAAATAAAAAAAAAAAATTAGCGATTCAATTATTAACATTAACATCATCATTTTGTTATTGAATGCAATTTGTTTATCCATGTTTAGTTATTAGTGTTGAATAATTAAATGATTATTGTGGAACAAAAAATCACCAGAAAATTGTGTAGCTGCCATATAGCCCATAATTCTCAAAATGTACAAATTGTCCCTCGCAATGACATTAACAGCTCAGAAATACCCCACACATTAGATAATATATTTCCAGCTAAATATATTATTTAATCGGATTAAAACCTCAAAAATATTAATATTCTCCATGAGAATTAATGGTTATTATTCTTAATAATGAACAATTAATATTAATATTAAATTGCTATAATTATCATCATAATGAGCAATTATTATAATTATTAAATAATATCTTTTATTAAAAATATATTATTTATTAATTACAAAATTCAACCGACCAATCAGAACGCTCTGTGGCTACCAATGTGTCCTTATAAATAGCAGAACTCATTCGATTCCCAAGGTAAGTCGATTATTCGCTTCGAAGTAATTCATTTTCCTCTTTCAAAGCTAACTTAGGCATTGGAGTGTTCTTGGTAGAACAATCTCCCGAGTAATCGATCGAGGCAATGATAGCTGATTGTTTACTCAAGGGGAGCTCTCACGATCGTTCATCGTTCATCATACTTTGTTCGTCGTTCATCAACCATGTTCGAAGTTCTTGAACATTGTTCATTGTTCTTCAGCTGTGTTTACTGTTCATCGTAGTTTATTTTTTCGTTTATCAAACTATGTTTGAATTCCTTGAAACGTTGTTCATCAGTCATGTTCATCGTTCATCATATATTTCGTTCGTGCGTTCGTCGTTCATTCGTTCATCGACTATGTTCGAAGTTCTTGAATGTTGTTCATCGTTCATCGGAAATTTCCGTCAATCCTCGCAATTCAACGAGGTTAGGGCGCAACGATCCATTCAATCATTTGAAGGTAGCGTTTCAGCCTTTGCTTGCAGCTCAGAAAGGGAGCAGAGAATGCACTGTGTGTAACACCCCGGAAATTCGAGGATTATGATAATGTAATTTGATGTATGAATTGACGTTTTTTAACCCTTGTGATTGGTATGACCAAAATTGTTGACTTTTTGACTTGAGGGTCAAATGGACTTTGACCAATGACCGGTGATGTAGTTTGGGACGTCACGGGTCCATAGACAGGTGGCACGTCCAATTCGGACGATCAGGGTAAAAGTTAAGACTATCGGAAGTTCAGGGGCGTTACCGTAATTTGACGATAGGGGGCGAAAATGTTGACTTTTCGTTTGCCAACTAATTTTCACACGACTCAAGGACTGTTAGGTAGGTCTCGATGCCCTGAGTCCGTTGACAGACGGCACGCCGAAATCGGACCTTCGTATGGCTGAGGTTACGGGTCTAGAAAGTAAAGGGCATTTTGGTAATTAATTGAAACAGGGGGCATTTTTGGTCATTTCACCCCTGGTCACTGTAGCAACCGCGGGGGGAACAATCACTGCACCACCGTGTGCGGTGGTTCTGAGTCTCAATTGTTTAATCAGGTGTGTGAGTTGGAAAGCTGGGATTGTTTAAAGCCCCTATAGACATCAGAACGTGGCTGATCATGGGACACCATTTGTTAATTCAAGATTCGTACGTTTGCGGGAAAACATTTCTCAGTGGACAGTGAGGCTTCCCACGAGCTGTTGGCTGGTAAGGATTGTTTAAACTGAATGGGATTTAAGTGTGTTTCACTCTGCTGCAGTGAGGACTGAGAATTGGAGAGGAAAACAGAGAAAACCATTTCTGGAAAATTGGAGGGAAAATCGGGTTTGATTTCTGGTGATTGTTGGACCAAACCAAGGCCTGGTTTAGTCTTCTGGGAGTATTTGGAACTCAACCACATCGAAATCGAGGGGGAACCAGCCACGGTTGAGCTGGACGGTGGCTGCCGTTTTCAGAGAAATTGCAGAGCTTGGGACGACAACCTTCAGGTACTTTCAGGCACAAATGATCATTCATTTTAGTTCGTTTTGATCCTATTACGATTCTTGTGAAGTTAATTGGATAATGGGTTTGAAACCAGGGAGTTCTGGTGATTGACCCGTTTGTTGATCACGGGTCGAGGGTCCATTTAAGGGACCAGTGAGGTTAATTTTTGACTTAGAACCTAAATTGGATAGTTAATGAAACATGTTAGGATGAAATACGAGTGAAATCGAGTGGAAATTGAGGGTCAATTAACCGGGTCAAGCCGGGGGTGGCAGGCCCGTATTACAGACAAACGGGTGAAGGTGGTGACACTGTAGCTACAGTGTCAGGCGTGTGACTTTCACGCGCAGAGCCACTTTGGGCGGCGCGTGAGGGCGCGTTGGACCTTATCTCTGATCACGATTAACATGACTTTTGTTCCTCTCATCATTTTGAACATTTTGGTGAATTAACCATGTTGATCTGAGATAGTTTTGATGGGTCAGTTTAGGGCCGGTTGTCTCGGGAAACGTGTTGGACGGTTTCCCTGAGCTGGTTTCTGTTTCGGACTTTTTGGTTAAATGGTTAATACTTGTAGTGACCCTTACGTGTGATTTGGACTGACAGGAATTGTACGATAAACTCGGTACAGGTCCGTACGCGCAGATTCACCGCGGGATCGTACTGTGAGTGGGCCCGATTTCATTAAACCCTTGCATACTTAAATGTTTTCTGATTTACTTATATTCACATGCTGGAATCATGAAACGGTTTTGATGATATTGAAATTATGGTTATGGTACGTTTCACGGTATTTGGGTTTGAAACCCGTCTAATGAAACTTAAAGATCAGTTTGGATTTTATCTTGTATATATATATGTTTTGCATGTGGATATCAATAAAAGGTATTTGGTACTGCACTGTATAGATCCATTCTTGTGATACTGTCTCCTCCGGATGTGGTACCCCGGAGTGGTCATGGCGCACTGCCTGCGAGGGGTCATTCTACGGAGGAACCGGACCGTAAAATGACTCAGGAGCAGGATTTCTATAATTGGATGTCAGGGACGTCGAGCGTCTAGGACGCTAGGCATTTGAGAAACCGTACCCGGACAGGGTTCGGGGATTGGATTCGGGATTGAGACCCCGAGTGGCACGCGTAGCCTTGAGACTGTGACCTTATTGGACGTTAGGGACGTCAGACATCGGGGATGTCAAGATTGGAGTGTATAGTGCAGTGGCTAAAATTATGTTTATTGGTTTTATTACATGCCTTATGGTTCTTATTATATGATTTATGGTTTAAAATTCTGATGCATGCATGTTTGGAAAATGGAGGGGTAAATTATATGTTTTACTTATTAAACGGTTTTATAAACTTGAGTTTCGGCCCACTCACCCTTAATGTTTTGGTAACCCCTACAGGCTGTGCTACTGAGGTAGAGGAGGATCCTGAGGCTGAGGCATAGATCTACTTCTTTGTACCTGAACCCCTGTTGGGTGGTTTACCCGCAGGTTTATTTTAGAGTCGTGCTCGCAACTTGTAATTTTGGATTTCATCCCTTGTCTGACATATGTTTATTTCGGATTTGATGTAAAACTTTAATTTGGTTATTTATGCATTTGAACGTTTGAGGTTAGAAATGGGTATGTTAATTTGGGTGTCAGACGGGAGTAGGGTACGTCCCCTTGTGGTCCTCGTGGGATCGGGGCGGGTCCTGTCAGCTTGGTATCAGAGCACTAAGTTGTGGTCAGCATGCTAGACTAGCGATTAGTACTAGTTACTTTTCGAGTTTAAGGATAATGTTAACTGATCTATGCCTCTTGACAGTTGGTTATGCCTCCAAGGAGGATTCCTCATACACGAACTGACGAGGATCAGGAAAGGGAAATGGAATGCGCAAGCATTGAGCGGGCTCAGCGTCTGGGAGCCACTCCTTTTAGCGACGGATCAAACCCCGAAGATGCTCATGATTGGATCACCAAATGGGAAAGAATCTTCACGGTGATGCACTGCCCTCCGGGCGAGCGGGCGACCTTGGCGGCCTTCTTACTGGAAGGAGGAGCTTACCAGTGGTGGCACGGCCTCGAAATGTCTGGATGGTCCGTCCATACCACTACTTGGGAGGTTTTCCATTCCCGATTTCTAGACCAGTACTACCCGCGATCGTTTCGCGCGGCACGGGAGGCAGAGTTCCTGCGGCTGGAGCAGGGGGATATGTCCGTTGAGGACTACGAGCAGACTTTTGGGAAACTTTCCCAGTTCGTTGCATCATTCGTGAGCACGGAGGAGGACAAATGCCAAAGGTTTGAGCTTGGACTCCGAGGGGAGATCCGGGCAAGTGTGACTGCTGCTACTCATGCTTCTCGGAGAGATATGGTCGACGCTGCGGTGCGTGTCGAGGCCAGTCTGACGGCACACCAGACACGACAGCCTTCGGGCGAGGGGCGACGTCAGGATCGCCTACACCGTGGGCCAACGTGCCAGAAGAACAATAAGGGAGGAGGCTACAGGGGAACACCTTCATCCTTTAAAGGTTGTGGCTGGTTCAGTCGACGTGGAGGCTCTCAGGCCCGAGGATCAGGATACAACTCTGGGCAACGTTCATCTTGGAGCGGTGCTTCTGGTGGGCATTCAGACAGGCCGAGGCCAGTAACCTGTTTTTCTTGCGGAGAGGAGGGCCACTATGCCTGTGATTGCCCGCTGTTGTCCAAGAGGAACAACGCTGGGGGCTCTAGTGTGGTGCAGAGCATGGCTTCCCACACTAACGGAGGTCGAGGTCAGGGAGGTGACCGTGGTGCTGGGCGTGGGGCGCGCGGGCGCGGACGAAATGGAGGGTCTAGGGCCTAGGTGTTTGCAATGATCCAGCAGCAGGCGAGGACCGCCCCAGGCGTGGTTACAGGTACACTACACATCTTAAACCTTCTTGTACGTGTGTTGATGGATGCGAGGGCTACACATTCTTTTATTTCGAGGAGTTGTGCTGGTATGCTTGATTGTGTGGTATCTTCCTTAGATTGCGAAATGGGTGTTGGCACCCCGATGGGCATCGTGTACCTTGTGAATCAGGTGATTCGGAGGTGCCCGGTGAGAATTGAGGATGTGGATTTGCCAGCGGACTTGATTATTCTGGATATCCACGACTTCGATGTAATTTTGGGGATGGATTGGCTATCGGAGTATGGGTCGCTCATCGATTGCTGTAGTAGGCAAGTGATTCTGCGGAGCCCAGGTTTGCCGGAGGTTATCTTTCAGGGGGAGCGTGACGGTTCGCCTCCTAAAGTGATTTCTTCACTTACTGCTACCAAACTTCTACGGAAGGGATCCCAGGGTTATCTAGCGCATGTCGTGTCGGAGCAAGTTGATACTCCGGGTATCGACGAGATACCGGTGGTACGTGAGTTTCCGGATGTGTTCCCGGAAGACTTACCTGGATTACCACCATCGCGGGAGATCGAGTTTACAATTGAACTACTCCCCGGTACTCGACCTATATCCCAGGCACCATACCGGATGACACCGGCCGAGTTACGAGAACTCAAAACACAATTGCTGGAGTTGGTGGATTTGGGATACGTCTGACCGAGTACTTCACCATGGGGAGCACCGGTGTTGTTCGTAAAGAAGAAGGAGGGGAGTCTCCGTTTGTGTATTGACTATCGACAACTCAACAAAGTGACACTGAGGAAACAGTATCCTCTACCCAGGATCGATGATCTTTTTGACCAGTTGCGGGGAGCACAGTGCTTTTCGAAGATTGATTTGTGGTCTGGGTATCACCAATTGAGGATTTCGGAGGAGGATATTCCGAAAACTGCTTTTCGAACCCGTTACGGACACTACGAGTTCCTTGTGATGCCTTTTGGCTTGACGAATGCTCCAGCAGCATTCATGGATCTGATGAACCGGGTCTTCCGACCCTACTTGGATAAATTCGTGATTGTGTTCATCGATGATATCTTGGTATACTCAAGGAGTGCCCGAGCACATGAGGAACATCTACGGTTGGTGTTGTAGAAGCTGAGACAAGAACAGTTGTACGCCAAGCTGAGCAAGTGTTAGTTTTGGCTGAGCAGTATTGGTTTTCTGGGACACGTGATATCGACGGGTGGGATTAGCGTGGATCCCCAAAAAACAGAGGCGGTGACAAACTGGGCTAGACCGACAACGGTAACGGAGGTGCGGAGTTTTGTCGGGTTAGCAGGTTACTACCGGAGGTTTGTGGAGGGTTTCTCCAAAATTGCCGCACAATTGACTCGATTGACTTGGAAGGGAGTAAAGTTTATTTGGGACTAGCAGTGTGATCGGAGCTTTCAAGAGTTGAAGGATCGATTGACCACTGCACATGTCCTTACATTGCCGGATGACAGTGGAGAGTTCGTGGTCTTTAGTGACGCATCGCTACAAGGTTTGGGCTGCGTGTTGATGAAAACTGGCAAGGTTATTGCCTACGCATCCCGGCAACTAAAGACTCATGAATTGAACTACCATACCCATGATTTGGAGTTGGCAGCGGTGGTTCATGCCCTAAAAATCTGGAGACATTACCTATTCGGCGCAACGTACCGGATATACACCGACCACCAGAGCCTAAAGTACCTATTCACTCAGAAGGAGCTTAACATGAGAAAACAGAGATGGTTAGAGCTGCTGAAGGATTATGACAGGTGGAACTCCGGAAGACGGGAGTTATTTTGGATAAGGATGAGCATCGAGCCTTGTTGGCCAGCTTTCATGTACGACCAGTGCTGATTGATCGGATCATCGAAGCACAACTTCAGGATCCGATACTCTGTATTTACAGGATTGAGGTTGATGCGGATGAGAGATAGGATTTTACCATCCGGGATGATGGAGCACTTGTGAAATTCGGCCGTTTGTGTGTACCTGCAGTGGCAGAGTTACGGGCCGAGATTCCGGAGGAGGCCCATAGTTCGGCTTATGCTATGCATCCGGGAGGTACAAAGATGTACCGTACCTTCCGGAACCATTATTGGTGGGCAGGAATGAAGAAGGACATTGCGGAGTTTGTAAGCAAATGCTTAACCTGTCAGCAGGTTAAGGCGGAACGGCAGAGACCGTATGGGGCTATGCAGCCACTTCCGATTCCCGAGTGGAAGTGGGATTACATCACCATGGACTTCGTCTTTAAGTTACCAAGGACTCAGAGTGGAGTTGACGGAGTATGGGTGATTGTGGACCGGTTAACCAAGTCAGCCCATTTTCTGCCAATTTAGGAGACTTATAAACCTAATCGGCTGGCTCAATTGTTCGTAAAGGAAATCATACGATTGCATAGTACGCCGGAATCGATCGTGTCCGATCGTGATCCGCGTTTCACTTCCAGGTTCTGGCGGAGTTTGCAAACTAATTTGGGAACAACCCTACGTTTCAGTACTGCTTTCCATCCACTGACCGATGGGCAGTCTGAAAGGACCATTCGGACCCTGGAGGACATGATGAGGTCTTGTGTGCTACAGTTTCAGGATTCATGGGATACTCATTTACCATTGATGGAATTCGCTTACAACAACAGCTATCAGGCCAGTATCGGGATGGCACCCTATGAGGCACTGTATGGTCGACAGTACAGGACACCTATCTGCTGGATGGAGATAGGGGAGCGAGCGGCCGTAGGGCCAGAATTGATGGACTTAACCCAGGAAACTGTTCGGGTTATCAAGGAAAGATTGAAGGCGGCACAGGATCGCCAGAAGAGTTATGCCGATCGACGGATTCGAGACTTGGAATTTGAAGTGGGAGATTTTGTCTTCCTGAAGTTATCTCCGTGGAAAGGGATTATTCGTTTTGCTCGACGGGGGAAACTGAGTCCGCGTTTTATCGGACCATATGTGATCGTGGAGAGGATTGGCCGGGTCGCATACAGATTGGCACTACCTCCAGAACTTTCTAAAGTTCACGATGTTTTCCACATATCAATGCTGCGGAAGTACGTACATGATGCTTCTCATGTACTGGAGGAACAACCTATCGAACTCCGAGAGCATTTGAGCTTTGAGGAACAACCAGTGCAGATTTTAGATCGGAAGGACAAGGTACTACGTCGGAAGACGATCCCTCTCGTGAAGATTCTCTGGAAAAATCAGAATGTAGAAGAAGCCACATGGGAGCCCGAGGCTCCGATGCGAGAGCAATTCCCTTATTTGTTTCTTTGAAATTTCGGGACGAAATTTCTTAAGGGGGGAAATTTGTAACACCCAAAAATCCGAGGATTATTATAATGTAATTTAATGTATGAATTGACGTTTTTACCCTTGTGATTGGTATGACCAAATTGTTGACTTTTTGACTTGAGGTTCAAATGGACTTTGACCAATGACCGTGACGTAGTTTGGGACGTCACGAGTCCATAGACAGGGGCACGTCCAATTCGGACGATCAGGGTAAAAGTTATGACTATCAGAAGTTCAGGGGCGTTACCGTAATTTGACGATAGAGGCGAAAATGTTGACTTTTTGTTTGACAACTAATTTTCACACGACTCAAGGACCGTTAGGTAGGTCTCGATGCCCTGTATCCGTTGACAGGCGGCACACTGAAATCGGACTTCGTATGGCTGAGTTACGGGTCTAGAAAGTAAAGGGCATTTTGGTAATTATTGAACCAGGGGCATTTTGGTCATTTCACCCCTGGTCACTGTAGCAAACGCGGGGGGAACAATCGCTGCACCACCGTGTACGGTGGTTCTGAGTCCCAATTGTTTAATCAGTGTGTGAGTTGGAAAGCTGGGATTGTTTAAAGCCCTATATACATCAGAACGTGGCTGATCATGGACATCATTTGTTAATTCAAGATTCGAACTTTTGCGGGAAATATTTCTCAGTGGACAGTGAGGCTTCCACAAGCTGTTGGCTGGTAAGGATTGTTTAAACTGAATGGGATTTAAGTGTGCTTCACTCTGCTGCAGTGAGGACTGAGAATTGGAGAGGAAAACCAGAGAAAACCATTTCTGGAAAATTGGAGGGAAAATCGGGTTTTGATTTCTGGTGATTGTTGGACCAAACCAAGGCCTGGTTTAGTTTTCTGGGAGTACTTGGAACTCAACCACATCGAAATCGAGGGGAACCAGCCACGGTTGAGCTGGGACGGTGGCTGCCGTTTTCAGAGAAATTGCAGAGCTTGGGACGACAACCTTCAGGTACTTTCAGGCACAAATGATCATTCATTTTTGTTCGTTTTGATCCTATTACGATTCTTGTGAAGTTAATTGGATAATGGGTTTGAAACCAGGGAGTTCTGGTGATTGACCCGTTTGGTTGATCACGGGTAGAGGGTCCATTTAAGGGACCAGTGAGGTTAATTTTTGATTTAGAACCTAAATTGGATAGTTAATGAACATGTTAGGATGAAATACGAGTGAAATCGAGTGGAAATTGAGGGTTAATTAACCGGGTCAAGCCGGGGGTGGCAGGCCCGTATTACAGACAAACGGGTGAAGGTGGTGACACTGTAGCTACAGTGTCAGGCGCGAGACTTTCACGAGCAGCCACTTTGGGCAGCGCGTGAGGGCGCATTAAACCTTATCTCTGATCACTATCAACATGACTTTTGTTCCTCTCATCATTCTGAACATTTTTTGTGAATTAACCATGTTGATCTGAGATAGTTTTGATGGGTCAGTTTATTGCCGGTTGTCTCGGGAAACGTGTTGGACGGTTTCCCTGAGCCGTTTTCTGTTTCAGACTTTTTGGTTAAATGGTTAAGACTTGTAGTGACCCTTACGTGTGATTTGGACTGACAGGAATTGTACGATAATCCCGGTACAGGTCCATAAGCGCAGATTCGCCGTGGGTGGGCCTGATTTTATTAAACCCTTGCATGCTTAAATGTTTTCTGATTTACTTATATTCACATGCTGGAATCATGAAACGGTTTTGATGATATTGAAATTATGGTTATGGCACGTTTCACGGTATTTGGGTTTGAAACCCGTCTAATGAAACTTAAAGATCGGTTTGGATTTTATCTTGTATATAAATATATGTTTTGCATGTGGATATCAATAAAAGGTATTTGGTACTGCACTGTATAGATCCATTCTTGTGATACTGTTTGCTTCGGATGTGGTACCCCGGAGTGGTCATGGCGCACTACCTGCGAGGGGTCATTCTACGGAGGAACCGGACGGTAAAATGACTCAGGAGCAGGATTGCTATAATTGGACATCAGGGACGTCGAGCGTCTAGGACGCTAGGCATTTGAGATGCCGTACCCGGACAGGGTTCGGGGATTGGATTCGGGATTGTGACCCGGAGTGGCACACGTAGCCTTGAGACTGTGACCTTATTGGACGTCAGGGACGTCAGACATCGGGGATGTCAGGATTGGAGTGTATAGTGCAGTGGCTAAAATTATGATTATGGTTTTATTACATGCCTTATGGTTCATATTATATGATTTATGGTTTAAAATTTTGATGCATGCATGTTTGGAAAACGGAGGGGTAAATTATATGTTTTACTTATTAAACGGTTTGATAAACTTAAGTTTCGGCCCACTCACCCTTAATGTTTTGGTAACCCCTCCAGGCTGTGCTACTGAGGTAGAGGAGGATCCTGAGGCTGAGGCATAGATCTACTTCTGCGTACCTGAACCCCTGTTGGGTGGTTTACCCGCAGGTTTATTTTAGAGTCGTGCTCGCAACTTGTAATTTTGGATTTCATCCCTTGTCTGACATCTGTTTATTTCGGATTTGATGTAAAACTTTAATTTGGTTATTTATGCATTTGAACGTTTGAGGTTAGAAATGGGTATGTTAATTTGGGTGTCAGACGGGAGCAGGGCACGTCCCCTTGTGGTCCCCGTGGGATCGGGGCGGGTCCTGTCACTGTGTCTCCAGAAAAGCATACAAAAGTCTTCGCCCACGTGAAGCACCAAAGTCTTTGCTCATGCGAAGCATCCAAAGCCTTTGCTCATACGAAGCATCCAAAGCCTTCACTCCTGCAAAGCACCAAAGTCTTCACCCCCGACAAGCATCCAAAGCCTTTGCTCTTGCAAAACATCCAAAGTCTTCACCCTCGCGTAGAATCAAAGCCTTCACTTCTGCGAAGCATCTGAAGCCTTCGCCCCAACGAAGCATCTAAAGCCTTCGCTCATGCGAAGCATCAAAGCCTTCGCTCCCGCGAAGCACCAAAGCATTCGCCCCATCGATGCATCTAAATCCTTTACTCTCGCGGAGCATCAAAGCCTTCGCTCCCACGAAACACCAATGCCTTCGCCCCTGTGAAGCATCTGAAGCCTTCACTCCCGTGAAGCACCAAAGCCTTTACCCCAACGAAGCATCTGAAGCCTTCGCTCCCACGAAGCATCAAAGCCTTCGTCCCCACGAAGCATCTGAAGCCTTCGCTCCCTCGAAGCAGACCAAAGCCTTGGCCCCCGCGAAGCATCGAAGCCTTCTTCCCCACGAAGCACCAAAGCCTTCGCCCCCGCGAAGCATCCAAAGCCTTCACCACCCGCGAAGCATCTGAGGCCTTCCCTCTCATGAAGAATCAAAGCCTTCGCTTCCATGAAGTACCAAAGCCTTCACCCCCGCAAAGCATCTGAAGCCTTCGCTCCCGCGAATCACCAAATCCTTCGCTCTTGTGAAGCTCCAAAGCCTTCGCCCTCGTGAAGCATCTGAAGCCTTCCCTCCCGTGAAGCAGCCAAAGTCTTCACCTCCGCGAAGAACCAATTCTTTCGCCCCCACGATGCATCCAAAGCCTTCGGCCCCGCGAAGCATCTGAAGCCTTCGCTCCCACGACGTATCTGAAGCCTTCACTCCCGCGAAGCAGTAGAGCATTTGCCATGTGAAACACCAGAGCCTTCGCTATATGAAGCACCAGAGCCTTCGCCATGTGAAGCATCAGCGCCTACGCCATGCGAAGTATCCAAGTCTTCGCCATGCGAAGCATCCAAAACTTTGCCCTGCGAAGCATTAAGGTCTTCCTCCGGAAAACACCTCAGGCATTTCCTTCAGGAAGTAATCAAAGCCTTTCTCCAGAAAGCCTGAAAAGCCTTGCTCTCCTGAACACATCAACACCTTCCACCTGGAAGCACTTCAAGCCTTTCTCTAGGAAGAAATCCAAGTCTTCATTCTAGAAGTAGTCCAAGACTCTATCTGAGAATCGCCCTAGGCGAATTGGAGTCGAAAAGCTCTTAGTGTATGCCCATGGCTGCAATGGGGGCATTTGAAAAACCTACAAGTTCAGAAGCTAATTCAAAAAAATAAAAAGTTTGTAGAGGAAGCTTCACACATGAATTCAAAATTCAAAATTTTCATATCTTTGTTTAGAAAATGGTTGGCGAATCACATGTTGATCGCTCAAACCAGCTATTCAATATTGAAATGAAATTACAATCCTAGACAAAGAATAGCTAATCTATGGAAATTCTGAGGGCAAGGCGTAAATGCCTGTCATCCTTTGGGGCTCAATTTATTCTTCGGCTGAAAGTAGGGTAAAGTCATCCACTATTCATGGCCTCAACCTCCAACTCCTGCTCTTTGAAAGGGACTCCATTGCAGCTCATCATACCCAACTTTAGCTCTTTATATTTTTTTTGGAGCAATGTTGTAGGGGCATATGATAGCAAAGATCACTCATGTCTCAATTATTGGATTTCCAACCTCGTTGGATTTCCGACTCTAGAAGCCTGCCAAGTGCTTGGAAGGGTTGGCGAAAAATCTATGCCAACCAGATGACCCTGATTTCGTTCATGTCTTGGTTATTGGATTTCCATTATTGTTGGATTTTCACCTCTAAGAGCTTGGTCGAGTGCTAGGATGGAGTGCCAAAAAATTTGCGTCTGTTGGATAACCACGCTGGGCTGAGGCAACTAGGAACATCCCCTCGGAACAAACTTGGAAGGAATTTTAGGCCATGACTTTTTCGTTCTTCCGAGAAACGCTTTCTCTTCTCCGTATGGTTCGTCTCCAGCTCACCCACCTTGCTTTACAATGTGTGAGTGTCCTATGCATTCCTAGTCGTAAGCACAAGGCAAGGAACAAAAGCACTGAGTCAAGTTGGAGATCACTAGCTTCCAAACCGCAAGACTGCCAAGCAAACAACGAATCACAACTAGAATCCGCCTGCGCTGATAGCCTCCATAAGTCCACCCACACATGGTAGAAGAATGAAAATCACACTAACATCAGCTACCTCGCAATGCTGATGTCAATTACAAAATGGTCTTCGTACCAGCTAACGGTCGTGCTTGACAAGAAAACCTAAGCTTCAGCCTCCAATCCGAGCTCAACACATGGCACTTTTACATTGGCACTCACGGAGTCGTAGACAAAGGCAAGCCTTACCTGCCTAACACACCACCTAGTGGCGAACACGTAGAAATGTCTCGTCGACTTTGATAAAAGTCGACCAACACTAGTCCTCTTGTAATGACCTATCCTAAATTTTTGGGATTAATTAAGGTTAAATTGAGGATTAGTGAGGCTAATCAGGAATTAATCGAGAATTATCAGACGTTCAGGTAAAAATTAAGATTTTACCCCTATACAAGAGTAAAAAGTTGATTTTTCAACAGGGAGGCCCAATGCACATGGATCGAGGACCGTTACGTCAATTGAGTCGATACGAGTCCGTAGACAGGCAGCACGTCAAAATCAGACATTCGATGGGAAAGTTATGGGTCACGAAATATTCTGTGTACTATTGCATGAATTACGAGGTAGTTGAGTATTTGTCCCTTGTGTGCCCAGATATTTTGGGTCAGGCCTAATGGATGAGTGACATGTATCCCTTTGCATTCATGCACCTAACCTGTCTGTCTCTCTTTTGTTCACTAGAAACCCGAAACCCAAACCACCCAAATTCCTCCTTCCCTTGCTGGTTCGATTGAGGCCCCTTGAGAGATTGATAGTGAGGTTGAGGGTAAAGCGGTGAGGTTGATAGGTTGGTGGTAGGCGACGGAGCTTGGCGGTGGCTGGAAAACCGCAAAAAGGTAAAACCTAAAACCCGCGGTTTTTGAAATTTTGAATTTGGGTTGTGCACATTTAGGGTTGTTTCTGATGATCTGAGGATGTCCTCTGAGCTCACACGAGCTGGCAGTTATCGAAATTGACAGGAAAGGACCACGAAATGGCTCTGGGTTCGAGGTTGAAGTTGGTCGTGACATGTCAAGCTTGGATACATAATTTCGAGGCTTTTTCTTCTGATTCTGAGTCCATGGGTCGATTTCTGGGAGGTAGACGAAACTATAGGATAAAAAATGGCAGAAAAAAGTTGGGTTTTGATGGTTTTAGCACCAGGTCGAGTAGTGGGTCTGAGCGACCCATTACAGTCAACCAGGTTAACCCGGATAGAGGAAAAAGATAATGATGATGTCATCATCTGGTAGATGTAAGAAGCAAACCAATGGAACACTGCCACATGGCAGTTGTCGAGTACAGTAAGCTTGCCATGTCTGACCACGTCGACCAATCGGGTGCTGCCACGTGGAAGGCTATTAGAGGTGTTAGAGGATACGTAGACCTACTAGGAGCTAACACGTGGCATATGTCAGACTGACACGTGTCAGATGTCAGACTATCAGAGATGATGTCATACTGACATCAGCATTGACTACAGCGTTGACTACTTGTAACGACTAGTCCTGTAACGACCCGTCCCGAATATCAGGATTATATATTAATTAATTATGGTTTAGAATGACTGATCGGGGATTAGTTGAGAGAAATCGGGTGGAATGTGCAAAATGACCGTTTTACCCTTGAGAGTGGGCAAATGTTAACTTTTGACTCGGAGAGTCAAACGTATGAGGTCCAATGACTGTGACGTAGATCGGGACGTTACAAGTCCGTAGAAAGGCGGCACGTCGAAATCGGAGGTTCAACAAAGAAGTTATAAGTCTAAAACAAAAAATGGCACTATTACACGAAAATCGAGAATCAGAGACATGTGGCAGATGTTGATTGTGAAGTTTCTGGAAGGAACCTCCAGATGAGTGACAAGTGTCACCCATCTGATTGGCCCATTTCCCCACATGATGGATATTTTCCTTCCACCATCACGATCGACCATTTTCATTTATCCCTAAACTAAACCCGTGCAAACCCATGTCCATAGCCCCTTCAATATTCATTTTTTTGGCTTGAGATATGAATGAAAGTGAGTGAGGGAGGTGAGACGAGAAGAATGGTGGCCACGGCTTGCACCGTTGTGGACAGTGGCCGGAGAATCCATGTAAGGTTTCTAGGAGACTAGTGAAATTGGAATGGAGGCCATTGGTGGCCGGAATCTTGGAAAACCGACGGTAGAAGTATGGTCGGTTCAAACATTTGTTTGAAAGGCTTGGAAGTCCCGGTGATAGTGGTGGGGCTCGGGAAGGCTTATGACACGCGTATCGAGGTGACAACGTAGGACGGTCTGTGAGTGGACTTCATTTTCTAAACTGTGATGCATGCATAACTATTTTATATGTTTTATATACGTGATTTCTATGATGATGATTGTGGCACTGGTGGATTATACGATTGCACATATTTCGAGGTAAACCCATGTTTACACGTATTTCGAGGTTTACGAGTTTATACTATTGCTATGTGAATGTGAATTTAATAATGATTCTGTGGTATGGTTTTGGTTTTGGAAAGATGAACTTGGGCATGAGACCCATTTGAATTATGTGATCGGGCCAGGGACCCAGTTGGTTTACGAAATCAGTTGGAGACCCTTTTTAATTATGTGATCGGGTCAGGGCCCATTGGCTTACAAATCGGGCATGAGGCCCAGTTCAGTTTTATAAATATGATTTCGGGTCTGAGACCCTATGTTTCGTAAACGTGATTTCGGGTTAGGGACCCTAAATTGATTGTTATGTTTTATATGAATTTCGGACAGGGCCCATTGAGATGCTTTGAAATGACTTTGTAAAACTGTTTTCCATATACCATCTTGATACGACGATAAGTGATGGTCTCCTCTTGGTGGCTGGGACACTGGGGATGTCACGGTGCATTGCCTGCTAGGGGTCATTATACGGAGCTACCGGACCGTATAGTGACTCAGGAGCAGGAATGCTATGATTAGATTTATGGGATGTCAGACATCTAGGATGTCAGAGATATTGAACCAGAGAGACCCCGGGTAGCACACGTTGTTTATTATCATGAGATATGAAGTCTGGGACAACAAGCGTCTGGGACGCTAGGCATCTAGGATGCCGAGGATGGTTATATGGTAAATATGGATTGTTGGGATCATGGAATGGTATTTCTGTCTTTGTGGATTTGTGGTTATGGATTTGGGCAGTGGCCCACTTGGTTTTGGATTTACGGATTTTGGTATTCTACAGTTTTGGGCTGAGTTCTCACACGTGGTTTCGAGTTACGATTTTTGAGCTATGTCCCTAATGGTTTATTGAGTAAATGTTTTGATTACTGATTTCACGATGCATGCATACTTTTTAGTGAAGGGCATAATTTATTTTTATGAATCGTACTTTTATGAACTCATTGATTTTCGTCCACTCATAGTTCTGAATGGTTTTAATGCCCTTCAGGTTGATCACGGATGCGGGCTGTAGCGAAGATCGAGACATCGCACTCCTTCACCGATCCTGGCGCGCTCTGGGAGCCCCGTATGGGTTGAGGTACGTATTATCTCTTGGCTAACACTCCGTGTCAGACAGGAGCATGACACATTCCACGTTAATTCTGGGGGGGGATTGGAATGGGTCGTGTCAAGTGGTATCAGAGCGAGGTTGTCGTTATTCAGTAGTTCTTGTGGTACGCGCAGGTCGAGGATGTGATGTCTCTATTTGGTCAGCCCGTCATCAACCTGATAGTAGGATGCTGGCTTGATAGTTTTTGGGATTGAATAGTGAATAGTGTGTGATTGGCCCGATGCACCTCGCGTTAGTGTGATTTGACCCAAGTGGGGTTTTATGTGACAAATTGTTAATTGGGGAACGTTGGTTTGGTCATGTGACGTTAGTTTGTGGTGCTGCTAAGGGTAGTTGGGTTCGGGGAACCCCATTTGGGTAATGGTCTGAGAATGTGAACCCTAGTGGTGATTACTAGTGTGAGGAATGTTAGTACTTCGAAGTTAACTGATGACCTTAATGGTGAAACCACAGTTGAGTTGATGGTATGATTGGAGTGACATTCATACGATGTCAGGACCACGGGGTCAGTCGGATTGCGGATTTATTGCAGAGAGCAGTTGGGTTCAGAGGAACCCTAGGGTGTGATTATGGAACCCTAAATTTTGATGGATGGACTGGAAAGGTGAACTTTAGTTGTGATTGATGAATTAGAATTGTGAGTCCATAGTTGTTACGGATTGGACGACTTTCCGAAGTCGGGGTGGATTGTCGAGTCGAACCCAGGATGATGACTGATGGATTGGAACTGGTGCTGCAAAGAGCAGCTGAGGTCATGGATGACCGTGTGGATGGTTGGAATTAGAATTAGAACCGGTCACTGGTTCTACAGTGAGCGGCTGAAGTCAAACCCCGGTACGTATTATCTCTTGTCTTACACTTCGTGTCAGACAGAAGCATGACACATTCCACGTTAATCCCGGGGGGGGATTGGGATGGGTCGTGTCAAGTCCCAAAATTTTATGATTAATTAAGATTAAATCGAGGATTAGTGAGGCTAATTAGGGATTAGTCGAGGATCATCGAACGTTCGGGGTGAAATTACAATTTTACCCTTAGAGGGTAAAAAGTTGACTTTTGAAGTAGGAGGTCCAATGCACGAAGGCCAAGAATCGTTATGTAGATCTAGTCAATACAAACAAACAGACAAGCAGCACGTCGAAATTGGAAATTTGACGGGAAAGTTACGGGTCACTAAGGTTTTGGGTATCATTGCACGTTTTACAAGACGAGTGCCGTTTGTCACTTAGTGGGGCCCAAATATTTTTCTAGGCACAATGGATGAGTGACAAGTGTCACTCATTCATTGCCCACAAACACACATACATGCACCCATCCCCTTCTCTGTTTCATTTTATCTCACTTGAAATCCAAACACCATAACCCACCCCAACCTTCACAAACCTTCATCTCTTGAGGACCCCTGTGAGACTGAGGGTGAGGCTGAGAGTGAGACGGTGACGGCAATGAGTTGACAGGACCACGGTGGACGGCGGTGGAGTCGCGGGAAAAAGGTAAACTGTAAGCCCGTTTTGGTTCAAAATTGGAAAATGGGGAGGGCGTGTGTTGATCGATTTGGTTGATCCTAGCAGGTTCTGCGGATTGAGACGAGTTCAATGGTCTGGTTTTCAAGGCAGGAGGTGGCCGGAATCGAGGGCTATCGATGGAGGAAAAACTGGGTCGTGAAGATCAAATCGAACAAGTAGTTTCTAGGCTGTTTTTCTAAGTTTTGTTCACAGAGATTGATTGCTTAGGACTGGAATATCATGCTAGAAGCAACAGCTTCGAAAATGGTGGTCAGAGTTGAAAGAATAGATCGGGTCGAGTTTGTGGGTCTGCGTGACCCGGTTGCAGAGATCCAGATCGATCCGGACAGAGGACAGAGACGTCATCGTGTTAGGTCTGACATGTCAGCTGACACTTGTTAGATGTCAGCGTTGACTTTGACCATTGACCGCTGACGTCGTGTGGGGGGCACGTGTGCACATATTTCGAGGTGGGACTAGGACCATTTTAAAGGTTTGAATGATACGAATCTAATGGTGGTGGTTTCGGGTTGATCAGAGATCGTTAGGTTGGTCAAATTGAGGTTTAAAGTCTAGGAAAGCATGTCTGGGACACGTTGACATTTTCAGGAATGTTTGGGGTTCTTGATATGGACTTGTCTAGGTTGATAGTAACTTTTGAGTACGTTTTGGACAGGTTCGGATCACCCGGAGAGGTCAGATTAGTCCAAAGAGGCTTATGGCATGCGTATCGAGACGCAACATGGACGATCTGTGAGTGGACTTTGTTTTATAAATATGATGCATGCATAAATGTTTTATATGTTTTTATGAACATGTTTTGATATGCCACGCATTTATGTGATTTAAATATGAATTGTTTGGTATTTTCGGAGGAAAATGAGTTATTGCACGCAGTTCAAGATTTCTATTTTATTTGATGTTTGGGGCTCGACCGAGTATACAACGTGCTTGTGTTTTATGGGATTATGAGGTTTCACAGAGAGGCGTGAAACCGAGGAACTGAGTTACAATTTTAAGGGATTACACGGAGATGCGTGAAATTAAGATTCGGGCATGAGTCCCAATTGAACGACCTTGACTTGATTGAAGTCAAGGGTGATTTTGAAAGTATTTTGGAAGTGAGAAATGATTTTCAGCTTTGGAAACATCTTTCTGGCATATGACCCTGGTTATTTGAGGTTTGACTTAGAGTACGGTCAAACGCGAGATAAGTCGGGCGGTGACCCAATCATGAGTTTTATGACAGATATTTCAGGCGTGAGACCCAGTTGTGAATTTTATAAGATTCGAGGAATCCTAGGATATGAAGTGTCACGGGACACTGAATTTCGGGCTGTGACCCATTTGGTGATGTTCGGTGCTTGAGGCCATGTTCATGATGGCATTTGGGTTTGAGTCCCGGATGATATGACGCTCGCGTCCAACCTGCAGATGTGTTCCTTCTAGAGAGGTCACGATGCACTGCCTGTTGTCGAGTAGCCGCGGGAAGCAATGATCGAGAGAGGCTCGACTTAGGAGTGCTGATGTTATCCTCTATGATCGATCGACGATGTGTTCGTGATGATCTAGAGACGGTCGCGGTGAGTGATGTGTTCACGGCTACATGCTGGGATTGTGAGCGGTCCTGAGCTATTTACACATGTGCTAGGATTAGAATCGTGACTGACATTGAGGATGGGATGTGTTCCCACGTTTTCTATGATTTGGGCTAAGGTTCTTTAAGTGTTTTTTGTTTGGGCTAAGCCCCGTACTTATCTTCTATGATCTTGTTTTGGGCTGAGACCCTACTGAGGTACTGGCTTCCATTGAGAAGCATTTTTCACTGTGTTTTGATTTGGGAAGAAATACGTCTTGCTTCCGAGGAAGTAATTGAAATAACTATTTTATGATGCATGCATGCTTTTGCATGAAGGGTACAAATGTCTTTTCGATAAATGATTTTATAAACTGTTGTTTTGTCCACACACAGCTTTTATGGTTTTAATACCCTTCAGGTTGATAACGGATGTGGGCTGTAGTAGAGATTGAGACATCACATGCCACCACTGATCCTGGCGTACACTGATGGACCCGAGCGGGTGACGATTTTATCCTTGGTCTGACACGGGGTGTCAGATGGGAGCAGGCATGTCCCACGATAATCCAGGGGGATTAGGACGGGTCCTGTCAAGGTGGTGTCAGAGCATGAGTTGCTCTTAGAGTGACGTGCATGTTCTGGATGTGACATTTCTGCAATGGTAACAACCTGTCATCAACCTTATAGTTAAGGTGAGAGTATGAGGATTCAGTGGAATCGAACTCTAGTTAGGTTATGTTTGGCACGTGGTGTGATAGTTTAGGGTTCGATTGGCACAAGATGTCGTGTTTTGGTGAGGTTTGATTCCGAGTAGGATCAATGTACATGTGAATCCAACGGCTTAGAGCCGTAGTGTTACTAGTGGATGGGACCTTGTAGAGCCGTAGTGTTACTAGTAGATGGGACCTTGTTTGCCAGTTGTCCCTGTATGATTACTTGGGGAGTCGGGACCGTTGAGCGGTCATTTCAGATACGGGATTGTGTCAAGTAGTATCAGTGGAGGTCGTGGATGGCCCTATTTTAGACTGTTGGGAATAGGAACATTTGATCCCATTTGGCATGAGATGCCATGTTTCAGTGTGTTGAATCCCAGAGGGATTTTGATTGCAGAGGATGCTACAGTAAGATGTTGTGTGGTATGCCATGTCGTGGTTAAGAAGGTATAGTATGGCCCTACTCCGTGCCAAGTTCCTATGGGCCCAGCGGCTGGAAGCCGTAGAGTTACGAGAGGATGAAATCCTTGGATCGTGGTTACTGGTTGGTTGTGTACTAAAATCAGAGTATGATTATTTTTAGAGTCGAGAACGATGGATCAGTCAGGATAGACGTGTTGCAGTGAGCAACCAGGTTCATGATAACCCTAGTTTGAGATTAATTGGAAAAGTTCCCAAGAGTGTGGTACTTGTGAATCGAATCCTGAGGTGGACCGATCACGGATATTATGTGTTGAGCGGTTGGTGCCTACGGTGAGTTGACCGCATGAGTATGAAGTCTCGCTAGCGAAGTGTTTATGGGATCGGTTTGTGCGTGGTTGTGACAGACGTTGTTATCGATTAATGTGGACGAGTCTTATCGAGTTGGATAGGCTCAGGTTACAGTGACGATTGAGATGATCGAAATTCGCCAGTCATGACGATGATACGGAGGTGTGTGAGTGTCGCTCAGTGCGAGCAGAGATTTCTGGATTCGACTCTGTTACGTCTGAGTGCGATCACATACCGAGATGTTGAGTTTTGGATATTGGCGATTGTGTCGTACTACCTCCGTGGAGGTGATTGAGATGAGTGGAAGATGCCAGAGATGTGTTGGATGGAATCCAATAGTGATCGAATGGTTCGGAATGACACTGTGTGTGTCTAAGTGCCAATGATGGTTTGGATTGTCACCGAGATGGTAGACGTGCCCTAGAGTGGAAAACATGTGAGTTTGGTGGGCACTAAGCGGGGCAGAGAGGATCCCGAGTGGCTTAGTGCGAGGCATTGGGTATACCTGGATTAGTGATAGGTACCCTAGCTCGTTTTGGACGGATTACACGAGTGTAGGTGCAGGAGTAACCATAAAGGTTGAAACGTGAGGATCAAATAATGATGCATGACATCCTTTTGGATGTGCATAAATGGTATAATCAGACAGGTAAGTCAAATACTATGGTTGAAAGTTTACGGAAATGTGGTCGATGTCTACGTGAGTGACGGCTTGGAGGCCGGGAGAATACGACTGAACTGTCTTGAGGGACGGGGGACACGTGTGTGATGCCCCCAGTTAGCTCAGCAATCTTGGAGTGAGTTTCGGGTTGTACTGGAGTTTCCCGATGTGTTGTTGCAAGAGTGGTGGTTATCACATTCAGAGAGTTGGTTTGGAACCAACTGCTAATAAATACACATTCTTTTCCTCGGAGTTCTCACCTCGGGATGGGTGATCCTGTGAGATCTGAGTTGAGGACTTTAGAGTCCATTGCAAATTGGTTTTGGTCGATGACGGGTGACCATACCTCCTGAGTTTCATATAAACTTGTTTGAGGAGAAATCTTATTGTTGAGACAAAATCACTAGGGTGTGTCCAAGATGGACATGACACATAATTGTTTATAGTGCTTGAGGATGCTCGTTTGGGGATTGAGTTCACTAGTTTTGAAAGATAGGTATGGTTCCAACATGATTGGAACTTCGAAATCAAGAAAAGTTGTGATTGAGACAATGAGAAGAGTGCTTGATTCCGCATTGGAGATTGGTACTCCGAGGTCGATGAGGGAGACTTCTCATTTCTGCTCTTTAGCGGATAGTGCTTGGTGCCACAGGATGACATAGGATGAATTTTGATGTTATCATCTTGGATCATCCATGATTCTTCCCTATGTGGGATGACGAAGAGTGATATGATAGTGAAAAGGGTTCAAGAGGGTATAAGACCCTATGAACCAAAGTCTGGTCGTTATCAGGGAGAATCGTATTCCTGATTATGCTAAGCTAGGAACAGAGGAAAATCGTATTGTAACGACCCCGTGGTAAGACGAAATTACTATCCAGCCTCTGCCTTGGATAGGTGGATGAGTATGTGCTGGATATGTTAATAATTATGAGACGAGGATGATAAGTGGGTACCGATCAAAAAGAGATGAATAGTCGATCCCTCGAGTAGGATGTTGGCAGGGTCGTTACTACTTTGGTTAGAGCAATTGTATGGAGTGTTGTTGGACAATGACAGGTAACCGACAGGTTCGAGTCTTGTTCGTCTTAGTGACGTGAATCGGTTGACCTTTGGAACGAACCAAGAAATGAGAATGGTTAGTGAACTGGCTGGATTATCTCTGGAGTGTTGTTGGCGAGGGAACCATGATGACTTCGAGAGGACATTGATATAGTGAAGTCTGGTCAGGACAGATGATTGGGGCATGAACAATAGTATGTGGATGGACGTTGCCACAGTGCAGTCCTTGAGTAGGCCGGAGTAGTGCCTTGATGATTGATATGATGTGGGTGCACCGGGGAGTAGTGCATGTTGGAGGATGGGATTGACCATAGTTAACCAGTATGTTTGGGTTGAGAGTTACCAGGGAGGATGAATGTTTTGTCTAACATATAGAGTCCTAGATGGACATGAGATGGTGATCGGATTGGATCCGATGGTCACAGTTCGATGAGGACTATGAGCGGACATGGTCCGACATGATGTGATGTTGACTTGACATTGAATACTGTGTGTTCAAACAGAGTGGATTGAGAGGGATTAATGATTATGTGAGCCGAGAGCATAGGGCCTTGTGGGCCAGAGGAACCCTAGTGATTATGCATGTGACTATCCCTGCTGAGGCAAGTATTCAATAGAGTCCAGATACATCAGGATGGGTGAGATGTCGATTGTGTATCAACATGATACGTGAGATGACAATTTGGGACTCGAGATGAGTCAAGATTTCAGTGTAGGTCGCTGAGCGACATGAGGTACGAAGTGAGGACTCGATAACAAGTCGAGATTAGAGTAGCGCAATAAAAGCGCAGTGAGCCGGGAGTTGCTAGCCAATCACAATAGTTGTCGATAGGATTGGCTTCCATACGAAGTCAATCTGGCATGTTATGGTAATTGAATGAATAGGTATCTGACGGGTTCAGATTGGTATGTAGTGATGGGACTCGAGTGAGAGTCAGCATGAGCTTGGGAAAACGAGAGAGTTGACTGATGTGAGTATCAAGGTCGATAAATGTGGTAGATTTGAGTATGGTTTGTGAGGTGAGATTCGTGCCATTTTTACGATAAGATCTGGAAGATGTTTGTAGGATTGGATGCTGAGCAGAATGTCACCTTCGTTTTTCAGGTGAGAAGAGTTATCAGGCTGAAAGCTGGCTATGATGTTAGCTTAGTTTAGCAGACCTGCCAGAGTGAGTGACAGGTGAGGTCAACGAGTGTCGGTGTCTCGAGTAAGACTTACGAGCCGACGTGTGGTTTGTGTGGGACGTGTACGTTTACACGAGAGTGCCCGAGTTGGAGGCAGGATTGGATTTCCACGGTTTCATTGTGCAATTTGGTCAGTTTGAATTTGGAGGACGAAATTCTTAAAGGAAGGAATATTGTAATGACCCGTCCCAAATTTTTATGATTAATTAAGATTAAACTGAGGATTAGTGAGGCTAATCAGGGATTAGTCAAGGATCATCAGACGTTCGGGGTGAAATTGCGATTTTGCCCCTAGATGAGAGAAAAAAGTTTACTTTTGAACCGGTAGGTCCAATACATGAGGGTCGAGGACTGTTATGTAGATTGAGTTGATGTGAAGACCCGGAAATTTGAAAAAGGAAAAACCGGAAAAATTTGAAGGAAATGACGATTTTGCCCCTAACTATAAGGCCGAAAGTTGACATTTTGTTTGGCATAATTTTTGCACATTTTACGAAGACCGTTGTACAGGTCTCGAGACACTGAATCCGTAGGTAGGCGGTACGTAGAAATTGGAGTTCGTAAGGATTAGTTAGGGGTTTAGAACGACTAGGGGTATTATGGTAATTTAATGAAGAAAGGGTAAACCAGTAAATTGGTTGGATAACTGTACCTTGGATGATGCAGCCACTGGGATGATTCACTTGAGTCCTGTCAATTGGTATCAGAGCATTGGGTTACTAATTTCTGTTGTTACGTCATGCCTATGAGACGTGCGCCCCATGCACGGCCTGAAGATGAGAGGGACGAGGAAAGGGTTAGAGACGGCCCGTATATTGAGAGAGCTCAGCGGTTAGGAGCCACTGTGTTTCATGGTGAGTCAGGCACCATCACTCGTTCGGAAATAATTTTTGAAGTCATGAGATGTCCCTCGGAGGACATGGTGTTATTAGCCACTTTTCTTTTGGATGGCTATGCATACAGGTGGTTGCATGGTTTACAGTTGACTGGATGGGATGCCCATACGTTGGCATGGGAAATATTCTATGTTATACACTTGTGTTGTTAGCTGTTCTTTACGTTTGGTTGTTGAGAGGATACATTCGAATTTGAAGTAGTACGATGAATAGTTGAGAGGAATTGTGATGTTACATCCCATCCAATGAGGCAAAGGGTGGTTCAGAGTAATTTTGATGTTACATGATTTCGTGATACTTTGTAAATATTCTCTGTTATACACTTGTGTTCTAAGATGCTCTTTACGTTTGGTTGTTGAGAGGATACATTCGAATTTCGGGGACGAAATTCCTTAAGGAGGGAAGGTTGTGACGACCCGAAAATTTGAAAAAGGAAAAACTGGAAAATTTTGAAGGGAATGGCGATTTTACCCCTGGTTATAAGGCCAAAAGTTGACTTTTTGTTTGGCATACTTTTTACACATTTTACCAAGATTGTTGTATAGGTCTCGAGACACTGAATTCGTAGACAGGTGATAAGCATTAATTGGAGTTCGTACAAATTAGTTATGGGTCTAGAACAACTAGGGGCATTATGGTAATTTAATGAAGAAAGGGTAAACCAGTAAATTGGTTGGACGGTTGTACCTTGGATGATTCAGCCACAGAGATGATTCACTTGGGTCCTGTCAGTTGATACAAGTTCGTAGATAGATGGCACGTCAAAATCGGATATTCGGCGGGAAAGTTACGGGTCACGGAAGGTTTTGAGTACAATTGCACATTTTACGATACGAGTGCCGTTTGTCACTTAAGGGGGCCCATATATTTTGTCACTCATCCATTGCCCACAAACACACATACACGCACCCACCTTCATTCTCTGTTTCATTTGATCTCACCCGAAACCCAAACATAATAACCCACCCCAACTTTCACAAACCTTCATCTCTTGAGGACCCCTGTGAGACTGAGAGTGAGGCTGAGGGTGAGATGGTGAAGGCAATGAGGTGGAGGACCGCAGTGGACGGCGGCGGAGTCGCGGGAAAAAGGTAAACCGTAAGCCCATTTTGGTTCAAAATTAGAAAATGGGGTTTTGGTGTGTGTTGATAGATTTCGTTGATCCTAGTAGGTTCTAGGGGTTGAGATGAGTTGAATGGGCTGGTTTTCAAGGTAGGAGGTGTCCGGAATCGAGGGCTATCGATGGAGGAAAAACTGGTGGTGAAGATCAAATCGAACAAGTAGTTTCTAGGCTGCTTTTCTAAGTTTTGCTCATAGAGAACGATTACGTAGGCCTGGACGATCATGTTGGAAGCAACGACTACGAAAATGGTGGTCAGAGTTGGAAGAACAGATTGGGTCGGGTCCGTGGATCTGTGTGACCCGGTGTCAGAGATCCGGGTCGACCCGAACAAAAGACAGGGACATCATCATGTCAGGTCTGACATGTCAGCTGACACCTGTTAGATGTCAGATGGCAATGATGACATCACTACTGACGTTAGTGTCAACGCTGACTTTGACCGTTGCCGCTGACGTCAGCGTTGACTTTGCTGACGTGAGTGTTGACTTTTTGGTCAACACTGACCAGTCACTTTGACCCGCGTGTAGGGGCACGTGGGTACATATTTCAAGGTAGGACTAGGTCCATTTGAAAGGTTTCGACGATACGAATCCAATGGTGGTGGTTTCTAGTTGATCAGAGATTGTTAGGTTGGTCAAATTGAGGTTTAAAGCCTACGGAAGCATGCCCAAGACACGTTGAATTTTTCAAGAATGTTAGGGGTTCTTGATATGGACTTTTCTAGGTTGGTAGTAACCTTTGAGTATGTTTTGGGCTGGTCTGGATGATCCGAAGAGGTCGGATTAGCCCAGAAAGGCTTATGGCACGTGTATCGAGGCGCATCATGGACGGTCTGTGAGTGGACTTTTATTTATAAATATGATGCATGTGTAAATGTTTTATATGGTTTTGTGAACATGTTTTTAGATGCCATGAGTGCAAGTGATTTAAATATGATTTTTTTGGCATTTCAGAGGAAAATGCCTTATTGCGCGTAGTTCGAGATTTTTGTTTTATATGACGTTTGCGCTTCGGCCGAGTATATTATGTGCTTGTGTTTTATGTGATTTCGAGGTTTCACGTAGAGGCGTGAAACCAAGGAGCTGAGTTTCGATTTTAAGGGATTTCATTAAGATGCGTGAAATCGAGATTCAGGGACGAGTTCTAGTTGAACAACTTTGACTTGATTGAAGTCAAGGTTGATTTTGAAAGTATTTTGGAAATGAGAAATGGTTTTCATCTTTGGATATATCTTTCGGGCGTATGACCCAGTTTATTTGAGGTTTGACTTAAAGTATATTCAAATGCGAGATAAGTTGGGTGGTGACCCAGTTATGAGTTTTACGAATGACATTTCGAACATGAGACACAGTTGTAGATTTTATAGGATTCGAGAAATCCTGAGATATGAAGTGTCGTGGGATATTGGATTTTGGGCTGTAACTCATTTATTGACGTTCGGTGCTTGAGGCCCTATTGATGATGGCATTTGGTTTTGAGTCCCGGATGATATGACGCTCGCCATTGGACTGCAGATGTTTTCCTTCTGGAGAAGTCACGATGCACTACCTGTTGTCGAGCCGCCGCGGGAAGCAATGCCCGAGGGAGGCTCGACTTAGGAGTGCTAATGTTATCCTTTGAGATCGATTGACGATGTGTTCGCGATGATCTAGAGATGGTCGGGGCGAGTGATGTGTTCACGACGACATGCTGAGATTGTGTGCGGTCTTGAGCTATTTGTACATGTGCTAGGATTAGAATCGTGACTGACATCGAGGATGGGATGTGTTCCCACATGTTCCATGATTTGGGCTGAGTTTCTGTATGTGTTTTCTGTTTGGGCTGAGACCCGTACTTGTCTTCAATGATCTAGTTTTGGGCTGAGACCCGTACTTGTCTTCATTGATCTGGTTTTGGGCTGAGACCTTACTGAGGTACTGGCTTGGATTTAGAAGCATTTTTCACTGTATTTTGATTTAGGAAGCAATACATCTTGCTTCCGAGGAAGTAATTGAAATAACTGTTTTATGGTGCATGCACGTTTTTATGTGAAGGGTACAAATGTCTTTTCAATAAATGATTTTTATAAACTGTTGTTTTTTCCAATCATAGCTTTTATAGTTTTAATACCCTTCAGGTTGAAAGCGGATGAGGGCTGTAGCAGAGATCGAGACATCACATGACACCACCGATCCTAGCGTAATCTGATGGACCCCGAACGAGTGACGAGTTTATCCTTCGTATGACATGAGGTGTCAGACGGGAGCAAGCACATCCCACGATAATCTAGGGGGATTGGGACGAGTCATGTCACTGCTTACGTTAGTGTTGACGTTACTGACGTCAGCATTGAATTTTTGGTCAACGTTAACCGTACCTTTGATCCACACATGGGAGTACATGGGCACGTATTTTGAGGTGGGATTATGATGATTTTAATCGTTTCTATGATATGAATCCAATGGTGGTGGTTTTGAGTTGATCGGAGGTCGTTAGGTTGGTCCAATTAAGGTTTTAAGTCCAAGGAAGCTTGTCCGGGGACACGTTGACTTTTCTGGGAATGTTGGGGGTTCTTGATTAGGACTTGTCTAGGTTGGTAGTAACCTTTAAGTGTATTTTGGAAAGGTCTGGATAACCCCGAGAGGTTGGATTAGCCCCGAGAGACTTATGGCACACGTTTCGAAGCGCATCTTGGACTGTCTGTGAGTTGACTTTGTTTTATGAATATGATGTATGCATAAATGTTTTATATGTGTTTATGAACATGATTTTAGATGCCATGAGTGCATGTGATTTAAATATGAATTTTTTGGCTTTTTCGTAGATAAATGCATTTTTGCATGTAGTTTTAGATTTCTGTTTTTTATGATGTTTGGGCTTTGGCCGAGTGTACTACGTGCATGTGTTTTATGTGATTTCGACGGTTTCATAGAGAGGTGTGAAACTGAGGAACTAATGTATGGTTTTAGAGGATTTCACGGAGATGAGTGAAATCAAGATTCGGGCATGAGTACCCGCTGGATGACCTTGACTCAGATTGAAGTCAAGGATGATTTTGAAAGTGTTTTGAAAATGAAAAATGACTTTCAAACTTGGAAATATCTTTCGGGCATATGTCCCAGTTGATTTGAGGTTTGACTTAGAGTATAGTCAAACGTGAGATAAGTCGGGCTGTGACCCATTTACGAGATTTTCAAAGATATTTCGGGCAAGAGATCTAGTTGTGAATTTGACAGGATTCGAGGAATCCTGGATTATATTTCGGGCATGAGACCCAGTTGTAGATTTGATAGGATTCGAGGAATCCTGGGATATGAAGTGTTGTAGGATACTGGTTTTTCAAGTGTGTGGCCCTATTGATGATTTACGGGTTAAAGTCACGGTCGATGATGATGACATTCGGGTTCGAGTCCCGGGTGATATGAGGCTTGCCAAAAGACTGCGGATGTGTTCCTTCCGGAGAGGTCACGATGCACTGCCTGTTGTCGAGCAGCCGCTGGAGGCTATGGCTGAGGGAGGCTCAACTTAGGAGTGCTGAAGTTATTCTCTAAGATCGATTGGTGATGTGTTCATGATGTTCTAGAGACAGTTACGGTGGGTGATTTGTTCATGGCGACATGCTGGGATTGTGAACGGTCTTGAGCTATTTGCATATGTGCTAGGATTGGAATCATGACTGACATTGAGATGAGACCCCGTGGTACTAATAGATTGGGCTGAGACCCCGTGCTTGTTTTCTATGATTTGGGTTGAGACCCCATGCTTTTTATCCATGATTTGGGTTGAGACCCTGTACGTGTTTTCTGTTTGGGCTGAGACCCTATATGATTTGGTTTTAGGCTGAGACCTTACTGAGGTAGGGGCTTCGATTGAGAAGCATTTTTCACTGGGATTTGATTTGGGAAGCAATACGTCTTGCTTCCGAGAAAGTATTTGAAATGTCGCTTTATGATGCATGCATGCTTTTACGTGAATGGTATAAATGTCTTTTCAAAAAATTGTTTTTATTAACGGTTGTTTTGTCCACTCACAACTTTTATACGTTTTTAATACCCTTCAGGTTGATCGCGGATGCGGGCTGTAGTAGAGATCGAGGCATTACATGCCACCACTGATCTTGGCGTACTCTAGCTAACCCCGAGCGGGTGACGAGTTTATCCCTGGTCTGACACGCGGTGTGAGACGAGAGCAGACACATCCCACGATAATCCAGGGGGATTGGGATGGTCCTATCACCTCTGCTAACCCTTAAGCCAATCTTTGCCTAATACGTGACGGTCGATAGTGGTACTAATAGATCCGCCGACAATAGCAGGCCCCGCCTACCTGACCAACCACTCAAGAGCGAACATATGTATTCACTCCTGGGCTATAGCGCACCAGCCAGCCACCTAGCTTGTCAAAAAAACACACTGGCATCAGTCTTTGTATCTGTTAGGTGGAAACTCCCACAAAGTCAAGCTCTTGGAGATTTCATTAAAAGTATGTCTTCCCGCATCTTGAAATGACCATCTCTGAAAAATAGAGCTCAACGACACTTAATCACTACAATCAGACTCCTATAGTTTCTGAAATGTTCAAAAAAGCCAAGCTGAATCAAATAAACAATATATTAGTTTCTTATATATGTATATAAATACAAAATATACACTACAACTGTCTATATTTATAAACATATATTAGTATGATATGTTGATGCTGCGGCTAATTATACATATGTAAATCATATATAAAAAAAAAGCAAAAGGTTGTCGCTTACCAAAACAAAAAAACCAAAATTTGTCAGATGTTAAGAAACGGAAAAGGAGAGATGCAGCCGCCAACCGCTTTATCCTCACACGAAGCCATGGTTATCATGTATTTGGATCCACAAAGGATAAAACTGCTCCTCTATTAGTCGCATGCGCTGAACTAAGCAACCAACTACTTGCGCACCTGCAGTAAAGTGATGTTTCCTAGGATCTGCAACACACTTGCACAACACAAATTATCATTCCCCTCACCATGCCTATTGCTTACACCCAAACTGGTCGGCCTGACTAAAGACCAAGTTGGCCTACCCAAAACAATTTCACAAGTACCAAGCTTGAAGCTAACCAGCCATGATTGATCAGTCAGCCCACAGGCACCCCAGACCAGGCTGGCAAGGTCGTCACGACCCAAGAGGATCACATCCAATTGCCAGACTGGCAGATTAGCCATACAAACAATCGAGTTTCTTACAAACCAACGAGAGACCAACTTTTCCTAGGCCGACCAGATCTGGTCGGCCGGACCCACTGATAAGTCATAAATACTGCCCAGAACCACCACAACACATCTAACGGCTCCTAAAGACAGCATCATTTATCCCACATTGACAAACACCAAACACATTCAATGCTACTATAAATATAATGGCATCCCCTTCCAGAAAGGTAATGACAATCTTGCCCTTATGCTGCCTATATTACTTCAGTAAACTCCCCACTTAAACTGATTTAAGCATCAGAGACTGTTAGGCTAAGACTACATCGGTGTCTCTTTCCTCTAACCCTCTTTCTGTGCAGTTCTTACAACCCCGAGAGGAGCAACAAAGAAGCTCAGCTAGGAAAGTCTAGGTTGAACCTTTTCTTGCATCAACAGATTGGCGCCATCTGTGGGAACCTGAAACAACAGCCCATGCTCTCATTCACCAGATCAATCGTCACGAATCGTGCCCAGCACCATTTCGAACGAACGAGACGAACGTGATCTCAATCACACCCCTTTTCCTAGGTGGAACCCAACGGGAAGCAAACTTTGGATGACTTGATGCGTGAAGTAGCCGCGATGAAGGCCCACAATGCAAAAAACTCAAGTACCCTTGCCCTTTCAAGGATGTCGCAACGCGAGGGCCAATTGGGAATGAAACTGGCCGACCAATGTCTAGTTGAGCACCGCCAGACCGATCGGCCACGTACTGCACACGTGATAGTCGAGAGGTCTTCACCAGACCATCCAAAGAAGCAACAACCTAGACCGAACCCTGCCTCTTCCGGACGACTCCTTATCCAGCCATTCAAGGCAGGACCCTCAGGAACCAAGATCTACAGAGATGCTCGGCAGTTGTTGGAAGAACGACAAGTTGTTCCTGCTCGACTCACCTAGGAGGCGTCTGACCGGGGGACCCCAGAACTACACCAGTCAAGTTCAAACGATCGCCAGGTCACTATTGGGAACTCAGGCCGAGTAGTGAACGATGGAGGTCACTATACAAACGAGACAGACTCGACAGCAGGCAGTTATTCCCATGGCTGAGAGGCAAAATTATGCTAGGACAATGGAAGAAGATGAACCGAAACCAAAGCCAGTCCACCCACCCATCAGACCGAGGAGATCGTAGCTCTCTTTAGAAGAGTACGTGCCCTCGAGGCTAGGGAAGATAGAAGTAAGGTGTCAGCCTTGAAGAAAGCCCACCCTGGTCCTTTCTCAGAAAGAATCCTCCGATCTCGACACAGAATCAGAGTGAAGCCCCTGAAGATTTCCCTGTACATTGGAAAGGGAGACCCCAACACCCACTGGAATAATTACACCTCTGCTCTGGCATACCGGGATGCCTCGGAGGACGAACAATGTCTTATCTTCATCTCTACCCTCACGGATGCGGCACTGAACTGGTTCTATCGTCTGTCGCCAGGCACAATCGACTCCCTCGATGAATTACATTCCACTTTCCTAAGCCAATTCATGATTCAAACCATCAGGATCGTCTCCATGGAGGATCTCTTCTCTATCAAGCAGAAGGAAGACGAAACACTCCAGAAATATGCCGCTAGATTCAGCCTTAAGTATTCTTGCTGCCAAGACACATACGACAAGGCTCCTTTCAACGCCTTCAGAAGTGGCCTCAAGGAATCCCCCTTGAAGTATGCATCTCGTACCGGGGATTGGGGCAGCTACACAGAGCTTATGTGCAGGGCCAGCATCCATGCCAAGGCCGAATTCTTCCACACCCCTCCTAAGGAGAGCAGAGGCATGCACCCTGTGCCCCCAATGACCAACCTGGGTAGAGGTCATCAAAGTCCCAACCATAACCAAAGTAGCCATCGCTCTGACACGGGTAAGAGGAAACTCAAATTTGAACCCCAAAACCATGACAAGAGGGGACGGTCTGGTCGTATTGACCGTGACTATCGGCGGGGGAACAACGCTCACGAAGGTCAGGGATTGATAGGCGACGGTTTAGGTCCCAAACGTCGCTTTGAGACTTACACAGTTCTAAATACCACCCTCGACAACGTTGTGTTGAATGTGGAAGACATGATCCCGAAGACGAAGCCTAAAAACCCCAACTACCAGTCTATCGTCAACAAGGATGCTTTCTGCCAGTACCACAAGTACAATGGTCATACCATTGAAGAATATATAGCATTCAATGACATCGTCGAGCAACTCGTACGCGAACGCAGACTCGACCAATTCCTACCTCGAGCATAGGCTGCCCCGGCACGCCTCCAAATTAACACCATCAGCGGAGGGCCAACCCTGTCCGCCCCATTACATCCAACCGAGCAAAGAAAGACTTATGTAGAGCTTCATAGTCAAGCGAGAAAGTACTCAGCATCGGCGCCAGCCGACCCTGCAAGTCGGCCAAGTTCGGGTGGCAGGTGATCACATTTTCAAAAGAAGAGGAAAGAGGTCTTATGTTTCCACAGACGACCCCCTCATCATCTGAGCACTATTATCCAACTGCGACGTCTGCCGCATCCTCGTTGACACTAGAAGTTCAGTCAACATTCTTTTTTTGGACGCTTTCCAGCAGATGGGCTTGGATGAAAAAGAGTTGGACCGCAAGGTCACTCCCCTTCTTGGTTGTTCAGGTGACTCTCTTTTACCCAAGGGAATCATCACTCTACCAATCACCATGGGTACCGACCCTCAAACTGCTACCACACTCACCACGTTCCTCGTGGTCGATTACCCGACATCATACAACGTGATACTCAGGCGAGGGCTATTCAACCAGATGCGAGCCCCCGTATCAACACACCTGTTGCTGATGAAATTCCCAACACCTTCTGGAATAGGCCAAGTAAACGAAGACCAGCTTTTTGCCAGAACATGCTACGCCACTTCTCTCACCAAGACAAGCCACCATCCGCCAGAGGTGACGGAGACACTTTCTGTCACAGAAACGGCACTTGGAGGTGACCTAGTGGACCCCAAGTACATGGAGGAACTCAAGGGCAGCCCCTCGAAAGACCCTCGCGACCTGGTACATATGCCCCAGGTAGAACCTGTGGAAGAGACAAAGACAATCCCTCTTTCTGACATCCACAAGGACCACCAGGTCCGAATCGGATCCAAGATGCAGCCTAGCATCCGATCTGCCCTCATCAAGTTCCTCCAGGATAATACCGAAGTGTTCGCATGGTCCTACGCAGACATGTCGAGCATCTCCACCTACGTGATCTGCCATCGACTCACAATCAACCCCTCCTTCAAGCCAATCACGCAGAAGCAGAGGAGCTACGATGCAGAAAGACGGCTGGCCATGCAGGCCGAAATCACCAAGCTCAGCACAATCCATTTTGTTCGGAACGCTATCTACGCTGCTTGGGTTGCCAATGTTGTTCTGGTCAAGAAACCCACGGGTACGTGGCGCATGTGCATCGATTTGATGGATTTGAACAAGGCCTGTCCAAAAGATAGTTTTCCTCTCCCCAAAATCGACATGCTTGTGGACGCCACCGCATGGCACGAACTTTTAAGCTTCATGGATGCTTATTCCGGATACAACCAAATCCTCATGAACCCGGAAGATCAGATCCACACCAGTTTCAGGGCCAACCTAGGAGTCTACTACTAGAACGTCATGCCCTTCAGCCTCAAGAACGCGGGAGCAACCTACCAACGGCTCGTTAACTTCATGTTCGCCGACCAGATTGGCAAGACAATGGAAGTTTATATGGACGATATGCTTGTCAAAAGAAAAACAGCGAAGAAACACATCGTCAGGCAAGTTTCTGGTGTACATGGTCAACCAGCGAGGAATTGAGGTCAATCTAGAAAAAAAAAATCAAAGCCCTCATGCACATGCAACCCCATTAAACGCACAAGGACATCTAGAGCTTAACATGGTGAGTGGCAGTCCTCACTCGCTTCATCTCCAAGGCAACAGACAAGTGCACCCCTTTCTTTAAGGCACTAAAGGGTAATGGCAAAAAGATCAACTCGACAGAAGAATGCAACAAGGCATTTGTGGAGCTCAAGCGGTACATGAGCAGTGCACCACTTTTAACAAGACCTGAGACAGGAGAAGACCTCTTCGTCTACCTCTCAATATCCACTTCCGTTGTTAGCTCCGTCCTCCTCACTCGGCGGGCAGGGACCGAGAATCCTGTCAATTATGTCAGCAAGGCTTTCCAAGGCGCTGAAACCCGATACCCTGACCTAGAGAAGTTGGCACTCGCACTTGTAGTAACTGCAAGACGCCTATGCCCATACTTTCAGGCGCATGAAATCAAGGTCGTCACCAACAAACCTCTCTGACAGGTCCTCCAGAAACTCGATACCTCAGGCCGACTGATCAAATGGGCCATCGAGCTCTGTGAGTTTAACATCAGCTACGTCGCCAAAACCGCGGAAAAAGGGCAGGCAGTGGCTGACTTCATCACTGGATATTCCTATCAGCCCATGCAGTGCATGCCTCCCGACAACACTGGCCAAGGAGAATCTCCTGCCAGGGTCAAGCCAACGCAGTCTAAGGACTCCCCCATCGATCCCACACGCCCATACTGGACACTGTATGTTGATGGTTCCATTTGCCACAACGGATCGGGGGCTGGTCTGGTACTCACATCTCCCAACTAGATCAAGCTCGAATATGCTCTTTGGTTCAGTTTCAAGGCCTCCAACAATGAGGCGGAGTATGAAGCCCTACTAGCTAGCCTACGTCTTGCCAAAGACAATCAAGCTAAGCAACTACGCATCTTAAGCGACTCACAGCTAGTCTGCAACCAGATAAATGACGACTTCGAGGCTAAGGACGAGTCCATGGCTCATTACATGATCCTTGCCAAGTAGCTCCTTTAGGCCTTCCCAACGTTTGAAATCGCAAAGATCCCGCGGTCGGAGAACAGCCATACTGATGCCTTTGCCCGACTCGCGTCATCTCTGGGCGAGAAGTAAGGAATACGAGTTTTGGTCGAAGTCCAATACAGGCCTAGCACCAGACCAAACCCTATATCCACCATCAATACTAGCCCAACTTGGATGGACCCTATCAAGGCCTACTTGCAGGATGGTTCTCTCCCAGACAACAAACTTGAGGCTAAGAAGATAAGACGACAAGTCGCCCGTTACACCATTCAGCACGGCAACCTCTACAAGCGTGGTTTCACCACTCTGCTCCTAGAGTGCCTTACACCAGAATTGGGGGACTACATTCTCAGAGCAATGCATGAAGGCATTTGCGGAGACCATTTGAGAGCACGTACTTTGGCATACAAGGGATTCTGCCAGGGCTACTTTTGGCCAATGATGCTCGCTGATGCCACTATACTCACACAAAAGTGCGACAAATGTCAACGGCATGCCCAGATTCCTCACTTACAAGCCGAACACCTCACTTCCATGATGAGCCCATGGTCCTTTTCACAATGAGGACTCGACCTGATAGGGCAGATGCCCACGGGCAGGGGGAAGGTAAACTTTGCCGTGGTGGCAGTGGACTATTTCACCAAATGGGCCTAGGTGAAACCCCTTGCATTAATCACAGCAGCTCAGATCGAGACATTTGTGTATCAGAACATCATTTGCCGGTTTGGAATTCAGCACACTATCGTGACCGATAATAGGAAGCAATTAATGACGTAATATGGAGGGACTAAATTAATGATTTTGATAAAATAATGGAACTAAAAAAGTCAAAATTCAAATTTAAAGACAAAGTTAATAAGTGAGGTAAGTAAATTCTTCCTTTGTAGAATGACCCAATGTTGCGATGATTGATGATGCTGTATATATAGTATGATTATTCTCCATGGTAAGGACGTAATATGCTAATTTGGCTTGACGGGACGTGATCACATTAAAAGGAAGCAGCGGGTGGGAATCAAAGATTTGCAAAGTAGATCGTACAAAATAGAATTAAGGAATGTCAAAGATTTGCAAATTTGCATTACGAGGTATATATATATACCTTTTAAGAAACAAAAAACCCACTGGTTAGTTTTTATTTTACCAAAAATAACATATAAATAATCAATTTTTAATTTGGTAAAGCATATATATATATATAACTAATCAATTTAATTAACATATTAATTTATTTAACTAAAATAACTCTCGAAATAGCTTATATAAAATGAGGCTTACTTTGGATATATATGCAATTAATTTTTACTCTAAATGCTCTATAAACTGGCTCAAAAATCTCATTTAACCTTTGAAGTGTGATTATTCTGATTTATCCATCAAAACTTGCCAAACAATGCAACAACACGAAAAATTCCTCGGTTGCTATGTTTTATCAATTTAATCTAAATATCATTAAATTGATGTATTATTTTTTTTAAGGCTTATTACTTACTTTACTCCTCTAATCGGACATTAAATATCACTTTACTTCTCGAAATAGATTTAGTTACAATGTGCTGCCACAACTGCACTTTTGGTAGCATCGTTGCTCCATTCCGTTAACCAAGTTAGTAACAACGAAACTATTGCTCACGTCTCTGTGTTTGATTATTTGGTTAATTATTTATCAAAAATTATTAAAATTAAAAATTTTAAAAACATAAAATTAAAAAAGAAGATTAACATCTGGGTTGCATTGTTCATCTTCCTTCATTTGAACATCTAGTTTTCTTTCCTTTTTTGATATATAAGAATTCCCAGACTTTTTGCCTTAGCCATTGATAGAAACCAACACTAGCTACAAATCCATTTCGTCGTCACTCCTCTACCTCAGCCAAATCTACGGCGACCCGACGAGACTTGGCTCCACGAAATCAAATGGGTCCTTATCCATTAAAGCTTACGTGGACAACCCCAACTCCATCTCTAGCTTTTCCAACAAGGTCATCAGATCTCTCCATGTCATCGGACTGATAGCAAGAATTCTAAATGATGAAGGCGGCCTTGGTGGAGACGTAATCGATTTTGCCGAGTTTCGGAGGTGGGTCGGGAAGAAATGCACAACCATGGATTCCAACGTTGACTCGATCTACATAACGATCCTCGGTCCTTGTGCATTGGACCTCCCGGGTAAAAAGTCAACTGTTTGCCCACGTCCAAGGGTAAAATCGTAATTTCGCCCTGAACGTACGACAATCCTCGACTAATCCCCTATTAGCCTCACTAATCCTCAATTAATTCTTAAATAATCCCAAAAATTTGGGACGGGTCATTACAAAAACCCAACTCAAATATTCAAAATCCTCCCATTTTATATCATAACGAAATTTAAAAATGAAAATGTGGTTAAAGAGAATGGAAATCAGCACTCGACCTCGATGTTCTTGGAATTCATAAAAAGCTTTGGATTCCTTGGTTGTGCATTTCTTCCCGACTCACCTCCGAAACTCGGCAAAATCGATTACGTCTCCGCCATGGCCGCTTTCGTCATTTAGAATTCTTGCTATCAGTCTGATGACATGGAGAGATCTGATGACCTTATTGGAGAAGCTGGAGATGGAGTTGGGGTTGTCCACGTAAGCTTTAATGGATAAGGACCTATTTGATTTCGGGGAGCCAAGTCTCGTTGGTCGCCGTAGATTTGGCTAAGGTAGAGGAGTGACGACGAAATGGATTTGTAGCTGGTGTTGGTTTCTATCAATGGCTAAGGCAAAAAGTCTGGGAATTCTAGAATATCAAAAAAGGAAAGAAACCCAGATGTTCAAATGAAGGAAGATGAACAATGAAACCCAGATGTTCATCTTCTTTTTTAATTTTTTGTTTTTAAAATTTTTAATTTTAATAATTTTTGATAAATAATTAACCAAATAATCAAACAGTGAGACGTGAGCAATAGTTTCATTGTTACTAGCTTGGTTAACGGAATGGAGCAAAGGTGTTACCAGAAGTGCAGTTGTGAAAGCACATTGAAACTAAATCTATTTTGAGGAGCAAAATGATATTTAATGTCCAGTTAGGAGAGTAAAGTGAGTAATAAGCTTTTTTTTAAATGAGCCGTGTTATTATTAACTGATAATGTAAATGTGTCCTGTCCAATAATATATTGGCAAGTATGTCCACACAATCTAAACGAATAAAAATAATATACTAATCGAAAAATATGACAATTTTATTATTCAGTTTCACAAAAAAACTCGTTTGATGAGGATTTGGAGGTAGTTACACATGCTATGGTGCATAGAAAAAACTGTGGTCTAGATAATAGCTTTCGACGGGAGGAAGTAGATATGGCACTTTTTTAGATGTTCGCAACAAACCCCTTGTGGTAGATGGCCTACCATCTTTGTTCAACTAGCGCAATTGGGATATCGTTGTGGAGGATATGGCGAGTTTCTGTGTAACGCCCCGAAAATTCAAAGAAACAAAAAAGGACTATTTTGCCCCTAATGCTAAAAAAGTTAACTTTTTGACCTACGAACTTGTTGGAAATTCCGGAAGGACCATCACGAAGGTCTTGGATTTTTGAATTTATAGACAGCTAGTACGTTGAAATCGGAGATTGTGAAGCCTAGGTATGGGTCAAATTGGAGTAAGGCCATTTTGGTCATTTTAACCAAAAAGGATATTTTAGTAATTTTTCACTAAAGGAATAGAAAGCTCTAGAAAAATCTTCTTTTTTCTTCTTATTTCTCTCCCATTAACTTACTTGTTTAGTTATATGTGTGTTGTATCCATTGGTTATTCAGTGCTTGGCAACCGAAAATAAGGAAAAGAAAAGAAAATAATGAAAACTCGAGAGAGAAGGAGCTAGCCAAAAAGAAAAGGAAAAGTGAGAAAGAAGAGGGAAAGTGCGGGTGAAAAGAGAAGAAAATAGAAAGAAATGAAGGAGGAAAACACAGCAAAACAGTGAGGATAAGGTGGAACCCGTGAGGCTCTTACTATGGGTTTCTACATCCAGGCTAGGAAACTCTAAGATGGATATGATAGTGTCCTCCTAAAGGTCCTATGGTCGTTTTAGGACAAAAGGGAGAGTCTTGGACCCGGGGAAGGTTGAAAATAAGGCTGGTGAAGCCATGGCCGAAAGCTTAGAAATTTAAACCTCGCGATCTAGGTATGTTTTCTTCATTTCATGACTTAGATCTCCTTCTGGGCTAGTGTAGATGAGATTCGACGTTTAGAACGTCAAAATCGGACGTGAAATAGCTATGTTATGGATGGGTCACCGTCGCGGGTTGAATAACCCGGTTGTAGGAAACAAGTTGACCGTCCAAAGGGCTCACCCGTCATGGAATTCCACCAGCCTCAACTCGCTTAACTTTGGTATTCCAATCGAACCTAAAGCCACTGAGCTCCCAAAAGGCCTCGTGCTAGATAGGTGTGTGCCTACACATTTAAGGCACACCACCACTCCCCTCCCAAACCATTCCCCTCGCAAGAATGTGGGATCGTTCACTGTTTCCTCTAAGACACGGGCTTTTACAATCCACCCCCTTAGGTGCCAACGTCCTCGCTAACACACTTCCCGATCGGGATCTGGCTCTAATACAATTCTGTTAGGACCCGACCCTCTTCGGCCAGGACCCGACTCTAGCACGATATTGTCTGCTTTGGGCCTCCTCGCCCTCACAGTTTTGTTTTCGGGAGCTCACGGTGCAACTTCCCAAGGGGTCACCCATCATGGAATTGCACCAGCCTCAACTCGCTTAACTTTGGAGTTCCAATCGAACTGAAAGCCACTGAACTCCCAAAAGGCCTCGTGCTAGATAGGTGTGTGCCTACACATTTAAGGCACACCACCATTCCCCTTCCAGACCATTCCCCTCGCAGGAATGTGAGATCGTTCACGGTTTTCTCCAGGACACGGGCTTTTACATAGAGATAGAAGAAGCACATATCCGTCATACCTTTAAGGTGTCGAAAAATTTCTTTTAGCGATTCTAGCAGCGGTGTGTTGGCGCAGAGCTAAATCTAGTGATTAAGTTCACAACGAATGAAATGTCTGGTCTAGTGTATTGGCTCAAGTACAGTAATGCGCTTATTGCACTTAGATATGGTACTTCTAGTCTTAATATCTCTTTGTTATGATATGTGAGACAAAATAGATCCTTTTTAGGATCTAGAATACAGATGATCATGTGCGTGCTTGAAGGTTTCACTTTATTTTCATTAAAGCATCTGAACTTCTTCTGGATGTAGTTTGATTGATAAACTGATGGATAAATAAGAAACAGAATAATGAGGCCTATTCTATTTAATAATACTTTGTAAGTGTACAGATCAACTAAGATAGTAAAGTGACAAGCAAAGGTCAAATCCCACAAGGACTTGTATCAATGTGAAATCTACTTTGCACTCAAATTGATTAGATTAACTCAGTTAAAGACTCAAAAATAAAAAGTAAAACACTAACGACATACCTGACACTACTAGAGATAAGCAAGACACCTAGATGACACACAAGGACACTAACAAGAACACTTAGAATTGACCTAGGGACACGCAAGAATACTAAGATCCTAATTCAAAGAATAGAAAACACAAAAAGGTCCTAAAAGACAGAACACGGGGAAAAAACTAATTGGAGTTTTTTTTTTTGTTTTGGAATTTAAAGTTGAAACAAGAACTAAATAAGCAAGACAGTTAAATAAATAGCATCAAATGATGCTAATAATTTGATTAGCTAAAGTCGAATTAAAGCTAACTATCCACCACTAACCAGTTCAAGTTCCTAAAAATATTTCCTTGATTCAATTACCATGAAATGTCTGAATATGATACTCATGCAAGGGTACAATTAAGACTCACCCCACATACATTATCCTCTTCTTAGTGATCATGTTCAAGGTCACGTGAGCAGTTAAAATGTCTCTTAACTCCCAGTTAAAATGATGCAAGAAATACGAAAGAGAATTTGCGCAATCACACTAACCCTAGAAAGTGATGTGCAATCCTAAGAATTTCAAGAATTCAAATTAAAACTTTGTTTCATAACCTTAACCTCTTGATGCTAAGTGAATTCAAGGCAATAAGAGTGGTCAACCAAGCGATTCTATCATTAATTTATGCAAACAAGGTGACAAGTCTCATAAACAAAAAAGATTAGCAATTCAAGTTGTAATATGATTTTATCTAGCAATCATAGTAATGGAAATCAAGGGCAAAAATCAAGTTAAACAATCAACATAATTAGGGCTTCAAGCAGCCCTAATTCGAAGAGAAACTACTCAGACATATTATTGACAAAAAATGTTATTATATTCATTGTACAAAAATAATAAGGAAGACAAAAAAAATATTGAGTGGGATGATGGCTGAAGAAGATGCCTCAACAATGACAGGACCGCCCTCGAAGGGACATTGATAACCGTGTTCGATCCTGCTCCCGTCTGGCAAGTCGACTGAAGTTCCCAATTACCCTCAGTACTTGCTAAACAAGGGATAGCCACACACGCACTCACTCATGCCTCCGCCTCTCGATCAGCCTCGATCAACGCGCCAAGACCTGGAGGGTCAATAAAAACACAAAAGGTGTGAGTGGTCAAAAATGAATCAGTTTATAAAAAAGTTACAGAAGACATTTCTACCTTCCATGTAAAACCAATGCATGCATTCGAAAATCATTTCACAATCCATTAAGAAAACATGTATGAAAATCAAATCATTTTCCCTTAAACCCAAAACATAATCCAGCAATAGTACTGAGTCTTTAGACCCAAAACCATTGTAAATCACAACAATCCAGGATCCATCGTGATCCAAATTCCAAAACCAATCCGAAATCACATTTTGTCATAATAGGACTTATGTCCGAATTTCACATTCAAATCCCAATCACATCCGTCATCCATTCCCGAATTCGAATTCTCAATAATGATTCCGTAAGCTAGCATACGGAATAACCATTCCGAACCCAAATCCGAAAATCCACTTTTACGTTTCCAAAACCCGAAATCTCAATCATCAGAATTACTTTTATGCCCTGGGCCTCAAGCCCGAAATCACCTTTTTTCCAAAATCCATTTTAAATCTTTGAAATCCAATCGTATTTCAAATCCCAAACTCAAGGCATCAAAACCATGATCGAATCACAAAATATTTGAAATCTCGTAAAACACGTAAATCCGTAATAATCTCGAAATACGTGTCAAAACCGTAAGTCATACTCACAATCACAAACAAAACATCTTTAAAATATCATACACACAAATCATGTAAAATGGTTCATCAAAGCATAGGAGAAACCATAGTCTCGAAATACGTGCAATTATGTATTGCATATTGAAATACGTATAAATACGGAAATCGTAATTATCACAAGTCATAATCATAATCATAGAAACATTTATTCATGCATTAAACTTTAGAAAGCAAAGTCCACTCACACACCGTCCATAACGCTCGTTTTCGAGCTGCAAATGTTTCCGTAATTTTTGACATTTTCCAGGAATCTCGAATCCTATCCGAAATCATTCTTTAGGGTCACTAAGGTCTCAAATAACATCATACTAATTTCCCATAATTTTCTGGGAATTAAATATTAATTAAAAACGTAATATAAACCTTTGGACCCTCGAAACAATATCGAAACAGTGTCCGATTAACTCGAAACCAACGCTAATATGTTCGTTATATTGTATAAGACAAAAGTCGTGTTGAACTCACCTTGAAAATCAGGAGCACGTGCCCTCACGAGCCGCCGCAAGCGGCTGCGCGTGAAACTCACACGCCTGCTACAGTAATCGCACAGTCGTCTTCCTCGCCCAACTAGCCTGGTAAATGGGTCTGTGACCCATGTGCTCGACTCAATTCAATTCCTGCCATAATCAACTTGTTTTCTTCAATTGAACCCTCAACTAGCATCGTAATGAACTTAATTAAAGGTCTGTAACATTCATTCCAAACATCACGGCTAAAAACCAACTCAATTGAATTCACGTTCTAATCAAAGTTCATCGTCCTAGTTCATCACACAGTCACTGATTTCTTCAATTAATTAGTTAGGAAGCATCGTAGACTTACTTTAAAGATAATTTTGCAATCAATTTCACAAGAACTTGCCTCCAATTACACGAACACAAGCTCGCGATTTCTGGACTTTCGTCAAGTCTGCTCACGGCTCCACGAGCTTCGAACTTCGAATTTCTTGATTTGGATCGACTAATGAAGGTCCCAGAAAGCATAATTTGACCTTAATTGGACTTGGGCTGGCCTAAAACTGAATTTCGAATTTGAATTTACCTAAGGACGATTTCGGGTTTTCTGTGTGTATTTTCGCTCAGTCCCCCACTTTTCCTCTCCAGTTTCGTCTCCCTGTTTCTCTCATTCCCTCCCAGAATTTGACGAAGCCACTTCACTCAATTAATCCAATGTAACCCGTGCTCTTTTTGTTTGTCAATTCAAAACCAACACCCAGTTTCAAGTCCCAATTCCACCACACTCATCAGCGTGCACTATCTGTCTCTGTTTCCTCACTCAATTACATAAAGAATTCACTAGCACTCAGTTCCTCTCAAATTGGCCTTGGTAAGTCGATCAAACGTGGGAAACAGTCTCTGTTTTTCCAATTTCATAGGCACCAGCATAGTACATTTTGTTCACTGTGCACTAAACACACTATCTCATAGTTTAAGTTTCCCACCACTACACATTGCCACTAATCCAATCTCTCTCAGTGACAATTGTCACTTGATGTTAAACAATTCCCTAAACAATCCACTTACTCTATTAAAAAATAAGTCCACTCACGGCTGTTTTCAAACTGTGCCCTTGAAAATTACCATTTTGCCCTCATTCCCAAAATTACCAAAATTCCCTTCTCGTTCTAGGACCGTAACTCCTCCGTCCGAGGTCCGTTTTCAGCATGCCGCCTATCTACAGACTCAGGGTATCGAGACCTACCAAACGGTCCTCGAATCACGAGAAAAATAGTGGTCGAATAAAAAGTCAACAATTTCCTCCTTTTCGACCTAATTACAAAATTGCCCTTGAACTTCCGAACGTCATAATTTCTTTCCTGATCGTCGGAATTGGATGTGCCACCTGTCTATAAACTCGTGACATCCCGAACTACATCACAGTCATCGATCAAAGTCTGTTTGACCGCTCGAGCTAAAAGTCAACCGTTTGCCCAATTTCCAAGGTCAAAATCGTCTTTTTCTTCAAAATTTTCAACTTTTCCTTTTCCGAAAGTCCTGGTCGTTACAATAACGTCTAATCCTCCTCTGTATTCCAGTCCCCTTAAAGAACTAGAAACTATTCTCACATCTCTCTTCCAAAATGCCAAAAACTATTATGAGATAAAAACAATGTATATTACGGCTAGGGTTTTCTTGGCCCCTATAATCAGAAACTAGACTCCTTTGAATCAGAGTGTACAATCCCTAGAAGCTAGGAGAATAAAAAGGAATTTAACTTTGATTTTAAAAAGTCCTAATCATTTTTAATGAGAGCAAGAAATTTCTAAAAACGTTTTTCCTAACAGGGCTGAGACAAGGGTCCTAAAAATCAGGCCATTGTCTTATTCTTTGGCTGAAATCTTCTTAAGATGTGATGAAATGAAACTTACTGATGTCTTGGATTTTCCTAGAGTAGTAAGGTGTGCTTGTAAGACCCGTGTCCTGGAGGTAATGGTGAACAATCCCACATTCTTGCGAGGGGGAATGGTTTGGGAGAGGATGGTGGTGTGCCTTAAAGGTGTAGGCACACACCTATCTAGCACAAGGCCTTTTGGGAGCTCAGTGGCTTTGGGGGGGATTGTAACCCCCAAAGTTAAGCGAGTTGAGACTGGTGCAATTCCATGATGGGTGACCCCCTGGGAAGTTGCACCGTGAGCTCCCGAAAACAAAACCGTGAGGGCGAGGCCCAAAGCGGACAATATCGTGCTAGATGAATCGGGATCTGACAGAAGATTGTCAGGACCCAACCCTCATTGGGGCCCAGCGTCCTCGCTGGCACACTTCCCGGTCGGGGTCTGGCTCACCGATCTTGCTTCCAAGACCGGGTAGTGTGCCAGCGAGGACGCTGGGCCCCAAGGAGGGTTGGGTCCAGACAGTGCTCGTGGCCTTCTTGAGACTTCCTTGGACGTCAATTCCTCTTTGGTGATCTTAGGCTTTCCTCATGTGGAACTTTCCCTTTTCGGCATGCTCGGACCTTCCTTATGTGGAAAGGAAACATTTTAGCGTTAGAGACTTCTTCTTGAACGAAAATATATATTTTTCCTTCTTATTTTCCTTGAGATTGTAAATGGTCCATTCTTACTTCCTTTTCCACACTTATATAAACTCTTTTACTTCTGTACACACTCCACAAGATTGATCACTTTGTACAATATATGGAAATTCATTCACACAAAAGACATCTAAATGAGCACTAGATGACATCTAAAATAAGCATGAATAATGAATTAACAAATACCTCCAAACTTATCTTTTCCTAGTCCCTAAGTAAAACAAATAAAACAGAACTAAACAAAATGAAAGGACTCAATCTTAGTCAAGGACATATCATTTAATTCTCTAGGTGTTCCTAGTAGGAGGTGTTTTGTCTCCTTAGGGTTACGACAGTTACAATACCCATAAAAATTTTACTTGGACACTAAGTGCTACAGATATTTTTTAAACAAGTTAATAAGAGTCAAACTAAGTAGACATGCTTTACAAAACTAGGAGGAATGCCACAACAAGTATCATGTGTGATGTGTTGATGCTAATATCTAAAGTAATCATGCTTGGAAAAACCATCTTTACACAAGTGCTCCAGAAAGATTTCGCCTCAACTCTAATCCTCACTAGGAAACTCTCAAATTGCACATGAATCCTAAGCTTATACTCTTATCGAGCCTATGTGATGGAAATTAAGGAATTCAAGTTTAATCACATATGATTTGCAATGAAAAATAACACTTTATGGAATTAAGATCTCATGAAAGGAATTGAGCTTTAAGAACATAGAAATGTACCTCAGTTCTTCGTATGGTTGTCCATAAGATTAATTAGCTCTTTCAATTTAGGTTGCAATGTGGCTAAGCTTAGAAGTACATAAAGGAAGAGTCGGATTCAAAAATTTGTGTTGTGCTAAGGCATGAGACGCCATGATTTAATGACACGACCCACCCCCAATCCCCCGGGATTAAGGAATAAGTCATGCTCCCGTCTAGCACACGTGCGACACGAAAGCTAAACGCCTGTCTAACCTCCATGAGACACGTAAGCCAGACAAGAGATACCCATGTCAACGTACCAAAAACAACGTTTGGTTTCTCAGAGTGCGCAAAAACCACTATGGATCGCGTGTGTGATGTCTCCGTCTCACTAACAACAGCCCGCACCACAACAACAACCTGGAGGGTATCAAAAACAAAAAAGACTGTGAGTGGACAAAAATAAAGAATAATTTAGAAAACATTTATAAAACAAGACGTTTATAAGCTCCACGTAACTCAATGCATGCATTCGAAAACCAGTTCATTTTCAGCATAAGAAAACCATTTCATTTCCAAGATAATAAAACCATTTATTAAAACCGAAATCATTTCGTTTTCTCAAATCCCGGGCCTCAGCCCAAAACCATTAATCAAATCCAAGTACGAGAACTCAGCCCAAAAATCCAAAATCCAAATCATCCGGGCCACAGCCCAAAACATCTGAAAGCCATGTGAAAATCATCAATGTATCACAGAAATCCAAACTAAGTTAAAACACATTTCCATCAATCGAACCTGCTGGATCTATCCGAGTCTTTAAACTCAATTATATATCCGAGTCTTTAAACACAACATGCCTCAATATCAATCCGAGTCGTTAAACTACCGAGTCTTTAAACTCACCGGGTCTTTAAATCCAAAATTACATATCCGGGCCCGCCCCCGTCACATATCATATCTTGATCTTTAAACCCAAAATCAGATCCAACAAATCCAATCCAAAACCATTTTATCAAATCTAAATCCAAAATTTAATTTCAAAATCCGAATCCGAAATCATTATTTCGAATCCAAATCCAGAAGTCACGTTTATCGAAATCACTTTTCAAAATCCATTTATAAACCATTGAAATCAGTTCATAATTCAAATCCCAAAATCATAGCATCGAAACCATTATCAAATCATAGCATAAAACCATAATCTCGTAAAATGTGCAAATACATAAAACTCCTCAAAATACGTGCAAATCATAAATCAAAGATATCACAATCATAAATCACGAAATCACATATAGAAAACATAGAAAACATGTATGCATGCATCATAATTTAGAAAGCAAGTTCACTCACAGAGCATTCCCACTGCCGTCTCGATACGCGTGCAATTACGCTTTCCTGGTTAATCCACTATCACCGGACATCCCGAACCTGTCCATATCACATATTAAGGTTACTATTCACTCCAATATGCTTGTACTAAATCCCCGTAATTTTTCCAAATTTTATCTATTTTTAAACTCGATCCTAAATATTCAGACATCCCGAATCCTATCGAAACGATGTCCGATCGACTCGAAATCAGTCTCAAAATGCTCGTTACATCAAATACATAAAAAGTCATGTTACAAACTTCCCCAAAAGAGGGGCCACGCACCCTCACGAGCGGCCCAAAGGGGTTGCGCGTGGGCCTCACGAGCCTGCACTGGATGTTTTCAACCTCGGGCAAACCGGGTCCAGACCGGTCGGGTTCAACCAGGTTTAACCTGAACTAGCGTTCCCAGTTCTGTGCCCAAATTTCAATCCTTCTTGTTCTATTAACTTTGTCCTACCTTCTACAACCGATCCATGACGTTAAAACTGAAAAACAAGACCTAGGGATTACCTTTTCGACCATCGATCAAGCTGGTGCTCTACACCCATGTCCTCCCACGATTCTGACATCCTCCAGCTTCAAATTCAGTCCCAGTTGAGTTGTATAACCTCCATAATCGTGTTCAAATCGTTAGAATTCATCGACATAGCCTAAAAACCCGTATCCAATTTTTGAACCATAACTTACCGCGTCGGATTCGCCGGCCACTGTCCACGGAAAACCTCTATTCCAGTCCCAATCATCTCGTCTTAACGTCCAAAATCTTGTCCAATCATTCAATTCCATTAATCTTACAAAACTCAGCCTACCATTTATGAATGTAAACACGGCATTTATACGAAAATACTTACCTGTCGTCGCCAAAATGCCCCGCCGTGGCCATCATTAGCACCCACTCGACTTCCTCTCCATCTTCCCTTCACAAACCATAGGCAAATGATGAGGATCGAAGGTAAGAAGTGGGTGGTTTCCTCACGGTTTCACACATGCTCTGTTTCTCACGGTTTCATGGCCACCGTCCACGACGGTCCGTCGTGATCAAGCCGCTACAATCCTCTCACCGTCTTCTCTCAATTTCCTTCACAAACCATGGGTAATCATCATGGTATGAGGGGTTGTATGGGGTTGGGTTCTCACGATCACACACACACACACACAAAAACACTATGTTTATGTTTCTCTCAAAACCCATGCAACCATTTTGAACAAAGGTGAGGCGGTGTCCAAGCTTCCACAACGATCTAAAGAAGGCCAGGTGTCCAAATTCCTGTGGACACAAATCTTGCAAGCCAATTTTCAAATTATCACTGGGCACAAATCCCTAGGAAACCAAATGACCAAAATGCCCTTCAACTTCTGAACGTCATAACTTCTTCGTCGTTCGTCGGAATTGGATGTGCCGCCTGTCTACGGACTTGTGACGTCCCGAACTACGTCACAGTCATCGTCCAAAGTCCGTTTGACCGTCCGAATCAAAAGTCAAAGTTTCACCCATTCCAAGGACAAAGCAGTCATTTCGCAGCTTCTATCCCAAATTACCCAACTAATCACCGATTAATCTCACTAATCCTTAATTAATCACTAATCAAGTCCCGAAATGATACCAATTGACATGACCCACCCTGAATCCCCCGGGATTAAGGGATAAGTCATGCTCACATCTAACCCATGTGCGTCACGAAGGCTAAACACCTGTCTAACCTCCGTGGAACACGTAAGCCAGACAAGGAATACCCAGGCGAACCGTCCAAAGCTAACTTCCGACTTCCCAGAGTGCGCAGAAACCACTGTGGATTGTGTGTGATGTCTCAGTCTCGCCAACAACAGCCCGCACTGCATCAACAACCTAGAGGGTATCGAAAAACAGAAAAGACTGTGAATACACAAAAAATAAATAATAAGTTCATAAAAAATTATAAGAAAAGACATTTATTCCCTCCACGTAAAACCAATGCATGCATTTGAAAACCATTTATTTTCCAGGATACTAAAAATCGTTTATGAAAACCAAAGTTATTTCCTTTTCTCAAACCTCAAGCCTTAGCCCAAAACCATAATTCAAATCCAAGTAAGGGGACTCAGCCCAAAAATCCAAAAATCCAAAAATCTAAATCATCAGGGCCACAACCCAAAACCTCTAAACACCATGTGAAAAACATCAGTGTATCACAGAAATCCACAATCAGTTAAAACACATTTCCATCAATCAAACCTGCGGGATATATCCAAGTTTTTAAACTCAATATCAATTCGAGTCTTTAAACTCAACAGGCCTCAATATCGATCTGAGTCTTTAAACTCCCGAGTCTTTAAACTCAATAGGCCTATGGGGAAAATCACAATATCTGAGTCTTTAAACTCTCGAGTCTTTAATCAAACTTATCTCACACCTGAGCCTCTTACACGTTGTACATCACCTGCCTTCGAATCAACTCATACTAACTTCTGGTCCAGCTGGCTATCGTCTTATTCTTACTGAGGTTTAATACATCTCCCATTCATGTATCAACCCATTCCCGAGGTATCTCTAACCCCGCACTAGCTGACGCTCACGGCTCAACGAACACTAGGTACGCCACAACACCACTACTACTAGTCACATTAACCTCGGCTCATCCTCGAGTCATGCGTACCTCGTACCCGCCCTCTCAGTATAACGTAAAATCTACCGTCATCCGTCACAAATCTCACCTCGCAATACCAACCTCAAGACGATATCCATTAGCCTCGGTACTCTTATCCAGCTAACACCTGCTCAACGGTTCATACTGACTCTGTCAGCGACGCTGACCTCACCACAGTCACAACATCATCGCTCATACTGAACAACTCAAAAAACCATGACACCGGTGGTTCCACTAACCACCAACATAATCAACATGTGGGAACACCATCCACGTCCTACACTACCTGTCTGCAACTGGACCCTATCACATACCTGTCAAACCGTGATCACACATCTCAGCGTCAGGGTCTCACGAGCCAATCATGGCTCTGAGCATCCAGCTCATACACCATCACTGAATCCAGTAATAACCAATCAAATTACTCTGGATCACCCTGATCCAGTCCACATGCTCAGTCAAACAATCACATCGAAACTACTCTGATCATCAATATGACCACCAAAATACCTCGGAACTTACCCAATCACCAACACCTCTGCCCGAATATCACGATGTATGTCCAATCGTATCGAAATGGTTCCAATTACGAATAAAACCACTACCATGTAGCTTAAGTACATACACCAATCACATCCAACAATAACCGCAGTGCATACCACCAAAAAATTACCGTACATGTCGTAATCACAACCATCGTACAATATATCCTCAATCACTTCCTATGACATACCACGATGAATCTCGTCCAACAACATCATAATACGTCTTCCAACCATCACAGTGTATCCACAGAGTACACACAACATCATGGTATCCACACTAACTACCACCTGACTACAAGTCAATCACGCGTCACCTTTGAAGCCCATCGGACCAAAGACCAACACTCCAGGCCCAACACATCCTCCAGAGGAACTCAAGTCCATTCAATTTTCTTGGGTCTAGTCTCCCGATCGAAATTCAACATCTGCTGACTCATACACATACCAACACCTTAGGATGAACCCGACCATACCAAACCTAGCCCGATCCAAACCGAAGCCTAGGCACACCGCACTTTCACAACGCTACTCTGATTAAACCAACACCATCCTGACCAATCATACCGATACATGACCTGCCAATGATCCTCGACTATCCCGGGTCGGTTAATGGTATGAAACACGCACCAGAACCTCACGACTGATTACAACGTTCCATGGTCTCAGCAATGACAACCTAGGGTCAACAGACCAGTAGATCCATTGCATAACAATCTCAACATCTAGACCAATTGGGTCAAGCCAACAAAGCCATCACAACAGGGTTCCACAAATCATCATCACTATGGTCATCATAACCGACTAACTCGACTAGGATCATCCATTAACTTAGTATCTACACAATCGTCAACCAGTAACCATCGCTAGGGGGAATCCCTCAACTACTAGATATCAGGTTCCTTTACCCCCGCAACTCGAGGCATCCGGCTACTCGTAGCCGCATAAGTTCAATCTCAACCTATCAGACCAACTGGTCATAATTCCATACTATCATCATCCGATCGCCACCCGGCCCAGTAGGCCAACTAGCCAACCATTGATCGTATCTCTCACAGCTAACTCACTGGTTACCATCCGGGTTAACCGCTCCAACACCTATCCGACCATAGGGTCCAACCAACTAGTGATCATAACTAGCTCAAAACATGCTAGCCTCTCCGGCTTACATGCTCTCCTCTTCGGGCCTAAGCCGACATACATCACACCCACATCGCGTATTGAGCGACCACCACCCAATCGCTAGTGATCGCGCCACTAACTAAGCCATTAACGTACTATCTCCCTCGGGTCCAGGTTGATGACAGGCTGCTCCGCATCGAGACATCACATCCACATCAACATCAAAACACAAAAGTCGACGAACCAACTACTCTAGAAGCCATAACCTCACGTAGAGCACACTAACCGTGCTCTCATACCAAATGACACGACCCATCCCCAATCCCCCGGGATTAACGGACAAATCATGCTCCCGTCTAGCCCACGTGCGACACGAAGGCTAAACGCCTATCTAAGCTCCATGGGACACGTAAGCCAAACAAGGGATACCCAGGTCAACGTACCAAAAACAACGTCTGGGTTCCCAGAGTGCACATAAACCACTGTGGATCGCGTGTGTGATGTCTACGCCTCACTAACAACGGCCCGCACCGCAAAATCAACCTTGAGGGTATCGAAAACAGAAAAGACTGTGAGTGGACAAAAATAAAGAATAAGTTTAGAATACATTTATAAGACAAGACGTTTATACCCTCCACGTAACGCAATGCATGCATTCGAAAACCAGTTCATTTTCAACATAAGAAAACCATTTCATTTCCAAGATAATAAAATCAATTATTAAAACCGAAATAATTTCCTTTTCTCAAATCCCGGGCCTCAACCCAAAACCATTAAACAAATCCAAGTACGGGAACTCAGCTTAAAAATCCAAAAATCTAAAACATCCCGGCCACAGCCCAAAACATCTCAAAGCCATGTGAAAATCATCAGTGTATCATAGAAATCCAAACTCAGTTAAAACACATTTCCATCAATCGAACTTACTGGATCTATCCGAGTCTTTAAACTCCCGAGTCTTTTAAGCTCAATTGGCCTACGGGGGAAATCACAATATCCGAGTCTTTAAACTCGCCGCGTCTTTAAAACCAAAATCACATATCCGAGCCCGCCCCCGTCACATATCATATCTGGGTCTTTAAACCCAAAACCTGATCCAACAAATCTAATCCAAAACCATTTTATCAAATTTAAATCTACAAATCTATTTCCAAATCCCAATTCGAAATCATCATTCTGAATCCCAATCCGAATCCAAAATCATCATTCCAAATTCAAATCCAGAAATTACGTTTATTGAAATCACTTTTCCAAATCCATTTATAAACCATTGAAATCAATTCATAATTCAAATCCAAAATTCATACCATCGAAACCATTATCAAATCATAGCATAAAACCATAATCTCGTAAAACGTGCAAATACATAAAACTCCTCAAAATACGTGCAAACCATAAATCAAAGATATCATAATCATAAACTGAGAAATCACCTATAGAAAACGTAGGAAAAATTTATGTGTGCATCATAATTTAGAAAGCAAAGTCCACTCACAGACCATTCCCGCTGCCGCCTTGATACACATGCAATTACGCTTTCTCGACTAATCCACTATCCCCGGACTTCCAAACCTGTCCATGTCACATACTAAGGTCACTAATCACTCCAATATGCTTGTACTAAATTCCTATAATTTTTCTAAATTTTTATCTATTTTTAAACTCGATCCTAAATCTTCGAACATCCTGAATCGTATCGAAACGATGTCTGATCGACTCGAAACCAGTCTCAAAATGTTCGTTTCATCGAATACATAAAAATTCATGTTACAAACTTCACCAAAAGAGGTGCCACACGCCCTCACGCGCATTCACTGGTTGTCTTCAACCTCGGGAAAATCGGGTGCAGACCAGTCCAGTTCAACCTGGTTCAACCCAAATCGGCGTTGCCGATTCAGTGCCCAATTTCAGTCAAATTTCATTCCTTCTTGTTCTATTTACTTCGTTCTGCCCTCTACAACTGATCCATGACTCTAAAACTCAAAAACAAGACCTAGGGATTACCTTTTCGACCATCGATCACGCTGGTGCTCTGACATCCTCCAGCTTCAAATTCAGTCCCAATCGACTTGTATAACCTCCATAATTGTGTTCCAATCGTTAGAATTCATCGACATAGCCTAAAAACCCGTATCCAATTTTTGAACCATAACTTACCGCATCGATTTCGACGGCCACTGTCCACGGCAGACCTCTATTCCAGTCCCAATCATCTCGTCTTAACGTCGAAAACCTTGTCCAATCATTCAATTCCATTAATCTTTCAAAACTCAGCCTACCATTTATGAATGTAAACAGGGCATTTTTACGAAAATACTTACCTGTTGTTGCCAACGTGCCCGACCGTGGCTATCATCAGCACCCACTCGACTTCCTCTCCATCTTCCCTTCACAAACCATAGGCAAATGATGAGGGTCAAAGGTAGGAAGTGGGTGGTTTCCTTACGGTTTCACACAAGCTCTGTTTCTCACGGTTTCTGTTTCTGTTTCTCACGACCATCATCAACTCACACTCTGTTTCTGTTTCTCTCAAACGCGTGCAACCATTTTGAATAAAAGTGAGGCGATTTCCAAGCTTCCACAACCATCCAGAGAAGGCTAGCCGTTCAAATTCCTATGGACACAAATCCCCATGCGAGCCAAGTTTCCAATTATCACTGGGCACAGATCCCTAGGAAACCAAAAGACCAAAATGCCCTTGAACTTCCGAACATCATAACTTTTTCGTCGTACGTTGGAATTGGACGTGCCACCTGTCTACGGAATCGTGACGCCCCGTACTACGTCAAAGTCATGGCCTAAAGTCCGTTTGACTGTCTGAATTAAAAGTCAATGTTTCGTCCATTCCAAGGGTAAAACGGTCATTTCTCAGCGTCTGTTCGAAATTACCCAACTAATCACTAATTAATCTCACTAATCCTTCATTAATCACTAATCAAATCCCGAAATCTGGTACGGGTTACATTTGAACTTGTAGTTTCTAACTTGAATCATTCCTTAAGGCACATGGCATTTGTTTCTTGAGTGCTCATCTTGAGGTTGTCTTGGGTTCATTGGCTCACTTAGATCAATTCACTTTTTCTATCACTGTCTTTTCTTTCTTTGCTAACCCTTTTTCTTTTCTTTTGTTTCTGCTTTTTCTTTCATTGAATTGAACTAAAATCATGTAATGGTTTCCTCAAGCCTTGTATATCTTTTCACTCAACTTTACACATTTACTTTCACACACTTATCTTTGCTGCAATTTCTCATGAGTTGGGCAGCAACTTCTTTAGTGCACGATAAATCTCATTTTAATGCACCTTATCACAACCTAGGTTATAAGGCATGGCTTGATTAAATGGTTGAGTATTTTGGGCAGATTATGCTTAGGTGATGAAAGAAAAGGGTGAGCGTTTAGCTTCAAAATGTCTTAGAGAGCACACAATAGGCTAGGGCAAGGCATTTAGAGGCTCAATCACATATATCCTACATCATTTCTTATGGAAAAATACACTTCAAATCAAGAGTATCTACATGGTGTTAGTTCTTTAAAATTCAACGCAAATGTAATGAAATGAGATCAGTATTTAAGAACAAAATCAAAGTGTGTTTACAAGTAGAAACAATGCTTATCACTATAAAAGAATGGAAATAAGGCTCAAATTCTCACAAGGTAGTCTCCACTAATTTTCTAGAGTTCACTCAAATGCAGTTGTTTTGTACACTTAACCACTAGAAACATGGCAGCGTGAAGTGCAAGCTATGATACAAAGTGATTATGGCAAGGCTCTCAGTAGAATAAATATAGTTAACTTAGCAGCTACAATCTTATTAACAAGTTGAACACCAATCACTAGTAAAAACTTAAAGTAATAACAGGACTTTCTGTCTAATCATCTAGAATGAAGCTTATCTAGAAAAAGCTTGAGGCATGAATTGAACAATAGAAATTTCTGTCTAATCTGAAAGTTCTTCCTAAGGATGTGTTTGTCATATTAAGCCTTGGTCTTCTCTTTATAGATTTTTGAGCTTTCATAGGCAGCATTCCTTAGTTCTTCCAATTCATTCAGTTGTAGCTTCCTATGGATTCCAGCGGTGTCTAACTCCATATTAACCTTCTTGATAGCTCAAAAGGTTTTATGTTCCAACTCTACAGGGAGATGAGATCCTTTCCCAAAGACATGTTTAAAGGAGACATGCCAATGGGGGTTTTTCAAGCAATCCTATAAGCCCATAATGCATTATTAAGACGATTTGGCCAATTTTTCCTAAGTGGACCAACAGTTTTCTCCAGAATTTTTTTAACTTTCCAATTTGAGATTTTGTCTTTCCCACTTGTATGAGGATGATATGACGTTGAAATTCGACGTGTAACACAATATTTCTTCAACAATGCCTTAAATGATAAGTTGTAGAAATGTGTTCCTCCATCGTTTATGATTGTTCTAGGAGCGCCAAAATGTGTGAAAATGTGATTTAGAATAAAACTAACAGCAACTTTAGAATCATTAGTCTTAGTGGGGATTTTTGCCACCCACTTCGACACATAATCCATGACAAGAAATATGTAAAGGAAGGCATAAGAGTTAGGGAATGGACTCATGAAATCAATGCCCCAAATATCAAATATCCCAACAACAAGAATAGGGTTTAGGGCATTTGATTTGTATGGCCTAAGTTACCTTACCTTTGGAATTTGTCGCAAGCGAGGGCAAACACATATACATCTTTCAAGAGTGTAGGCCAATAAAATCCACTTTAATGTACCTTGAGGGTTGTCTTCTTAGTACCAAAAATGCCCTCCACATGCTAAGCTATGGCAAAAAGCCATAACTGAACTCATTTTAGCTTCTGGAATGCATCTCCTAAACATCTTGTGTGAGTAATGCTTCCATAAGTATGACTCATCCCAAAGGTAGTACTTTTTCTTACTTAATAAGCTTGTCATTCTGAAATCTGCTCAAAGAAGAAGGGATACGTTTTGTAGCTAGATAGTTAATTAAATCAGTATACCAAGGATCAATAACATTAAGAGCAAAGAGTTTTCATCTGGAAAGTTTTCAAAAGTGGCATGTGATATATTTCTTCATTGGACTCATGGCAAAATCTACTCATGCAGTCTGCCACCATTTTCACTCCCCTTCCTGTCTCAAATTTCTAAGTCAAACTCTTGCAAAAGAAGCATCCATCTTAGTAATCTTGGCTTAGCATCCTTCTTTGTGAGGAGGTACTGCAAGGCTACATGATCTGTAAAAAAAATTACTTAAGTTTGAATAAAATAAGATCGAAACTTCTCAAAAGCAAAAATAACAGCAAGTAGCTCTTTCTCAGTTGTGGAATAGTTCAATTGGGCACCATTCAGTCTTCTACTGGCATAGTATATCACATGAAGTAGCTTGTGCAATCTTTACCCCGAAACAATTCCAATTACAAAGTCTGAAGCATCACACATTAACTTGAATGGTAGGTCCCAATTAGGTGGCATAATGATGGGGATGTCATGAGTTTTTCCTTGAGAGTGTTAAAAGACTCACAACACTCCCTACTAAATTCGAAAGTAGCGTCTTTGGCAAGTAGGTTACGCAATGGCCAAGAATGCTCCAAGAATCTTTTGTAGAAACCGGAATTCTCCAAGAATCTTTTGTAGAAATCGGCATGCTCCAAGAGTGATTGAACCTTTTTTACTGTTGTAGGGTAGAGCCGCCTATCCACAATGCCATTGTATGATCTGTGAGCTTGGGAAGCAAGAACGGTGAGCAAGACCTGTGAGCTTGAAATCAAGAACAGTGAACAATCCCACATCGGTCGGGGAGGGAAAGGTGAAATGCCTTATATGTGTGGATAATTCTCTTCTTAGAATGAGGCCTTTTGGGAGCTCACTGGCTTTGGATTTTGTTGGAACTGCTAAGTTAAGCGAGATTGGACTGGAAAAATCCTAGGATGGGTGACCCACTGAAAATTTGCACATGAGTTCCCAGAAACAAAGCCGTGAGGGCGTGGGCCCAAAGTGGACAATATCGTGCTAGGGAAGTTAGTTCATGACAGTTGAGCTTGGCCTTGTCCACCTCAATGCCTAGGATAATGCCTTGTTGTACCATGAAATGTCACTTCTCCCAATTCAGAACTAGGTTGCTTTCCCCACATCTAGCTAACACTCTTTGGTGATTAGATAAACATAAGCTAAATGAATGACCAAAAACAGAAAAACCAACCATGAAAATCTCAATGATGTCCTCCACTATATCTGAAAAGATGCTCATCATGCAACGTTGGAAAGTTACTGGAGCATTGTACAAGCCAAAAGGCATTCTCCTATAGGTAAAAGTGTCATAAGGGCATGTGAACGTCGTCTTTTCTTGATTTTCAGAAGCTATTGCAATTTGGTTGTAACTTGAGTATCCATCTAGAAAACAATAGTGAGAGTTCCCAGCAAGTCGTTCCAACATTTGATCAATAAAGGGTACAGGAAAGTGATATTTCTGTGTAGTTGAATTCAATTTCCCATAGTATATACATACTCTCCACCTTGTTTGAACTCTTTTGGGCACCAATTCATCATGCTCAATTTTCACCACTGGATCCCCCTTTTCTTCAGAACAACTTGGACATGGCTCACTCATTCTGAATCTGAGATTGGGTAAATGATTCCCACATCCAATAGCTTGATCATCTCTTTCTTCACAACCTCCTTCATTGGTGGGTTTAGCCTCCTATGTGCCTCCCTTGAAGGCTTTGCTTCCTCTTCAAGCAATATCATGTGCATGCATTTAGAGGGGATAATTCCTTTGATGTTTGCAATTGTCCACCCAATGGCCGTTTGATGTGCCTTAAGAACTAGCACCAACTCACTTTCTTCCAAAGAATTTAGGGTAGAAACAATGATAACTAGAAGAGTGTGATTTGTACCTAAGTATGCATACTTAAAATGCTCAGGCAATGGATTCAATTCAAGTTCAGAAGTTTGGATGTTGGATGGTGATGTTTTATGTACCATACAGGGTAAAACTTCAAGTGGTGGATGGTTGGTCCATGTATGAGCAAGTACGATGTTAAGGAACATGAGCTGCTCCATCACGTTCTCATCAGGTTTCTTAGCACATGGCATAGAACTTGTGATGGCCCTTTCAAGATAGTTGTCCATACATGAATTAGCTATAGTTTTTTGGAATAATACATCCATTAAATTTAGAGGAAAATCAATTATAGGTTCAGAAGATATTGAATGGTATAGTAAATAGAAAGGATCCTTAAGTTGTCCAAAAGTTTAATTGAAACATACCCATTTTTAACATCACTTAGGCACTCAGCAGTGGCAAGGAGGAGTCTGCCAAAAATCAGTGGTGGTTCTTCGATGCAATCCACCCTATCATTCTTTAAAATGTAGAAATTTGTTGGAATACATGTATCACCTATATGCACAGGAACATCCTCAAGCACATACATTAGGTTAGTAACAGAGGCTTTTACTACTCTAACACATAAATGTATAGGCTTTAATTCTCCAATGTTGAGTGATTTATAAATATGAAATGGAATGATACTCACAGAAGGACCTGTATCACATAAGCAATGATCAAACCTCTTTGATTGAATGACACAGAGGAATTATGGAAGGCTTGGATCATTAGCTTTAAGGGGAATACTAAGTAGGGCAATAAGACATACCTTTGGGATGTCATTGATATCATTTAAGTGAAAACCATGTTTCCCAACCACCAAGTCATTGATAAGCTTGGCAACAATTAGCATGAGCACAACTAGCTTATGAAATGCCAAAGTAATTTGAAAATTTTGCAACATGCTTATGATTTCCACTTCAACGTCCTCATTCTTCTTGTTCTTACTTTGGAACTAGTGAGGGAAAGGTAAAACAACATTAGTATCAAAATAAGAATTCAAATCTACGTTCTTATCACTAGAATTAGATTGTTGTGTTGCAGATTTGAGTTTAGAGGACTTTTTGATGGATAAAATAAGCAACACAATAATGAGGCCTATTCTATTCGGTAATACTTTGCAAGTGTAAAAATTAACTAAGATAGTAAAGTGACAAGTAAAGGTCGAATCCCACAATGACCTGTATCAACGTGAAATCCACTTTGTATTCAGATTAATTACCTCAGTTAAAGACTCAAAAACATAAAAGAAAACACTAACGACAGACTTGACACTACTTGAGATATGCAAGACACCTAGATGACACACAAGGACACTAACAAGAATACTTATATATATATATACATATATATCCAGATCCTCGTAGAGATAAGCTATACCCACATACATAAGTTGTACATCAGTATTCGAAAACAGCTAAACTGATAAGATAATAGAACTTTATGACATCCATTACAGGAGAATATGTCTCCTCATAATCAATCCCAGGGCATTGAGAAAATCTGTGTGCCATTAAATAATTTGTGTATCTCACAATATCATTATCTCATTAAGCTTCCTTACAACTACCTATTTAAATCTTGCAAGTTTAACATTGGGATGTGTGGGAACTATAGGTTCAAACACCTTCCTTTTTGTCAAGGAATCTAATTCAATATGGACTGATTCTTTCCATTTTGAGCAATCTTCTCTACATTGTTGTTCATTCATCAACGAAATGAGGTTCGATTTCAGCACTAGATATTATTTTGGTAGATACTGTGAATGCATGTACATTATCGATATAAGCATGAAAAATTTACCGAGTTCTCTTTATTCTCGGGAGTGGGTTTAGACGTTGGAGTGTTTCCCAATGTCGTCTCTTATAGGACAAACCTATAATCTGAAATTATCTCATCAGATGGATCAGTTGATATTAAGGTGACTAAGGGATTCAATTATGCCAAATTTATCCTCTTCCGAGGGGTGAGGATCCTTCAAAACTTATTAATCTACCTCGCTTCAGAATAGGGACATATGAGTGATTAGCCACCATAGTCGTACCTCGTCCGTCTGACATGACTCATCCATCTGGGATGACTCGTCCTACTGGGATGTCTATCCTTGTAAGCATGTTTGCAACTGGTATATATGATCTCGTCACTTTATCTAGATCAAAGAATGCATCTAGCATATTATTAGCAAAACTCTGTAGATTTAGAATTTTCTGCACTTTGTATGATTTGGAGATCAAGATGAGACATAGTAGGGACGTTCCATGTCAATTCACCTCATTCTTCAGGAGCGTTGACGTTCCTATCTATCCCTAAAGGTGGGAAGACTGTCTCATCTAGGTAACTATCCACATATCTAGTAGTAAAGAGATTGCCTATTAAGGGCTCTTAATAGCATATAATGAAGAGGGATTCATAACCGACATATATGCCCATCCTGAGTTAAGGTCCCATTTTTGTATGCTCCAGCGGTACAATTGGCATGTAAGATACCCAAAAATGCGTAAGTGCAAATTTTCAGGTTCATACCCAGTCACTAGATGTAACATCCAATAGGTTGGGTGGTAGTGGGCCTCAACTGGACTGACATTGTCGCGTGTAAAATTGCATAGCCCCACGCAGAAACTAGAAACTTGGTGTGCATTACCAAGGTTAATAAGTGTTTCTACGAGACCATTCTAGGTATGAATAAAGGGAACCCAATGTTCAACATAAATCCCAAGAGACATGCAATAACCATTGAATGATTGCGATGTAAACTCTCTGTTATTATCGAGTCCTTATATACTATATAAGAGAATCTAGGTGGTAAGGCCCTTAATTTAATGATCTAGGTAAAGAGTTTAGAAAACGCAGTATGGTGTGGACAATGGGATGACATGTGACCACTTTGTCGATGCCTCAACCAAAATCATGAATTATTTAGATGGTTCACATGGTGGTTGGAAAAATGCACAAATATCCCCCTTGTATTCTATACAAGAAAAATGTGGAGTCTTTACTCGTATTTGCATAGGATGGTCTAATATTAGATTTTGCTAGTGAGCAAGCTTGGCATAATGTTTAATTAAACACAAGGTGCTTATTAGTAAGGGGATACCCTTATGATGTATTGAGGATACAACACATCATTACCTTGACCTAGGTGTTCCAACTGGTCATGCCATAATAAGTAGTTGCTCGTATTAGTTAGCTTCTAGCTAGCTCTTGACTAGCTTCTGGCTAGCTTTTCCATTTTATGTTTTTGGTCATACATATTGAGGTTATGCAAATGTATTCCACTTTTTTTTCGTTAGTGGTTTCAAGGTGGTAACTGTTGGCCCGAATATCCATAAATCTCGGGAACCTTCTTCTTGAATATGGAGAATAAAATACCACATTGATGGCAATTGAGTACTAATCGATAACATAAACTGAACTTTTGCTATGGTCCTGATTTAGTTTGGATTGGTTTGCTCCGTTTTTCATATGGGTATTATTAGGAAATTATTTCATAAAATACTTCTGATATCAAAGTATTGTGTATATGGTAGCATTGTCAGCCAAACAACAAACTTCCTCACAAACCAGGCATATTCATGTATTTAATTCAATGGATCACATACATGAAAATACATATTTGTATTGAATTAAATTATATTCGAGCAAAAACCACGTTTTCAAATTCAAAAACTTAAATAACTGATTTAATCTATATATGTCAATTGATTATTCTACTAAGTTTGTCTTTCGAGTTTCGCAACTGGCATGATACTCATTTCCAACCTGCAATAGTGACTAGATTCCACATTATCACTAACTTATATTCATACGTGGATTTAAAGTTCTGAAAAGAATGGATGATATGTCATTTATTTCTTGCTTCAAGCAAGTTGTTACGATGATGATTATTCTGCTCTTTCAGAGTCTTTACAATGATCAAATAATCGAAATTAGTGTTTTGAATAAACTCGTCCATAAGCGACTAAAAAAAATGTAGGTCCCATTATATGATAAGATAAATCAAATTTAAAACATGTAAAATCTTATGATTTCATCATGTTTTGAATTTATGAAGGAAACTTTGGGTTTATTTATAAATTTCTAATTCGTTGGTTGATGAACTTCGGGTTCATTTAAACACATATACATACATTTCCTAATAAAATCATTGAAGTAAATATAAACAATTAAGCAATGTGACACGACCCATCTCAATCCCCCCGGGATTAACGAGGGATGTGTCATGCTCCCATCTGACACGAAGTGTCAGACAAGGGATAATTCATACCTCGGCTCGTACGGGGATCCCAGAGTGCGCCAGGATCGGTGGAGGAGTGTGATGTCTCGGTCTCTACTACATCCCGCATCCGTTATCAACCTGAAGTCCATTAAAACCATTAAGAACTGTGAGTGGACGAAAATCAATATTTTAATAAAAACACATTTCATAAATATATTTATGTCCATCACTAAAAAGTAAGCATGCATCGAAAACCAGTAGTCAAAACATTTACTTAAATAAACCATTAGGGCCTTAGCCCAAAAACCGTAAATTCAGAACCAAGTGGGCCATTGCCCAAATCCATAAACACAAATCCATAAAACACCGAAATACCATTTCATAAATCAAATAATCCATATTTACCACATAACCATCCTCGGCATCACAGATGCCTAGCGTCCCAGATGCCTAGCGTCTTAGACGCTTGACGTTCCAGACGTCATATCTCACGGTATAAGCAACGTGTGCTGCCCGGGGTCTCTCCGGATCCATATATCTGACATCCCAGATGTCTGATGTCCTAGACGTCTAATCATAAAAACCCTGCTCTTGAGTCACTATACGGTCTGGTCGCTCCGTATAATGACCCCTCGTAGGCAATGCATCGTGACTTCCCCAGTGTCCCAAACACATGGAGGAGACCATCCACAGATCCTCGTATCAAGATGGTATATGGAAAACAGTTTTATAAAGCCATCTCAAAACATCTCAAAGGGCCCTGCCTGGAATTTCCATAAAACATCACAAGTCTATTTAGGGTCCCCCACCCAAAATCACGTTTATGAAATATAGGGTTCCAGACCCAAAATCACATTTATAAATCACAATTGTGCCTCATGTCTGATTTCATAAACCAACTGGGCCCACCGCCCGATCATATAACTCAAATGGGTCTCAGCCCGATTTCGTAAACCAACTGGGCCCCTGGCCTGATCACATATATGAAATGGGTCTCATGCCCGAGTTCATCTTTCCAAAACCAAAACCAATTATCAAACCATCACTGAAACCACAAGCACGTAAAACCACATTATAAAATCGTAAACATCGAAATACGTGCAAGTACCGAATTACCTAGAAATACGTGCAACCATGTAAATCACACATGCCACAATCATCACTATAGAAATCATATATATAAAACAATTATGCATGCATCACGATTTAGAAAACATTGTCCACTCACAGACCGTCCTATACTGCCACTTCGATACGCGTGCCATAAGCCTTCCCGAGTCACATCACTATCACCGGGACTTCTAAACATGTCCAAACCACACTAGAGGGTTACCAACTACCTCATTAACCTCTCATTAAATCCCCGTAATTTTTTCAAATTTTTAAACATATTTTACATAAACTTTAAACCTTCAGACACCCAAAACTATACCAAAACGATGTCCGATCGACACGAAACCAGTCCCAAAACGTTTGTTACATCGAATAGATGATTTCATATGTTGAAAACTTTCCCAAAATACTCCCCACGTGCCCCCACGGGCCGCCCAAAGGCACTTTGCATGGGCCTCACGCGCCTGGGCACTATGCATCTTCAACCTCCAGCCGACCGGTCCGGACTGGTTCCACTGTGTAGCCAGTCCAACAGGACTGGCGTGGCCATTTCGGGCCAATTTCGACCCTTTCTTCAACCCATTTCCACTCCAATTTTCTCCTAAACCTTCCTCTAATCATTCCTAATCGATCCATGATTTCAAAAACAAGAAACTAGGTCGAAAATCATACCTTCAAATGGATGCTTGAACCGGCCAACCACCACCTATGTGTTCTCGTGACTCCAGCCACCATTGGCCTCTGTTCCAAGCCTAATAGTTTCGTTCCATTCTCCAAAACACAAAGTAATCAATCAATACGGTTAATAATTACCAAAACGTGGTTTGCCATTTTTGAATTCAAAAACAAAGAATTTGGTGCCTTACCTCCGAACCTCTACCATCGTGCATGACGATCGACACCACCACCACTATCATCATCGTCTCACATCCCTCTCTCACTTTCATTCACATACCAAGTCCAGAAAATCAAGATTGAAGGGTTGGGATTGAATAGGTTGCACGGTCATTGGTTTGGGAGCAAAATAAAGATGATCGATCGAATGGGAAAGAAGAAATATCCCACCGTGTGGGGGAATGGGCCAATTAGATAAAGGATAGGTGCACTTACTGATTGGTCCATCCAGATTTCCAATCCAATCCAAACCTGCCACATGTCCCCCTTTCTCGGTTTTCGTACAATAGTACTGTAAAGTGTTCTAGACCCGTAACTTCGCAGTCGAACCTCCGATCTCGACGTGCCACCTGTTTATGGACTCGTGACATCCCAATATACGTCACGACCATCAATCCTCGTATATTTGAATCTTCGAGTTAAAAGTCAACATTTGTCCAATTCTAGGGGTAAAACGGTCATTTTACATCTTCTGTCCGATTTTCACTCAATGAATCCCCAATTAGTCATCCTAAACCATAATTAATTAACATTTAATCTCGATATTCAGAACGGATCATTACAACCTTCCCCCTTAACAAATTTTTTTCTTAAAATTCTCACTATCCCGATTCCACAACCACCTCGTGGAAAGCAAATTCGGCCTCACATCATGTGTATGCGTGTACACCCACTATCCAGAAAAATACTTGTCTGCACCCAGATGTTCCAGTAATACTCACGTCGCATCGTCTACACTCGACCACTTCGAGTGAAATTAATCACATCTTCCGAGTTGATACCACCTGACAATTCTACCATTACGTTGACACATTCAGCTTGAAGGTTCTTATCAATCACCAATCCACCCTGACATTTGCTCCCATTGGGAGTCACCAAATCTCACTCATCAATCCACGCTGACACATCCAGCCAAACTGTCACCACTCGCCAGTCGCAAATCAATCCGATATCTCTTCCATACTGAGAGCTACCAAACCCACAACTCCTCCGCATTTCCTGAATTTTACCACGTCAACATCATATGTCGCATAACATTGCACTCAGCCGGCACTCACAGCTCCATGGTAACCATTCGAGTCACCCACACAACTCTGACTCACTCAAGAGTTGCACTAAGGTACCTCAAACCAAGTCTCCTTCAATGTAGCGTAAGATCAACGACAAGATTCCACCTCGCAGGGCAAGCTCAAACCTACGACATTTATCGGTCTCAGCGTCCACATCTGTCAACTGCCCTAGTGATCCATGACGTTGGTGAGAGTCATTGACCAGTCGCGCCACGCAAAGCAACCCATGGTTACACTAACCACCAACTCACTCAACCTGAGTGTAACTGGACCCCATTGAATATCTGCCCAGCAGTGATAACACCTTCCAACTCTAGAGTTCCACTAGCCATCCATGGCTCTGAGCACCTGCTCATACGATCACTGAACCCATCAAAATCACTCTGGCCCAGCACACAATATTCAATGTCCAGTTCACATTCTCAACCAATCCAAAGATATCAGAACTAAGATGACTACCAACACGTTCATCCACATACCCCTAGTCCATCCTATATACCGTCACCAGGCACCACTCAGGCCTGTCCAGTATCTACCCTCGCACAACGTGCCTTATACGTACATCCATCCACCAACCAGCCTACAACATAGCTCGTAGCTAAACATGCTTCAATTTTGAAATCCATCTGCCCAATCCAGTACTAGACAGATCAAATTCTCCAACTCATCATCCATCACGAGTACCATGGCCACCCGACCAACATCACAATGTCAACTCCCAAACACGTCATCCAATGCGTACCAATCCGAATCGTAATCACCAAAGCGTACCCATTCACGCCAAATGCACATCCAATCTTACCCAAGTCTACCGAGATGCACCAACTCTGAACCTATCGATTACCTGCTCATCTGATTACCATACCATATTCGATTGACTTCGAAATGAAGCCAATCCCAGCATTCACATATCGAAGACTGACCAATTCGACCCTATCGGATACCCACTCATTTATTAACATAACATACGGGATTAACCTTGAAAGGAAAGTCAATCCCATCATCCCCATATCCAAATATCCAAGACAGATCGACCCAACATTCCCATATCCAACGTATGTCTTGTCATCTCACTAACTATTCCAAAAGATCCTTCAACTGTCTCACAAAATGATTCTCCTCTGCTCCTAGCTCAGTATAATCAACTAGATGGAATCGGCCAGCACGGGTACGACATCACAATCCACGCCATCCTGATACACCACCTAACCTGATCATCAAGATCACAATCCAGATCCACACAACATCACCCGATCATAACATCATGATCCTCGATCATCATAATGCCCTATATCCTCAACATCATAATCCTGATCCACCTAGGATCCACACATGTTCTCACTCTGCTAACAACCAGATTTCAGGTCATAGGGTCTTACACCCTTATTGAATTCACATACTACCAAATCAGTCCTCAACCATTTTCACATTTAATCACTCAGTCAAAGACGAAACACGTTTAGACTGTGGGTCCTCTCCAATTACCTCATATCAATCCTTGTCATCCCACCTAGGGAAAATCAAGGATGATACAAGACGATGACATCAGAATTCATCCTACGTGAGTGCAACACAATCTCACTGCACTCACCACACCAGGTAATACCAAACATCGTCTGCTACCAAGCGAAAAACGAGAAATCAAGTTCACCTAACTTCAAAATACCCAACTCCTCCTGATGACCCAAGACAAATCATGGGTCTACCAACCAATACATGATCAACGTACTGGTGACAACAACATCATTTGCCATAGGCAGAAAAAGAGAAATCACCCTCAGTGACTTCAAAATATCCACCACCAATGCTGAATCAAGCATTCCTTTAGTCGCCTCAATCACAACCTCCCTCGATTCTGAAGTTCCAAGCATGTTGGAAATAGATATGCTTCTAACGAGATGTCAAGTCCAACCACTCGACTTGCCAAATCCTTAACTCACTCGGACAACCAAGTGTCCGCAACCAATCTATCACCCAGACCGCCTGTTCGTTTATACCGTTTATGCACATCCAAAAGGATGTAATTCGTTATTATATTGTTCTCACATCTCAACCTTTACAGGTTCAACTCTCGGGTTTCCACGTTATTCACAATCACACAATCTCACATCAACACTACCATTGATTCTCTTCGGCTTCTCCCAATTTCAATCAATCCTTAGTAATTTCTTGTGAGACTAGAAACACACAACCACTCAGGTTTCGGAGCTGACGACAACTCCCCGAATCCACTAATTTCCATGACGTCCTCTGCGTCATCCAAAACTCCTCCTTTCTTATTCATACCCTTTCATTCATTCATCACTTAGTCATCAAATACCCGTCGGTACTTAACCCAATGCATCTCAACCCCTGCTGGATCCAATCTAGTCCAACTCATCCACTACTGAATCTCAGATATCGAACATATGCCCATCACGACGGAGTCACATCCCAACTCGTGCCTCATCATCATCATAATCACCGGTACGCAGTTTGCGAATCAGACGACCCTAAGTCATTACTCACACAGAGCAAGAACTTCGTACCTCCGCTCAGGTTAAAGGAACTCTACCTCTCTCGTACCCCACAACTATGGGTACCACCACTCTGACAAACTACATCAAGATAATGAACGTTCCCTGAACATCCCCCAATTTTTCAACAACCACAACTACATCAATCGCCCTCGATACAGCCATCTCCACAAGACTATCGACTAAAAGTCCTCGTCATTGAGATCTGCATCCACACATCACACTAGTATTCAGTCCAACTCAGGATTCTATATATTATCTCATAACCGTACTCATGGATTGAATCCCATCAATTCACTTCGTATCGGGCCAACCAATCTCCATAGTTTCTACTAGACTCACTAGAGTCGTCCACTTGGTCATCCACGACCTCAGTTGTTCTCTGCAGCACAAATTTCAATCCATCAGTCACAATCTGGGATTCGACCCGACAGACCACCTCACAATTCTAGTTCATCAATCACAACAAAGGTTCGTCTTTCCTGACCATCTAACATAATTTAGGACTCAACAATCACACCCTAGGGTTCCTCAGAACCCAATTGCCCTTTGTAGTAAAATCCATAATCTGACCGACCCCGCGGTCCTGACATCGTATGGATTTCAATCCAATCCTACCATCAAATCAACTAGGGTTCCCCAAACCCAACTGCCCCCCACAGCATAACAATCTAACATCACATGACCGAACCAACAATCCCACATTACCAGTTCGTCACATACAACCCCACTTGGGTCGAATCACACTGACGCACAGCGTATCGGGCCAATCACACTCTATCCATTATTCACTCCTACTAACTATCAAACCGAAATCCTAACTATCAGGTTGACAATGAACTGCAGCCAATAGAGACATCACATCCTCGACTTGCACGTACCACAAGAACTACACAGTTTATTCTAATAGCGACAACCTCGCTCTGATACCACTTGACACAACAAATCCTACTCACCCCAGGATTAACTCATGATGTGTCATGCTCCCGTCTGACACGAAGTGTCAAACAATGGATAATTCATACTTCGGGCCATACGGGACTCCCAGAGTGCGCCAGGTTCAGTGGAGGAGTGCGATGTCTCGGTCTCTAATACAGCCCACAACTGTGATCAACCTGAAAGGCATTAAAACCATTAAGAACTGTGAGTGGACGAATATCAATAGTTTAATAAAAACACATTTCATAAAGATATTCCCTTCACTAAAAATTATGCATGCATCGAAAACTAGTAGTCAAAACATTTACTTAAATAAACCATTAGGACCTTAGCCCAAAAATCGTAAATCCATAACCAAGTAGGTCACTGCCTAAATCCATAAACACAAATCCATAAACACCGAAATACCATTTCATAAATCTAATAATCCATATTTACCACATAACCATCCTCGGCATCCCAGATGCCTATCGTCCCAGACGCTTGACGTCCCAGATGTCATATCTCACGGTATAAGAAACGTGTTCTACCAGGGGTCTATCCAGGTCCATATCTCTGACATCTCAGATGTCTGGCGTCCCAGACGTCTAATCATAGCAATCCTGCTCCTGAGTCACTATATAATCTGGTCGCTCCGTATAATGACCCCTCGCAAGCAATGCACCGTGACTTCCCCATTGTCCCAGACACCTGGAGGAGACCATCCACAGATCCTCGTATTAAGATGGTATATGGAAAACAGTTTTATAAAGCCATTTCAAAACATCTCAAAGGGCCCTGCTCGGAATTTCCATAAAACATCACAAATTCATTTAGGGTCCACGACCCGAAATCACGTTTATTAAATATAGGGTCCTAGACCCGAAATCACATTTATAAATCACAATTGGGCCTCATGCCTGATTTCATAAACCAACTAGGCCCTCGGCCTGATCACATAACTCAAATGGGTCTAAGCCCGATTTCGTAAACCAACTGGGCCCTTGGCCCGATCACATAATTCAAATGGGTCTCATGCCCAAGTTCATCTTTCTAAAACCAAAAACATTTCATCAAACCATCGCTAAAACCACAAGCACGTAAAACCACATTATAAAATCGTAAACATCGAAATACATGCAAGTACTAGATTACCTCGAAATACGTGCAACCATGTAAATCATCCATGCTACAATCAACACTATATAAATCACATATATAAAACATATAAAACAATTATGCATGCATCACAGTTTAGAAAACATTGTCCAATCACAAACCGTCCTACGCTGCCGCCTTGATACGCTTGCCATAAGCCTTCTCGAGTCACATCACTATAACCAGGACTTCCAAACCTGTCCAAACCACACTAGAGGGTTACCAACTACCTCATTAACCGCTCATTCAATCCTCGTAATTGTCCTGAATATTTAAACGTATTTACAGAGACTTTAAACCTTTGGACACCCAAAACTATATTGAAATGATGTCCAATCGACAGAAAACTAGTCCCAAAATGTTCATTACATTGAATAGATGATTTCACATGTTGTAAACTTTCCCAAAATACCGCCCACAAGCCCCTACGCGCCGTCCAAAAGCGCTGCGCGTGGGCCTCACGCGCCTGGGGCACTATGCATCTTCAAACTCCAACCGACCTGTCCAGATCGGTTCGACTGTGCAGCCGGTCCAACTGGACCGGCGTGACCAGTTTGAGCCAATTTCGACCCTTTCTTCAACCCGTTTCCACTCCAATTTTCTCCTAAACCTTCCTCTAATCATTCCTAATTGATCCATGATTTCAAAAACAAGAAACCAAGTCCAAAATCATACCATCAAATGGATGCTTGAACCGGCCAACCATCACCTCTGTGTTCTCACTACTCCGGCCACCATTGGCCTCCGTTCCAAGCCTAATAGTTTCCTTCCATCCTCCAAAACACAAAGTAATCAATCAGTACGATCAATAATTACCAAAACGTGGTTTGCCATTTTTGAATTCAAAAACAAAGAATTCGGTGCCTTACCTCTGAACCTCCACCACCGTGCATGACGGTCGACGCCACCACCACCATCATCATCGTCTCACTTCCCTCTCTCATTTTCATTCACATACCAAGTCCAGAAAATAAAGATTGAAGGGTTGGGATTGAATGAGTTGCACGGTCACTAGTTTGGGAGTAAAATAAAGATGATCGATCGAATGGGAAAGAAGAAATATCCCACCGTGAGGGGGAATGGGCCAATTAGATAAGGAACCGGTGTCACTTACTGATTGGTCCACCCAGATTTCCAATTCCATCCAAACCTGCCACATGTCCCCCCTTCTTGGTTTTCGTTTAATAGTACCGTAAAGCGTTCTAGACCCGTAACTTCACCGTCGAACCTCCGATCTCGACGTGTCGCCTATTTACGGGCTCGTGATGTCCCGATCTACGTCAAGGTCATCCGTCCTCGTATGTTTGACTCTCCGAGTCAAAAGTCAACATTTGCCCAATTCTAGGGACAAAACAGTCATTTTACATCTTCCGTCCAATTTTACTCAACTAGATTAGTTATCCTAAATGTCAGGGCCCACCCCCTAATCCCCTAGGATTAGGGACTAAGCCCTGCTCCCGTTTGACAACCCAAAAACGAAAGACCGAAACAACCTCACGAAAACCACAAACTTATTGTCAGACGCAGGAGAATTTTAAACATCCCAGAGTCAACAATTACACAGAGTATAGTACCAAACTAAGAAAACAAAAACGGATACAAAGTACACGCACAACGAAAAAATTTAAACCACTCCGGGGTCACTCTCGAGTACGCTATGCCTCTGACGCTGCCTCAACGTCAACCCCCGCGCTAGCTCCACGACCTAGAGGGCAATTAAAAACCAGAAAGCGTGAGTGGACCATAAAGAATAAAAGTTTCAAAAACCATTTTATAACAAACCAGGGTTTGGCCCTCCGTTTTGAAAACATGCATGCACAACCCATTTATTTAAACACAGATATAAACCACATAGAAATCATCATAAAAACATTTATACTTCAAAAAATAGGCATCATGAAAACAGTATGATAAAACATAAATCCAAGTCATCATTATCTGATCAAACCTGCTGGACCTATCCGAGTCTTTAAACTCCCGAGTCTTTAAACTCAATCCAGGCCTCAATAATCCGAGTCTTTAAACTCCGAGTCTTTAAACTCAACAGGCCTACGGGGGAAATATCAATATATCCGAGTCTTTAAACTCCCAAGTCTTTAAACTCAATCCGGGTCTTTAAACCCAATCCGGGCCCGTCCCCCGTCAATCACAATATCCGGGTCTTTAAACCCAATAACCAGATCCAGCAAATCCAATCAAAACCATTTGAAAACCATTTCTAAATCCATATCCAAACCCAAATCCGAAATCACTGGCCCGAAGCCCTTCCGGCATCCAGAACCGTCATTCAGAACCCAAATCCGGAAATCCACTTTTCAACTTTAAAACCAAATTCCGCTTTCCGAAATCCGATTCTAAAACCGAAAACCCTTTATCATCGAAATCATGTTCCAAAATCCCTTTATAATAATTGAAACCCTTTATCGTTTGAAATTCCAAAATCATAGCATCATAGCCAGAAATCAAACATTTCTCGTAAAACGTGCTGAAACCGTACTTTCTTGAAAAACGTGCAATTAAGTAAAACAGTTATAGCATATTCAGTAAACATCAAATCACAGATAAAACCATAAAACAAGTAATTAAAAGCAGTTATACATGCTCAGTTATAGAGAAAGGGTCCACTCACAGTTCCCGGGTACGTCACTCGCGTCCCGTACGTCCCGCACGTTCCTCGACCTCCTCGGGGATTCCCGATCCTGTCAACAGTCACCAAAACACTTCACTAACACGTCCACCAAGGTTCTCCTAATTCCCCACAAAATTCCCCGGGTTCTAAACGTAATGAACCGAGACCCTAAACCTTCGACCTCGCGGAACTAACCCGAAACAACGTTTGTTTAACCCGAAACCTATCTCAAAAGATTCGTTTTAACATTTAGACTCAAAACCATGTTGGAAGGTTCCTCAGATTCCTCCCCACGCGCCCTCACGCTCCGCCCAAAGTGGATGCTCGTGGGCTTCACGCGCCTGCTACAGTGTCATCGTCAACCTCTGTCCAGCCGGGCTGGCTGAACCGAACCGGCGTGACCGGTTCTCCGCCGTCCGTCCACCATTTTCTTCCCTCTTTCCACCATTCTCTTCGTCCTCTATCCAACAATCTATTCCCCTCAACCAAACATGACAATCCTACCTCTAACCCATCGTCCCTAGCTCGAAACAGAACCTGTTCAAAACCACTGTTTGCACTCCCAGCCACCCGTACACTTCCCCTTCACGGCTGCACAACCAACAGCTTCCCAGGACCCTACTGAGTCCCTTAGACCTCACCAGACTCCTCGACTAATCCCTAAAAGCCACGACTATCACTTTGAAATTCACGGTAAAACAGAGCATCGAAAAGAAATGAGGAAATTACCTGCCTGTCGATCGCCGCCGTGCTCACCGCCCCGTTCCCTAGAGTCCACAGAACCGTCCAAGCTTCCCTTTTAGTCCAATTTGATCAACTTGATCATTGAGCTTCGCACTACCACCAAACTCCCGCTCTGCTTTCTGGTTTTCCCGTGAACTCACACTCTCCTCACACCAATCTTCCTCACGAAACTCTCACTCAAACTCACTCACTACCTCTCTCTCGATCTCTAATCACTCACTCAAGCACCAGGACACACAAACACACACGGCCAACGTTCAATTTCCTCTCAATCTCACCCTCTGTTTCTCTCTTGTGCACGGCCACAAGCACAACTCACCCAAATAATTGGAACCGTGCAAACTTGTAGAAACCACTAGAGCAATCCCACGTGTCACAATCCTATGGCCCAAACTCAAAATATCCCAATCAACACTGCACACTTGTCCCAATCTGTTTTGCACAAATCCCAATATGCAAAAAGACCAAATTACCCCTATGACTCAAAATTACCATTTTGACCCTCACTGTTCTAGACCCGTATCTTAACCGTCCAATGTCCGATGAAGGAATGCCGTTGAACTTAGGACGATGAGATCTACCTAACGGTCCTTGGTCTACGTGAAAATGACAAGTCTAGCAAAAGGTCAACGTTTTCCCCCTATTTTAACCGAATTACGAAAATGCCCTCAACCTTCCGAACATCATAACTTCCTCCTCGGATGTTGGAATCGGGCGTGCCACCTGTCTACGGACTCGTGACGTCCCGAACTACGTCACGGTTTTTGGTCATTATCCAATTGACCGCCCAAACTCAAAGTCAACAATTTTCCCAAACTAGGGGCAAAATCGTCATTCTACGCTAACGGCCAAAAGTAACCAACTAAACACCAATTAGACCCACTAATCCGTTACTAATCACTTTTCTAATCTCGGCTCTCGGGACGAGTCGTTACACTAAACCATAATTAATTAATATTTAATCCTGATATTTGGAACAGGTCGTTACACAATGAGAATAAATACTAAAGATTATAGAGAAATGACTAAAACAATTGCTTCTTGCAATAGATGGTTTAATGTGTTAAACAAACGCTTCTGGCATGAAATTGAAACAAATGATATGATGATTTGGGCATTTAGGTTTATGTCGCAAGCCTGTAGTTTGAGCCGAGCCGAGCCGAGCCCAAACTAGGAGCGAGCCGAGCTAAATGGATTTGAGTCGTGAGTTTCCATCCTTTGGGTTCCAGCTATTGGGCTTCTAGCTGTTGGGCTTACGGCTGTTGGGCTCCCAATGTGGGCTTACTATTAGGCAGCCTTCTGGGCTGCTGATTGTAGTGTATTTGGCTTCACCTTTTTTTCATGATAACCTTCTGCTAGGCTTAATTTTTGGACTTTTACCCAAAAGTTCTAGTTTGGGCTTGCTACGTGGGTGAATTTGTGTTTCCTTAACTCATGATGCCGCAAAAACAGCAAATACTAACATCGTGGAGCCGTAAGCCTCAAGTATTGATTATATCATATAATCATCATGTCACTGTCATATCATGTCATGAGAATTATATTAAAAATACCATTAAAATTCATAGGGACTTATCTGCTTAGCAAGTGAAACGTCATTTTTCCCCTTGATGATCGTAGGCTCGACATCATCGCTCTTATGAGATTGTGATGCTCCCCAAGTAGACGTCTTGCCGGTTAATCTCTACAGCCCACAAAAACCAACCCACTCCCCATGGAGCCTCTCCAAACGGACATCGATTTAGAGAAGAGTTTGACGGTTACACAGTCACTTTCCTTAATCGTCTCGCTATGAGGAGTTTGACGATGGTTCTTGCGATGATGTACTCTTATCAGCCATCGTCGGTGTTGTCTTCACGTTCTACCCACTACAAAACCTCTGCCTATTTCATTAACGTCCCTGGTGAAAGTGTCATGACTCGACCCTTCTAGCACGATATTGTCTGTTTTGGGCCCAACCCTCACGGTTTTGTTTTTGGGAACTCACATGCAACTTCCGAGTAGGTCACCTATCTTGGGATTGCTCTAGCCCAATCTATCTTTACTTTGGAGTTCTAACCAAACTCAAAGCCAGTGAGTTTCCAAAAGGCTTCATACTAGATAGATACGTGCCCACATATATAAGGCACTATACATTTCACTCCTCGAGAGATGTGGGATTGTTCACCGTTCTTCTCAAGACAAGGGTCTTACAATCCACCCCCCTTGAGGCCCAGCGTCCTCGATGGCACACTTCCGGCTAAGGTCCAGCTCTGACACCATTCTGTCACGACCTGGCCCATCTATCACAATATTTTCTACTTTGGGCCCAGCCCTCACAATTTTGTGTTTGGGAACTCACACGCAACTTCCCAGTATGTTACCCATCTTAGGATTACTCTAGCCCAATCTCTCTTAATTTTGGAAATCCAACCAAACCCAAAGCCAGTGAGTTCCCAAAAGGTTTCATGCTAGATAGATATGTGCCCACATATATAAGGCACTTCACATTTCCTCCCCTAGCGATGTGGGATTGTTCACCGTTCTTCCCAAGACACGGGTCCTACAATCCACCCCATTGGGGCCAGCGTCCTCGCTGATGCACTTCCGGTCGAGGTCTAGCTCTGATACCATCGTGTCAAGACCCACCCAACTAGCACGATATTGCCCACTTTGGGCCCAGCCCTCACGGTTTTGTTTTTGGGAACTCACACGCAACTTCCCAGTAAGTCACCCATCTTAAGATTGCTCTAGACCAATCTCGCTTAACTTTTGAGTTCCAACCAAACCCAAAGCCAATGAGTTCCCAAAAGGCTTCATGCTAGATAGATATGTGCCCACACATATAAGGTACTTCACCTTTCCCTCCTCGAGCGATATGAGATTGTTCACTGTTTTCCCCAAGACACGGGTCTTACAATTCACCGTCTTTGGGGCCCAGCGTCCTTGCTGGAACACTTTCAATCAGGGTCCAGCTCTGATACTATTCTATCACGATTCAACCCATCTAACACGATATTATCCGTTTTAGGCCCATCGTTCACGGTTTTGTTTTCAGGAACTCACATGAAACTTCCCAGTAGGTCACCCATCTTGGCATTGCTCTAGCCCAATCTCGCTTTACTTTGGAGTTCTAGCCAAACCCAAAGCTAGTGAGTTTCCAAAAGGCTTCATGCTAGATAGATACGTGCCCAAATATATAAGGCACTTCACCTTTTCCTCCCCGAGAGATTTGGGATTCTTCACCGCTCTTCGCAAGACACGGGTCTTACAATCCACCCTCCTTGGGCCCAGCGTCCTCGCTGGCACACTTCCAGTCAGGGTCCAGCTTTGATACCATTATGTCACGACCCGACCCATCTAGTACAATATTTTCCGCTTTGGGCCCAGCCCTCACGGTTTTGTATTTGGGAACTCACACACAACTTCCCACGGTTTTGTATTTGGGAACTCACACGCAACTTCCCAGTATGTTACCCGTCTTGGGATACTCTAGCCCAATCTCTCTTAACTTTGGAATTCCAACCAAACCCAAAGCCAGTGAGTTCCCAAAAGGCTTCATGCTAGATAGATACGTGCCCACATATATAAGGCACTTCAAATTTCCTCCCCGACCGATGTGGGATTTTTCACCGTTCTTCCCAAGACACGGGTCCTACAATCCACCCTTTTGGGGCCCAGCTTCCTCGCTGGCACACTTCCGGTCGAGGTCCAGCTCTGATACCATTCTGTCACAACCCACCCATCTAGCACGATATTGCCTGCTTTGGGCCCAGCCCTCACGGTTTTTTTTTTGGGAACTCACACGCAACTTCCCAGTAAGTCACCCATCTTAAGATTGGTCTAGACCAATCTCGCTTAACTTTGGAGTTCCAACCAAACCCAAAGCCAATGATTTCCCAAAAGGCTTCATGCTAGATAGATACGTGCCCACACATATAAGGCACTTCACCTTTCCCTCCTCGAGCGATATGGGATTGTTCACCATTTTCCCCAACACACAGGTCTTACAATTCACCCCCTTCGGGGCCCAGCGTCCTTGCTGGAACACTTCCGATCGGGGTCCAGCTCTGATACCAATATGTCACGATTTGACCCATCTAACACGATATTGTCCGCTTTAGGCCCAACCCTCACGATTTTGTTTTTGAGAACTCACATGAAACTTCCTAGTAGGTCACCGATCTTTGGATTGCTCTACGCCAATCTCGCTTAACTTTGGAGTTCCAACAAAACCCAAAGCCAATGAGTTCCCAAAAGGCCTTATGCTAGATAAATACGTGCCTACTCATATACGGCACTTCACCTTTCCTTCCTTGAGTGATGTGAGATTGTTCATCGTTCTTCCCAAGTCACGGGTCTTACAATCCACCCCCCTTAGGGCCCAGAGGCCTCGCTAGCACACTTCCAGTCGGGGTCCATCTCTGATACGATTCTGTCACGACTAGACCCATCTAGCATGATATTGTCAGCTTTGGCCCCCAGCCCTCACGGTTTTTTTTTTGGGAACTTATACGCAACTTCCCAAAAGGTTACCGATCTTAGGATTGCTCTATCCCAATCTCGCTTAACTTGGGAGTTCCAACCAAACCCAAAGTTGATAACGCTTAAACTACACATTAAATTAAACACGTAATTTAAGTATTATGCAATTCAAACCCTGTTTTGTATAGATGTAGTATTGGTCAATAGGGATCGTTCTTAACCGGAGAAATTAGGGAACATTAATAATATGTTAGTGAGAAGGAATAATGAATAAAAAAATAAATTAATACATAGATTAATGAATGAAAGAATAAATGAATTAATGAATGAAAGAATAAAAGAATGAATTAATGAATTAAAGAATTAATGAATAAAGAATAAAAAATGAAATTGGGGGTTTTGAAAGATTGTGGCCTAAACTACATTTTCACAAACTATGAATTAAATTCAAATTAACAATTACATTACTTAAAACTAATCCTAAAATGAACTTCATTTAAACCATCTTTACCAACACTCTAACATCATGCTTATAATGAACCAATCACGAAATCCTACATTCATCATCTCCACTACATGCATACAATTTCCATATTATAAATGCACCGAACAACGGATTATTACTTACAATAGGATCTACCTTAAGTTTGTGATTTAATGCGCCAAACAGCTGTCAAACATTAAATCTCTTCAACTCTATTTTAAATGCCCTGAATAGCGGATCAACATTTAGTTTCGAATTGAAGTTTAAGCACTAAAACATATGAAGTTAAAGGAAATTCAGAAAGAAAAACACATGGAAATTTTATTCTTACTTATATATGTTAGAAAGAAAACACCAACACATATATGGAATTATAAGTACAACTAAAACAATAACAAGAATTTAAGTATAAAAATATGGGTTTTCACAAGAATCACCGAACAGTGGTAGGAAACTTATGAAGATGGAAGAAGAAATTCAAGTAATTCGGTCTTGAAAACTCTTGAATTGCCTTAGAATTACCTAGCCTTAGGTTTTTCTTAAGGAATGCATAAAAATGTAATGAAATAGAAGTTTAAGAAAATTCTAAGAAAAAAATAAGGAATGTGAAACTAAGATAACTAATTAAAAGAAGTTAAAAATGGTCACAAAATAAATCTACAAAATAAAAAGAAGAAGAACTAAAAGAAGAGAGAAAAATGAACAAAACTTGCCAGGACCCGTCCCAACTAGACTTTGATAACCGTGCCCGGTCCTACTCCCGTCTGACAAGTCAACTGAAGCCCTGAAATCACCTCTCAGAACCTGTCAGACAAGGGATGACTGGATCGATTTCTGCTCATGCCTCCGCCTCTCGATTTGCCCCAAATCTCGTGCCACGGCCTGGAGGGTCATCAAAACAAGAAAGGTGTGAGTGGACAAAAATAATATCATTTAAAACACATTTCAAAATACATCATTTGCCCTCCAGTTTATCAAATCATGCATGCATAAAATCAAACATATGAATCATTTCATAAAACCATTTTATCATAAAATAATGCACATAACTCGGGAATTACACATCCGAGGGTCCTCTGAGAATTACACATCTAGAGTTATCATCCTGCTGGAAATTACACATCCATCCCTGCTGGGAATTACACATCCAGCCTCACCAGAAATTACACATCCGGTCCCTCCGGGAATTACACATCCGGAGTCATTTCGGGAATTACACATCCGAAGCTTACCCAGGAATTACACATCTGGGGGCACTGCACATAAATCCAAATCAAAATCTTTATTTCAAAATCATCCTTTAAAACCATGTATCACGGGGTCTCATGTCCAAATCACATTACTCGTAAATCCGTAAAGTCATTAAATAATTCAATGCACGTAAATCTGTAATATCATATCTGAAAATCATTCAATTCCATAAAATCATCTTTAACTCACAATACAATTCAAAACATCCTTTTAACATCCCGGGCCTAGCCCAAAATCATCAACTGTACTTTCCTCGAAAAATGTGCTCAAAACACTGATTAAAATAATCAATAAATTCTGTAATTAATCATGCCAAATAATTGCAATTCAAATCATGCAATAAATCATGTAAAACATTTAACTATGCATGCATATCAGTTTATAAAACAAACGTCCACTCACACACCGTCCAAACCGCTCGCTTTTCCGAGCTGCTCGTGTTTCCGTAATTTCTGATACTTTCTAGGAATCTCGAATCCTGTCCAAAATCATTATTACGGGTTACTAATAACTCAATTAATATCATATTAATTTCTCATAATTTTTAGGGAATTAATTACGAATTAGAAATGTAACATAAACCTTCGGACCCTCGAAACAATATCGAAATGGTGTCCGATTGACTCGAAATCAACGCTAAAATGTTTGTTACATTGCATAGAATAAAAGTCATGTTGACCTCACCTCGAGAATCGTGCCCACGCGCCTTCACGTGCCGCCGTGAGTGGCTGCGCGTGAAACCCACGCGTTGTGCACAGTGATGCTACAGTTCATCGTCCTCACTCGACTGTCTTGCAAATGGATCCATGCGACCTACGACATGACCCGTTTAGTTCTCCATCAATTCGACATTTTTTCAACAATTCAAACGTCCATTTGCATCGAAAAGGCTTAATTAAGGATCTGTAAACTCAATTACTTAAGAACTTACCGCAATTCTTCCATTCGATCTCAACTTTGACGATGAACACCCGGGTACTGTTCATCCTTTAATCTCGACCAATTACAATTGAATTCTTGCAATTGATGCATCGACAAGTTTCGTTGGACCCTCATAAGCATATTTCAAAGGCCAATTTCAGCCTTCAACCTCTCTATTTACTCGAACACAATCTCAACAATCCAAAGTCCTCACCCTTTCAGTTTTAAGGCAAAACGACCTCAATTCGCATCGAATTTGAGCTGATCCTAATCGAATTGAACCCAGAAGGCTCAATTCCATCTCCATTTAAAGCATCTCGAGCTATAAATTCAAATTCGAATTTTGAAAGGCATGAACTTCACGGGTTTTTTTCTTCGGGTTTAAGGGTCATTATTTTCCTTTCTTCTCTTATTCTGACTCGTTTCTTACTCTAGTTCATCCTCTCAATTGAATCAACTAACTGGTGCGATTGTAGGGACAAGGTTTTTCATTCATCAAACTCTGTTTTTCCTTTCTAAAAGCCATACATAAACACACGAGTAACCCATTTAAATTCATTTCATCGCCGTCATCATCCAATTAGCACAAAACTGCCACTAATTGCAATCTGCGCAGTGACGTGTGTCACTTAATTACACAGTTGACTCATCTTCACGGCTGAATCAGCCAGTACTGATCAAATTACCATTTTATCCCTGCACAAATAATTACCAAAATACCCCTCACAATTCTAGACCTTTAACTTCCACGTCCAAAATCCGATTGACGCATGTCGCTTGTCTGCAGATTCAGCGTCCCGAGACTTATCCAACGGTCCTTCCGGAAAGTCCAAATAAGGTCCCGATCAAAAAGTCAACTTTCGGCCCCATAACCAAGGGCAAAGTCGTCATTTCCTTTCAATTTTTCCAATTTTTCCAATTTTTCCTTTTTCGAATTTCCGGGTCGTCACAAAACTAGGACTAAAAACTACTAACAATGGGACAAAATTAGGGACCCCTTTACAATGAAATGGCCTTCGTATTTATAGAGAGAGTGACAAAAAGAACTAAAAATCAAATAAAATATAAAATATAAAAAAATACAATAAAATAAAATGATGACTAATGATGAAATTAGGCTAATTTATAGCTGGAAAATCAGGTAAGATGGGGCAGTTGGATTTTAGCAGGTTTGTGCAGGGAAGCAGAGTATGCCTTCGGCGAGCAGTCGCTGAGCTCGTCTGATGAGACTCTGCGGGTTGCAGCTGATAGGAGCATGGGGCGTTTGACGCGTCAGGTGGGTCTGCATGGAGTCAGTTTCAGCAGGTGTGCGCTGACTGATGAATGTGGGAATCGGTAGGCGTGCTCGGACACAGGGAGTACAAATTCGCGCGTTAGGCGCTGACAAGAGCAACGGTCGTTTAGTGCATACACGCCGAACCAGAGATAGTGGATTCAGCCAGTGCACTTCGAATGGCTTCTACAGGGTTCGCGGGTGTTAGAGCCTGGGTTTCGGGTTTGAGCTGGATCTTGGGCTGGTTTTGGGATGCTTCTGGGTTGAGATTTGGGCTGAAGGCTACTTTCGGGCTAGGCTGCAGAAGAAATGGATTTGGGCTTGAATTTCACCTGGATTGGCCCTGATTTTAAAATATAAATTTAGGCTGATCTTGTTTTGTCGATAATTTCTTCGTTATAATTCCGAACGGGATGATTCTTTCGTCAAAACTCTCCAAGCCGCGAGAATTTTATGGCATGCAAGTAGCTTTTGGCTCATCCACGAGCCGTGGATGTTGGTTCATGAGACTGCGATGGATCAATTGGAGGAGAGGCAGAGCGATTGGGCGTATTCGAAGCCCGTGGTGGTTCTCGACATCATGTGTAACTTCGCTTTCATTGTGGTGGTAGTGACAATCCTTGATTGGAGCCAAGCTCTCAAACTTGCTGTTTGTAATTGATAAGAGCTAAATCCTCAGAAGTTCTTTTCAGGTTGCTTAAGAAAAAAGAAAAAGAACTCTACTTCGCAATTTTTTCAAGAGAAGGGAGATGAACTTTATGAGTAGCTTGAAGTTGATGTTTACAAAAGCTGCATCAAATCGATTTGGGATTTTTCAATTGGTTAGAACATGGTGTCGATAACGCGTTACTAATATGGAAGAGAAAATGAGATAGGGACCAGTAAAGGTAGTTATTTCATTCAGCCTAACCTCTTTATATTGAGTTACGGTTAGAGTTATACACATGGATGTAAATGACCTTACATAGAAATAGTCACATAATTATGCATATTTATAACACATTTTTATATGAACATTAAATTACATGTTTAAATTTCATTTTACTTATATATTATCCAAATATAGGATTTTATAAATTATGTAAAACTAATTCTATCATTTGATAAATTCTTAGTAATCATAGGGGGTGTATTGAATTCAAATTTATATAGATAATTATAGAGTTGTTGAAATGATTGATTTTTATAGATTTAGCCCACTTTTATTGACTTATATTAACTTTTACAGAGTTAGTGATAAAATTATATAGAGTTATATTATAGAGTTTTGTAAAGTTTTGTATTGAGATTTATAGAATTTGATAGAGTTTTGCAAAATTTTAGATTTAGTGTTGTAAAATTATATAGAATTTTTTCAGTTGAAGTTTTTTTCTTTTGAGGAAATTTGATGAATTTTATAAAAATATCATAATAGTTTAATTAATTATTTCAAATAAAACCAATGAAAGGCTAACAAATCAATCTGAAATAAAAAAAAATATTATAAACAAATAATATTTTTACAAACAAAACAATCTGAACAAAAAAAAAAATTATTAACACTCAAAATCGTAACAATTAGTGATAGGCTAGTCATCATTGCGATAATGTATAATAATTTAATATTATCATAAAAGTACCAGTTATATAGACAATGATCATAATTGATGATCAGGTCCTAACTAGAACTATACGAGATGGATATTTCCACGTGGTAAAGAAATATGAGTATATATGAAAATTGTAGTATGCATATACATATATATATATATATATATATACACACACACACACATGTGAGAAGAAATTCTTCTTAAAAGATGAAAATAAGAATACACACAACAATAAGGTCTAATAATTGAACATTACATGATTCCTTTGATGCTTATAGAAAAATAAATCGCTAACAATATCTTAATTAGTAAATATACAGTTGATAAATTCAATTTAATCAAAAGATATTGTATATAAACTAATTAGATTGATCATTATAAATCAATCATGGAGATAAGAAAATTTGGTTTATGAATCCATATTGATCAAACTCACTCACTTTTTCCCCAACTTGTGATTAAGGTGTTACAATTTGGATTTTTTCATACATGTTATTAGGGTTTTACAACATAAAATAATAATTATTCCATTGAGTAATTAGTTGAAAACTTTACTATAAAAACAAACACCCTAGAAATTGTTTCCATCAAGAGAAAAAAATAAATCAAATGGACTAACCAGTTCAATGAACAAGATAGAAGCATCCCTACGCAGAAAAAAAAAAATCACATGAAAAATGCCCATGAAAGTATTTGGAGTAGAGGTAAAAAAGTGAAATGGCATTAGTGTGTATATTTTACACTTCTAAATATACAAAAGTTGATTATTTAATGAATTCAATAAATGTCAATCCAGTTTTGAATATCACTAGATTTTTGTTGACTTCTAAAAAGTTATGATTAAACACCTCCAAACTTTTATAGAGTTTCTAAAACTCGTTAAAAATCTAAATTAAATATCTCTTCACTTTCGTAGAATTTAAAAAAAAAAAATTAAAAATCTGAATTGAGTGCTTATTGAGTTATACAAACTCTTTAAAATTCTAAATTGAATACATCCAAAATTAAAAATCAACCAAAACTCCATAAAAGTTGATCTCAATACACCCCCTTCAAATTTTTCATCCAAGCACACCCATAGGGTTATAGTAAAAACACTCGTAATTAGGAGAAAAGGGGTCTCATAAAATCAAAATTCCCAAAACTTCAAACTCAGTGGAGCCTTCCTCTCCTTGTTTTGTTGATAGCGTCGGAAAGAAGTTGAGCTGGGTTAAGCGACTAAGTTGTAGCCCCCATTCTGCCGTCCGATTACCGCCAATCGATCCTATCAAGTATCAACCACACTCGACAGTTACTTATTAATTAATTATATTGGAATTGGGTCCTATATATAAAATGAACATTCTGCGTTTGTAGGCTCCTCCTTTGACCAATTAAGCGCCAAACATCATTAACACAACCAAAATCCAAGCCATCGAGTAAACGAATCTTACGCTAAAAAACCAGTAAGCGAATAAATCACCCCACATTTAGAGGCAGCCAGCTCCTACTGGCCTACACACACCATCTCCACCGTTTGATTCTTGCCACGTGTCCCCACTCTTGGTTTTTCTTTAATTCGCGTTTGGTGTTGCGACTTGTGATCACTTGGAACGTCCAACGTCCTTTCACTTTCAAAGGAATTATTAAATTGTTATTAACATTTCTAATATTCCATTAAATATGCTTTTAACCACATCATGTTTGATTCTAATAAACTGATACTTTTACAGTACAAATTTCCAGTTACAAAACTGACAAAAATTCGAAATTTGTTGAGAGTATTTTACAATTAGAAACAAACAGTATTTCGAATGAAAATTAGGCTTATCCTTTGAGTATAGAGACACCTAGAAGTATATAACAAAAATATATATATATATATTCTTTCAACCAGCATAAACATCGGGCCATGTTGATGTCGTCCCTTTCTGCTTTCTCCAATTCTCTTTTCAATTTATAACGTTTACTTAGTGTAGACCTTTATTTCAGATTTTTTTTTGCATTCTAATCCTTGTAAATTTTTCAATTCAAATTTTTGTGCGTCTTAATTTTTTATTTTATTTTTGTATTTCCACATGTCCAAACAATTTTGAAAGCCAATAGTTTATCAAATTAAAAAGAAAACAAATCTTATTGCACGAAATTGCCTTACAAGTCATGAAATATGCAAATTAAAACTTGAAAAGTTGTTAGAAAATTCATCAGTTACATTCAGACTTATAACTTACCCAAGGCAGACTTATAACTTACCCAAGGCGTCACATATAAAGTTCGCCTTTTTGCAATTGTTAGGAATCAAAACAAGGTGATTTCTATTGTAATGCTTTCAAGTTGTTAAACTAACTAATTTATCCACTTAAATATGATTATAGATATTGAATATTAATCTGTCTTTACGAGTGCTTTGACGACTAAAACAGTGAAATTGCAGCTTCCTTTTGTGTCTTGGTAGCACTTAGTGTGGTTAGGTAGGGGCATTATGAATGAAAGGCAATATTTTGCGTACTTGTGAGTAGGGATGCCTATGCAATATTATAGTAGTGATCTTGGAGGGTTTCTTCCACATCAAGGATAATGGTTTGTCCATCTGGAAATGAGAAGGTGAAGAAACCCATTTTCACCAGAAACAAAAAATAACTGGGTCCTTAAAGTTGTTGTTTCCTGCTGTTTCTGGGGCCACTACCTTCCTTTCCCTGTTTGAATCTGATTTTTTTTTTTTTAAATGAGGAAAAAAACGTCTATATAAGAAGCGGCTTGTGTAAAAGAAAGAGCAGCCTTGAATGAAGAAGCCTTTCTTTCTTTGTGTTATAAGGGAAGGAAAGAATCCATTCAAATTTTCTTAACAGCAACTGAAGTTCCTTGTAGTTCCTAAAGGGACACCTAAACTTGTAATGCTACCTCTTTCTAGCTTCTTCTCTATATAAATTGCACTGCCCACCAACTGCGTGTTAAAAGGCATCCATAGCTAAATCTCTCTTTTCTCCACTAATCACCTTTCTCAGCTCCTTCACAGATTTTGACCTAGCTAGTTGAGCTTCAAAGTAAGCTGAAAATGGGAGTTGGAGGCACCTTGGAGTATTTGTCTGATCTTATGAACAGTGGGCATGGTAAACACAAAAAGAAGAAGCAATTCCAAACTGTGGAGCTAAAAGTCAGGATGGATTGTGACGGCTGTGAGCTTAAGGTCAAGAATGCCCTCTCTCATTTAAGTGGTAAGTGAAATGTTAGGGTAATTTCTTTGTTAAAATTTGAAAAAAAAAATGCCGTTGAATTGAATTGGAGGATGAATTTGAAATGGGTGGTATTTTACAATTGCAGGGGTTAAATCTGTGGAGATCAATAGGAAGCAGCAGAAGGTGAGTGTAACAGGGTATGTTGAGCCAAACAAGGTGCTGAAGAAGGCAAAGTCAACAGGGAAAAGGGCAGAGATATGGCCCTATGTACCCTACAACACAGTGGCTCAGCCTTACATTTCTCAGGCATATGACAAGAGGGCACCTCCTGGCTATGTCAGAAATGTGGAGAACAATCCCACAACTGGGATTGTGACAAGATATGAAGACCCATACACCACCATGTTCAGTGATGACAACCCAAATGCATGTTCCATTATGTAATACCTTGCTTGATTCACATGCATCTTCTCATTTCGTTAGTCTCCTAGCTTCAACCTTTTTTTTTTCTGTCATTTCTTTCTATTTTTTTCTGTATTTTTTGTTTTGGATTTTCCTTTTAATGAGGATATGAGCGACTAGGGATTTCAATTGGATCATATTCTTCTTCATCTTTGTTATTGAACTCTTGTCCAATGGGAGGGACTACTATATCATTGGAATGTGGTTTTCAAACGAGTTGATGGGCTTGAAGTTAAAAGTCAGAACACACAAATCCAAGGTCAACTACAATAAATTAAGAAGTTCTAATAGTTGAGGGGGCTTCAAGATTGTTTTCTTACACATAGAAATGCCAAATTGAGTAGTAAAGAACACCATCCCTTTCCCCTTGGCCATGGGTGTATCTACCCCTCCTTTCTGATCAATCATTTGATAACTATTAAGATGTATTTTTATTTCATATAATCAAATATCAAATAGTATTACGATGTAATAATATTCATAGTTCTTTATATTTAATTGAGATGTTTGAAATTCAACTCTCCAATGAGTACGTCTACATGGTTGTGTAGTTTGATAGCTAGTTCCTAATAGCCACTTTGGTAACTTAACCCAAATTTCTCAAATTAATAGAGTAAGATATAATTTTTTTTAAACAAAAAAAAAAAGATAGTATTTATTAATAAAATAATATATTTCATAGAAAGATATTAAAGTAGAAAATTACAACATACACAATAAATATCAACTTCATTAACTCAAATTTGAGACCTGCTTAAGGCATATAGAGAAATACCAATAGCGCTAAATGGGATTATTAAAGTAATTTTGATTTGATTGATTTTTATTTTTTATTTTTGCAGAAATTTAGTAAATTCCAACTTCTTGGAACTGTTTCTGCTCGTGCCTGGTGGCTTGTTAAATCAACTTATAGTTGTATTTTTAACCCCAAAGCAGTTCCTACAAGCTGGCAGTGAGTGCGACGTGATCATGTGAAGGATTAACTTTACCATTGATGGGATCGTAAGCGCGGACATTCAATTACCCAGCCTTTTTACCCTCCGTCCTCAAGCAAGGCTTTCGTGATTCCCAAAGAATTTTTTTTTTTTTAAAAGGTTACATCTTCACTGTGTCACATGGAAGATTTGGTCTAATTTGGTGCAAACTGCAAATGAAATCATGCTATTTAAAAGGCCTTGTAGTTTGAATGGTTCCCAAAAAACTTATAGAATAAGTCAATAATTTTTGTGAAGCTTACATATTAGACAATCACGAAAAATTTCTCAAGAAAATGATGAAATAAATTTCATATATCCGTGAAGAGAAGGACATAAAGGAGGAAAGAGACAAACATATTGGCGGGGAATGCAAATTGAAGTTCGGACCTCTTACAACAAAAAAAAAAAAAAAAAAAAAGAGAAAGGTCTAATACCTCCTCCTTGAACAAACGAGTGTTCAATCCAATCAATTCTAATTTCTCCTCAGCCAAACGAAGCCTATGTGTGTGATAACTAAAAAGACGAAAGGTAATGGAAATTGCCAAAGAAAAGCAGATCCTTCCTCCTTTTTGGTTACTCAACCAATACATGAATGAACGACACTGGGGAATCACCTTTCTTCTTTCTTTCTAACTTTTTTCACTTTCGTTTCATCTTCCTTTCTCTGATCCCAGAGGAAGCGTAAAGACGTTTTGGAAGCATACCTACTAGTGCAGTACTACTAAAGTTGATAAAGCAATGAACAAGCATTCACAAAAGCAATCTCAGTCCTAAAACCCACTTAGAATTTCATCTAAAACAAAGTTACAGTAATAAACTCAGGCCTCCATTCCTGAAAATGGAATTCATAAGCATCTAAGGTCTAATCATATAACTCTCTTTTCTTCCTGAGCATGATGTTACTTGACAGAAAATACCTGAATTGTGCCCATAATTTTAACTTGGGTGCACACAATTTCGCCAATCATTTATCATATGTGGATATGCCACATTACAATATGAAGAATCATAATTCAAATATGGAATTGCATTCTAGTGAATGCATGTAACCACTAGAGACATGATCATGATGAGGCGCTAGTGATACACCGTGCTTGAAGGTGGTAACTATTGGAACCCTTAATTCAAGGAGTATTGGAACTCTTAATTCAAAGAGTTATTGGAACCCTTAATTCAAGGAGTTGTTGTCAACTCCCTTAATTCAAGGAGTTGTTGTCAACTCCCTTAATTTAAGGAGTTGTTCCTTTATTGGAACCTTTAATTTAAGGAGTTGTTGTCAACTCCCTTAATTCAAGGAGTTGTTGTCATCTCCCTTAATTCAAGGGAGTTGTTCCTTAATTCAAGGAATTGTTGTCAATTCCCTTAATTAAGGAGTTGTTAATTAGCTTCCCTAAACCTATATATAGTTGTACAAATTGTAAAGATCATATGAGAGAAATACAATTTAACCTTTGAAATTCAATATGGTATCAGAGCAGGGAAATTAACCTGCTTCTGCTATACTGCTATCCGAGAGTATTCACTCTCCAAAATGTCTGAAGACAATCCTTTAGCATTAGAAGCTGAAAGTTCCGGGAAGCTGAAAGTTCCGGGGAGCTTTCGTCCGTGAATGCGCATGAGGTGGACGTCAACCCAAATCAAAGGTTAAACTCAGTCGTACTGAATGATTTTAATTATTTTTCGTGGTTAAGAACTGTGTCTTTGGCGTTGGGTGGAAGATCCAAGTTAGGGTTCATAAATGGAAGCATCAAAGTACCTGATGCTTCCTCACCAAACTATGAATCTTGGCTTAACAAGGATCAGCTAGTTATGTCATGGCTTTTGAATTCCATGGAATGAAAGTTAGCTGAAATATTCAGTTACTCAGAATCCTCGTACCAGGTATGGGAAGCGGTCAAGGAAATGTATGGCAACCAGAATAATGTTGCCCGGGTTTTCCAATTAAAAAAGGACATCGCTGATCTGCAACAAGATGGCAAACCGTTTGTGCAACTCTTAGGAAGCATGAAAAACATGTGGAATGAGTTGGAAATTTATCGTCCTCATACAACTGATGCAGCAATGCTACGAAAGAGAGCAGAAGAAGACAATATATTTCAACTCTTGTCCCGTCTTGCTCAACATATGAAGATCTACGATGTCACATACTCATGAACACTGAACTTCCTTCCTTCACCAGTGTGTGTACAACGATTCAACGTGAAGAAGTAAGGAGGAAAGTCATGAACCTGAGTACAATGACTAACGTACCTGAGGCTAGGGCATATATGACCAACGAGAGAAAGTACAAAGGAAAGCATCCGCACTTGAAGTGTCAACACTGCAACAATACAGGTCATGTTAAAGACACATGCTGGATTTTACATCTAGAGTTAAAGTCTAACTTCATGAAGGACAACAAGGGCGTACAAAAGGTGAACCATACTCCACATCGAGCAAATCATGCATCTACCTCCATCTCCAATAGGTCAGATCCATTTAAGAATTTCACAGCAAACCCAACAGAACTCATGACTGAGTTTATGTCGTACCTACAAGGCAAGAAAGGAGGGGCTGGAATTGACCGTGCAGATAGCATGGAAGAAGGGACCTAGACATCATTGCTCGGCAAGTTTGCAGGTTTCTTAGAAGACACAAAACCTGTAGCCCAAGAAGATATGCAAGGTATCATGAAAGCCTTTAAAACTGCTCTTAAATTAAATATGTTGCATGATTTTTGGGTTGTAGATTCAGGTGCTATAGATCATATGACCAACCATGTGTCTAAATCTCAAAATTTTGAAAAATTGGAAAAACCTTCTCAAGTTTCAATTGCAAATGGAGAGCATATAAAGGTTTTAGGAAAAGAAAAGATAAAGTTGATGTCTAATGAAATTGAATCAATAACTTTGTATGTTTCTTCCTTTCCATTTCAACTTCTATCTGTGGGAAGGATCACAAATACCTTGAATTGCATAGCCATTTTTTCTCCTCACAATGTGATCTTTCAGGATTGTGTCACCAAGAAGACGATTGGTGAAGGGTTTTATTTAGATGTTCTCTATTACATGTAAAAGAGCAATCCCAGAGGGTGTCAAGCCAAGTTCAACCCCATTCAAGATAATCAATTGTGGCATCAACGTTTAGCTCACCCTTCCTCACCCATTTTGTCATCTTTATTTCCAAAATTAGGTAAGGATGCTATTTTTTGTGAAACATTCCCCTTGTCTAAAGCCACTAGATTACCTTTTAACTCTTCTTTGTCTAGGACTAGTAAGTGTTTTGAACTAGTTCATTCAGATGTATGGGGACCAACTAGGGAATCTTTTGATGGCTACAAGTATTTTGTGATTTTTGTGGATGATTTCTCTCGAGTCACATGGTTGTATCTCCTAAAGTCTAAGAATGAAATGATAGAAGTGTTTAAGGATTTCCACAACCTTGTTAAAAACCATTTCTCATCTCAACTTCAAACCTTACGATCTGAAAATGGCACTGAATACATATCTCATATCATGAAACAATATTTGAGCACTCATGGCATCATGAATCAAACAAATTGCGTTGGAACCCCTCAAAAAAATGGAATAGCCGAACGTAAAAACCTTGACCTACTTGAGAAAACAAGAGCATTAATGCTGAAAATGAATGTACCAAAGAGATTTTGGTCCCAAGGTGTTATGACAGCTGCTTATATCATCAATAGGTTACCTAGCCGAGACTTGGAATTCAAGTCTCCCCTAGAAGTCATGAAAGGAAGGAAAATTGATCTCTCACATCTTAGAGTGTTTGGTTGCATCTGTTTTGTTCATGTTCAATGTCAGGACCCACCCCGGTTTCACCCCGAAACCCGAGGTAAATCATGCTCCCGTCTGACTCCCCGACACAACACTCAAGTACAACTCACTCAAAATCTCCCAAAACTCAGTCAGACGCAGGAGAAACTATATAAAATATCCCGAAGTTATAATTTACAGAGCATAGGACGAAACACAAGGAAATAAAAACTGATGACAATTACACGCACGCGGAAAATTTTAAACCACTCTGGGATCCCTCACATGACCTCTATGCCTTGGACACTGTCTCGACGTCAAGACCCCGCGCTCGCTCCACAACCTGGAGGGCAAGTTAAAAACAAAAGGTGTGAGTGGACCATAATAAAAGAAAAGTTCTAAAACCATTTATCAGAAAACCAAGTTTCACCCTCCGTTTTGAAAACCACATGCATAACCCAGTTATCAGAACAGTTATAAACCAAATTAACATAAACCACATCATAAGCAACAGAAACACTATAAAACAGTTAGAAAAACCACAGCCTGTGAATCATAAAACCGTGTCATAAACCATGAATATGAAATCATCATTTTCCGATCAAACCTGCTGGACCTATCCGAGTCTTTAAACTCCCGAGTCTTTAAACTCAATCCAGGCCTTAATAATATCTGAGTCTTTAAACTCCCGAGTCTTTAAACTCAAAGGCCTACGGGGGAAAATCAATATATCCGAGTCTTTAAACTCCCGAGTCTTTAAACTCAATCCGGGCCCGTCCCCCCATCAATCAATATCCGGGTCTTTAAACCCAATATCCAGATCCAGCAAATCCAATCAAAACCAGTTGAAAACCATTTCCGTATTCACATCCAAACCCGAATCCGAAATCACCGATCCGATGCCCTTCCAGCATCCCGAACCGTCATTCCGAACCCAAATCCGGAATCCATTTTTCCACTTGGAAACCAACCCTTTTTCCGAAATCCGTTTCCAAAACCGAAAACCTTTAATCATCGAAATCATGTTCCAAAATCCCTTTATAATCCTTGAAAACCACTTATCATTTGAAATCCCAAAACCATAGCATCAATTTCAGAAACCAACCATTCCTCGTAAAACGTGTTAAAAACCGATTTCCTCGAAAAACGTGTAATGATGTAAAACCAACCGAAACATATTCGATAAACATAGAATTATGATTAAAACCACAAAACAATTATAGAAAACAGTTATGCATGATCGAGTTTAAGGAAAGGGTCCACTCACAGTACCTCGCCCTCAATCGTGTCTCGAACGTCCAGCACGTTCCTTAGCTTCCTCGGGAAATCCCGATCCTGTCAACAATCACCAAATTATGTCACTACCCCGTTTACGAAGGTTCACCTAAATTCCCTCAAAATTCCTCGAATCCTAAACGTACTAAACCGAGACCTTAAACCGTCACCCTCGCGGAACTAACCTCAAACGACGTCCGATCAACTCGAAACCAATTCCAATAGACTCGTCATAACTCCTATACCAAAAACCATGTTGATACCTTCCCCAAGGACCGCCGCACGCGCCCCCACGCGCCGCCCAAAGTGGCTGTGCGTGGCCTCACGCGCTAGCGACAGTACCATCTTCAACCTCGAACCACTGAGTTGAACCGACCGCCGCAGGCTGAACCGGCGAGAACTGATCTCCGCCGTCCGGCCACCAATTCAACCTCTCTTTTCTCCCACAGCTTCGTCCGGACCTGCCCTATCTATTCCCGTACTCCGTTCACCTCGACACAGCCCCATCCTCGTCGACTCAAGCTCGAAACCAGACAGCCCAATTCCCCTTTTTTCCTTCCCGGCCACCCAGCTCACCTCCCTTCAAGGTGGCTACACCAGACTCTTCCCTAGACCACTCTAAGCCTAACCCGACTCACCTTGACCGTCGACTCTCTCCCAAACGTCACGACTCGCCGTTTGAAACTCACGGCCAAAACAGAGCGCCAGAATACCCATGTCGTGCCATCCTCCGCCGTGTACCTCCCCGTCACGGCAGCACAACCAGAGGACTCCCAGACCTCACCTGAGTCCCCTAAACCTCCCTATGAACTACGATTCGTCCTCTAGACTCACGACTCACGATTTGAACCTCAACGGAAAAACAGGGCAATTGTACAGGGATGAGGGATTACCTGCAACCGTCCGCAACCGTGCTCGCCGCCGTGTTCCCTGGAGTCTACAACGCCGTCTCAGCCTCCTCTCGAGGTCAAACACACCCGCACACGGCCACAGCACCACCACAAGCCCTCAACCTTCTCTGTTTCCTCTGATTTCCCCGCAGCCCACAACTCACACACACCACGACTCCTCACTTCCCCAACCTTCTCAACAGCTCTCTCTCACTCTCTAATCTCCCTCACACACTCACAAACTCACCAGCACCCTCGATCAGCCCTCAAGCCTCTCAATTCTCTCCCTCTGTTTCTCTCTGTGTCGAAGAACACGAACACACAGCACGGGTGCACCCCAATTATTTGGGCCGTGCATATACAGGATTCCACCAGAACCCTCTAGCCCCCCAACACGTGTCACCATCCAATCCACACACTCCCACATGGCCCAATCTCAGCCATCCATTTTCCTTCTCTGTTGCACAAATCCCAATGTGCAGAAAGACCAAATTGCCCCTCATTTTCTCCAAATTTTACGGTTATGCCACTACCTTTCTAAACCCGTATCTCACACACCGTAAGTCCGATGAATACGTGCCACCTGTCATCGAACTCAGGACAACGAGGTCTACGTAACCATCCTCGGTCAACGTACCAAAACCCAATCGTCCAAAAAGTCAACTTTTCCCCCTATTTTAACCGATTTACGGTTATGCCCTCAACGTTCCGAACATCATAACTTCCTCCTCGGACGTCGGAATCGGGCGTGCCACCTGCCTACGGATTCGTGACGTCCTAAACTACGTCCTGGTCACCGGTCAATACCCAATTGACTCCCCGAACAACAAGTCAACTTTTTGCCCTAACTAGGGGTAAAATCGTCATTCTACGCTAATGACCTTATCGATACCGACGAACCACCGATTAGCCTCGCTAAGCCCACCTTAATCACCCTACTAATCCCAGCTCTCGGGACGGGTTGTTACAATCTACCCACCTAAATAGAATTTCGTCCCCGAAATTCCACCGCTAGTTCCCGACACCTAGGGTCTCCTACCCGGTAATCAACACTAAGTCAACAACTTTTCCTAAGTTTCCTGTCTATCATCTCCACCTTGGGTATTTCACTCCAATTCCAACTACCCATTACCCTTCATGGTGTACGCAAGGGAAACTCTATGAACAGAAAACAAAGGTATTTTACAATACCTCATTTAAAAGTACCCGAGAGCATTCACAGAGTACATCCTCACGTACTACCACAGATACTTCCCTACTGGCTGACTCCTCCCTCGGTTGTTACTTCGGCCACTATCGGAATAAAGCTACAAAGCCCTAAAGGCAAACTCTAGCTTGTGGGTTCTCTCCTTCAATAACCTCATATCGATCAGTTAGTCACTCCTCTCCTGTTCCTTCCGTCATCCTGCCACTACACCACTCCCCAGGCCACCTAGGGAAACTCCTTCTAGACTCTACCCTGGGATCCAACAACCACAAAACTAAGTGCAACACAACCAAAATAAAACAAGTACCCCCCGCATCTGGTGCCGACTGAACCTCCTGCTGAGTCATCGAAAACACTTGGGTTTGAGATCCCGACGCTCTACCACGTCCCCTCGAACTACTAGTGGTAGTGCCACCTCCTCTAGTGCCCGCTGTCCCTGACGCTGTACTGTGTCCAGGCTCCGCTGCTCCTTGGCCTACATCACCTTTCCTGTGGCAACAGTGGACACTCACGTCGGAAATGACCTCGCTCCCCACAGTAGAAACACACATTCCATCCTGGTCCACTGCTCGGTCTCCCTATGGACGCTACAGATGTCGCACTCGCTTGCGGAGTCGGCTGTGCTCGGTAACCCCGAAATCCTGAACTCTGGAAACTCCCAGGTCTACCGAAACGATCATCGCCCGACGATGACGTTCCACCGAAGTTACCTCTTTTCGGTGTCCGTTGGCTCGAAGCTCCCGAAATAGATGGTTCCCGGCGTCGCACCGATAAACTCGCCTCAACCCTCACCGCAGCATCCGACAAGTCTCGGAGGGTAGCAAACAATCCAGCCGTCACTATGGCCCGAATCTCGCCTCGCAGGCCCAATTCAAACCTACGGTATTTCTCAGCTTCAGTGGCCACAAAAGCAGGAGCAAACCGAGACAACATCTGGAATTTCCGTTCATACTCAGCCACACTCAAATTCCCTTGTTGAAGCTGCAGAAACTCCGCCTCCTTGGCATCTCGAAAAGAACGAGGGTAATACTACTCCAGGAACCGTTCCCTAAACGTCTCCCAAGTCACAATATGGGCATCCCAACCGGACAACTCGAGGGTATACCACCACTCGAACGCCGCACCATCTAGTAAAAATGTAGCCAGTAACACTCGTTCCTCCGGCGGGCAATGCATCACCGCAAAGATCCGCTCAAGTCTCGTAATCCACCTCTGGACTTCCTCAGGATCAGCCCCGCCACTAAAAGTAGTAGCCCCGAGCCGCTGGGCTCGCTCAATCGTAGCACTCTCGGTCTCTCTTGCTACTTCGTCTTCAGGTCGTGGAGAGGGTCTACGTCTCGGAGGCATCGTCAACCGCACGCTGAAAGAGGCATAGAAGCAGTCAAACAACTAAAACACAACCTCACAAACCAACAAACCCCTCAAACTCGACAAACCTATGCTCTGATACCAATTGTCAAGACCCACCCAGGTTTTACCCCGAAACCCGAGGTAAATCCTGCTCCCGTCTGACTCCCCGACACAACACTCAAGTACAACTCACTCAAAATCACCCAAAACTCAGTCAGACGCAGGAGAAACTATATAAAATATCACGAAGTTATAATTTACAGAGCATAGGACGAAACACAAGGAAATAAAAACTGATGACAATTACACGCACGCGGAAAACTTTAAACCACTCCGGGATCCCTCACATGACCTCTATGCCTCGGACACTGCCTCGACGTCAAGACCCCGCGCTCGCTCCACAACCTGGAGGGCAAGTTAAAAACAAAAGGTGTGAGTGGACCATAATAAAAGAAAAGTTCTAAAACCATTTATCAGAAAACCAAGTTTCACCCTCCGTTTTGAAAACCACATGCATAACCTAGTTATCAGAACAGTTATAAACCAAATTACCATAAACCACATCATAAGCAACAGAAACACTATAAAACAGTTAGAAAAACCACAGCCTGTGAATCATAAAACCGTGTCATAAACCATGAATATGAAATCATCATTTTCCGATCAAACCTGCTGGACCTATCCGAGTCTTTAAACTCCCGAGTCTTTAAACTCAATCCAGGCCTTAATATTATCCGAGTCTTTAAACTCCCGAGACTTTAAACTCAAAGGCCTACAGGGGAATATCAATATATCCGAGTCTTTAAACTTTCGAGTCTTTAAACTCAATCCGGGCCCGTCCCCCCATCAATCAATATCCGGGTATTTAAACCCAATATCCAGATCCAGCAAATCCAATCAAAACTAGTTGAAAACCATTTCCGTATTCACATCCAAACCCGAATCCGAAATCACCGGTCCGATGCCCTTCCAGCATCCCGAACCGTCATTCCGAACCCAAATCCGGAATCCATTTTTCCACTTGGAAACCAACCCTTTTTCCGAAATCCGTTTCTAAAACCGAAAACCTTTAATCATCGAAATCATGTTCCAAAATCCCTTTATAATCCTTGAAAACCACTTATCATTTGAAATCCCAAAACCATAGCATCAATTTCAGAAACCAACCATTCCTCGTAAAACGTGTTAAAAATCGATTTCCTCGAAAAAGGTGTAATGATGTAAAACCAACCGAAACATATTCGATAAACATAGAATTATGATTAAAACCACAAAACAATTATACAAAACAGTTATGCATGCTCGAGTTTAAGGAAAGGGTCCACTCACAGTACCCCGCCCTCAATCGTGTCCCGAACGTCCAGCACGTTCCTCAGCTTCCTCGGGAAATCCCGATCTTGTCAACAATCACCAAATTATGTCACTAACCTGTTTACGAAGGTTCACCTAAATTCCCTCAAAATTCCCCGAATCCTAAACGTACTAAACCGAGACCCTAAACCGTCACCCTCGCGAAACTAACCTCAACCGACGTCCGATAACATCGAAACCAATTCCAATAGACTCGTCATAACTCCTAGACCAAAAACCATGTTGATACCTTCCCCAAGGACCGCCGCACGCACCCCCACGCGCCACCCAAAGTGGCTGCGCGTGGCCTCACGCGCCAGCGACAGTACCATCTTCAACCTCGAACCACTGTGTTGAACCGACCGCAGCAGGCTGAACCGGCGAGAACTGATCTCCGCCGTCCGGCCACCAATTCAACCTCTCTTTTCTCCCACAGCTTCGTCCGGACCTGCCCTATCTATTCCCGTACTCCGTTCACCTCAACACAGCCCCATCCTCGTCGATTCAAGCTCGAAACCAGACGGCCCAATTCCCCTGTTTTCCTTCCCGGCCACCCAGCGCACCTCCCTTCACGGTGGCTACACCAGACTCTTCCTTAGACCTCTCTAAGCCTAACCTGACTCACCTTGACTGTCGACTCTCGCCCAAACGTCACGACTCGCCGTTTGAAACTCACGGCCAAAACAGAGCGCCAGAATACCCCTGTCGTGCCATCCTCCGCAGTGTACCTCCCCGTCACAGCAGCACAACCAGAGGACTCCCAGACCTCACCTGAGTCCCCTAAACCTCCCTATGAACTTTGATTCGTCCTCTAGACTCACGACTCTCGATTTGAACCTCAACGGAAAAACAGGGCAATTGTACAGGGATGAGGGATTACCTGCAACCGTCCGCAACCGTGCTCGCCGCCATGTTCCCTGGAGTCTACAACGCCGTCTCAGCCTCCTCTCGAGGTCGAACACACCAGCACACGGCCACAGCACCACCACAAGCCCTCAACCTTCTCTGTTTCCTTTGATTTCCCCGCAGCCCACAACTCACACACACCACGATTCCTCACTTCCCCAACCTTCTCAACAGCTCTCTCTCACTCTCTAATCTCCCTCACACACTCACAAACTCACCAGCACCCTCGATCAGCCCTCAAGCCTCTCAATTCTCTCCCTCTGTTTCTCTCTGTGTCGAAGAACACGAACACACAGCACGGGTGCACCCCAATTATTTGGGCCGTGCATATACAGGATTCCACCAGAACCCTCTAGCCCCCCAACACGTGTCACCATTCAATCCACACACTCCCACATGGCCCAATCTCAGCCATCCATTTTCCTTCTCTGTTTCACAAATCCCAATGTGTAGAAAGACCAAATTGCCCCTCATTTTCTCCAAATTTTACGGTTATGCCACTACCTTTCTAAACCCGTATCTCACACACCGTAAGTCCGATGAATACGTGCCACCTGTCATCGAACTCAGGACAACGAGATCTACGTAACCATCCTCGGTCAACGTACCAAAACCCGATTGTCCAAAAAGTCAACTTTTCCCCCTATTTTAACCGATTTACGGTTATGCCCTCAACGTTCCGAACATCATAACTTCCTCCTCGGACGTCGGAATCGGGCGTGCCACCTGCCTACGGATTCGTGACGTCCTAAACTACGTCCTGGTCACCGGTCAATACCCAATTGACCACCCGAACGAAAAGTCAACTTTTTACCCTAACTAGGGGCAAAATCGTCATTCTACGCTAATGACCTTATCGATACCGACGAACCACCGATTTGCCTCGCTAAGCCCACCTTAATCACCCTACTAATCCCGGCTCTCGGGACGGGTTGTTACATTCAATCTCATCACCGAGATAAATTAGATCCTAGAGATACTAAATGCATCTTCCTTGGTTACTCCTCTACTCAAAAGGGATATAAGTGTTATAATTCCCAACTACGGAGATTGATTGTATCCAAAGATTTTCGATTTCATGAGACTAACCCTTTTTTTGGCAAGATAAGTGAATTCACAGATCAAGGGGATGACATCTTGGACTTGTTCCTATTACCAAGAATTGAACCCGAGGGTCCGCAACAATTAGAGCTCAATCATGTCAACACTGATGCTTCTCTCAATGAAGATAACCATGAAGGCACTCATCCTGATGGTTCTATGCATGATGATGGCAGCGGCAACCAAGAAAACCTTCAAAGTGACACGACCCATCCCAATCCCCCCGGGATTTCCATGGAATGTGTCATGCTCCCGTCTGACAAGAGGTGTCAGACAAGCGATAACCTGTTCCCATTGCCCAACCGGGCTTCCAGAGTGCGTAAGGATCGATGGAGGAGGTGTATGATGTCCCAGTCTCTGCTGCAGTCGCATCCGAAATCAATCTGAAGGGCATTAAAAACAAAAGCTGTGAGTGGACGAAAATAAACAAGTCTGTTTAAAACATTTATAAGACATTTATGCCCCCAGTAAAAGCATATGCATGCACCATCATTTAAAATCATATATCATATAATATGAACCATGAACATAATTTTAGCCACTGCACTATACACTCCAATCCCGACATCCCCGATGTCTGACGTCCCTGACGTCAATAAGGTCACAATCACAAGGCTACGCGTGCCACTCGGGTCTCAATTTCCGAGTTCAATCCCCGAACCCCGTTCGGGTACAACATCCCCGATGCTTGGCGTCATAGACGCTGGACGTACAAGACGTTCGTGACCTCTCCGGGGTACCTCATTCGGAGGAGACAATATAATATGGAAGGATCTATACAGTGCAGTACCAAATACATTTTATTGATATCCAAATGCAAAGCATATATATATACATAGATAAAATCCAAACCAATCTTTAAGTTTCAGCAGACGGGTCTCAAGCCCAAATACCGTGAAACGTGCCATAACCATAATTTCAATATCATCAAAACCATTATAAGTCCAAATAGTTGATTTAAATCCAAAATCATTTATTCGATTCCATTTTAGTGTCCCCGACCCGAATCACATGAATAAATCAACTGGGCCCCTGGCCCGATTTCATAAGTTAACTGGCCCCTGGCCCTAATTCATAAGTCCACTGGATGTGCACACACCCCGATTCCGAACGGAAATCCACAACTCCACCTGGATGTGCATACCATACTGCCTTCGTCTCACATCACAACCTAAACAGGTTCAATCCTCAGGTTCCAAGTGATTCACAATCACAAAATCCCACATTAATCCCACGAATGGTTTTCCCCGACTTTTCCAATTTCAATAATTTCCTTGTACTCTCAGGGGATATAAGCAGTACACAATCTTACCAATCTCGGAGCTGACAACAACTCCAAATCCACCAATTCTCATGACACAGGGAACATCATCCCTAGATTCCTCAAGTTTCAATCATACCTTAATATCCATTCATCCCTTGTCATCATATATCTGTTGGGACTTATCCCAACACAACACAACCTCCACTGGATCCCATCCAGTCCAAGACTCACCCACCAATGAGTCGCGGATACTGATTATAAGTCCATCATGACAGAGTCGCACCCCAACTGGTGGCTCATCGTCATCACAATTTCTGACACCAGCACCAGCGCTAGTACCAGCACCAACGCACCATCATCGACACTAGCACACGAACATCCACACTAGCACACGAACATCCATGCTAGCACACTGTGTGCAAAGTTGTTACCCTGGATCTCTGTTCATTCCGAACGACGATCTCGTAACAGCACTCGTACCCCACGACTATGGGTACCTCCGATTTTTGCCATCAGCACATCAGGATAATGGACGTTCCCTGAACATCCCCTAATCCCCCAGTATTAAAACCACACTAATTACCCTCGATAGCCAGTTATCTCGACACAACTGTCAAACAACAGTCATCGTTGTCAAGATCCGTATCCACACATCACACTAATATTCGATCCAACACGGGATTCCATATTTCACCTCATAACCGTACCTGTAGATCGAAACCCATAAGACTCACTAGAGTCATCCACATGGTCATCCACGACCTCAGCCGCACGTCGCAGCACAAGTTCTCAATTAAAGTTCACTTTTCCAGTCCATCGATTATAAATTAGGGTTCCAAAATCACACCCTAGGGTTCCACCGAACCCAACTGCCTTCTGCAGTAAAATCCACAACCTGACCGACCCCGCGGTCCTGACATCGTATAGACGTCCAATCCAATCCAATCGTCAACTCAACGTGGGCTCCATCGTGGGTTCCACCACGAAGGTCATCGGCTAACTCCGATGCACCAACACCCCGTACACTAGCCAGCACTACCAGGGTCCACAATTTAGACCATTACTCAACTGAGTTTCGCATTTCCAATACATTATTCAAATGGGGTTCCTTGAAACCAGCTGTGCCGAGTGGCACAACAATCCATCATCACATGACCGAACCGACGGTCCCACATTACCAGTTAATCGTATACAACCCCACTTGGGTTGAATCGCATCAATGCACGGCGTATCGGGTCAAACACACCCAATCCACCATACAAACTCAAAACTATCTATCAGGTTGACAACGGAACAGCAGCCCAAAGAGACATCACACCCTCGACCTTCGCGCACAAAAGAGCAAAACCTCCTCTGATACCACTTGACATGACCCATTCCAATCCCCCCGGGATTTCCATGGAATGTGTCATGCTCCCGTCTGACAAGAGGTGTCAGACAAGGGATAACCTGTTGCCATTGCCCAACCGGGCTTCCAGAGTGCGTAAGGATCGATGGAGGAGGTGTATGATATCCCAGTCTCTGCTGCAGTCGCATCCGGAATCAATCTGAAGGGCATTAAAAACAAAAGCTGTGAGTGGACGAAAATAAACAAGTCTGTTTAAAACATTTATAAGACATTTATGCCCCCCAGTAAAAGCATATGCATGCACTATCATTTAAAATCATATATCATATAATATGAACCATGAACATAATTTTAGCCACTGCACTATACACTCCAATCCCGACATCCCTGATATCTGACGTCCCTGACGTCAATAAGGTCACAATCACAAGGCTACGCGTGCCACTCGGGTCTCAATTTCCGAGTTCAATCCCCGAACCCCGTTCGGGTACAGCATCCCCGATGCTTAGCGTCATTGACCCTGGACGTACTAGACGTCCGTGACCTCTCCGGGGTACCTCATCCGGAGGAGACAATATAATATGGAAGGATCTATACAGTGCAGTACCAAATACATTTTATTGATATCCAAATGCAAAGCATATATATATATACATAGATAAAATCCAAACCAATCTTTAAGTTTCAGCAGACGGGTCTCAAGCCCAAATACCGTGAAACGTGCCATAACCATAATTTCAATATCATCAAAACCATTATAAGTCCAAATAGTTGATTTAAATCCAAAATCATTTATTCGATTCCATTTTAGGGTCCCCGACCCGAATCACATGAATAAATCAACTGGGCCCCTGGCCCGATTTCATAAGTTAACTAGCCCCTGGCCCGAATACATAAGTCCACTGGGCCCCCGGCCCGAATTCACAAGTTAACTGGGCCCCTGGCCCGATTCATAAGTTAATTGGGCCCCTAGCCCGATTTCATAATTCAATTAGGCCCCTGGCCCGATTAACAAGTTAACTGGGCCCCTGGCCCGATTTACAAGTTAACTGGGCCTCTGGCCCGATTTTACTTTATCAAGTCCGTAACCGTTTCATAAAATCATACCCAACCACATTTATGGAAATCGGTGCAAATCCAGAAAACTTCGGTTTACGTGCAAATACGTAAATCACCTCGAAATGCGTGAAATCATTTAAATTCACCGATATCCAAAGTAAATCATTTAATCATAATTATAACAATCATGAAACAGTTATGCATGCATCGAATTTATAAAATCAATGTCCACTCACAGACCGTTTAACCGAGTGCCTCGATACGCGCACCATAGGCCTTCCCGGGCCTCACCACTATCACCGGGACTCCCAATCCTGTCCAAATCACATTAGAGGATCACTAAACTCATCATTAACACCCTATTCATGTCCCGTAATTTTCCCAAATTTTTACGTATTTTTAAACTGGATTTAAAACCTTCGGACATCCCGAACAATATCGAAACGGGATCCGAACGACACGAAACCAACGCCAAAATGTTCGTTACATTGTATAGGACAAAAGTCATCTTGAAAGTTTCCCCAAATTACCTTACACGCGCCCCCATGCGCCGGTTGAACTCCCTGCGCGTGAAACCCACGCGCTGGGTACTGTTTATCATCGTCCAACCCGTATCACTGTAAAACGGGCCACCGTGACCTGCGGGCCAACCCGACTGGTTCTCGATCATTCCTTGATAATTTTGGACGGGATTTTCACCTACAGGATCGTCTGAGTTCAAACAAAGGTTTTGTGAAAACAAAAACAAGGCATAACGTCCAGATCGTACCTCCTCGATCGAGAAGCTCACGGCCAAAACTCCACCGTCGACTGCTCACAGCTCCGACCACCATTTCCTTCGAAAACGATCCCTATAGACTCGTCACATCCTCTGGATCATCATCCTGGTTACTAGATCGATTAAAACGTCGTAATATCCAAACTGCCATTTTCACCCGAAAACAGGTTCACGGGTTCGAGGCTTACCTCGCCGCCGTGGCTACCGCCGTGGTCACCAGCACGCCTAGTTTGATCCCAGAAACTCCTTCCACCCCTCCAAAACGGTCAACACCAGTCTACATCGACTTCTAATTTCTTGAGTTTTGGATCCCTCTGTTTTCCCCTCCGCCGTCATCTCCGCCGTCTCCCTCCGTCACCCAGCTCACCACAGTCGTCCCTCCGCCCACACCAATAGTTGGTCTCACTCCCACGCACAAAGGAGATGGGCTGGTGTGAGTGTGTGTTCAATTTCTTCACGGGCAGAGGAAGAATGAAAAATGAGGAAGGGAGGTATCAGATGAATAAGGAAATGGACGGTGAGGATGTGCATCAGCATATATAGATGAAGGGCTGAGATTGAAAGCAGAGATCAGATAGATGGCCCAGATCAAAAGGTGAAAATAAGTGGGAATTCTTTTAATTATTTAAATCCTAATATTTTAATCCAACCCACCAATCCAGATCTGAGTCCAATAAATTAAAGTTAGTGGTCCACATGTCCCACTCAGAATCTCAGACCAATCAGAGAACGCCACGTGTCCTTGCCTCGTAATGTGTGCATAACGAAACCAAACTTCTGTGACCCATAACTTCGTCGTCGAATCTCCGATTTCAGCATGCTGCTTGTCATTGGATTCGTATCGACGAGACCTACGTAACAGTCCTTGGCCCTTGGCCATCGGACATCCCGGTCAAAAAGTCAACATTTCCTCCTTTTTAACCAAAATTACCAAAATGCCCCTGAACTTCCGTACATCATAACTTTCACCACGAACCTCGGAATCGAACGTGCCACCTGTCTATGAACTCGTGACGTCCCAAATTACGTCACGGTCATCGGTCAAAGTCCATTTGACCATCCGAATTAAAAGTCAACGTTTTGCCCACGCCCAGGGGCAAAACGGTCATTTTGCACAATTCGTCCGAAATCGCTCAATTAATCCCAGATTAGTAAATCACAATTAAATATTATTAAATCCCGATATTCGGGACGGGTCGTTACAACCTTCCCTCCTTAAAGAATTTCGTCCTCGAAATTACCAATAACTTTATTCCACAACCACCACGTGGACAACATTCCGACCTCACATCTGTGTACACTTGTACACCCACATACTGGGTCAACACTAGCCTCGTCTGTACCCAGACATCCCATCACAGTCATACGTCATAGTAACAACACTCGACCACCTCGAGTGAACATAAACACCTGATCCGCGATAAAATCGCTTAACCATTAAGCTGACCCTTCAGCTAGATGGTTCCTTTCCATTGTCAATATATCCTTACATTTGCTCCCATTGGGATTCACCAAATCTCATTTGTCAGTCCACGCTGACACCACCAGTCAAACTGTCACCGCAAAGCTTTACCACCCTAGTAAAGCCCCAACCATATGTCCGTCAGTGACAACACCACGTACTACATCACTCCCGATGTAGCGTAGGATCAACTACATGATCACAATTCGCAGGGCAAGCCCAATCCTGCGACATATATTAATCTCAATGTCCATAATCGCTGACTCCCTCAGCGAACCAAGACGCTGGGAAATCACGGTGTGATCAAGTCACACAAGGCTACTCGTGGTTACTCTGACCACCAATTCACTCATCCTGAGTGTACGTATACCGTCAATTTACTCAATCAAGTGGTGTAACTGGAACACAATGAATACCAGCCCAGCAGTGATCACACATCTCGATACTAGGGTTCCACTAGCCAACCGTGGCTAAGAGCACCTGCTCATACAACCACTGAACCCGACAAAATCGCTCTGCACAGCGCACATTATCCAATGTCCAGTCCACAACACAGCCAAACAAATGATATCGAAACCAAGTTGATAACCAACACGCTTAAACACACACCATGGGTACCACCCCTGTACCGTCACCAGGCACAACAAGCCTGCAAAGTACCAATCCTCGTACAACGTACCCTGTACGTACATCTATCCATGGACCAGACTACAACCACCTAGGTCATAGCCAAACACGTTCCAATAATGGAGTACAGTTGCCCAAACCATCATGAGACAAATCGAACTCCACCCATCATCTAGTTCCAATTCCGAATCCGAATCCGCAATTTCGTAAGAAATCCCGAACCCGAACCCAGACATCATATTTTTAATCCATTTCCAAATCCGAATCCGAAATCATTATTCCGTAAGCTAGCATTGGAACAATCATTCCGCACCCAAATCCTCAACGTGATAGGCAGCCTCCCACAAGGTTTCAAGATTTTGAAACATATAAACCGAGGCATCCAATATCAAATTATGTGTCGTATCAAAAGGTGACTCCATCTCAAGCTACCTTCCTTAACACCATCTCTAGTTACAGTGAGCCCCAAAACTTTCATGAGGCTAATAACCATGTTGTGTGGCAAAAAGAAATGCAAGATGAACTCAAGGCTCTAGACCAACACAACACTTGGAGCATCACCAAACTTCCAAAAGGAAAAAAGGCAGTGGGTTGCAAATGGATCTATAAGATCAAGTTTAATTCAGATGGTTCAATTGAGAGGCATAAAGCCAGGCTAGTGGCTCGCGAATTCACTCAAACATTTGAGGTAGACTACAAAGAAACATTTGCTCCTGTTGTAAAAATGAACTCACTTAGGGTTTTATTGTTTGTGGCTGTCAATAAGGGTTGGTCCCTGTACCAAATGGACGTGAAGAACGCCTTTCTACATGGTGATCTTGAAGAAGAAGTATACATGCTCTTGCCTCATAGACATCCTCAAAGCCAGGACCCTGATTTGGTGTGTAAGTTACATAAGTCAATTTATGGACTGAAGCAATCGCCTCGTGCTTGGTATGCTAAACTAAGTTCAGTTCTTCATAGTGCTGGTTTCAAAAGGAGTGGTGCCGATTCATCATTATTCGTTCGTACTGGAGCTGGTGGGAAATTAGTTGTGTTGATATATGTGGATGACTTAATAATTACAGGTGATAATGCTGCAGAGATCTCTAAACTCAAACAGTCACTTCAACAAAGATTTGCGATTAAAGACCTTGAGGTGCTAAAGTATTTTCTTGGGATCGAAATGGCATTTTTCATAAGGGTTTATTTCTTAATCAACGGAAATACGTCATGGACCTCCTCCAGGATGCTAATATGAGTGATGTTAAGCCTGCCCTTACTCCTCTTGATAGCAAGCTCAAACTTGACTTGGGAGGCACTCCACTCTCGAATATCTGCTCCTATCAGAGACTTGTTGGTAAATTGATCTACCTAACGATCACTAGACCAGACATCTCATATTCAGTGAGTATTGCCAGTCAATTCATGCATTCTCCCACCATCGAGCAACTGAACCTTGTAAAAAGGATCTTACGTTACTTAAAAGGGCCTGTTGGTCGTGGCATTCTCATGACGAAGAACGACCACACTCACATCATGGGGTACTGCGATGCAGATTGGGCAGGAAATGCTATCGATCAAAAGTCCATAAGTGGTTACTACACCTTTGTTGGTGGAAACTTGGTCACCTGGAAAAGTGAGAAGCAAACTGTCATCGCCAGATCTAGTGCCGAAGCTGAGTATCGTGCAATGGCTTTAACAACATGTGAGTTGATCTGGCTCAAAGGTCTTCTGTGTGATTTAGGGTTTCCTGCAACCCTTCCTATGTCCCTATTCTGTGACAACCAGGCCGCCATGCATATAACATCCAACCCCGTGTTTCACGAGCGAACGAAACATATTGAGGTTGACTGTCATTACGTTCATGAACAGGTGCAGTCGCAAGTAATTCAGATACACTACTCAAGAAATTCCGACCAATTGGCCGACATTTTCACAAAGCCCTTAGCTTCTCATCAGTTTCAACGACTTCTGTCCAAATTTGGATTCATCAACCTTCTGGATCCAGCTTGAGGGGGAGTATTGGAACCCTTAATTCAAGGAGTATTGGAACCCTTAATTCAAGAAGTTATTGGATCCCTTAATTCAAGAAGTTGTTGTCACCTCCCTTAATTCAAGGAGTTGTTGTCAACTCTCTTAATTTAAGGAGTTGTTCCTTTATTGGAATCCTTAATTCAAGGAGTTGTTGTCAACTCCCTTAATTCAAGGGAGTTGTTCCTTAATTCAAGGTAGTTGTTCCTTAATTCAAAGAATTGTGTCAATTCCCTTAATTCAAGGAGTTGTTAATTAGTTTCCCTAAGCCTATATATATTGTACAAATTGTAAGGATCATATGAGAGAAATACAATTCAACCTTTGAAATTCAGTAGTAACAAGTTGCGTAGGATAATAAAGGCACAAAGCACCCAAAGGTTAAAGCATCAAAAGCCATGCGGTGGAAAAATATGAAAACTACTGGACCATATACATATCCCAAAATGTAATTAGTAATGAAGGAGGTCAGTTCTAATGTTCTGTCTATAACTCAGTAAGATATCCTCCAGTTGTGGCATTGATGTGGAATTGGAGTTGTCCAAGACAGGACAACAGAGTAACCTACGGGTATTTTTACAGTTGTACCCTTCTGAAAAAGGTAAGCAATGAGAGAAAAGCTAAGCACTGTGGCCCTCCAAACTTTAGAGCTGAGCCAATTTATAGCAAATGTAGATAATGGAGAGAAAAACGTTAGTCAGAGATATATCTTCGGTTTGCAAACCACTGGTACAAAAATAAGGTGATCTCATATATGCATCATTGAGGCCGTCTCTCAACTTGTATGTAACAGTGGAAGCTTTAATTAATTGCAGGAAAGTCGAGATGCGCTTGAACTAACTGGTATCCTATCTATTTTCTGGTAAGGGTCTATTTCCCGAGTAGATACCATCAAAATTAATATCATAGATAAGAGTAGCATTTCAAGGTATATTGCAGTCTCCTATAAAATATATATATATACACACACACAAAAATCAGTTTCAGAATAGTTCTCAAAGACAAGACTCAAAATGACTTTATGTTTACGTTTCCCCTTATACTCTAGGAATAAATTAGAATGTGTATCATATGAGGTTATGGAAGCAAGGTTATCATTATGATACCATCAAATTCAGCATACCTATAACGAAAGACTTAACAAATTTTTTATAATTGTATGAAAGCAAAATTGCAGTGTTAATTAAATGCACTTAAGCTAGACAGTACTTCCAGTCAAGCACATAATGAAAATGATAGTGATCAAATTAACTACTTTTATGTTTATGGATTGTTATAGGATATAGGCATTGTAAGATTATAGAAAGTTTCAAGTCGTAAATTTGGCTGAGTAAAACTACATACTCAAAATATGAAGTTTCAAAAATAAAAGAACCTCACCTGAGAAGCATCCAGCCGGTTCTGGCCCATATGCTAAATGTGAAGGAATGTGAAGCTTACGTTTTCCCCGTGTGATATTTTTTGGGTGACGATCAGGTTTCTTCTTCTTCTTACCAATGGCAAGAAACATAAAAAACAATAACCTTCTATTAATTAATACCTATTTGCATTGGAGGCACACCATCACCACCAAAAATTCCTTGATCTAACCACTTAATGACCTGGACAAAAGTATAAGATAAAGGAAAATGATATAAGTAAATGAGGGTAGAGAGAGGGAATTTCTACAATTTGATAGCAAATATGTCTACTGTTTAAATATCATGGGTATAGATAGGAAACAACTCCAATAGAAAAAGGAAAATAAAAACTGAGCTCCATAATTTGATGTCCTTGTTCTTGTTTTCATTCTCCTTTTCGTTTCCTAGAGCATTTTTCCGCTTAGGTGACAACGAGCAGTGTTCAAAAAAGCACTAGTCGCTCCTAGGGTGACCGATAGGGGCTTAATGCCTAGGAGAGAGCCTAGGCGGTTAATTTTTTCAAGGTGTAATTCAACAAATTAATAATATAATGAATATTATCAAATAATTCTAGAATAAAAATTAATTACCTAGATGAATAAATTGAGTTGGAAATCATAAATGTTGAAAATGTACGTTTTTTATTAATTTTATTATACAACATTCTATGTTCTTTATTTTATTATTTTTGTTTTAACTAATAATTATATTATTAAATAAGTATTTAATAATAAAATAACTTATATAACTAAAAATATATATAAGGATTCTAAGTTGGGTTTACAAACTAAAAGGATTGACAAGCTAATCCACCTAAGTTCCTAGCCAACATGCAAGGTGGTTCCTCACCTTCGAGCGCCTGGGAGCCGCCTTGGCGGACTAGACGACCCCATTTTGAACAATGACGATGAGTACAACATGAAAAAATGTATTTTTTCTAAAGGGTACAAACTTAAACTTACGGTCATTATATTCATCTTATTTTCTAGACTTAGTATTAGAGGTTATTTCCCTATTTAGTTTTATCTCTAATTATAGAGGCCTAATCGTGATAGAAGGGGAAGATTCCTTAGAATCAACAAAACCGTGGATGTCCTAACAGTATTCTCCTTCTTGTCCAAGGATGAAAAGCTCAAACAATATGCTAAGCAAGACTCTAACTCTCCTATATATTCAACCCCACCATGAAAGAGCTTGAAAAAGGTCTGAAACAAATAGATACTAAATATGGATATTACAGGTGTGGAGAATAATGTTCGATTAATGAAAACAGTGAAGAACGTGATTTAGACATCAGTACGACAGAAAAAAGTCTAAAATGTCAAGAAGCTTATGATAATGAAATCTATTTGAAAGAGGAAAACCCCACCTAAGAAATCACGCCTTTAATGAGCTTAAACATGCAATGTAAGAATTTAGTTAGAGTGAGCCGTATCCCTTTAGGTCTTAACAACATTAAAATTATTTATTATTTCTTCATTACCCATATTAAATTTGGTTGGGTCAAACTCAAAATCTTAACAAATTTAATTCAAGTAGGAAGGACTATAGCCCTCCCAGCTCAAGGCAAGGATCCGTAACTGTCCATGTCCATATGGCATAGTACATGAAAAACTTTTGTAAAAATCGTATATTTTTTTTCATCAACTAATATAGTGAAGTCTATGATGTGAGTTAAACTTTATAATTCAGACGAAATAATGATTGTATTGGTAAAGTATCCATTCCCAATCGGAATGGATCCTATCACTCCCTCCCTTTTACATATACAGAGGGACATAACCACTACTCTTTGCATAGTTATCACAGAGTTTAAATAACTGGCCATCAGAGGTTATCTTCACCAATATTTCAATATCTATGTCATTAGAGTAGATAAACAATTCAGAAGGTAGATAGCCTAGTTTATTCCCTATGAACTTATTCCAAAAAGGAAATCCAATCTACTGTAACAAAGTCATACAACTTGACTTGTCCCCTATGTAATTCCAACAATTCACATCTTCTATTAGTAGTTCACCTTCATAGTGAACTTTCATACTAAAGATATCTCTGTCATCTGCATGCATATACCAAATAGTAACTAAGAAACTAACCAACTAACTATAAACTATGACTGATTAATGAGCTTAAGGTACCAAAGTGTGACCAACAGTCCAAGTACAGGGTGCAACATGTAATAAATATAATAAGTACATGGTGCAAAGTTCAACAAAATCATCAAGTTCAAGTTGCATAATGAACCAGAACATCGAGTACAGAGTGAGACATTCTTCAACACATGGTGAATACAGGGTGCAAAGTGAAACTCGACCATCAAGTTCAACATCCCTTTTCACTTGCAACAACACAAACCAAGCAGCACGACACAAAATCAATCCATACACCTCATCTTTCAACAGATATGCCAAAATCAACGATACAAATTAAGCTTAGATATCTTATTTCAACATGCACATCAATTTGAGCATACTATTCGGACTAATGATAAATTAGGCAAATAAAGACACAAACTAACCTTAGAGGCGTATTGAAACACAAAAGGAAGAAAAGACATATAAACCCAGCAAGCATATTTCATGGATAATAGAAGAAGGGTGAAACCAGAAGCATGGAGGAAAGGAAAATTCACCGTAGATAGGCTGCTCCGCTCCAGGCTCGCGAGGAATCATTTTCCAAATCGTCTGCACCTACTTGTTTGCACCTACGCGTCGATTATACTAAAACTTTTCAATCGATTCAACGCCCAGTCTTTGATTCAAGCCCCAATTTCGATCGCACTCAAACCGTAGAAATTTCCCCCAAATTCGACCTCGAATGCAAATGAGAGAGGATGAGTCTGATTTGGCACTTGTGGGTCCCAAAACCATCCCCACGTAGCTACTGACATGGAAAAAATGTCAGGACCCGACCCTCTCAGTCAAGCCCCGACTCTAGCACGATATTGTCCGCTTTGGGTCTCCTCATCCTCACGGTTTTGTTTTCGGGAGCTCACGGTGCAACTTCCAGGGGGACCCATCATAGAATTGCACCAGTCTCAATTCGCTTAACTTTGGAGTTCCAATCGAACCCAAAGCCACTAAACTCACAAAATGCCTCGTGCTAGATAGATGTGTGAGTGACTACACATTTAAGGCACACCACTATTGCTCTCCCAGACCATTCCCCTTGTAGGAATGTGGGATCGTTCACCGTTCTCTGCAGAACATGAGCTTTTACAATCCACCCCCTTTAGGGTCCAGCGTCCTCGCTAGCACACTTCCTAGTCGGGGTTTGGCTTTAATACCAATCTGTCAGGACTCAACTCTCCTCGGTCAGGACCTGACTCTAGTACGATATTGTCCGTTTTGAGTCTCATCGCCCTCACGGTTTTGTTTTCGGGAGCTCACAGTGCAACTTCCCAGGGGGTCACCCATCATGAAATTGCACCAGCCTCAACTCACTTAACTTTAGAGTTCCAATTGAACCCAAAGCCACTGAGCTCCCAAAAGGCCTCGTGCTAGATAGGTCTGTGCCTACACATTTAAAGCACACTACCATTCCTCTCCCAGACCATTCCCCTTGTAGGAATGTAGGATCGTTCACTGTTCCCTGCAGGACACGGGCTTTTGCAAAAAGGGTGCCAGCGTGTCAAAATTTTCCATTTTACCCTTAATTTTCACGGCAACATAACAGCTTGGACGAAAAAGGAGCCGAGTGGCCCTACTCGGCCATTTCATACTATTAAGTAAGCGAATAGCGAGTACATAGTGCAAAGTGTCACAAAGATACGAGTTCAGGGTGCATTTAGTCCAATAAGCCTCTGTAGAATCCATCATCACATTTCAATTGGTTGAAGAAGAAAGAAGACGATGTTGGAGAAACCTAGATTCACTATTCATCGTCTTCTTCCTTAATTTTTTTTAATATTAATTTTAACAATTTTTTATAAAATAAATAAACAATCAATCTCATGTTAACACGTATGCAACATTGATGTTGTCACTAATATGGAGTAACGATCGAAGCAACTGAGGTAACAAAAGGGATGTTCTAGTAGTACATTGCAACGATTTTCGATTACGAGAGCAAAGTGAGATTTAATGTCTAGTTAAATGAGCATTTTGAGTAATAAGCAAAAAAAAATTGCGTAATACCATAATTTAGGTTTTTTCCTCTCGGACAAGAAAATTGAATTTAATATTACGATATATCTCTAATTCAATTTTCATAAAAAGTTATATACTTAAAAAGGCGGATGATTGTTATATAGAACAAACTCCCAAATTAATTTTTTTTAAATTAATATATAATTTCATATTGGATTTGGTGAATTGGAGTTGTTAAATGGCAAATGTTACATCCTTTGCAACTCAAATCGGTGTTCAAATTTCGACTCCTAGCATAATCTAAGAATATTGATAATAAAAAAAAATTTATCTAAGAATAACGAAAGGAGGATTCAAATTAAAAGACAATAAAAAGTTGAGAGTGAATTGAATTTTTGGGAGTAAATATAACCGTATGATTTAAGATAAATTACAGGGTTGTGATTGTGAATAGTTATTTTCCCTCAAATAAAAGTACATCTGTTCTAGACATTTTTGAATGAAATGGGAAGTAATTTTAAACCTGAAAAATTGACTCACATGATCTTTGAAGTGAGAAGAACAATTCCGGGACCAGAGATGCCGGTTTACATGTGTGCTAGATTTTTACAGGAAAGAATGAATGAATACGTTTACTAAAGCACAAGCAGTACCCCATAATTGAAGTAGCAATGATTAAGGCTTGTGGACACCTCTAGGCTCTAGTTTGACCACAGCCCATTATAGAGGGGGGCAATTTTCCCACCTTTTCAATCCCTGATTCAAACACCACCCCCATTCCCATATAGAAATGAGACTCTATATGGCAATGGAAGGCCCAAGCCCCCGGATTATCTGCCCTGAATCTTAAAGCTGTCCAGCCGTAACGATGAACCGGCACCGTGTTCTTCATGATGGGATTGACCAAATTGTACATTTGTGGATCTGTGGAAATGTTAAATTTTCCTTCCCCATATCCAAGGACCCAAAAATCATGCCCATGGAGATGCCACGGGTGCGTCTCGCTGTTATTCGCGATCCTGGTGTTTGCATTTTGCAGGATTATATCCACAGTTGTGTTGAACTTGAGCCTGTAGATCCCACTGCTTATTGTAGCATTTGTGTTGTTTTGTTTGGCGTAGATGTCGTAATTGGCAAAGTCATAGCCTTCGGGTGGAGGTGTTTGATCAAATGCGTCAGTGAAGTTTTTCTTGAGGGCGATGAGATAAGGCGTGTGTGGATGCGTGAAGGAGACATTGTTGACTGACCACCGGACAAGGCCATTGACGGTGTTTTGTGTGTTGAGAAACACAATGACTCTGTCTGACTTTTTCGGAGGGGTGTGGATGAAGCCTTTGTGTGACTTAATGGCAAGACTTTGGTTCAATCGGACACCAACGTTGTCCCAAGCAGGGCCTGCCGGTGGCGTTGATGGAGGAGACCGCCGCGGATGGTTTGGGTAGTAATTGAAAATGCCTAAACCAGGTGGGGTGGCGGCATCTCTGCTAACAATATTTGTTGTCATCCAATAGTTTCTTGAAGGGTCTTGGTCTGCTTTAACTAGCACAGAATATGTCTCACCGGAATATAAGAACAGGTTCTTCACGACAAATGGCTCTACATAATGCCCGTCTGCCTCCACAACTGTCATGTTATGACCCTGCATTGCAGAAATTGATCCAAGTTTATTACAAGTTGTCACTTAACATAAGCGTATGTCATTAACAATTCATTAATATTGTTACGTACTTGTATTTGAAAACTGAGGGCGGATAGAGAAGTGAGGCTAGCAAGCCTTAGTCGGTACGTTTTTCCGGGGACTATGGTCATTGCATAAGGAGAGCATTCCGGATTGGTTGTGTTACAAACACCTGGCTCTAGGCTTGGAGTGGTGAGAGCAGAGCAGTTGAACCTTCCTTTTCCATGTATAAGAAGTGACTGAAATTTTACACAAAAATAAGCTGGTCAATTTATTTTAACTAGCTATTCTATTCTACATAGAGCTGCTTTATAAATTGAATTAATTTGTTACCAATACCAAAAGTGAATTTACGTACCTGAGGTTCCCCGACCCAGGCAAAGTTACGAGAAGACAGCCCGACTGCATGTTCATAAGTTGTTTTGTGGTACCAGTCATTGAGTATGATGCTTCGATCGTAATCGTAAGCGAAAGGCTCTGATTCTCCTTCTGGAGGTGCTACACGAATGGAACCATAAAGCCCAGCTTCCCTTTGCATTCCATAATGAGCATGGTACAGGTATGTCCCAGGCTGCAAATTCAAATCAATCACCAAATTAAAATTAAAATAAATATTTCAAATTAAGTGGGGATAATATTAAATTAAAAAAACTATGGATCGAAGTCAGAGGTTAATAATAATACATATGATGAATATAATAACAATCTTACCCTATCAACCACAAACTCATATTTGAAGGTGTCTCCCGGCAATATTGGACATTGAGTCACCCCTTCTGTTCCATCACTCCATGGTGTTTCAATCTGCAAAAAATTATTCCACGCCATGGGTTGTAAATTATTTAACTTGACTACTACTCTAAGACGTAAGTACGTACTCTAAATTTAAACTATATGTATACATATATTAGTTACCTGTCGAATTCCATGCCAATGAATGGCTGTGTTTTCTGTGAACAAAGAGTTTGTAAGCTCAACAATGATGGTGTCACCCTGGTGAGCGAGGATAGTTGGTCCAGGACTTCTGCCATTAACGGTGATGACCAGTTTCTTGAAGCAGTCAGGTGACTTGTACTCATACTTCACTTCCCATTTGTAATGCCTAACTCTCGCCTCCACTTCTGGAACCTCAATCACCAAAAACAAGAACAAAAGCAAAGCCACCAATTCAAATGTGCAACCTTTTTTCTCTACAACCTCAACCATGTTTATTATACGAGCGATGAACTTAGTTGATGCAATATTGCTGAAACTGGCGCTAAATATATACAAATATAAAGATGTACGTGTGTGAGTTCTTGGTCAAAGTTGGTGGCTAAAGGTAAATTAAGACCAAATCAAACTATCCGAATTTCACAGAAACAACTGTGCATGTTCCTCTCACGAGTCTATTATTTCATAACAAGTTGACCAGCTCATTGTCACATTAAATTGTCAACAGCCTGTAAATCTCCAAACTACATTCTATATTTTTTGTTTCCATAACTTTCTTCGTCATTGATTCATCTTTTATTTTTCATTTAAAATAAAATTTGTTCAATATTCCCTTTTCTTCAGTATATTATCGGCAGTCTCCTTGGTTATATCTCAAAATGGGATTTAATTTGGTTTCCTCTTTTGCGTACGTCATCAAGATCTAAACTTGTAATTGGTCAAACTAAATAAATACTATTCTCCATTTTGACATGTTGAAATGTTGTGCTAACCTAATAGATGTAATGTCAAAACAAAAGACAATGGTGACAATTTCTATTTGGGTACTTACCAAAACAGATGATAAACGAAATATATTTAAAGCATGACCAAAAGAAACAACAAAATATATTGAAAGAGCGAAAAAGACAAAATAGAAAAACAAATGACAATGTCAATTTCTTTTTCTTTTTTTTGATCGGAGACAATGTCAATTTCTGTGGCATGGAATTTTTTTTTTTTGGATCAGTTCTATGGCATCGATTTGAAACGCGTTGTTTCAGACTTTTCCTAGGAAACAAACTATTTGGCTAGGATATGTCATATTATATTATAGAATAAATTATATTTTATTATTTTGTAATTTATTCATTTTAATACATTTATATTTAAATTTTCAAATATTACAATTATTTTTTGAAGTTTTCAATACATGATACTTTACCTCGTCTGCTCAATTTTATGTAGAAAATTCTGAGATGCTAATGTGGTGTTTATGGATTCTATTTTCCAACTGTTATCACCTTATAAAAGGGCATGTCTATCAATTTCCCCATTTGACGCCCAATTTAGGTTTTCTTTTCCCAATTTCGCTTTCATTATCACTACTTTCTCCTAAAACACTTCGATAATCATGTCCGGTCTTGTTTCATCTGACGAACGACTCAAAATTGTGACGACCTGGAAATTTGAAAAAGGTAATTCCGAGAATTCGAAAGGAAATTGATGTTTTCCCCCTATTTATTGTGGTCAAATTTGACTTTTTGTTTGAAAAACTTTTTGCACATATTTCGAAGATCGGTGTGTAGGTCTCGAAACACTGATTCCGTAGATAGATGACACGTCAAAATCGGAATTTGGACGAATTTGTTATGGGTCTAAGAAGGCCAGGGGCATTTTGGTAATTTGGTTTGTAGGGGAAAAATGATCTTTTTCTCTTGTTAAGTGGGTGAGTCAGTACAAGTCTTATGAATTGGTGACACATGTCACCATCTGGGCTGTATTAGTGGCACTGGGTGTTAAGTTGTGTTGAAGTCGTGCTTGTTCAACTAAAAAACAAAAACTAAAAACCAATATTTGTCAATCAACCCAGCTACTCGAGAGACAACTGAGAATAGAGAGGAATACAACAAAGAGAGGATAAAAGAGTGAAACAGAAAGAAAGAAGGAAAAACCCGAGAGAGGACCAAAATCCGAAACCAGAAAACTTGAAATTGAAAAATTGAATCCCAATTTTGGACTTCGATTGTTGAAACCAAGGCTAGATTAAGCCTTATGGGACTCGAACGAATTGAACCATCCAAGATTTGAAGCAAATTCGCTAATATTGAACCAATAATAGAGCCTGCGACCTTTTCAAAATTTCGAATTTAAATTCGACTGGTTTGAGGTAAGAATTCGTGCAATTGAGGTTATGGATCCTTGATTGGGATTGATTTGATGCAATTGGGTGACTAAAACGTAGAAATTGGGCGTGAATTGTAGGTTTTAGAACTAGATCATGAAACTATGTTGGACGACCCGTTTTGCAGAAAACAAGTAGAGAAGATGAATAATGTTGTCATTGTAGCAGGCGCGTAGGCTTCATTCGCAGCCATTTCTGGCGGCACATGGGCTTCATGCACAACCATTTCTGGCGGCGCGTGGATGGGATTTTTGAGGTACGGTCAACATAACTTTTAATGTAATCGATGTAACGAATATTTTGGCGCAGGTTTCGAGACGATCGGACATTATTTCAATATAGTTTTGAGTGTCTGAAGTGTTACGTTACATTTTAAATGCGTATTTGAATCCCTTAAAATGGGGGATTGTATTGTGTGGTTATTTGGGGATGATAATGACCCTTAGTGATGGTTTTTAACAGGATTGGTGATTCCTGGAATTACATAGGACAGTACGGCTCAGAATCAAACTGCAGTGTGTGAGTGGACGTTTGTTTTATAAATCGTTATCCATGTATAGTAAATGCTTTCCATGAGTTATTGTATAATTTGAGTTGCAATGATTTAGATGATGATTTAATATGATTAGTTGATGATTTTATGGATTATTTAATGGTTTCTGGACTCAATTTTATGAATTTATGTGAAAATGATATTTTGGGCTAGAGACCCCATTAGATGATGCGTGAGTGCAGTTCCTGGACATGGCTCGGATGATGCATAAGTGTAATTCTCGAGAAGGCCTACACGTAGTGTCTGTGTGATAGTATGATTTATTGTGATATTGTGATTGATTGTGCATGGATGTGTAGTGTTGTTTGATCATTGTGATTGATGTTTGAGTACTGATGATTAGTACTAGTGGTATCATTGATAATTGGCTATCATTGATGCTGGTGGTTGTATCCAGATGGTTTTCATTTGATTTTACTCGAGGGCCGGTTGTTCATGTTTTATTTTATGCATGCACGTTTTGTAACTGAAGGGTAAAAGAATTCATTTTGAAATGTATTTTCAAGTGATTTTATTTTTTTCCATTCACACTTTTGTTGTTTTGGTGACCCTCCAAGCCGTGACATGAAGATCGGGCTGAACGAGAGGTAGAGGCATGAGTGGGAATAAATACAGCTATCCATTGTGTAATAAATGCTGAGGGTTTTTTCGAATTTTGATTGACTTGTTAGACGGGAGAATGACCAAACACGATTATCAAAACACTATTGGGACGAATCATGTGAAAATACTAAAACTAACCTCAATACTTATGTAACGACCCGTCCCGAATTCTAGGATTAGATTAGTGACTAATCACGATTAGTGAGGTTAATCGGTGATTAGTTAGGCAAAATCGGACGAACGATACAAAATGACCGTTTTGCCCCTAGGCGTGGGCAAAATGTTGACTTTTTGATCGGACGGTCAAATGGACTTTGATCGATGACCGTGACGTAGTTCGTGACGTCACGAGTTCATAGACAGGTGGTACGTTCAATTCCGACATTCGAATAAGAAGTTATGACGTTCGGAAGTTTAAGGGCAATTTGGTAATTTTAGTTAAAAGGGGCAAATGTTGACTTTTGGACCAGGAGGTCCGATGGACGAGGGCCAAGGACCGTTACTTAGATCGGGACGATACAAATCCATAGACAGGCGGCACGTCGAATTCGGACGTTCGACGACGAAGTTATAGTTCAAGGAACTTTATAGGTACTATTCCACGAATTACGAGACAAGTGACATTTGGATTCTAGTGGGCCCCAGATATTTAGTTCCTGCCCTATGGATGAGTGGCAAGTGTCACCCATCCACAGGCCACCCAAATTGATACATGCATTGACCATTCCATTTTCTTCATTTCAAACCCACCCGATCTCACCATTTTCTCTCATCCTTTGTACCCAAACCAATCCAATTCAAACCTTAACCCATGATCAGCTGTGAGGACCAGGAAGCGATGGGAGGATGTTGGATGTTGGTGACTGTCCTGGACGGCGCCGCCGTGAGGGGTGGAGCCACAAACCCGAGAGGGTACTTGGTAAGGCCCAAATCCCATTTAAATCCAATATATGCATTATGGTTGGTTTTTGATGGTTTTAATGAATTAAATGGGTTATTAGGATTGTGTTAGGATGATTTTAGGAAGCTTAGGACGGCTGTGAAGCCGTGGGAGGAATTTAGGAAAATCGAACCGTTTGGTTCAAAATCAAACCATGGATTTTAATGGTTTTAACTTAGGTTTAGGGATTGGAATAGATAGAACTTGAGAAAATAGGAAGAAAGGAATCAAGAAGGAAGAATTTGGACGAAAAATGGGGAGTCTAGAGCCGTGAACCGGTCACACCGGTCCAACTGGACCGGCCAAACCAGGTGAACCGGTTGGCTGAAGCTTAGTGGTGCAGGAATAGTGTCCGGCGCGTGAGCTCACGCGTAGGGACGTCAGAGGGCGCGTGGGGGCGCGTACCTCACCTTTTGGGGAAGTGTTCAATATAAGAAATCATCTATTCGATGTAACGAACATTTTGGCACTAGCTTCGTGTCGATCGGACATCGTTTAGACAGGTTTCGGGGTGTCCGAAGGTTTAGGATCGACTTTAAAAATAGTTAGAAAATCGGGAAAATTATGGGACTTCAATGAGAGGTTAATGAGGCTATTAGTAACCCTCTAAATGAATTTGGACAAGTTTGGGAGTCCCGGTGATGAAGATTGACCCGGGAGACGATTATGGCATGCGTATCGAGGCGCGGCTTCAGACGGTCTGTGAGTGGACCATGATTTCTAAACTGTGATGCATGCATAAATGTTTTATATGGATTATGGATATGATTCTATGATGTTGATTTGGATGATTGTGATTTATATGGTTTCACGCTTTACGAGGCGATTTACGTGTTTGCACGTAAATCGAGGTTTTCCGGTTTTACACTGATTTTCTGCACGTATGGTTTTGGTTATGATTTCATGAAATGGTTTTGGAATTGAAAAGGTAAACTCGGGTTCGAGACCCCTTTTTCGGAAACCCTCGGACTCGATGTCCCTTTTTGTTACGTTCTCGGGTCGGAGGCCCAATTGGTTCTTAAATTGATTTCGGATTTGGAAATATGGAATTGGGCATGAGACCCATTTGATTTAAGAAATCGAGCACAAGGCCCAGTTGGTTTACGATTCGGACCAGAGGTCCAGTTTGTATGTGGATTCGGTCCTAGGGCCCAGTTATGTGTTAGATGGTGATTTCGGGTCAGGGACCCTAGAAATGGTTTTTACGTGTCATGACGGTTTATGGGAACCGGCATGAGCCCTTGAAAGGATTTTACGGGTCATGACAGTTTATGGGAACCGGCATGAACCTTTGAAAGGTTTTATGGTTCATGACGGCTAGTGAGGGCCGGGCATGAATCCTTGAAAGGTTTCAAGAATGATTTCAAAAGGTTTTTCATATGCCATCCTTTATATATGATTGTCTCCTCCGGGGAGGGTCGTTGGCCTGGGTGGACCCCGAAGTAGTCACGGAGCATTGACTGAGTGGAGTCGCCCCCCAGTTGGGTTCCTTACTCTCAGGATGGGCATGGTTCGTTACCTCTAGGGAGGGTCATTGATCTACGAACATTGACCTGGGTGGACCCTGGAGAGACTTGGGTTTGAGACCCTGGTTCGCACGCGCGTATCTTTATTTGACCGTGACAGGTTCTTGGATATGAAATATAATGGATAAACATGATTTCAAATGGTTTGGGAAATTGTGTTTTATGATGATAAATGGATTTGGGCTGAGATCCTACATATGTTTATGATGTTATGGTTTTCTGTAAATGGTTTTGGGCAGGAGCCCGTGTGACTTGTATTTATGGAACTTGGGGCTGAGACCCTAATTATGGTTGTTTAAACATGTGTGATTGGATAAATGGTTTTACTATGCATGCATGCTTTTTAGTGAAGGGTAAAAAGGTCTTTATGAAATATGTTTTTATGAACTCTTTATTTTTGTCCACTCACAATCTTTCTGTTTTTAATACCCTTCAAATTGGATACGGTGTGGACTGTTGCAGAGACCGAGATATCACATGCCTTCTCCGGATCCTGGCGTACTCTGATAGCCCGGGAGGGCAAAGGTCGGAAATATTCCTTGTCTGACACTTCGTGTCAGAGGGGAGCAGGGCCATCCCGCGTTAATCCCTGGGGGATTGGGATGTGTCATGACAGGTGGTATCAGAGCATAGGATTGCTTATCAGAGCATAAGATTGCTCGTAGGATGCACAGGTCGAGAATGTGATATCTCAATAGGGTACAGTTCGTGGTCAACCTGATAGTAGGATGCCGGTACGATAGTTAGTAGGTTTGGATCGTGGAATGTCCTGGTTCGGCACTTGATGCCGGGGTTGCCATAGTTCTGTCGAGGATGACAGTGTGGGATCCTACGGAAAGGATGAACGTAATAGTACGTTAGCGTTTGGATAGTCTTCACGATTTTATCGGTTCGTTTTTACTATAGTTCGGTATTATGACCATCCGATGATCGGATTTGGTTGAGTTAGATGGATTTACTGCAGTCGGCAGTTAGCAGTCGAATTTGTGGAATCCTATTTAATCTTACTGTAGGATTGGATTGACATCCTTGCGATATCAAGACCGCAGAGACGGTCAGATTGTGGATTGTACTGTAGTTGGTAACTTGCAGTTGGGTTCAGGGAGACCCTAGAGTGTGATTTTGGAACCCTACTTTAGGGTGTATGGTTCGGAAAGGTGAGTTGGCGAGTGGTTTGACTTTGACGACTATTCAGATTTGAGGTCGTTAGTCGGTCTATTCATGTCAGCTTTAGTGATGGGACTGCACTCTGTAGTCAGGGATGTACTTATCGGTTAGACCTAGTTGGTTGTCGTACTACTTTAGTTGTGATGGATTGTTGGTACAGCTAAGGTCATGGGCGACTTGGTAGACGACATTGGTTTAGTCGAGTTGCGAATGGTTAGTGGTTGGTTGGACAAGTTATCAGGGTTGGTACTTGTCGATGGAATCCCTGAGCGGAGATACGGAGTAGTTAGTACGAGCGGTTGATTCCGTTGGATGCGGAGTCTGGGTATCGAGATGCCTAGTAGTTAGGTCTGCACGAGGTTGTGGCAGACGTTAATACCGATGGACGTAGTCGAGTCTTATCAGGTCGAGTAGACTTAGGTTGTCGTGACAATTGTGACGATGGGATTGTCAGTCGTGACGATGATATGAGGTATGTGGGTAACGCATATGTACAAGCGGTGATTCTGGATTCAACTCGGTTACGGTTGAGTGCGATCGCAGAATGAGACGGGGAAATTCAGGGGACGTTTCCTTTTCTCGTATGAGATGTCAGGGTAACTGTACCCAGAGTTGTTGGGTACGAGGGAGGCAGAGTTTCTCCTTTTCGAGAAGAGGTACGGGATCGTCGTTTAGTATGAGCGGAGATCCAGGGTTGTCAGTTTTGCACATGGTGTGCTAGTGTTATTGCTGATGCTAGTGTAGATCCTTATGTGCTGAAGCTGACAGATTATAGTGGTGTACTGGTACTAGTGCTGGTGCTGGTGCCGGTGAGTCGTGAATCGGGATGTGACTCCGTCAAGATGAGTATATGTTCGGTATCTGTGGTTCGGGAGTGGATCACGGATAGTGATGGACAAGATTGGATCCAACGGTAGTGGAGACGTGAGGATCGAGTACTGACATGGAGGATTAGTGACCGGTTGGTCAGACTCGATCTGTGACGGAGTTTAGCGACCAGTTGGCCAATGTTGGCCAGAGTTGGTCAAATATGGTGGTATGCAGAGATTTGACTGCAGATCACAGCAGGAGTCTGTTGTGACTCTTCAGTCTAGCGGTACATCAGATTAGGATGAATTGACATCCTTTTGGATGTACATATACAGTCATAACCAGATAAATGAGTTGGTTGTTTACGAACACGTGATTGATGTCCGAGTATGTTAGTTCCGACATGGTAGGAACTTCGGAATCGCGAAAGGTTACGATTGAAGTTACGAGGAATGAGGGTTTTCCGCATTGGTAATGGGTATTTCGAAGTCATTAGGGTGACTTCTCAGGTTCTACAATTGTAGATGATGGTAGATGATGGTAGAAGATGGTAGATGATGGTAGATGATGTAGATGATGGTTGCCACTCGCACACTGATCGTGTATTGGTTAGTGGACCCGGGATTTGTCTTGGGTCATCAAGAGGAGTTGAGTATTTCGGAGTTAGGTAGTTGAGATTTCTTATCTTCTGCTTGGTGGCAGAGGATGTTGGATTACATGACGTGGTGAATGCAATAAGTTTTTGTTCGCATTCATGTAGGATAAATTTTGAGGTCATTGCCTTGAATCATTCTTGATTTTCCTAGTGGAATGACAAGGATCAATACGAGGTAATCAGTGAGAACCCACAGTCTCGATGTGTCTCGTCGTTGACTGATCTATTTAGATGTGGGAAATGGTTGAGAACTTTGGGTGTCGTGATGAATTTCGATCGTGACGTTTATGGTCGGGTGACGTAGTGATGGATCTGGATCGTGATCTTGATGATCCAGATAGGTGGAGAGTTTATTACTCTTACTTGGATAGTTGAGTTGAGGATGATGGGACTGAACTTCTTTTCGAGGTCAATCCTATATGGCTTGTTACTCGAGCGAGTAGGTGTCTGACGAGGTCGGATTTTGTCAGACTTAGTGATGTGTTGATGTTGGGATTGGCTTCCCTATGAAGTCAATCAAATGTAATGTGTAATCAATTGAACAGGTATCCGATAGGTTCGGATATAGTGCGTCTTGGTAGACGTGAACGAGATTTCGGGTTTTGGAATCGAATTTTTTAATGACGATTCAGGATTCGATTTTGGAACTTGAAAGTGGATTTATGGATTTGGGTTCAGAATGGTCATTCCTGATACTAGTTTATGGAATGATGATTTCGGATTCGGATTTGGAAATGGGTAATGGGTCGGAGTTTTGATTTGTCTAATACTGGATTGGACAGATGGACTCCAAAATTGAAACGTGTTTAGCTACGACCTAGGTGGTCGTGTTGTTGTTGTTATTTTTGTGGTTGTCGTTGTTGTGGTAGGTTGGTAGATGGACGTATGTACCTTGTACGTAGTTCGAGGTATGATACCGGGTAGACTTGTCGTGCCTGGTGACGGTATATAGGTTATACCATGGGTACGTTGGTGAATGTGTTGGTAGACGGATTGGTTCCGATACCATTGGATTAGTCGAGATCGTGAACTAGACATTGGATACTGTGCAGTGGGTCATAGTATTTCTGGTGGGTCCAATTGCACACAGGTCGAGTGAGTTGTTGGTTAGGGTTTACTCAGGTTGAGTAAATTGGTGATCAGTGTAACCACGGGTGGGTATGGTGTCAGTTTTTGACTGACAACTATCAAGTGGCGACAGTTTGTTGGATGTTTCATCATAGATCGTTGTGTGAGGTCGGATGACTCTCAGTGGGAGCAGACGTCAGGATAGTTAGTGGTTGAGGAAGGAACCGTCGAGTTGTTTATGTCAACGAACTAGTAGATTTGACAAGTGGTGTCAATTTAGAACATACGATTACTGTCATTCAACGTGGTCGAATGTAGTCGATACGACGTGAGTATTAGTGGTACGTCTGGTTGCAGACAAGTATTGTTCTGGTTACTTGGTGTACGAGTGTACACGTGTCGCGAGATCGAATTATTTCCACGAGCTGGTTGTGGAATCAGTATAGTTGGAGTTTCGAGAACGAAACTAATTAAGAAGGGAAGAACGGTTGGAATTAGGTCGGTTGGAATTTCGAGGACAAAATTAATTAAGGAGGGAAGGTTGTAACGACCCGTCCCGAATTCCAAGATTAGATTAGTGACTAATCACGATTAGTGAGGTTAATCGGTGATTAGTTAGGCGAAATCGGACGAATGATGCAAAATGACCGTTTTGCCCCTGGGCATGCACAAAACGTTGACTTTTTGATCGGACGGTCAAATGGACTTTGATCGATGATCGTGACGTAGTTCGTGACGTCACGAGTTCATAGACAGGTGGTACGTCCTATTCCGACATTCGAGTAAGAAGTTATGACGTTCGGAAGTTTAAGGGCAATTTGGTAATTTTAGTTAAAAGGGGCAAATGTTGACTTTTATACCAGAAGGTCTGATGTCCAAGGGACAAGGACCGTTACGTAGATCGGGACGATACGAATCCATAGATAGGCGGCACGTCAAATTCGGACGTTCGACGACAAAGTTATAGTTCAAGGAAGTTTATAGGTACTATTGCACAAATTACGATTCAAGTGACATTTGGATTCCAGTGGGCCCCAGATATTTAGTTCCTTCCCTATGGATGAGTGACAAGTGTCACCCATCCACAGGCCACCCAAATTGATACATGCATCGACCATTCCATTTTCTTCATTTCAAACCCACCCGATCTCACCATTTTCTCTCATCCTTTGTACCCAAACCAATCCAATTCAAACCTTAACCCATGATCAGCTGTGAGGACCATGAAGTGATGGGAGGATGTTGGATGTTGGTGGCTGGCCTGGACGGCGCCGCCGTGGGCGGTGGAGCCACAAACCCAAGAGGGTACTCGGTAAGGCCCAAATCCCATTTAAATCCAATATATGCATTATGGTTGGTTTTTGATGGTTTTAATGAATTAAATGGGTTATTAGGATTGTGTTAGGATGATTTTAGGAAGCTTAGGACGGCTGTGAAGCCTTGGGAGGAAGTTAGGAAAATTGAACCGTTTGGTTCAAAATCAAACCATGGATTTTAATGGTTTTAACTTAGGTTTAGGGATTGGAATGGATAGAAATTGAGGAAATAGGAAGAAAGGAATCAAGAAGGAAGTGATTGGACGAAAAAGGGGTAGTCTAGAGCCGTGAACCGGTCACGTCGGTCCAACTGGACCGGCCAAACCATGTGAACCGGTCGGCTGAAGCTTAGTGGTGTAGGAATAGTGCCCGGCGCGTGGGCTCACGTGCAGGGACGTCAGAAGGCACGTGGGGGCGCGTGCCTCACCTTTTTGGGAAGTGTTCAACATACGAAATCATCTATTCGATGTAACGAACATTTTGAGACTAGTTTCGTGTCGATCGGACATCATTTCGATAGTTTTCAGGGTATCCGAAGGTTTAGGATCGACTTTAAAAATAGTTAGAAATCGGGAAAACTGTGGGACTTCAATGTGAGGTTAATGAGGCTATTAGTAACCCTATAAATGAATTTGGACAGGTTTGGGAGTCCCAGTGACGACGATTATGGCACGCGTATCGAGGCGCGCGCGGCTTCGGACGGTCTGTGAGTGGACCTTGATTTCTAAACTGTGATGCATGCATAAATGTTTTATATGGATTATGGATATGATTCTATGATATTGATTTGGATGATTGTGAATTATATGGTTTCACGCTTTACGTGGCGATTTACGTGTTTGTACGTAAATCGAGGTTTTCCAGTTTTACACCGATTTTCCGTACTTATGGTTTTGGTTATGATTTCATGAAATGGTTTTGGAATTGAAAAGGTAAACTCGGGTTCGAGATCCCTTTGTTTCGGAAACCCTCGGACTCGATGTCCCTTTTTGTTACGTTCTCGGGCCGGAGGCCCAATTGGTTCTTAAATTGATTTCGGATTTGGAAATATGGAATTGGGCATGAGACCCATTTGATTTACGAAATCGGGCACAAGGCCCAGTTGGTTTACGATTCGGACCAGAGGTCCAATTTGTATGTGGATTCGGGCCTAGGGCCCAGTTATATGTTATGATGGTGATTTCGGGTCAGGGACCCTAGAAATGGTTTTTATAGGTCATGACGGTTTATGGGAACCGACATGAACCCTTGAAAGGATTTTACGGGTCATGACGGTTTATGGGAACTGGCATGAACTTTGAAAGGTTTTATGGTTCATGACGGCTAGTGAGGGCCAGGCATGAATCCTTGAAAGGTTTCAAGAATGATTTCAAAATGTTTTTCATATGCTATCCTTTATATATGATTGTCTCCTCCGGGGAGGGTCGTTGGCCTGGGTGGACCCCGAAGTAGTCACAGAGCTCCGACTAAGTGGAGTCGCCCCCCAGTTGGGTTCCTTACTCTCAGGTTGGGCATGGTTCGTTACCTCCAGGGAGGGTCATTGATCTACGAACATTGACCTGGGTGGACCCTGGAAATACTTGGGTTTGAGACCCCGGTTAGTACGCACGTAGCTTTATTTTAACGTGACAGGTTATTGGATATGAAATATAATGGATAAACATGATTTCAAGTGGTTTGGGAAATTGTGTTTTATGATGATAAATGGATTTGGGCTGAGATCCTACATATGTTTATGATGTTATGTTTTTCTGTAAATGGTTTTGGGCAGGAGCCCGTGTGACTTGTATTTACGGAACTTGGGGCTGAGACCCTAATTATGGTTGTTTAAACCTGTGTGATTGGATAAATGGTTTTACTATGCATGCATGATTTTTAGCGAATGGTATAAAGGTCTTTATGAAATATGTTTTTATGAACTCTTTATTTTTGTCCACTCACAGTCTTTCTGTTTTTAATACCCTTCAGGTTGGATACGGTGTGGACGGTAGCAGAGATCAAGATATCACATGCCTCCTCCGGATCCTGGCATACTCTGATAGCCCGGGAGGGTAAAGGTCGGAAATATCCATTGTCTGACACTTCGTGTTAGACGGGAGCAGGGTCATCCCGCGTTAATCCTAGGGGGATTGGGATGGGTCCTGAAAACTTATGCAAAGACCCGAACTAAATTTCGTGTTTATCGAGAATTAATCGAGGATTTTCGAGATTAGTTGAGATGACGTTTTTCTCCTAATAGGAGGAAAATATTGACTTTTGACCTAGGAGGTTATTTGCACGTTTACAGATGCCCATTGCGTAGATTGCGATATTATGATTACGTAAATAGGCGGTATGACAAGATCCATTCCAATCCCCCTAGACTGTCGTGGATGTGCCCTGCTCCCGTTTGACACCACGTGCCAGATCAGAGATAAAACTGTAACCCGCTCGGGGTTACCTGAGTACGTAATGACTTGTGGAGTACGTAGTGACTTGTGGAGTACGTAGAGGCATGTGATGTCTCGGTCTCTACTACAGCCCGCATACTTGATCAACCTGAAGGGTATACATTTATACTCTTCATTTAAAAGCATGCATGCATCAGAAAACAAGTATTTCAAATACTTCCTTAAAAGCAAATCATATTGTTTTTCAATCAAAACACAGTGAAAAATGCTTCTCAATCAAAGCCATTTCCTCAGTAGGGTCTCAGCCCAAAACCAATACATGTGTGTCTTAGCCCAAATCAAATCTCGTAAAACCATCTGAATAGGACCTCTGCCTGAATCATAGACTCACATCCAGAGTCTCATGAAAACATGTTCACCAATCCTCTTTATCCAATATCAAATCATCTCACATCATCACCATTCACGATATCACCGCTATGTGTGCGACTCAAGATTAAACATCTGAATATACACCAAGCTTAGAGCCCGTGGCTCAACGTCTAGGTGCTCTAACTCAAGATCACACATCACACCGAATGGTCGATGACTAAGCGATGGCATCTACAGGCTCGGAACCCCTAGCTCGACATCTTCAAATTGTCCATCTCTAACACTACTACAAGCAGTGTCCTCGTGACCTCTCCAGGATCATACATCACACAGGCCATCTGGAGGCTATAATCATATCATAGAGGAAGGTCATATGGAAAACATTTCACATCATCTCAAAACATTTCAATAGGGTCTATGCCTGGATATAATTTCATCAAATCAGTTTCCACAAACCATCATAAAAATAGTGTCTAGAAACACTTCATAAATCCAGGATTCCTCGAATCCTATCAAATACACAACTGGGTCATATGCCAGAAATATCGTTCATAAATCTGAAACAAGGTCACAACCCGATATATCATTTCCTCATGTTTGACTATACTCTAAGTTAAACCAAAAATAATTTGGGACACAAGCTAGATATCATATCATAAACCAGAATAGGGTCACAAGCCCGCCATAATATTGCCAAATCCGAAAACCATTTCATTGTTCAAAATCACCTTTGACTATCATCTGAGTCAAAGTCTAAGTCAACTGGGTCTCATGCTCAAAATATCAATTCTACGCATCTCCGTGAAATCACTTAAAGCCAATAATCAAATTCTTGATTTTCATGCCTCTTTGTGAAATCATTCAAAACACATAAACCACACACACGAAGAAAACATGGCCTAAGCCCAAATATCATATAAAACGAAAAATATAGTAATACGTGCAATATATCGTTTCCATGAAATGATAAACAATCAAACTCAAATCATGTTCATAAAACATATAAAAAATTTATGCATGCATCATATTTATAAATCAAAAGTCCACTCACAGACCGTCCAAGCTGTGCGTTAAAACCCCGCGCCGTAAGCCACTCTAGAGCTAATCCACCATTTCCGGGATGTCCAGACTTGTCCAAATCATACCCAAAGGTCACTATCCATCCATACAAGTCCATATCAAAACCCCCCAACTATCTTGGAATCTAGAACGCGTCCCGAATATGCTTCCCGAGGCTAAAAATCCCCAATTGACCTATCAAACGGTCTCTGATCAATCTGAAACCACCACCATTGAATTCAGAACGTCAAAAACTTTTGAACAAGATCAATTTGACCTCAAAATTTGTGCCCACGTGCCCTCAAGCACCGATAAAAGTTTGGTCAACGAAAAGTCAACGGTCAACACTAACGTCATAAGTCAACGGTCAACACTAATGTCATTAGTCAACGGTCAAAGTCAATGCTAACGTTAGCGGTAAACAGTCAACGCTGTCGTTAGCATGTTGACGTCGTCGATGATGTCATCATCCTTGTCAGAGATGACGACCAGCACCGTCGTCTGGTTTGCCAGCTAGCTGACGAAAAACTGCCATTGTTGGTCGGTTTTTCAAACCTCCATAACACTTTCATTTCTTAACCAAAATTGAAAGCCCAATTTCGAAAAGCCACAGCTTACCATTTTTCCATGGTTTCTAGCCACTACTGATGTGTCCTCCGTCGTCCCTTGTTGTAACGGCCAGTCCCAAATTTACGAGATTAATTAAGAATTAATTGAGGATTAGCGAGACTAGTTGAGACTTAGTTGAGGAGTATCGGACGTTCGGGGTGAAAGTACTATTTTGCCCGTAGACTTGGGCAAAAATGTTACTTTTGACTCAGGCGATGAAATGCACGAGGGCTAATAACCGTGACGTAGATGAGGATGTTATGAGTCCGTAGACAAGCGGCACGTCGAAATCGGATGATCGACGGGGAAGTTATGGGTCACAGACGATTTTGGGTACTATTTACAGTGGCATATTTTACGAGGTAATGTTGTCATTTGTCCTTTAGTGTGGGTCCAGATATATCGTGTAGACCCAACGGTTGAGTGATAAGTGTCACTCATCCATTACTCACTAACACACATACATGCATACCATCACCCTTCTCTTTCATCCTCTCCATTATTTGTAACCCGTAAAACCCACAACCCCAATCCTTCCACCTCACCTGTGCTGGACTGAGAGAAAGTGACAGAGGATGGCTGAGAGATCGGAAGACGGCAATGAGATGGCAGGACCGCCGTAGACGGTGGCAAAAAGGTAACCTGAAACTATTTTTGAAGTTTTAAATATTGGGTTTCTATTTTTGGACGTTTAGGGTGGCTTTCGTTGATTGAGCTGTATTGTTAGTGGTTGTACGAGTCATTGGGGATCAAAATCCAGGGTTGTGGATGGCGGAGCAGCTCAGGCAAAAAGCTGAAGATTGGGTCATCACTGTTCATCCATGAACAGGTGAGATTTCGATCGATTTTCTTAGTTTTGATTATAGGGATCTATTCTTGGGAATTGGAAGATCGTGTAGGAATCAACGAGATCGATTTTAGTTGAAAAATGGAGGAGTTTGGATCAGGTCAGGTCGCGAGTCTGCAGCGACCCGTTACAGTGGAACGGGTCTGACCCGTCACGAGGAGGAAGATGATGCCGTCATCAGTGACGTCATCATGTGTTAGCTTTCAGGTGATGTGGCCCAATCTCAGGTCGACACGTGTCATGTTGTCAGTGCCTAGTCAGCCAGACATGTCAGTGACGTGGACCAATCAAATGGTGCCACGTGTCACTAACATGTCAGACATGTAGACCCATGAGTTGCTGACATGTGGCAACTATCAGCTGACACATGTTAGATGTTAGAGTGTTAGAGATGACGTCATGCTGATTGTCAGCGATGACTTTAACCGTTGACCTTGTTGACGTCAGCGTTGACTTTGGCTTTGACTCGCGGTGTGGGGGGCTCATGGGTACGTATTTGGAGGTGGAACCAGTGTCATTTGAAAATTTTCGACGATCCAGATCCAATGGTGGTGGTTTCGGGGTCGATCGAAGATCGTTAGGTTGGTAAAATTGAGATTTTTAGCCTCGGGAAGTGTGTTTGGAATGCGTTCTCTGGCTGGTACTGTTCATGGGCTTTATATATGACCTTATTGTGTACGTTAGTGACCCTTGGTATGGTTTGGACAGGTCTGGGAGTTCCGGAGATGGTGATTTAGCCTCGGCGAGGTTTATGGCATGCATATCGAGAAGTAGCTAGGATGGTCTGTGAGTGGACTTTTGTTTTCTAAATATGGTGCATACATAACTGCTTTATATGTGTTTATTATATTTGTTTCATTATGGTTGGATTATGGTATTTAATTTGTATGTACTTGCACGTATGTCGAGGTTTATAGTTTTATACGGTATTTTATACATGCTGGTGTTTCAATAATCATTTGGTGGAATGATTTTGGATTTGGAAATTTGAAATCGGGCATGAGATCTATTTTATTTGGAAACTATCGGACTTGAAGTCTATTTGATTGAATGAGAGATATCGGGGGCTAGAGCCCACATTTGGTTTACATGATTGGCGCTAGGAGGCCCAGTTGATTATGACATCGGGCATGAGTCCCAATTGTGGTTTAAAAATGTGTATTTGGGATTTATGGATTATGATGGTGTTTTATGGAAATTTCGGGCATGGCCCCTTTGAGATGCTTTGAATTGATTTATAAACTTTGTTCCATATACCATCCTTATATGAGGATATGTGGATGGTCTCCTCTAGATGTCTAGAACACTAAGGAAGTCACAGCGCATTACCTGCGAGGGTTCATTGCACGGAGCGACCAGACCATATAGTGATCTCAGGAGCAGGATTACTATGATTAGACATCTGGGACGTCAGACATCTAGGATGTCGGAGATTGACCCAGAGAGGCCTCGGGCAGCACGAGTAGCTTAGACCGTGATATGACGTCTGGGACGTTCAAGCGTCTGTGACGCTAGGCATCTGGGATGCCGAGGATTGGTATTTGGTAAACATGATTTATTGGATTTATGAATGGTGTTTCTGTGTTTAATAAATGGATTTGGATTTACGGATTTCGGTGTTTTACAACTTTAGGTTGAGTTCCCACACATGGTTTAATTTTACGGTTTTGGGCTAAGGCCCTAATGATTTGAGAAAGAAAATGGCCTTGGTTTTATAAACAGTTTTTATTGTTTTCGAGACCTAACTGGTTTTCGTATGCATGCATGGTTTTTAAGTGAAGGGCATAAATGTCTTTTGTTAAATAAGTTTTATTAAATTGTTTATTTTTGTCCACTTGCAGCTTTTATGGTTTTAAATGCCCTTCAAGTTGATCACGGATGCGAGATGTAGCAGAGACCAAGACATTACACTCTGCCACTGATCTGGGTGCTACTATGGAAGCCCAAGTGGACTACGGTTTGGGTATCCCTTGTCTGGCCTTCATGTCACACGTGCGTGTTACACATAGGTTAGATGGGAGCATGGCACATCCCACGTTAATCCGGGGGGGGGGGGGGGGGGGGGGGGGGGATTGGGATGGGTCGTGTCACTCGTCGTCTCTCATCCTCTCCATCTCACTCCCACCACTCTATCTGTCTCCCTGGTCTAGAAGATGAAGCAAGAAGATGAAAATGGTTTGGTGTGGGTACAGTTTCAGGATGAAAAAGATGAAA